>CM077461.1:20716437-22181437 GCA_039654765.1 Mylopharyngodon piceus
ATGAAATGAAAAAAAAAAATTACATCAATGCTTTTGCTTTCTCTCGCAAATGTTTGCGTTCCCCTGAGAAACTTTGCGTTCCCCTGAGAAAGTTTGCGTTCGCTCCCAAAATGTTAGCATTCCCCCGAAAAACTTTGCATTCGCTTCCAAAATGTTTGCGTTCGCTCCTGAAACTTTTGCATTCCCCCGAGAAACTTTGCGTTCGCTCCCAAAATGTTTGAGTTTCCCTGTGAAACTTTGCGTTCACTCGCAAAACCTTTGTGTTCCCCCGAGAAACTTTGTGTTTGCTCGCAAAATGTTTGGGCTCCCCCGAGAAACTTTGTGTTCACTCCTAAAATGTTTGGGTTCCCCCGAGAAACTTTGCGTTCACTCCCAAAATGTTTGGGTTCCCCCAAGAAACTTTGAACACAAAAAATACAAAATTTTTGTGAGCAAAGGCAAAGTTTCTCGGGGGAACACAAAGGTTTTGTGAGTGAAAGCAAAAATATTGAAATATATTTTTTCCTTCCAACTCCTATTTTTTCCATCACCATGTCCCTTTAGGTGCTCCATACTTTTGCCAAATCTGTGTATTAAACAGCCTGGGGCTAAAAAAAAGTCCGAAAAAAAATTATATAGACACAGATACAGATTTATTAGCAGAAATGTATATATTTGTTTATTATGGCATCACCTATTATCAGAACAATTGCCTGATAAGCAATTGATGAGTATTGGGAGGGAACTGGGTCCATTCTACCCCAGGATTGGAGTCTTTGCGGTTTACAGTCTCTGGTTTTAGAGCAGACAAATAACAAAGAAGAAATTCAGAGCAAAAAGAACAGGGTTCCAACAGCCTCACTGCTTAGACCTCTAATGACTTACAGACTTACATGTCTTTTCACATATGACACATGCCAAATGTTTCCGAGGAGTTTAAATGTTATTTTCTGTGGCAAGACGATGAAGCAAAAGATTCATTTGTGCATTAGAGCAGTTTAAACATTTGTGATTAGCCACGATTTCCTAGTGTGTTAATGTCAGACCTGATGAGAGTAACACCATAGTCACACCACATCTGCAGGGTGCAAACTCTTGGGCCTGTTTGTAATATTTTGGGGCAGTCAGAATCCTGTTCATATACTGCCTCTAAGTGGTGAATATGATGCCTTCTTCTGTGGAAAAACCCCAGACAGCCAAAAAGAGACAAACAGTGAGTAAAGATCCATTCTATTATATATCATATCTTTTTTTAAACATAGCATAACAAGTATATGTTTTAAAATCAAAGTGTAGAAAGTAAGGCACTGTTTTTGCAGCATTCAAATACTGTAACTTTCAGCAAACCATTTATTATTTCCTTTGAGTGTTTCCTTCATACATAACTACTTCTTAGAGAATGTAAAATGCTAAACACACTCATCCTACACCTGACTCCAGATATTTTGCTCTGCCCACACATAACATCTCGCTGGTATTTATTACCCATATGGGTAAAGAAGCATGTACTAGGTTCTTAAACGTAATTTGCAGAACATGTTCTCATTGCCTATATAAATATGCAGTTAACTCATAAAGGGTGTACAGTTTCTCTCTCAAATGGTCACAATGCACCAGTACATTGAGTTCCAATAAAAACACACGGCTCACACTCAACTGCCTTTACAGCCGGAGCCTAAAACACCCTTACTTAGATTTACAGCTTGTCAATTACAAGGTATTACACAGGCTTGTCTCTGCCGCCTCTTTCCCTTCGCAACACTCTGCAGACAATCCAATCCCTGTGGGCCTATTTTCAGAGCTCTTTGAATTTATCACACGATGGACAGCTCTGCCACTACTGTAACCCAGCAAGGTCACTTTTGTCACAGATACTGTGTTTAAAGAGTTAACCCTCATGCAAGTCAGCATTTTCAGCAAAATGATGCACCACTTGCGTTAATGGAGGTCGTTCTTTATTATGGGATTCATTTATTCCCTGTGCATTAAAAACTTTAATTATAAGAAAGTAGCCCATTGAAAGATTAACCACAATATATAGCACCCATTTTCCCATATATAGCACCATAATATATAACTAACCTTGCACCCATTTGCAGTATGATCACTATTCATGGTCATGTTAGGTTTATCAGCTTCTATTGTGAAATCAAAGCATTGAAGGTAAGCCATCATTATGAACGATGGATACTGTAACCCAAAAAAATGACTGCAATTTTAGAAAGCTAAAGTACCCACTCTGAATTGATTGAGAACACTCAAACTTTAACAGAATGCAAAACAACTTACAAAAAATAACTAAATGTCTGAATCTAATGTTCAGGGATTTGACAACCAAAGCTAGGGAAAATACTAATAACTAAAGTCCACAATAAAGATAAATGGCATTCAGATCATTACCCGTTTACATTTAGGCTACTTTTGCTATCCTGTAGAAATGATCTATTTAAAGTTAAAGTGGTCCAAAAGCTATTTAGACTTCAGCCACACTTTCACAAAAAAAAACAAAAAAAAAAGAAAAGAAAAGAAATTGCATTGGTAGAAAAAAGCAATTTATGTTACGAAAAATGCTGCATTTTTCAAATAATTTATATACACTACTGTTCAAAAGTTTGGTGTCGGTACGATTTTTTAAAGGTTTTTGAATCAAGGAAGTCTCTTATGCTCACCCAGGCTGCATTGTATTTACACACTTCAGCCATACTGAAGACACAAACCTGAAGACAGAACACAAGGAGCACAGCACTGAAAAGGGGCGGGGCTACATAATGTCTATATAATGCATCCATTGAAGGTTGGCTGTCTGAGTAGCACTCAAGCAACAAGTTCTGTAATAAAGTTAGCATTCCTGTTCATCTCACTGGCACTTGCTTGGACTCTGCAGAGGTTCATGACTTCAAGGGCCAGATTTACTAAACAGGGCAAATTAGCGTGAAAGCGCAATTCCAAAAAAGTGATGGGAGTGGAAAGTTATGGGCGTGATCTGCTGATGACGCGCAAATTAAAGAACACAGACGCATCATTTCCATAATGACCAAGGGCCGCAAGCGCAAATTAGCGTCTGGTTTAAGACATGTTTTTTTGGGCATTAAATAATGGCGCAAATATCAGTAAATTGACTAGCGCAAACCTTAGTAAATCACCTTGCAAGATTCCTTTAAATACTCTCCTCCCATAATTTTTTTTGAAAGGGAAACTCCTACAAATGCATATGCAATAAGGTCACGCGCAAAAATAACCCTGTCCACGCATTTTTACTGCGTGTCTTTAGTAAATCCTTACATTATTTTTTTTATGCCAAAAAAAAAAAAAGGGTTTGCGTTGGCGCAAGCCGTTAGTAAATCTGGCCCCAAATCTTTGCTCATGAAGGATCAAATCAATCACCTGAGCAAAAAAAAAAATCACGTGGCTAATGACTTATTAGTTAGACTAATTAATTTTGAATTAGAAAAAAACTTAAATATTGATTTTAGATAAAAATTTTAAAATGTCTTTAGTTTGAATACATACTTTTGAATACCCATCAATGGAGAATGATGCTTTTTGTCCCATTATGTGTAGTTGCAATATCTACCAGCAGGGGTTATCGCGGCCATGCAAATCAGCAAAAAATGATCCCTCATCCGCAACACTTTTCGAGCAGGTAGGAGTCAAACGTAAGTCGGGTGAACACTGCACGATTTGAAATTAATTTACAATGATTTATATGACACATTCATGTCAGAATGTACGGCAGTCAAGACGCGTTAAAAACGGACGCATGCAAGAAGACAGTGTAGTTTATCATAATATAGACACAGCCAGCTTTACTCGTTAAGAGAATTATTCGTGAGGGAATAATTAAGGGGCGTCAACTGGGTATGGCGACTGCCATACCTTGGCTGCATGGACAAGTCAATGCAACTTATATAATTTTATTCATCGCATGCAGAATTTACGGAGAATATAACTGAGTTATATTACTATGTGTAACATATAATTTGTATTTTTAAATAAAACAGAAAAGTAAGTAAATTAAAGCGATCTGGTTGTTAAACTTGTGTCATGTAAGATCAATGACGCTGCCAATGTGTCTATTCACAACGTGATTTTGCAGCGTTGAGTATTGTAGCAAATCACAGGGATTTCTGTTGAAAATAATGACCAATCAGAGGTGTTTAAGTTACCGGTTGTCCTAACCAGCCGCGACGGTGACACGCGACGATTCTATTTTAAAAACGGTTTCTATTTTTTGCGAAGTCGCGGCTGAAGTATGGCAATGGTAATCTCAGGTAATATTTATGTGCTTTATTAAATGTTAAAAGCGTGTTACGTGACTTTGAATATCATTTAGTGCTTCCAGCTTTGTAGCCGTAGTAAAGGCAACAATGGATAATTCACCTCAAATCTTGAAATTAAACAATTGGAATCAAACTGTGAACAAACAAGTGTATTCTTTGACAAAGATTGTTTTAGTAGCTCAGTGTGTATTTTTAATAATGTTTAAATGGTGTATATTTGTGAATTTCATTATGTACTTATCCATTTCCTTATCCATGAATGTTGACATGCAGCCAGGTACCGCGTTTCCTGACATTTATATGTGCTTGATTTCGACACCGGGAAAATACATAAAGCAAATATGCCTGTGAACGCTTTAAATAAATACAATATAGGTAGGTCTAAATCGTATCATACAGCCTTATATCATACAGCCTTATAGCTTATTGTAAGTGTTTATTTAAAATATCCAATTATGCAGAATATAAGATGGTAAATATTTAATTGATGAGTTGTCAACACAATATATAACAATACAATATAGGGTATGATTTTACCTCAAAATTAAACACTGACACAAAATGATGACTGCAAATCCATGTTTCTCTGCCTGCAGTCCAGTTGTTTCTGTAAATTGCAGTGATCCATTTGATTCTCTTTTCTGTAGCTTTCGAAAGTCTGTAAAAATATACCCTGGTTTTCTTGTTAAATATATTTGTACAGCCAATCGCAAAGCTCTTTGCCATTTTAGATTTTTTTGTGTGTGTTTTTCACAGCATTCACGCTGAAAACCAATTCTGCTACTCAGTCTTTTTGCCACTCAGTGGGCGTAACCGCAGTCACTCCGGCCCAACGATGATGTCACATGCATACCCTCTATTGCAGTGGTTCCCAACCATGTTCCTGGAGGCCCCCCAACACTGCATATTTTGAATGTCTCCTTAATCAAACACACCCGATTCAAGTCATCAACTTATTAGTAGAGACTCCAAGACCTGTCAGACAAAGGACATACAAGATGTGCAGTGTTGGGCATCCTCCAGGAACGTGGTTTGGAACCACTGCTGTATTGGTTTTTGATTTGACGGTTGTCGTAGGAGAAGCCACTCTGCAGGACTGTGCATCAAATCTTCTGACAGTGCCAGAATTTTGTCAGAGGTAATATTTGGCTGTCGGTGAACATGTCAAACTAACGATCAAAGACTTCAGAGTTTGGCCTAGGATCCGAGGAATCTTTTAGGATTCACAGAATTTGACTCAGATGACTAAATTGTGGCCAAAACTGCACAGTGTGAACACAGCTTGAAAAAAAAGGAAACATTCTATATTATATACTTTCAAAATATCAAAAATGGATATTCCGCAAATTCATAATCAGAAAATACTCTTTGCAATATAAGACAAGCGATGGCACAAATCCTACATCATCTGGTTCCCTACTGGTTAAAAATGCCAAAACTGAAATGATCTGCTGAAATATGCAGATACAGAGAGCAGGACTGAGAGCTGACAGCGATTATCATGCAGTAATTAAGTCTAGGTATAACAACATGTGTCCTAGCGTACAGCTGACACACTGGAGGCCCTGCTTCATACGTCTCCTGTCAGCCCTACACAGTGATGAAGAGGGCCACAGTGTATGAATCTGTTTTCAGAGGGAGGATGCAGAGCAACCTACAAAAACATTCATCATCATGCGTGACCAGGATCAATGGGAAGCCCATCTTCGGTATTCCACTTTCAGTCAGTCGATCCACACCGCTGCTTTCACCCGAGAGTCACTCACAGCAGTCATTCAACAGCCGGCGCTCAGAGGGATGGACAGTACGGGCCTGCACATGGACAGGCTCTTAAACCAAGAATATGGGACAAATTTGTGGTGTAGAATCATTAACTATGAATTATATTATTATGAATTGATTGCTTTGTTTTTTTCCCTTTACCTAGAAAAGTAAACCTAGACAGTCTGCCTGAAAACCTAATATGCAACTGCAAATGTACAAGACAGGGTACTTATTGTGTGTCTTAAATTGCATTTCAGAAGCTGAATATGTCTGGTTCATATTGTATGTTCCAGGCCTGAAATAGCTAATATTGTGCTTAGAGGAAAACACAACCTGACTACCAGGGGACAAAATACACTGGGCTGCTTTAAACAAGGGCTTGTACATGGTGAAGTCTTGCGATATAAATCATGGCACATGTTTTAAATAAAGACATGACTAAAGTGAGAAATTTTTAATTTAATTTAAAATAAGGCTCCATTTGTTGATATTGGTTAACTCATTAACTGCATGAAACTAACAAAGAAAAATACTTCTAAAGCATTTGTTAATATTAATGGTAATTTCAACATTTACTAATACATTATTAAAATCTAAAGTTGTCTGTTAATACTATTTATAGACTTGAACTAACATGAACTACCTAGACCATTACATTTTTATTGACATTTAAAGCTGCAGTCCGTAACTTTTTTTGGTTAAAAATTATCCAAAATCATTTTGAGCAAGGACATAACCAGCCAGTGTTCAAAACTATCTCTTTACCGTAGCCCGATTCACAACGGTAAGCTTGTAATAATGTTTTCTAATCAGAGTGGTACTGGTAGGTTTCCGCGGGAAATTTGAGCATGCAGCCGTTCTTTGCGTCATTATGTCACGACTGTTTACACCGTAAAAAATGAATGTGATTTTAACTGTAAAATATTGTAAAAACGCTACGGAAAAAAATTGGTAATAGGTTAATAGTAAGTTCCCATACTACAGGTGCTGGTCATATAATTAGAATATCATCAAAAAGTTGATTTATTTCACTAATTCCATTCAAAAAGTGAAACTTGTATATTATATTCATTCATTAGACACAGACTGATATATTTCAAATGTTTATTTCTTTTAATTTTGATGATTATAACTGACAACTAAGGAAAATCCCAAATTCAGTATCTCAGAAAATTAGAATATTGTGAAAAGGTTCAATATTGAAGACACCTGGTGCCACACTCTAATCAGCTAATTAACTCAAAACACCTGCAAAGGCCTTTAAATGGTCTCTCAGTCTAGTTCTGTAGGCTACACAATCATGGGGAAGACTGCTGACTTGACAGTTGTCCAAAAGACGACCATTGACACCTTGCACAAGGAGGGCAAGACACAAAAGGTCATTGCAAAAGAGGCTGGCTGTTCACAGAGCTCTGTGTCCAAGCACATTAATAGAGAGGCGAAGGGAAGGAAAAGATGTGGTAGAAAAAAAGTGTACAAGCAATAGGGATAACCGCACCCTGGAGAGGATTGTGAAACAAAACCCATTCAAAAATGTGGGGGAGATTCACAAAGAGTGGACTGCAGCTGGAGTCAGTGCTTCAAGAACCACTACGCACAGACGTATGCAAGACATGGGTTTCAGCTGTCGCATTCCTTGTGTCAAGCCACTCTTGAACAACAGATAGCGTCAGAAGCATCTCGCCTGGGCTAAAGACAAAAAGGACTGGACTGCTGCTGAGTGGTCCAAAGTTATGTTCTCTGATGAAAGTAAATTTTGCATTTCCTTTGGAAATCAGGGTCCCAGAGTCTGGAGGAAGAGAGGAGAGGCACACAATCCACGTTGCTTGAGGTCCAGTGTAAAGTTTCCACAGTCAGTGATGGTTTGGGGTGCCATGTCATCTGCTGGTGTTGGTCCACTGTGTTTTCTGAGGTTCAAGGTCAACGCAGCCGTATACCAGGAAGTTTTAGAGCACTTCATGCTTCCTGCTGCTGACCAACTTTATGGAGATGCAGATTTCATTTTCCAACAGGACTTGGCACCTGCACACAGTGCCAAAGCTACCAGTACCTGGTTTAAGGACCATGGTATCCCTGTTCTTAATTGGCCAGCAAACTCGCCTGACCTTAACCCCATAGAAAATCTATGGGGTATTGTGAAGAGGAAGATGCAATATGCCAGACCCAACAATGCAGAAGAGCTGAAGGCCACTATCAGAGCAACCTGGGCTCTTATAACACCTGAGCAGTGCCACAGACTGATCGACTCCGTGCCATGCCGCATTGCTGCAGTAATTCAGGCAAAAGGAGCCCCAACTAAGTATTGAGTGCTGTACATGCTCATACTTTTCATGTTCATACTTTTCAGTTGGCCAAGATGTCTAAAAATCCTTTCTTTGTATTGGTCTTAAGTAATATTCTAATTTTCTGAGATACTGAATTTGGGATTTTCCTTAGTTGTCAGTTATAATCATCAAAATTAAAAGAAATAAACATTTGAAATATATCAGTCTGTGTGTAATGAATGAATATAATATACAAGTTTCACTTTTTGAATGGAATTAGTGAAATAAATCAACTTTTTGATGATATTCTAATTATATGACCAGCACCTGTACAGGGAAAAACTGTAAAAGCTCTAACCAGACATTTTATGTTATTTTACAGTAAAATGCTGTAAATTTTTTACAATTTTTATAAGTAAAAAAGAACAAATCAACATATAATTTACAGTCAAAAACTGTAAACTGATATTCCCACAATTCCCTGTGTGACACTTCACATTTGAAAGTATTTTGTTTAAATAATCATGTTTCGTAATAGGTTTTGTTATCAGATATGTACATTAGGGTTTTATGTTACATCTTCTGTTGTTTAATGAATGTTTATTGCATTAAGTATTGTGGGTTACCATGATGGTGTTTTGCGTTTGCGTGAATGACTCTGTGCAACTTCTTTATATTAGTATATACTTCAGCTCGTGGAAAAGCTACTTGTGATGGACAGTGATTCTTCATGTGGCTTTCTCTTTTACCACCTGAATTATTATGGTGGTTGTCAGTATATGTTAAAGGTACAAAACAGATTTTAGTAGTAGTGTGCATTGTTGAATTTACTGGTTTACATTCAAATTTTCTTGTTTGTAAATTACAGTTTTATACTGTAAAATTTACAGTTTGTTCTGTAAATGTGTTTACAGTTTTTCTGTATTTTTTACAAAATTATTCTGGCAACCACAGCTGCCAAAATTATTTTGTAAAAACTACTGACAGTGTACATAAAGAACGAGTCCCAACTAGTAGGCTATATGGCATGTGAGGATGCTGCAGGTGGCGGATCATTTAGGGCCCGTCCACACGGAGACGAGTTTAGCTGTATACTCAAAACCTTTGTATCATATAGGCGTTTCATCCAGACGGATCTGGCGTTTTCAGAAGATGAAACCGTTATTTTTTTAAACTGGGTCCCAGAGTGGATAAATCTGAAAACGACGCCCTTGCGTTTTCGTGTGTACAGCCAATCCGTAAATTTTGTGAAACGATGATGTCATCACCCCACATGTCGACCCCAGTCAGACACCGCTAACAGCACAAAACAGCAACAACAACAGTAATAGTGGACTACATGCTTGTGTTCGTGCTGCAGAAGCTACTGAGCCTATTAGCTTTACTAAAATAAAGCTTTATTTCTAAGCTTTACTAAAGTTTGTATACAGCGCGCAAGGTTTATGCGCATGCTCCAAGTCTTATTCTCCATTTTTAGTGTATCCTTGTGGCAGAATTACAGCGCCACATACTGATCTGGCATGCATACTACATCGTTTTGAGTCGGTTTCAGTGGTTTTGTGTTGTACACAGATATTTCTTGAGACGAGGAAAAAAAAAGATAGGATAGGGATAATCTGGCTTCGTGTGGATGTAGCCTTTTAGGGCCAGATTTACTAAACGGGCAAATTAGCGTGAGAGCGCAGTTCCACAAGTGGCAAGTTTTGTGTGTGATCTACTGCTGACACGCAAATTAACGAACACAGACACAGTCAAATCAAAGCAGTGCAAATTAGCATTGGGTCGCAAATAAGCAGAGCTAATGCTCATCAGGTACGGGTCGACATAGGCGCAACTTGTTACATGTAATCTGACAAACATGTACACATATTTGGCAAACGATATGTTCGGATAACGTCTTCCTCCGGCATTCCAAAGAAATTAATACGAGTGGAAAATATTTTCTCCCTTCTACCATGCGCTCTCTGTTCTCTGCAGTGTCTCCTCCTAGCAGCAACAAATTCAGCCATTTCGCAAAATGGGTTAAGACTAGGCATTTGTCGGTATCAAATTTTAATGTTGCAATTAATTGCTGAAGCTTTTATCACGGTATACGGTATTATCACAATATTGAAATAAGTTGCAAAAAAAGTGTCATCATAGTATAACAGGTTTAAGAACTCTTTTTGTAATAAAAAGAACTCTGAATGTTTAAATACAGTAATACAATACAAAAAAATATATAAAGTAAAATTTTCAAACAGATTAAAGTGCAAAAGAATTAGGCTATAAAGAACAACAGGTAACACTTTACAACAAGGTCTCATTATTTAATGCATTGACTAAGATTGAGCAATAGCTAACTATGAAATTAAGATTAACTAAGAATAATTAATGCTTTATAAGTATTTTTCATTGTCAGTTTGGTAATAATGAATTAACATGTTAACTAATGAAGCCGTATGTCTCAAAGTTTTACTGAACAATAACAAATAATCAGAACATTTCTAATCATTAGGGCATGTTGTAGTCCAGATTAAAATATAAAAATGTTTAAGTTTGAAAATAAATAGCCTATTAAGTCTTTAAGTATTAAGTATTTGGTGCTGTGATGAACAACTTTGAGATTACAAAAAAATGAATGGCTGTTTGAAGCATTTTAAAAACTTCAGTAGCACAGCTGCTTTGTTTGCGGGGTTTCCGGGGTAACCGCTGCATTCTGCTGTTCCATCTGCGCCCTCTGCTGTCAGAGAGTGAACGTGCACTTTCATTCAGCGCGTCTCCTTCACTCGTTCCGCCATGTGCTTCTCATGCACGTTGGGCTTGTTTACATCTGAGTGCGTGTCCAGAATACAGCGGTGTTGTGCATTTTATACGGTTGATGGGAAAAGTATTCTTAAATGCATTATAAAAAATTTAATAATTGGTAATAAATGATTATTTATGGTATTTTGAAGTGCCCACGATAACAATATCGTGCATATTCATTATCGTGATATATCGCATTACCGAATATCGGCACATGTCTGGTTAAGACATGCTTTTTTGGGGCGTTAAATAATGGCGTAAATCGACTAGCTGAAACATTAGTAAATCGCGTTGCGTGATTCATTTAAATACTCTCCTCCCATAAATTTTGCATCTGAAAGGGAAACTCCTACAAATGCATATGCAATAAAGTCAGCCGCAAAAACAACTCAGTCCATGCCTTTTCAGCGCTAATTTTGCACAGCATGTCTTTAGTAAATCCCAACAGTAGTTTTTTAACGCCAAAAGAGGGTTTGCGCTGGCGCAAGCTGTTAGTAAATCTGCCCCATAGCCTTTTTTCACAGCAGATGGAATAATTAAACTTATCATTTTGATGGCGGATTGTATGGTATGACAAATGGACAATTAGAGATTAGACTGTACAGAAATTTAAATCTACAGGTAACGCTAATACACACTAAATACACATAATCACGCAATTCTTATGTTGTTAACATTAACAATTTGAGAACAAAGTATAACAAAAATAATAATTTGCATGGTTTGATGTGACATGAGCTAAGTGATCGTTAGATTTAATCACCATTGATAGCGCGATTTTTTGTAGGCTAATGCTTTTTTTTTTTTTCTCAGTTGGTCAGAACAAAAGTGGCAGATTTGTTACTTGTTCAGATGACCTTTTCCGGTGAAAATTCTTATTTTGGTCATACTTCCAAAACTCCAAAACTACAATCTGTGATTCCGAAGTACCTGTACAGTATCCACCGGTGCGGTGACTGACAGCCACACATTCTCCTCAAAACATTAGATTCATCCATGCTGAGGAGCCGTGCCGTTGCACAACCCATGTAAAGATGATAATTCTACAAATAACTGCAATGGCAGGTTTCGAACAGAGATGGCGACAAAGAGGCAAAATTTACAGACTGCAGCTTTAACAAAGATTTATAAACACTGACACAAATGTATTGTTCCACACTTCGTTTTTTCAGTTAATAAAGTGCAACATCCGGGCATTTAAATGACACTTTTTCTATTTGGAATTTTCAGTGTGAACACACTACTCATACTATTTATACTACAAAACGGCATAGAATAGTGCGTGAGTCCGCAAATTGGGACGCACCGATAGTCTAGCCTATATGCTCGTCCTGTAAGTTCAGGATTAAAAATGAAAATGTGAACAAAAGCTATATAATGTCTCATTATCATTAAAATAAAATAAATAAATAAAATGACGGGTAATAATTGACTGACGGAATTTTGATGACCCTGTCTGTTAAAATGGCAGACAATGAGAAAGTCTAACGCAACCTCTGACTAAAGCATGTCAATATTGGTTTGTTTTACAATTCGAATGCAACAAAACAGGCTGGTTTTTACCGTACGCTTGTGTCCAGCTCATGAAACACATTCTGAGATAAGGCCTGTTTGTCTGAAGGGAATATGTGTGGGCGAGTTGCAGAGAGAGATTCCTTTTCTTGGAGCTATGGAAAAGTGGGCCATGTTGGAGAGAGTGCATAATCCCACTTGAGTATCCTAAATATGACCAAGTTTATAAAACTACTGCTTTGATATGGCCACCTTCCCATTTAACAAGGCGACAACCCACCATGAGTTCCAGCAATAAGACGGCAGTCATCAATTTCCTTCTCAGAGCCGAATCCAGCTTGTAGCTGAGATATGTGGCTAATCATAACTAAATCTCCTCAGGCAGTTCTCTTGTTACAGCCTTTTAAATCATGTGCTATTTTACTGAGGTAAATTATCCATGTCAGTCAGAATGAGAAATACACTGGGATTTTGTTACAACAGGATCTCCGTGTTTGGTCTGGCCAAAAATCCTTCATATGCATCTACGAAATAAGTCCTTCCCTCTGTGCATGTCAATCACCAGCTGTTATTCTTGTCCTGTGTCATGCAGTTTTGCCCGAGAGCTCTTTCAGATCAATGATATTGAGTCACCGGCATATTCTGGACCGCCACCTCGATGCAGCTGTGACCTCCACACAGGGAGAAGGGAAAATCAGGATCACATGCACATAAAAGAGGAGCATCAAATACTACAAACTTCCCTATCATCATTTTCAAATCATAATTTTGCAAAACACATTTTGGAGGAGAAACACACCACAAAACGGCTAGTCACTCCTCATGGGTGATATGTAGGTCTCCCTCTACAAAAAGACAAGAAAATCTGGGGGGAAAAAACTTCAAAATACCTGCATTTACAGGCTTTCAATCTAGGCTGAGTCATTAGGGACAGAAGAAGAAACATATTTTTATCCACAAAACTTGAGGCACCCGTCAGACCTGACATATTTGAACAGCTTGAGAAGGACTTGTGCGTTCTTGTCTGAATCGTACTCTGTCCAGAGAGACAGTCATGCCAGTGGAGGTTAGATCGTGACCATCACTGTCAAACATGTATGGTCACTTTAAGTGTGATGATGAACAGAAACACTTTCTGTAAGTGAATGGCGGGCTACGGTTTCGTCGCAATGCAAATGGTGTAAATGTTTTTGTTGCATCACACAAGTTAGTTCAATGCAGAGGTTAGATTCATGAAACCTCCCCTGGCAACTTGAGAGAAGAAACTGCAAAGTCATCTAGTGAGCACTCGTTGATCTTTGAAAAGAAACCATGGGACAAGATTCTTTAGAATTTATCGATGTGCTTAGAAAAATCAAAACGATTTATTTAAGGCCTCTGTGTGCTACAATATGCTAGCACATGCAGCTTATAAAAGCATATTGTAGCAAAAGTTAACATTTATTTATTTGTACTTACATAATTATTACTAATTAAACCATTATTTTTCACTATTAACTTAGATACTTGTACTTTTTCATTGCTATCTTCATTACATTCAGTATCTCAGCTATACACTTTCAACTCATGTGTATTCCATTTGTTGCTGGTGCCCATTCTAGACTTATTAGTAACTATCCCAATGGTTACTAGCATTCCAAGTTTTATAGTACTTATTTATTAGGTACTAGTGCCTATTAATGAGACACTTTAGATTCGAATCTATCTAGTTATTGATGTTTTTAGTCATATATAATGAACATTCTATCTAAATCGTATAAGTATGATTATCATGTTACTAAGAACTGGAATGCCACTAGTGTCTAATAAATAGGTGCTAGTTTGTGTTCAAATTGTACTAGTAAAACTGGAATAAATATGGTTTATGGTATAAAAACTGGTAAATGGTTGAATTCTTACATGTAACTAAAAAATAAGTATCAGAGTTAATAGTAAAACTGGAATAGGTACCAGCAACAATTGGAATACATATTTGGAAGTAAACAATTGATATCTGAATCACCATAAGATTCACTACTCTAAAGAAATGCTGGGTTAAATATGGACAAACCCAGCGGTTGGGTTAAATGTTTGACCCAACCTGCTGGGTCGTTTTGTTTAACTCAACTATTGATTAAAAATTACTATATGGCTGG
Source organism: Mylopharyngodon piceus (assembly GCA_039654765.1). Taxonomy (NCBI): domain Eukaryota; kingdom Metazoa; phylum Chordata; class Actinopteri; order Cypriniformes; family Xenocyprididae; genus Mylopharyngodon; species Mylopharyngodon piceus. Next base: position 20,731,159 of record CM077461.1, read on the forward strand.
CTTAAAATGAACCCAAAATAGGTTGGAAATTTAAAAAAAAAAAAAAAAAATTCAGACACATAATTACTAGAGGCAACATAAATAATCAAAAGGTGAACATTTATTAATAAGCAATTTATGCATTAAACTTATTAATAAATGTTCATTTATCACAAATATTATTAAATGTTAATTTCCAACCTATTTTGGGTTCATTTTAAGCAAGGAATACAGTAATTTTTAAACAACAGTTGAGTTAAATAAAACTACCCAGCAGGTTGGGCAAACATTTAACCCAACCACTGGGTTAAAACAACCCAATCGCTGGGTTTGTCCATTTTTAACCCAGCATTTAGACAGAATTTTGCAATTTGTTACCCATAACAATGGAAGTGTTACTTGGCACATTGGGAGGGTGATTAGTAAGAATAAGAACTAGTAAAAGTAGTTTATAAGTAAGAACTAGTGGTAACACTTTATTTTAAGGTCTTTTAACTAGTTGCTTATTGGCATGCATATTACTGGAATATTGGCTATTTATTAGTACTTATTAAGCAGATATTAATGCCTTATTCTGCATGACCTTATTCTACATTCCTAATCCTACCCAATACCTAAACTTAACAACTACCTTACTAACTATTAATAAGCAGTAAATTACGAGTTTATTGAGAGAAAAGTCATAGTTAATAGTTTATATGTGTTCCCTATACTAAAGTGTTACCGAACTAGTAAATTATAAGTAGTTACTTATAATTAACATAAAGCACTAGTAACATAAACATAGACACTAGTTGAAGAATACATCTGAAAAATGGCTTTCCATTAGCATATTTCCATTCTCGTTTTTTGACCCTGTACAGCACCCTGGACAGCGACCATCTAAACGCGTTATAAGTATAGGAGCCCTCTGACAGTAGGCCTGTGGAATACACGCTCTCCTGTTACTCATTTACTAACAGAGTGGTAACACCTAGTTATATTACAACACTGTTTTTTTTCTTTTCTTTAATTGTCAGAGTGAGATTTCAGTTGCCGCTTGGAATCCTAAGTAGCCTATATAATATGCTTTCGAGGAACATCCCGTCAAAAAGAAAAATGATGGGATGAACCTAGTTTCTTATTATAAAAAGATTTGCGGCGCGCAAACAGGTGACACAAAACAGTTTCTGTTGGCTGGAAGATATTCCCTGCGTCCTGAGTGGAGTTTTAAAGGCTCCACTCCCAGTGCAGTTGTTCTGAAGGCCCATTACACAAGCGCAGACCAGCAACTTTCTATTCCCAACAGAGCAACGAGCTGTAGCTTCACGTTTGAAGACATTGTGAGTCATTCTGACCTTACACACCTTTTCATTTTCGAACATACAAACCTTAACTGGCTATGGGCCCTGTCTAATGGTTACGCCATCTCAGTTTATTTTGTCTTAAGGAAAGAATTGTGGATCCTACAAATGAGCAACGAGCGCGCGCGTGTGCCTACAGCGTATGTCTTTGCATATGTCTGATGATACCATGAAAAACCTTTAAGCGTTTTATTCCTGCCCAATATTGCTGCAGAGTCGCCCCCACAAGCCCCCATCTGTTACTTACACCAAACATTTGGATGTCATCCGCACCACACATAAGCATACAACCGAAGCCTACGGCCAATGTCAATTTGCAAGCCCCTGCACAAGCGTTTTGTGGGCATAAACTTACCGCAGTCTTCACACAAGATCCTCCCAACATCTTTTTTCAGGTTCTTTCCACTTGTATCTAAGGGCGCAAACGACGCTTTAAAAACCAAGGGTTCATCAGTTGGGTCCATGAAAAATATATACTTGTGATTCTTCTTCACTTTGGCGCACGGAGCCTCCGAGCCAAATTCCCCCACGGTGACGAGCTGCTCCCGCTCCAGACCCCCGCTGTTCCGCGGCCACACGTCCAGGACTTTGACATTCACACTGTACGGCTCCGCTGAGACGTTCTGAGGCGCGGACTGCACCTTGCCCTCAATCACCACGGCGGATCTGTAAGCCTGGTCCTGCAGGGAATTCAGACTCGGGGAGTAGCAGGCGAAGGAGACCCCGATGAGCAGCATGGATAAGTGTACCGAATCAAGCCTCCTCATGCCGCCTGCTTTGGCTCGATGGTCGGTGGTCGCGTTGCGGCAGGGCTGCGGGGCGATGGCGGTGGAGCTGGGTTGAAGGCTGAAGAGACTGCGAATAGGCTCCAGTAGCACGGCGGCGCGGCAGACCTTGCGTAAGTGTCCATGCCATCGGGATCCGCTGCTTTTTTCCGATAGATTTGCAATCGGGAAACACCAGCTGGGAACCGGAAACGGCGTAATGCTGCTGGGTTAATACAGATCCCTCAACTGCATTCTGCCAAAGCGCATCCTAAAATGCAGGGAAAGTCGTGGACGCTGCCTCCTCCAAAGACACGAGCAGGTATCCGCAAGACGCCGCCAGTCAATCTTTGCCCCGAAATTGCAGTGGTGAGCGCGCCCTACTCGCCACTGTTGCTGTGTATCTTCCACTGCAGTCGAATGTGAAATGCTGCAGTAAACTATTAGGGCTACTTTCGATATCCCCTCAGCACAAACGTTGTAAGAATCCACTTTCGTAGCGATAAAACGCGTTTGCCGTAGCCCTCGCGCCCCGTCTCTGTCCGCCACCCCGATCTATCAGGGCAAGATTCCCCGCACAAACGGCAGATTCACGGCTGGGGTGCTGAAACGAACGCCCATGCGCCGGCGTGTGCGTCTTTAGTCTCCGACACCCCGAGAAAAATAGTCAATCCATGATCTCTCCCATCGCCAATCCTCATCGAATAAAAAAAAAAAAAAAAAAAAACCCCACACACACACACACACACCTAAATGAATGGTGCAGGGAAGCGCCCGCCTCAAATCTTCCTGTAAATCGTTACAGCACCGCAGAGGTTTGCGCTGCTCTGAGTGCGATGGCTAACAGTGCGAATGAATGAGCTTTGGATGAGTTTTGCGTCTCATTCCATTACTAAATCATGCCCTGCATTCAGGTCACATTCGCCGCTCTGCCTCAGAGAAAAAAAATATATAGTGAGGCGTTGCATCAAATCCATAGGCTACGTCTGGTATTCGTTGCATTGCTGATGCCTGGCCAAATGAGAACATTTTTAACAAATGAAATGAAGGAACATCACGAATGAAGCAGCAGACTGCATCAAACGCAAAAGATGGTAAAGCATTTATAGACATACTGTGATGGTGGATATGAATGGTAGAACGAGACACAGAATGTTTAAAAGGAGATGATAAGGACCAATGTTAGAATTTCACCGGTTATATATATAAAATAACCTAAATCCTGAACTAAATGAAGGCTGAACCTGTGGATCTGAAAAGGAGCGTAGCTCCAAATTCACTAAGGGCGACATCTGCTGTTCTGTGCGCACAGGACGCCAGAGCCACAACTGCGAATCATGGGTCAGAAATAGCGCAAATCGTTATTACTCGGTTGTAAATGAACGAAAAGTACACTTGGTAGTAGGACCAGCGTCCCTTGGAGTAACTTAGTGTTAGAGTTTTGCTCCATGCACAGTGGTGATAGTTCATAAATTGCCTCTTGCTAAGTTCTTACTACTCATAGGATGCTTATTGCTTTTTTCAAGACAAAATTGTAATAAACTGAACTATGCTGTCAAGTGAATTTAAGATACATGAAATGTAAATATAAAATATTTTATACATTCTGTCAGACTAAGAATGTCTTTAAGCGTTAAAGATGTATATATTTTTTCAAATTAAATTAGTAAAAAATATCATTATGGTGATCAGTGTTGCCAACTGCTTTCAGTCAAAAGTAGCTAAATCTGATTGCTAAATGTCACTAGATGACGTCATCATGGCGATTTCACTGATTTATATAAATATAGATCAGTGAGTGAGATAAGAATCTAGATATGGTTTGTCCAAGAAGTTGCTAGATTTGTCTTTTTGTTATGAAAAAGTCTCAAAAGGGGCGAGGGAGTCGCTAAATCTAGTGACAAAATAGCTAAATTGGCAAAACTGATGCTGATATAGATAGAACCCCTTTAAGGGGTTGACAAGGTCATGACACTAAAAGTTTAATGCCAATACTCCCACAAATACCACGTCTTTATATAATCAGATATTTACTATAAAATTGTAACAGGGTTGACTATTCACGATTTTTATAAAAACACAGACAAATATAAAATAACAGAAGATAACTGATCTGAAAGAGGAGACGCTTGTCCTTAAAGGGCACCGCACATCTTGAAAGAAAGTGTTTACTTAGTGCATTATTTTTTTTTATAAACGGGGACTTGTGAGAATTAATATATAACACAGGTATTTTAAATTTTAATAACATCAATGCTATAACACAAAAACAGCTTTTATAGTCTATGGCTATATGTTTTTAAGTCAAAAGAATATTTGCAAGTAATAATACAGCAAGAGCGAAATATATTTTTGTTGATATGTTAAGAAAATGCCTATAATAACAGCTCAAAAGTTTGACACAAACGGCACCATTTTCGTGGAATGAAATCAACACTCAAACACTTCTAGATCACTTCTTGTAGTTAAGAAATGTGGAAGTGGAGTTACAAGTATCTATATTACTTGTAGGTTCATGAAAGAGACATTTTACACAGGCACACTACCAACTGCCCAAAGACAAAATTCAAACCCGATAGATCATTAGAAACGCAGCGATGCGCGTGACTCGGCGGTTACTGTCCATGGTTCTGAAACAGCGCTGCCCTCGACCTCCCAACGACCGAACTACCCTAGCCTACATAGCTAAATATCAGTTTAACGAAATTATTTATAAGTCTTTATACTGTAAAAACACTACTAACAACTAAGACATGAATAAAGACTCAACATGACACACGCAGGCTATATGCATCCACCTATCTTTTTAAATCGTTTGATCATATCAAGCATGATAAACATCTCTAAACACTAAGAACTTTTTATTAAATAAGTTTAATCTCCACTTGCTACACCCTTAAAAAAATAGTCTTTACCCAGATAGCACACGTAGCCTACATCTGCAAGATGTCTGTTAAAGATCACTTAATCTGGAAAGCATCTGCCCCCCCCCCATCCCCCCCCCCCATCCCCAGATCCTGAATTGCCTATGTTTTTCCTTTTTATCAGGTCATTCACAGGTTCTTCAGCAAATTAGTGTATCATCCGTTAACAAGACAAGCCCTTCTGAGTTATTTGAACTGTGGCATAAGTAAGATAAAACACAATCGGTGCATATAAACACTTCATTTAACAACCCAGTAAAAAGGCTATCATGACACTAGTTTTCGATTCTACAACACTTGCAGCATCTAACTCACCGAATCTACCCAGAATATGTAAAAAAAAATCTCATATGAGATGTATGTGAAGTATTCTCCAACATCTGAACAAGTTTGACAGCTTAAATAGCATCTCCAGCTGCAATATCGCTAAAGCAACAGTGCGAGGCGCAAGAACTTGCTTTTTCCCAGCTGAGCGTGCTGACATCAGACTCCACGCGCACAGCGTTGAGCTCGTGCGTGCGTCCGTCTCCATGCCACGACTCGCTCTTTCGTTCCATCTTGTGAACGGCGCATCGGTGAAGCAGCACCGCGACAGTGTTTACAGTAGGCCTTCAGGGCTTACAGGTTTTCATCTTTGTTTTTGACAGTGTTCAACTGCGAAGGGCTTGCACAGGGGCTAACGCTCTGCCTGCAGACTGAGCGGGGTAAGATATGCCGAGACACGTCGCTCGTTATGAGGTCTGCGACTTTGGCAACAGCACTGCACTTTACAATCATATGTCATGGTATTCCGCGGTATACTGTTTTTTTTTTTTTTTTTTTTTTTTTTGTCAGTATAACAACCACGGAATTAATGTTCGCAGTCGTGGGCAGATATCACAGACTGCTTGCGCAAACTCGTTAACTGTTTACAGTGCTGACAGACTGCGAGGCTGACAGACTCAAGTCTGTTGCGGCAAATCCAATGCCATTTAGTGTGACTGTGACATACCGTTATGAGTTCAAGCTTACAGAGTTCACCTTCGACCAAAAACAAGCACACCTATGAGTAACGCTTATGAATTGGAGTCCCTCTTTCCTTCACTCACTGTCTTTTTTACGCACTGTCACTTTTGTTAGGCCCATGAAAACGAGTTTACACTTGCATTAGAAGTTTCAAATGACAGAAATGTTAAGTTATAACGAGTTAAGCACTTCATTCTAGCAAGCAACAGGCCACACAAAGTTACTTTTTTAATGGTTAGCCATGAGGTAATATAATTTTCGGTTACACTTGTCTTTGTTACATTGTATTTACACATTTAAGTGCTGAGTAATATTAAGTAACTACATGTACTTACTATAGGGCTAGGATTAGGGTTTGGTTTGGTTTAGGGTTAGTTGCATGTAATTATGCATAATGTATAGTTATGATTACTATAGTAACCGCATGTAACAATGACACTGTAAAACAAAGTGTTACCTAACTTTCTTATAATAATATTTACATGCTTTTTATTTATGATATATTTATTTTATTGTATATTAAAATATCTTCGCATGATAAAAAATAATTACATGCACTTTATTTATTAAAGCATTATATGCTAGAATAGATATGCATATGTGTAAGCAACTGAATACAAATCATTTTTTTCTAACTGCAGGCCGGATGTCTATGAATGCTGTTTGTTCGGCATGTGCTCGGTATTTAGAAAGAAACATTAAACATTGAAAAATAAATTGTCTTGTAATGTATATTCTATCTAAATATTGCATTTATGAATGTCACTTCTTTTAAGTATTTTAGATTTTCTTTCTCAAGGCGTGCATAACCGCTGCATGTTCTTTATTGTTTTATTTCTGGACTGAGGAAAATTGCATGTAAATACATGTTTTTTATCTGTTTATTACCTCCCTCACAAACATACAAATGTCTGCATGTCAAGGTTCTCTCAACTGGACATTTATAATAATAGTAGGCTTTTGGTAAAACTTCACAGTGTCTGATTTATTAATGTTCATGCATTAACTAGCATGAACTAATAGTGAGCTTTACAGCATTTATTACCCTTTGTTAATGTTAATAAAAATGTTCATGTTCATGTTAGTTCACATTGCATTAATAATGTGAACAGATAAAACTTTTGATTTTAATAATGTGTAAATGTTGAGATTAACATTTAACCAAGATTAATAAATGCTGTAGAAGTATGGTTCATTGTTAGTTCATGTTAATTTATTGTAAAGTTTTACAAAATATTGTGATAATCTGGATGTTGCCCTTCTTATATATAGCCTATATATTCACTTATTTTTCCAAGGTATACATCAGTGAGTATATTTATCTAAATTGTACCTCTTTAAAAGGAGATTATTTCTGTATTTCTCATTTTAATCTACGTTATTACATTGCAGACTTTTCAGTTAGGAAATTGTATATTTTAACTTTTGGTTCTTACTCATATGAAGACTTTTATAGATTGCATTTTTGTCATAGCTGTTACTTTAAGATTAAACTAATATAAAAATACAAGAAAATTGTTTATTTTAGATGACGTGATATTTATACGTGCACAGCATATTTGTGAAAGTAGAAATATTATAAGAATATTCCATTGTACAGTCTCGCCTCTGAAACACGTTCTGCTTATCGAAACCGATATAAGTCTAACATAGTTTTACTTATTGTTAACGAACACGCTGATTAATTATTTTAGAGATAAATTTGTTTAAATGTTTTATAAACTAAATTATTAAAAAGAATCGAGCATTCTTGCAGCGTAAAAAAATATTAAACGCTTACAAAAAAGGCAATCACTTTCTAGGGTTGATACTTGTAATTTCAATTAAATTAAAGAACTTTCAGTTCAATTAGAGAAAATTAATTCAAAATATTTGCGTAATTATCCAGTTTCTACTTTTGTTTGATGTTTTTGTAAAATATCTGTGAGCTTGAACATATTGGGCAATATTACTACAGCTACCGGAATATACGCAAATAATCAAATAACTGATAGAAATCGTGACAAAACTCATTTACTTTATTAAACAATTTGATTTAAAAACATGTTTAGAAACGAATGCTTCATTTAATTATGTTTTACATTGCCAAACATTTTAAAAATAATCATATGAAAGGGTTTTGTGCAGAAGAAAAGAACAAGGCCTTTAGATTTTAGATTAACATAATAGTTATGCATTTTAGATATTGTAGTAGCCTAAATAATATTATTATACTCGTTTAGTTTAGTATTTATTTTATATATATATATATATAAAAATTAATAAACTGATGTCTGAAATACATTACTCAATTGCATATGCATATACGAAATAAATATTTTTTGTCAAAGCTATGCCACTATATAATATCTGAGAAACGATACAGCTGCATTTGGACAAACTGCATGGATTGTGTTAGTGTTCTTATTAAATGTATATAGTTTTAGTAGCTCGAGATATATTCTTCTGCTTAACCGTCACATAACACATACATAGCCTAGGCTATTCCTGTAAACCGCTTTGGTAAGAAAGCATCTATCACAACCATATCAATGTAAATTAGAAAACATATATAGGCTATATTAATTCATAGGCTACTAAAATTAAACCTTTACATTGTTTTCTTCTAACAGGCCTTTAAAACAATATAACCACAAAAGACTGTTCACGCCAACTGCCTTGATTTCCCATGCAGGCGAAGGAGGTTTATTTAATTAGAAACCTCGGATTATTATTATTATTATTTTTAAAGGACATATTTTCTATAATGAAATAAAAGGTGAGCAACCACAAAACAACAAAAATTCGGGTATGTTATAGTTGATTATAATAAATGATTTTCATCTGGTATAAATGTATACAGCAACGTATAGGTTAAATAATAGGCTATATTGGAGAAAAGATATGTAACATAAACCTACAGAACATGTAATAAATGTCATAACATATGCCTTTAAAATCCAACCACCTCAAAAGCTTGAATCTAGCTCAAAATCATATAGCATTTTAAAGCATATTGCATCAATACGAATGCATCTTAAAATATATATTTCCAATAATCTATTTTTATTTTTGCCATGACAAAAAGCCGAACTGGATGACTGACAAATAAATGACAGTCTATCCAAGCACAACCGCTCTTAAAAGTCCATTATGTTGTCCAGTTTATATCCTGCAAAAGTTCTCATTAAATATTCGTAAATTCCAGCGAGATCCATGAGCAATATTTTAAAGAATTAGATCAATTTCTATCACTTCAGATGTAGAAAATTCGGCATAATCTCCCTACGATTTTAACTCAAGTTAGCCAATACGCTTAATATAGCAATAATAATAATAATAATAATAATAATAATAATAAAAACTAGAAGAATACTAACACCTCAGCAAAGGGTGTATAAAAAAGGGTTTATAAAATAGGCTATATCGACGGCTGTCAAATATATCCTATATATTAAGATACAATGTAAGGCAGCACACACTCGGAACACAGTTATAATTTCAGTTTCGCTCTGAAGTGAATTTATTATCATCATCTTTAAGGACAGACATAGGCTAGTGTGTGATCAGAGAGTACGGCTGCAGCGTTAGACCTTGTGTACGATGAATTTATTCGGAATCTGCACTGGTCTGAACAGCGCTCGTCTTCTCTCCTCACTCAGATCTCGCGAGAGCGGTGGCGTGGCTGCTTGGCAGTAGGCTTGCAGTAAGACAGAGGGAGAAGGCAGGCAGCATCATGGCGGACAGAGACAGTGGAAGTGAGCAGGGAGGAGCAGCCACGGGCCCGGGTGTCGGTTCCATGCACCCAGTGACAGGAGGGGCGGGCTCGGCTTCCGGGCTGCAGCACGAAACGCAGGAGCTCGCTTCGAAGCGGGTTGACATCCAGAACAAGCGCTTCTATTTAGACGTAAAGCAGAACGCGAAAGGCCGCTTCTTGAAGATAGCAGAAGTCGGGGCCGGGGGAAACAAGAGCCGCCTCACTCTCTCCATGTCTGTGGCTGTCGAGTTCCGCGACTACCTGGGAGACTTCATCGAGCACTATGCCCAGTTAGGGCCGAGCAATCCGGACGTGGCGCAGGACGAGCCGCGGCGGGCGCTGAAGAGTGAGTTTCTGGTCCGGGAGAATCGGAAGTACTACATGGATCTGAAGGAGAACCAGAGGGGCCGCTTTCTGAGGATCAGGCAGACCGTCAACCGGGGGCCCGGTTTGGGATCCACGCAAGGCCAGACCATCGCTCTTCCAGCCCAGGGACTTATCGAGTTTCGCGACGCTCTTGCCAAACTCATCGACGACTACGGAGTGGAGGACGAGCCGGCGGAACTGCCCGAGGGAACCTCGTTAACTGTGGACAACAAGCGCTTTTTCTTTGACGTGGGCTCCAATAAGTACGGGGTGTTCATGAGGGTAAGCGAGGTCAAGCCCACCTATCGCAACTCTATCACAGTGCCCTACAAAGTGTGGTCGAAATTCGGCAGCACTTTCTGTAAATACGCAGACGAAATGAAAAAGATTCAAGAGAAACAGCGGGAAAAAAGGGCATGCGAGCTTCAGCAGCAGCAGCAAGAGGAGATGCACGGCGACGACGGGGACGAGGATTGATAGTGGAGGGAAACATGCAAAAAATAATCCGAATAACCTAAAGAGAAATTATACGTACTTTGCTGTAAAAAAAAAACAAAAAACAAAACAAACAAAAAAAAAAGATACAGAAAGATACATAAAAGATAAGTAACTGTTTAACTCCAAGGGAGCACTACCCACAAAAATACAAACCTCCACAGACTGACAGTAAACCCATCGCTGGATGACATCCACTTACCCACCATTAATACCAGTAAGCGGCTGCTAAACCAAGTAATAACATTATATATGAACTGTGTTTCTTACTTGACGACAACAGAACTGAGTGTTTCTTTCCCTTATTAACCGAGAACTTTTTTACACGTTCCAAGATATTATAGAAGTGTTTGCAATGGAGTTATTGCCGAGATTAAGAGGAAACGGTTCCTTTATGCTAATGACTTCAGCACAAATCAGATGTTTTAGTTTTGTTTTTGTTTTTAATCCAAATTTTGAAGAGGTTGTCGTGGTAGCCATGCTACTACTAGATATTCCAAGCATCACCTGAGAGCTAGCTATAGGAACCCGGATGGGGGGGAAGAAAACAAAAAATAAATCAACCTGTTGATTGATAGAGGTACAGAGGTCAGCAGAGAGGTCACTGTGTGCTGGTGTCTGGAGGTGGCAGTTGACCTCTTCGCAAACATTCTGAGGAGTATTACCAGTGTATTTTTTTAATTGAAGTTATTGTCATGCAGATGATATGCTATGTATTTGTGTCTCGTTGTCATGCAGTGTATAAAAAAGGTACTCGACAAGTAAGAGCAATGACAACATAAGAGAAAGAGCTCTCAAACATTTTTTGTAACCGAAACCGGACCCCTCGATACAAACATACAAGAATCGTATGAAAATGCTCATGTAGAAAAACATACAAAGTATGATTTTGTGAATCAGATATATTTCAATGGAGAAGAAAACAACCCACGTTTTTAGTGGGGATTTGACAAACAATCTGTTAAAGGGTTTAAAAATATATATAAATATATATATATATATAGAAATATATATTAGTCTACCAATGAGAGGATGAGTGGCGCCAAGGAATGCTGTAGTTGCATGTTAACCTGTACACAGCCACATTGAGGTGGATTTCTCAATGTTCGTCCTCAAGGACTCTTTTCTGTAATGGTTTCAGTGTCCATAAAGTCAGTAACGTTTGGTCAGGTAGTTGAATTAATACTCGTTTTTCTTTCAAGGAATGAGATGTTCGAGAAATACGTGTACATAAGATAATATATCAGCGCTTGTTTGATCAGACGTCAAGTCTATTGGAACGAAAGCCCTTTTTTCCATGAGGGCCCTTGAGGACTTGTGTTGGGAGACCCTGACTTTAATGAAACTTGTTGGGGAGCATACTCTTCAGCATTAAACAACCTGGTGCCTTACAGACTCCGCATGCTTATACACTGGTTGGTGCTTCGTTTGGGTTCCCCCACCCACCCACCCACCCCCTCCTTCTTTTCTCGTCTGGTTTTGTTTGGCCCTGGCCCTCCTGTATGCTATTGCATAACTCACGGTCTTTTCGGCTGAGAAGCAAATCATTATTTGCAGGTTCTGATCACAACGTGCAACTCCAAAATCACCTAGGCGTTTTTCCCCACCTTGACGAAAGCCCTTAGTTTTTTTCAAATGCTTCGTGCCAGGCAAAATGTTTAGCGGCTCTCAACAAACTCTTTTGTTGTGAGGTAAACTTTCTGTAGTTTGGCAGTAATGTGTCTTTGTCACAGACCGAAAGCCTAGTGTAGGGGTGTGGCCAGGATTTTTTCCCCCCACTTTTCAGTGTTGCTTCACGTAATTTGTCATTTTGGAAACTTATTTTTTTTTCTCTTCCCAGTGCTATATTTCATTACTGTGTGCAATATTGAACGTGCCAATGTTGGCAATATATGTATATCAATTAAATATATGATTAATATTTGAAAAGCATGTGGCTGAATTCCACGTTTATTTCTTTAAAAGGTCTTTATTTCTTTAAAGCCTTTATCTGCACTTAAAAAAAGGTCTGTATCTGGAAAAGAAACCATTCTTAATGAACAAGCTTCACCCAGGTGAAGTGAACACATAGCAGTTATATATCCTGTCTGCACTTTTTGTGAACGTTCATGTCATAATTGCCACCCCGTTTCATCTCTGTTCCTCTTGACTTGGAAGGGTTGGGGGTTACAGGAATGGTCACATGAAACAATGGGGGCGTGAAGGCCTTTGGGTTAGGGGCAATGAATATGTATCCTTAATTTTCCTTCAAATACATACATGGGATGATTCTAATGATGAAGGTGTGTGATGACCTCTTCTGTCTTCAGTAGCACATTGCTTTCCCAGCTGGAGAAAAATGTTTGACCAATGTTTGTTTGAAAATTATCTCAACAAGGAATGCCTTGTGACGTTATTTTTCTCTTTCTTTATCTCTTAACTTATGTTCCTTCCCTTTGCAAAGAGGTTCACCGAATTACTCATTCGGCGTTTATGAGTCAAATATAATTTATGTACATTTTACAAATTAAAAAAAAATAAAAAGAAATGTTAATTTACCCACCTCTCACGAAAAGAATGTTCAATACCAATGTTTCTGTGTTTCTTTTTCTCGTGTGAAACAGTTCAGATAGCGGTTGATATTGTGGCTCTGACTTCAATTAAGGTTTTTTTCTGTGTACACACAGTGGATGTAGCACTTTTGAAGGAACAGCATTATGAGCTGAAGCATGCAGGCTAACCAATCTGTAATAACATGTCATAATGTCATTTGATGCAATCTCCTTTTCCTTTATGGGTACTGTTGGTTGGTTCCAGTGGTTAACCAATGTAATGTGCACTAACAATACCACTACAATTTCTATAGATGTGTGATCGTATCCAAGTCTTTTATCATCTTATATTTTTCAGAACAATACTGCTGAGAATGAGGTAGAATACTACAGTATGACTGAAGGGGTCCTTCTTTTTTAGAATAACAACCATAATAATATTAGATTTTTTTTTTTTAAATGATACTGTTTAAGCTGCAGTCATTCTGTTGAATGTACAGTATCTTGAAAAAAAGTTTATTTTCAATAATTGTCATTATTGTGCCTTATACTAAATCTTCATATAAGTTCACAAAATATTGGAGATTCTTGGGATTTCAACTGAAATGGATCTCTTGCTCTCTTCATGTCTCATACTTTGTTTAAAAAAAAAAAAAAAAAAAAAAAAAAAAACAGATTTCAGTAACACTTTACAATAAGGTTCATCTGTTAACATTAGTTAATGTATTAACTAACATGAACTAACCATGAGCAATACATTTGTTATATTTGTTAATCTTTGTTAACGTTAGTTAATAAAAATCTAGCTGTTCATTGTTTGTTCATGTTAGTTCACAGTGCATTAACTAATGTTAACAAATACGACTATTGTTTTTATTAATGTATTAGTAAATGTTGAAAATAACATTAACAAAGAACAATAAATGCTATAAGTGCAGTTTATTATTAGTTCAGGTAAATTAGTTTTTCATTAAAACTAATGAACCTTATTGTAAAGTGTTACCCAAATTTCTTATGTTCTTGCTAAACAAACCAATGATTTAGTTTTATTTCATTTAGTTTTATGGTAACACTGTACACTAAGGTTCATTAGTTAAACATTAGTTAATGTGTTAACTAACATGAACTAACCATGAGCAATACATTTGTTACTGTATTTACTAATCTTGTTAACATTAGTTAATAAAAATCCAGCTGTTCATTGTTTGTTCATGTTAGTTCACAGTGCGTTAACTAATGTTAACAAATACGACTATTGTTTTAATTAATGTATTAGTAAATGTTGAAAATAACATTAACAAAGATTAATAAATGCTGTAAGTGCAGTTCATTATTAGTTCATTAACTAATGTAGTTAACTAATGAACCTTATTGTAAAGTGTTTCCGTTTTATTTATGTTTCTTCATTACTATTATTATTAGCATGTTGCTGTGCTGCAGGAATGTCTTGAATTTAATTTTTAAAAACGTGCTGGAGTAGTTTGGTTTTGAACTTACATGTAATAATCTTTATGTGAAATGGCCCTAGAGTTGCATAAGGTTATGCTACATAGAATCAAAAGCATTAAATCCAGAAAGATTAAATTATGAACACATTTCCATTGTCCTTGTGATGGAACGGAATTTGATTTACAGTTTTACATGAACATTTTTATTGGAACATTGGAAAAGGTTTTTATTTTGTAAATCACTTCTCATTGCATTCCCCCATATAAAGTAAGTTTCAATCTTGAAAAAATATGGAAAACAACTGCTTCTGTTGATTAAACAAATTATGAAAATTCTGGTTGGGCAATCATAAAACAAACATAACAAAATACAACTTTAACAATTATACAACCCGAATTCCGGAAATGTTGGGACGTTTTTTTAATTTTAATAAAATTAAAACTAAAAGACTTTCAAATCACATAAGCCAATATTTTATTCACAATAGAACATAGATAACATAACAAATGTTTAAACTGAGAAATTTTACAATTTTATGCCCAAAATGAGCTAATTTCAACTTTGATGCCTGCTACAGGTCTCAAAATAGTTGGGATGGGGGCATGTTTACCATGGTGTAGCATCTCCTCTTCTTTTCAAAACAGTGTGAAGACGTCTAGGCATCGAGTTTATGAGTTTCTGGAGTTTCGGTGTTGGAATTTGATCCCATTCTTGCCTGGACTGCAGGCAGGCCAATTCATCACCCAGAATCTTCTACGACGAAGCCATGCTGTTGTAATAGCTGCAGTATGTTTTTTTGCATTGTCCTGCTGAAATACACAAGGCCTTCCATAAAATAGACGTCATCTGGAGGGGAGCCTATGTTGCTCTAAAACCTTTATATACCTTTCAGCATTCATAGTGCCTTCCAAAACATGCAAGCTGCCCATACAGTATGCACTTATGCACCCCCATACCATCAGAGATGCTGGCTTTTGATCTGAACGCTGATGACATGCTGGAAGGTCTCCCTCCTCTTTAGCCCGGAGGACACACGTCCATGATTTCCAACAAGAATGTAAAATTTGGACACGTCTGACCATAGAACACTTTTCCACTTTGAAACAGTCCATTTTAAATGAGCCTTGGCCCACAGGACACGACGGCGCTTCTGGACCATGTTCACATATGGCTTCCTTTTTGCATGATAGAGCTTTAGTTGGCATCTGCAGATGGCACAGCGGATTGTGTTTACCGACAGTGGTTTCTGGAAGTATTCCCGGGCCCATTTAATAATGTCATTGACACAAGAGGGCCCGAAGACCACGGGCATCCAATAAAGGTCTTCGGCCTTGTCCCTTACGCACAGAGATTTCTCCAGTTTCTCTGAATCTTTTGATGATGTTATGCACTGTAGATGATGAGATTTGCAAAGCCTTTGCAATTTGACATTCAGGAACATTGTTTTTAAAGTATTCCACAATCTTTTTACGCACTCTTTCACAGCTCTGCCCATCTTTACTTCTGAGAGACTCTTAGCTATAAAAGACATCCCTTTTATAGCTAATCATGTTACAGACCTGATATCAATTAACTTAATTAGTTGCTAGATGTTCTCCCAGCTGAATCTTTTCAAAATTTCTTGCTTTTTCAGCCATTTGTTGCCCCCATACCAACTTTTTTGAGACCTGTAGCAGGCATCAAATTTGAAATGAGCTCATTTAGTGGATAAAAGTATAAAATTTCTCAGTTTAAACATTTGTTATGTTATCTATATTCTATTGTGAATATAATATTGGCTCATGTGATTTGAAAGTCTTTTAGTTTTCA
This sequence comes from Mylopharyngodon piceus, assembly GCA_039654765.1. NCBI lineage: Eukaryota > Metazoa > Chordata > Actinopteri > Cypriniformes > Xenocyprididae > Mylopharyngodon > Mylopharyngodon piceus. The sequence continues at coordinate 20,747,560 of CM077461.1, forward strand.
TTTTATTCAAATTTAAAAAACGTCCCAACATTTCCGGAATTCGGGTTGTAATAAGTCTAACTGTAAGCAGCAATTACAAGGCTAAGCACAATAATGGTATGCACTTTTTATGATCACGTAGATTGTTTTGGTCACAGCCCAGCAGTGAATTGAGGAAAAGACCTTCTAATTAACTGTTATTTAAAACTTTATAGATTTTAACCAGATTTATTTGACATTCTCAGGGAATTGCAATTGATGTAATGTGACAATGATACATAAAATGTTTGTCAGCGCACAAAAACTTTTCCAGATTCCAAGATACAGCCTCAATATTTTGTTTGTTCGTTTTGTTTTTTTGGCATCTTTACCAGCAGATTTGTTTTTCTGGAGAAATAGATTTAGGTGAAACCACTTAAGTGTGCTGACAGGTGAAGACTGAATAAACTATATGTAACAGTTAAAAAAAGATGTAGTGTTAGGTTAAGCTTGAAAAATTAATAATTGCTCTATTACAAATGCCCTCAGAAATGTAAAAAGGTTAGACTTAGGACAGGTGTACACTGTATTTACAATGGGTGCGTCTCAATCAGCTCCCTAGTTTAGTAGTCAGGACATTGATCAGGGAGATATTTTCAGGCCTGTCTCAATTCCAAAATCCTTCCAGTGCACTGAAACGGTATAAAAAGTCCCACAATGCACCATGAAAACCAGGAAGCATTGATGCTCACTATGTACCCTTAATGGAAATTCTGAAGCACAAAACATAAAACGTACAAGCCAATTGAACACACATCATGACATGCGATAGATGTTTTAAAAAACAAACCTTTAATTATATTTTTGCATAAATATACATCGCTAGACAGGTACTAAACATAATCTAGACCTAGCTAACATTTATAATTCATTTATGGATTAAATGTTGCTGGTACATGTAACAATCAAAGTATTTATCATATTGTAGCCAACATTAAATAAACAATGTCAGAAAGATATCTGTGCTCTACCAGTAGTGACATTGCACAATGAGGAGGTTGTCATGTCGCCGAAAATAGAGCCATCAGTGTCCCAATGTGTAGTGAGCCAGGGCTCTTACTGTCCTTACCAGTGCCCGAATTAGTGTACACAATATACTGATTCACAACCTAGGGAACTGATTGAGACGCATTCATAGATTTATGAAATTTTGACCAGTAGGTGATGCTGTCATCAAATTAACAATGTACCATCAAGGCATGATGGCAATGACACCTACCAAGGCTGCATCCCAATTCATCTACTTATACAATGCACTTCCTTTAGGAAAGTACATACTTTTAGGGTGCAGTAAGATTATGCAAGTAATAGGACATGTCATATAATTGTGTCTTGATGCCACAGAATTAATTGTCGTTTAGTTAGTGCATCCTGTCACTGAAAAACAGTCTGTCACTCATCCTGTTACAGTTAACATCTTGACATTTCTTTTTGCTACCCTTCATTTATTATTCATCATTTCATTTCCCCTATACTACAATGCTTTCTACTGTACTGGAGAGACAAGATACAGCAGCACGTCACTTAAGATCTAACAGACGCATAACTGTCAGGACACTTGTATGACACATCTCTTTATTTATTGTTTTAGATTAGGATTCCCATATTGTCAGACTGATATAACAGAAGGGTACACATCCCGTTTTTTTAATGGAGAATGTAACTGCTGCACCATATTTCAGTAATACAATTAAATAGTATAACTATTCAACAAAAATAGGCAATTTTTTTCCATGTTTAATATGGGTTGCACACTTTTCCTTGAAGATGTTCAAGGAACATAATTCACACAAGTGCATCCACAATAAGCAATACACATGCAGTAGATGTGCATAAAGCACCCAGTTAAGGTTATTAATCATTTGAACCCTTTAATAGCAGCATTTCTGTTCCCTGTGTAAAGGGAGCAGCTGGCTTTCACCACTTAATAAACTAATTAGTGTCTTTGTCTGACCTTGCAAGAACAAAGTAGTTTTTCTTTTTTATAGCAATGAACCATTAAAGGTGAAATGTGTGATTTCTGCACCGACGAATGGAACGGCCAAAATAATGACTGGTTTTCTGAACTCTTTCCACCTTTCGTTGTTCTGAAAACACCACTGAATACACACATCACCTTTTCACCTAGCATTTTCAGATGTAAAAAAAAAAAAAAAAAGTTCTGTGGTTAAAATGACTTGAAGAGACTTTATAGCTTTGTTCTACAACATACAGTACAGTCAAAAAAAAAAAAAAAAAGGTGGATTCTAAAAATCTAAAAGTAGTGACTTATTAACTCGTATTGGTGAAAAGATGTTACTGAGATTAATCAAGTTCTAAGTTCACTCTAAGTGAAAGCCTCCTTGTTTTGTGCCAGATAAATATTGATTTTGTTGTAATAATACATTTTTACTACACAGCTCTCTGGATTACTTGATTCTGATTGTTCAAGCATTGAGCAGTCAAGTATTTTCATAAATGACCGCCAAACTGTATATTTTACTTTAGCACATGGCAACATACTGGTGCTACTTATCTTGTGTATCAACATCTTTACATATTTAGTGCTGGGAAGATTACTTACAAATGTTAGTCAGTTACTGATTCCAGATTCCATTACAAAAATTGCAATGTAATCTATATTACTCATTTTAGGTAATGTATTCTTTTTGATTACTTTTTAGATTACTTTTGACCGGACTCATTTATCACATTGATTTGAATAGGATAAGCTTGTACCATTGATATGAAAATACAAAAAGAAAGAAAACTGATTTCTTTCTTTGATCATGTTAACAACATGAAGTACATTAAATATTACATTACATCAGGCTTTCCCAGACTGTGGTTCATGAAGGAACTACAGGGGTTCATGAGTTTAATGAAAAGCTATTAAGTAATTCATAATTAATAAATATAATCAACGAATAATTTTAAAATGAAAACAACCAAAATACTAAAAAACGATTTTAAACATTTTACTTTTTTTTTTTAAACATTTTACATTTACCTGTCATGTGACCAATTTCAGAGAACTGTGAATTTTTTATTATTGGCTTAATTTTATTATTGATTTAACTTAAAATCTCAGGGCTTACTTCAAGTAAATATATTAGGGCAAAGAGGTTCAGCTGACAAAAAATGTTGGGGAATTCCTGCATTGCATGTACATTTTAAATGACATGAATTTGTACATTTTAATGTGTTTGAAAGACAAAAGCCTTCCAGAGACAGTAATACGTGGTTAAATGACTCACTGAGTGATGATTCAAGTAATAATTAACGGTTCGTCAGGAGTTGATTAGATATGCAATGATGAGAAAACACTTCATAGAAGTGAAATGATATCTGTAAATGCAGAGATCAAATGCTGTGTGGCTCTTAGTTTTCAGTGATAGTCACATGACTAGTGGCTGGTCTGTGTGTGCAGTTCCACAAATCTGGAAGAGCTTCTGAACATATATAAACAGAAGACATTTATAGAAATGAACATTTAAAATATAGCAAAGAAGTAGAATCAATGAAATATGAATAATTTGCCATTGTGAGAATAATATGTAATCAACAGAAAAGTAACTGTAGTCTGATTACAAGTATTTTAAAATGTAATATAATCTAATTACAAGTACTTAATTTTTGGAATCTGATTACATAATCCAGATTACATGTAATCAGTTACTACCCATCACTGTTTATACCATAATAACCATAAACTACAAAAAGCATCTTTCTCCACTGACTGCCATTTATTTCATTTTACTACAATAGATGTTTTCCATGTTTTGGTGTGTGTGATGTTTATAATGTTTCCAGAAGAAAACTATTAACAACAAACTACTGTAAATAATTTTGTATGTTTATATTATCATAACAAAAAAAAGTGAAATGCTGTAAAATGAAACTTACCTCAAACAAAGTTGTCCTTAACCTCATTTATAAAACAGCTCCCGAACGAATATGTTGAAGATAAGTACCCAGACCGTCCATTTATGATGTGACGCGTTCCCACACTAATAAAAAGCCGTTCCACATACTTATGTAACCGTTCCACATAAGACCACCATCAGGATTGCCGCGTTTTGCATTTTTAGCTAACCTTCTTCTTCTTCTTCTTCTTCTTAGGGTTTTACCCGGTTTTAACGGTTTTAGCTAACCTTGGAGGTCAGCACGTTTTTGTGGTGCCATAAGCTAATCAGCGATGCCTTGACATCACCAGCTCGCTCGAGGCGAGTCACATGGTATTAAGGTTCAGGTGATTGGTTTAAAAAACCCGGGTCGCAAAACTCAGCGTTCATAACACTTATTTTTCGCGTCCTGCACCTGCTGAGCAAGTGCTACTGAGATGAAAAGGAATGCGAACAGAGTTTTTTCCCCCCAAGGTTTGCATAAACACCATTGATATTTGGTAGGGCTACACAATTGAGCTTAAAAAAAATTAAACTGTTGCCACGATTAAGTGTAAATAAAACTACACCGTCAAATGTTTGTTTATATGGCGCAGTCTCAGATTTGTTTGAAGTTTTACCTCTTTTCGCGGACGCGGTGGCAAGTGGAATCTCTAATTTGGAATTGTTTTAATTTGCTAGATATGGCGATGCTCTATGGCAGTTGTAACACCCATGAAATGGACAGCTTCAGCGATGATAATGTATTTATTCGAGAGAGAGTAGAATGCGCGAGGAGTGATTATAATGCAAGCATTTGTCACATTGCTGGCTGATGTTATATAATTAATTTAAAATTGAATAAGTTTTTTTTTTTCACGCTACACAGAGGACCAATGCAAAGTTGACGTTTAGGTAGGATACATAACAGCAACTTTTTGTCATCGTGCAAAACTATTATTTTGGAATAGCCAATTGGCGCCATCTTACGACTTAAATGGTTACTGCGAGTCTGCGAATGTAGACCATTTTTAATTTCATGGTGAACGTAAAAACTTTGAGAGCTAACTAGAGGCCCAGGAGTCTCCAGTTTAAGCACAAAAAAAAAACATTGCTTAGAAGAATAAGCAACAGGTAAGAGACACAAGAAACGGATGAGACACTCTAAAAGAGGAAGAAAAGATATGACATGTCAGATAGTTTATAGCAGGGCCGTAACCACCATAGACATTGAGGGGGGCAAGTCCCCCCAATAATTAGAAATGGCCAAATCGTCCCCCCCAATATTTGAAATTCTTGCACTGCTCTGCTGCACTTCATTATGCAGCACTCTGCATGTTGTTAGGATTACAAAAAGGTTTAAAAGTTACATTTTTTTGTCTGGTCTGCCTCAGCGGTCTAAGAACGCTCGTCAATGTCAAAATGATAGAGATGGCCAATCAAATTAAAAAGTAGGCGGGGTTTACGTTCTCTTTTCGCTCGTGCACACAGCACAGACGGGCGCGTCAATTGATCGCTTAACGCCGTTGAGGAGGTTCTATTTTTCAGGGAAAAATCACAAAACAAATGTACACAAACATGTCCCTGCTCTTGATATACAACCATTGATGGACATCTTTGATTTTAATTAGGAAAAAAAAACTATGCGAGGGCAGATTAGAACATGCAACCTTTGATACTATTAAATAAAGTTCTACCACTAGACCACTAAGGAACTGAGATACCTTTTGCGGATCTATTTATTTATTCACTAAATTGAAGAATCTCGAAACTAACAATATTTTGTATTATGAAACTATCACATTAAACATGAGTTCTCAGTGTACTATTGAAATTGATTTCTGGATATCGTAGCCTAATGTTATTTTTTTTTTCTACAATTGTTATTGTACATATCTGATATAGCATTGTAGCCTATTAGTAGCAATTTCGTTCACTGTTTTGTTTCTTTATGCTTTATTAAAAGAAAAAAAAAAAAAAAAAAGGTCCCCCCCCCAATGTTCAAGACATGGTTACGGCCTTGGTTTATAGCAGTGGCGTTATTAAAGGTGCAGTGTGTAAATTTTAGCGGCATCTAGCAGTGAGGTTGCGAATTGCAATATAGAGACGCTACGGTGGCCAACACCGGACAAATACGTCGTCGTCTGAGACAGCAGTTTGTCACTTTAGGGCTACTGTAGAAACATGCCAACACAAAATGGTGACTTAACATGTAAGGGGACCCGCGGTGTATGTAGATAGGCTCATTCTAAGGTAATAAAAACATAACGGTTCATCATGTAAGGTCTTTATACACCACTGAAAACAGTTATGTATATTATATTGCATTTCTGTCAACAGATTCTCCTAAAATTTACACATTGCACCTTTAACTATAATGTAATTTAAATAGAGCTCAAATAAAATGTATCTGATGAAACTTTAAACGAAAATGAGAGTAACTGAAATAAAATAAGTTAAAGTACTAAAATGACTAAAACTGATATTTAGAAAAAAAACTGAAAAATGATTACTAAAACCTAAATTTAAAATGAAAACGAAAAATATAAAATAAATCTAATTTTTAATATTAATAAACATAAAAATAGGCTAATAATAAAATAACACAGAAAACAGTGCGATTTCAAACACTTCTCAGGACATTTGAAGTTCTGTTTGTTTTCATTGTGGTTCTCATTCATTTCAAAGTGTCCAAATGTTTAGCACTAGTCTAAGTGCCTCATATGAGTCAGTAGTGACCTACTTCTGTGGTAGGTGTGGTTCTTTCATCAAGAAGCCAGTTTTGGGTTATCTGTTCTGAGCACAAGCCTTGTCTGTTTTAGTCAAGTCTTTAATCAGTTGCTCCTTCATATTGAGCCTAGCCATAGTCTCTATTTAGTCTCTTAAGTTTTCATGTAGCTGACACTCAAATTCTGTGTGAACTACTCTAAACAAATGTGAACTTTTGGAAGAATCTACAACTAGCATATGTGTCATGTTTCTAAACATCTGTACTTAGAAACAGCAAATAGTGTCTGTGCTTCAGTCTTAAGTGTCTTAAGGAGCAGATCAACAATGTGAAGAAGTCTGAATTATAGTTTGCACACTGGGTGGACTGAACATTTGAATGCACAGCCTGAATGTCTCTTTTAGACAGCTAATAAAGTCCCTTTGACAGTCATTGAGTTTTTCTCATCTGAGAGATGCGCCATCTGTTGGCTGAATATTGTCAATAAATTATAATAAGCTGATTTGGCCAGACGTTTAATAGTCTTTAACTATTTTCACTTTTGTCATTATTCCAACATTTTCCTTAAAAGATTCAGATTTATAGACCCAATTGTCCCTGTTAATTTGTTTATATTAAAATTGATATTATTTATTGATTATTTTTAAGTCTGATTATTTGTTAATATGTAAAGAGCACATAGTTGGTATGTTTTTTGGAGCTATTCGATATTCATTTTATTATTCTTGTAATATGAGTAATTTGCTGCTGAAAATACAGTAATATTTTACTATACAAATGGATTCCACAAGTTTCAGTGAATTCCACTCAGATACTGTTTCAAAGGGATGGGTGGTTGACCTTGAAAATAACAGTCCAGCAGTCAAAAACATTAATATCCGAGCTGAATCATAAGTGTGGTAATTCTGAAATGTCAATGAGAACATTTCAAAGAACATTGTGTAAAATAAATAAATATATATGTGTGTATATATATATATATATATATATATACACACACACACACACACATATATCAGGCATAACATTATGACCACTGACAGGTGAAGTGAATAACACTGATTATCTCTTCATCACGGCACCTGTTAGTGGGTGGGATATATTAGGCAGCAAGTGAACATTTTGTCCTCAAAGTTGATGTTAGAAGCAGGAAAAATGGACAAGTGTAAGGATGTGAGCGAGTCTGACAAGGGCCAAATTGTGATGGCTAGACGACTGGGTCAGAGCATCTCCAAAACTGCAGCTCTTGTGGGGTGTTCCCGGTCTGCAGTGGTCAGTATCTATCAAAAGTGGTCCAAGGAATAAACAGTGGTGAACCGGCGACAGGGTCATGGGCGGCCAAGGCTCATTGATGCACGTGGGGAGCGAAGGCTGGCCTGTGTGGTCCGATCCAACAGATGTAGCTCAAATTGCTCAAGAAGTTAATGCTGGTTCTGATAGAAAGGTGTCAGAATACACAGTGCATCACAGTTTGTTGCGTATGGGGCTGCATAGCCGCAGACCAGTCAGGGTGCCCATGCTGACCCCTGTCCACCGCTGAAAGCACCAACAGTGGGCACATGGGACCACGGAGTGGGACCACGGAGCAATAGAAGAAGGTGGCCTTTTAGTGGGTGGGATATATTAGGCAGTGAAATTAATTTTTTTAGGTGTTACTACTCGCACAATTTTATTTTTAATATCTTGACATCATAGTCCTTATGAATTGTTCTTCTTTTGAAAAGAGCTGTGTAATGATTCTTCAGAATTTCTCCTTCTGTGTTCTACAGAAGTAAGTCGTACAAGTTTAGACCGACATGAGGGTGGGTCAATTATGACAGAATTTCCCTTTTATTTTGGTGAACTATCCTTTTAAATCAACATTATGTCCATTCAGAACAGACCGTTCGTCGAAAACCAGTAGATGGCGCTGTTGATTAAACTTGAGTATTGAAACAATGACGAAGCAAATGCAGCTTGCCTTTTCTTTCCCGAAGAAAATCTTATTTAGGGTACACACTTGCAGATGAAAGCCGTCATCTGCAAGACACCCAATAAGAACTGAGAGAGAAGAATAAATTAAAACCAAGGAAAATTCCTAAATTCCAGAGTGGCTGGATTAATTTCAAATATGACTGGAAGTTTGTGTGACCAAACAAAGAATCTATTTTATTATTATTATTATTATTATTATTTAACTTAACCGAAGGTATCACTGTGCCCTTTACACCCCACATGAAAAAATACTATAGTAATTTATACTATAGTGTTTTTGAACCATACTATAGTAAAGTACTTGAATTAATTTGTTGTGGTACTTATAGTTGCTGTGGTAATATAACAACTATAGTAATATAAACACATTACTTTACCCAATACTGTACTAAATTTTCTACAACTGTAGGATATATTATACTACAATACACTAGTTTACTGTAGTAAAAACTAAAGTATACTACAATATTTATTACATTTTATCAGTTCACTATAGTTAATACTACAGTATGCTGTAGCATTCATTACCAAAATGTAGTAAATACTATAATATATACAGTATACCACAATTTACTATAGTATGGTTCAAAAACACTATAGTATTTACTATAAATTACTATAGTATTTTATCATGTGGGTCAGTTTACAGTAATGAAATCGGTACAGATAACAAACACTCGGGCGCCCTCTGGTGTGTGATTAGAGTAAACATCTGCTGCGTTTTTGAAAGTTTAGTGTCGTCGACGATGTCTTGTACATGAACGACGTTGATAATGTTTATTTTATATTTTTAAATGAACAAAGTCTTTTAGCTTGTAAATCAGTCTCCTTCCTGTATGTTAATTTACAGTAAACGAAGCTTTTTTTAAGGAAATAACTTAAGTGGAAGTTCTGCTGATTTAGAAGTATGTGTAATCACTGGTAAAATTTTAGAGAGGGGGAAGCGTGTTATTTTTCTGCATAAATGGTGTCTTATTTTTGGCATTGAAAGGACGCTGAGTAATGAGAAGATGGACTCATCCTCTTGAGGGTTTTTTGTGTAAATTCCTTTGCTCAAGAGTTAAGTTATGTGTAATTTCTCTTCTCCTTTTAGCTGCCCCTCCTCCTCTCTCCCAAAATCTCTCCCGTCTCTGTTAAACAGGATGCTGCTACTTCGTTTGCGGTGCCAACAGCTGAGGTCTGTTTCCTGAGTTTCCCTCCAGCCTAAGAGAGTTACAGGAACAGAAAGGAAGTGTGTGTTTGTGCGAAGGCAAGGGACAGTGTGTAATTTTCATTTATGAGAGAGGGCAAAAGAAAAGAGAGAGAGAGAGACTATGGAATGCTGTGATGTCACCAGCTAAGTCACACACAAAGGCAAGAAGCACTCACTCTCCCTCTTACTAAAGTCTGCCGTGGAGCGTCCGCACCCAGCTGTGAGTACATTTTACTTCACACAGGCTTTTTTCTTCTCTTTCCAACTTCCTTTCCGTTTGCCACCATATTTCTCTACGTTTCTAGACATTAACTGCAGACTATTAAAAATGTAGGCTGGAAGACATCAAGTGTTTTGTCTCAGTCACAGTTGCTGTTGTTGTGGCACTTTTTTCCCCTTGTATATAATGGGATCTCAGACTCTTTGTAGTTGTAGACGCCTGCTGTCTCTGTTAAAGAGGTCATGGCATGCTAGTTCAGTTGTGGCCAAAATAAGACAATGTTAAAATAGAGCAGAAGTATATTGTGAAAGGAAGGGGGAGCTGCTGACAACAGAAGTCAACTTTCGTTCCTGAGGAATCCCCCAGTCAGGCCTAAAAAGAGCTGGGAAACCGTGTCTGATTCCCGCTTACTAAAATACAAAATGTTTATACTTTGTCAAGTAAAAAATGTGATATCAGCATTATATTAAAGCTGATCGTTATTTAAAATATTCTTTTTAATAATACTAATATTATTATTTTAAAACTAAGTTGACAGTGTATTTTTTCTTCCTGTTGTTAAAGTAATTTTAAATGTATAAACCTTTATTATAAAAAAAAATAATAATAAACAGTTTTTTTTTGTTCTATTGTTAAAAGCTATGACTAAATAATAAAATTATTAAATAATAATTATAAAACTATAAAATAATCACAATTAATATTATGATTTCTGACTAGTATTTAGAAATAGATAAATATATCAATAATTATATAAAATCTGATCAATTTGGGGAGGAAATGCATTAAACATATTTGATTAATATCTTTAAATTTAACAGCTCTAAAAATTTTGTAAAGAAAAAAAAAATATTAAAAATGTTAATAAACAAATATTTTTTTTAAATGTTATTTTATTTAGTGCTGTCAAATGATTAATCGCGATTAATCACATCCAAAATAAAAGTTTGTATTTACATAATATGCGCATATGTACTGTGTATTTTTATTATGTATATGTAAATACACAAACATGCATATATTTAACAAATTATATTTATATATAAATTATTTATATATATTGTTATGTGTGTGTGTGTGTGTGTGTATGTATATGTGTATATATATATATATATATATATATATATAATATATATTACACACACACACACATACACACACAAGTAAATATTTCTTACATGTATGTGACCTTGGATCAAAAAACTAGTCATAATGGTCAGTTTTTTGAAATTGAGATTTATACATCATCTGAAAGCTGAATAAATAATAATAAATAATTTGTTAGGAGAGGACAATATTTGGACAACTATTTGAAAACCTGGAATCTGCCGATGCAAAAAATCTAAATATTGAGAAAATCTCCTTTAAAGTTGTCCAAGTGAAGTCCTTAGCTATACATATCCACTGACAAAAATAATTTTTTGATATATTTATGGTAGGAAATTTACAAAATATCTTCATGGAACATGATCTTTACTTAATATCCTAATGATTTTTGGCATAAAAGAAAAATCGATAATTTTGACTGATACAATGTATTGTTGGCTATTGCTACAAATATACCCGTGCGACTTATGACTGGTTTTGTGGTCCAGGGTCACATATAGATGTATGTGTGTATTTATATATACATAATAAAAATACACAGTACACAGACGTATATTATGTAAAGACAAACTTGTATTTTGGATGCGATTAATCGTTTGACAGCCCTAATTTTATTTAAATGTTTTCATGCACCCTCTTTCAAAGTAAAGAAAGAAAGAAAGATCAGAACCTTTATTGGCACACTGTTCTCTTTAACATAACACACAAAAAGTCTAAAACTGCACAGGAAGAGAAAGAACAAACAAACTATTAAAGAGATCAGATTGCTTCCAGATGTTGTAATCTGTTATTCCTTGTGACAGCGTGTCCAGTTGATGGCTGTTGATCAGTGATGAGAGCGTGTGTGTGGTAAACGGACCGAGCTGGGCTTCATCGTCTTTACCACAGTCATCCTCATTCTGAAGGACTGTTGCTGAATCTCAGGATCTATTCAGGTGCACCACACACACGGCCATGCTGCAGCAGATCTTGAATGACATGTACATCGACCCGGATGTGCTGGACGCTCTGAACGACGAGCAGAAGAAGACGCTCTTCCTGAAGATGCGTGAAGAACAGGTGCGACGCTGGAAAGAGCGTGAGGAGAAGCTGGAGAGGGAACCACTCAAACCCAAACCAAAGACAGGTGGGCATTGGGTTTATGTTGCGCCGATTCAATCTAAAATTGATGTGTTATGTGATCTGTGCATCTTATTGAAGCGAGTTCCCTGAGAACGTTTAATACAATTAATTACATTTACAAATTTGTAATAGAATTAGTTCTCAAAATCAAATTGTAGATTTGATTATCTTTAAACAGTGCTACAATGTTTTCTCTGAATATCTACTCCTGGATAAGATTATAAGCACATTTATTAATAACCATAAAAAAAGAAAAAATAACAACTAGTTATCCTTAATTTCTTAAGTTTAGATTTTTATATTATAGTAATAATGTCAATTTATTAAAATTATAGTAAGTAATAGTTATTATTATTATTCAAAAACGAAACTTGACAGCCCTTAATCAGCATGCATTTTCATTAAATGGAAAAAAATGTTTTGTTCCACAGAAAAAAAAAAAAACATGAATGTGGGTAGTGATTACAACATTTTATAAAACTTTAAAAAATACTCAAATAATAGTTTTAGACATGCCACTTTCTGACTGGCTATGGAACTTCTGCAAGAGACATACAGTTCACTTATTCGAGGGACAGTCTTCCTGAAGTTAAAGTTCAGCCATTTACTCACCCCTGAAGCCATCCTAGGTGTATATGACTATCGTCCTATAGTCTTTCAGACGAACACAATCAGAGATATTCTTAAAAATATCCTGGCTTTTCCAAGGTTTATAATGGTAGTGAAGGGTGGGCCACATTTTGAAGCCAAAAAAATGCATCCATCCATCATAAATATAATCCAGATGGCTCCAAGGGGACCTTCTGAAGCAAAGCAATGGGTTTTTGTAAGTAAAATATCCATATTTAAAACTTTATTAACTATAATAACTAGCTTCGGACCAATAGCTGTACACATCGCTTTGTTGTGGAAGAGTAAACTCTGACCCGGCGCATTATATATATTCGAACGCGGAAACTCAGAGGATGGAGCAAAACAAAACACCGGTCACGAATTAGTCTAAAATGATCATTTTTAAAGAGAAATGTCAGAGAATTTCAATATAAAAGAAGAGGAGCTTGAGTTTGTTGCCCAGCTCTATTTGTTTAAACTGCGAGAGGTGTCTTAAGTTTGCGCTACTCCTACATCCTGCGTCTTACGTCGCGTCAGAGGTTACTCATTTGGCGTAAGTCGACTTGCGCATTATGTGTACGGTCATCTGCTAGAAGCTAGTTATCTGAATTTATGTTTTAAATATTCCATTTTTAGGTGAACTATCCCATTAAGCACCATGGTCATATGGCAATTCATCAGTATCTGTCTAGAATCTAGATCAAGGCATCTTGAGGTTTGAATGTGGGACCTTTGAATTGCTAGTGCAGATCTTTAATCAGTGCGTTTACTGTTCCCACATCTGTTTGCCACAGAAAGCTGAAAACATCATAGCAGGCCAGTCTGCTCTTGCTTTTTATTGCTTGCTTTAAATGACTTAATATGGTCAGAATCTTAATGTGGCACATGACTCAGACAGGACAGAATAGCTGAGCTGATAGAACACGGTTCACCACTGTGGTTCTGCAGACTTCATGGGAACACGTCTTGTGACATCCGAATAGGCTTGTAGAGGTGGACGCAGCTGTTTGGACAACAGAAAGTGCTTTGAAACACAAGAGTAAGTATGTTTAATTGATGCTTCCACTGGGAACATCTATGTCACTGACAGACACAAGACCAGACAAGTTTACAATCTTTTGACTGAGCAGAAGACGTCAATGGAAAATTTGCATGACCAATATCAACAAAAGCTGATAATTGTTAAAGGATATCCTCAGTGTGATCCTGAAACACTGTAAACATCTGCTCAAAAACTATGTACAACATTGGGGTTTTTCTCTCGATTTCACTGCTTCTTAACGCTCAAGGGTCTCAGACGTCACAGATACAAAACTTCCGTGAGGAGGGCAACTGTCTAAAACCGGCGGAGGGAGGAGTAAACAAGCTGAGATATGAGAGGAATGCATCTGAGAGATAGAGGGTATCTGGAAAACAGCAAAATAGCTGGAGAGCTGTGAAAAAGCAAACAAAAGAATGAAAAATGAAACTTTACATTGCTTAGCTAAAGTTACACCCCAGTTTAAACTGGTTAGACATACAGAGAGCTAATGGAATCTGGCATATCAGCTTTGTTACTGGAAGAGACAGAACTTTCATGTACTAAAAAGTCAACTAAAAAGATCACAGATGACAGATCTCCCTCAGCCTGATTAGTCAATGTGGTAAAACTTTAAACATTCATTGTATTGTAATATTTGAAGTGAGGCTTAAAGGGATAGTTCACCCAAAAATGAAAATTCTCATGATTTATTCACCCTCAAGCCATCCTAGGTGTATATATAACTATCGTCTTTTAGACAAACACAATGTGAGATATTTAAAAATATCCTGGCTCTCCCAAGCTTTATAATGATAGTGAACGGGGGGGGGCGTGTTTTGAACCCCTCCCCCCCAAAAATGCATCGATCCATCATAAATATAATCCATACAGCTGCAGGGGGTTAATAAAGGCCTTCTGAAGTGAACCGATGGGTTATTGTAAGAAAAAAAAACATATTTAAAACTTTATTAACTACAATAACTTGCTTTCAGCAAACGGCAGTACGCATCGATTTGCGGCGGAAGAGTAACCTTTGACCTGATGCATTACACAATGACGAACGCGAAAGCTCAGAGGATAGAGCAAAACAACACCGGTCAGAGAAATGAGAAATGTTGAAGGATTTCGAGCTTGAGTTTGTTGCCCTGCCCTATGTGTTTAAACCGCGAGAGGTGTCTAAGCTTGCGCTACCCTTACATCCTGCGTCATACAACGGTTACTCATTTGGTGCAAGTTGACTTGCGCAGTATGCGCACAGTTGTCTGGCGGAAGGTAGTTATTTTAGTTTATAAAGTTTTAAATATGTATATTTTTCTTTCAAAAGCCCATTGCTTCACTTCAGAAGGCCTTTATTAACCCCCTGGAGCCGTATGGATTATATTTATGATGGATGGATGCATTTTTGAGGGGCTTCAAAACATGGCACCTGTTCACTACCATTATAAAGCTTGGAAGAGCCAGGATATTTTTAAATATATCTCCGAATGTATTCATCTGAAAGAAGAATATACACCTAGGATGGCTTGAGGGTGAATAAATCATGGAATATTTTTCATTTTTGGGTGAACTATCCCTTTAAGTGTCTAAAAACTTTTTGAGGCCACAGAATAGTCATTTTCTTGGGTTCGTACAGATGTTCACCAGTAAATAATGTGCAGAACACTGAAACAATTTAGGTTGACGTGCATAAGTGCAAGAGGAAGTTGTCTTTGGCCAATAACAAAGGAGTTATTATCAGGTCCCTGAGTTTCAGACCTCAGAGGAGAACAGAGAGTCCTCTATCTCCTTGAGACAACAGCAGCTGTTCTTGCAGGTCAATGGTTTCCCCAAGACATACTGATACAACATCTTGACTGCCGCTGTGCAAACTCTGTCCTATAGACTTGGTTAAAATATCTAAAAATCATTCAAGTTTCTGTCAATTCTGTCTGTAATAAACAACACAATAAAGAGAGTCTCTGGGGGCATCCTGAACCTTGCATTGTGTGAGCTGGCTACACAAGACAGAGGAAACACTTCTGTTACTGACCCAGTTTTTAGAGCAAGAAAGGAAATTTCAGCCAGGCCAAGTTCCATTCCCTCACACAGATGACTGCCAACAAAGCAGGAAGTGTACAGGAAACACAGGCACTCAAAACACACTGAGGAGGAAGAGAAAGGGAGAATGTGGGGAGGAGACACAGATCGTATAGTTGATTATCAATAGTTGTAAACAGATCATGTTATGATGTTTATGTTTTGCATGTTTATGTTTTGCATGTTTTCATACTTTTTACTCTACCATTGAAAAGTTTTGGGTCAGTATGATTTTCTTTTCTTTTTTTTTTTTTTTAAAGAAAGCAATTAACATTTTTATTCAGCAACAATGTATTAATTTGATCAAAAGTGGCAGTAAAGATGCTGTTATAAAAGACTTTGATTTCAAATAAATGCTCTTCTTTTGAACTTTCTATTCATCAA
Source organism: Mylopharyngodon piceus (assembly GCA_039654765.1). NCBI lineage: Eukaryota > Metazoa > Chordata > Actinopteri > Cypriniformes > Xenocyprididae > Mylopharyngodon > Mylopharyngodon piceus. The sequence goes on from CM077461.1 coordinate 20,763,877, forward strand.
ATGATCCAGTAAAAAAATATCACTGTTTCCATAAAATATTAAGCAGCATAACTGTTTTCAACATTAATAATAAGAAATGTTTCTTGAGCACCAAATCAGCATATTATAATGATTTCTGTAGGATCATGTGACACTGAAGACTAGAGTAATGATGCTGAAAATTCAGCTTTGCCATCACAGGAATAAATTACATTTCAATATATTTTTAAAATACAAAAAGGTTCTTTTAAGCTGTAATAATATTTCACAATATTACTGTTTTTACTGTATTTATGATCAAATAAATGCATGCAGCTTTAGTGAGCATAAGAGACTTCTTTCAAAAACATTTTTAAAAATCTTACAGACCCCAAACTGAACAATAGTGTGTGTTGTAGGAGAGATCAGGGCTAGAGCATCTAACTATAAGTTTTTGAGTAAAAAGGTCTTATCCTTTAACTGCCGCATAGACTTGACCTCGAATATAAGATGCTGTTTTGTTGTCATCACCTCCTTTGAGGCCAATGTGGATATAAAAAACAAATATATATAATACTACTACTACCAGTGTTGTAGCACTCGTCCGAGTCCAAGACCATATTTTTTATGACCAGTCAAGACCAGCTCATTTGAGTCCATGTCCAAATCCACCTGAAAAATGGTCTTGGACTCAGACTTGAGACTGACTACTACTACTATTAATAAAAAAGGACAGCAGTTTGTTGACTGCTGTTCAGATTTGGAGAATAAATTACACTTTTCCTTTAATGCTCTGAATGCCTAAAATGTATTGGTCTCATTTAAAATTATGTAACATTAGTTTTAACCTGGCCCCAAAGTCAGTGAGTCACTGGCAGGAATTGTGAGTCTGCAGTCATCAAAGATAAAAAACATTCATTAGTCACTGAAACTGTTTGGCCAACCTGAGACGTTTGGTAAAACAAAAACTATTGGTTGCTATTTCTACTTTGGGTTGTACTCATTTGCTCATCATTTCACATGGCCATTTTAGCTCTTACGGCAGTTCTAGACTGTTTGATTTGACGGTCATTTTGTCTTGATTGGGATCACGTGTGTGTCAGTCAGGCTGTTAAACTGGAATCTTGTTGTTTTGCCACAAGACCTGCAAGAAGAACCAGTTCATCATGGGAGGGTTTTCCTTATTTGCTGTCAAACCTTTTTTTTTCTCTCTCTCTTATAAGTCTTTTGTAACTAACTCTGAATTTAAATTGGTTGCACTATTTGTTCTTTAGGAAAGACTTGGCAAGTAGTTTAGGAAAAGCTCCTCATAAAGGAATGTGTTGTGATAAAATGTTTAGTAGGTGGATCATTTTATAGATCCAATAAGTAGCCTTAAACTGTTTTTCAACGCTACTTGTTTTTAACAAAATTAATCTTATGGTTGAGTGCATTCGGAAAACATAATGCATAAATTATTATGAAGTATAATAGTACATTTAAATATGTAAATGATAATTATTGAACTAGGCTTGTTGTGTTTCAACTAGACTTAATTGTGCAAACCACTAAGATTCTCTCTGTTTTCTTTCCCTTTGTAAGCTAATAGCAAGAGTGTCAGTTGGCTGCTGGGACGAGATGGAGACGTACAGGTCATTGTCATCGGAGAGATGGATGAACTCAAATCCTCCAAGATCATCTATTCAGGGTTTGGAGAGAGAAAAACGGCCAGCGTCCTCAACAATTCACAGTATGGACACAACTTCAGTTTAAACACTGACAAAAACACTGGATGTACACCTAGAAAAAAACAAACAAATTATTTTTAATGCATAAAGGTCCAGGTGAAACTGCCTCAAATTTGACCTTTGGCCCATTAGATTTGAAAATACAGAGTTTAGTTTGATGGTATATAATGCCGAAACAAAGATCTGCTCAAAGATCAGTTTACCTACTCCTTGCAGAATCTGAAAGATGATTTTAAAAAGGTTTTTACTACCCGATAATGTAGTTTGTCATAAATATAATTCACAATACTGTTTAAAAGTTTGTGGTCAGTAAGATTTTATTTTATTTTATTTTATTATTTGCAAGAAGTCTCTTATGCTCAACAAGGCTGTGCATATTTGAGCAAAAAATACAGTAAAAACATTGTGAAATATTAATACAATTTTACAAAACTTATTTATGTTAATATATTTTAAAATGTAATTTATGCGTGACGCAAAGCTGAATTTTCAGCATCATTACTCCAGTCTTCAGTGCCACATGATCCTTCAGAAATCTTTCTGATATGCTGATTTGCTGCTCAAGAAACATTTCTTATTATCATCAATGTTAAAAAACATTGTTCTGCTTATATTTATTCGTTTCCACAAAAAAATTAAATACAAAGTTCAAAATAAACAGCATTTATTAATAATAGAATCTTTTTCACTTTTGATCAATGTAATGCATCCTTTCCGAATAAATATATTAATTTCTTTCAAAGAAAAAAATGTTACTGACCCCTAACTTTTAAACAGTAGTGTAAATAAATTTATATAATTTAAAAATTGTAAAATCATGATTTTTTTTTTTTTTTTTTTTTTTTTATGAGGATTTCATTCCTCTTATTTTTTTTTCTAAACAAATGCAAAACAAAAGAAGTCTATAAACATGAGACAAAGGGTTTGTAAACTTATGAGCAAAACTGTGTATGAACTTTTCATAGAAATTCTATCTCAACAGTGTGTCATCATGAAAACTTGTTTGCTTGTGAAGGGCGTTGATTTATTCATTGTGCTTCCACGTGTCTTGTCATGTATTCAAGCAACCAGCCCGGCACTTTGAAGAGCAACTTGACAAACCGAACATCAGCAGAACCTGTACGATCAGGACGAGAAAACCTTCCTCCCAAAGCACATTCAGGAGTTCAGCTGAACTTTAAGGTGTGTTCACGTGCGCTTGTTTGTTTACCTCCACACTTGCTCAACTCTTAAATTGGTGCCACTGTGTATTCATGCGGCTGTGTGTACGAGTGTGTGTAGGTGACCTTCCTGTTGCCGCCATTAATCTCGGACACAGCCGAGGGGCAGCGAGACGGACTTTCTCCACAGGGAGAATCATCGTTCAACAGCCAAATAAATCACAACCTCCATCTCTCCCTCTTTTTGTGCCTTCCTTTCCCCTTTCCTCCTTTTTTCATTCCCTTCTCCTCCATTATTCCTTTTCATCCTTTTAAAAAAAAAACCTCCCACATGCACCCACCCACCTCTCCATCTCTCAGGCACAACAACGCGCTCATTGCTTGGCTCTTTATGGCTCCATCTCTCTGCTCATGTATCAATATGTCCGTCTATGTGTGGCAAGTTGGCATCCATGAGATTTTGAACCCACAGACAGTCCAACTTATGCAGTAACACTGTGTCCTTACCAAGAATAATGCGACAAGTTTCCAACCATGTAAATTTGAACATGAAATTGCTGTGCTATGTAAATAAAACCTATTTGAATTGATATTTAATGCACCATTATAAAGAGCATGCTTTTGGACCAATTGGAATTCAGAGTGGGCTGAGCCACCCATAACAATACTTTAGAAATCTGTGGATTTTTTTTTATTTTTTTTTTTGGTCACTTTTATGTAGGTTAGGATAGAGTCTGAAAAAGTGCAGTGATGTCATCTTTAATTAATTAATGTTTTGTGTGTGTATTATTATATCATGGTCAGGATCTCAGCCCCAAAAGTGTGTTTTTTAAATTGTCTATTCAGATTTTTGAGATCTCGCCGCCACCTCTTTCCTGTTATACTAAGGTGGGTGGGTGGGGGGTTCGCACTAGGGTTTCCATGGCAACAACGTGCGCAGCGAACACACTCCTGGGAGGAGATGTGCTGGCCAGTATCACCACACTACGATCCTCTACTTGCTAAACACAAACATCTGTCCTTGTACCTCGACACATGTGGCTCACTATTGCCAGGTAGTGAAGGGCTGCACGATAGTCACAGAAACACCAGCCCAAACCCGTCTGAGGGCTTTCAGATTTTGAATGGATCATGTAGACGGGCTAATATCATTATTATGTCAACTTTTGAGTTTGCAAAGCTAAAATTACATGAAGTATGGAAGAGTTTTGCTCAGTCTAAAGTCTTCTTGTTTTCACAGGACAACAGTGACAAAGAGTTAAGGACTCTGCCGCCTCCACAGGTGTGTTTTGGTATTGCAGCATGTTCAACAATGAGTGAGATGTTTTGTCACAAGAGGATACTTAAAAATGAGTGAAATATATTTTTTTAACATTTTCAAAATGCCTTCTCCTAATCTTCTAGATGCCAGTAAATGAAGAAAAGCCATCAGCACCTTTAGATAATGTAAGTACCATGTCTCATATATGTTTAGTATAGTAGTATGTATTAGTTTAATAGTTAGTTGGTTTTAAAGACCCATACCTTTCTCTTCACAAAAAATATATATATATATATATATATATATATATATATATATATATATATATTTGTGTGTGTGTGTGTGTGCTGTCAAGTGATTAATCATGATTAATCGCATCCAAAATAAAAGTTTGTGTTTACATATATATTATGTATATATAAATACACACACACAAATATTTACATGTATACATGTATATTTATATATAATTTATATTGTATATAAATATATATAATAGTATAACATATTTTTGTTAAATATATACATGCATATGTGTGTATTTATATATACATAATAAATATACACAGTACACACACATACATTATGTAAACACAAACTTTTGTGATTAATTGCGTTTGACAGCACTAATGCACATTTTATAAATATATACACACAGTGCTCGGTGTAAATGAGTACACCCCCTTTGCAAAGTAACGTTTTAAACAATATCTCAATGAACACAAAAACAATTTCCAAAATGTTGACAAGACTAAGTTTTATATAACATCTGTTTAACTTATAACATGAAAGTAAGGTTAATAATATAACTTAGAATACAAAATTTTCAGTTTTACTCAAATTAGGGTGATGCAAAAATGAGTACACCCCACTGAAAGTCTCTGGAGCAAAGCTAAATTTTAGACTACAAATGTCTAATTTAACAAGAATTCAAGCACAGGTGAGTCTAATTATTCATTACACAGGTGTCCAGCAGACAGTTGACTATAAAAGGGTGTTAAAACCCCTTCCCATTTCATGCTGTCAGCAATGGCACCACATGGAAGAGAAATGTCACACCTGAGAAAGAAAATAATTTCTTTACACCAGAAAGGTGAAGGCTACAAGAAGATCAGCAAAGCTTTACTTATCAGTCAGAATACTGTAGCAAAAGTGGTACAAAAATTGTAAAAAGATGGAACTGCAACCATCTCACAGAGACGTCCAGTTCGTCCAAGGAAGTTAACACCTCGACAGGAGCGTCTTCTGATGAGAAGGGTTGAAGAAAATCAGCATGCAAGTTCACTGCAGTTATCTAAAGAAGTAGAAACTTCCAAACTGGGGTGACTATTTCCCGTGACACAATACGACGTACACTGCAGAGGAAAGGCATGCATGGGTGCCATCCACGAAAGAAGCCTCTCCTAAAGCCCAGGCACAAAAAAGTCCACCTAGAGTTTGCCAGGGCCCATGCTGACAAAGATGAAGACTACTGGGACTCTATACTCTGGAGTGATGAGACCAAGATAAATGTTTTTGGAACTGATGGCTTCAAAACTGTATGGCGTCGCAAACGTGAGGAATACAAAGCAAAATGCATGGTGCCTACAGTGAAACATGGTGGTGGCAGTGTCCTCATGTGGGGCTGCATGAGTGCTGCTGGTGTCGGGGAGCTGCATTTCATTGATGGCATCATGAATTCACAGATGTACTGCTCTATACTGAAAGAGAAGATGCTACCATCACTCCGTGCCCTTGGTCGTTGTTCACTTTTCCGACAAGACAATGATCCTAAACACACATCTAAGGCCACTGTTGGATTTCTGAAGAAGAACAGGGTGAAAGTGATTCAGTGGCTCCTGATCTGAACCCAATCGAACGCCTATGGGGAATTCTGAAGAGACAAGTTGAGCATCGCTCTCCATCCAGCATCCAGTCTCTAAAAGAGGTCATTCTTGAAGAATGGAAAAAGATAGATGTTGCAAAATGTCGCCAACTTGTTCATTCCATGCCTAGAAGACTTGGTGCTGTCATTAAAAATCATGGAGGCCATGATGTACTCATTTTTGCATTACACATTTTTCAGTTTTACTCAAATTAGGGTGATCTAAGTTATATTATTAACCTTACTTTCATGTTATAAGTTAAACAGATGTTATATTAAACTTAGTCTTGTCAACATTTTGGAAATTGTTTTTGTGTTCATTGAGATATTGTGTACTCATTTACGCTGAGCACTGTATATATATATATATATATATATATATATATATATATACAGTCAAACCAAAAATTATTCAGACATTTTTTATATTTTTGTGACAACTATAGTGTCCTGCACCCACTAGTAAAAATATATCAAAAATATAAAAAATGTCTGAATCATTTTTGGCTTGACTGTATATGTATATATGGGTGTTTCTGCAACTACGGGCACTTTTTGACTCTCCCAAATTAAAAAATATTAACCCCTATGAATTTCAATTTTAACCATCACATTCTGTAATACATGTAATACATAAAATACAATGTACACAAAATTGAATGTAGTCGTTAAGATTTTAATCTGGAACATGTTTATTTTTTATGGTTTTCATCTCTTCTTACAAAATGTCCTTACCGCAACATTACAATAATGTTAATTTTATACACTTTTCTTTTTTAATTTCTATAAAAAAATTATACTTTGACACTACCGTTCAAAAGTTTGGGATCGGTAAGATTTTTAATGTTTTTAAAAGAAGTTTTGTCTGCTCACCAAGGCTGTTTATTACTGTTTTTACTGTATTTTTAATTAAATAAATGTAGCCTTGGTGAGCAGACGAAACTTCTTTTAAAAACATCCCAAACTTTACGGTTGTGTACATAGTTACTTTCAATATTTATCAGTTTTTGAAAATACTGTTATACATTTTTTTTTTTTTTTTTTTTTTTTTTTTTTAAATTAGGGGATTTTATGATTTTCTTTGTGCCATGGAAAATTTTGACACTAACCTTAAATATCAATTGTTTTCATACACACCAAAGATAAAATATTTTGCTTTTTATGACAAATATTGTCGTTTTAATGTGGAAATCATCCCTACTGAAGTGTTGAAATAATTTTTGCAAACAAAACTCTGATTAATAATTAAAATAAATCATTGCTGTGGTAATGAGTTTGTGTCGGTAAGGACAAAATGTTAATGACACATGTTAATAATGTAACTTAATTGCAGATATCTTTAATTATCATTCTGACTAGTCAAATTATAATTATGACTCGTCGAAATACAATTGTAGGCCTACCTATCTAAAATATATAAAATACACACACACCCCATACTTCTTTTCTCTTGGATTGAAGCAGGTATAAAAGTTTTGGTACAGGGAATCGACACAGTTCACAATTATGAGTCATTTTTCATATCACAAGCTCATTGGCCTGATGTGATATGCTATATGATCACAGAGATCTCATTTACACTAGAGGCTGCTGGAAAGTCCCAGGATCTAAAGGCCACTGTTCATTGATACTGCTGCCATTTAACACAGAGAGAATCAGCAGATTGGGATGATTTTTCTGCCTGCTTTCTCGAACAAGAAAAAATGTAGGGCATGACTTGATTAAAGATTATGAGGGCATATGAATTTAAAAAAAAAAAATCTGCACAGATAAATCATTTATAATAATACTGCAATATTCCATAAAAATTAGTTTAAAATATTTATTCTGCACCATTATGCACTAATAGTAAGAAATTATAATTATACCTTATTTACATTTTTTTTTTTTTTATTGAATACATTTTTCTATGAATTTCGTTATGCTGATAATATAATTTGTGATGTTAAATTAATTTTAAAAAATCCTGATAATATTGTAAATAAAAATGGGTCAGTGTATATATACACTGACACAGACACATTCTAATTTTGTCATGTCACCCGCTTGCAGTGTAAACATGGTGTCGGTGCAAAGGAATGTCCTCCCCAGACTGTCTGTGGTCTCTTCAGGCACACTGCTCTGGGAAGAGGGGGGCTGGAGGTCAGAGCAGCTGTCCTTGTGCTCTCATCTTGAGATCCTTTTACCCTCAGCTGTCGCTCTCTGCCACTCCGATCACACCTGTTTCAGGCTCTTGACCCTTCCACCCCCCAACAGCTGAACATGACATACGCTTAGACGAGTGTGCAAGCTTGAATCTAAAACTACTTTTGTCCAAGTTTCATGTCCTGTAATTAATATTCATGAGCAACCTGATCACTAGTGTCCCTCCAATTTTTTTTATATCATTCCTACACAAAGAGGAGTAAAACTCATAATTAAAATATAAAACATATGTAAGCCTGTAATCGATTGAGATTTATAAAAAGTATTATATAATGTGAGGTATATATTTTAGGTCATTTGAAATTCAGACGGAGAGGGAACGCTGAAGGAGATAATGGAGTATTGCTCTCAGTATGTGGCCTGTGTGTCAGAGAGCATGAGGACAGGCAGTGTGTGTGTGTGTGTGTGCTCTGCAGGAGGACCTGAGAGAGCCCAGGGGCTGATTTGGGTCCCTGAGTTCTTCAAGAGCAGATGGTTGATAAAGTTGATCAGGGAATTAAAGCGGTGCGAGACGGCACGCCTGTCAGTCACAGATGGATGGGATTGTGGGACTGTCCCTTAGGGTTTGGGCAGGGACCTCTCTTTCCCTCTTTTTTTCCAGTTTCCTCTCTCTTTTCACCACAGATTTATTCTTCAATATCCACAAACCCCTGGGCAGGGCAAGTCCTCACACATCACATGTTTCTTGTTCCGTCGTACGCGTGTGTAAACACTAAACACGGTCTGTGCTTGTTACAGTCCAGGCCTGCAATATCTGCTGTCTTTGACCACTCCACAGCTATTTTATTTTATTTGATGGTTTTATTTTATTTTATATTTTAGTTTATTTCACTTTAGGCAATTTTATTTTATATTCTATTTTATTTTTTTTATTGTACTATTTTAGTTTAGTTTTTTTAGCCTATTATTATTATTATTATTATTATTATTATTATTATTTTAGGCTTTTTAATTTGGGTAATTTTTGGGCTATTTAACTTTTTAATTTGAGATTTTTTTTTATTTATTTTGTTTTATTATTTTATTTTTCCCTAAAGGTAAGGAATGTCAAATGAACAGCCTGAAGCCATCTTTATATTATATTAATGTCAAGAGATCTCATTTATACTAGAGGTGTAAATTAAATTAAATTAAATTAATTAAAATTAGATATGTTTGTTTTATTTAGAGTAAGAGGTGTACAATAGCCTAAAATAAAATAAAATTAAATATTTTGTTTTATTTAATGGTGTTATTTTATTTTATATTACTTTTTCACTTCAGGCAATTTTAATTTTTAATTATTTTATTTTATTTTATTCCCTAAAGATAAGAAATGTCAAATGAACAGCCTGAAGCCATCTTTACATTATATTAAGGGCAAGAGATCTCATTTATACAAGAGGTGCACAATAGCCTAAAATTAATTAAATTAAACAGATGTTTGAGTTTTGACAAATACCATTTGTTTGGTGTTGTCTTAAAGTTGTTAATGTTATGTTATTGTTCAGAGCTTCATATTCCATAGCTCAGGAGGGTTGTGAGAAACTCCTTGGTTTATCTGCTTTGTCTTGGATATTCCACCCAAAATTCTTTGGGAGAAATATGAGACAAATGAGATGCTTGTTGACCTAATGTGAATATCATAGACCAGGTCATTTGATGAGAGAAACTGAAATCTCTGCTCACAGTTTGTGACAACTCTTTTCTGAAACTTTAGAGGCAACATGTGAAATTGCTGTGGTCTGTTTCTCAGGAGAAAAATCTGAGAAGCGCAAGACTTTAGATAAAGTTTCCATTTGCTCGATTTAATCTCATAGCAGTCTACAAGAAATTATCATGATATTAACAAGATCTCATTTGTGTTTTGTTCTCCCTTTCCCCTATTGAATGTTTTGGACAAAAACATAGTGCTCCATTTAAAAGTGTAGCTGGATACTCAGTCCAACTTGCGCTACTTTTATAAATGGTTTATTTGTTTCTGTTGCAGGTATCCCATCAGCCTCAGGAGTCCAGAGAGGAGGCTGAGTCAGGACACTCGGAGGATGACTCAGCACTCTTGTCCTCAATTTGCTATCGGGCCCACACGAGATCTTGCCTCCTGACACCCTCGGCTCTCAGCAGACCTGCCTATACAGATACAGAGGACAAGACGACCAATCAGCTACCTGACACCTCCAGACTCCATCCCCAAGACACCCCCAAACCACAGATCAACAGAGGTGAGAGTCTGGTGTTTATGTATCCTCCCAGTCTCCCATATGTTTTTGTGTGTGAATTATTTTCATTTATATTTCTTGAGAGAAAGAATGTATAATTCATTAGTCAGGGGAAATTTATGCTGATCTATCTTGTGCTAATCTGAACATAAACATGGTATATTTAACACTAGTATCGCACTTATCTTCATTGTATTGCTGGTTTTCCCTGACAGATTCAGTGAGATATTTCATTTAATTTTAATTTTCAAAAAGTTACAGAGGGTTAAAGGGATCGTTCACCCAAAAAGGAAAATTGTCATTATTTACTCATCCTCATGTTGTTCCAAACCTGTATGAATTTCTTTCTTTTGCTGAACACATATTGATACAATACAATAATGATATTGTGAAGAATATAACCAAACAGTTGATGGGCCCCATTGAATGGGGTCCATCAACTGTTTGGTTACCCATTTTCTTCAAAATGTCATCTTTTGTGTTCAGCAGAAGAAAGAAATTCATACCGGTTTGGAACAACTTGAGGGTGAGTAAATAATGACAATTTTCATTTTTGGGTGAACTATCCCTTTAAATGTGGCAAAAACTCATTAAATTAAATATTCTCATTAAATAGACTAAAATTTTCTCATAAATTTTCTCATAATTTTCTATTCTCATAAAATAAACTAGAATATAAAAAAATAGAGAGAGAGAGTATACATGGCCTTTTAAATTTGTTTTTAATTAAAAACAACTCCTTGTCTAACAGTGTTGTTTTACTGTAATGCAGTCTTCATTTCCTTACAGAACAGGAAATGAGAATTATCATTGAAAATAAGGATGCATTACATTAATGAGTACAGGAGGGAATTGTTCTTAATTGTAAACCATTTATTTTCATACTACGCCTCATTTTTTAATGCAAAATATCCTTTTTTTTTTATTATACAGACATTTCTTTTCAGCCATCTCAAGATTCATCCATTTGCTTTTGCATAAGAACATTTCTCTGAAAAGACATGTTACTGGAGTCTTTATGATCTGGCATGGCTGTCTTTGTAACAATAGAAATAGAGCAGCTGAAAGGCAGAAACAAGTGTCTCTGAAATCTAGTGTCTGATTTTCTTTGGCTTCTCATTTGCTCTTCTGGTTCATCGAAAAAGGATATCTTGATCATCTCCTAGGTGTTTTTTAATCAGCATTTGTTCTGAACGCTTTCCTGGTGGTGTGAACCACCTCAACAGATGTTATGACTCACTCAAAAAGATCAACTTACGCCATCCAGTGTGTATTATTAGGAATTACACGCAGTTCACTTCTGCGGTTTCTGTTGACGCCCCCTGCTGGACATATAAGTGAAATGCAGCGTATAATCTCCCCTAAAGCTCTCACTGCCCCTACAATTACCTAGGCCAGGTAAGGTAAACGAGCGCATTTTGATCTAGAATATAACTTGAGATCATCCACACTACATATTCTTCTGTTTTGTTTCTTGTAAAAATAAAAATCTCTAGGATATGTGTTTGTGTTCAACCATGTGGGCATGTTTAATTTGTGTGAGTGTTTAACTTTGTAGTGGGCTTGAGACCGCGTAAGTCACGGGAATGTGTGTGAGTGGCGTGTTCATCCTGGCATGTGCGTGAAAGCAACAGCTTCCCACAGCTGCTCGTTCCGTCTCTGCATGCACGCACACGTGTGTGTGTGTGTGTGTGTGTGTGTGTGTGTGCGCGTCCCTTCTCTTCACCTTCAGAGGGAAGGACACACATTCCAGCGCTGCTTCCCGACTCTGGCCCTGGGCGACGCTCGGCCGGAGCTGATAAGTGACAGGGCCCCCAGCCTCCGCTCCGCTCAACCCCCCCTCCCCACCTCCCCCTGGCAGCCGTGACCCCCCCGCGGCCTGGCTCAGCGCACAGACGTGCTGCTCCGGAATTCTGCCCTCTGCCCCACTTCTAACTCTTCCCCCCCCCCCCATTCACAGAGGTGGGGGCATTTAAAGAGATAGCGTGCTTTTAAGCGGTGCTGGGCTGTCAGTGTGGCTCATCTGTTCTGTCTGCATATGGTGACTGTGAAATTGAAAACATCCCCGCTTTCAGAGACACGCACAGCAGTTATTGATGGGGCAAATGGAGAGCGGTTTTGCTGTTCGGTTCATTGCAATCAGGTGCTTACAGGCTTTGTCACAAGTGATTGCGTGGTGAGGCCGGCGGGGGCAGTTTTGGCCAGCCTGGACTGAGAGTTTGGTTTCAGCTTTTTAGGAGGGGTGATAGCTCTGTGAAAGGGTCTCAGGTTCAGAGGGGTTATGGGAGGATGGAAAACGGCAAACGGCGGCGAGCGACGAGAGAGAGAGAGAGAGAGAGGCGTAGTCGTTACGCTGGTGTCAGCTAACAGCAGGGAGCCCGTGTGTGTGTGTGTATGAACGAGACAGTCACGGACATGCACTCAAACACACATGTGTGTGTTTGTAGGACACAGAACGGACTACTAGTGGGGCGTGGAAAATGCGGTGGAACAAACAGCTTTAGATCACGAGTGTGACTCTGAGAGTGTGTATGTGTAAGAGTGCCGTGCACGCATGTGTGTCCGCCTCAGTCGCTGGAGCCTATCCAGGGTTTCCGTGGCGACCACACAACACAGTGAGACAATCAGTGGCAGGCCCACGCAGTGCGGCGAGAGGACATTAACACAGGAACCACAGGTCAGGGGCCACGGGGAAGGAGGGAGGGAGAGGGACAGGGAGGGTAGGCAGAAAGAGGAAGATAGGGCAGAACTTGAGAAGCAAGTGACTTAGTAAGTGAATCTCATGAAACTGGGTCATATTTCTCCCCCAAATAAAAAAAAAAAATTAAATTTTGCATTTTAAACTATTATTTATGTATGTTTTCATTTTATATATATATTATACACACACACACGTGTGTGTGTGTGTGTGCACGTGCTTTTTTGAAGATATTGTTTGCATTATTAGTATTAATAACTTTTATTCAATGGTAATTTAATGATATATTGTTTATATATATATATATATTTATTATTATTATTATTATTATTATAATATATAATATAATTAAATAATTTAAATTAGTAAATAATTATATATATATAAAATATGTTTTTTTGAAGATATTTTTTGCATTATTAGTATTAATATAGTTTTATATTTTTACTTTTTATTAAATAGTAATTTAATAATATACTGTTATATATATATATATATATATAAAATGTTTTTTGAAGATATTGTTTGCATTATTAGTATTATTAATAATATACTTTTATATTTTTACTTTTAATAGTTAAATAGTAATTTAATAATATACTGTTTTATTTATATATACATTATTACATTACATTATTAATAAGACATTATTTTCCAGATGAATAAGCAGGTTGACCCAAAATTATTACTGAAATCCAAAAAAAAAAAAATCATATTCTGATTACTGTAAAGAAATATGTATGATTTCAAACAGTCATGTTTTTATAAGTATTAGTTGTACTGCCTTTATTATAATTACATTTTGACCTTTTACATTATTTAACTTTTTTTTTTTTTTTTTGTCAAAAGCAAGTTTTCATGAGATCTAACCAAATAATACATGGTTAAAAAGAGAAAGATAAGAAAACAGCAAAAAAAAAACAAGGTCTTAAAGTGAGACCAATTCAGTATGTGTCTGCATTAAAGCTGATGTTTTGTGATTCAATACTGGGACATTTCCACTGACACGGCCACATGTGGGTTCGTGTCTTTGACCAGGGTATGTGAGTGTGTGTTTTTAGGAGAAAGTTTGTGAGGGGGTAAAATGTGTGTCATAGTGTGTAAAGGAGAAGGGGTATATGTGTTTGTGAGAGCGAGCGAAAGAGAGCGAACGCACTCACACATCTGTGTCCCCTGGGGACGTGGCTAAAAATAAGCAGCTCCTCAAGCCTTCTGGTGTCTGAGCAGCGTCTGTCTGCTCTCCGCCGCCATCCCTGCGGCCCTCCTCTCCTCATCTTCCATCCCTCCATCTCTCAATTACACACACACACACACACAGTACAACCGCACACATACGCACACTCTTACGCACCCATAACCGTGTACACAAACGCACACACACACCAACTACACCCAGCTGCGTCCCTGCTCTACTTCCTGCGCCGACGACCTCCGGTCTGGCAGTCTGCAGCCCAGGAAAAAAGAGCCAGAGACACTGAAAAGTGGCTGAAAAAGGGCAGAAGAGAAGAAGTGAAAAACTGAGTGAGGGAAAGGGTAAAAGAGAGGTGTGGTGTGGCAGAGGACAAATGTGAGAATGTTTAGAAGGTCAAAAGTCCTTGTCTCATCACTCTTACTCCATTTACAGGTGATTTCCGAGTGGTTGCCGCCTCTAAACGGGCATTATCTGTGGATGTGGGGTCCGAGGTAGCTGAGGAGAACTGTTTGGGACGAGGACGGGTTGCTCAGCTCATGAAAACTTTCAGTGTGTCCAGTGAGTCTCCGCCCTCCCAAACGCCACCCCGTGCCAACAAACCTCCAATCCCGGAAAAGCCTAACCACTTGAGACTCCGCCCCTCACCCTCTCTCAGGTAATCAACAAGGGACCAACCCCTGCGCCGCAATCAGGACACCTAGCCAGGGGTCTTTGTCATTGGCTACATTGAAGGGTGCGGGTGCTTAGCCTCTCTCAGGAATTTGAATATTTTAGTTACCAAATTAATGCAAGGTCATGTTTTTTTTCTTTCTTCAATATTGATGTTTTTGTTTATTTAAATTTTTTACTAGTGATTTGTATGAATTTTCAGCAGGAATGAAACACCAGTCATATTGTTCAAACATTCAGCAATAATGTTGACCTGGCTGTATTACTAAACTGCACTCAGATGCATGTTTACAAGTGCCTTTTTGTTTTAAAGGGTCACATGAAATCTTGATTAACAGTAGAAGATTGAGTTAACTCCAAAAAAACAAAACAAATCATGCTAAACCAAAGTTAGTCATTCCATCTGTTATATACTTAACATTTTGTATGAAGGCTGCCATGTTTTAGTGAGGAAAAAGTCAGATGTCTGTATAAGTGGTCAAATGATATAAGTTTTTTTTTTTTGGCCAAAGCAATATCAGAGGGCAGGGTGGCTAATATAATGTCCATATTTACTGTAAATTACAATTTAATTATAGCAATTAAAATGCACAGAAAGTTTCTGAATTAAAATGAATACACATTTTACACAATATTTACTCAATTCACTAAAAATACTAGAAAATTCACTGACAAAGCTACATTTTGGAACTGACACTATGCGAAACAGTGCCAAATATTGGCTAATTAATCAGCCTGGCTGATATATTGGTCTATCAGTACTCTGTTGCTTGTTTCTTATGTTTTAGTTGTTGTTTTTGTTTTATCCTAGCCAGACCTTTATTTGGAGGTTGATGGTCTTATAATTAAATTTTCCGTCTTTGGTAATCAGGTCAGTAGGGCAGTGGTCACCTTCATGTAAATTGTTTTCTCACAGTCACATTTGCTTGCACTTAATTCTGGGTTTTTTACATGTGATCTGGAAGAGTTTATATAATTACTCTGTGTAAGGCTTGAATGTCCTGTCCACACATTCAGGATAAGTGTGGGATATTGCCTCTGTAATAAAATGATCAAACCCCCTTCTGCCTCTGGTTACAATTTTATCCTCAGTGGCTTGACAGGATTCAGGCTGTGTTTATGTTCAACATGTGCTTATGACAAGCATTTACTGGAGTCATCTGAGGTCAAGTCATGTAGCCAAGAACGTTTCATATCCTTTTCAATGCACACGAGAATGTATAATTGTTTTTGTGCAATGAATTAATGTGCATCATTCATGAAAGAGTTGACTGCTTACAAATCATATACTGTAGATTGTAAATATTGCACACTTTTTAGCTGCTTTTCGTAGTCTGGTTGTAGAGTGAGCTCTTCTCTTGGATGCCCTCTGCTTGCTGATCACAAAAAAACAGTGAGAGAAATAAGGAAGGCTGACAAGCCAGATAGGAGACCACAATAAAACGATTTATAGCAAATAAATTGTAAGAGGGTCATAACAGCGTTTGCATTACACAAGGTGTTCTTGTTTAATATTATAAGATTTGTTTTTAATGTAACACCTTAATATGAGACTTGTGTTGTTTAAGATGTACCCTTTTTTACTTTTTAATGCATAATTAGTTGTTCAGAACATTTATGAGCTAGTTACTGTAGCATTAACATCAGGGGCACAGGAATTCTGAAAACTGGAGAGTGTTATAAATAAGTTTGGCTCATATATATAATTGGGTGACATTGTTTGCTGTAAGACCTAACAGAGATTTAGAATAGAGGCAAGTACTACTGCTTACTATCTGAGCTTTCATTCAGTCCTTTGCCATTGTAACTGGCTGCCAAGTGCCTCTGCTTGGTCTTGGTTTTTGTTTTAAGTAGTGCTGTCAATTGATTAAAAAAAAATTAATTGTGATTAAAAACATTGGAGTTTTTAAATATTTTTATATTGTAATAATTTCACAGTTACTCTCCAAATTAATGTAGGTAAACAACTTAAAGACTTTAGATTTTAAAGATTTTAAAGATTTGTTTAATGGCGTCTTTTTATAAATGAAGGCCAGTACTGATACTGGTACTGATGTCTCTATGAAATTGATTTTTTTTAAACAATTATAGACATTCAACATCACAGTATAACTAAAAGCTATCAATTTCAACATTTATTAGGCTTTTAGAAAATAACTTTGTTTTAAGTTCACTTAAAACAATCTTCACATAAACCCATTATAATAAATGTCATATTTACCTGTGGCTTTCCTACTTGTCTTAGGAAATATACAGAAATTGAATAAAGTTATCAAACACTTTACAGTCTTCAATGCATAAATTATAAATTAAATATAGATTAATCCTTCTTAAAGCTACAACTTTGTTACCTTTTTGTTCTTTCGTTAACATTAATGACAGACATCACAGCAACTGGTTTATTAGGCTGCTGTGACTTTAAGAGCTGCCGCTGCCGAACATGATGCGGATCTGACGCGCATCTCATTTTCTCACAACTCTTTAAGTTAATTTAAAGGGTTAGTTCACCCAAAAATAAAATTTCTGTCATTAAGTACTCACCCTCATGTCGTTCCACACCTGTAAGACCTTCATTCATCTTCAGAACACAAATTAAGATCTTTTTGATGAAATCAATTTTTTTTTTTATCTCCCATAGAAAGCAACATAATTATCACATTCAAGGTCCAGAAAAGTAGTAAAGACATCGTTAAAATAGTCAACGGTCAACGTGACTACAGTGGTTCAACCTTAATGTTACGAAGCAACGACAATACTTTTTGTGCGCAAAAACAAAACAAAAATAATGACTTTATTCAACAATTTTGTCTCTCCCCTGTCAGTCTCCTGCACTTTTTATGTTGTATAGACAGTGCAGAGCTTCCGTGTTCTACATCAGAACGACGACTCAGTATTGGCCGACGCTGTTCAAGTGAACAGCACAATGCATGCGTGTGATGCTGACGCAGGAGCCGGCCAATACTGAGTCACCGTAGTCACCACTGTAGTCACGTTAACTATTTTAACAATGTCTTTACTACCTTGAATGTGGTAATTACGTTGCTTTCTATGGGGGATAATACAAAAAAACTCTCGGATTTCATCAAAAATATCTTAATTTGTGTTCCGAAAATGAACGAATGTCTTACGGGTGTGGAACGACATAAGGGTGAGTAATTAATGACAGAATTTTCATTTTTGGGTGAACTAACCCTTTAAGATGTTATTTAACTCATAAGACTGCTCTTATGAGGATACTCGACAAAATGGGCATTTTGGCATAATTATGTGTTATTGTTTGTTCAAGCGCGAAAGAGAACTCGATATTGGCGTGCGTCTTTCTGTGCACACGAGTCATGTGTGTCACAGACACGACATTCACAGACAGCGCATTCTCATTTGTCTTGTGGCGCTTTAATGGTTTGAAAGCATTTGTGTGAATAAGAGCGTTATCATATAATGTAATGCTAGCCAAATTATGATGGAAAAACGGATGTTGTGTTAAATATTTAATGCGTTAAAACTGAAAAAATTAATCGCATACATTAACGCGCTAATTTTGACAGCACTAGCTTTAAGTTTTTGTTTTAAGTACCCCCCACATGATGACCATTATAAAACAAAACTTTTGAATGTTATCATGAGACATGTTATCACCTAATTACAATTATCCTACATCCCTGAGTAATATTGCACATTTCAAGCACAAGTGTTTTTGTGGTAGATGTTGAGAGCTACACAAGATTTCTTCTTTCCTAGTGTGTGACATCATCTAGATCTTTAAATGCGTCATCATCCCTGTGTGAAGGCACACTAGCTCGCTAACCATTCAAAAGACACAGACAAATGGGAGCTGGTGCCCAGTCCTGCAACAGTGGAAGCAACAATAGCATCGGCTGTTCTCCTATGCACAGAGACATCGGTGAGTTGTTTCAAGGCAAGTGCGGGAGGCCCCTGGCAAACAGAACCCGACCCCCACCCTTCTCCACCACCGCAAACCCTGGCCCCCGCTGACAAGGTCCTCCGATGAGCAATAAAAAGAGGCCGTTGTTGCCGCTGTGGTGGAGGGAAGATGAGATGGACGCTTCTGTTTTTCTATCTCCTGATGCCCACAGAAGGAAAAAGGAGAAAGAAAGAGAGGAAGCAAAACGTGGCGTTCTGGGGCGTTCCACTCCCCCCCACCCCCCCACCCCAGAGGAGCTGTGTTGAGGAGAAGAGAGGGGGCCTGGGCCATGTGATAGGGAGAGCATGCGGGCATGGTTCGGCCCCCAGGCAGAGGGAACGGGGTCTGCTGCATGATTAATCTGGCTGAGGGCAGGAGGACCGCCACAGGCCTGCCGCATTAACTCCCTGCTCTCCCGCTCCACACACAAACAAAAAACACACACCCACGGAATATCTGGGTTGATGGCCAGTATGTGAGCCAGTGTGTCCACCTGCAGCAGAGGCAGGGTTAGTTTGTTTGGAAAGTAGAGCAAGCTTTTGTTTTTGCCACAGGCTCAGTCTCGCCTCTGTCACATGAGAGGCTGCATGCAGGAAGTCACAGGGATGTTTGTCTATTGACATGCTGCTTGGACATGGTCACTGCGTGTTAAACTTGTGCCTCGGAGCAGATAAGAAGGTCCCAAAAGATTATGAATAAGACAAGAAGAGGTCTGTCAAAGATATGGAGATACCATTTTTGATATTCACTCATTTACTGAACATCTTATATCATTCACTTCTGTTCTGTATTAAATAACTTTCACCAAATATAAACTAATATTTATGATTTTCCACAGGTTGGTCTGCTGGCACTTTGTTGTCAGACTAGTTCTCAATGTACGCATGCAGCAGTGGAGATCTTTGGTCACATGCAGTGACTCTGGCCAGCTCCAAGCCCAGGCAGACAGAGGGTTAAACTCCTGCAGTCCAGCCGCATTAACTGGAAAGGAATGAAGTGTCAAGCGTGTTCTCACCGCAGCGAAACGGTCGAAACCCTGCCCCACCACCCCACCCCCCCCCAGCAACCTCCCACAGCCGTGACCAAATTATTTCCTAGCCTCCCGAGATTCGCCTCGCCAGACAAAAATCTGCAGCGCAGCCCTGATTCAGTGCACAAACATGCAGCCTCCCTCGTCTCTCAACGCCTCTGTGTCGCCACTTTGAAGAAAATGGGCCTCCTTTTTTTAACGGGCCTCCGTTAGGACAGCTCCGTCTGTTTACACTCGACAGATTTAAATGCTCCCAAAAATGGCACCCACAAACAACTTGGCTTCCTCCATGCGTGAGGGCCAGTTCAAGAGCAGTTTTTGTTTGCCTTCCCTATCTCTCTCCTTCTGTCAGTTTTGCTTTTCCTCAGGTTTGGACTCAACACATATTAAGCAAGAATAACCAAAAACTCCAACTGATAGTAGTTTTGAATTTTAGCAGTAGAGGTGGGAAACAGGGTTGGGGGGGGAGGGTTTGGGGTGTAGAATGAACCCCACCAGTCCGCACAGCCCTGCCAAACTGCTTTAAAAAACCCTCTGTTTTATTTATAGTGCACTGTATCCATGGCAACCAAAGAGGTCAGGCAAGCCAGGCCTGTGTTTCACCCTGCTCTAGGGATTAGGATTTCACAGAGGTTCTCTGATGTGCGGAAGGTGGGCTGGAGCTGCTCACCAACTGAACGCCACCGACTAGTGAGAAAGCAGAATTCTCTGGAGTCCTGAGGAGAGGCTGGAGAACTGCAGTGGGAATTCTGGGGAGAGAGTGTGGGTGGGGAAGTTGGGGGGCTTCAGCAGACTCACGGAACTGTAGAGAAGTGTGATGCCAACCTTAATGAGCTGGTCTAGGCTCTGGAGAGCAAGCCGGTAGTTCTCGATTGGGGTTGTTTTTGCTAGTTCTCGCTGATAACCAAACCAACTGATAGCCAATCCAACTTTAAGGCTGTTGGCAAAAGCAAAGCCATAAATATTTACCACAGAAATTGTTCCAAGCAAAACATCTAACCTTCTCGGTGTAGAGACACCTGACAGCAGTTGCAGTCATTTTAAATGGACTTGCAATAATAGTGTTGCAATGCAAAGGTGAAAAGGGTTCAGATAAGGGAGGAGAGATTGCAAGAGATTGGGGCAATTTGGGGCAAAATGAGCAGTCCTCAATACCAAGACAATCTGGAGTTATTCTAAAGTAGAGATTTACATATTTGCCACTCAGAATTGTCCTCAAGTCCTGAGCTGTCTTGAGGTCATTAGCCCATTACTCATAACAGAGAAATGATAGGTGGCAGAAAGAGAGAAACTCTGTAAAGCGGAAGATTTTTGTGGCCTTGTTATTTTCATCCCAGGCTCTGCGTGCAGGAGCCGTTCCAAATCTGTGCGTGGGAGCCAGTTGGAGTAGACCAAAGAGAGGGAAAGGGAGAGAGAGAGAAAAAAGAAAGATTTGGAGGGGGTGCTTTGACATGCTCTCCAAGAACGGCACTGCTTGAGCATGTGGACTTCCGGATCCCTCCTGGAGTGCACGCAGTCAGCGTTGCTAAGAGACAGACTTCCGTGGGGTTGGTGGAGGATGACGCTTGGAAGGGTAGGAGGTGGAGTATGATTATATGATTGGCCTCCACTCTTTTGGTTGGAATAAACTCAGTCCACAACTCTTCCTTCACAATGTGGTCATTCCTCTTACCTCCACACCTGTGATGACACCCCCAATCTCAAGGGGGCGCCATCAGCATCTGTGGCCACACAGCTTGTAGCACAGGCTCCACTGCTTGTGACCAGGACTATGAAGACGGTTGCCAGGAGACCGGAGGTGTTAGATGTAGAAGGCTTGCACTGTTGCCAGGAGATTGTGGTTCGGACTTTGAGGGAGACTTGGGGCTCTCAGGGGGGTGGCGTCACCAGTGGGACGAGGGCTGGCGTTGTTAAGAGATGCCACTGGCCAGCAAGAGTTGTATGCTGGAGAGGAGTTAAGGGTACAAAAGACTATGCATCAGTGGGCATCACACTGAGGAAAAGTGTGTGTCACATTGGTGACGGATTAAAAACTAAACAGGTTGAAAGGGTGACAGCATGCCACAACTCATTATTATACATCACAGTGAACTTCAGTCACAATGAAGTGCACAGTGAGACATAAACAAATTGCTCATTATCACAGTTTACCACTAAAGAGTACCTCAGCTATTACCAAGTTTGTTATTACTGGCATGCGCTAGTGACTTGAAAATCCCAGAAATGCCCAAATGCAACTTACTTAAAGGATTAGTTCACTTTAAAATGAAAATTACCCCAAGTTTTACTCACCCTCAAGCCATGCTAGGTGTATATGACTTTATTCTTTCTGATGAACACAATCTGAGTTATATTAATAAATATCCTGATGCATCCAAGCTTTATAATGGCAGTGAATGGGAAACAACGAGTATGAAGCTCAAGAAAGTGCATCCATCCATTATAAACATAATGTACTTCACACGGCTCTGGGGGGTTAATAAAGGCCTTCTGAAGCGAAGCGATGAGTTTGTGTAAGAAAAATGTCCATATTTAACAAGTTATAAAGTAAAATATCTAGCTTCCACCAGATCACCTTCCATATTCAACTTAGGAAGAATACAACTTACGATTTTTTTCTAAAGTTGAATACGGAAGGCGTAGGACATAGCGTAAGCGTTTTGAACTGCGAGAGGCATTACACTTTCTTTCTGAAGTTGAATACGGAAGGCGGAAGCTAGATATTTTACTTTCTAACTTGTTAAATATGGATATTTTCTTACACAAATGCATCGCTTCACTTCAGTAGGCCTTTATTAACCCCCCGGAGCTGTGTGGAGTACGTTTATAGCCCGGAAGCCGACACCGACGAACTAGTGGTGACGAAAGCAGACTGCGGGGTTGGCTCACATTGGCAGCGCCTGGGTCCAAAGTTGCCCTGACACACCATACCGACGCTCGACACCCGACGGCCAAGTAGCACATCCGTTCTGTGCCTGCGTAAGAAGAAATGACTTTCCGTACCAGCAGGTGGCAGTTGCTGAACAGCCAATCAGAATGATCAGATGGCCCGACTGACCGACGAGCTCCGACGCCGATTCAACATGTCGAATCGGCCGAAAAAAAGCTGACAAGGACCAACTTCAGCCGACAGTGCGGAACAGACTGAGAAAACAGTCGGCCGACGAACAAAAACTGCCCGTCGGCTTGGTGCGTTCCGGGCTTAAGATGGATGGATGCACTTTCTTGAGCTTCATACTCGTTGGTCCCGTTCACTGCCATTATAAAGCTTGGATGCATCAGGATATTTATTAATATAAGTCCAATTGTGTTCATCAGAAAGAAGAAAGTCATATACACCTAGGATGGCTTGAGGGTGAGTAAAGCTTGGGGTAATTTTCATTTTAAAGTGAACTAATCCTTTAACAGATACCTATTATGAGTTGGGGTGATGTTATCAAAGTCGCAGGTCCTTCATGCTTCTCCTGTGATGTCACTTCTCAAGAATGTATCCAAATCTCATTGCAACAACACCAAGAGTACACATGCATGCAAACATGTGCACACACATATGGGTCATGTGAACTGGGCTTGTACTGCAACCCCGATCCTTCTGCAGAAGGTGCAATGCATGCTGGTATATTGCTGTTGAGCGTGAGCCCAGCTGAGCCTCAGAGCTTCATTTATCAGTAGGGACACACACACAAAGGACTCAGTGTGGGGGGGCAGTAATTGGATCTACGCCTGCCTGGTGCCCCTAAGACCTACTCCAGCCCCCATCCCCCAAATCCTCCCTCTCTTCCTCACCCTCCTCTCCTTCATCTCACCGTTATCTCCACGCCGCTCATGGCTTCAAGAAACATGCGGCACATGTGTGCAGATACAGACAGATATGAGCATGCCACACACACATGCTGTGACATGTCACACCCTCTCTGGATTCTCAGACATTTTATGCTGTTATGTTGCGAGACCTAGCTGGCTGAAAACTTGAAAGATTTCTCTCCAGCTGTGGGCTGCAGGGAACCAAACTGCCCCACATCTGTCTGTAACATCCCTGTGAACTAATTTCTGCTCTTGTCTTAATGGAGATATTGAGATTTTGTCAATTTGAGATATTTGTACATGCAAGCTAACATTTTACCTCATCGAATACACCAGTACGCAGATTAAGCTTACAGATCAGCTAAACCTCATCTTCTTTCCCTTTACTGGCATTGTTTTTCTCTTGTTTTTGTGGTTGTTGTTGTCGTCATTTCAAGCTGTGGTGGTGTTGGGGCTGTGGAGGAAAGAGCGAGGTCTGATCTGGGCTGGATTTGAGCTCGGCTGTAGTTGTGGCTGAGGCAGTGCTGTTGGCTCCTGGGCAGGCAGGCAGGCCCCTGCGGCCCGGGCCCTTTTCCAGCATGGGCGGCAGCAAATCGGACAAAGAAGCTCAGTCTCTCCGGGTGTGTGCCTGTGTGTGCGCGAGTGGTTCTGTAGAAAGACCCTGGCGAGCCCTGCGCGAGGGTCTTATCCTCACGGCTCAAACACACGCCACCAGCTGCTGCCCTCTTCCTGTGCTTTCATTAAGGCAGCCTCCGTCCTGTTCCGTAGGGTAATTCACACAGTTACAGTGTTCAGAAAAGGGAAAATATATCTCTCTTCTCCCCTTCCTCTGTTTCATTTCTCTCTCCCTTGACTGTTGAAAGCTACACGACCAAACTAGATCGCTCCCATTATAATCAACGAAGCTACCCTGCTAGCACGCAACAGCTTTGTTGATTATAATGGGAGCGATCTACTTTCGATGCGCTGTTTGCTTGCAGTATAGACACGATGGTACGCTCTCTCTCTTTTTCTCTATCTGTCTAGCACACTGGCCAGAGCAAGAAGAGAGGTGCCAGCCGGAGCTCATACCCACTGCAGCATTCACAGCACAATGAAATATCTCCGTCTTTGGCTGGCTCTGGTCAGCACTGGCCTGTTTTTTCTTTGTAGTGTGCATGTGAATGAGCGTGGATGAAGGTTAGCATATTTCTTCATGTGTATTTCTAAGCGGTGTGTGTGTGTGCACGTGTGTTGGAGCCGCAGTGTGCGGAGCTCAGAGCCTAGAGCCAAGCCAGGCATTGCCAGAGGGAGCGCCTGCTATGTAGGGCGACGGGCAAGCTGGACGCCAGTGGAATATCAACGCAGAGCTGCCGCCACTCCTCCCAGCAGCCCACCTGCCCACTCTCTTCACTCCAGAGAGAGAGAGAGAGAGAGCAAGAGAGACGGACAGTGGGAGAGAGAGAAGGGGGGTTGCAGGAAATTGCCAGGTAGTTTCCAGACCCACTTCCCTGTGTCGCGCCCAATTAATCAGGGCCGCATCCATGCTGGCTGCCCCCTCCCTATTAACAGGAGGTGTGTATGTGTGTGTGTGTGTTCACAAAAGTGACCAGGAAACTTCATTAAATGTGTTTGAGTCACTGAGATTTGTAGTAGATAACTTTAAGTGCTGTAAAGCTGTTTATGTTTAGTTATTGTCCTATCCTTTGTTCTCATTTACATATGTGTGCATGTTTACAGGGCTTGACGGAGTGTTCGCTAACACCTGCGAACCTCACATTCTCATTTTTACCTCCTGTGGTGCTTGCACACCTGGATACACACACACTCTCTCTAGCACATAAACACAACCACACTCACACTAGCTGAGATTTTCAGGTTTCCACTGATTGTTAGGCTGTTTTTTGGTTGTAGCTTCCCCTCGTGATGTGATTCTTAGCTGTCTTCATGTGTTTGTGTGTGTGCTAAGAGATTGCAATCAGCCACCACTGTGTGTTTTCACCTGCGTGTCATTATTTCCAGCCAAATCAGTGGCTAAAGCTGTCGTGTTTATGTTGCTCTTACCTGACACATGGTCCTGCAGCACTGTCACGTATTGTACTATTTATGTAAATTAATTTGTATGTCAGTTTTGCAGATGTCATTCCCATCATTCCGAGCATGGCTGAGTTTATTTGAGAAAAAAAATATCTACGTCTGCCTAAAGTTAACTGTGTGTGTTAGCTTGTGCTTGTGTGTGCGATATAATCACTGCTCTGAGTAAACCTGTGTGTGTGTCTGTAGCGTGCAGTGCTGCGTGGAGGACGGGCACGGTATGAGCAGAGAGACAGCTGCCCTGACAGATGCCAGGAGGCAGGACCCCACTGGGGAGCAGGGGGGGACGGAGCTGGCACTCTCTCACCCCAACGGAAACACCATGGGCTGCAGAGGAAGTGGGCAGGGGGAGAGACCCTGTTTGTGTGGGTTTGTGTGTGTGCGAGGTGTAGATGATTCTCCCTTCATCTCAGCTTGTGTACGGCAGGGACAGTTTAAAAAACACTTGAAAGTGCAATGAGGCAGATAACATTAACAGTTTCCCTCATACCTGCTGGAATAATTACATGCTATCAGGATGCTAGCAAACATTGCCACTGTTTGTTCTTTTATAATTTACCATTATCTGCTTTCATTTAAGTTGACCTTCACGGTTTGGTATTACACTTACAAAAACTTACTGTTAAAGTCAGTTTAATGGCAATACAAGATGGGAGTACCTTGGTATTTTGATACTGTATATACCATGGTATTGATTGGTTACTACAATATATGAAATCAAAAAGTTAACTTAAACTTAAGGAACTTAAAAGAATACTATGGTATTCCAATGATTTTTGATACATGGTTTCCTTTTTTAAAGGTAATGTGCTATTTATATTTTTGATGTCAAATATTTCTTCAAAAGACATGCGTTTTTATCTAAACAAGAGCAAGTTTGCACTAGAAAATATAGGAAATGATTTATATTATGCATTTAAAGTCAATTTGAATTGCACCTTATTTATCATAATATATATTCCTGGTCTTAAAGGATTAGTTCACTTTCAAATGAAAATTACCCCAAGCTTTACTCACCCTCAAGCCAGTGCCTCCATCCATCATAAACATACTCCACACGGCTCCGGGAGGTTAATAAAGGCCTTCTGAAGCGAAACGATGCGTTTGTGTAAAAAAATATCCATATTTAACAAGTTATGAAGTAAAATATCTAGCTTCCGCCAGACCGCCTTCTGTATTCAACTTAAGGAAAAAACGGAACTGGCATCGCGTCAGTTGAGCTTTTTCCGTAAGTTGAATAGGGAAGGCGTAGGATGTAGCGTAAGCGTTTTGAATTAATTTGAAATATGGAAGGTGGCGGAAGCTAGATATTTTACTTCATAACTTGTTAAATATGGATTTTTTTTTTTTTTTTTTTACACAGAAGGACTTTATTAACCCCCCGGAGCCGTGTGGAGTATGTTTATAATGGATGGATGTGGATGGAGGCACTTTCTTCAGCTTATACTCGTGACCCCTGTTCACTGCCATTATAAAGCTCGGATGCGTCAGGATATTTATAAATATTTCTCCAATTGTATTCATCAGAAAGAAGAAAGTCATATACATCTAGGATGGCTTGAGGGTGAGTAAAGCTTGGGGTAATTTTCATTTGAAAGTGAACTAATCCTTTAAGGTACGGTCACATTTACCATTGTTCTGCACATTTTTGCAGGCAAAATACAGTCATTTCAATAGGAATTCATGCGATTGGGAATTTCACATGAGGGCAAAAGATTTCCCCATGCAAATTTCACATTGGGATCAAGTTGGTAGGCTTCTTAGTTTGAAAGTGACTTCTGTGTAACTGTGCTTTATACAGCACTACACTATGACAATGGTTAATGTACGTTTTTTGTTTTTTTTTGCACGGAAAATTTCACAAAATTTCATTAATGTGACCACACCATTTCGAACATTGCTCTGTGTTGAAAACGCTGTAATGCTAATTGTTGCTAATGGAGTCACCAAATGTTTGCATTTCATTTAGGAACTACGAGTACCAAGGATAAGGGGACAGAATCAGGAAGACAGAGGAGAAATATCTGGAGTTGAACAGAAGATATGAAGGCTGGACTTGTGTGAGAAACTTATGTTACAGATGACCCACTTCCACACTCCTGCCCCCCCCCCCCCCCTCTCTCTCTCTCTCTCTCTCTCTCTCTAATATGTGTGAATCTCGCACACACTGCTCCCTGGTGTCTGCAATTTATAAAATAAATATGCAGGTGTGTGAAAATGTGACATAAGCAAAAAGTCACACTGACTCAGGTTTATACTGGTAATATACAGATTAATTAATAAAATTAATAGCATATATCAATATATATTGATAGTAAATAGCAATCCATTTTGCTATCAAGTTTGGTAGAATTGTTGGTGCATGCGCACATATTTTGGCCATTGCATTGCATTGCATATCTTTGTTTTTTCAGCATCTCATGTCATGAGCACCATATTTATAAAGTGCTGTGTGATGTTAGAAGTAGTTCAACTCAGACCCCTGTGCTTTGTTTCATTCTGTTCTAGCTATTTTTGAATGCAAGTCTCTGTGACTGTGACAAAAAAATGAAAGTGGTACTTCAAACTTGAATTGATGTGGTGGTAGGAATAAGAATTTCTCAAGGCACTAAACAAGCTAAACTTCCTGCTGTCCCTCAGAGGGTTATACAATTGCCGAGATCATGACATTAGTTATATGTCGCATAGGTTCTGAAAATAGGCCAGTTAAGTGGCTTTAAACTGCGTTAGTTTGTGTGTATGTGTGTGTAGATCTGGTCCAGCTGCGATGTCTGCGCAGGAGGAAGTGTTGCCATGGTGAGGTAGACCGAAGGGCCAGAGACACTGTCCTCTGTTCCATGCTCACTGCAGCTGTCCTCTCGATGTGTGTCAACGGCGTGCGTGTTTCTGAGTGGGTGTGTGTCGGAGAGCAAAAATAGTTTCGCGCAAATGAAAAACAAATGGTTTGTGCTTGTTTTCCATTACTGCTGTCCAGGTGATGGCATGAAGACCGCCGAAAGCTTGTTTTTTTCTCACACACAGTTTACATCTGAAGGGTGTGTCTGTGTCCTTCAACTCTGTGGTTGCTGATCAGTCTCTAACCGTCGTCCCAGTTCGGGAGTGAAGGGATGACCTCACCACTGCAGCTTCTGGACTTCCTGTCCCAGCAGCAGCGGGTTTTTCCATTTGCGGGGAGTCTGTGTCCTGTAAGTCTGCTCGTGTGAAAGCAGGCCCACTCAAGGGCGTGCTGATGAAAGCTACAGTGTTGGTCTGGGGATACCACTTTGCACACACACGCACACACACCTGCAAACTCACAATCTCACATACACAAAGCAGTGTGTTGAGATTTTTGTCCGTAGAGACCATGCCCATGGAGACAGTGTCCATGGAGACTACATTCATGACAGGGTCCAAGTAAAGCAAAGTAGGGAGAGGTTACAGTGTGGTAGAAGTTAATCAAGGACTGAAGTCTGTGTGAATGTATATGTGTGTTGGTTTTTGTGTTTAGAAAATTACTGGAATGTTACTTTTTAAACATGAATCTTATTTCACAGCCTATACAGACAGAAAAATGGTCAAATTTCAGTAAAATCTAAGAATTTTGGAAGATTTATCATTAAAACAAAAAACAATGAGATTTGAGACAAGAAAAATGACCAGAATAAATAACAGTGTTTTGTAGTTAAAAAAAAAATCCTTACAAGATACATTCATTTCAGTAGCTTACCAGTTTTAATAATCTAAATTTGGCAAATTATTTTTCTTGTTTTAAGCATAAATACAAATTGTTTTAGGTTTATGGATTTGTGTGCATCATTATTATTTTTTTTTTTTAAATTCATGTCCCTTAATAATCTTTCATCAAAATGAGACATTCACATTTTTGAAAATAAATAACCATATTCCTAGCATAAGGTAATATTATTTTTAGTCCTGTATCGCTCTTCTCTCCTCCTCATCTCACTAACACGCCAGTGGGCGAGGCTAACGTTGCAATGATGAAGTAGGCATTGATTTCTTCGGCGGAGGCGGCGTTTCATAGGCACATTCCAGGATGAATCGTTCACTGGGCCTGGGCCTTTTATTCGACTAACAGGGAAGTTTTCAGTTCTGAAACTTACAGGATATTCTTATAGTATGATGGCTTCTTATATATCAAAAGGAAAAGCTGATTTCTCAATTCATGACCCCAAAGACTTTTAAAAAAAATCCCTATGGGGAAAATGAATGGAAAAAATACTTACGGAATCAACGCAGCTGAAAAAGTGGGCAGGCACTAATGAAGTCTATTAACAAACCTGCAAACAGCAACAATCCAAACAATTCCTGATAGACAAAATGTCCCATCCTACTTTTTTTTTCTTGTTCGAGAAGCCGTTTCACTCTACTAAATGTCACAATGGGAAGAAAAGACAATCACAACTTCCATTTCATGGCAATTTATATGAAATAAAGATTGCTTCATGACTCTTCATCAGAATATAAAACCTTGTCCTGCCCTCTCAGCACAAAAAAAAAAAAAAAAGTAACAGCTTGTCACTGGGGTAGTTCCCTTTATTTACCCTTAAAAAGGGGAATAGAAGTACCTTAAGAGTACATATTACTGCTTTAAGGTGCTAATATGCACCTTTTGGTGCTAGATATGACTTTCGTTCATCTTCTGAACTCAAATGAAGATCTTTTTGATGAAATTTGACAGATTTCTGTCCCTCCATAGACAGCTACGCAACTACCACTTTGACGCTTCAAAAAGTTCATAAAGAGATTGGAAAACTAATCCATATGAATTGAATGATTTTGTTCAAATTTTTTGAAGAGGTCACTTTTTATGATAAACAGATTTTATTCAAATGTAAACATTGATCAGCGAACATTAACAGAAGCTCAACCAAACCTGAATGATGAGTGAGAACAAACCTCTTCCGGAAGCTCAAACGTGCTGTGTAACCATTGGGTTTCATTCTCATGTGTTTTACGCAAATTCAGAAAAATTCTTCCAAAAATTTGGACTAAACCACTCAATTCATGTGGATTAGTTTTACAATCTCTTTTTGTAAAACTTTTTGAAGCGTCAAAGTTGCAATTGCATAGCCTGTCTAGAAGGACAGAAATCTCTCAGATTTTATCAAAAAGATCTTCATTTGCGTTCCGAAGATGAACGAAAGTCTTACGGGTTTGAAACGACATGAGGGTGAGTAAATAATGACAGAATTTTCATTTTTTGGGTTAACTAACCGTTTATGTGTACAACTTTGTTTTTGAGGCCCTTCGTGACAAGCTGCCATTCCCCTAAAGTTACAATTTTTGCAAATAATGTTATTTTTTGGCTGACTTCACCATTTTATGTCATTTTTTATACACTCCACTCCAACCACCTAAATCCATTCTGGTACTTAACTTGTCACGATCTAATCAATTAGCAATGGATAATATTATATCCAGCCCTCTTGCTGATTATCCTGTTGAAAATGTATTGCAAAGTCCGTCTCATGTTGAATTTTCAGCTTCCTGTTCTAAGCTCCACACCTGAAACTAGTCACAGAGCCCATCTCATGCCATCCGTTTCTCTCTCTTTTTCTCTGAGTTTCCATCTTTCTCTTGGGGCCTTGTGCCTGACACCGCTGTCACCCACCCTCCCGCGTCCTCCACCCCCCCCAATCGACATGCTCCACTTCATTTTACGAGCAGCACACTGCACTTCACTAAAAGAAGAAAAAAGAACGAGGGAAAACTCACTGAAAAAACAGGTTTAGAGAGGATGGCTGTATGCAGAAGAGAAAGAGAAAAAGAGGGAAAGGTGTTTGTTGGAAACAGCGCTGAAGGAACTGGATGACTGAAGACTAGACGGTGAGCAGAGGAGGAGAGAGGGATGAGAGGACAGGAGAGGGAGAGTTTACGCATTTACTGTGAGTTTGTTAATAATTAATGTGTCACAGGCTTGAACGGGGATATATCTATCTCTCCTCTTACCCCCCACCTCCCCTCGCTCTCTCTTTCTCTTTCTCGGCAGATACGCATGGCCCTCACTCCCAGGTGCACAGCAGAGGGAGAGAAAACATCTGAGCTGATCCATGAGGGAGCGCAGGACATGCTCTTCTCCTCAGCTCACATCACAAAATGGCCGCCCACTGACGCCCAACTACCCTGAGGCTGGAAACCAGAACCAGACAGGATCGAGTTAGATTCTTATTCTAACAATTAAACACAAGAGAATAATACAAAAAATAATCCCTAATCTGTAGTGAAGCAGTGTGTTACAAAACAAAGTAGTGGATCTATATCAACAATTTATGTTTACAGATATGAAAGACCAGTTTAGACCAGTTTGAACTAGCTTAAAATTCCCAAACTCATTTTAGCAAACCTTAGTATGGCATATTTAATTTGGCAAGGTGTGTAAACAAGGCTGTGAGGGATAAATGTGCAGCCTGGTCTAAGGTCATATGTAATCTTGACAACCCATGTTTTCCAAAATATGAAAAGTGTCCACTGGAATTGTTTTGTATTTGTATTTGTAAGACGTATTTTCAGTGTTTTGTCGGTTTGACACCAAAGTAAACAATGGTACAACACACTGAAAAGAAAATTAAAATCAAATTAAATGTGACCAGAGTTGTTCACCATTCACAGTTGAATTGAGAATGCTTTAAAATTTCAATTCACTCCCTGGATTTAAATTCAATTTTGAATTATGGTTGCAAACAGGATGCGATACTGCAATTCGAATCTGAATTTATGGAAGTAGAATTCAAATTATACTTTTACTTCAAATTCAAAATAAATTCATATAACTAAGAAAGAAAGGTTGAGACAGAATTTAAATGATGGCTCTCAAAGTTTAAAGAACTTAAAATCTTGAAGTTTTAGGGTTGTATAGGCTTTGCAGTAAACAGATCTGTCTATCAGAAATGTCACTTACAGAAATTTGTACTTATTTCATATATACTAATGTGTATTTATTAAATTTACTTTCCATTTATAGACCAAGGTGTAAGAACATTTGATTTCTCAGAATATATTGTTGAATTTCTTTGAGTTGTAAATCAGTAAATCATGTTGTCTGTGGTCAATTAAATTCAAATTCACACTCATGAATTGAAAGTAAGCCAATTCTTAATTTTGCACAACCCTGGCACCAACCTTCAATAGAGTCTGTGTCGATCTTTTAAAGGGTTAGTTCACCCAAAAATGAAAATTCTGTCATTAATTACTCACCCTCATGTCGTCCCACACCCGTAAGACCTTCGTTCATCTTCGGAACACAAATTAAGATATTTTTGATAAAAATCCGATGGCTCAGTGAGGCCTCTATTGACAGCAAGATAATTAACACTTTTAATGCCCAGAAAGGTACTAAAGACATATTTAAAACAGTTCATGTGACTACAGTGGTTCTACCTTAATATTATGAAGTGACAAGAATACTTTTTGTGCTCCAAAAAAACAAAATAACGACTTTATTCAACAATATGATGGGCGATTTCAAAACACTGCTTCATGAAGTTTCGAAGCTTTACGAATCTTTTATTTCGAAATTGAAATTTTGAAACACTTATGACGTAACGAAAGCCTCGTTTACTGAAATCATGTGACTTTCACGCTCCGAACCACTGATTCGAAACAAGATTAGTAAAGCTTCGAAGCTTCATGAAGCAGTGTTTTGAGATCGCCCTTCACTAGATATTGTTAAATAAAGTTGTTATTTTGTTTTTTTGGCGCACAAAAAGTATTCTCGTCGCTTCATAACATTAAGATTGAACCACTGTAGTCACATGAACTGTTTTAAATATATTTTTAGTACCTTTCTGGGCGTTTGAAAGTGTTAATTAACTTGCTGTCAATAGAGGCCTCACTGAGCCATCGGATTTCCTCAAAAATATCTTAATTTGTGTTCCGAAGATGAACGAAGGTCTTACGAGTGTGAAATGACATGAGGGTGAGTGATTAATTACAGAATTTTCATTTTTGGGTGAACTAACCCTTTAAGCTAGTTGTTCTTGCATTAACCATAATTACACATATACAGTATAATCTAATAATTGCACTCAGCAAATTATAAAGTTGTCCACAGCCGGCAGTATTTTTCTTCTCTCTAGTAATTATGGTTTATATTTGGGGTGAGGAAACTGATCCTAGAGCATTTTCTATCTATCTATCTAATCTGTCTGTCTGTCTGTCTGTCTGTCTGATATATATATATATATATATATATATATATATATATATACACACACACACAGCTTTCTCTGACCTTACACTCACTCCACCTATGAGATTGACCAGCCAAAACCAGCAAGAAAAGGCCCAAAACATGCCTTATACTGGTAACTAGCAATAAGGTCAGCAGCTGAACCGGCTTAGCTTGTTTATCCAGCATCGATGATCTAATTGATCTTAGATGCATTTTTATAATGGAATCTAATTGTTAATGATCTTGAAAATGTACTAGGAGAAATTTATGATTAATTTGTTTTTCTAATGTCTTCTGCATATTGAATGCAATCAAAGTAAGCTAGACTTGATAATCTCCCCTCTCTCTCTCTCTCTCTCTCTCTCTCTCTCATCACAGAGCCCATCATAGTGCCAGCCGGCTGGCGCTTCAGGGTGCTGGACTACGCAGGCAGCAGGTGACACGGATTTCAATAAAAGGGATTATGGATGTGAGGACTGCAGAGATGGAGAACACACACAGGTAACATATATTCGCGCACACATCTTTCCCGCATATAATCTATGTGCAATGCTATTTAACAACACCAGCACCCATTATCCCAGTGAATTATGTGTTTGATTTAAACATCGAATTGTGCTTGGAAAAAATATCCCTTAATGAACTGCTGTGCTAACTTTAAGCTACTTAATAATAGTAGTTTACATTAGTTATATGTGCTTTTTGCAAGTCCGACAACTTTTGGAAGTTCAGTACTGGCCCAATTATTGGTGCTGCCCCAACTGTCCTGACAGGTAATGCGAGCGTATCTCCCTATAATTGGAAAGAAAGGGGAAATAGCATTTGGCGATACATGCAAATGTACAAAGAGCATTCTCGACTACTTATATCATGCATAGAAGACAACATAAAGTTTAGCGGTTCACAGTTTCGTAAAAATTCCTAACAAGATTGTGTGGTACGAGCGCATAAGAGACGAAGATTATGAACATATTTTAATGAAGGCTCAATGGTAGTGGCCACTTCAGTGGTCTGTCTGAGATGTCCAATCCCAAATAATTGTTTGCATTGTCCTTCACCCCATTGCTGCAATACTTGATTGTGTGTGTGTGTGCGTGTGTGTGTGTGTGTGTGTGTGTGTGTGTGTGTGTGTGTAGGTGGACAGAAGGCCTTGGCGTGACCTGCCACAGCCTCTGAGGAAGCGAGCTGACATAATGAGGCCGGTAAACAAGCGGCCGTCACCCCGGTCGTGTGGCACATACACACACACACTGACACAGCTCCACTATCTCACCACTCTTATCCATTGGGGTTCAGTTGTGTATCTCAGCAGGCAGAGGAGAAGAGAGAGACGCACACTTGGAAAGCTCTGCAGCCGTGAAATGTATGCCTCTGTGCACAGACAGCAGTATATAGAGAGAAATACAGAATATCATCGCTCGGATTTGTTTCTAAGATCACCTGCGGTTCATGTAAAAATGTTCCTTTTAACTTGGTCTTCATCTACTCTGCTTTTGGAAGTTGTCTTCGAGCGAGAGTTTATGGGAAAACAAAGACAGTGTGGGGAGATTGTGTCAGGGTGTTTGCCTGGTATCTGGGTCTCTTAAGGACTTGTGATGTCCACAGGGAGAAGGCGTTGAAGAAAACAACAGCTTTGCCTCGGGTCACTTTAAAAGGCAACCTTGTCAGAGGCCCACCACCTCCCCAAAAACACATGCCTATACATGCATAGACACGCATAGTTGCAGTGAAATCTTAAAACAGCAGTGCTAGGGAGTAACTAGCTAAAAGTAGCAATGCTGCAAACTCAACTACATTTTTCAGCAATAATCAAATGCACAGTTCTTAAATTTTCAATTTCTGATTCTGATTCATTTTAAAGAATCTAGTTATTCTGTTCAAAGGAATCAATTCCTTTCAGTCATTTTTTTAAGAGAGCCTATTATGCTTTTTTACATTTTCAACTTTCTTTAGTGTGTAATGTTGCTGTTTGAGCATGAAAAAGGTCTGCTAAGTTTTAAGTCCACTCTATATCTCTATCCACTCTATAAAGTCTCTATATCAGCATTGTTTCTGAACTCCCTGAAACGCCTCATTTGTAGTCTTGAGTTTTCTTCCGGGAATGTACACGTCACAATATCCCTCATTTAAATAATTCCCAGCTAAGGCATACGCCAAAAAAAGGGGCAAGGCCTGTATGAGTTGCATTAGTAGCTTGCAGGCCCGATTCTACGGGGGTGCTAGAGGGCGCTAAGCACCCTCAAACGTAAGCAAGAGCACCCTCAGTTAATACTGTAATAATATATTGGCGAAACAGATTTGGCAAACGCTCCAGTGCATATTTGTGTTTGCGCTTTGGAGAACATCAAATGTATCTATTTACAATGTGATTTTGCAGCGGTGAGCAATGTAGCCAATCACGGACATAGTTGTTGATCTCTTGAACGCAATGGCCAATCAGAGGTGTTTAAGTTAGTCAGAATCCACTCACCGCTCAAAACGCCAGAGTTTTTATTCAGTGCTGAGTTATGCAAGCTCGCGACACCTCTTGTTAACAAACAAAGCGTAGACACAATGTAAGTAAGAGATTTATTGTGCATTGTTGGCAGCTTCACTGATTATAACGGAACTTTGTGAGATCGTGATGAAATGACGAAGCAACAGCGATTGTAGCGGTCTTGGCTTGCTTTCGAGGCTACAGCCTATATAATCCATTGAATAAAACTATTGTTTTTCATGCTGCTAAGAGGACCGATGGCCAGTTGCATGCTACAAAGTTTCGGAAGTGACATCATATGAACGCTGGATTCACTCTGCACGGGACAGAAATATGACGTTAAAATAGTAACGCATTAAAGCAATGTAAAGGCAGACTAATAAATTAAAGGGTTAGTTCACCCAAAAATGAAAATAATGTCATTTATTACTCACCCTCATGTCGTTCCACACCCGTAAGACCTTCGTTCATCTTCAGAACACAAATTAAGATATTTTTGTTGAAATCCGATGGCCCAGTGAGGCCTGCATAGCCAGCAATGACATTTCCTCTCTCAAGATCCATTAATGTACTAAAAACATATTTAAATCAGTTCATGTGAGTACAGTGGTTCAATATTAATATTATAAAGCGACGAGAATATTTTTGGTGCGCCAAAAAAACAAAATAATGACTTATATGGTGATGGCCGATTTCAAAACACTGCTTCAGGAAGCTTCGGAGCGTTATGAATCAGCGTGTCGAATCATGATTCAATGAAATGTCATTGCTGGCTATGCAGGGCTCACTGAGCCATCGGATTTCAACAAAAATATCTTAATTTGCATTCCGAAGATTAACGAAGGTCTTACGGGTGTGGAACGGCATGAGGGTGTGTAATAAATGACATTGTTTTCATTTTTGGGTGAACTAACCCTTTAATAGAAAAGTATTCGTAGCAAAATATTTTTGAAATTCTATTCCAATTGTTGGTAAAAGTGTTGACTTGTACTGTAAATAATCTTAAATGTCACACTGTACACTGCTATGGTGAAGCAGTGGAGCCGTTGCTTAGCCTACATCTGCACTTTGCTACTAGAGCACCCTCAGTAATTTCAGAAGCACCCTCAGTGATTTGATTCTGGAACCGGGCCTGGCAGCTTGTTGAAACTCACGATTATGATAAGGGGTGTTTCCGAAACACGCTTGAAGCGGTAGCCCAATCACAACACACTGGTCCAGCCAACCAATCAGAGCATATTGTGCTTTTAGGAAAGAGGGGCTTCTTAGAGACAGCAACTAAATAGAGGCCCTGTTTACACCCGGTATTAATATGCGATTTGGTTGATCAGATCAAAAGTGGATGACGCTAAATACTGGTGTAAACAGTGTCTTTTGAGCTTGTCGACTTTCGACCAATTCCAGAGGTAGTGAAAAACACATTCGACCGGATTGCTTTCATAGTGTAGATGCTCATGTGGTCGAATATGTTTGAACCGCCTACTTTCCAACTACTGACCTAATACCTAAACATTATGGGAAGTGCTCTAGAAAAAAAGATCCTCCTTACATAGCTTCAATGTTTGCTACTTTCTGTTAGCAACTCATTGTTTACCTGACTGATTTTACAAAAGAGCAGGTTAACTGGACTATGTTAAATTATAAGTGGTTTCAAAGTTTCAAAGTTGGTTCCTCAAAAACTGTAAAACACATTCTCAGCCCTGCATAAACATCTACTTCATTTTATTGGCAATTCAAAGGGCAAAAACGCAAAAGCACAAAAATGTGGTGGACAGAGGCTGTATATTATCATTTAAGCCACAAATATTGCTACAGAAATAGTACTGATAGTATTAGTGACTTGTGTCAGCCACCGTGTTTACATAACTGATCCTTAAGACCAGAATGTGGATTTAAATGTGACACTGCTAAACAACTTCTGCGTATATTGCTGGCACCTTTTCTCAACAACCTGAAAAAAATATTTCTGAAAGAAAACTATGCAGACTGACATTAAAAACTTTTGAACATAACCCCAGATAGTATTTGACTGATGTCTCATCTCTAACTAAATAACTAACTAAATTAAACCAACAAAATGGGTGACAGTACAAGTCAGAATATTAAAATATATATAATACTCATTGTTAATATATTGACATTTGTTCTTGTTTTAAGAATAAATCTAACTAGGTTTATACTTAAAACAAGAAAAATACTAAAAGGGTAAGAAAAATAATCTTAATTCTAGATATAAGATGCATAAGATATATTCATATTTTATGTAATTTTGCTTCCCAAGTAAATTTATCTTGTGTAAATGATTTTTTAAAAATATTTTTACAAGAAAAAAATAAAGAAATAAAGTGATTAAGAAAATTAGATAGTCCATTATAATTTAAATTAAGTATTTATACATCATGATATATTAGTGTTATGCTGATATAATGAACACCAATGAGATTTTAAGTGGCAGCATTAAAATGTATGTATGTTTGTTTCTTCATGCTTAAAAACATGCAGTAACGCACCGATTTAGTAAGCAATGAAATCCGAACACAGTGGTCACAGGAGACTTATTTGAGATGCATGTTAATTCCAGGTAAAAGCAAGGTCTCTGTCTACTGACCACTTGTGATCGGATCACCTGAGAATGTTAATAGCCATTGAGTCATTGAGATGAATGGGAATACTAACAAATAGCTTTCTCCAGGTATATCACAACTCTTTGGGTGTAGCTATCAGTCTGCACAAGCCTAAAATTTATCTCACGCCTGGACATATAAAGGGTGATCTGGGGTGAATGCTAGTGGAACTTTGAGAGTTAGGACAGGGGGGATTATATACACTATTCCAAAACTTTTTGTTTTAAGCTTTAGGAATCGGTCATGGGAATTGGCTCAGACACCCTGGCAAATCAGCTGTCTTAAAGACATTTATAATCCAGCTCAGATGAAACTCTCTCCTGTTACACCATTTCACGTTTTCATCTCGACTTCACCAGTAACAGAGTATAATGGAACTGGTGGAGATGGGATCAGGATTTCCACATTGGGCTTTTAACCAGAAAAGCGACTGCGGAAGGGAAAATAGAGAAATGGAGAGAGAGGGAGAGAGGAAGAGAGGCAGAATGGCGGCTCGGCCGGGCATAATTGGCAGTCTTTGTAGAGTGGGGCCCTTGATTTAATAGGCACGGCTGGTGACTGAGGCAGTGGAGTGCGAACGGTGCGGAAATGTGCTGGAGCCTGGAGCCCTCCGGCCCAACAATACCAACCCACCCCCTCTCGTTCCCTGTCTCTGAGGACGACTAACTCAGAGCTTGCCTGCCCCGCACACACAGACACGCACGTTCACCTCAAAGCATAAGAATCTACAAACTACATCAAACACATGATTATTCAATATATTCTTGTGCACACAAACACATTACTCACACACTGCAGTAACTGCGCATTACATCAGAATGTTGGACACAGGTGATGCTACACATGACTATACATGTACATACACACTCACACAGACAGAAAAATGTAGACCACTGACATCACACATATCAGATACAAGATAGATAGATAGATAGATAGATAGGTTTTGGCAGTCTGAACATCTGGCTCCAGTGCATTGCAGATATGTTGTGTGACCAATCTCAGCTAACACGCTCTAGTTTCAGGGATGGATCACAGTGTCAAATTTCAAGCGACGCCCAGCCTCGAAAATCAGAACTGACGCTCAGTTTCTTTGAACAGATCTATACATGGATGTTTAGCTGTGAACGTCAATGCGTATGTGTGTGTGTGTATCACATCATCAACGTTCCTCATCCTGGGCTCTCTTTGAGAGGGTGGGTCTGGGCGGCAGGTCTGTGATTAGTTCAGGCCAGGGGAGCACTGGTATTGATTGGCAGGCTGGAGACACTGGGCTGCCTTCCACGCCGCTCTAATGAGAAGCCCTGACCTCCTCCAGTCAGCAAGGTCGCCAAACCCTACTGTAATTGCACTCTCTCTAATGGCGTCAGTCACGCATCCGCTCCAGCCTCGGTAATGACAATTACCATAATGCTGCTCCGCTCGCTAGGAGCCTCTCCATCACGGCGCTAGCTTCGGAGGGAAAGCGAGATCTGGAACATTGACGCGCAAGACGAGGACACTTAGGTCTCTTTATGTGTTTCAAATAGCCTGTGCATGTGTGTATTTGCGTGTCAGAGAGATAAAGAAGAGGGTGTTGTAACCTTAGACACAAAATGGCCACAGACCAATATGTCAATGAAGTGTGATATTTACAGATCAATCAGCATTTTGGTCAATTGCTAGCATGCTAATGCAAACACCTCCCCTCACATCAAAGTGACCTTTCACACCTTGAGAATAAAATACATAAATATGTCCTCTTTGCAAAGATTGATGGGATTCTGTTGTCTCCGCCAGGAGACAGTAAGGTTACTTGCTTTAACTATCTGCACCCCCTGTTGAAATAACCAGCATATGCTGGTTATGTATGTTTTGAAGCATGGCAGCTGGTTTGAGCTGGTTTATGCAGGTCCTTAGTTGGTCATGAGCTGGTTTAAGCTGGTCCTAAGCAACTAGCTCCAGCTCGGGACCAGCTTAAACCAGCTCATGACTAACTAAGGACCAGCATAAACCAGCTCAAACCAGCTGCCATGCTTCAAAACATACCTAACCAGCATATGCTGTTTTTTTCAACAGGGCCAGCAAGGTAAACCAGGTTTACCAGCCAGGTTTTGGTAGAAAACAGCCAACTAAAGCAGTACCTGCCAATCTAGACATTCATGCTAGTCCCACCTGGTGTATTCAGTGGTGAAACTTGCAAAACTATCCAGGATATATTTATAGGTTCTCCATCCATGCATTTTATTTACCTTCATTGCAATCAATGATTCACTGTCTGACTCCCATGTAACATAAACACACACCCCAACCATTGATCCATGTGGCCCACAACAACATAGCTATGAAATATAAGCCAACGGTGAAAGCAGACTCTTAGGTTTGTGGTGGAGCAGAACCTTGGCCTGGACGCAGATGTGTGGAAAGGTGAAGAAAGGAGAGTAGAAACAGATGAGAGATAAGATCTTGCGAATATATCAATTCTACGTACCCTTAACAGTACTTACACAATCCCTCCCTCTCTCTCTCACACACACACACACACACACACACACACAATCACAAGGGAGTTAAGTTAGAGTTTGTGTTGTGATGCAAGAGGATTCAGGCAGCAGTCAATGCTTTCAAAGCTTTTAATGTGTGTTTGGCGAGAGAGAGAGAGAGAGATGGTAGAAAGGAGCAAACCAAGCTCCGGACGTCACAGATTTACTGCCACATCTCTAATTTCAGGCCACCGACGTATTTAAGTGAGACGCTCATAAAGTAAAAACTAGTTTGTAAGAGGGCTGGATGCTAGCTAAATCAGCACGGGCACAAAGAGGCAGGCGTCTGAGAGCTATTGACCCCACATCGATCCGCAGCCTGTGCGCTGCTATTGACCAAACAGGGGAGAGACCAGGGGAGCCAGAACATACCGCACCCAACCAGAATGAGATAAAAAACAACCTCGCATGCCTCATGCTAACCTTGTACATGTGTGCTATAGAGGCTTTTCCTTTGTATGCAATGGGTTGCGTCCTTAGTCTTATTGGTTGGCGCTCAGCACCCAATTTCTCTCTCGCTTTCTCTTTTGGCTGAATGAGAGCACTTCCTTCCTGCTATCCTCCACTGATGCAGGTGACAGGAGCCCAGAGACCTGGCAGGACACGTACATACACACACGCTTGCACACACGCAGGCCAGATGGTCCCAGACCCCGGTGACTGTCAAGGTGGGCCACGACCCAAAGCGTACAACCTCCCCATTCCCATCTCCCCTGCTTCTAGGTCTCTTTTCCCTCTTCTCTTCTTGTATCCTCTTTTCTTCTCTTCTTCCATGCTATACCTTACAGTCACAGGTGAGTCACGCGGTTGCCAAACTCTGTGTAAATGTCAATGGGTATTCACGGGGCGTCCTGATATAGAAAACCCCTGATGTTCTCTCTGTCCTCAGCACTGCTTGATTCAAATCATTCTGGAAAGAAATCAAGTCGATTTTGTGCTTCCACCTCGCTCGAACACGCTGCTGCGTCAGTCACGTGGCTCTCGGAAATCAGCGGAAGGGTTCGTTTGTCGCCTGTGACAACAGGTGTGGAGTCGCAATCCCTGGGGGAACGGAAAGGATGTCAGATTGGTAATTGGCGAGCGGGGCGTTACGTGGAACTGCGGCAGCCGTCTGCGTTGTGGGGGGAGAGTCCTCTGTAGATGCCTGAGAGGCAGAGAGAGAACGGACAAGGGAACGAGGCAACTAGGGAGGTGAGGGCTGCAAGCGGAAAGACGGAAAGAAACAGAGGGAGGGGTGCAGATAGTAAGAGCAAAAGGGGTGGGGGTCATTAAACTGGAAACCAGGAACCACACGGGAGGTAGAATTTTAAATGATTCCCCCACAGCAATACCAGCCTAGCGGTAGGGCCATCTTGCTCGCCCTCTCTCTCTCTCCCATCTCTCGTTCTCTCGGAGATGCAATTAATTTGGATGGAGGCTGCCAAGAGCGGAGAGATAGAGCGTTGAGGGGTGCGCCCTCTCGCACTCTGCCTGCCTGCGGTCTCACTCTTGCAGTAGAGCACTTTTTTCCCTTCCATTACGGCTACCCACCGTCCGTCTGCTTGCGCACGGCCTCCAATTCGACAACACCATCCCAGCATCCCAACAGCTGCCGAGCTGCACCCGACAACCTAGCACTTATTTCGGAAAACAGGAAACGCATGTTTGAGAC
This sequence comes from Mylopharyngodon piceus, assembly GCA_039654765.1. Taxonomy (NCBI): domain Eukaryota; kingdom Metazoa; phylum Chordata; class Actinopteri; order Cypriniformes; family Xenocyprididae; genus Mylopharyngodon; species Mylopharyngodon piceus. The sequence continues at coordinate 20,807,084 of CM077461.1, forward strand.
AGGCTGCTGTTGTTTGTTTGTTTGTTTTTAATTGCGTTGCTCACACTTTGCCGTCCTAAGAGACCTCCTAGCTTCACATTCGGTATGAGTCATAGGTGCGTCTCGCTCCAAAGGCCGTGGTGGAAAGAACTGAAGGCAAGGAAGAGTGAGAAAGAAAGAAAGAGTGAGTGAGTGAGGAAGAAGAGAGAGAAGTGTCATGGTACACAAAGCACGTAGCATGTAAAAAGCAGGAGGGACTAGCGCTCAGGGCCAGAGCGTGCGTCGATACGAGGGAAATTGATCGTAATCAACAGCGCCTGCAGAGCGAGCGGCTGCCCGTCGAAACTCTTCCCCCTCTCCTCTCTTCTGCTCTCCACTATTTCTGCACCCTGCACCTACCTCTCCGCTCATCCCCTGCAAGTCCCTCCTGGAGCTTTCAAAGTCTATGTAAACAACACAGAACACATGCATGTGTGTTTATTATATGTTTGATATGTTAGTTGGTTATAAATGCCCACGGTAAATTGCAATAAAGGTTGCTTGTCATTAAAAGGCAGCATGTTCTTTAGAAAAAAAAAATATTATTAGAATTAATTTATTTAATTTAAAGTTTAATGAAATTGAAGATGTTATTTGTTGAGGAAAATGCAAATAAATCCCTGCTGCATTCATTTATTAGAATTCATTATGCAAAGTTTTAATTTAATTAAGTATTATTAATTTAATTTAGGATTACCACTCTTCAAATTAATATTTGTATATGCATGTATTCTTATATACATTTTAGAAAAAACTAAACCATAATGGTCATTCCAAGGCAATGAGCGTTAAATCTGAGACATCATTTCCTATTATGCCTTTAGTTTGCACAGTTGGTGGCGAGCAGCTGAGGCAACTGGCTCAAACTGTGAATTTTGAAGTTGTTTTGTGCGTCAAAAACATAAGTTGCAAACAAATTGCAACATAACGACTATAACAGTTGTCCGCTTAATTACACTTCATTTATCAAGCATATAAACTCACATCCTTGTTGTGTACATAGAAAGCAGGAAATAGTGTTAACCATACGCTATTTTTCGAGTATGTATTAAAATTAATAAATGAAGAAATGTAAAAATAACACTCAAAACAAGTTTTCAGCCACCTTCGGAGAACAATGGCTGTGTCCAAAAGCTGAAAAAGGCTGCCTCCACACCACAGGCAATAGCCTATATGAAGGAAGGAAAGCAACAAGGGACGTCTGACTCCGTGTCACATCCTGTCTACCGAGATAGCTTCATCTGATCGTTTTTGAAGGCAGCATAGATATATCCTTCACTGCCCTATGATATCCCACAATCATGTGCATTTGATTTTGTGATAGCTGAGCTAAAAAATAAAAAAATCCTTTTTTTTTTTTGTAGACCATTAGACAGTTATGCTGCCTTAGAAGCATGTCCAAGATCAGTTTCGTGAGGTAGCCTACTTTAATGTGTAAAGTTGCCTGCAAAGTCATTGCCTGATAGGACTGCGAAAAAGCTGCCTAGCTTTCGGACACAGCCAATGTAACACTAGATATTGACAGTCATGACTCCTGCCCACTGAGTCGGCCTACAAATTTACGTCATGACCGAACACCTCCATAGGGTAAATATTGACATCAATGTGACTTTAACAGATGGTTTTAAACACATATTAAGATATTTTTGATCAAATCTAATGGCTCAGTGAGGCCTGCATTGAAAGCAAGTTAATTTACACTTTCAAATGCCCAGAAAGGTACTAAAGTTATATTTAAAACAGTTCATGTGACTACAGTGGTTCAACCTTAATGAAGCGACAAGAATACTTTTTGTGCGCCAAAAAAACAACAAAATAATGACTTTATTCAACAATATCTAGTGATGGGCGATTTCAAAACACTGCTTCATGAAGCTTTACAAATCTTTTGTTTCGAATCAGTGGTTCAGAGCGCCAAAGTCACGTGATTTCAGTAAACGAGGCTTCGTTATGTCATAAGTGTTTGGAAATTTCAATGGTTCACGTGACTTTGGCAGTTTGATATGCGCTCTAAACCACTAGTCACATGAACTGTTTTAAATATAACTTTAGTACCTTTCTGAGCGTTTGAGTGTAAATTAACTTGCTTTCAATGCAGGCCTCACTGAGCCATCGGATTTCATCAAAAATATCTTAATTTTTGCTCTGAAGATGAACGAAGGTCTTACAGGTGTGGAATGACAAGAGGGTGAGTAGGCTAATTAATGACAGAATTTTCATTTTTGGGTGAACTAACCCTTTCTAATATTTTTATGTTCTAATCTTGTTGATTGGAGCGTAAAAAAAAACATTTCACTCCTTTAAATGTATCCCAGCTGACAACTACTCATGTAGGCTATATGTGGAGAGTTACCGACGGAGAAAGAGAGAGAGAGAGAGAGAGCGCGCGAAATAAAGAAAGAAGCTGCGGTATTATAAAAGGTGAAGGTCCAAGGCTTTTACGCTTCCGCTTGCTCACTCTCTCGCTCCCTCTTCCTCTTCCTCCACACACCATGGTATAATTTCTCATTTGAAGACGCTGGCATACCTGGCTGTGTGGCTGTGCTGTTAAAAGCACCGGCCCAATTATAGCATAACACCTAGCCTTACGGTTTCCATGGCTGCGCGATGTATCTGTCCCGCGGGACGCGGCGTGGAGGAACGAGCGTCTTATCAACCATCACCCTGGTAATAACACTCCCCCGAGCCTCCGCGCCTCAGCCAGGCCTTAACGAGAAGCCAGGGTGAAATCTCTCCTCCGCTTCAGCTCCAGCCATTGATTTGAGCTTAATCTGTTTCTGCGGGTGTGCTTGCGTGCGCGTGTGTGCGTTTGTGTGTACTTGTGTGTGATTGTGTGAGTGTGTTGGGGGGGTTGATGGTGGGAGAGTGTGAGCGCGTGAGAGGTACCATTTATTTAACTGAGATTCTCAAGTTGCATTTATCCGAGATTCTGTTAATGCGAGCTCTACGCTTGAGAAATAAAAAAAAAAAAAAAACAGAGTTGGAAAGTGACAGGGAAAGAGAGAGGTTTCATTTTTTTCTGCTTTATCTGATATTGAAATTAAAAACATACTGACATCTTATTTTCGTATGAGTGCTTCTAAAAAGTTAATTAGTGTGTAATAGAGATGACTTATATTTTTATTTACAATTAACACTGATATGCAGAACCATTTTGTCTGCTTTTTGGGACAAGTCAATTATTACACTACAACAATTAAAAAAGATATGCAGCATAAATATTAAACAATAATAAAAATGATAATTTCACCTTACATGTTTACATTATGAAAATTTGTATTTAATCTTAAACTATCCACACATTTTTAGCATGATTGGCTATTATGTAAAATACAATGAAAATGAAATTAGCTTAATTGGTCATTGGATCATTAATATCAGGGAAACTAATTATAAAAACTCTGATTATTGCTAAAAATAAATGATTTCAGTTATTTAAATGATTTTTATTTTACTTTGCTTGACAGCTCCTGGTCATTGTATGGAGAACAGCAGTGCATCTTTTCCATACAGCAATGGAAACGCTGTGGAAGAAAGAAAGACATGCAGGTTTGTAATGACATGAGGGTGAGTAAATGATAACAGAATTTTAATTCATGGGTGAACTATCCCTATAAAATGATAGTAGATAAGTTGTCGTGCAATGTTCTTCACTGCAAGCTTAGTTTTCAGCATGCTAGTATTCCCTACAGAGTAGTAGGTGGGTAGAAATGTGTCAATCGTATTTTATTGAAAGTTCATACACTAGCCCATATAGTATGTACACATATATCTACCATATGCACCCTAGGCAATACATGTCTCATGCATGTACTGTAATAAAACAATGCCCACCCGTCACTGTTTACGAGACAGGTACCTGTCTGAGCGGACATGTGTCAGCTCAGGATGTGAACATATTCTGGTGCCGTGTTTCAAGGAGAAACTCGCCAATTTATGAAACAGCTGGCAGATATTGTGTGTTATGGTTTGGAGGTGTATTGTTATGTACAGTTGTGAGGGTCGGTTAAGGTGGAGATCTCCACAGCGATGGTGACGTGTCTTTCTCCACTGCAGCAGCTCATTGGGTTTGCTCATTCACGCCTCACCGTGAGCCACAGGCCCAGGCCCTCAGGCGTTCTGCCTCCCACAGAGCTGGAGCTTCTCTTCCTCTCACTCTTCCACACCCTGAGGAGAAAAGCCGGGTAAGGTCGCTGCTGAGATCCGCACCCTAATTCGGTTACAGAGTAATGAGTAAATGTTCAAAATAAAAACCACAGTGGTCAGTGTCATATTTGTGTTGGCTTTAACTTTTTCAATAAGGGAGTTCTTGTTGTAAGCATAAACTCATTTCATTTTGATACATTTTTCATAAAAAAGACAATATCTTTCAAAATGTTCTCAGAGAAATTTATCTTGAATTATAAATGATTATAAATTTGTACAGTAAAAATACTAAGTAAGAAAATTGTTTACAAATTATTAATTCATAAATATTGCGTTTTGGGAATTGCATCTCATGATGTTACATATTATGTAATATTGAATTTGCAGACAAAAGATTCATATATTAATAGTTGTAATCTGTTTTAATTCTTTTTAAAGGGTTAGTTCACCCAAAAATAAAATTTCTGTCATTAATTCCTCACCCTCATGTCGTTCCACACCCGTAAGACTTTCGTTCATCTTGGGAACACAAATTAAGATATTTTTGATGAAATCTAAAAGGTATATGATTCGTCAATAGACAGAAATTTAACCAGAACTTTCAAGGTCCAGAAAGGTACTAAAGACATCGTTAAAACAGTCGACGTGATTTTATGAAGCAACAAGAATACATTTTGTGCGCAAAAACAAAACAAAAATTACGACTTTATTCAACAATCTCTTCTCTTCCTTGTCATTATCCTTACGCAGTTGCCGCAGTAAGCACAGTGAAGGCTTCCGTGTTTACGTCCGAATGCCGGCTCAGTATTGGCCAAAGCTGATCACGTGAGCAGCACGACGCATGCATGTGATGCTGACGCAGGAGCCGGCCAATAATGAGTCGTCGTTTGGACGTAGAACCTGGAAGCGCTGAACGTAAACAGCATATGAGAATGACACAGAAGAGAAGATATTGTTAAATAAAGTCGTTATTTTTGTTTTGTTTTTGTGCTCAAAAAGTATTCTCGTCACTTCATAACATTAAGGTTGAACCACTGTAGTCACGTCGACTGTTTTAATGATGTCTTTAGTACCTTTCTGGACCTTGAAAGTGTTGATTATATTGCTGTCTATCGACGAGTCATATATACGTCTCGGATTTCATCAAAAATATCTTAATTTGTGTTCCGAAGATGAACGAAGGTCTTACGGGTGTGGAACGACATGAGGGTGAGGAATAAATGACAGAATTTTCATTTTTGGGTGAACTAACCCTTTAACTATTAAAAAGACTATTAAAACTAAAAAAAAATCCAAGAACTTCATTCTTCATTTATTATATTAGGACAGTTATATCAAACCCTGACATTTTACTGCCCCTCTTTTATACCCCCCCCCCCCCCCACCATTAAAATCTTAATACACAATTTTAAAAAAATGCCCAAAAAGGAAGAGATGTATTTTATTAATTTTATGTGTGAACTGCATTTTAAATGTATTACTGAAGAAATTAATATATTTATGTTTGGTTCAGTTAAGTGAATATACTTTCTTTTATCCCAGATTAATATGCAGAGAGAAGTAAACCATTTGTAGGCTAATTTCGTCTTTCGGTGCTGCTAGTGATGCAGCAACTTTCACATTTAAGATAAAATCTTAGATATAGCACCTTCCGAAGTGTTAGAAAATGGTGTGTACATGAAATGATCCAATTTACATTAGTGATCTTGGAATCAATTACCGATTATGCATTAGGCTTTGATATTCTGCCCATTCTTGTTTGCCTGTATGTAGCGCTGAACGTCTCCAGCAAAGCGGTCCAGCAGGGTTATTGGGCTCTGCTGGCTGTCGCTGTTGTCTTGGCTCAGGCCGACGCGAAGAAGCAAGCGTGGGGCTGGGGGAAGGGCACACGCGTGTTGGCCGTGAGGGTGAGCAGATCAGCGCGTTGCATGTCTGTGTGGCGGTGATAAGATTCTAGGATTCTCCCACTGTGACAGGTCTGCTCGGCATCCTGACCTTCCACTCCACAGCAGCGTGATTAACCCTATCCACCAAAATGTCCAGTACTAGTTTACCCACCACAACCTCGCTGACATATCACGAATGCCCACAATATGATCGAAGAACCTTCCCAGAAGCCTTCAACCTTTCTGGAGCATCTACAGCTTCATGAGCAACCACATACTCACCTTTAGCTCTATACTCCCACATGCACACCACTGCAACATCTAATGCTAACCTACTCTACTACTGATCGCAACCCAACTATGAAACAAACAAATGGATGAAATTGCAAGGTTCCATATGGTGACTGTAGGACAGGAATTCTGCCTATCACTTACAAGAGCAAATCACTTAAAGGGTTAGTTCACCCAATAATGACAATTCTGTCATCATTTACTCACCTATATGTCGTTCCAAACCCGTAAGTCTTTCATTCATCATCTTTGAAACACAAATGAAGATATTTTTAATTAGAACAAACCTCATTGGTTCTAACAGAAGCTTAAATGTGCTGCGCAACACGAGAATGAACCTCATTGCTTCCTGCAGAAGCTCAAACATGCTGCGTAACACATGAGAATGATCCTCATTGGTTCTTGCATGTCAAGTCTGACATGAACTACCCCTTAAATGTTGTTTCTTTTGCTCAAATAGTGTTAAAAAGCTTATTTAAAAAAGCTTATTTATTTATTAAAAAAATCTGAGAGCTTTCTGTCCCTCCATTGACAGCCACTGTCACTTCAAAAAGTTCATAAAGGGATTGTAAAACCATATGTATTGAGTGGTTTAGTCCAAATTTGCTGGAGACATGATTGCTTTATATGAAGAACAGATTGAATTTAGGCTTTTATTCACATATAAACATTGATCAGCGAACATAAACAGAGGCTCAGCCGTACTTGCATGATGCGTGAGAACAAACCTCATTGGTTCTAACAGAAGCTTAAATGTGCTGCGCAACACGAGAATGAAGCTCAAACATGCTGCGTAACACATGAGAATGATCCTCATTGGTTCTCGCATGTCAAGTCTGACATGAACTACCCCTTAAATGTTGTTTCTTTTGCTCAAATAGTGTTAAAAAGCTTATTTAAAAAAGCTTATTTATTTATTAAAACTGAAAATAAGCAGTTTCTGAGATTTCAGGACTCCCTCATTCAAGTAGATAGGACTTGGTCTTGGATGTATCTGCCCGGAGGCGTTGCAAATATGGCCGCCGAGTGAACAGACTTTCCTTGAAAGGGACTTTGATACTCAAAACTGCAAAACCAGCTAAGACCAGCTTTTTTAGCAGGATACAACATTACACAAGCAAAAATATGTTTCTCCATTGACAGCTGTTCAAAAGTAGCCATGTATTCTGACTTTCTTGGGGGGGGATATTAAAAATGTAACATGAAATGTGCTGAGATTGATCATTCAACATGGCTTCAGGGCAACATGGGTCATAGTTTGTGTAACGAGTACGTATAAAACATGGGTCTGAATGCATGTACTATATACCTTGAATGTACTGTACCATACCTTTCAAAGCATCTGTCCAATGCATAAATGTCAACTGCCATTGAAATTAATGGGAATGCTAACGGATGCTAACAGCTAGCTTTCTCCAGATACAATATATTAGGGCCTAAACCTGGGGCTAACTAACCTCGTATGAACAGTGTTGCAGATTCAAACATTATACCTCTTTTAAGTCTCGTTGTAAAGAAAATAGAGACCGATTTTTTTCTTCTCTGTTGTGACGTACATCCACATGGGTTGTTGATTGGATGGAGGCAGATCTAAATAGAGTGCAACAGAAGCATCGTGAATGTCGTAATGGAGTCGGTCTTGCTATGCTGTCAAAATACCTAAATATTTGTATATACATGTATGTTTTGCAATAAAATATATTGTTTCGATATAATCAATGAATAGTTTTATATATCATTTTTAGCTTCATGGTATCATTCTTTCCCTCACCTCAGCTAAGTGCACAGTCTTGTACCCTTGTCTTTTTGTCAGATTTTCTTTGCTTCAAATAAAAGTTTGTAATGTTATAATTCACCTCGTAGCTTTTTGATTTGGTTCATGGCTTATAACACTTTGACGAAGTCACTTTTTCTGCCTCATTTAGTATTTAATTTGCATCTATAAGAAGCTTTATACTAACAGAAATGAGTAACTTTACTAGCAACATGTCAGTGTTGTTGGAATGCAATGCGGATAACACTTTTCCCTGCGTAAAGTCTGACATGATGTGCTCAGTTTTAGACAGAAAAATATGTCTATTCAGCACACGTAGATATACATTCTGTTTTGTTTTTTTGTGCCTGTAGATATATTGGCTGAAAACTATGTTCTCTCACGGGCATATATATATTCACACTGACCAAAAGACAAAAAATATTGTTTCTTCAGCCCAACACACACACATACACACACACACACACACACACACACACACACACAGAGTGCATTCACTAACAGGCACAACCACACTACCACCCCTCTCTTGCTCTCTTTATCTACACCTCCCCCCCCATACACACCTCTCTCTCTTTCTCTCTCTCTCTTTTTCTCTCTCCCTCTGTGATGGCAGGACGGGCAGTGAGCTGTGCGGCTGGGAAGAGGCGAGGACGCCGCGGCGCACATTAATAATGCAGAGCCTCAGCTTCCTCCCAGCGCCGCGGCCATGGCACTGGCCCATCGCTGTCACCAGGGGGGAGCTGGGAACATTCTCTCTCTCTTTCGAGCTCTACTTCTTTCAGTCTCTCTCACATAAACACACGCAGACATACACACTTTTACACAAACCCCACCAAACTGGGCCTCCACCCGAGACTGTGGCTCATTACAGATCCTGCTCTGATGACTGCACCACAGACCTGGGCTCATTACGGCACTGAGGACTCTATCCAGCTCTCCAGGCCTGCAGCTGGTACCTCCACCTCACTCCTACAGCATGACGCTTTACTCTTGTGTTCGCATACTTTTACTTCCACCTGTCTTACTTACTCATTAGTGTTCACTATTTTGTTTTATTAGTTCATATTTGTGGTAGGCCAAAGGTAATTGTTGTATGCAGGGGTGTAATGATGATTGCAATTTCTGCATTTATTCAGAGTTAATCATTACTTTTCAAAGTCTCATTACTCAGTGTGTCCCATAGGCATCGCTTGACCCTATTTAGGGGGGCTTCAGTCTGCCGTCTTTCATCTCAGCCCCCCCTTAAAATCGGCAATTAACTCGGCTGCTGCAGAAGCTATTTGAGGCTATTTCACTCCCCTTACCAATCGTTAAAAAGTTTGCTACATTAAGTATTATACTTCCCTTTAGTCAGAGGTGGTCCTGGTCATAGGCAATATATGGAGCGCTAATGTGGTATCTCATCTGAACACTCTTCATTCCAGTAAAATAATAAAAATGCAAATAAATATTAAAAACTTTGTGCTTAAGGAAAGAAATAGTCTTAGAACGCTTTTTCAAATTGTTCCTACACCCATAATAATCAAGCATAGTGTTAGTTCTGGCAGGTCACCCTCACATCAGCTGACTCTCAGCTGATCCACGTCCACCTATTGGAATACGACGCCTATCACAGAATCCATATACAGTATAAGGTCCATCAGTATTATTAACAGAAAATTAAAGGGTTATTTCACCCAAAAATGATAATTCTGTCATTAATTACTCACCCTCATGTCGTTTCACACTCGTAAGACCTTCATTCATCTTCAGAACACAAGTTAAGATATTTTTGCTAAAATCCGATGGCTCAGTGAGGCCTCCATTGACGAGAAGATAATTAACACTTTCAGATGCTCAGAAAGCTACTAAAGACATATTTAAAACAGTTCATGTGACTACAGTGGTTCAACCTTAATGTTATGAAGCGACGAGAATAAAATAACGACTTTATTCAACAATATATAGTGATGGCCGATTTCAAAACACCGCTTCATGAAGCTTCGAAGCTTTACGAATCTTTTGTTTCGAATCAGTGGTTCGGAGCACATATCAAACTGCCAAAGTCACGTGATTTCAGTAAACGAGGCTTCGTTACGTCATAAGTGTTTTACTTTTTTTTGAAATTTCAATGGTTCACGTAATTTTGGCAGTTTGATACACGCTCCGAATCACTGATTCGAAAGATTCGTAAAGCTTCATGAAGCAGTGTTTTGAAATCGCCCATCACTAGATATTGTTGAATGAAGTCGTTATTTTGTTTTTTTGGCGCACAAAAAGTATTCTCATCGCTTCATAACATTAAGGTTGAACCACTGTAGTCACATGAACTGTTTTAAATATGTCTTTAGTACCTTTCTGGCCATCTGAAAGTGTTAATTATCTTGCTGTCAATGGAAGCCTCACTGAGCCATCGGATTTTATCAAAAATATCTTAACTTGTGTTCTGAAGATGAACAAAGGTCTTACGGGTGTGGAACGACATGAGGGTGAGTAATTAAAGACAGAATTTTCATTTCTGGGTGAACTAACCCTTTAACAGTACCTTTTCTGTTTTTCTACAGATTTTTTTTTTCTTACAGTGTACTATATGCTCTACTTTAAAGTTTGCCATGTCAACAGGCATAGATAATAAGTAATTTTATAGCTATCAGGTGTCCATCGTTGAATGTTTATACCCATATAAAGCCCAAAAATCAATGCGAATGAGGCAGTCGTCCCATGTACCCTTTTGTGTGGTGATCTGCAGCACAAAAAACTCAAAAGGTGCTTGCACCTTGCCAAAACAGCCTTAACTTTCCATTTACCTTACTGCTGATTAGCTTTCACAGACTGTCGGTCAGAGACATTGGCTGAGTATCAATAATTCATTGTCTTTTAATTGTGTTTTTTGCCTTTAAATGTCAGACTGTACCGTACGAAGGAATGCAAGTGATATTAAGATCAGTGGGCCACAGACAAACCCAGCAGCGCATTGTTCTTCACTGTCATTGTTATACTGCAAAGAGTTTCAGACATCACATAGAAGAAGATGAAGAAATCAAAGACTCTTGATAAAACAGCTTTATCGCATCTCAAAATGACATATCTTGTCCCATTGCTTTTTATTTTACTGTTTGAATGGAAAAGGGAACAACCTAGAGGATTCTGCGAACATTTCCATATTGTTATAATTTTTTTTTTTTGTAAGTTTGTTGCGGTTTCTTATAAAACATGCAAACAGACAGACGTCAGAGCTGTAAATTTTCGACACAAATACATGCATTTGTTTTTATTCACAAAACCAGCCCATAGTTCTAATCCAATACAAACATTGCTGCTTTTTTTTAAAAGATGTAGCTACCGGCATTGTCATGAAAACAAAACAAAACAAAAGTTAAATCTTTCAGTGCGTTCGAGTGAGCCGAGCAAGTGCTGTGGAGGGCTCTGTAAAAATTCACACTTGTACACTGAGAAAACAATAATGTGACGATCCGAAATATAGCGTAACATCACGTGGAACGTGATTCAACGTGATATTACGTGACGTGATATGATGTAATCTGACATAATATGACAAAAGGCTGCCAGTATACAGTAAAACAAAATGAAATATTTTAAGTTTGGAGCATCCAGTAGTAACAACACTACAGAAACAATGAAAATGTTATCTTCCAATTACGTTGTCATCAGATTAGGGTTTTTGATAATGCATATTTGTTCATTCAGAGAACTGGATTTGTAGATTTTGGAATATTTACTTTTCCCTTGAAAGACAAACATTGATCAGTTTTCGAAACTATAAATTGAAATCAAACTTAAAAAAAAAGAAACAATCATAAAATACAGTTTTTCAGTAAGAACAATGGTCCTAAATTACAATAGTGCTTGCCATTAGCCACTAATTTTAAAATATAGCCGTAAAATTTACATTCTCTACACAAGTACTGTATCTTTCCACACGTGAACAACATTAACACCAAACACAGAAATTTTGTTGATTGTCCACACTGAGTCCGCCATTTCTGTTTGTCAATGAACAGTTCCATGTCTAAGCCACAGAAAAAATCTGCTGGAAAAGGGACAAAAAGGTACCAAAATGGAAACATATAAAAGGGAATGAAAGTTGCCATAGATATTTTTATTTATGTTTAATTTTTGGTTCAAGGAATAAGTAGGTGCATCCATTACTCGTTTGATTCTTTTGTATTGTTGTTTTATTGTACTGTATCTTGTGATGAAGTTTTTTTTTTTCATAGTTGTCTTGTATTTCTCTTTTTTTTTTTCACATAGTTTGTGTTTGTCAGCCAGTGTTGGTGCCCGAGATGATCCAAGCGAGAGTTGGCATTGCACTTGATGGCAGAGCTTTGGGTGGAGGTCAGAGGTCACAGTCCTACTGGAACCACCGGAACGCCGCGCCCGTCGGCAGCATCACCTTCTTAGAGAAAGAAAAAGAGAAATGGGGGGTGGGGGGGGACAGAAATGGGCGCATTTAGTAGTGTGTGGTTTTGAATGAAAAACACATACAGACATAGATATGTTAAAGCCCCAGTGGAAAGAATTGGCGTCTTGTGGCTTTTAGTCCATGTGTTATTTTTAAAGCCAACTATATGCTAGTGTACAATATACGCAATAAAAACTTGCGCTGTGTCCGAAATCAAATACTTCCCTACTATAGAGTATGCGAAAAACAGTACGCCATAGTATGTCCGAATACATAGTATTCGAAAAACAGTATGCGAAAAGTCCCCATATGACCTACTATTTCCGCCGAAATTCTGAAGTGTGCATTCGATGGACACTTTACTATCACATAAGGCCATGGGAGAGGATTTATGAATGGAAGTGAAGCGATGCAACTGACGCTGGTAGGTCATGTGACAGTAACAACATGACTGATGTAGTAGGCGGGCATACTTTTTTAACGGTCGTGAAGTAAATACAAATTCAAAAGTAGTACTTAATAGTACACGATTTTGGATGCAGAGTTAGTCTTTCTTTTTCAAGACAACAGAACAAAAATATTGATGACTCATGCTACATTACACAGATTTTTGTCCAATCAAATGCTCTCTAGAATGAGAATGCCCCACCTCCTAATACCACCTGCATCTAACTAGCATTTAGCAGATTGTGTCTCACAAGGTGCTTCTGAAATCGTGTACTGAGTAGGTACTACATTTTGATGATTTTGAATTTGCGACTGTCCTAAAAAAAAGTCCTATTCCTAGGTTTTTGGCCCGAACGGAACCAAACCAGTGCAGCGAGATTCTCCAGAGTCTCATTGTCAATAATTATCAAAAAAAAAAGTTGAAATTTCGAAAATGTTCGAAGTGGCTGGAGCCACTTTTACGAAAATGGCTATAACTCGTGAACGGAATGAGATATTTTCACCAAACTCTGACTTGTGTAAGAGCTCATTCTCTGGTCGCGTGAAAAATGCTTCAGGGACTGGCCACTTGGTGGCACTATAACAGCAAAAAAATAAAAAACGAAAATGGCTATAACTACTTCACCGTTAGTCCGATCGACTTGAAAATTGGCATGCAGTCTTTGTCTGAGTTGCCATGATTGTCTATGAGGACATTGACGTATCTCAAAAAACATGTCCGCCATCGGCCAATGAATTTTGAGCAGCTATCAGACAAGGTTAACAGGCCAATCAGAACAAAACTCGCTTGGCCTAGAGGCCTGTGAGAAATTCGAAAGATATTGGCCACCGGGGGGCGCCTTCGTGTTTTTCACGTGCGCAAATGATCATGTACGATTTTTCGCACACGCCCACGAAATTCGTACCACATGGTATAACTCCTCATTCTGAGCAACTTTGCCTCTGTCAAACAAATTGTTCATTAATATGGGAGATTATTTCAAAAACCAACTTTGGCGAACTAGTCCTAGGTTTTTGGCGCAACCTTGATAACAGTTAAAAAGCTTTAAAAACCATATATTTCCTATGGTAAATTGCCTGTATTGGCTGTAAATGGTCTTTTCCATGTACGATCGAGATGGTTACAGGCTTGCTAAATAAAACAAAAAATCTTTTTACACATGTGCTTAAAGCCCTTAAAATGCTTGAACCCCATTAATTGCTGCTTGCAGCTAAATTTTAGGAAATAGTTGGAAATAGCTCCAGTTGAAAATACAGAAATACACAGATATTGGTTGTTTCGCATCCTTTCACTCTCCTCTGCGGCCGTGTGATTCATCTAATTCCTCCTTCTCCCCCTTTCCTTCCTTGTTCTGTCTTTCCTGCCCCCTCCTCCTCTCCAGCCATGGGCCATGGCCCTGGCTCCACGTGAAACCCGATACGCCACATTCATTATTTAGTCACCACGCAGTCACGTCGAGCGCCCACCACACTGCTCTCGCTATGGCCTCTTTATATATCTCTCTCTATCTGTATTCTTTCTGTGCTGCACGTCTGTCGGTTTGGCATCTGCAGCGGGACTCAGGTGGGCGCTGAGACCAGGCCAGCTGAGGAAAAGCAAGAAGCCTTGTGAGGCGACGTTGAGGTTGAAGGGGGCTGAAGCTCAGGCATTGCTGGAGAGACGTAGCAACAACAGCGTAATGCTACTGCGGCACAGAATCTCACATGTTCGCCAGCAATAGTCCGAGCCATGGGCGGCAAACACATCCCCGCTCACATGATCACATGTGCACCAGCCCACACACTCACACTCAATATCATTCAAGTGTTCCTGGACGAGACAAACTAAGACGGACAACGTTTGAACACTTGAACACGTAGAAATATATGGGCCAGACTTAACGGACTAAACTAGAGTGCTCCCACGACAACAGCTGGGCAGATGTTAACTCTGAACGCTTTAATGGTTTAGCACTTCCTAATATCATGTTGTAAATCAAAGAATCCAGAGTATTTCAAGTACTTCTTAGATGAGACAACGTTAAAAGTCTTTTTCTTTACTTTAAAGGGTGTGTTATTTTCCTTATTTACTGTCAGAGTACAGTAAATACAATAACCTCTTGTGACTGAGTAAGAATATAGCATGTCAAACACCAAAATGGAAGGCAATTTTTCAGTCCCATTATATTAGGTGTCTTTAACTACTATGTACTAACATTTATTTTAATCATTTGATACAATGCACTTACGGTGTACATATATGTTTTTACATTGTCCTTATATTTAAAAAATACCTGCATATAATTACATCACTGTTGACCTTTTCCTTACCCCTCAACCCACCCTTAAACCTACCCATACCACCAAACCTGTCCCTAATCTTACCCATATCCACTTCAATAGCAGCACAAGTGTTTTGCAAAACAACATGGACACAATTAAGTACATAGTAATTAAAGACACCTAATATAAACTGTGACCAATTTTTCTTTACGGAGAAGACAATCCCACAATGCATTGCAACAAGCTCAGTGAAAAACATATCCAAGATGTTTCATTCAATACAAAAGTATATTAATACTAATAGTTATAAATGCACTATTTTGCCCAGTGTTTGTGTGTGCTATGTATCTTTATACTTATTTGAGTGTCACAGCAAGGCACTGGCAGTATCTTAACCTCACTGAGGCTTTCTGGGATACAAAATAGAGAGTTTGAAACATGGCAAAGCTGTATTTTCAGCATCATTACTAATTTCTTCAGTGTCACATGATTCCTCAGAAATCATTCTAATATGCTGATTTGGTGCTCAAGAAACATTTCTTATTATAATCAATGTTGAAATCAGTTGGGCTGCTTAATATTTTTGTGGAAACTGTGATACATTTTTTTCAGAATTATTTGATAAATAGAAAGTTCATAAGACCAGCATTTATCTGAAATAAAAACCTTTTGTAACATTATAAATGTCTTAACTTCCACTTTTTTGATCATTTTAATGCAATCAATTTAATAACGTTTAAATAATAAACATGTTTTGAAATCAAATGCCATAATTTTCCAACAAAGTTGTTTTAATCAGTTTATATTTGTGACAGTTACATTAGTTATTTTTAACTAAAAATAAATACATAATATTATTTTCTGACAAAAAATATGTTTCTAAAAATATATATGTATCATATTTGTAGTTGTTGTAAAATATTAGCAGAGCAAGTGAAAAAAAACTGGTAACACCAAACTACAAGATTTTATTTGTTAATATTAGTTAACTAGACCTTCGTTTATCTTCAGAACACAAATTAAGATATTTTTGATGAAATCCGAGAAGTTTTTTTATCTCCCATAGAAAGCAACAAAATTACCACATTCAAGGTCCAGAAAAGTAGTAAAGACATTGTTAAAATAGTCAACGTGACTACAGTGGTTCAACCTTAATGTTATGAAGCGACGAGAATACTTTTTGTGTGCAAAAACAAAACAAAAATAACAACTTTTTTCAACAATTTCGTATCTCCCCTACGCAGTTTACTCCTGCGTCAGCATTACACGCATGTGTCGTGGTGCTCACGTGAACAGTGTCGGTCAATACTGAACTGGAGTTTGGACGTAAACACGGAAGCGCTGCACTGTGTCAACAGTGTAAGAAACTGACAGTGGAGAAGAGAAGATATTGTTGAATAAAGTCGTTATTTTTGTTTTGTTTTTGCGCACAAAAAGTATTCTCGTCGCTTCATAACATTAGGGTTGAACCACTGCAGTCACAATGGACTATTTTAACAATGTTTTTACTACTTTTCCGGACCTTGAATGTGGTAATTTTGTTGCTTTCTATGGGAGATAAAAACCCCCCTCTTAGATTTCATCAAAAATATCTTAATTTGTGTTCTGAAGATGAACGAAGGTGTTACGGGTGTAGAATGACATAAGGGTAAGTAATGACAGAAATTTCATTTTTGGGTGAACTAACCCTTTAATATTCTCTTTGTTTTATGTTGCATTTCCTGCTCCTGCTTAATTTTGAGACCTAAATTTGAGTAAAAACTCACTTCGAAATGATGCAACAAGCCCACTGCTGACCACATGTGAAATTCAAACACAACATTGTGGGTGTGTCTTACACACAAGCCCCTGAGAATTCATTGGTTGTGACCTTTAGCTTGTGACTACCCCACTAGAAGTGACCCTAACACCCAATCCTCTTTCAGAAGCCTAGCTCACAGATGACCACTATGACGCCTGATCCACAACCTTTAACCCTCTGTAGCATGCGTTTCCAAGGTCATCATTCCTGCAAGGTGTCAACCAAAAGATCCACCAACTTAATCTGTGTTTATTGATTTTCCTATGAATAAGTTACCGCTCCAATCTGCTGAGGGTTCAGTTTCCACAGGTCAGTGATACACTGGCGCTGTATTACTGACCTGAGGGGACAAGAGAGCACAGTTTCAATGTTTCCGTTCGATAGCCTGAGCTAAAAATTGCAGATTGAAGGTTAAATTAATATTTTACTTCCATCAAAGTATCATTCATTATTAAAAAGTTTATTTCACTCAAATAAGCATTACCATTAGTTATATACCATTTTGTTGAATTTACTGCAAAAACAAACTATATTCAGACCTAAACTAATAACGTGACATACTGAATTTCTCATACAGTGATATAAGATTTTGACCTGTTTTCAGAAAGCCAAAAATCTGCCTGTTGCTTTCCATGTCTTTATGTGTGTGCCTATGCAGCCCTTTGGTCATGTATACACTGTGTGAGTGAGTGTGTGAATGTGTGTGTGTCGGGGTGTCAGATAGAGGTGCAGGGTGACAGCTTCTCTCTGTGTGCGCATACCAAGACGAAACCATCTCCACCTTTCAGAGCACTGATATCACCATCATCTCAAATCAACCCTTCACTCTCTAATACGACTGTCGTGAGACACACACACACACGCACACACATCTAAATGGCATTGCATAGACTTCTATTGTTTTTATGTAATGCTATAAATACACACCCTAACACTAACCCTAACAGAAACTTTCTACATTTATACAATTACATTTTTTTTTACTTGACTTTTATACTGTTTTAGAAATGAGGACATCCCCAAAAGGAGGTTTTGGCAGATTTGGTCAGGTTTAGCCAACATAGCGCTGTTGTGCTTCAGGTGACCCGAGTTCGAGTCCCGGCTCGCGGACCTTTCCCGATCCTGTCCCCCTCTATCTCTCTCACCTCGCTTCCTGTCCACTCTATACTATCCTATCATAATAAAGGCAAAAATAAATATAAGTAGATTTGAGTCAAAAATATTATGCTATTTTATGTCATTGAATCAACTTGAGTACATTAGATTACACTAATGAAAGTCATTGTTAGGATTAGATCTTTTTAATATATTAACACTTTTAACAGTACAAACTAACCCTAAACAAAGACTATAGATATAGAAAGATGGTTCACTCCTATTAGCTATGAATGGGAGAAATTGCAACGCGCAATATGACGGAATATGTCCCGTCTTCTAAGGCCCCATTTACATTAGTGCGTTTTCATTTTAAAATGGCGTTTAAAAATGAAAATGATCCTCGTCTACACTGAAATGCCAGTGTAGACGAGGATCATTTTCATTTTAAAACGCCATTTTAAAACGAAAACGCGAGGATCTGCGTCTACACTACACAGACGAAAACGCATGTCACATGACTGTTCATGCACACTGGGAATGCGCGTACAAGAGTAAACAGTTGTCTCTTGTGCATGTAGGCAGCTGCAGTATTAAAAATGCAGAGTTTAACTGCACAATGGCTGCTAAAAATGACAACAAAGCCAGCAAAGATTGCAGTTCAGTCTCCATGTTATTGTTTACACGGTCGTCAAGGATACGCAGAGCAAACATGGGCAGCCACACCATTGTTTTCAAAAGTCTCAGTTTTGGTCCGTTTATACTGAAACGCAACCCCGGCGTTTTCAAACTAAAATGGGGTCTGCAGAATTTTCAAAGGCTCTGTTTTCGAGGTTCGAAAACGCCTGTGTAGTGTAAACAACAGGCGTAACCGTAGCAAAACTTGTGCGTTTTAAAATGAAAACGCACTAGTGTAAACGGGGCCTAAGTAAAAGAGCCAATCGCTGATTGATAAAGTCATTGCGTCACTGCAGCTGCCGTTAGAAGCTTCGATTCCCATAGAAACCTGAGACTCGCGCTTATGACTGCACATGCGCATTGGCTCGTCTAGCCTGAAAAATAAGATTTTTTAATGCTATTTGAGCATAAGAAACAACATTTATGGAACAGTTCAAGTCAGATTTTGTTGCCGATTTGAAATATGTTATTTAATTGTAAGTTCGCCAAGCAGTTTATGAGATTTCAGGATTCCCCCATTCAAGTAGATAGGACTTGGTCTTGGATGCCCGAAATAGCTGCCTGGAGGCGTTGCAAATATGGCCGCCAAGTGAACAGACTTTCCTTGAAAGGGACTTTGCCCTAAATGAAACTTTTTGTAACTTTATAATAAATAAATAAGTAAATAAATAAATAATCTATTCTATCTTAATTTTTTTTAACCTATTTTGTCCACAAACTCAACCTTCTTTCAGTGCTAGAAGCTAACATTTATATGCAGAAGAAAATGTTTAAAGTTTAAAAAATTATATATCAACAAGCTGACAGAACACACGTGTGTGTGTGTGTATATATATATATATATATATATATATATATATATAATACACTTTTCAAGGTACAAAATATAAAAGAACAAAATATTTAATTTAAGAACAATTTCTTGCAGTATCCTCACAAATAGCTAACAAATACCAACAAGCTAACTCATTTACATGCATTAACACAGCTGAAATGAACAAAGTCACGCAGCCTCACACACAGCTCTGAGATCTTGAATGTGAATGTTGGTCCAGTGAGCCTCACGCTCCTAATTCTCTCGTGCTTCTTTTATTTCCATTCAGACGTAGGCTTCCTAAAATAATTCCCCACATCTCCAGTCAGTGAGGTGTGAGGTGGCAAAGGCCTTGACGGTCTGCACACTACCTCCCCCCGCACTCTCCCCTCTGTTTTTATGGCTCTCTCTGAGATGCCAGCAATGCACCGTGAAAGCTGCAAAACACCCACTACTGCAAGATCACTCCCTATCTGTACCCTCTCTCTCAAACACACACAAAGCACATGCAGTTACTTTGCCATATACACACCAATACAATACAACTGTCAAACACAAACTTGAATAGAAGTTCAAAGCAAGTGCAGGGGACAGGAAAAAGTTACTGGTGAAACTGGTCTGCCTGCATGAAGTTGATTGAACAAAATAGTCTAGTTGGTTAAATTAGTTATGAATCCCATTGTGATGATGGATAGGATTTCATGTTCTAATTAATGGTGGACATGCTAAGTGGTCTAAATGCCAAAACTTTACTGGTGAAACTGGATGGCCTACTTGAAGCTGGTTGACCAAGTTAGTCTAGTCTGGTTAAGCTAGTTAATTGATTTCATGTTGTAATTAAAGCTAATGAGATGATAAGAGCTAGATCTAAACTGTAAAACCTTACTGGTCAGCCTGCATGAAGCTGGTTGACCAAGTTAGTCTTGCTGGTTAAGTTAGTTAAGATGCTGATAGACTGGATTTTATGATCTAACCAATGATGATGGATTCTAAGGGGCTGTTTACACAACACCGTTTTCAACTAAAAACTGAAAACTTTTTATGCGTTTTGGCCGTCCAACTTTTGAAAACGGGTTTCAAAGTGGAAGTTTTTGAAAACGATACCGTTGTCATCTCAGTGTAAACTGGAAAAACGCGAATCTGTGAAAACGGTGATGGCATGCACATGCGTATTATGTTTTTAGTCTATCCACCCTATTTTTCAACGTGGAAATAAGGTGTTTTCTGTCAATGTGCGAGACTTCCGATTTATTAGCCGCTATAGGGAAATAATGAGAAGAATTTCAAAGTGCAGTAAACTGTAAAAATAAGGTGGATAGGCATGCGTGAGGCGAGTGCTCTAAAAAGGAATGCGTATGCGCAGGCGCGTAGTCTTTCTTTACAAAGTGACATCGCCAAATACTTGTCTGGCATGCGTAATACAGCGGTTTTAGTCGTTTGCGCGGATCCGTGTGAACAGGGATAGTTTTGATAACGTTGTCATCTGTACAAAGAAAATACGTTTCGTTTTTAGTACATTGTTGTTGTAAACATACCCTAAACTGTCAAATGGCAAAATTGTACTGGTGAAAGTCGGCCTGGGTTGCGTTTCCCAAAAGCATTGTTAGCCAACTAACATCGCAAGTTCTGTCGTTACTAACATAGTTCAACGATTTGGTGTTTCCCGAAACCATAGTTCAAACGAACATTCGCAAACTGCATTGCAAACTTGTGTGGTTGGGACAACAGCTCTCGAGCTGTGGTTAGAAGCAGTTTCTTGTTTTTATGACATGTGGACTTAAATCGTTATCTTGAGCAAAATAAGCAAGCTGACATTAAGTACAATGTATATCTTTTATTTCGAATATATACAAATGTCATTTACATAGTTTAGTTTGTCAAGAGATTTTAAGCACCATTTTTAAAGAGTGTGCATGTACATACGTGCTCTAGTACGTAAGAACGAGCCTACGATTGAATCTGGAAATAAAGCAAACTGAAAAAAATGAGAATTAGTCCTCAGATGCCATGTCCGTAATTTATAGCAAAAAATCTAGAATTAATTAGATCTCAAACGGATTCATTTAAAGAAGTTATCACTCCACAACCTGCGTGACATCATTCACCAACGTGGCTGAACGACAGGTTTGCGACAATACGGTTTCGGGAAACACGGTGCGTTCCAAACGGGATACATCACCCTGCGAAGGGCACTTTGGAGTGAAAAGAATCATGGCCGCCATATTGAAGGGTCGTTCCAATCCGAAGTGCTCAAAACTGGCCACTTCAAAGGGCCCTTCGGAATGAAGGATTTCGAAGGGTACAACTGATGGACACTTCGGGCCCCCATGATCCTTTGCACAGGAAGTTGTTTGGCGTCACAGAATGGGTACAGGAGGCTCAGAGTTCGATTTTACCTATAAATGTATGTATAGTACTTTTCTATACTACTGTAATATTTATACGACTTAGATTTGGTACATTATTATGGTCAAAACGACATTGTACTTTACAGCTACTTTTATCAGTCCATTCAAATGTTTAAAATACATAGACACAATACACAATATGGTGCGATAAACCAAAAATAAATAAAAATAAATAAATAAATAAACTAACGTTAAACAAAAGGCCAAGCTTGCACAATCTACTCATCGTTCAGAGCTTGTTTTTGGGGGGTCAACCAGCGTACAAAATGTGCGACAAAGGCGCATCCTTGATTGTCTCGTTAAGATGACGCAGAAGTGCGTTCCAAAAAAACAGTTTTTTGGACCCCTACACCCTTCATCCCTTCGAAGCTCTCACTCTGGAGGGTAAACCCTTTGAAGGGATTAGGGCATAGGGATGAGCCCTTCCGAATGGAACGCAGGGACAGTCGTGACTAGCTTGATTTGTTCAACAATGCATCGTACTATGGTAGTGAAGCAGCGAGTTACATTGTTGTATGGGAAACGCACCCCAGAATGATACTGACTGACCAGGTAAATCTGCTGGTTAAGCTAGTTAATAAGTCTGGTGGGGACACCAGTTCACCAGCATACAAAACATATTACATCATGCAATGCTGGTGTACTGGTGTCCCCACCAGACTTCTTAACTTACTTAACTAGCTAGACTAACTTGGTTTAACTAAATAGATTCATGCAGGCCAAGTTATTCTCTTATTAGAATCAGCGTTGTTTTTTTGCTGGGTATGCAGATCTGAGTTGTAAATGTCAACTCAATTGCAATTTTTGTATAAAAGTATAAATTCTGTCAAAAACAGTGTTTACCATTAAAAGCATCACACTAACTGAAATCCTGATGTTTAGATTTCTCAGTATGTTTTGTAGTGGATATGTGTACAAAAATGCACAGAAACTATACAAACAATTAGACTTTAACACCTTTTTCTATTTATCAAGCAGGCAAAACTAGCCAAAAAGGCTCTTGTGTAGAGTAATTTTTATAGCCAACAACACAACAGCTAATTATATAATTTGTATTCACAAATTCACTTTCAAAATTCAAAACGTAAACAATCAGACTTTAACAACCTTTTCTATTTAGCAAACATGTAAAACTAGCCAAAAGACTCTAACGTAGCAATAATCTGTGGTCAACAACACACAACATCTAGCAATTTAACTTGTGTATTCACAAATTCACTTTCAAAAAAGAAATCAATACATTGTACTTGATTTGGTTTCCACAGTGCTGTTTCAACTCCATCTAGTAGCAATAAAACAGCAGGTGTAGCACATCTCAGACGCTTAGCGCAAAACTATTCCCATCATGGTAGGCGCTCAAATTAACATCTATTTAAGAAACCATAAACCGGCAGCGCTTTATGTTTTAGACACATTTTAATCACAGGGGCTCCCTGAGAAGCCATCAGACGTGACCTTGTTTGACTCCATACTGACTGGACAGCTGGGGGAGCAGACGTGGTGTGGAATTATCAGACCATTTTTAATGACTAAAACGTTAGCAACACAGCATCACCCTGCCGTTATTATTCTTACGGATGGTGTTTCAATGATGAGTCTGTAATCAGCAAACAAAACAACCAAAAAATATTGATTTAAAGGTTTTATTTCTGTGGAAGACATCAAATGGACAAATCCAAAACCTCTACCTATGAATATAGCAAACTGAAAGGAAGCATGAGTACTTTTAAACTAATTTAATCATTTGTCCCTTTTTTAACTAAAAGAGAGCCTAATACATATTAGGCACAGAAACATCAAACATGAGAACGCGAGGAGAGAAATATTATAAAACTGGAGACACAAATGAATAGATGTTTTTTTTTTTTCCAACCAGACAGTACAAGGATACATGTCTAAGTCAAGCTGTGTCTCAACAGATCAATTCTTTTCAAACTCTACCAATAAAATTTAAACTACTGATATATTTCAGAATGTTTATGAACTTTTATGAATTGCTTCATTTGTGGAAATCTTTTTTTAATTACATTTTTTTAAAAAACGTAACCAATAAGCGGTGAAAACAGTGAGATATTGAAATATTAATATATTAATGTAAAGCTTTGTGATGTGCTTCTATTAATACATTAAAATTAAAAGTAAATTAAATCAAAAGTGACAGTAATACATTTATAATGTTACAAAAGATTTCTATTTAAAAAAAATGCTGCTCTTTTGAACTTTATATTCATCAAAATATAATAAAAAAAATGTATCATGGTTTCCACAAAAAATATTAGGCAGCACAACTTTTTCCACATTGATAATAATAAGAATGTTTCTTGAGCACCAATTCAGCATATTCGAATGATTTCTGAAGAATCATGTGACACTGAAGACTGGAGTAATGACTGCTTTCCTATCACAGGAATAAATTACATTTTAAGATATTTTAAATAATAATAAAAAAAACAGTTATTTTGTTTTAAATTGTAATATTTC
Source organism: Mylopharyngodon piceus (assembly GCA_039654765.1). Classification (NCBI taxonomy): domain Eukaryota; kingdom Metazoa; phylum Chordata; class Actinopteri; order Cypriniformes; family Xenocyprididae; genus Mylopharyngodon; species Mylopharyngodon piceus. Next base: position 20,831,590 of record CM077461.1, read on the forward strand.
ACAATATTGCTGGTTTATTTTTTTACTGTACTTTTGATAAATGCAGCCTTGGTGAGCATAAGAGACCAAATTAAAAAAAAAAAAAAAAAGTATCAAATATGAAACACTTTACAATGAGGTTCATTAAGTAAACGTTAATTAATGCAATCGCTAACATGAACTAACAATGAAAAATACGTTTATAGCATTTTTAAATCTAGGTTAATGTACATGTGTTACATACTAATACATTTTTAACACGCAAAAAATGATAACAATGAACAATAGCATATTTATAAATGAACATTGTTGGATGTAAACTGGTGTAACTAATGGATGCTGTAAAATTGTTATTGTTAGTTCGTTATACCAAATGCATTAAATAATGTTGATAAATTGAACCGTATTGCAAAGTGTTCCCATTTTTTCTTTGGAATAGCATACACTGATTATTCACAATCAGACCAGGAATGTGCATTAAGTAAATGGGCTTCATTTTGATTTCATAATGACTTCAAACACTATTGAAATGTGGGCATTTGTACAATCCGAATAACTCTGAATGACCTCAGCAAGAAGTTTGGAGGACCATCAGCCCCCACTGATGAAAGAGGGTAGGGGGTGGGCTGTTCATCACTGACACCTGGTGCTCCAGATGACAGCCCTGTAGCCAGATGGATTACGTCGCACATAAAAACACATACACAAATACGTCCACATCATGCCCACCGCTACATCCTTAAACATACCAACGGGTTGATGAAACCACCTCGATACGATTCTTGATCTTAACAAAGTAGCATCTTTCAAACCGCATCACTCTGTAAAACCAGTCTAATGAATGCAGGGACCTATAAAAGCAGCCATACCGGAGGGCGTCATGTCTCTGAGGAGTGTCCTAGTAGTGTCACAGAGGCATGATGTGGGAAGAGTGACGTGATGCCGCAGTGGGGGGCAGATTAGAACAAACCCCATGGTGCATGTCTGGCCGTATCTCCCTCCCCCACTACTGTCAGTGCCACCTGTCACCCCAAAGCCTCATCTCCCAGCCTAACCCTCAGCAGAGGCTCTCTCAACACCGCCACTGAGTACAAAGTTCACCCGAATTTGAAGCAACGAATCTTATTATGCTTTCTGGCCACAAAACATTCCCTCTGTAATATTAGTGAACAAAAGCAACTAAAGGGATTAATAAAGCTCACAGAGTCTCAGTATCGTTTACCTCCAGTGCAGCAGACGGTTTCTTCTTGAGCTCCTCGCACTTGCGGAACTTGCAGATCTGGTGGCCCGTCTTGCGGTTCCGGCAACTGCTGCACTGCTCGCAGTTAATCCTGCGCCGGCAAGGTGGACACATCCCACAGCGTTTCCTTTTCTTCTTTCCGGAGCTGATGGCGGAGGCTAGCTCGCTTTGCACTGGGTACTCCGTCAAGCCGGCCATGTGCAGTGCGCTGTCAGCCAGGAAGACTCCGGCTGGCGTCATGATGAACAGCCCCGGGTTGAAGGGGAAGCCGCCGCCCACGCCGTACGGGAAGTCTGTGTGACCCCCAACCGTGTCGGCCACCGACGCCCCCTCCAGGTCAACCGTCCCAACCTCGCCCCCGCCCACGCCCACTCCCATTCCCCCTGGCAGCAGCATGTGCTCCATGCCCGCCCGCTTAAGCAGCGCAGCTGCCTGGGCAAAGTGCAACAGGCCGTTCTGTCCCTCCAACACCTGCTCGAGGGTCCGATCCAGCTTGCTCGGCACCAAGGCCGAGGCGGAAGGCTGCTGCGGCTGCTGCTGGGCGGGTTGGGGCTTGGCCGCGTGGCTCTTTGCCTGGCCGTTGTGTTTCAGTCCGTTGGTGGTCTGGGGGCACGCGGCGGTGTACTGCGAGAGGGTGCGAGACCTCTTCAGGCTCTTGCTGAGGGGTTCGCTGATGATGCCGCTCCGGTTGCGGCGTTCGATGACGGGGCTGTCCTCCCCGCAGTCCTGGTCCGTGTCCTGGTCCTGGGCCTTGGGTGTCCGGCTGCCCTCCGGCTGTCTGCCAGACATGGTCCAGCCCCGGGGTGTGAGCGTGGGAGGGGGGGCGGGGTTGGGGAGGGGACGGGGGCTGCCGAGGGAGGAGCCAGGCAGGTCTCGCGATCCGCTCAGTACCCAGGTGAGGGTGGAGCCTCCCCGTAATGGGCGAAATGGCCGGCCAATGGCAGGCAGACCCCGATGCCCTCAGCTCTAGACTTCAGCCCTCATCCACATCTTTCCACCGGCAACCTGTAAACTAAGACAGAAAGACAGAAGGAAAGAGAGACGGAAAGATGTTGAAAGCATTCTGATGCTTAAAAGTGACCTTGACAACAAAAAAAGCAGTGGCTGTGAACAGTGAGCTGCGATTTGGACCTTTCTTTCGCATGGCTCCAACATTTTATTGAGTGCTGTACTGATGCCCCTGCTGTGCCTGAAAAATCAATATGTACATTTATCTTCAAATGCTATGTAGAAGGAGTAAAAGCAAAAATGAGACAGAAATGAACAGTAGCAAGGCCAGACGATGTGATAAAAAGCACCTTGAATAATAAAAAAGCAAAAAACTAAACCATGAAATCATTGTTTCACAATTAGCTTTTAAGAAAAGCAAGACTCACTGTTTCTGTAAAAGATGTGACATAGTCATAGTTCAGACAGCAGACATACTGGCATACAACATACTGTACAGTAAGCTTAAATGAACCTATTAAAGGTGCAATAGGTGATTCTCTACAGAAAAAGTTTTTGTTATGCTGGTTGAAAGTCTCCTCATATCCTGCTAGCAATCACTATGTAAAACGGTCTAAATGTATTTTTAAAAATATATATCGTCTGTGGAAGGCGTAGGACCATAAAATGTACCTCCAATTATTATATTCGTTCCGAATGACATAATATGATGTCCCACCTGTCTGTCAACGTATGTTTTTACATACCCTCGCGCACCCTGTTTCTGCAGACCTCATACGTCATCAGGGCGTTTCATGCTATGTAGAGTTTATGTAAACAGTCGTCAGTCAAGGAGCACCACAAACAAACAGTAGCCATCTTTTACAGTTCCTACTGAATCAAAACAACAAGCTTATGCTGCGTTTACACCATAACTACCGTAATTGACCCTTCGCCGGGAGTTTGATTGACAGGTGATCTGACCAATCATAACTCTGAATCTGCCATTTTGTCTGACAAAAGGGGATTTAGTAGATTAACGTCGGTGGATTTGAACTTGAAATATGGTGTGTACTGACGTCTTTCCGCGGTTGAAACAACATTCCTTCTGATGTTCATTCATGTTTATTTGATGCTATAAATTAACTAGTAGGAAGAGGTGATCTGTTCACGAGCCGCTTGAACTGAGGCGCTACAGCGATCTGCCACGACACATTAAAGAGCCACAAAACGGTATTTATTGTTTAAATTTCTTTGAAAATTACAAAATTTGAAATTTGAGACTTTGTTTCATATCAAACGTAACCTGCTCTGTCTTGTCTGTCGACGCATTGTCAGTGTCCTCTTTGCTCCGCAATGTATTTTTCACTGCGTGAGAACATGACGTGTGGCGTGAGAACGGCGTGGCTTGTCGGACGTAGCAACAGTAACTAATGGGGGTGGGTCTTTGCGAATGGTCAATTAAGAGATGGCAACCCCTGACGTTCTAACCGGAGCTGTTCATGTCCTCAGACCCGGAATTATGCATTCCCATGTCAACAGTATCAACACTGAAATGAATCTGCAGCAGTCAGGTACAAGCTCTCTAAGTTGTTTACGTTCATTATTATTGTAATGTTTTGTGCTTTGAGACATGAGGTAGTGTAACGCCGTCTCTTGTGACACTTGGCCGAGAGTAGCTGTGTGTTTGTGCCTTCATGTGTTTTGGAGGAGGCGTGGCTTTGGATCGTATGGGAGCATATGCTTTCAATGAAAAGTTAGCTTTTCCCAGATCACCTACTGCACCTTTAACTTCCCTTTATCAGCACATGTATTATAGAAAATGAATAACATCAACTTTTGTGAGAATAAATCAATATGTCTTTGGCAAATGCAAGTCAAACTTCAGTATAGTTCTAATGAATAAAGTCAATAACATAACTTTTAAAAGTGTGATGTCACCTGTGCAAACATAAACCTGATCACGTCTGTTCTTTCATTCATTGCAGTAATAGTGGGAGTGAATACTGTACTACTCATATTGAAGGGCCAAGCACAAGAAGTACTCTGTTTTTTTTTTACAATGTGCTAATCGAGATATTTCTCTAAACAGACAAAATCCATAATTTTTACTTTGTTTTTCTGCATGACCCCATTTCTTGATGTATTAGCAAATATCCATATTTTTGATCAAAATAAACAGAATTAAAAGCTATTTTGTTTTTCTTCTCTCTCTGTATAGTGTTTCGATTTTAGTTTTTAGCCCCCATGTTATGCTTCAACCCTGTTACCAAATTTTTTTTTGTCTTTTAAACTAATGAACTATTTCATTAATCCAAAAAAAAACAAAACAAAAAACAACTCTTCATCCTTTCAAGAAGGGAACTTTCCAAGGACAATGTCTCCTCTTTTTAGCACTATAGCTTGTGTTTTGGTACATTTGAGAGTAGGTGCCCATCTTAAAATGTCAACCATGTTTTATTTTTTTATAATATAGTTTCATGACCTTGAGTGCAAGGCTTGTAATGTCAAGAAAAAAAAATAGTACAACTGTCAACTTTGTTACCTCCCTGATGACCTAATTATATCCTAGAGTGTTTATCCCAGCTTAATTCAAATGTATTAACGTAGTTTAAGATGGCACAAAGGAATTTATTACTTTCCACTTAATCAGTTAGAATGTTTAAAATTTTACAGAAATTTACTTCAAAAATCACATTATCAAACTTGAAAAAATGCTTATTTTGTGTAACATAATCCAAAGAGACCTGTTGTCAGTCACACTGTGAAATATGAAACATGACAGAACGTTGTTGAACTTCCAGACACAGAATTTTACCTCATGACAGAATCCAAACACCAAAAACTCAACTCTTGTTTTTTATTGGCTGCCCCCCGTCCACAACAGAGACATCCACAAACACCCACACACACACAACCCCACTGAGAAAAGCTGAGGAAATGGCCGGGCCAGTCCTTATAAGGGAAACAAAGGGACAGGGAGGGAGAGAGGAGAGGATAGGGGGTGGTGGAGGGGATCTACGCAGTGTGTGGAAATTGGAAGGCCAGAATTAGTGGGAGGTAAAGCTTCAAAGGCAGGAGCGCAGCCCCCGCATTCTCCCCAGCTCAGGGGTCTGTGGCGCCAGCGGACCACAGCCAGCCTCTTTCTCTCTCTCTCTCTCTGTCTCTCCTCTCGTTCTCCTTCCCAAACCAGGGGCCACATTGCACCAGGCTGCCTTACCTCATGCCTGCCAAACCTTCCCCGCCACACACATCTCTTGCTGGGACTATGGAAGCACCCGACCTTCACGTCCCAAAAGCACTGAAATTACATAGCAGCGTTTTTATTCAGTATTAGCAGCAATGACTCATTTCCCATCCAAAGCTAAGGAGAAAAACATGTCTCTAACGGACCATGCCTGCTTGCGATGGACAGCCCGTGGTTTCTCTTTTATCCTGGCTTGGAATGGCAATATGGCAAATCTCAAATCCGTTCCACTCTTATGGTTGCTGCACCAAGCCAACAGTTGGCCACACACTACCACACACCAAGCGTTATCCTAGCAGCGCTTCGTAGTCCGTCCCCATGATAATATACACTCCTATCTGTGTTATTGTTTTGTTTCTATGTTATGGTATGCTGTAATCCCAGACGGCCAGACCAGTGTACACTATCATTCAAAAGTTTATTTTTTTTATTTATAGGATGCATTAAATTGATCAAAAGTGATAGCAAAGACATTTGCATTGTTACATAAGATATCTATTTCAAATAAATGCTGCTTTTTTAAAACTTTCTATTCATCAAAGAATCCTGTAAAAAAAAAAAAAAAGTATCAGTTTCCACAAATATATTAAGCAGCACAACTGTTTTCAACATTGATAATAATAAGAAATGTTTCTTAAGCATCAAATCAGCATATTAGAATGATTTCTGAAGGATCTGGAGTAAGACTGAAGAAGACTGCTGAAAATTCGGCTTTTCCATCACAGAATTAAATTACATTTTAAAATATACTGAAATAGAAAACAGTTCTTGTAAATTGTAATTATATTTTAAAATATTTTGTATATGGGTCAATGACGTGACGTGTTGTCCAAAGGCCTTAATAATAATAAAAAACAAAGATATGACATCCAAAGTATGTAAGGTAGTACAACTAGATCTCTTTTACTGAATCCAAAAGGTTTTAATCATATTTTGCCACATATAAAGGTATTTTAAAGATTTTGAAGTGTCAAAAGGTCATTCGGTTTAACCGTCCAAAGGCTAATACAGCCATTTCATTTGTGATTAAAATATCTTAAAATGTAATAAATGTATACTATATATTTTTATTCTGGCATGATTTTATAACATCATGTATCAACATAGTGCAAAATGGTATTAAAATTATGTGTAGAAGTTGTTGCTTTGTTATGAGAATGTCGCGAAAAATGAATTTCATTGATGTCATTCAGAGTAACCAATATAAAGGGACCATTTTGGATCAAGTCATGCGGTCAAAATCATGTGACAGGATGTGACATCATTCAGACACCTGCAAAGGACCACATGGTCATGAAGCAAAGTAACTCTCTCTTAACTATTTGAAAAAATCATGTTTTCACTCGCTCATACGCATGTCCCGAAACATCAGGTCATTCGGTACAACCGCTATAAAACATGGAAAATGTTGTAATATTTTAAAAACTTGTACTAAATATAAAATGTTTGATTGTCCTTTTACCAGCTAACTAGCTAGATATCAGCCTGTTAACATTGTTTAAAAATACCGTCATTTGGTATAACCAAAAGTGTCATTTGGTAAAATCGAAATTTTGGTTAAACCGAATGACTTTTTTGGTGACAAATTTTGTCCATCTTGTAAAAAATGACAAAAGCAGTGTTAATTGATTATAAAAACCACATAATCTCATTGTTAACACTTAATAAAACTTCAAAATTAATTATATCTCCATTAGGTTTTTTTACACTTTTAAAAACCTTATTCGTCAATGACCCATATAGTACTGTGCAAAAGTCTTAGGCCACCATTAGATGTTGTTTTAGCAATGATATGATGACCATATATAATTATTTCTCAGTCTCTTTATTAGAATATAACCAAAAAAATACAGTAAATTTGTATGCAGTATTAAAACATCAGAAAAAACAGCTTTTATAGGCTAAAGTGGCAAGTATTTAGTGACCTCCCCTTACACTTGAGCAATAGCAGGAACCTGGCTCTCTTAAACCTAAATGGAACGGAAAAGGACTGGAAGGCCAAGAAAACTTTCAAAATCTGATGAGAAGTTTCTCAGATTTTCTTCTTTGAGAAAATGGAAGAAGTCCAGGAGGTCACACTAAATACTGTGTGTACACTAATTTTTGCCTAAAGAAACAATTTTGTTCAGTTTTTTTCTTTTTACATTTTGTGTACATATTTCCTGTATTTTCTGGTTGTATCATAATAAAGAGACTGAAAAATAAATATGGATGGTCATTAAAACATTGCTAAAAGAAAGCTGGTGGTGGCCTAAGACTTTTGCACAATACTGTATATATTAAAAAGTTTTTACTATATTTTTGATCAAATATATGCAGCCTTGGTGAACATAAGATACTGTTTCAAAAACATTAAAACATATTAAGCCCAAACTTTTGAACCGTAGTGCAATTTTCTGAAAAAGTCTTAAGAATGACAACGTGTGCGAAAGAAGCAGTGCGGTCAGTCAGATGGGGTAAGAAAAAGGCAAGGGACAGGTGGCTCAATGTTAGCACTACTTGCTTAATTACTGTTCCCAAAGTAACCATTAGGGTGATGGAAATGGGCCCACAAAATGACTAAGCAAATAAGCCCACTGAACATAAATTAATCGATTTGCTTCCTCCTGTTTTGAGAAGTTTTTTTCCGTTAGGAGTAAATTCAGTCTCACAGCTTCCCAGTGAACCGGATGCTATCGGTTGTAATATGCTACCATTGATCTCACAGCAAATAAAATGCAAACACAGTGTGTGATGGTTACTAAGCATCACACACTGTCTGCTCCCATAACATATGACCTGTGTTTGCTGATGTCTCGTAAAAGCTGAAATAAGTGAATTTGTCTGCTGCTGCCTCCACATTGGTTCCTGTCAATCATTGTAACCTCTTCAACATCAGGTCCACCTTTAAGTTAAACTATCTTGTGGCTTCTCTGCACCTGTGTCACAGTATTCACTGAGGACTCACGTCAAATCATGCCTCTTCAGACCATCTGATTTTATCAACTCATCCATCTACAAATTTGTAACTCCCACATTCTGTCAAACACGAGAACTTCACGCTCTTCCAACATTTTTGTCTAATTAAGTCACAGATTTTTCAAATTAAGTCAAATTATTGTCATTGCAACATTTCCTTCATTCCTCCTTGACAGTGTAATTTTTTTCTGCCACATATAATTGCTGTTCACTAGCTATGCTGTTTCAAAGTCCAGTACGCATATAATAGTAAGGACTTAAAATAATCAGCAATTTGTCTGTTGTGTGATGTGACACAAACTCATAACATATTTCATGTTTAATTTACAGTTGTGAAGCTACATTTTGGGCCAATTATATTTCATAATAGGCAAGGTTACTCAGTGTAACGCCACATAAATAACTAGGGATGCACAATGTGTGACTTTTATCCGACACTGATAACAGATAATATTTATATTTTGAAGCTGATAAACTATTTATCGGCAGATTATATATCAATTTTCCTTTTGTGAGACTGAATACAAAAAGAAATGCTCACCTTAAAAGTCCAGCTGTCTATGAAATTCTTTTAATTTTAAAAATAGTGCAGAAACTGCAGAAAGCAGTCTTTCTTATCCCACAATCATTTTACAAACAAAGAAAAGAAATTATATGTGCCTATGTAAAAAATGAAACAATATAAAACAAAACAAAAAAGCCTGTGTGCTAAATATAAAAGACTTATGAAAGCTTGTTTCCGCCACGGAATAAAAATTGCGACTTTTTATCTCACAATTCTGACTTCTTTTCTCAGAGTTGTGAGATATAAACTCACAATTGTAAGTTATAAAGTCAGAATTGCGAGATGTAAACTTTTTTCATTCAATTGTGTATATCTTGCAATTCTGACTTTTTTCTTGCAATTCTGACTCTTTTTTTGCAATAGTTTATATCTCACAATTCTGACTTTTTTTCTCGCAATTGCGAGTTATAGTCAGAAATGAGAATTGAGAAAAGTCAGAATTCCGAGATATAAAATTCTGATTTTCTCGCAATTATGAGTTTTTTTCATGGAATAGTGAGTTTATATCCTGCAATTCTGACTTTCTAACTCGTAATTGCGAGAAAAAAGTCAGAATTGTGAGTTTATATCCCCAATTCTGATTTTTTTCTTGCAATTGTAAGTTTATATCTCGCAGTTCTGACATTTTCTCACAATTCTGAGACTTTTTTCTTGCAATTGTGAGTTTATATCTCGCAATTCTGACTTTTTTTCTTGCAATTGCGAGTTATAGTCAGAAATGAGAATTGAGAAAAGTCAGAATTCCGAGATATAAAATTCTGATTTTCTCGCAATTACGAGTTTTTTTCATGGAATAGTGAGTTTATATCTCGCAATTCTGACTTTTTTTTCTCGCATTTGCGAGTTATAAAGTCAGAATTGTGAGATATAAACTCACAATTGCGAGTTATAAAGTCAGAATTGCAGGATATAAACTTTTTTCATTCAATTGTGAGTTTATATCTTGCAATTCTGACTTTTTTTTGCAATTTATATCTCGCAATTCTGACTTTTCTCTCGCAATTCTGAGACTTTTTTCTTGCAATTGTAAGTTTATATCTCACAATTCTGAGACTTTTTTCTTGCAATTGTGAGTTTATATCTCGCAATTCTGACTTTTTTTCTTGCAATTGCGAGAGTCGGAAATGAGAATTCTCAATTCTCATTTCTGACTATAACTCGCAATTGCGAGAAAAGTCTCAGAATTGCAAGAAAAAAGTCAGAATTGCGAGATATAAACTTGTAATTGCGAGAAAAAAAGTCAGAATTGCGATATATAAACTCACAATTCTGATTTTCTCGCAATTACGAGTTTTTTTTCATGGAATATTGAGAATATCTCGCAATTCTGACTTTTTTCTAGCAGTTCTGACTTTTTTCTCGCAATTCTGAGACTTTTTTCTTGCAATTGTAAGTTTATATCTCACAATTCTGACTTTTTTCTTGCAATTCTGAGACTTTTCTCGCAATTGCGAGTTATAGTCAGAAATGAGAATTGAGAAAAGTCAGAATTGCGAGATATAAACTCGTAATTGCGAGAAAATCAGAATTGTGAATTTATATCTCGCAATTCTGACTTCTCTCAGAATTGTGAGATAAAAACTCGCAATTTCGAGTTATAAAAAAATCCAATTCTGAGGAAAAAATCATTCGCAATTCTGACTTTATAACTCGCAATTGCGACTTTATATCATGCAATTCTGACTTTATAACTCGCAATTGCGACTTTATATCATGCAATTCTGACTTTATAACTTGCAATTGTGAGTTTATAATCACACAATTCTGAGAAAAAAAGTCAGAATTGTGAGATAAAAAGTCGCAATTTTTATGCTGTGGCGGAAACAAGCTTACAGGCTCTGAGTAAACATATAGCCTATTTGTTTTTCAAAATTAGGTAGGCCAACTAGAGGTAATGTGGGGTCCTATGATCATCTGGCTATAATTTATCATCTTATATATTATCATTTTTACTAATCAGACCAATAAGGATGACTTAAAAAAAAAGTCTCGTTTTTTGGCCGAAACAGATGCATCCCAAATTAGAAGTAATCGACAAAATGTCCTATCAGTCTTCTCTGGTTAGGACAAAAACGAAAGGATTTACATGGAAGACTTTTATCGCTTGTCCCTTTATCATATCGTGTCTTTTAAGATACATTGTAAGAACTGGTTATTGAAAAACCTGAATATATTGACCTGAATATTGGGTGGGATGTGCTCCTCTGATTTTGTGTGGTAGTTACGGTCCAAAGTAGAAGCCAATCAAATTACAAATATCCAAATGTGGTTGATGAAGTCGTGAAAATATTTGTCCTTTTCTTGGGGTTTGTCTTCAAATAAACGGGCAGATGACTCAAGGTACAGCAGTACACTGACACAGATGTTGTGCAGTTGAGGGGTTGAAAACGTTTAATGTACCTGATTATGTGCTGGGGTTTAAGAGGTGTGCGCCGTACCTCAGGCCACACACCGCATTCTTTTCTTTGCGGCAGCACAATGCCTCACTCACCGCTGTAAAGACGGCAAGCCAGAGCCCAACGCAATTAACCTAGCCCTATTCAAAAACATGGTTATGAATGATTGTAATGCTTTGTATTCATTCAAATAGAGCTTGTGTAATCAGACCCTTAACCATGTAATCAGCAGCTCAGTAGAGGAAACATAATGACCCATTTATAGCTAATATGGAATGTCAAAGCTCCAAAATATTAGAGAAAAAAGCATGAAGTCAGATGAGTCAATAAATAAACCAACTGAAAGAATAATCAGACTGAGAACAAACTGTCTTAAACATGACCATCATTCACAGACCGATCTCATCTGTCATATGGTCAGAATCAGTTCAGCTGATTAATCATTCATTGGTTGCTTCTGTCAGTCGTTTCCCACGTAATGCAGATATAAATGTAACAAACACATTTTTGTTCCATCCTGAAACTGAAAGTAACATAATAAATTGGTGTCAGAGATGGCCAAAATACACCAGTTTGATCAGTTCAGCTCTCCAGAGCGCCTCTTTACTCTTCATAATCAATAATGTCTGACTGGTTAGGGGTGACAAAGGACAAAACGGGACTGTGCTGTAACGGCAATCAGCAGCATTACCTCATATGATCTAAAAACAGAAATGAAACCATTAAGAAGTGAGGAAGGAATATAAATAGCTCTTTCCTAAAGCTGTCATTAGGTTAACTACAATATCCTATTTTGTTTCAAGTCCAATGTGTCACAAATGTAAGATATTAGCCTTTGAGGATATTATTCTTTGATCAAAGGGAAAGAATGAGCAATGACCTTGTTGAATTGGACTGACAAGAGAGGATTCGTTTTCAAACAGAGGTTGAGAGGTCAAGAAACTTACAGCTGAACAGGAAAGGCAACACCAACCAGACAGCGTGGAAAAAGCACGCAAAGTTAAGAGAAACAGACACTGTTGCCGTTTTTGTTCTGCTATAATGACAGCTAAAGTGTTGATGCTAGCAATTAGCATTAGAGTTAAACTACTGTATAACTAGCTAAGCACAAACTAGACCACTTTTGGACACTCTATGTGACTAGCAAGACATCAATGTTGTTATTGGTATAATGTTACAGGATATGATCAATCACTGCAGATGCTAATACTTTCGGAGCTCATAAATTTTGAGCGACTGAAACTGTGCTAATGTGCTGATCAATTGAACCAATTTTTCACACAATGACACGATGGAATAGAGCAACAATTGTGGGCTCTTCCTTTCTCACTGTCCTTGGAGTCAAAAGGACACTAATAATGATAATTGCTAAAATATCAACATGCCAAAGGCAAAAATGTGTCGGAAATGTGTTAGGTAAATCTGATAATATTGATTTGGAAAACTACAATACCCTGAGTGTCAAAAAGTATAAAAGTAGTGTGGCTATGATAGCAGCTACACACATATTCAGCAGAATCATTAATGTACTAAAGCACAGGATAATAGCTACATAAAGACGTGTCTGGAGAATTTTATGACGGATATTGCTACATTAAAAGGAAGGAAGTCTAGTAATGGCTAATTACACCCAAACAGCAATTTGAGAAGATGGTTTGGAAATATTAAACTTTGCTTCCTGTAAATCCTTAAAATCTTTAAATCACAGGCATAGTTTCTCCTCTAATTTCCATTTGCCGTATTCATCAATTATTGTTCATATGTGACAGTTGCAATGTGTCTTAGAACACACTGACATTCATTTTAGATGAATGAATGAATGAATGAATGAATGAATGAACTGGAAGAAACATTCAGTATGTCTCCTCAGCAGACTATTAAACATTCATGTTGACTGACAAAATGTATTAATATATGCATATTTAGGTTTGCAAGGCCTCTAATGGTAATATGTCATGTGAAGCTGTTTACAAAGAGACCTCGTGCCTCCTCCCTAGGGACAAACACGCAACTAATTGGTCCTCCCCCTATTCAATACCAACCCTACAATCCTGCAGTGAACAAGAGTTTTCTGTTTTAAATAGAGAGGCACCGATACTAAATTTATCAGCCGATACGATAGCCGATTATTAAGAATGATATCTACTGAAACCGATTTAAAAAAAAATCTCTCCCAGCTAATGCTGAAAAATTACACAGGGAACCCTTTCATTTGGTATATTACTATAATATTAGAGGTTAAAATGAATTATGTTCAACTGGTATTTATTTTCAGAAATAATATTTACATTTAAAAACTGAAATGTTTGTATAGAACTCGCACATAAGGTAGTTTTCATAAACACTTGCCTTCATGGCAAATTTATTCAAACATACATATATAATTAACAGTAAATAAGTTCCTCTCTAGTGTTTTTTGATAGCTAACTAACAAACTGAACGCTGGATAACTTTCCTGAGGTAAATACAACGTTACATTATTGGCGTCTTTCTGCGGTTGAAACACAGATTGAGCGATTACATGAGATATGATTTGGTAAGTTGTACTGTATCTTTCAACATATCTTTTGATGTTTATTCATGTTTTTTCATGCTATAACTTGTATTAAAGTGGAAGAAAAGACTCGCGTGATAAAATGGATAAAATTTGAAAGCTGAGACTTTGTTTCTTATCAGAAGTAACAAAGAACAAAGCTTTTTCCAATTATTGGATGGGAGGGGGCACTACAAATAATGTTTGGTGTACGGAAAAACTGCGAATCTGGCAACCCTGGCTTGAATATGGGTGATTCATAGGGTCAAATAGAGCCTGCTTTTATGTTGCTATTTTTGACTGTTAATGCGTTATTGTCTTGTTAACTTAAATTCAACACAACAGAATTTTTCTTCACAGTATGAGTTGCAGTCTGACACGTTTTTTCCACCCCCTTTTGACTGACAGGATATAAGCGGCCCTGATCATCGGCTGTTTTTAAACAAACGTTCCATAGTGAAAATAATTGCTTTTAGTTTCTCTAGTTTTATATATATATTTTACGGGTGTAACAGTACACAAACATGGCGGTTCGGTACGTACCACGTTTTTGAAGTCATGGTTCGGTACGGGTTCGGTACAGCAGGGGGGAAAAAACTAAACATAAAATTGCTTCTTTTAATTAAACTGTGTTTTTCATGACAAATTTATTTAAACATACATTAAATAATCAAGACACTACTAACAGGTTAAGTGAATATAATGAATAGGCTAATATAGTGCATATATGAAATACTCCTCTCTAGAGTTCATTTCTCTAGCGAACTAACACTGTTGACACTAAATGCCTGAGGTAAATGTAATGCTACAAGATATTATTCTTAAGCTGTTTTATTGATATCTTTCAGAAACACTGATTGAGAGATTCTGCCCTTTTTACTGGTAGCAAACAGCGTTGCATTACCACGCGCGCCCCCTTCTGGAATGGAGTGTGGATCACCTGTGACCGACTGTATTCATGTCGTGTACATGTACCATTACACCCCATATATTATATATATATATATATACACACACACATATATATATATATATATATATATATATACAATCTGACACTAATGCAGTCACAAATGTCACTAATCACCAATGCAGAGTTAAAATTTTTATATTTTATATTTCAGTATATATTAGGGATACTAATAATTAATCGATGATCGATTAAATTCCAATAATAACTTAATCGATAAAAGTTAGCGATGGTTGATTAAGCAAGGTCATCATTAGAGTGCATAGTTTTGAGGTGTGTGTGGCTCATGTGCAAAGCACGTGCAGCAGACACACGAGGAAATATTAAGCGAGTGTGGCGTAGTTATGTATTCTAAATTCATTAATTTCTTCAAGCCATGCAATGGATTAGGTAGGCTAGCCATTTATTTCAAAACATACTTAACCAAGGGACCAAAAAACCTTCCAAACAAGTGATTTTATTAAACATAAAAACTACTTGTGTAAACGCCACAATAAAAGTACAAAGAATAAACAACAAGTAGGCCTAATAAGATCCTGGTGGATGAGTGACGACCTTCCAGCGCTGTTTCAGCTGTGCGCTCCTAGACCTAATCTATGACTCATGGTAAATCAAGACCTGTCAATCTGAGCAATTAAACAGTGTAAAACAGTGTCCGATTGGTCTCTACACATCGTCCCTACATATTATACCCACCCACCACACCAAGCTTTAGTTTCCATTGGTTGAACTTACAAATGACACTGGAAAACACTGCACCATGATCGCAACGCAATCAAATCTCGGAAGTCCTATAGCTTTAGCTAAGCAGCAAGTCATGTCATGTCATTATCTACGCATTGTCTTATGTTGTGTCTGGGCACGTTCGAGACAACCTGCTAAAAAAACGATATGTGATCTACTATGGTTTCTTAATGTTTTGCGAAGTTCGAAACAAAAACGTGCAGCAAACCATCATGTTTACTGTTTCCTGCAAATACTTGTGTATAGTTTTGTCTCTTACTGAAACAAATATGCTTGTTGTATTCTGCTAGTGGAGACCTTTCAACGATATATTACAAGTCCTATCTGTTAAGTATGATTATATACAGATTACATTTTCATGTAAAGCAGTTATTTTTTCATGCTATGAAAATAAAGCACTAAGGCCACATCCACACGAAGCCAGAGCTTTCCCAATCCAATCTTCTTCTTTTTTTTCCCTCTACTCAAGAAATATCTGCGTACACACAAAACCACTGAAACCAACTCAAAATGATGTAGTATACATGCCAGACCAGTATGTGGCGCTGTAATTCTGCCACAGAGATACACTAAAAACGTAGAAGAAGACTTGGAGCATGCGCATAAACCTTTTGCACTGTATACGAACTTTAGTAAATCTTAGTAATAAAGCTTTACTTTAGTAAAGCTAATGGGCTCAGTAGCTTCTGCAGCACGAACACAAGCATGTAGTCCGCTATTGTTGTTGTTGTTGCTGTTACGTGACGTAGCGGTGTCTGACTAGGGTCGAGACGTGGGGTGATGACATCGCCGTTTCACAAAATATACGGATTGGCTGTACACACGAAAAAGCACGGGTGTCGTTTTCAGATTTATACACTCTGGGACCCCGTTTAAAAAAATAGCAGTTTCAGGCTCACAAAACGCCGGATCCGTCTGGACGAAATGCCGATACAAATTTTTTTACGCATACCTACAGCTAAACACGTCTCCGTGTGGACGGGCTCTAACATGTCAGCAAATTTAAAAGCACTTGTTAAGTGATGGTCATATTCCTGTAAAGCCAAGCTTCTAAGCTTTAAAACAACACCTATTTTGTGTTGGTTAAGCAAGAGGTTGTTAAGTAACGTGATAACTAATGGGCCGTTTACACGACACCGTTTTCAACTAAAAACGGAAAAATTTTTATGCGTTTTGGCCGTTCATTTACACGACAACGGTGTTTTGGTGGCCTGAAAACGCAAGCTTTTGAAAACGGGTTTCAAAGTACAAGTTTTTGAAAACGGTCCGTATAAACAACAAAAACGCGAATCTGTGAAAACGATGACGTCATGTACATGCGCATTACATGGTGTCTTCTGTACGCGGAAAACTCAAAGGAAAAACTTCGTTTTAACCATATCTTTGTCGTGTAAACGTACCCTTAGTAGCGCCCCCTTAAGAGTCTGTTTAACGATTAATTGATCTAATTTAAACAACTATCCATTATAGAATTTATGTAAATTGACATCCTTAGCATGCGCATATATATATATATATATATCTGTAACTGTCTAATTTATTTATCAGTTTACTTTTTTTTTACAGTCAGCCAATAAAGAACACTAAACTTCTAACATTTGTAAAATTAATTTTCAAAACACTTCTAAAGTAATTGATAATCAATTGCCACTAAAGCGCTGAAGCCTCTAAAAAAATAACTGAGATTACTTCGCAACGTCACGCAGGCATATATCGAGTAATTCAGGTAATGCGGAGTCGAACGTAACATCTCCCTCAAGACACGCACACCCCTATCTCCCCCTGCCGCTGTCTTTCTTCCTCACACCGCTTCACGATTACACACACACATACACTCACTCACTCACTCACGCATGCACGCTCTCACACGCAAGCACTACACACTAGCACGAGATCCAGAGGACGTTGACAATAATTCATGTTTTCAGAGCTCGCTCAACCAGATGTGGACTTTGTCGAGCGGCATCCTGGGCATTTGCATAGCTCAAAGTTAAATGCGCTTGAAAACTTCTCCCAACTCTTTGCGTCATAGTGAAAGTTAATGACTGGCAATCACACAAACAGTGCGTGCATGAGCGCCGCGCGCTGTCGGCCGCGGACTGCAGCAGTAAATCCCCGCGCGCTCTCCGCGGCGACATCAGCCAGATAATATCCTCTCATTGAACAATGAAGAGCACATTTTTGCCTAATCCCACCGCGATGAGTTGCAATAATCAACACAAATCACGAGCGACTAAACAAGCAAACTGAAATACATTTAAAAAGCCCTTTTTATTTTACAATAAACCGTCATAATAACGGCCACCGCGTTTTAGTAATAGCACAGGTGTGCTGCTGCTGCAAGACCAAAAGTTCCGCGTCTATAACATTACGCATCACTATAACTACAATACCACCTGTCGTTACATGCTGGAACAACTATCATAAACGTCATCGGAATCATAATTTTACTAACAAATTATTCAAGAGAGCGTTAAGTTTGTACAGCCCACCACAGCATTTAAATACGATTACAATGTATATATTCTGTCAACTGATTAAATGTGATACTTGCGTTCTAAAGAATCAAAGCAATATTACTTCCTGGGAAGCGTGATCGTGTTTCCATAGGAAAATGAAGCAAAAAAATCTGCGGGAACGAGTCAATATTGTCCAGTCGCTAAAAATATGTGTCGGTTCTTAATTTAATTTGACATTAAAGCAGCACAAAAATACCTTTTGTCTAGACTCAATGATCTGAAACCTGGGTCTCTGCGGTGCCAGTGTACGGTCTGCAGCAGCACGACTGACAATGTACGGTACAATCATTCTCCCGTTCACCCAGCCAACAAGATCGTTAGGAAGATGACATCCCAACTTTGAGCAGACTTCAACAAAGTATGATTCCCCCCCTTTCGATGTATCTGCATATTTGCAAACACTGGCCCCTTTTTTATTCGCACCTACCAAGGCAGATCCGAGCAGAGGGGAGGGCTTCCACTGTCCGAGCGCCCCTTCTCCAAGCCTGTCGTTGAGATTGATGGCAAAAAGAAGGGAGAAAAAGCTTATTCTCCACTTCCAGAAATCATGTAGCCTTCGACCGAGCCGAGCGTGTGAGGAAGAGAATAGTGAATTATTGCTAAACGTACTTTCTGGGAAGCTGAGCGTGTGGGCTCACCAACCTTTCGATTCTCGCAATCCCACCTCTACATCCAGAAGAACATGCAAACACATTTCATAGATTTTTGGAGCTTCACGTAAAAACCGAACTGGACTTTCGGCGACGCTGAGACGGAGAAAATACACAGATAAACAAAGACATTTCGCGTTACGCAGCGCCTCTTTTTGGCGACGTTTTAAATGTCGAAGCGTAACGTGTTGGGTGTTTCTCAATGTGCTCGTACATTGTGAAAGATTTGAGGGTTGATGTTGCTGACGGAGATTTGTGTCGGCTCTGGCTCCCTATGCACTGTGCTGCCTGTGATTTTTTTCTCTAGGAGCAAAAGTTGATATGTCGTCATACCGCTTTAAGACTGAACTTCCCTTCAACACATTCATATTTACCATCAAACAATGTCAGAAGGATGCACGTGGTGACTGCATGACTTTGTAATCCTACTATTTATTTTCATTTTGAGATATTTTTGTATTACTCAATGGAATAAATTAGTATGGAATAATAAAGTATAAAAGTTTCAATCGTGCTTTGCACTTTTTTAAACTTTGTTATGCAAATAAAATAATATTAATATATATTTTATATGAATTAAGATTTAGTATCAGTAGAGCAAATTCTTCAGCGATACTAGACTAGTCACACATTATTGGCTGCCATTTTAATTTTTTAAAATTTCAAACATTTTAATGACTTAATGCTCATTTTTGTCCAGATCTGAGGTTATTCAAAAATGCATTTAAAATGCATTTCAGTTGTTGTTTTTTTGTTTTTTTCAAAAGTTAAAAAAAACTTCTATGATTAACATGTTTATACTTTGTGAATTAAGTCATTTTTATGATTTTGATGTTAAGGCTTAAAGAAAATGTCTCTTAGTGGTTTAACTGTGATTGCAAATAAGAAAAAATGTTTGAAATTCTTGAAAAAAAAAAGAAAAGAAAAATATTGTTCGTAGTCTTACGTAATCTTTCAATATTATTTATTTAAAATTAAGCATTGTTGCATTATTAATATTTAAAAAAACAACAACACATCAAATCAAAGTCAGTGTGACATAACCAACATGCACAAAGCCATTTTGTTGTCATGTGACAAAAAAAAAAAAAAATCATACAAAAAATAAAGGACCCATTTATACCCATCATGACTGTCAGTGTCATTCAATTTTTTTTAAAAAAATTTCAGAAATCTCATGATTTTTATCTAATATTTTAGATATATTAGAAAGAAACATTCATATACATATACATATATATATATATATATATATATATAAACATTTATATATATATATATTAGTGCTGTCAAATCGATTAATCGCATCACTATGTAAATATATAATATGTGTGATATATAAGATGCGATTAATCGATTTGACAGCACTAATATATATATACACATACACACAAACTTTTGTTAGATGTGATTAATCGCGATTAATCAATTTGACATTTATATATATATATATATATATATAACATATATATATATATATATATATATATATACACAACATATTTATATATATAGTGTGTTCAGTTAGGTACTTTTTAAGGATTACACCACCTGACATTTTTATAGTTATTATTATCATCAATGAATAATTTAAAATATTAAATAATTTTATAGAAAGTGGGATGAACATTAAAAAAAATATGAAACCAACATGTTTTGTCAACAAGAATTGCATTTCTAAAAACTAGAAATTTTAGAATTTGAAATTTTTAGAACTAGAAGTTTTTAAAAGTATTTCCTCTTTTTTATAAACTCGGACATTTTTATCATTGACCCATGAGAGTGTGAAAATGAAATGCAAACATATGAATAACAACATTAATAACACATTAATAACAACATTAAAGCACGCTTTTTTAAATGTCCGTGCACATTAGTGACGCAGATCACACGTTATTCCGCTATGAATTGAGTGGTCTGCTATGGTAAACAGGGGTCAGCTGTGGTCGTTCGGCTCCTGGTTTCGCTCAGTCCACTCCGCTTCTTTTGAATGTCCTGTCTGCTGGCAGGCGGCCAACCGAAGTGTGTGGAAATGACACCGCCAGGGCGGCAGAGATTTTCCTTCATTTCTCTCCTTCCCGATCGCAGACGGGCTGACATTGGCTAGAAAGTGGAGCAGCTCGTCAGGGACAATCAATGCGAATCGATCGAGCCGCGCGGGTTTGAGGCTCCGAGCTGGAAAATAAAGCGCGTGCGAGCGAGAGAGAGAGAGAGAGAGAGAGAGCGAGAGAATGGGGAGGGGATGTGCTACCAATACTCGTCTCTCTCACACACAAATATTGCCTTTACTAAAACCTTCACTTCATTGAAGGCGCATCAAAGACAGTTTACTCCTGACGCAAGGATATTTTATCATATTCATCAGCATTAAAAGGATATTGTTTTTCCTCAGCTGTCAAAGCTAGCCAAACGACACGCCACTATGTGGTTTGGCTGCTGTTACAGGTTTATATTAGCAAGTGTGCCAATACTTTAATATAAATAGGCTACAGTTGAGTCCAAGAGTCTGAGACCATTATTAAAAGGCATCCATTTTTGCATCTTTCTAAATTAATATTTTTTTCCTGTTAGAAATTACAATATTTTCCTATTCATAATTTGAGTGTAAGGTTTAATTTTAAAAATTAATATGAATTTCAGAATTTCTTAATATTTAGTAGGGCGAATTAAGGGTGATTTCCACCTTGTGTAAGGTTTCTTGCCAAGTTTCCATAAATTAAAAAATCAGCCGAACATACGATACATTTCTTTAATACTGAAGATGTTACCTATCCATTTGAGGAGGAAACAATGTTATATAATAATGAAAGGATGCCTAACATAATTTTTTATAAAAACTGAGCCAAAATCTTTTTTGGGGAAACATTTGGGTGATTGGGACAACACAGATTTAGGTTCGTGTAAGCATATTTACTGCACAAGTTCATACTTTCATTCCTTTTTCAGTTCACCATTATTAAGAGCGCATGATTATTTCTGTTTAACTTTATTTCTCAATGTTTATAAATCCATCCACAATTCATATAGTACAACACATGAAATTGAGGTGAAATTGAGGCTTGAAGTCCAAAAGTCATTGAAAATATTAAAAAAATCAAGTAAACAAAGTAAAAAAAAAAGTTTTTTTTTTTGGTAACATTTGAATGAAATGTTGGGTGGCTCCATCCCCAATAAACTGTCTGACAAATTTAACCTGCACAAACCTTTGATGGGAACGTGAATATGGTGTATTACTTCAACAAAAGCTGTCCCATTCACCCAAATTGTGTTTGGGTGGATGGGACAAAATAAAAACAACCTAATTCTGAAAATAGAAAAATTATATTAACATAGTTTTTACTGATTTTGTTGCACTAGTGCCTCAAATGTTTTCATTAAAGGTTTGTGCAATATAGTAGCTATGACAATTTTATGACCTTATGAAAATTAGCTAAAACTTATGGCATTTTCCCCACTTCATGCATTTCAAGGTCAACATCCTGTTTGATGCCTGCCCCGCCCACCGACATGATGTCACACTAATGAGGGCATCTCTTTTTGATTATATGGTCTCACAGCTAAGGCTCAACAAAAAAGTTTTTATTTTCATTAATAGGCGAGAAAATAATCTCTGTAAAGTTATACTGTCTCATTTGACCTCATGTTCCAATCACCCTTAATTCACCCTACACCCTCCATCTCTTTTGCTTTAATGACAGCATCACTTGAGCTTGTGTAACGGAGGCCAGCTAGTAAGAGCTGTGTGTGTAAACCTCACTCCCCTGATCTCAAGAGGCGCTCTATAGGACTGACACTAGAGACTGCGGTCTTTAGCCTCCTTGTTAGAGGGCCCGACTCTCATGCCGGCGGACCCGGGTTCGAGTCCCGCTTAGAGCGGGCGGTCACTTGTATGAACTCCGTAGTTTTGTGTAAAACCTGATGATCATTCTCCAGCATGATTTGAAATGTTCCAAAGAGAATCTTATGCTTAAAATTTTGTCATCATTCACTCACCCTCAAGTTGTTCCAAACCTGTATGAATTTCTTTCTTATTCTGAACACAAAAGAAGATATTTTGAAGAATGTCGGTAACTAAATAGTTGATGGGCCCCAATGACTTCCATATATATGGAAAAAAAAAAAATCCTATGGAAGTCAATGGGGCCTATCAAGTGACTGGTTACCGACATTCCAACTATCCCTTTAAGAACATCTGACCATCCAAAAATGAGTTCACATGATCAATGACACAATTTGCTTATTTCATTTCATCATCAAAATCTTGATATACATGAGATTTGACTGCATACTCACTTGCAAAAAGTTTTTATTAACCAACGATACCTTGACAAAGGCTTTGTGCCGAAACGTTGGTTAATAAAAACTTTTTGCAAGTGAGTGTGCAGTCAAATCTCATGTATATTTAGATTTATCTCTCCTGACCTGCACCTCTGACGGAGTGCATTTGTTTATGTCTTTTTTGATTACTATTCAAAACCTTGCACATTTCTTATTCATTTTACATCATAATTTTTATTTGTTTCAAAATTTTTCAAAATACTTGATTTTGGATCCCAGATTTCCATTGTTGTTGCTTTTAGACATTGCTGCATTTACAACATTGATTGAATGTCAATGGCATTCATAGATCTGGACAATGCTCATGAAGATCTCATGTTATATAGCTATAGTGTAGCTATAGTGTATAAAGTCTTTAATGCTGCCTTCATGTGCTATTGGAAATTTCCTCTGAAGTCGTGATTACGAGCTCGTCGCATTCAAGTGCCTTGTTCTCGGAAAGAACAGGAATCATGGAGGACACCAGGTTTATACTTGCCTATTTATTGGGAAAATGTTATTATAGCCAAAATGATATTTAGCATCCCATTTATTGACAACCATATTCATTGTGCTATCTAGATAGTCAGCTTGCTGACGATTCTGGAATTTCATTTAAATACAGGCTATTTTTTCTTTATATAAAACATACAATACGCTTCAAATAATTAAATATGGACTACTTTAACGACAAGACAAAGGAAAAAAGCTAATAAAGAATACCAGTCACATATATTCTTGGTATTTCAGTGCACTGCAGCAACTGCTTGCATATTATCACCAAGATAAACAGCCTATGAATTGATCTACAAGACAATCTCTTGTGGAGACCGTAGAGAGACCCAATGTCTTTGGGTAACATTCAAAACATCTTGGTATAGTAACACTCTGGTAATGCCATAGCAACTGTGTGGTGATGCCATGGTAACGTTCCCATAAAAGCATTTTGGTAAATCTCTTTTGCCAAGAAAGAAATGACAAAAATGAAAAAAAGCTCTGGTAATTCTATAGTGATTACATGGGAACTGTCTGACACAGTAGTACTGACATATAGGCTACAAGTGAAAATACAACACTAGCACAGCAATAGCTCTCTGAAATGCTAAAATGTCATTAACCAAAATATTAATGTTAATAATTAATGTCTAATTTATTATGTTAATAATAAATCTCATTTAGCCTATTTAATAAGCTGTTGCAAAGCAAAAAGTTTTGACATAAGAAACTGTTCTCATTATTAGCTGTCAAAAATACAGAACATCAACAATACAGATTCTTCTCAGTTCAGAAAAAAATATCTAGCATGTACAGAGGCCACTGTTTTCTAATCCAGGTTTGTGCTGCGTTACACGGGTTGTCTAAGTTTGACAATTAGCTTTTGTTTCACTGCTGACATATTTTCGTGGTCGTGGGCTGACACGCACGGGTTTCGTCAGAGAGATAAGCGCACAATGGACGCATCCAGTCCCTCACTGACGGGCTGGCGTGAATAAATTGGACACGCATTGCTTCGTAATCCCCTGAGTGTCTCTATGGCTCTGGCAAAGTGCCTGGCCTCACCGTATCTTACATTAAGCAGACGTCAATCCGTTCGTCCTCCTTTCGCTTTTGAAAATCACTTCCATGTCGAAGTGCCTGACCGCTTTCTGTGCCTGGGCTCCGCCAACTCTCAAGTCCTCCAGAAACAGGTCCAAAAGAGGGGGAGGGGACAGAAAATATTATCCGACCGTCCGACATTGGTTACTGAAATTCAATTTATTAACATATAAGTGTGTACAACGCTAGAGTAGGCAAATTATTTTTATAGGATTTCTTGTTCCTCATGCAACCCAAAGTATTTAAGTGGCCTATAGCAACGCGAGGAAACTGTCAGCTGTAAAGTTTTAATCAAAACACTTACACTCTAAAAAATAGCTGTAAAAAAACGAAACAAAGTTAAACAGTAAATACCGCTTTCCACAGTTTTGAAACAGTAATATACTGTAAAAACAAAGCATTCTGGCTAATTTTATTTGTCGTTTCCTATAGGCTACTTTCTCGAAAATGACAAATATTACCCAGAATGCTTTGTTTTTATGGTATATTACTGTTTCAAAACTGTGGAAAAACGGGGGTAAATATCTTACATTTAGGTAATATAATCTGACTACTATTTGGATTAATTTTGATCTTACTTTTAGCTTTAACTTGTTTATCACATTTGAATTGGACAATCTTGTACTATAGTGACATAAATTACAAAGAGAAGATAAAATTATGTAAAATTTGTCATGAACAAAATGAAATGCATTAAACATTAAATGGTTAGTTCACCCAAAAATGAAAATTCTGTCATTAATTACTCACCCTCATGTCGTTCCAAACCCGTAAGACTTTCGTTCATCTTCAGAACAAAAATGAAGACATTTATTAATGAAATCTGTGAGCTTTCTGTCCCTCCATTGACAGCCTACGCAACTACCACTTTCAAGCAAAGTGGTAAAGACATCATTAAAGTACTCCATGTGACTTCAGTGGTTAACCTCAATTTTATGAAGCGATGCCAGTTTGCGCAAAAAAACAAACAAAATTTACCACTTTATTTACAAAATATTCTTTAATTCTTAAAAAGTAAATTAATTAAAAACTGTCAATTTTGTATTTTTTTTTTTTTCAACCTATAGGGTTGATTCAGACACTTTTCCCCAGTCATCTCAATGGCAAAAAGTGTCCCAATCAACCTGAATTCACCCCTAATTCAATTCCAAGCCAAGAATAAGCCTTTAAATTATTAAACATTTGCTTGGATATAACTGAAGCACACTTGTATTTGTTCTAGAATCTAGATTATTAGACAGTGTGCCCTGTTCAGCAGCGGAATATTATCCTGTTAAATTGATACGGTTGTGTTCACACACAGTTCATTATTAACAAGAGCAACAACAGCATTTTATTACTCAACTTACACACTTAAAGGTAGGGTAAGCAATTTAAAAAAAAAAAAAACTTCTTGTTATACTGGTCGAAACTCTTGATAGCAATCAATAATAGAAGTGGTCTAAATATTAAACATGTACATATATCTTCTGTGGAAGTCTCAGGACCAATAAATGTTCGATCAATCAATGCATTCGGTCCACATGCAATGGTACGATGTCCTAGCTGGCTGTCAACATATTTATTCCCATACCTCCGCGCACCCTGATCACGCATACATCACACGTCACACGTTCCGTAAAGCTACACAGAGTTGTACACAGAAAGTCACTAAGCGCCGCAAACAAACAGCAGCTGGCTTTTACAGTTCTTCCTTAACCTAAAACAACAAGCTTATGCTGCGTTCCCGGCATGTTGTAACCGTAATTACGAGATGGCAACCTGTGACATTCTACCCAGAGCTGTTCATGTCCTCAGACTCAGATTTATGCGTTTCTATATCTACACTATCAACGCCAAAGTTAATCTGCAGCCGTTTACATTCATTATTATTGTAATGTTATGTGCTAACATGAGGTACTTTAACACCGTCTCTCGTGACGCTTTGTAGACTCTGCTCTGGCTGTGTGCGTTCATGTGTTTTGGAGGAGGCGTGGCTTGAAGGATCTCATGCTTTCAAAGCTATAGCTTGCTATTACTAGCCTCAGACTCAGATTTATGTGCTTCTATGTCTACACTATCAACGCCGAAATTAATCTGCAGCCGTTTGCATTTGAGTTCACACTCTGCTCATGTATTTTTGAGGAGGCGTGGCTTTGGAGAGCGCTCTGAAGCAAGGGTGGGATCTCATGCTTTCAAAGCTACAGCTTGCTATTACTAGCCTCTCTGAAATTGCCTACCCTACCTTTAAAGTTGGCAAAATGAAAAAAACGTCCTTATTGTGGCATATATCAGAGTAAAACGGCCTTTCAATCAAGAACAAAACATAGGACAGGACTTGATTTTGTCCATGGGGAATTGATTGAATCATAGGATGGTTGTGGTTTGCTATAGAGTGGTGCAAGGATGACGTATTTTTGTAGGCCAAAACACAAAAAGGAGTTAGCATTTTAGCACTTCTGGTTCCATCGTTCTGAAGTCATTGGGTTTTTTGAATAGGTTTTTGGTTAAATGTTTGAAATAAGGTCTGTGGTGAACACAAACTCAGTATATTTTCAAGTTTTATTCAATGATATAAAACAATTTTTTTAAGCTTTTACACGTGTTAAGTAAGTTACTAAATGTGTGTCCTAAAAGTGATGGCCAAATGGAAAATACCGAGCTGCCTGTTTGGCTGAACATTGGCTGAAAAAGAATGAGTGCTACTGCTATGGCAGGGAGCAGCAATGCGTGACACAGGAGAGTGGTGGTGGGCGCGCTTGCCCCGGGGCTACGGCCACACTCGGATCTTTGTTGCGTTCTCTCTGTGGGTGTGTGTGTGTGTGTGTGAGAGGGGGGGGGGGTAAGTATTAGTTTTACGCTGCCCACTGCTTCCCACTCCAGACCAGCTGCATACATTACTAGCACCGCAGGAGTGCCCCAGAAGACTGTCCGAAAAAAGAAATGCCAGAGAGCGAACAGAGAAAGATGTCCGGTTTCGCAGACGCTCAGGAATGTTGCGAGCTGTGTGAGATTTCCAAACAAACACCGCAGTGGCGCTCTGTCCTCTCTGCCCCGAGGCACAGCCCAGCACTCCTTTACATGCTCACCTCCCACCGCCACCTCAGCACAACAAGCTTCACATCATTCTGGATCATCTGTTTCACTAATGCGTCATTTGTTCGATTGTTTTTCAAAGTTGCATTGTTGTTTAACGCATCTCTTGTATCCTCTAGACTGTTTCTTGCCCTTTTCATTTAACGTGTTGGATATTGGAACACACTTTTTTGAGTCTCCCTCTGTGTTCAAGAGCATATGGTTGTCTGCAAAGCCGCCCCTGAAAGGATGACAGTGAAAAGCTTGTGCTATCTCTCTGCCTTTGACACAGTAGTATAAGAGCAAGTGAGCTCCATCTGAGCCCTGCTGCACAGAGATCCATCTCAACACTGACAGGCAAAAGTGAATTAGGGGAGGAGGAACTCAAGAGCCAAATGACTAGTACTGTCATCAGAGGAACAGGTGTGGTCTAATACTCATGTTTTCATAGGAGATGCTGATGAGGCAGATCCACTAGGGTACAATGTAAAAATGTTTGGATCTCGTCAGGGATTCCTAAACACGAAACATCAGCCCAACAGCGCATGTTTAAGTGTCAACCACGAAAATGACTATGAAACAAAGACCAGATGCATAATGATGTAGGAAAGAAGGAATCTAGCTTTCTGCAGTCATTCAGAGAAAGAACATATGAGAAAAACATACGATGAAAGATCACCATCTAGTGGTCATCTGGCTATATTGCGTACTTAAAGGGTTAGTTCAACCCAAAATTAAAATTACGCCATTAATCACTCACCCTCATGTCGTTCCAAATCTGTAAGACTTTCGTTCATCTTCGGAACACAAATGAAGATCTTTTTGATGAAATCTGAGAGTTTCTGTCTTTCCATTGACTGCCTTTGCAACTACTTAAATGCTTCAAAAAGATCATAAAGGGATCGGAAAACTAATCCACATGAATCGATTGAGACAAACCTCTTCTGGAAGCTCAAACATGCTGTGTAACCAATGAGGTTCATTCTTGTGTGTTACGCGGCACGTTTGAGCTTCTAGAAGAGGTTTGTTCTTGTGCGTCATTCATGTTCGGCTGAGCTTCTGCTTATGTGTGCTGATCAATGTTTACATGTGAGTAAAAACCTAAATTAAATCTTTTCATCATAAAAAGCGATCAAGTCTCTTCAGAAAATTTTGACTAAGCCGCTCAATTCATATGGATTAGTTCTACGATATCTTGATGAACTTTTTAAAGCATCAAAGTGGTGGTTTCAAAGGCAGTCAATAGAGAGACAGACATCTCTCAGATTTCATCAAAAATATCTTCATTTGTGTTCCAAAGATGAACTAAAGTTTTAAGAGATGAGATGGAATGACATGAGGGTGAGTAATTAATGACAAAATGTTCATTTTGGGGTGAACACTAGAATATGTAAGTGTACCTATTTTTCTGTTACTTTCACTTATTCCATGGTTTAATATGCAGAGGTAACTATAAATAAGCCATTCACTGTCATTCACAGAAAATGTACGCTTTCGCACGAGTCATAAATCCAGAAGTGATTTAGATCTGGTATATGATTATTCTGAAGTCACACAATTTATGCTTATCAATGTTGCTCTGTCTTAGCACACATTAAAGGGTTAGTTCGCCCAAAAATGAAAATTCTATCATTAATTACTCACCCTTATGTCGTACAAACCCGTAAGAAACACAATTGAAGATCTTTTTAATGAAATCTGAGAGCTTTCTGTCCCTCCATTGACTGCCTATGCAACTACCACTTTCAAACCTCAGAAAGGTAGTAAAAACATCATTAAAGTAATCCATGTGACTCCAATGGTTTAACCTCAATTTTATAGAGTGCTTTTTGTTTGCGCAAAAAAAACCTACCACTTTATTTACAAAATATTAATCTCCAACGCACGTTCACGCAACAACGTCTGGTCTCGCGTCTGCACAACACGAACGCATCATGGTGATCTTGTGACATTGCGCATTGGAGATTGATATTTTGTAAATAAAGAGGTAAACAACATGATGGTGAGTAATTAATATTCATAACATAATATTCATTTTTGGGTGAACTAACCTTTTAAAGGAATATTCAGTCATCATTTAGCCTACTCATCCAGATGTCTTTCCAAACCGGTATGATTTCCTGCTATGGAACACTAAAGGGAATGTTTTGAAGAATACAACTCTTTTCCATGCGACAAACTCTCAGGCTCTAAAACAAGAACAACAATAACAACATAAATGTGTGAGAAACAACCTGAAGATTACATTTATATATATAATTTATATATGTTCATGTTCAGAAAGTTCAGAAAGAATCCTGTTTAGAAAGAATCCTGAAAAAAAATAATCACAGTTTCTACAAAAATATTAAGCAGCACAACTGTTTTTTTTTTCAACACTGATAATAAGAAATGTTTCTTGAGCAGCAAATCCGCATATTAAAATGATTTCTGAAGGATCATGTGACACTGAAGACTGAGGTAATGATGCTAAAAATTCAGCTTTGCTAAAATTGTAAACAGTAATTTAAATTGTAATAATATTTCATTATTACACGTGTATATTGCTTGTGCATATTCAAACTTGATTATCAGCCCGCGACACCCGTCCAAATGCCATTTTTACTGACTTACCTCATAACCAATCACGACTACTGTTTGGTACTTCTGCGGCTTTCGATGTTAGCTGGTGTTTGTAGCACATTTTATCGAAAAAGACAAATTTCTAATAATCTGTTCTTACACGCACATGTATGCTCTAATCAGCAATACAGAGTACAAATCATCTTAAATGTGGTATATGAATATTACTGCACTGTGGTGAACGTGGCTTGAAACGGCTTGCATAACTTTAGCCTGCCCTGACCTCTATGGGAAGAATGAGGTATTGCATAACTCTAGAAATGCAAAAACAGTTCAGCCCTCTGAACCAATGGGAGTTCCCTGCAGCTGTGTTTTTCAGCAGTAAGAAAAAAGCCGCATTAATGTCTTTCCACAGTGTCAGTTCAAAGTTGGCTGCTTGTTGCACCGGTTAAGCTATAGTTCAACTTGGTCAGTGTCGCCCTGGGGCATGTACAGTGCCTTTTAGCTATTCTCATAAATCTGAATTTTGATTTAAGATTTACGCGTGAATGTGGAAAAAAGTAGAAAAGGAAATTATATATCTTTTAACACCACAGAATACCAAATAAAGCTATTGGCGTTTGACCGTTTGATTAGATGCACCAAAAAGTTGTCCTTTTGAGAACTGAGTTTCAGTCAACTGAGAAATGATAAACATGAATAGGCTATAATCGTCAACATAACAGGATAAATAGCCTACTATTAATGTGATGATCATATTCTCACATAACTATCAGCCTTTAACTGTTTTATTTCTCAAAATTTACAAATACTGTTAGTTCTGTCCATTCTTTCTGTGATTTTGTTTATTGACTTTTTTATGCAATTTTTTAATATCACAGTTTTATGTGAAGTACCAATAGCAGTAATAAATTATATCATTGTATTATGGCTGATACAATGGTTACCATTGCAATTTTGGTTGACTGTCCATAACCCTGCTAGGAAAACAACAACAACAACAAAAAGGTTAAACCAAGCTATATCTATATTTACTATAATCATTTTTGCAAAATCGTTGCTTTTTTTTTAACATATACCAAATTATCACAGTTTTAGTAATGAGTTATTAATTAAAATAATGTTATTTAGATAGTAAGAATTGTCACGATCATTTTTAAAGTATTCAAAACTTTTTTTTAAAAAATTTACCACATTTACTACAGCTATTTTAGCTACTTTTAGCTTCTGTATTTTTTAATGACTCAGTTACCACAGACAGTTTTTACTGAAGTGGGATTCATTACAAAGTTCTGTCATGAAACTCTAGATGGTGCAGGCTCATAAATCCTTAACCCAATCTACTTGCAATTACATCATTCCCTAGGGCACAGCTAATTGATTCCCGTTGTATTAGTCACCTTCCCCAGCTCCACCTGTATAGATCTGCTACGGGGGTGATTCATTTATGCAGTGTTACCAAGTCCGCGGGAACTGGGCTACTTTTAAGTTGTTGCCGTGGGTAAAACAATTTTCCGCAGGTTGATTTCCACCCCGTACGTACTATTTCAGCACTCCAACACCCCCAAAACACCCCCAGACGTATACAAATGCAGTGGAGAATCCAATGGAGAAAATCGTATTGGGCTATTTTTAGACTACATTTTTGACTGGTCATTGGGCTACTTTTGTTGCACAGACCTGGCAACCCTGCATTTATGCTTGTTCAGTATTGGCAGTGGCAAGATCCATACTTGCTCTGCAGCAGCAGTAGCGTAGCAAATCTATTTCACCAAGACCAAACATATCAACATTGTCATACTCATCACCATGCCAAACTCTCCGAGACTATAATTGTGATCATTATCCATAACTCCCATTTAAAAGAGCACTAAAACTTCGCGTTATGTATTTAGAAAAACAAAATTCACCACTCCTCTTCAAAAATGGTAGTGGGACGATGCCACATACGGGACACATTCGTACAGACCTGAGTGGCTTTTCAACTTGATTACCAGTCATGGCGTTGAGCGAGCGGCGCCTTCTCGGGAAAGCCCTTCACCTCCACCTGATGGCAGCATCACGCAGCCCCTTCACATGGGTGCGTGGGAGTTCCCCGCTTCGCCATGTCGGGGTGGTGCAACGCGCTGAAAGGATCTCCCGAGCGCGCGCGCTCGCTCTCTCCTTTCTCTCTACCGCCCCCACCCCATCAGCTTCATCCTCCCCCTCACGACAGTCTCAGTCTCAGCAGCAGCAACAGCATCGTCCTCCTCCACCCTCTCTAGGCAGCAGCAGCAGCATTATCCGGCGGTGAGACACGGAGTAGACGCATCCAAGTGATGCCACTGCACCAACCGCATCTCGCCATCGGGAAAACACGCCGAGAATAAAGCGCTTCTTCTGCGAGGAGGGAGAAACACATTCGCCTGGAGACATCCACTGCCCATGAAGATGTCTAACGCTGACATGGTCTTGAACTCCACCGATCGGGTAGTGAAATGTAAGTGTACGTTTCGTCCCTCTCTTCTACCTGCATCTTTCTTCTGTGATCAGTGTTAAATATGGATGTCGTGCCGTTATTTATGTACAGTTTCCTAAAATGTTGTCACAGCTAATTAAGACATTTCGATCGCATTTATTAATGTGGTCGGTTCGCGTTTAGGACTGAATGGTTTTGAGATACGAGATCGTTTCGATGATTTTCTCAGCTATGGATTGATGTTAATTGAGTCACGGGCAGGCAGAGGGAGATGTGTTAAATAAGGCAGATCCAGTGGAGGCGGTGATGCAGCAGGATTTAGGTGGCATCACGCAGCCCTTCCTGTATTCTTCAGAGACAATGAAGCAATAAGGTTTTCAGTTCGTTTTTAGCTGTTTGCTTTCTGGAGGGAAGCCTCCAGTCTGAAGGTAAATCATTCGAGCTGGAAACTGTCACGCCCCCGTTGCGTCTGATTGATTTTCTTGCATTTACCGGTCACGTAGCGCACATCAATATTCACAGAGGAACATAAAAGCAGATCATTGAGACTCAATATAAGCGTCACGGTCTTATATAGAAACTACATTTCCGTTTAATTGAAGGTGCATGCAGTCATTTTTTACTAAAAAGGTTTGAAAGGTTGAGAAATAGTATTAAAATAATACACACACATACACAGACGCATAAATGTCAATAGTTAAATCAGTCTTATAGCAAAAAACTGTTTTGTTTTACATGGAGAGGGTTGCCCCCTTCATCGGTGCCACCATGTTGGGATCACATGACCGGCCGTGTGATGCAATTGACCGTGTAACTAATAAAAACATTAATTTTGCCAGTGCTCAGGATGCTTTACAAAGCATAAATGTAAACATACATTCTAACAACATAGTTGTGTGAGTGTGACCCCTCAGACAGTTGAATAGACAGAGAAATATAGAGAAACGTGAAAAATATATATATAAATAAAAAGTAAAAAGCTACACAAACAGCTTCGGTAGTGTCAGCAGTTAAACTTAATGCATCCAGGCCAATAGGTGTCAGTATAAAGTCTAAAACCACTACTAGTGTTGGAATGAGTAAAAGCAGATGAATGTAAACAACAATTTACATAATTTTATGCTGCCTTCACATCGGAATTATCGTAAATATCAGTTACCTAGTTAAAAATTTGGACATGAATGCCTTCTCAAGTCAAAATTTAAAATGCGATGTTCTCATAATCACAACTTCAGAGGTGGGAAGTGGGAAATTTCCGATGGCACATGAAGGCACCATAAGCTTTAATCCTTTTCTGTCTTTTAAGTTAAGAATCATAAAAGTGCTTCAGTATTTAATTAGACATGTAGTTTCTTTTAAACTAGTTTATTTTATTTGCATTACTTGAGCTGTTGGCTACTGTGATACTATATTCTTGTAGATTTGTGTAAAATTGCAGACTCTGGAGGTATTCAGTCTCCTCAAAGCAGTCAAACCCCAATGCTGGTCTTTTTCTCATTTTTTCTTTTTACACAAATTAACACTTCAGCCTAGCTGATTGATTTGAATTGCAAAAATCTGTGGGCCTG
Source organism: Mylopharyngodon piceus (assembly GCA_039654765.1). Classification (NCBI taxonomy): domain Eukaryota; kingdom Metazoa; phylum Chordata; class Actinopteri; order Cypriniformes; family Xenocyprididae; genus Mylopharyngodon; species Mylopharyngodon piceus. The sequence continues at coordinate 20,865,873 of CM077461.1, forward strand.
TGAACTTTTGAAACAATTCAATTTGCATGCTAATGTGGCCACATTTGAATGTGTATTCTACTGTGTTGTTTCGATAAATAGTATTAACACTTAAAACACTCAAAAATGAAAATTCTGTCATCATTTACAGACATCCCACCTCTCCCGGAAGGTCTGGGAGTCTCCCGCATATTAATGGCGGCTCCCTGACGCCCCCATAATTATATACAATATCCCAGAAATCGAGTATGCGAGACGCGAATGCATATAATATAATATAATATATTCTGTTGTAATGCAGTGTTATGTGTGTGTGTGGGGGGTGGGGGGGGGGCTATGGGGGGAATGGTGTTTGTGCCATCTTCTGTGTGGGATGTCTGATTTACTATTCAAAACTCATATGATTTTTTTCTGTGGAGCATAAAAGGAGATGTTAGGCTGATTTAGGGCCTGAATATTGCGCATAATCGCACATATCACCCTGAAGATCATTTCACATGTTGTTCAGTTCTGATTTGTTGACAAGAATATTTTTGGCAGAACATTTGATTTTTATCTGCCTTTGCAGGATCTTATGACATGGGCCATTAAAACTCAGGCTTTGATACAAGTCATCTGACCTCTCTAAAAGTTAAGGTTGAATTAGTCATTGCCACACGTAATGAGTCACAGTAGTGACCCCCCTCCCACGCACCGGCTACCTCATAGAGGTACTTTAGTTCTGGCCGTTTTAACCGTAACGCCAATCTCTGAACTACCCCTGTCTCCTCTCCCCCTTATGTATAATTGAGGGCTTTTATCATCAACAAAATGCATCAATAAATAACCACATCTAAAATCCCAGGTTAGCTAAGCATTCATATTTAGCAGTGTGCAGCTCCAAATACAGGAGACAAACAAAGAATTTGTCTCTGCATAGAATCCCCACAGTGGCAAAGCAGGATTTCATAAAACAGTGCATGGTGTGTCATTTGCAGAGTCTCATTTACTAAGTGCAACTAGAGTTAGGCCTTTCATTTCTGCACTGGCATAATGGATTTTATGGCGCTTTCCATTTAGCATTTTGATATGCTGGTTTATCTTCTCATCTCATGGGAGCTGTACTGAACATCACTCTCTATATGCTAAATCATTCATTTGTACCCACACTGCTAACATGTGGGTACAAATGATGAATCTGTCTTAATGTTCCTGGTATGAAGGCATTGTGATATTTCACAAATACAAACTCCAGTGTAAATTTACATTCTGAAAAAAACTTCACAGATTTGCAGAGGTGAACTGTGGCAGAAGCTGAACATTGTGGCTGTTCTGTGGTTCTATGAATTCTTTACAATTTACACAATTATTAATGTATAATTAATAATATATTTTAGTTTATTTTTTGTGTAATGTTTATATATTTATATATTATAATATATTTATATTTTAAGGACTGCATCTTTTACATGCAGTAATTGCTTTACAATAATAGTTCTGTTACTATTATCAATGCAATCCATTTCAACCCTTGAGTCTTCCATTTCCATTTTAGGAAGACAATGTCCACAAGCATTATTATTCTTATAAATTAATTAAAAATTTTTATATAATGTTTATATATTTACATATTATAATGAATATAATGAATAAATATAGCTGTAAGCAGCAATTACGGGGTTAAGCCGAATAAGGGCAGAAAAGGAAATATTTGTGGACATCTGTGATCATGAGGTTAGGATAAAGCTGTTTAAATTACATCAGTTAAAGCACTTATAACATAATAACATGATTTATAACTTCTAAGCAGTAGGTGGTGCTATGACGAAACTCGGCATGCAGTCAAATTTGTTGACGCACCATAAAACAATGGTTGGGCCGATCAAAAATATCAAAAATATATATAAAAAAAAATCAAAAATAACTTTTTGTCATGGGTGTAGATGCTACATAATTTCATACAAATCGGACAAATTTTGTAGGAGGAGTTTGAAAAAGTAGGTTTTGAATAAAATTCAATATGACGGACAGTAAGTGTGGTAGAATATGGCAAATTTGGTATCGTAGGACTCGGCATAAGCCAACAAATCTAATGATGTAAGTTAAATGACAATATGTTGAATTTTTCATATGTTATAAGCATTTTCATAAATTTCATTATATCTCTTGACCACTAGGGTGTGCTAACATAAAACTTTACAGGTCCTCTCAGAACATGGCCTTGAGGAATCATACCGAGTTTCGTAATGATACGAATTCGTAAAACACAGCATTTCATGACAAAATTCAAATTGGCCGACGCCCAAAATGGCCGACCAAAGAAAATTGGATATCGTTCAACTCGGCATGCCTCAAGGAATCTAAGGAGACCATCCTCATGATTTTAGGACAAGGCATTCAAGTTATAAGCAAAAATAGCCATTTTCCTATCGCGGCTCTAGTAGGTGGCGCTGTGACGATACTGTGCATGTACCCCCAAGTCATGCCTGTAATGACATATACCAAATTTGGTGTCAATACACCAAATCATTGCGAAGATACAGCATCAAATTCATTTTTGCGTGCTCGCCGTCAAATTCGTTGATGCGCTATATACGAGAAGGAATTGGCCGATCAAAAATCTTTTAATAATTTTTTGAGTGTGAGTAGATGCTACATACCAAATTTCTTGAAAATTGGACAAACGCTCTAGGAGGAGTTTGAAAAAGTAGGTTTTAGGAAAATTTAAAATGGTGGAAAAATTTTCATGAATTTGCATTTGAATCAGCATGAGGCATGGAATTTTGTTTCTAGGACTTGCGCGTCAAAAGTTATGAGCATAAACATAAGTGAATCTTTGAACTGTTGGTGGTGCTAGAGGGTTTGAGGTAGAGACCAAATTTGTCAAGACTGTCCTCTATCTGTGTGCCAAATTTCATAACTTTTTACCATACGGTTCTATGGGCTGCCATAGACTCAAGAGTGGAAGAATAATAGAATAATAAGAAAACTAACGATTTCAATAAAAAAATAAATAAAGGCACTGTGTCAACAAATTAGCCACTTGGGTTTCAAACTGGTTTAATTTTAGTGGACACAAGAATTTGTGGATGCTCCAAACAAACCCAGACCCCTCTAAAACAGATCAAACTTAGAAAGTACTTTGATCACACAAAGCATGTTTTTCTGCACTTTTTTCAATGTGTTAGAAGTGCATACAACTGTAGTCATGATATTACCATATTTACCAAAATACTGAGGTATAGCAACACTAATTTAGCACTATTACACTGCTAAACACTACAACTGATTAAACATTTAGTTCTCTATTTAAATGTCTACTGAGAGTGAGTGAGTCAAATGAGCACATTTTGTTTTATTTGCAGTCCTTTTGAACAAATTAAGAGATATAAACTCTATGGAATCAATTGGGCACAACTGACATAGATGATTATAGTGTTTCAGGGGAGGATGTTAAAGATAAAGTGATCGTTTAGTGCAGTTATTAGACAGTGAAGAAAGACATTGTTCTTCGAAACTACAGCATGTCAATCAGTACCTTAAAAGTGTCTTAAAGCCCAGAGGAGGAAGGTCAAGTGTTGCTTCAGCCTCTGAATGCTGGTGGGAGTCTTGCCCACTTGCCCACTCGTGGTTCTGGGTTGCCTACATGCCAGGCTTAGAATGGCCTACTTTGGTGAGTCCAATTCTAGGACATTAACTGTGTTAGTTCTGATGGGGCTTGCCGAGCCACAAGGGGCTCAAGAGGTATTGTCAGGATATAAATGGGACACTCAGAAAGGTGAGTCACCTAGTGGTGGTGTTTCTCTGGGTCATGTTCTGATTAGGACAAATGAAGATTACTACAATTAGTGTTGTTACAATGCTGTTGACCTGACATTGTCAAGTAAGAAAAGTAAGCTGTGCTGTTGTTTCTACTTACTTATGTGGCATCCAACTCTGCTTTGAAAGTAATTGTGTAGCAAAGTATTTATATATATGCAATAAGGTACGAGAGGCTGAAGCTTACTATATTATGTAGAAGAGTATTGTGAGAAAAAGATCGAGTGAGCGAGTTTATTACCTGCATTCAGACAGCTGAAGGGCGTTTTTTTAGGCACGACGCAAAGTGCCTAACAACGGCCTTCAGCCGTGACTTATTCACGATACAGCACTAGCAGTACAGTTACCACACAATACAAATATTAAAGCCAGAAATATGTATCAATGCAGCTTTCATGAAGTAAAGTTTCACTAAAAGCCTTCCTTCCGCCAGAAAAAAATAGTCCCCGACAGTGAACAGCAACAGAAGTTACATTATTACGCCATTAGATGGCGGCAAAGACTGTCTTTATGAGTGTGTCAGTCAGTAATGAAGACTTTTACATTGAAAAGACTGAATTGTTTTGAAAACAGAAGACGACGCAACTGACAAATGCTTTGACTATCGCTTTCAGTCACGGGAAAACCCCTTAACTGTTAAAAGGACAAGATAATACATCGGACATTTAAACATACAGTTTACGTTGCTAAGAGTGGTTGCTAAGGGTGTTGTGTAGTGATACACAGAACTGTTGGGTGAAGCGGTCATAGCCGTGTTTTATCGTGAATAAAACACAATTATTGACCAATCAGAATCAAGGACAGGAACTAACCGTTATATATATATATATATATTATTCCTCTTTCTGAAAAAAAAGTAGTTATGTTTGAAAGAAACTCATTAAAGATGCACAATATATCAGTTACTGGCTGATACTACAGATTTTTAATTGATAGGTATAGCCGATATTGTATATTATTGTATAATTGTGCATGGTAATTTCCTCTAATTTTACATTTAGATTATCTTGAATGTCATTAAATAATTACTATTACTACTAGTGTTTTGTTTTTTATTCATTTGGACAAATAATTTAATATCGGCCATTTGTTGGTTATCGGCCATAACATGAAAATAATTATCATCATATGGGTGAATTTTAAGATCGATGCATCCCTAATCATTGCTATAATGCTCGGGTGTTGTGGGTGTTTGCCAGGGCATTTCAGTTGCTAGGATTCATTTTAAGGGCATTTGCTATACGGTTGCTATGGTTTTCTGTGGCCATTTGCAAAAACTGCTTAGACTAGTCTTAACAGTTTGTCATCTAATTATTTTAAGGTCATCATTTTTTAAAGTCTGTTACATAAAAAGAGTGAACGTGATTTCACCAAATACAACATGTTCCTGGATCAACATCTTTGTTGATCCTGGAACAACATTACAATTAACCAATCAGATTTGAGTGCCATACAGTTTATGTCAAGTTTAGGCTTACAACCAGGGTTAGGTGCTTCTACATCAGTTTTATTCATCTATTATTTCCCTCTGATTTCAGGGATAACTTATGGGTAGGGTTAGGTTAGGGTTATAGATATGGTTAGGTCTAAATTTTCAGACAGGAATGTTATTCCAGGATCAACAAAAAATGTTGATTCAGGAACATGTCTTACTTTGCAAAATCACAGTGACCCATAAAAGCGTAGCTTTTAAAGAAAAGTTGACTGCTTTGACGAACTGCTAGTTGGTCAGACTAGTTCTGAAGACACAGTCTAAACATAGTGACAATGTTTATGCAACTGGCCCCTGGTTGGTTTCTAAGTGGTTACTTACCACCAATTTTCTTTGATATATGGTTTGTGTCTCTCCTCTGTAAGCCTAAATTTGAATATCTTATTGCATACTTAGAAAAGTTATATCACTCCTCTTATCAATAAACCACATAATTTGAGGTACCATTCATGTCTGCAGAACAAACAATGTCAGTATATATATATATATATATATATATATATATATACACACACACACACACACACACATATATACTGTATATATATACTATATATAACAAAAATTGGTTGTATTTAGTAAACCCACCCAAAAAAATGGTTCCAAACAAATGCTCTGTTATTTAAGCTTTCTTTGTCAGTTGATACAAATAGCTCAGCATGAGCCTTCTCTGGCCACAATGTTGCAGTTTCCCATATTCATCATGATATACATTTTTAATGAGTTAATAAGCCTGTGTTTTCCCTTTGAATTAGCGTGATCCCTTGGGCTATTCATTGAGTGATCATCCAGAACTGTTGTTCAAGCAATAAGCTCAAAGCAAAATATGAGCATAATCTGTTAGATGAAGGAGTCCATTCAGAGGCAATGGTAAGGGGCAGGTGCACAAGGGTGGATGGTAAGGTGGAGTAATTACTGACAGGATTAAGAGGGAGCAAGATGGATGCTGCATGGGGATCTGCTTGCCTGATATGTACATGCAGGCTTTATATAGTAGTGTGGGTGAATTATTTAAGCATTGGTTTGCAGCACTGTTTCAGTTCACATGGCTCTCTTACATAACAACACTTCCCTGAGGTCTACTGATGAGATGGAGAAGAGGAGGGAGATGAGGGAATGAAGAAGAGAAGATGAAAGAAAGGATGAACAATCTTAAGGCCTATTCACACCAATGTGAATATTCAGTAGGAGGACAATGTTGAATAAAAACAGTAGGTTCCTATAGGCTTGTTCTCACTGGGTGCAGCAGCCAACAAACCTAATGTTTTTTGCAGAGAGACATTTTATGTATTTAACTGGTCAATAAGATATTAATTTACAACAGCACCACAACGGCAAACGAAACAAATGAATTAGTGCTGTCAAATCAATTAATCACATCTAATATAAAAGTATATTAGATGCGATTAATCGCAATTAATCGAGTTGATAGCACTAAAATAAATATGTAAATATTTATTTGTGCATATATATATATATATATATATATATATACACACACACACACACACACACACACATACATATATATATATATGTGTGTGTGTATATATATATATATATATATATAGTCCAACAAAATTTGTTTAGGTCTTGGTGTGAATATAGCTTTCGACTGCAAATTGTTTTGCATTTTCATTTTGCGTTGGGTGTGAATAGGTATTTAGAGAGGGGAAACAGAAAAAGGGAATGGGGCTTTGTGTGTGAGAGGACTGGTGAGGTATAGGACAAAGATGTTTCCTTGGAGAAAGGTGGACAACGGATCTGGAGGGCAACAAAGGGGAATATAAAGAACATGAAGAGAAAGTGACAAATAAAGGCTGAAGTAGATAGGCAGGGCATAGAGGAGAGGGGGAGAAAAATAAGACGATAGGAAAGAAGTAGAGACAGAAGGAGAGCCACGCATGAGAACACTTGTAAACTGCACATATACATGACAGGTCTGTGGATGAAGGCTGGAGCTGTCTCAGCGTCTGCTTGTTATAGCAGTCGTGCTTCAACACACACACGCTTCAAACATCACTAATGCTATCACTCTTTCATTAAAGTTAAACTATGGATGTATCCCAAATCGCATACTTCCCTACTATATAGTAGGCGAAAAAGACTTATGTCAGAATTCACGGTACTCATAAAAGAGTAGGCAAAAAGTACCCGGATGACATAGTACTCCCGGTGAGATTCTGAAGTGTGCATCCAATGGACAATTTACTATACCATGAGGCCACGAGAGAGGATTTGTGAATGGCGGTGAAGCGGCATAACTGACAATGGTAGGTCGCGTGATAAGGGCAACATGGTGAATGTAGTATGTCCAGATTACATTCATACCATATAGAATGTACTTTTTTACAAATTCAAAATAAGTATCTACTCAAGAGAGTATGCGATTTCAGACACAGGCTGCCTATGTCACTTGTGGCGCTCTAGTGGTTAAAAAATAAAACTGCATAAGAACATTGTAGCTGGAGCTACGGTTTATGTATATGACGAGTCACGCAGGTACTGGGATACTCCGCAGCGGTTGTCGTCTCGCCCAGGCTAAAATATTCTGAATATAAATACTTATTATAGGTATACTGTAATGATTCATGATAAGACAAAAACACGTTTTGGAAGATGGATTCATAAGGTACTTTTGAACAAAAAAGTTTCATTGTGTACCTTTAAAGGGATAGTTCACCCAAAAATGAAAATTATCCCATGATTTACTCACCCTCAAGCCATCCTAGGTGTATATGACATTCTTCTTTCAGACGAATACAATTGGAGTTATATTAAATAATGTCCAGGCTAATCCATGCTTTATAATGGGAGTGGATGGTGCCCCAAGTTCTAAAGACAGAAAAAATGCAGCCATCCATTATAAAAGAAGTTCACACGGCTCTGGGGGGTTAATAAAGGTCTTCTGAAGCAAAGCGATGCGTTTATGTAAGAAAAATATCCATATTTAAAACTTTATAACCTGTAATCTCTAGCTTCCGCTAACCGTCATACGCGCGTTCACGAGAGAGTGGCGTCCCAGCTTATGATGTAAGACGCAGGCGCAGCTTGAGCTCCGGTGAGAATATGCTAGTCTTGCGAGAACCAAATTGTGTACAGCAAAGGAAATCCACGCGAATTGTTTGAGCTATTACTCTACATTTTATTAGAGTTAAAATACTGATTTCTTGTGAATATCCGGGTTGCTTCAACAAAGCTAAAGTCTTGTGATTACGTGCGCCGACATCAAAGGGAGATGCACCATTTCACAAATTCCCTGTAAAGGATCCGGAGCGATTGAAGCTATGGCTGCTCGCTCTTCGCTGGGATGTAAATACACCTGTGGAAAAATTATATAAACGCGTGCTGTGCAGTCAACATTTCCGCTCCGAGGATTACAAGGCAGAGAAAAGTACAAGACGAGTACTTAAATCGTCAGCTGTGCATATGCCCGCGCTGTTGTTTCAGCCAAACGAGGTATATTATCAATAAATACTGTAATATGATTGCTATATAAAGTTTTTAAGTAATCGCTCATGTAACTGTTGTAAAGTTTTTTTAAATTATTATTTTTTTTTTAATCTCTACATGCAATTTAACATTTAAAACTAGCACAACTCGGTATTCCACCAAACTGACTGTAAAACAAATGTATAGAGTGAATACAGCTAGCCCACACCTATAACAACATAATATTTACACACACAAAAAAAATACTTACTCCACAGACTGTGTACCACCAGGTCCTTCAGGCCTTGGTCGACGCCTCCAGTTTATACGAGGTAAGGGGAATACTACTTCGAATACACTTTGGCTCAACAAAGGCAGAAAGCCTTCATATTGTGTTACACAGCAGCGCTCCGTCCTCTCACCGGCAACATAAAAAACTTATAAAGGTGGCATTCCAATCGCCCATTCGTGGCAGCAAACACTCTCAACCTCTGTTGGTATAGCTTCGCATATCCCGCATGAGCACCACCACGGTGGCGCGTTACAGCTGCGACACGGCTACCGGTGCTGATCTGCGGCCACTCCAGTCAGTGCTTGTGTTTACACTAGCCGCGGCACGTTTCAGAAGTGGCTCGCTGCGCCGCGCCGCTTCGCTAAAGATAGGCGGCAAGTCTATTTTTGACAGACGCCGCAGACGATTGCAGTGTAAATAAGGGATCACGAGCTCTCCGTCTCCTCAGTTCTGTTGTTTGTGCCGCTCCTCCGACAGCCTCCTCCATCACCTGGAGTTCATGGTCCGTATTCCAGTTCAAACAAATATGGCTGGGCAAAAAACTCCTCTTGGCTTATATCGAAATCCTCCGACATTTTTCTTTACAAATCCTAGTTTTGTACTTTTAATTCGTGACTGGTATTTTGTTTTGCTCTCTCCTCTGCACTTCCGTGTTCGTCACCGGAGCTCACACTGCGCCTGCGTCCTACGTCATAAGCTGGGACGCCACTCTCTCGTGAACGCGCGTATTACGGTTAGCGGAAGCTAGAGATTACAGGTTATAAAGTTTTAAATATGGATATTTTTCTTATACAAACGCATTGTTTCGCTTCAGAAGGCCTTTATTAACCCCCTGGAGACGTGTGGACTTCTTTTATAATGGATGGGTGCAATTATTTGGACCTCAAATTTTGGGGCACCATCCACTCCCATTATAAAGCATGGATTACCCTGGACATTATTTAATATAACTCCGAAAGTATTCGTCGGTGTCATATACACCTAGGATGGCTTGAGGGTGAGTAAATCATGGGGTAATTTTCATTTTTGGGTGAACTATCCCTTTAAGTTATGTTCTGGTCAGGGCCATGGCATGGGACTAGTGAATATTTCTCATGGTGTATTGATTCACTTTTGAGAGATAATTTCAAAAGCCCTGGTCTGCTCTGTTAAGTTGTTGCGCTCATATCATGTCGATATTGTTTAAATCTGTCTTGCTTCACATCATGTTCCCCCCTCTTCTATTCATCATTTCTTGTCATTTTTCAGCTATTTTCCTTTAAAAAAACAAAACAATAAAAACTGCAAAAAAGCTCTAATGATCTGAGTTGTAGTTTAGTGACATTGCGCAGCCCTAAAATATGGATGATATTTTGTTTTTCTGTAATATATTGTGATAGAAATGTTTACCAGATGACTTTAATAGCTATATTTGGAAGGAATTATTTTATGATTTGGGTGATTTTGTAGGTGATTTTTGTACATTTGTAGGCCTGTCGCGATAGTCGATAAATCGACTTATTGCACGATATATGGACATGACCTCGATAATTTTTGGTGACCCGATATATTGCCCATTATGTCACCGACATTTTGCCGATCGTGCTGCCTCTGTCATCTCGTCTGCTCTCCGAGGCGAAAGCGGGGCTCAGGCAGCTCCTTCATACACAGAGCTGACATCGACAGGTGGAAAAATGCGCCATTCGAGTCGTTTCCTGACAACTACAGACAGTTTGGAAGAATAAGTGCAAATGTACTCAGTTTCCGCAATCCACTGGTGCAAATATAAACATGACAGCGCGAAATGGTGCACGCTCACAGCTAGTTTAACATGGGACGCGGCGGTCGCAAGTGTCTAGTTCGTTTTCATAGAAAACGCGTTTCTAAATTCCACTGCGCCGTTTTTCCATGGAAACGTGTTTGTTTGACTGTTGCACTCGCGTCTTTCGCAGCATCTCGTGCATGACGCGGCGCTCAAGTTAAAAGAAGTTTTTCAAACACGCCTCTAGAAAAACAGATAACTCAACAGGCCATATCTGACTGCTAAATCTGTCTTTGTTCATGTGGACATCTGACAATAGCGTGCACCCTTACTTTACTGAGAAAACAAGGTCAGGGAAAAACCTGTAGATGGAAAATCTCCATATAAGTGCCTTTTTTTCTACTTGTTGTTTTGCCGTTTTTGTTAGCAAAGGTTTATTTATTATTTATTCAACATTATTATTTTTTTGACACTTCAGTTCCAGTGTCTAAATATTCTTAAGAGTTAAGTTCATTGTCATTTGAAAGTGTGTAGGCCTACTTGCATTATTATGCTGTAATATTATGATTATATATTCAGTGGCATAAAATGGTCTTAAAATGACAATAATATCGCATATCGCAATTATTTCTGGGGCAATATATCGCACAACAAGAAGTAGTTATCGTGACAGGCCTATACATTTGTATAGAAAATAAAAATAGTTTTAGGAAGCTGAACAATAATTTTTTTTTTTTTTTTTTTTTTGATTTATGAACTTTTATGATTTTATGAATGATTTAAATTAAGTTAAACCTTGAGTGTTCACAGTTGGGTATACTCTTTACAAGACCCAACTCAAATCTCTTTCAGTATAGTTTAAAAAAAAATTATTTTTCACTTGAAATTTCATAGGCCTCATTCCCTGTTTTTGGCCCATTCAGTATGACTATAAAATATTATTTGTATTGTAATTATTAATTAAAAATATTAAACAATATAAGAAATAATACTATTGCACTTTAAAAAAAAAAAAAAAAAATCGCACCAGGTCAAAATTGAATTGTTGAGAGAAAAAACACAGATAAGTTTTATTGTTACATTCAAAAATAATGTGAAATACAAGTAAATGAAAACAAAATGTTTACAAAGATTATAAACACTATAAAGATGTATTTTAGTTCCCCTTAATCCACAACAATTCATTTCATTTAGGGTGTGTTCACACTTGTCACGTTTGGTTCGATTAAAACGAACCCTGGTGCAATTGCTCTGTTAGTGCGGTTCATTTGAACGTGTGAACGCTGCCATCCGAACCCTGGTGCGCACCAAACAAACGGACTGAGACCGCTGAAAAGATGGGTCTCGGTCCGCTTCCAAATGAACTCTGGTGCGGTTCGAATGATATATGAACGCAACACGGACCAAAGACATGTAAACAAACCAAAAAAAAGGAAGATGAGACCCTAAAAAGGACCGAATCCTCACGCTTATCGTTTTTTCTCGTCATAGTCGCGAGTTTGCCCATCACAGCCATCAGACGCGCGTCTCCACGCAGCAGATCGTTTGTGTGACGGAGGGATTCCCGCCGCTGTTTTGACTCCTTTACACATTTTATAAGCTCTTCATGAGTTCCCAGCTGTCCAAAATACCATCATATGCAGGCTACGCACACACAGCAAGCGCATTTACCACAGCACACAGCATTGTTTTGGATGTTCGGTAAGTGTTTGGTAAGTTCCATCTCAAAATAGGCAATACGTCATAAAATCCGACCAATCAGGTTGTGAATGTATCCCTATGCCTTTAGGTTCGGTATCTTTTGGTTCGGTGATAAAATTGCCAATCTGAACGCTAATCGGACCAGGACTAAATTTTTTTTTGTTTTTTTTTTGTTTTTTTTGGTCCGAACCAAACGAACTGAACTACAAGTGTGAACGCACCCTTAAACAGTATTCAAAACAGGAATGAAAAAATATGAGTATAAAATAAACATAACAGCATTCATTATAAATGCCAAGACTAAAAAAATGTATTTAAAGCAAAACTAAAACTGAGATGATAAAACATGGCTTATATTCTGGAAAGTAATAAAAATAATACAAAATGTATTTTATTGTACTCTGTAAAATTACAATACTTATATTTACGTATTAATTTCTTCATTTTCAAAGCTTTTATTTTTATAATTTTTTTTAAAAAATTAAAATTTGCGCTGCATGTTTCAGAGTGAAGAACGGTGCTTATTAATTCTTTTTTTTATTTCAATATATCCTGTAATAAATAAAAGTAATTTATAGGACACTGTAAAGTTACAATACTAATATTTACATCTTAATTTATAGTACACTGTAAAATTACAATACTAATATTTACATCTTAATTCATTTTCAAACTGCAGAGCTTTTATTTTGGCGGTTTGTCAGCAAATAAATATATGCACCGCTGCGTGTTTCAGAGTGAAGTGTGGCACTGTGTTCATTTCATTTTATTTCGATATATTGTGCATATATAACGTTCCTCCATCAGACTCTGAATCAACACACCATAATTTCTCTGCACACTGTCCCATAGCACACTGCCATGCCCGCTCTGGCCCAACCCCTGCCTCCCATTCTCATACCAGCCAGTCAGCAGTGCCAGGCAGCCACACTAACTCCATCTCTTTCATCTCATCCTTCTCCAGCATATTGGCTTTTCATGCATGGGTTGTGCTCAGGCCTGCAAGCTGCCACACTGCCACAGCCCATAAACACGCAAGGGCTCGGCACACTTCAGGTCTGTGCATCTTGCGGGACCACTGACGCATTTTGACACAAGCGGCACTCATGTTTTGAGTCGAGACTCATAAAGCAAGTGCTCCCAATTCTGGTTGCCAGATCTTTTTAGTTATGAGTATTATTTTTTGTAATCCAAACAACAGCTGAAGTCGGACACAACGGCATTGGGACCAGAGGGCGTTAGTCTGTATCACTATTCCAGAGTGATTCCTAGCTGCTGTGCTTCACGCCACGCGATTCATCCCGCTAAAGTTAATGTGGTAGACACTGTGGTGGCTGTTATGTAATCCAGTTTCTTCAGTTATTAATAATGTCCTGTCAACATGTCCACTTCTCTCTGTTCTTTTTAACAGGCTCCACAGCTCCCTGCCACCTCTGAAATACCTAAAATGATACGTTGATAAAAGATTCGCTGTGCGACGTCAGCGATGACAGATACAGATACATTGCACCGATGACAGATACATTGTTAGTCTGCAGTACACAGTATATTAGGCCAAAAACATTGACAATGGGTAATGGTGAAAAGTGAATAATTTCACTGAATAGAGTCATAAGTTATTGTAACCAAGTCATGAGCAGAATGAGTAATGAAAGCTTTCAGTTCACTTACAGCGATTGTGGGTTTGGATGTTTTGGCCAAGATTACAAAGCCTGAATGATGACGTTAAAGCCATCATGTTGACATGAAAATGAACCCTATTTTTTATTTAAATGCATGTTATTGATCTTATTGTGAAAAATTCACCTGTGTATGTTTCATTTTTCGACCTTCCCCGCTCTACATTTTTGTTCTTTTTTGATAATCTGTTACACTCAATAAGCATTTAATTTCAAGGAACAATTTTTCGATTGATAGTTTTCAGTATTCAGTACCTTTTCATCCACCATCTTGTTGTGGTGCATTCTGGGATTCTCTGCAACATGTAATGGTACCTTAATAAATATGTGTAGTATGCAGAACTGTCACATTATTTGAGTTTAAACGCTGTTTAGTGCATTTTTTAATTTCAATATTAACATGTACATGTCCCCTTTAATCAAGATATTATTTAATGGACAATAGAATTCAAAAATCAAATTCTTTTATTTCTTTTACATACTTTTATTGAATTTGTCTGTCCCAGAATGTGTCTGTCCCTGAATGTGTGTGTGTGTGTATATATAAATATTTATTTACACTGCCCGGCCAAAATAAAGTCGCCGTTTGGATTTTAATAGGCAAATACTTAAGAATCTATGAATGGATCATTATTACAGTGATTATTATGTTTCTAGCATGTTATATGTTTGGCAATGGTTCTTTTAACCCTAAAAGATGGAGTGTGTAGCTTTTCATTTCTTAAACAACCATGTAGGAAGACACATCATGGCCATATTCCAGGATGACAATGTCAAGATTCACCAGGGTTAAAATTGTAAAAGAATGGTTCAGAGAGCATGAAGAATCATTTTCACACATGAATTGGCACCTCTGAGTCCAGACCTTAAATTCATTGAAATTCTTTGGGATGTGCTGGAGTAGACTTTACAGAGTGCTCACCTCTTGCATTGTCAATACAAGATCTTGACCAAAAATTGATGCACCTCTTGATGGAAATAACATCACAACATTTATTTCCATCGAGAGGTGTATAATTTTTTGGTCAAGATCTTGTATTGACAATGCAAGAGGTGAGCACTCTGTAAAGTCTCCTCCAGCACATCCCAAAGACTTAAACTGAGGTTAAGGTCAGTGCCAATTCATGTGGGAAAATGATTCTCCCTCCCAACAATTCTTTCACAATTTGAGCCTGATGAATCTTGACATTGTCATCCTGGAATATGGCCATGATACATCTTAATACATGGTTGTTTAAGAAATGAAAAGCTACACACTCCATCTTTTAAAAGAACCGTTGCCAAACATATAACATGCTAGAAAAATAATAATCACTGTAATAATGATCCATCCATAGATTCTTAAGTATTTGCCTATTAAAATCCAAACAGCGACTTTTCTTTAGGCCGGGCAGTGTGTGTATATATATATATATATATATATATAAAATATACACCGATCAGGCATAACATTGACCACTGACAGGTGAAGTGAATAACACTGATTATCTCTTCATCACGACACCTGTTAGTGGGTGGGATATATTAGGCAGCAAGTGAACATTTTGTCCTCAAAGTTGATGTTAGAAGCAGGAAAAATAGGCAAGTGTAAGGATTTGAGCGAGTTTGACAAGGGACAAATTGTGATGGCTAGATGACTGGGTCAGAGCATCTCCAAAACTGCAGCTCTTGTGGGGTGTTCCCGGTCTGCAGTGGTCAGTATCTATCAAAAGTGATCCAAGGAAGGAACAGTGGTGAACCGGCGACAGCGTCATGGGCGGTCAAGGCTCATTGATGCACGTGGGGAGCAAAGGCTGGCCCGTGTGGTCCGATCCAACAGACAAGCTACTGTAGCTCAAATTGCTCAAGAAGTTAATGCTGGTTCTGATAGAAAGGTGTCAGAATACACAGTGCATCACAGTTTGTTGCGTATGGAGCTGCATAGCCGCAGACCAGTCAGGGTGCCCATGCTGACCCCTGTCCACCACCGAAAGAGCCAACAGTGGGCACGTGAGCATCAGAACTGGACCACGGAGCAATAGACGAAGGTGGCCTGGTCTGATGAATCACGTTTTCTTTTACATCACATGGATGGCCGGGTGCGTGTGTCGTTTACCTGGGGAACACATGGCACCAGGATGCACTATGGGAAGAAGGCAAGCTGGCGGAGGCAGTGTGATGCTTTGGGCAATTAACAATAACAGTAAAAATTTAAACAACCTCATAGGGTAAAATTGACTGTTTGAGTTAGGACTTTACTTTTATTAAAAGTAACCACTGGTCATCCATAGTTGCATCATACATTTAGATCATGATAACCACCATGGTAAAATATGACTGTGGTTTTTATGGTATTTGTTATGAAAAACAGTAGCCTAAATAATACATGTTTTAGTATAAATACAAATGCGCAAATAACAATTATATTCCATTACTGCTTTAATACATGTCTACATTAATAATATAATAAAATTCGATATGAATATACCACATTTCTGCCACATTCAATACCATTGTGCAGTTCAGGGGCAGACTGGCCATCTGGAGCACCGGGAGGTTTCCCAGTGGGCCGCTGTATAATGTGGACTGGCCAGTTAAGCCCTGTTCACTCCGCCAGTGACTTTGTCACTGTATGTCACTAGTCTCTGTACTGTGAAGACGCTTGTGGGTGTCCCCAGTGCTGTCGCTCTTTAATGTTATTGCTAGACAGCACGTCTGGCCATATCTTTAGAAAATTCAATAACAAATGATAGTGTGAATTTAGGTTGATTGGGACACTTTTTCCCAGTCATCTCAATAGCAAAAAGTGTCCCAATCAACCTGAACTCACCCTTATATATTACTGGTAAAACTAAAATATAATTCTAATTTCACTTAAAATAATTAATGATCCTTCTAATTAGACATTCTAATTAGCGTTCTGTTGTTGAAGAGTGGTGTGATATAAACTACAGCAGTGTACAGTGCATTAAATCATTAACCAGACTGAAGGTAGGGTAGGTAATTTTTTTTATAAACACTTTTTGTTATACTGGTTGAAACTCTCTTCACATCCTGATTGCAATCAATATTAGAAGTGGTCCAAATATTAAAACATGTACATATATCTTCTGTGGAAGTCCCAGGACCACAAAAAATGTTTGTCCAATCATGATCATGATATGTAGTTCCTTCTGAACCAAAACAATGATCTTATGTCGTAACCGTAATTACAAGATGGCAACCCGTGATGTTCTGCCCGGAGCTGTCACATCCACAGACTCATGTCAACACTATCAGTGCCAAAATGATTCTTCAGCTGTCAGGTGGTACAAGTAAGAGCTCTGTAAGTTGTTTACGTTCATAATTATTGTAATGTTATGTGCTTTGAGACATGAGGTAATTTATTGCTGTCTCTCGTGATGCTTTGCAGACTCGTACTGCCAAAAATTACTAAAACGTCATTCGAATTTGACAAATAATCAATTTTCTTGTCCCTGATTATCAACATAATGCAGGGGAAACTGTTATATAGACTGCAGCAGTGCTAAATTATATAATATGCATCATATAATTAAAGGTGCAATAGGACATAAACAACTCAGAGAGCTTGTACCTGACTGCTGCAGATTATTTTCCGTGTTGATACTGTTGACATGGAAACGCATAATTGCGAGTCTGAGGATGTGAACAGCTCCGGTTAGAACATCATGGGTTGCCATCTCTTAATTACAGTATATGGCGTGAAAGCAGCATAAGCTCTGTGGTTTTTTTATTCTGTAGGAACTGTAAAAGGTGGCTGCTGTTTGTTTGCGGTGCTCAGTGACCAACGTCTGTACTCTGCATAGCATGAAACACGCTGATGATATATGATGTCTGCACGAACAGGGTGCACGAGGGTTTGTAAAAACATATGTTGACAGGCAGCATTTTATGCTGCCGTTTGAGCCGAGCTGATAAATGGTCTGTGTGGTGTAGTTTAAATGAGTGGCGCTGTTTCATTAACATTATATTCGAATGTTTGTTATAATTGTATAGAGCAAAATTATATCGAAATAATTATCGTTATCGTTTTATCGCCTAGCCATATTTATACATACAGTATTTTTTTAACTAGATGAGTAAAGTTTGATGACAAACTTTGATGTTGGCTTGACAATGTCAGGTCTGAAATAACAGCTTGAAGTTTGAAGGTTTTATTCAGAGAAATAATAAAAAATGTTACTAGCATGATTTAGCATGTTGCTAACATGATTTAGCATGTTGCTAGCATGAATCTGCATGTTTTAGCACATTAACATGACTTAACATGTTGTTAGCATATTTTACCACTTTGCTAGCATGAATTATCATGTTGCTAGCATGTTTTAACACGTTGCTAGCATGAATTAGCATGTTTTAACACTTTGAATGTCCGTTTGATGAAAATTGTTAGAAAAGATATAGCACACCGAGTCAGTCAATAGTCTGAAGGTCTGACCCGAGTTTGGTGGTTGTAGCTTGAAAGCTTTAGGGGAAGATACTGTTCAAATTTTGGCTCAGAAGAAGTTTAAATAGTAGATCAGTATGTTGGCTATTCCAGTGTTACAGGATTTTTGTAAGTCCATTTTATGAGGCTTTTTCTGTCAGTATATGTAAATTATTTTAAATGATTCTGGGTCAGTGAGTCATTTAAATTGTTATGCATATGTTGCATGCAGTGACAATTCAGCGTGTATTTGGTGTGTCATTTCAGTTAGCATTAGCACAACTGTGTGCAGTTTCGGCCTAAGGCTGAAGCTCTTCTGTTAACATGATGAGGACATTGACAGGCATAGACAGTGTCATGCTGCCAGGTGTGCTTGTTGGTGATGCATGAATTGTCTAAGAGAGACAATCGCTACGGCTGTGCATTTTCTGCCACACACAGGCAGGGGTTATTCCCATATTATTGTCTAATACGCAAGAAGGATGTAATGTGTTTACACCCTTCAGGTTTCAGCTAAAGGTTTACTGTCAGTCACAGGCATCCAGAGCTTTCCCACAGGCGCAAATGAGGAGAGGGAGAGGAAGAGAGAACCTGTTCGGCATAATAGAGCTGTAGATTGCACAATGTGAGACAGGAAGGACAGGCAACCGTAACGGAGCTTGTTTAGATGAACGTAAGATGAGGCGAGACCACAATAGACTCATCCAGAGAGGAATGTACAGTCACGGAGTCTGGCATACAGACAAGATTTCACTTCTAATGAAAGTGAAGTTTGAATGACATTGTGAGAAAATAAAGAGCTACACTAGGTTACTTCTGAATGTGAGAAGAGACTAAAGGTCTGTTTCAAAACTTATTGATCTGCCTACCTAGACAACAATTAAGGCACCATATATTGTGACTAATTTTGAACAAAAACAGCATTGTATCAATCTTTTGCACAGATGGAAATCCCACAGTGCACTGTGAAAAGACTCTTCTAATATGGCAGACGAAGTTAACAGATATTTGATGTGTTCGATGGTTTTTGGCACTGAAGACCAGTTTAAGCAGTTTCTTTCAGCAGTATTTTCAGCTATTATATTTCATCTAATACTAAAAAAGCTATCAACGTTCAAAATTGGGTTAAACGGATCATAGTTGATTTGACCAGGCCCCACAGTTCGGCACGCATGTGATTCGTGAATTAATTACAAAGTTTATCCAAGAGTGAAAGTTTATCATTTGCACATTCAATTGATTTTAAACGATTCCAGCACAAGAAAAGGCAAAAGAGAACTCAATTCGGTACTTGCACACACAGAGAGCTGCATGTCAATACCTCGTGAACACAGAATGGATTCCTCATTCACATCTCCTTGCTCTTGAATGAACTAGGAATGAACCAAAATGAAAATTTTGGCCGATACGATAACCGATAATTTTTTATATTTGAAAGCGATAAACGATATTTTGGCCGATAAATCTAAATCCAAATTTTTATACAATTTTTGAGAGGCTGATTACAAAAACAAAAGTCTCACCATTAAAAGCCATGTCCAAAACACACAATTATAATGTTCTCATTATAATTTTATGTAGCCTATATGACAGACTTGCACTGCATATGTTGAACTTAACTGTATTTTCCTTTTTGAAGTGATTCCAATCATATTTTAAGCAATTCAAAACCATTATGGTAAACAGTGCATATCTGAAGTGTCTTAGCTGAAGGAAATAATCCATTATTTATTGGCTTTAATACAGTTTGTGTATATATATATATATATATATATATATGAATATATATATGATACTAAAATAACACTGCATTGTGCATTTTAGCATAATTAGCTCAAGCTATATCTAATTTTGCTGTGTGCAACTCATTCTTGATTCATTTGTGCATACTCTTCTATATGAATGTGCTATGCCTTGTTTATATTTATATGTAAATATGTGTAAATTATACACCCCTGAGGTACTCCCAATAAGAGCGAGTTGCCTTTCTGCTTGCCTTGGCTGTTTTTTTTTTTTCTTTTGCTGAAGCGCACAGTGGTTTATTGTTTATTAGCTCCAGAATAGAATATTTTGCTGTGTTTATGGTGTGCATAGAGAAAGAAAGAGCTGCTGCAGACCTGCACATTGGAGATTTAGTCCCAAATCACAGTGTATACTGTGTCTGAACCGGCCACACTTCAGTAGTCACCGGCTGTTGCTCGGCAACATGCACCACAGTCCAACATCTTGTGAAGTGTAGAGCCAAGCTGCTGTTTTCCATCTCACCCTTGAACCGCTCTCTCTCTCTCTATTCATTTTGCTCTCCATTCCTCCCTACGGAGACTGTTGTTCATCAGGCATTTCACACATTCTCCTGTTTCTCTCTTGTCTATTCTTCCTATTAAGTTTCTTCTCACTCCGATAGGCCACACGTTGTGCTCTGGACCATCTCGTTATTGTTCATATTTACACAAACTTCCTGTCTATCTCATCATATTTCAGTCTTTCAGGATGCTGTGCGAGTGCGTCTTAGCCCTCTAGAGTATTGGGAGAAGGCAAAGATGGGGACAAATAGGGACATTATGTTCTTGTGGAAGAGGCATTATGTTCAGATGATGCTTCTGCGTTGTCTGTCTTTCTCTCTTGCTCTATCTTTCTCTCGCTCCCTCCATCTGACTGTGCCGTGACGTCTTTTGGTGAACTCTCACACTGAGTCAGAAAGGTGCCAAACGATTTGTTGAAATGCTGTCACATCGCACAAATTTGCTTCATCACTTTGAGAAGAAAACCCTTAAATCTTTTGCATACATCTACCGTCTTCTAGACGAGTGCTTTCTAATTTGTGGTCACTCATCAAAAAGGCCAAAGGGCCACTAAATCAATGTTTTTTAAGCTCATGATAAACTGGATAGCATTAGCATTAATTAAGTAAAGAGTTTCAGAAATTAGTATCTGTCCATGCTATTCTGAATGCGCTAGAGCTGCACGATTAATCGTTAAAAGATCACAATCTCGATTTACCACCCACGTGATCTCATTCCTAAAACGACAATGATTCGCCTGTGTCTATTGACAAAATCACACCGGAACAGTTTTTTTCAGAAGCACAGTATTGTTATTGTGTTATAACACAGAAGAACTGGGATAGACGTTTATAGTTCAGATATAAACACTGATGTCTACAGAAGCGATCAAAATACAGTAGGCTAAATCACCTTTAGAAAGTAACATTGCGCTTCAAATAACGATTGTATCGATTACATCGTTATGCCACCAGGTGGCAACAAGTAGGCTACCTATTGAAACATGTTTTTGTTATTGAATCATTCATACAAGAGATTCGTTCAAAAAATCCTGATTCATCCAGTAATGAAACAAGTGAAATATTAATAAATGAGTCATTGAATCATTCATTCATTTAAATTTTAAATAGACTGCAGCAATTAACTTTTTGTTAGAACTTCTAGTATGTTACGTGATTCTCAATTTATCCAGAATCATGCAGCTCTAGCAACATGTCCTCCAACCAATACGCCCATATATAGGTCGTTCGTCACTTCCCTGAAATACGACCCATAGGAGCGTTTACTAAAGTTGCACCCCTATTGACAACAGAACACTTTCGTTTTAATGTATGAAATACGATCCATAGGAGCGTTTACTAAAGTTGCACCCCTATCGACAACAGGAAACTTTTGTTTTAATGCATTGTACCCTTTTATCTGCGTCATATTTCGGGTTTCGCATAGCTCAAATGGTAGAGCATTGCAATATGCAATCATGTGATCATGCGATCGTGGGTTCGATCCCAGGGAACGCATGTGCTCATAAAGTGTATATGCACTATAAATCACTAAGGGTAGGTTTAGGGATGGGGTAGGTGTAGTCGTTAATAAAAAAAAAATGAGTTTTGCTAAATGGAAATAGGACAAATGGTGTAAAAAGTCCACACATTGCATTTAAATGAACACGCATTTTGATTGGTAACGACGGTCATACGTCATTTCATGATGACATAACACGACACTGTCATTTTTTTTACGCCAGCTACAGGGCGCATGACTTTAAAACGTAAATATAACCTATAGGGTCGTTGTTTTTTTTTTTTGAGGACAGTCTGGCTCTAGTATGCGCATTATTGCTCTATATGCGTATTTTTAAATCTGCAGTCTATAATATTAACAATCTAATTTAAAATGCTAAAAATCTCCCAATAATAAACAACTTAAATCATATTTATTTTTATTTTCCCTCAATAACTATTGTTTTTATTAAAGAACATGCAGTTCTTGAAACTTTTTAAATCACAAAATGAATTGTGGTTAATTCATTTATCTGATAATAAAAATGTTTGATATAAAGCAGATTTGTCATAATTACAGCATGAATAGTGAACATAGCCTATCTTAAAACATATTGTTTGTTTTGTTTTCTTGTTTTAAACGACCTGAATGGGTTAACTACAAAAATCACAAGATTAATCATGATTAATTATTCTAATCTACTGATAATGCTAATAATTTTAATGTTAAAGATCTGTTTGTTTGTTTTTTTTAAACAAAGCAACAGAAAATTGATATTTTTCCTGCTTCTCAGACTTTTATAGAGAAAAAGGCCCTAGTAATCTCACCTGTGTTTCATTGGATGTTTCAGAAGAGATCTCAGCAGTGTCTCTTGGTTTTTGCTGAGATAGAAAAGTCTTTACATAGATTTGTGCCATTTGAGATTTCATGAAATGGTGGTGGCTTGACTCATGAATATTAATTACCTTATGTAGAAATAAATTAACATAATCATTCACTGTTTTGATAATGCCAATGTGAGGTATTGATCTGGAGTTGAAGTGTTTGTTTATTTCCAAGTCAAAATTGAAATGGAAACAGAAACATTACTATTACAAATGTTTAAAAATCATTTAAACAATTTCAGTGCCATTTCAATTTTATTGAGTTGCATTGAAAAACTGTAGATGTACTTCAGGTTCTAGTTGGTCACACATCACACACAGTGTGATTCATCACACTGACCAATAGAAAGCTGATTGGTTTTTGAAAGTGACTTTTGTATGCAAGTCTTGGCGTGCTTATTACACCTATACTATTGATAATAGACAACAAACCTTTTTTTCGCCTTGAAAATTCATCTAAATTTCGCTAGTGTGACCGTGCCTTTAGATTTGTTAACATACAGAGGCCCAAGAAAACCAAGCATGTGCAAATATGCAGAAGTAACACAAATGCACCCACACACACTTTTTCGAATGGGCTGTTTCCTTACCACTGTTAAAATCCTATGCTAGGCCTAGTCTCATTATCCCAGCAGCAGGAACATGAGATTTCTCTTTTTCCCCCTCAAGTCAAACATGAATTATTTAGCTTTGTGTTGATCACGTTGAGTCTCTGCCCTGAGCTTCCCTCCCCAGTTCCCCTACTGTATTTCTCTCTCTCTCTGAGCTGTGTATGTTGTTGCTAGCCTCTACTCAGCAATACAAAATGCATGTTTTGCTCACTGAATTGCCCATATCTCAGAAGTCTTATTCTGAAATCCTGCTCTGAGAGACTATGTCATCATGTATCCGAACAATGTTTAGCCTTTCTTCTCAATGGCACTGTAACTGCACTCAGTAATTATTTCTGTACAGTGCGGGGCGAATCTTCGCTAGCACACACACGTAAATAATTCACCATGCCAATGTTTTGTTGAAGCCAAGTCCCACATTATCAGTGTACACATTAGTGAGTCATAACGGAAAGAAACTGCATTTGCCCCAATTTTTGGTGCAGATATTGTTTTCTTTGTCTAATTTATAAATTGAATTTTCACACAGCTGAGGATTGGTACATCGTTCTCGCTGCACCTTTATCAATTATTCACATCCAGCTCTTTGGAAGCTTTAATAAGCAGCTTGTCAGTCAACTAACTCGTAGCAGTTCCGGCTTTTTTTGTGTGTGTGTGTGATATAAGGCCAATTTTGCATTACTGTAAGTGAACTCAGTGAACAAATGATGATGTAAGGCTGCCATGGTTAAAGGAGTTAAGTTGACGGAGAGCAATTTATGTTCTAAGAATGGGTCACAGTGGTCACTTATTTAAATAGTAAGTGAGGTCAGTTACTTTTTGATTTTGTTTTTTTAGTGGTGGTGCTTTATTTAGCATGTTAACTTAGCGTGATAAAATTGAACTCCATCCAGCTGTTGCTGAACATCCTGTAAGAAACACATCTTTTTGGGGTCAAATAGCCCTTTAGGCAAGACACTAACTAGTTGCCTTTGGAAAATATGTAAGGTCAGTAAGATTTTTTTTAATTAATACTTATGTTCAGCAAGGATTTATTAAATTGATCAGTAATGACAGTAAAGAATTTTATAGTTACAAAAGATTTATATTTCAAATGAATTCAGCGTTGGTGTCAATTCTGGCAGGTCACGTCAGTCAAGCTTGCATCAGCTGACTCCCAGGTGACTCGCATCAACCTATAGGAATATGACGCCTATCACAGCATCCATATATAAGCTCCTCAGTATTATCAGCAGCTATCGCATTTCTCAGGAGCTAATTTCTCAGGGTAGCTCAGGAGCTACCCTCCTCCATCCCCAGCTCCTCCTCTCTTCAGTCAGAATTTGGCCTTATGATTCCCCTGAATCAAACTAATTCTTAAAAATATGTGTATGTTAAATTATTGACATTAATGATATCTGCATACGTTGGTTCTGTAAGGGGGGTTATTTGCTGCTCTCCCTGCTCTTATCCATGCTAGGCTGCATGGATGCGCAGGGAGTTCTTGCCCAGAACAGAACCATACCGCCAATACAAACTCTATGCATTATCAATCATATTTGACGATAGTGGTCCTGACAGAAATGCTGTTCTTTTGAACTTTTTATTCATCAAAAAATCCTGAAAAAAAAAAATGTGTTGCAGTTTCCACAAAAACATGAAGAAGTACAACTGTTTTCAACATAGATAATAATAAAAAAAATGTTTCTTGAGCACCAAATCAACATATTAGAATGATTTCTGAAGGATCATGATATATTGAAAACCAGGGTCATTAAAGTTAATTAAAACCATAAACATTTTCGTTACTTGAAATAACATAAACGTTAACTAAAATATTTTTTATATATATTGTTTCAGCTAGTTTCCATTTTCTCATTTTGATTTAGTTTAACCTGATGTAAAATTAATGAAAACTATATAAGCATATTTAAAAAAAAAAAAAAAAAAGTTTAGTTAGTGTGTAATGTTGCTGTTTGAGCATAAACAACATCTGCAAAGTTACGATTCTCAAAGTTCAATGCAAAGGGAGATATTTTCTTTTACAGAATTCTCTGTTTAAGGACTACAACACACGGCTGGTAGGGACTACAGTGAGCTTCTTCCCGGGTTAGTGACATCTCTAACCTTAAAATTTACATAAACCCTGCCCCTGAGAACACACAACAAAGGGGGTGAGGCCATGTTGGGCTGCTTTAGAGAAGAGGAAGAGTTGTTGTAGTAGAGTGTTGTTGCCATTCTGTCATTTTACGCCGGACTGCTTCACAAACGAGGGTCAATTCAACGCTGGATTTGCACAAAAGATTAACATGTTAGTCAATGAGTTGAATCAACTCCACAGCAACTACATAAATGTATCCACTAACCATTCAGAAACGTCCAGTTGCATTCTAACCGTGCGTTCACACTGCCGCCGGCGAGAGCGTCAAAGTGACAGAAAGTCATTCGTTTTCAATGTGAGCCGGCGGCGAGCAGCGGCGCGCCTTTGACGGTGTGGGCGTCGAGGAGAGTTGAAGTCAGGTCAACTTTATGGTAATGAGCTATGACGCGGTTCGGCGGCAACCAATCGGAATGTAGAGGTCCTTCGCTTGAGAGGATTCCAGAGAACACAGTCGTGTAAACTTTGGTTCCGACCAAACAGTAGTTTGCAAACGTTGCAAAATCCCGAGCAAAATCTCCTCCATTTTGCTTGGGATTTTGCAACGTTTACTGCGCGTTCACACTGCTGCTCTCGCCGGCAGCGGTGTGAACGCACAGTAAACGTTGTAACTTCTTCCTGAGTCTCTCCATCAGTGTCCGACTCCGGTTTGAACAACGGACGGCTGAACACCGTTACTGACAATCGTCATTTTGGCTGCATGAGACTCTCCAGCTTTGTTGTTGTTGAGCAACCGAAGCGTGAGCTGTTAAAGCTCCGCCCTCTTCTGAAATGGGTCCGGGAGCAGCAGCTCATTTACATTTAAACGGACACACAAAAATGGGGTGTTTTTGCTCACACCCATATAGGGGCAAATTTGACAAGCTATAATAAATTATCTGTGGGGTATTTTGAGCTGAAACTTCACAGACACATTCTGGGGACACCAGAAACTTATATTACATTTTGTAAAAGAGGCATTATAGGGGCATTATAAATATGGAAAACATAAAAATAAAAACTAATTAAAAATCTCAATGATAATTTAACACCACTGAAGACTGGAGTAAAGGTTGCTGAAAATTCAGCTTAATCATCACAGGAATAAATTACATTTGAAAATGTATTATGATATTTATTATGAAATTTTTTATTATGAAAAATGTTTTTTTTTTTTTTTACTGTATCAAATAAATGCATCCTTGATGAGCATAAGAGACTTATTAAAAAAATACCAACCCCAAGCTTTTTAAGAATAATGTAGTTTTGCACACCACTGATGTTTTGGGCAGCCATTTTGATTTAACAAACAAATCCTTGAACCTGCATTCTATAAACAGTTAGTGTGCTCTCAGAAAGTATTTAAATTATAGCCAGATGTTGTTAGTTACAAAATATATCCTCAGTGAAAAGTTGAAATTGACCATTCAGTTATGCTTTTGTGCAACATAACTGATTCGTCAAAAGTAACTATAACATTCAAGTTCTGATGTATTCTTTTTGTTTTGTGCTCCCCTCAGCCGTTCCCTTCCCCCTGAGTCACCGCCTCACCATGAAGGAGGTGTTTGACTGTGAGGGGAAACCAAGGGTGGATCTACTGAAAGCCCACCTCACTAAAGAAGGCAGAGTGGAAGAAACCGTGGCCCTCCGAATCATAAATGAAGGAGCCTCTATCTTACGCCAGGAGAAGACCATGCTGGACATAGAGGCACCTGTCACAGGTACTTCCTAGTTCTTTTTGGCAGATTCACCTCACATACAATATGAAGGGAAATATTTACAAAATGCTAAAGAAGATGGTTTCATTTGACTTGTATTTAAATGACTATGTGTGCCGTGTTTTGCAGAAGGGTGGATATATTTTCAGACATTAGTCGATAAAGAGCGTCTGTACATTAGCATCTGTGTGTGTACATAATGCAGGTTGTTATCTGACGCCGTCTGCATGTGTTAACTGTATATCAGTGACAACCTGCTTTGATACCGTCAGTAAACAGGACTAAAGAGCAGCGAGACAGCGAGAGTTTGAGAGAGAATGCACAATCCTGACCTCATATACAAAAATAAACTCCAAAGCACCCAACTGGCAGTTCAAAGAATGAACAAGAGCGAAAAAAAAACAAATGGCGGCAAAGCGAACAAGCGCTCGAGATGTTTCCGTATGAAGTTTACCTGTGAAGGTAGCTGTCACTTTAAAGTTTGATCTCTTTTATACTTAAGAATGTGTACATGTGTGCGTTTCTCAGGTATTTTAATTCCCTCCTTACCTGTCATCATATCAACTATGAAATGAGAATAGAGGAAAAGTAGTTTTAATATAAAACTAGGGTAATGTACGTAACACATAAAGCATCTTTATCTATTCAAAGGCTCGTCTGAGCAGTGCGTCTCTTAATGTGAAGCGCTTTTTCGCTTTTATCAGTGTCTTTGGATAATCAATAGCGTTGAGTACTTGATACCCGCGTCCATCTGCAGGAGTGTGTCAGCACACCAGCTGGCCGTGATTTCCGCTGTCTCATTCGCGTATGAGCCGCTTACTCCTGAAAGAAACAGGTCCTTGTGTAATGCACCAAAAAAATAAAAAAATAAATAAAAATACGCAGAGATAATGGACATAGCTTGATTAATTTTTCTTTGTAATGTGATTCTGCTCTCCCAAATGGTACATCTCTTTCACACTGGCAAAATTGCAGTATTTTTAATGCTGTTTGAGTGCCTTTTGTTGTTGTTGTTGTTTATTTAATTTTTAATGTCTGCTAGGAACGACGTTGCTATTTGCACAGCAAAAAGACATTTTCTTAATCAGTATTTTTTTAGGGGTGTAACGATACCCTCATGTCACGATTCGATACATATCACGATACTGAACTCACGATACGATATTATTGCGATACTTCAAGACATATGGTAAAAGGATAACAAAAAATGTACTGTTGTTTAAAATGCTAAATTTGGTATTACATTGGGAGTGGAAATTAATAGGCTTGGACTTGGTGCTGGTAACCCAATGCACAGGACAATGGTGACACCAGAATAAAAATATTCATGATTCTAATGCTAAAACACAGATTTATTTTAGATGAATATGTTTGCACTCTGTCACTGACTAGATATATTTAAAATTACGTTACCATTTTTTACTGGTAACGTAAGACATTTTTATACATTTTTTATATATATATATATATATATATATATATATTATATATAGTAGTTTAATGTAGTATTGACACTAAAACTCTAAACTTTAAAGATTTGTAAAAAAAAAATTTCTCACACAGTAATTTTCCTTTTGGGTGAACTATGCACAATATTGTCACTATCCATGATTCGATATTGTTGCATTTTTATATTGCGACATATTGTGACACAATATATTGTTACACCCCTAATATTTTTGTTTTGTTTTCTAGTGTAAGGATATAAAAGTCCTTAAAAAAGATACATGTAGCCAGTGTTGGGTAAGTTACTTCAAAAAAGTAATTAATTACTAATTACTAATTACATCATCAATATTGTATTTAAAATACTTTCTAATTACTCTGTCTGAAAAGTAATTTAATTACTCAATAAGCAACTTACTAATTACTTCTTAAAATCCCTATAAACCTTGACTGGATAGACAACAGGAAATTATTTTAATAATTTAGTCAAACATGAAATAGTTTACCCTTTTATAGCTTTTTAAAACATTTTAACTTTATTAAAACATATACTATAATACTTTTATTTACTTTATAATAATTCAATTTTTTTAGTAACAAATAGGGATGTCACTATACCAAAAATCTAGTAGTCGGTATTGATACCACCAAAAGTGCACAATACTCGATACCACGGTAAAAATATATAAAAATACAAATAAAACAAAGCTATATAGGCTATTTTTTTCCAGGTAGGTCTAATAGTAAGTAAAAATACCACAGAAATTGAATAATCAAATATAAAATAACTCTGCATAGTCATAACTGTATAAATTAAATATAGTTTAATCCTTATTAAAGTTTTTCTTTTGTTGTTTGATTATCATTTATAATACAGACAGCCAGTAGTAGACAGTAGCATGTTTTAAAGACTGCTGTCACTAATGGACGGAGACAATGCTGTTACATGCTGTTCACATTCACATAACCAACGCGAATATACGCCAAAACGGGCATTTTGACATAACTGTGTGTGTATTTGAACGTTTGTGTAATAAACCGCGAAAATTGACACTCGCGAGAGGTGGCTATGTGTGTGCGCTTTGGCTGACTGAAGACGTCTCTCAGAGAGCGCGCACGCAGTTTTTTCTCCCTAGGACATAGTTTACATTTTACCGTAATGTTCTTGCCTGCCTGTGTCAAAAAAGTGAAGTAAATGGAATATTTCCATTCTGCAAAACAGCCACTCGCTTCTGCCGACATTTTCAGACAGCGACAACACAGCCAACTGGTGCGCTCAACTGCACTACAGCTAACGATTTTAAAGAGGCAGCGTTCACTTTTTCCTTTAGACGACAAATTTAGATTTTAAATTCAATATTGATTTAAACAGAACTGTTGAACTAATTTACAGTATGTAACACAAGTACATTATAAGTAACTGTAATTAAATTACCTAAAAATGAACAGTAATCCCTTACTTTACTTTTTCAGTGAATACGTAATTTAATTACTGTAACGCGCTACACCCAACACTGCATTTAGCCTACCTGAGAAGCAACATTTTAAAGTTACTAATGTTTTGTTTCAAAGAATATATCTTGAATTACTGATTAAATAAAAAAGTGTATGTTTTACAATGTGGGAGGGCTGCAAAATTGAAACAACTTGTATTAAAATCACTGCACCAAAGGCTGTTTTTGGCAGCTGAAAAAGTCACACGGTCACAAGCTTCGGTGCATCAGGAGTCGCTCACTGCTGTGTTTAAAGGCACAAAGCGTTTGAGTTCACTCCGGTTCAGTCGCAGTCTCACAGGAAGAGTTCAATTCCACGGTGCACTTAGATTTGTCTGGTACAGTGCAGCTGTTAAAATCCATCAGTTGATCAGAGCGACCTACAGAGCGAGAGAGAGAGAGATAAAGAGAGAGAGAGAGTGGTTCTCTGCTGCAGAACACACCTACACCTCTGAGTCATCTGCATCTAACAGCTCAATATTCTCTCTCTCTCTCTCTCTCTTTTTCTCTAAATCTCTTCCCATCATCCAGTTCTGCTTGCACCCTGTGTGCCTGCAGTGGGTGATGTGAGAATAAGCATCTCCCCCCTCCACACTCAGCACTGCACAGTCACTGCCACACATGAAGAGAGATACTTACAATTATCACCATTTACAGTTTACTGTGTGTGCGTGTGTGTGTGCTTGGTTGTGTGATGTCTGTCCCTGAGCTCAGAATATTTGCCCAGATCAGCCAAAATTAGGCCAAGTGAAGTTTATGCCTGCCGATTGTCTATTATTAATATCAAAGGGATATGAAATATGCAGGAGGCACAGTGTACACGAGGACCCATCATTGTCAGTAGATCCGCTTCTTTTGTGATGCAACATAATGGCAAACAAAGACATATCTGCTGCTGTTTGTCACTACCTTCACCCAGCTGTATGGCCATCACCTCATGCTATTGTTAATCAAGACTGCTTACACAATCACACAGATACACACACACAGAGAGAGAGAGAGAGAGCGGTGGTTCAGGCCCATTCATTTATGCTGAGAATGATTTGTGCTGCTTGCTGCTCGCTCATTAAGTCCAGCTTACATAATGGAGAGGAGAGGATGAGGAGAAGAGGAGAGGAGAGGATATGAATAGAAGTTGAAAAGATGAGAAGAGTGGAGGAAAGAGAAGAGGAGATGAACAGATGGGAGAATAAGAGGAGCAGATGAGCGAGAGAGAGGAGAGGAGATGGAGAGTGGGTGACAGCAGAGGAGAGAGATGAAAAGCTGGGAGGGGAGAAGATGAATTGTTCCTGTCCAGGAGAGGAGGTGAAAAGTTGAAAGTAGTGGAGAGAAGGGAGAAGAAAGGATGAAGAATGAGGTACGGTGAAGAAGAGATCAACAGAGGAGAGGAGAGAGGAAAGGAGATGAAGATGAGAGAAAGGAGGAGTTGAACAGGTGAGAGAATAGGAGTAGCAGATGAGGGAGAGAGGAGAGATGAAGAGAGGAGAGGGGCTGTATAGATGTGAGAAAGTGAGAAAGGAGAAGAGATGAATAAATGAGGTGGATGAGATTAACTGATGAGCAGAGAGGAGAAAAGAGGAGGGGAGATAAACAGGTGGGAGAATAAGAATAAGAGGTGAGAGGAGGTGAAAAGAGAAACCAAAAGAGAGTATATGAGAAAGGGTGGAGATGAACAGATGAGAGGGGACAGGATACATCAAAGAGATTCTGGGAGAGGAGAGGAGGTTAAAAATGGAAGGAGGGAGAGAAAGGAGATGAACATGATATGATGGAAGGGAGAGGAGATAAACAGATGACTGGAAAGGAGCAAATGAGAGGAGCGAGGGAAGGAGGAGAAGAGCAGATGAGAGGCAATAAGGAGCGGAGAAGGGAATTAACAGATGGGAGGATGAGAAGAAAATGAAAGAAGAAAGAAGAGATAAAATGAGAAAAGGAGAGAAAAGAGGAGAGTAAATGGACAGATGGGAGTATAAGAGGAGAAGATGAGAGTGAATAGGCACTGTATGAAAGAATTGTTGGTTTAACTTAAAGTAAGTTACCTGGTTGCCTTAAAATTTTGAGTTCATTTAAATTAAAAATTTGACTTAATACAATGAAGGTGATTGATTTAATCAACAGAAACTCTAAATATTATGTTCTCTGAATCACGTTAATTATCAGTTGATTTGACACAAGAAAAAATGTTGTGATAAATCATGAAAATAATTTTTTACAGTGAAAAGATGAGGACAAGAGGAAAAGATATGAGGTGAACAGATAAGTAGAGAGGAGGTGAAAATATGGAGAATAAGATGAACAGAAGAGAGGAGAAAAGGCAGATAAAATAAACAGGAGATGAAGAAATGACAGAAGGAGATAAAAGAGTAGAGGAAATGAACAGATGAGAGGATATGAGAGAGGAGAAATAGGGGTGGATGAAAGGAGAAAGATGAGAGGAATCAAACAAATGAAAGGAGGAATGGAGATGAACAGATGAGACACAAGGAGCAGATGAAAGGAGAAAAGAGGATATGAACAGTGTGAGGAGAGAGAGGAACAAAGTAGAGGAGATGAATAGAGGAAAGTGGAGAAGAGGTGAAAGGAGGGGGGATGAATAGATGTGATCCTGTTCATCTCCAGGAGAGGAAAGGATGGGTTACAAAATGAAAAGAAAGGAGAGGAAGGAGATGAACGTATGAGATGATGATTTGAGAGGGGAGAAGGAAGGAAAATGAGATAAGCAGATTACAGTAGAGGAGTAGAGAAAAGGAGTTGAAGAAATGAGAGGAGA
The DNA here is from genome assembly GCA_039654765.1 of Mylopharyngodon piceus. Classification (NCBI taxonomy): domain Eukaryota; kingdom Metazoa; phylum Chordata; class Actinopteri; order Cypriniformes; family Xenocyprididae; genus Mylopharyngodon; species Mylopharyngodon piceus. The sequence continues at coordinate 20,899,233 of CM077461.1, forward strand.
GAGGGAGAGAAAAGAGGAAGGGAAATGAACAGATGGGAGGATATGAGCGATGAGAGAAGAAGAAAGATGAGAGGAGTCAAACAAATGAAGGGAGGAAAGGAGATGAACAGATGAGATAGAAGGAGCAGATGAGAGGAGAAAAGGGGGAGATGAACAGAGGAGAAGAAAGAACAGAGGATGAATAGATGACAAAAGAGGAGAGAACAGAGGAGATGAATCAATGAGATGATGATATGAGAGAGGAGAGGAGATAAGCTGATTACAGAAGAGGAGAAGATGTGAGGAGGAGAAGAGCAGATGAAGAGGAGAGGAAAAGATGAAGAAATGAGAGGAGAGATGGAGAGAAAAGAGGAAGGGAAGTGAACAGATTGGAGCATGTGAGTGAGGAGAGAGGAAGAAAGATGAGAGGAGTCGAACAAATGAAGGGAGGAAATGAGATGAACAGATGAGATAGAAGGAGCAGATGAGAGGAGAAAAAGGGGAGATGAACAGTGAGAAGAGGAAGAAGAACAGAGGAGAGGAGGTGAATAGGTTACAAAAGAAGAGAGAACAGAGGAGATGAATCAGTGAGATGATGATGATATGAGAGAGTAGAGGAAAGGAGAGGAGATAAGCAGATTACATAAGAGGAGCAGATGTGAGGAGGAGAAGAGCAGATGAAGAGGAAAAAAAGGGGAGATGAACAGTGAGAGAAGAGGAAGAAGAACAGAGGAGAGGAGGTGAATAGATGACAAAGGAGGAGAGAACAGAGGAGATAATTCAATGAGATGATATGAGAGAGGAGAGGAAAGGAGAGGAGATAAGCAGATTATAGAAGAGGAGAAGATGTGAGGAGGAGAAGAGCAGATGAAGAGGAGAAAAAGGGGAGATGAACAGTGAGAGAAGAGGAAGACGAACAGAGGAGATGAGGTGAATAGACTACAAAAGAGGAGTGAACAGAGGAGATGAATCAATGAGATGATGATATGAGAGGAGAGGAGATGTGAGGAGGAGAAGAGCAGATGAAGAGGAGAAAAGGGGGAGATGAACAGTGAGAGAAGAGGAAGAACAGAGAGAAGATGAGGTGAATAGATTACAAAAGAGGAGAGAACAGAGGAGATGAATCAATGAGATGATATGAGAGAGTAGAGGAAAGGAGAGGAGATAAGCAGATTACAGAAGAGGAGCAGATGTGAGGAGGAGAAGAGCAGATGAAGAGGAAAAAAGGGGGAGATGAACAGTGAGAGAAGAGGAAGAAGAACAGAGGAGAGGAGGTGAATAGATGACAAAAGAGGAGAGAACAGAGATGAATCAGTGAGATGATGATATGAGAGGAGAGGAGATAAGCAGGTTGCATAAGAGGAGCAGATGTGAGGAGGAGAAGAGCAGATGAAGAGGAGAGAGGAAAAGAGATGAAGAAATGAGAGGAGAAATGGAAAAAGGAGGTGAAATGAACAGATGGGAGAATATGGGCGAGGAGAGAAGAAGAAAGATGCAAGGAGTCGAACAAATGAAGGGAGGAAAGGAGATGAACAGATGAGATAGAAGGAGCAGATGAAAGGAGAAAAAGGGGAGATGAGGTGAAGAGAGAACAGAGGAGATGAATCAATGAGATGATGATATGAGAGAGGAGAGTAAAGAAGAGGAGATAAGCAGATTACAGAAGAGGAGCAGATGTGAGGAGGAGAAGAGCAGATGAAGAGGAGAAAAAGGGGAGATGAACAGCGAGAGAAGAGGAAGAAGAACATAGGAGAGGAGGTGAATAGATGACAAAAGAGGAGAGAACAGAGATGAATCAGTGAGATGATATGAGAGAGGAGATAAGCAGGTTACAGAAGAGGAGCAGATGAAAGGAGGAGAAGAGCAAATGAAGAGGAGAGAGGAAAAGAGATGAAGAAATGAGAGGAGAAATGGAAAAAAGAGGAGGTGAAATGAACAGATGGGAGAATATGAGCGAGGAGAGAAGAAGATGAGAGGAGTCGAACAATTGAAGGGAGGAAAGGAGATGAACAGATGAGATAGAAGGAGGAGATGAGAGAAGAGAAAAAGGGGAGATGAACAGTGAGAGGAGAGGAAGAAGAACAGAGGAGAGGAGAGGAATAGATGACAAAAGAGGAGAGAACAGAGGAGATGAATCAATAAGATGATGATAAGAGAGGAGAGGAAAGGAGAGGAGATAAGCAGATTACAGAAGAGAAGCAGATGTGAGGAGGAGAAGAGATGAAGAAATGAGAGGAGAAATGGAAAAAAAGAGGAGGGGAAATGAACAGATGGGAACATATGAGAGAGGAGAGAAGAAAAGCAGATGAAAGGAGATGAGAGAAAAGTAGAAAGAAAATGAACACATAAATGAAAGCATGAGAGGACAAAAGAGGAGATGAACAGACAGGAGAGAGAGGTGTGATCTGTTGGACTGATCAGATATCAGGAGTAAAAGAGGAGCACAGAGAGAAACGTCATTCAGTCGTCGCCGTGGGAGATCATGACAGAGTCACTGTGACACATCGGATTCCATCTACATTCTTCTCCTCATGCGCTCGGGCGGCATGTGACCCGGGAATGTGAACAAGCATGTTAATTGCACATTTGATACCTGTTTCTCCTCAAGCACAGTTAAAATCAGCTCGGCGAACCAGCCGTTTCGTTTAAACAGAAGCACTTAACACCAGGACCCGGGATCATTTTCATGCACAATTCATATACCTCTTCATGCATAATGTAATGTCTCAATATGCAGGATCCGCTCATTTATATACAGTAAACGCCATTTACTAACACAGCCTGGGCGCATCTGACTTGCCCATGCATTATGCAGCTCTGATGCTGCAACGTGACTGGGCATATCTGCATTTCCCACCCACCCCCCGTTTTGGATTATATAAACCTATCCATATCTACAAAGACTTTAACTACAGGAATTTCAGACCGCGACAGAGCTCTGCCAGATGAGCAGGTTTGAAGTCGTCAGGAGTAAACCAGGCACCCACACTGTAAAAAATTATTTTCACGATTGGTTATCACAACATTTTTTCTTTTGTCAGATCAACTTAAGATAATTAATGTGGTTCAGATAACAAAATATTTTGAGTTTCTGTTGATTAAATCAATCGCCTTCATTGTATTAACTCAAATTTTTAATTTCAGTGAACTCAAAATTTTAAGGCAACCAGGTAACTTACTTTTTTGAAGTTAAATCAATATGAATTGAGTTTTTAATGGCTCGATTCATAACATCTCATATGAGGCAAAATCAAATGGTGTCGTGCACCATTTCCCACAATGCATCTTGTTTTTATCGATGCTTTGGGTGCAGTAGAGGAGGCAGGGTGAGAGAAGGGAAAAAGCACAGCATGAGAAGGCTGGTGCGGGAACAGCTGAATACAAGGGGGCGGAAGAATCTCTTTACCAGTTGGTGGAGGAGCGAGCGTGTGCAGATAAGCGAGAGAGTTCAACTTGTCACCTCCCTGTCATTCATCAATCCTGCTCTTGCAGAAAAAAAGTGAGAGAAACAGAGCTAACTGCTGCCCTCTTGGCCCCAGCCTTCCCGAAAACGGTCCCTTTAGCCATTCTCAACATCATTTCCTCTAGAGGCTTTCGCTTTTCCTGACTACACTGCAGTGCTTGATTACTTCTAGGGCTTTTGGTCTATAATGTGCGTTAATGGTTCATGTTAATGGCCCATTTTGCATGTATGTCAGACTCGGTGGACTGCTTGCGGCTGCTGTATGATTTAGGACAGATAAGTCCACTAATTCATTTGACATGAGGAATCTTAATTTAAGCCGCTTCCCCTGAGACGTTTAAGGCTAAATGAATGGTTGTTTTGAAAATGGATCTATTGATTTGGGCATTGATCTGGAAGTGAAGGAGCTGTTTGGGTAGAGCCTGACAGAATGCTTGTGTCCCTGTATTGATTTAGCATTATAAGAAAAGGAGGCCAACATGATATATTTATTAAGCTTGAAACATGAATGCATGTTAAAGGGTTAGTTCACCCAAAAATTAAATTTCTGTCATTAATTACTCACCCTCATGTCGTTCCACACCTGTAAGACCTTCGTTCATCTTCGAAACACAAATTAAGATATTTTTGATGAAATCCGAGAGGTTTTTTTTATCTCAAATTGAAAGCAACGTAATTACCGTCATTCAAAGTCCAGAAAATTAGTAAAAACATCGTTAAAATAGTCTAAATGTGACTACAGTTTTTCAACCTTAATGTTATGAATGTGGTAATTACGTTGCTTTCTAAAGGGGGATAAAAAAACTAACCCTTTAGTTACTGATGCTATGTCTGACAAGCCATGCCGCTCTCTAGCCACACGTTCTCACACAGTGAAAAATACATCGCGGAGCAAAGAGGACACTGACAGTGTGTCGACAGACAAGACAGAGCAGGTTACTTTTGATATGAAACAAAGTCTCAAATTTCAAATTTTGTCATTTTTAAAGAATTTTAAACAATAAATACCGTTTTGTGGCTATAATGTGTCCTGACATGTAGCGCCTCAATTCAAGCGGCTCGTGAACCGTGAACCTATTCATCTCTTCCTACTAGTTAATTTATAGCTTAAAATAAACATGAATGAACATCAGAAGGAATGTTGTTTCAACCGTGGAAAGATGTCAGTAGACACCATTTTTCAAGTTCACCGAACTTAATCTACTAACTCCCCCGACTGCTTTGTCAGACATACCGGCGGATTCTGCGTTATGTTTGGTTAGATCGCCTGTCAATCAAACTCCTGTCGAAAGGGTCATTTGCGACTTTTTATTTCACAATTCTGACTTTTTTTCTTAGAACTGAGATGTAAACTCACAATTGTAAGTTATAGTCAGAATTGCATGTTATAAAGTCAGAATTGCGAGATATAGTCTCAATTCTGACTTTATATCTCACAATTCTGACTTTTTTCTAAGAATTGCGAGATATAAACTCGCAATTGCAAGAAAAAAAGTCAGAATTGTGAGATAAAAAGTCGCAATTACCTTTTTTATTTTTTATTTCATGGCGGAAACAAGCTTCCATAAGCAATCCATTTACTAGTCGATTTTGAAAATACTGTATGTTGTTTTGCACATCCCTGTTTTTATGTATGACCTTCCTGTTTTAATAGGACATACACTATTGTTCAAAAGTTTGGTGTCAGTCTGTTTTTTTGAAAGAAATTAATACTTTTATTCAGCAGTTATGCATTAAAAGTGACAGTAAAGAAATGTTACAAAAGATTTCTATTTCAAATAAGTGCTGCTCTTTTGAACTTTCTATTCATCAAAGAATCTTGCAAAAAAAAATGTACTACAGTTTATTAGAATGATTTCTGAAGGATCGTGTGACGCTGAAGACTGGAGTAATGATGCTGAAAATTCAGCTTTGCCATCATAAAAATGAATTACATGTATAAAAAATGAAAATAGAAAATAGTATAATATTGTAAAATCTTACAATATTACCATTTTTACTGTATTTTTGATTAAATAAATGAAGTCTGATGAGCATAAGAGACTTAAACAGAATTGTACATTAACAAGGAAATAAAACTGCTTGTCGAGCGATGTCATGGTGTTTTAAGTGGGAGAAACAGGAAGCGAGATGCTCCACAGTTTCTCACAGGTCTCAAGCATGGTGACGCACTTACACTAGGTCATATCACACAATCTGGACTATTGCTGTAAAATCTGATTCCTCAAGCGCCGGAGTCTGACTGAAATTCCTTCCTCACAAACTCAGAACAAACACTCTTGCTTATAATTTCACAAAACTGACATGCAGTGATGTGGGCTTCATATCTAGGTATTCATATGTGATGCAAGAGCTAAGAGGGTTTTAAATGTGTGTTTCCCCCTCTGTCCGTGGCCACACCCACACACACTACAGGCTGAGAGGCCTCTGGGGCAAACGCTTAGGCAGCATCTCCATGCCAACGCAAACTCCTCATTTATTTCATTCTTTATTCTCATCAAATTCATGTCTCCATGGCAACAAGAGTTTGCATTTCTCTCCCTCTCTCTCCCTCAGAGAGAGAGAATTATGTTGCTAAAGGAGCAACATAGATCTTCAGGCCAGCTTTGTTGGATATAGGCTCTTAGGTGGTTCACGCCCCCAGATGTGCACAGCTGTGATTGTGCTTCCTGTCAGTTCGATCAGTTCATTATAGTTCGAGTTGACATTAAGGGATTACGCCCAGCACAGAGCTGCGGTTATAGTATGATGATTTTAGTAGCTATGGCTGTATGAATTGGCCATGGATTAACATTTGTATATCCTGTATATTGAACAAACAGTTGCACCTGTTTGCATCCATCTCAGCAAGTCAATATTTTCTCCTCTCTCTCTCTCTTTCTCCACTGCCTTCTCTTCCTTTATGCAGTGTGCGGTGACATCCATGGGCAGTTTTTCGACCTGATGAAGCTGTTTGAGGTGGGCGGCTCTCCAGCCACGACACGATACCTCTTCCTGGGCGACTATGTGGACCGGGGTTACTTCAGTATCGAGGTGAGAAGAGTATGCATCCATCTATTCATGGTTTCAACATGGATTTTTTATCACGTTGATCGAAATAATTGGTTCATTTGGATTAATTTGAATGAAAAGGTTCATTTGTGTCATCACCAGGTCTAGTTTGAATCTGCATTTCAGTACTAATTTTGAAGAAAATCTAATTTTTTAAAATATGGTGAAATGGTGTTAAAAAGAGTAACTGCACTAGCTGAAAGCATTAAATTAGTCAGAATATTTAATAAATTAATTCTACGAAAACCTGCAGAGGTTAAATGTTGTGATTAATATTAATGAATAAACATTTATAAATATTAATACAATAAATATTTATAAATATTAATTCAATAAATACTTAGCTAAGTACTATTAAAAATGTATAAATGTGACACATTTCTAAAAAAATAAGAAATATTCCATGTAGTCTTTCAATTAATAACAGGGTTTCCTACGCTGTCTGGAAAAGTATGGAATTTGATTTTAGTATTTTCCAGGTCTGGAAAGTATGGAAAAAAGAAAACAGGGTATGGAAAAATATTTGTGTTTCCAGACTATTTCTCCCATTTCAGTTTCCTGAAATATAAAATTAAGAATTTCTAAAAATAAATCTATATATAAGCAGATTGATTTCATGGCAAAAGTTTAGTGATCATTTAGTGATTGTCAAACACGACTCAATGAATTTTTACCATAATTTTTACCAATTTTTACCAGTCTCTCTTGAGCTTCACTAAACAAATGTGTGTGTGCGACTCAAACCAGCAACACATTACAGTTTCAACTTGATGTGTCAGAGGTGAATATGAGCAGATTATAAATTGGGCTGCAACAAACGATTATTTTGATAATTGATTAATCTAGCGATTATTAGAATGATTAATCGACTAATTGCAGGCCCTAAAAATAGGTCATATGACTATTCAACAACAAAAATATTTGTAGACAATTTTTATTGTCAGCGTAGTTGATTATGTTGACTAATCATTTCAGCCCAAGTTATAAAGAGTTTTAGGTTTCTTCTCATCATGTTAGCACGTTATCAGTTTGAGAAAACCAATGGGAAAATTCCTGAGAAAATATTTACAGATGATTGTATTATATACCAAATATAATGCTGCATGAACCATTTATGTTAAATAGGGTCTGAGAAATCTATAGAGAAGTTTGGAAATTTGTGTCTGGAAAAGTATGGAATTTTGAAATTGAAAATGTGTAGGAACCCTGTAATAAACATGATAACTATTTTAATCAATTAATAAATGCTCATTAAAACAGCAAATAAAAAAGCAAATAAAGGGGTCATGGTGTCTTGTTTAAAAACGAATCTGCAGTAAAATGAAGCGAACAAACGTACAGTGTCTTACTGATGCGATCTGGAACTTCGTTAAAAATAAAGTTCATTCACACTTCGTAATGTTAGAATCACAAGGATGCAATGCAAAGTCTGTGTTTTTCCACAACTTGTCTTACAAAATGTCTTGTAATCCTCAGAGGCATCTCTATCGTTTTGTTGCTGGAGTAATCCTGTGTTTGCATCCGCCTCGTAATTATTAATACATGACATGATGTAGTGGCAATGATGTAGAAGTATCTTCTTCTGCAGAGGCGCTCTTTCGTCGTATTATGACGTCATAATGTGACAAAATCCAAAATGAGTCGTTTTTGGACTAATGAGAAAGTTTTGAGTTCTGAAACTTACAGGATATATTTATAGTATAATGACCTCATATATGTCAAAAGATCAAGGAAAATTTGATTTCTCAATTCAGGACCCCTTTAATAAGCTTTTGTTTTCGACGGATTATAGCATGCCAGATTTCAAGACACAACTGTAACTGCTTGCACCATGTGACAAAAAAAAATATTAATAATAATATGCCAGTAACAATTAAATAAAATATAAAATAAAATAAACATTCAACAAGATATTAATGAACATATACAAATAGCAAGTGTCTGCAGCTCAAAAATGAATTTTGTTGCAACTGAAGCATAATTGTCCTCCCTGCATTCATTCATGTCTTAAAATTCCTCCCCAAAAAATGTATGTTCCATTTTCAAGGCAGTTGGTAGGTTTTGGAACCTACAGTTTCTTTTGACCAAAAAGACACGGTTATTGGCTGATAGTCTCATCCCTGTTATCTTGTAACTCTAGAGTGTTCCTTTGATAACAAGAATTTCCAATTCTGTCACACACGTCAGGGAATCATCCTCCAGCTTCAAACAGAGAAGAGGAATCAGTCATCCGTGAGCGCTGTGCTCTGACATTCACGTTCTTTGACATGTCCAGTTTCTGCCATCTTTGACTGCAGGCCATGATTAGCTCTGCGAACACATCTCAACACCGACTGCTCAATTAAATCACTCAGCTCCCAATGTTTTTGGTGTAGAATTCTTCTTCTGTTTGTTAAAGCATAAATACATGAGATCAGAATTAGTCAGCCTGGTTGTGCTTAACAGTGTGTGTATTATCAGTAAAGGAGGAGGAGGAAACCCATGTATGGTTTGGGCCGCAGGCAGCCAGTGAAGGTGATGGGGACTGACAGTAGATGTGATAACATATGTAATGTAATTGGAGGTGTATCATTAACACTACACAGACCTTGCGCTGGCCTGCATTAGCATGATGTTTGTAGATATCTCACGGATGTGGTCATATGTTTCAGCTCCTTTTCTCTCTCTTTCTCTGTAGTGTGTTCTGTACCTCTGGTCACTGAAAATCCTCTACCCAAAGACGCTATTTTTACTGAGAGGAAATCATGAATGTAGACATTTGACAGAATATTTCACCTTCAAACAAGAATGTGAGTATTCTCCTTTTGTGCTTGTTTTAATTTGCTGGTTATGTCATTTGTAATGGCAAAAAAATTACTAGTGAATTACATTTTAAAAAATATTAAAATAGAAAACAGTTATTTTACATTGTAAAAATATTTCAGTATTACTTTACTTTGATCAAATAAATGCAGCCTTGGTGAGCATAAAAGACTTCTTTCTAAAATGTTATATATATATATATTTATATAATACAATTTATTTTAATATTATATTTCAAAATTTGTAAATTCATTTCATATGTTGTATATCTGATTTGTAATTCATAGTTCAGAATAATGGCTTAAAAGGTGATTTATTTTCCTATATTTCACTGAAAATCACTTTTCCGGTATATATTTAATATGATATTTCCTAATTTAGAATATTAAAATTATTAATAGAATAATTTTATTGTTTATGTTTTATAGGTAACACTTTACAATAAGGTTTCATTTGTTAACAATAGTTAACTACATTAGTTAACATGAACTAACAATGAACAATACTTCTACAGTATTAATTAATCTTAGTTCATGATAATCTCAGCATTTACTAATACATATTTAGGATCAAAAGTTGTATCTGTTAACATTAGCTTATGTGAACTGACATGACCGTGAACTAACATGAACATTTTTATTAAGTAACAGTAACAAAGGTTAATATATGCTGTAAAAATAAAACATATTGTTCATGTTAGTTAATGCATTAACTAATGTTAACAAATGAGAAAAAAATTGTATAGTGTTAGCATTTTATCTGTATATTTCATTTGTAATTCATGGTTCAAGTTTAAAAGGGGTATGAGTTCCATATCCCGATATTTCACAATAAATAAATTAGAATAACAGAGTACAGCCCTCAATTTCCTACTATGTCTATTGTTCCTGAAAGGACAAATCTTTCCATTTAAGGTGAATGAGGTTTATAATGCAGAGCAGTTGGGAGGGGGGAGGGGGTGGGATGTGGAGTATGAGGTAATGCTTCAGAATGGAGCCTTCCCATGATACCGAGCGGCGAAGCACAGAGACAGGTGAGGTGGGAGGGAGAGGTGCGGAGTTGTCGGCAAACTCTTTCTGTGTCTACTCCACTGACCTGTCGGCATGGTTACAAATGCTTTTGAGACGTGGTGTATTGAGACATAATGAGAATAGGACACGCGTCGACACAATGAGAGAAAAAAAACTTCTCCGTCTTGAGACACTGTTTATCTTGTGTGTGAGTGTTTGTGACGCACTGAGACACATGGGGCTGAATGTTAAAGTTCGGTCCCAGTAGTAATCTAATGAGGCCAGTGAAAAACATGATAAGTGCTGTTATAACAAAATAGCTGTTGTTTACTACAAATATTAGGTTGTTTTTGGCAAAGGAACTGAAAAAAAAAATGATGTTACCTCTTCTGATTTCTTTCTCAAAATGACTTGCCTTCGTTTAGCCTTAGGGGGCATACTGTGGAAAACAAGAATTTTTTGTTCTTTTGAAATGAAAGAGCTTGATGTAGTATGTAGATATACCTTAATGTTAAAGGGTTAGTTCACCCAAAACTGAAAATTATCACACGATTTACTCACCCTCAAGCCATCCTAGGTGTATATGACTATCTTCTTTCAGACAAACACAATCAGACATATATTAAAATATATCCTGGCTCTTCCAAGGTTTATAATGGTAGTGAAGGGGGCGTGAGATTTTGAAGCCCAAAAAAGTGCATCCATCCATTATAAAAATAATCCATACGGCTCCAGGGGGTTAATAATGGCCTTCTGAAGCAAAGCGATGGGTTTTTGTAAGAAAACATATCTTACAAAACATCCATTTTGGGTGAACTATCCCTTTAACAATGTATGCCTATGATGTCAGAATCTTTTCCTTATTAGAATATGACCGTCTACACTTAATGTATAGATTTATGTAGCATATTTACATATGCTTATTTAGTTCAGCAACTTCTCCCTGATAACAACAAAAGTGCCATTTTGCTGAGAATAACCAATCATAACCGAGATTACTTACATAAATACTAAGTTCTGTCATGAAACTCTAGATGGCGCAGGCTGTTGCGTCCTTAACATAACCTGCTGACAATCATTTCGTTCACTACACGGCACAAGCTGTTTGGTTCCTGTTGCATCTGTAGCCAATGAGCTTGCTGACATTTTAAATAGTTGGTCAACGTTTGCTGTAGCAGTTTGCAGCGCGCTTTCAGAGCTCCACTGAAACCCTTCACCTTCCCCAGCTCCACCTGTATAGACCTGTTACGGGTTATTTCATATATGCTATTTGTGCAGCAGAATGTCTGATCTATAGCTGATCTATTCCGCCAAGACTATATCCATTACTAAACTCTTCAGAGAGTTGTCATGATAGACATAATATGTGACTTATCTGTTCTTGTCTTAAAGGTACAGTAGCAATAATAGCCTGTTTTGAAACCTTGACTAACATTACAAATGGTTTTCAGGTAAAATTAATAAATTAATTAATACAATATTAATTTATGAATTTTTCTGATGTAAACGGCTTTATATCCAAATCTCAGATTTCATGTACAGTACTTTGAGGATGCAGATGATGAATGTCGAGGTGAGAAGGGCACCCGTCTCCCTATTATTTAAAGTTGCAATTGTGAATGTTGATGGTACCATTTAGTTTTTACTGTTAAGAAAGAATAGTGATAAAGTAAAAAAAAAATTCTACTCATTCAGCAGGTTTATGAGGTGACAGATGTGTGCAACCAAACTACATTTCCCATCATGCTCTGTGGCAGCACAAGAATGAAAGAAATCCACAGATAAATCATCAATTACACACCTACTGCATATTCTTTGGTCTTCATTTTGTTATGCTAGCACTGAAAAATGTCTCTGTTGGAAAGTGAAAAACAGAGTAACAAATATTTACAGATATTTTTTTTTTTTAATTTTCTATGTATTTGAACAGAGAAAATTACTTATCTTCCTTTGTACTCACTTGTTCTCTTTCTCCCTTACTGTGTATCAGGTAAAATCAAGTATTCAGAGCAGGTTTACGATTCCTGTATGGACGCGTTTGACTGTCTGCCCTTGGCAGCTCTCATGAACCAACAGTTCTTGTGCGTCCACGGTGGCCTGTCCCCAGAAATACAGACCTTAGATGACATAAAGAAGGTACTGCCAAGCCATGCGTGAACAGCAGCGCTGTGTGTGGGAGGAGAAAGATTTCATGCATGGCCACAAGAAAGCAGTGTATGTGTGTGTGTATTTCTGTATTCTGTATTATATTTGTGTCTCTGTGGCCTAGTTGGACCGGTTCAAGGAGCCCCCAGCATTCGGGCCTATGTGTGATTTGCTTTGGTCTGATCCCCTGGAGGACTTCGGCAACGAAAAGAGCCAAGAGTACTTTAGCCACAACACAGTCAGAGGCTGCTCATACTTCTACAGGTGGGTGTTTTTTTTTTGTTTTGTTTGTTTTTAAGGGTGTTTCGATGTGCCTGAGTGGGAATTATATGGGAAATGTTGTCACAAAGAAATCTGCAATTATGGACTTAGTGAAACAATTTATGAAACAACCAAAATGTAAAAGGTAATATACAACCATTGTTTTATGAAAAAAAAATATTGTAATCAATAAAAAAAATGAGATTAAAACGTGACAACTTGCCCAAATAAAAACATGACAAAATGTATTATTATCAATGTTAAAAACAGTCGTGCTGCTTGAATTGTTTGTGGAAAGCATGATACATGTTTTTTTTTTTTTTTTCATTTTTTTCTCGCAGGATTCTTTAATGAATAGAAAGTTCAAAAGAAGAGAATTTATTTGAAATAGAAATCTTTTTTAACATTATAAATGTGTTTACTGTCACTGATTAATTTAATGCATCATAATAAATAAAAAAGTATTAATTTATTTCAAAAGAAATCCTACTGAACCCAAACTTTTGAAAGGTAGTATATATTTTTACATGCAATTTCAAAATATATATAAAAAAAAATAAAAAAAAATAAAAAAAAATCTGTTTATGGGTCATTGACGAATAAGGTTTTTAATAGTGTAAAATGATGTTTCAGGACATGCGTATGGGCAAGTGAAAACATGAATTTTTCAAATAGTTAAGAGAGAGTTAGTTACTTTGCTTTACGACCATGTGTGCAGGTGTCTGAATGATGACACATCCTGTCACATGATATTGACCGCATGACTTGATCCAAAATGGTCCCTTTATATTGGTTACTCCAAATGACATCAATGAAATTCATTTTTCTGGACATTCTTTCTCATAACAAAGCAACAACTTCTACACATAATTTTAATAACATTTTGCACTATGTTGATATATGATGTTATAAAATCATGCCAGAATAAAAAATATATACATTTATTACATTTTAAGAGATCTTAATCACAAATGAAATGGCTGTATTGGCCTTAGGACGTTTAAACATATCAAAGTAACTAAGAAACAGCTTCTGTGACGACTACCCCCAGTCTCCCTTGTATGTATAGGTAAATAGGCATACGTTGTATAGGTATATGTGTCAGCGTGTATGTAGATGCTTGTGTAACACAGAACGTGTGCACATATTTGAGTGTATTCATGTGAGTGTGTGTATGTATTAGGGGTGTCGCGATTCCCGGTATTGACGATAACCGTGATATTCAAAACATGAAAAATCGATATTGTGTTAATTAAGGGTGTGACAATATATCGTGATAACCGAAATATTTAAAATAAATAATACACATTTTAATATGACACGTAAATAATCCAGCGCTAGTACCTGGTTGACATCCCAAAGTACAATAGGTGGCGGTATTTCATCTTAACGCTGCCATCTGACATAAAACAGAAGAAGATGCAGCGCGCAGCTGCTACTGCCGTGCAAAATCATGTCGTCTGATAAGACAGAGGAGATTCTCTACACAGCAGAGCATGTAATCGAAAACGTTTTTAGTTTCATATTTATCTTTAAATATTATAATGTTTTTTTTTGTTTTTTTTTCATCTATGTTGATTATGAAAAGTGAACAGCACGAGTAAGATTAACTTCATTAAATAACTTCATTAACTTTTGTTTTGTAGAAAGCCTTTTATTAAAGTGATTTTCGTTTTGTATAAATTGTATCTTAATTTTAATCAATGTTTCATCAACCAATTGCCTGGATTTAATACATAAGAAGCAAATATAGCAGTCAATATAATGGAGGCGCCGGCATGCTATGTATAAAATCACATAGCATGGTCTTTAAAATGTGCATCAGAAAATCTTTTCGGTCTTTGGGATACATTCAGTCAGTGTTTTTTTTACTCCAGCTTGAAATCAGATAAACTAAATGCTTGTCTTCCTTCATAAAAATATATCAACATCGTGAATTCTTTTGGCCATGATAACCGTGGTGTGAAAAATCTGATATCGTGACAGCCCTAGTATGTATGTATGAGGACAGCCGAGTCGGTGAGGGGTTGTTGGGTCTCTCCAGGTGTTCAGGGTTGCTGTTGTTTTCTGCCCTCTGCTCTGACTGCTTAAAGCAACAGTCTCTTAATATTTCACACACTCTGCTGAAAATTTGATGGAACGGCAGTGAGCATGTGTATGTGAGAATGAGTGTTTGTTTCTCATAGAGCGGGAGTGAAGATTGATCTTTTGTTTTTCAGCATTTTAATGTTGTGCTTTAGCATTAGCATTAGCATTTAATCTTCTGAAGCTATACGATAGCTTTGTGTGAGGAACAGACAGAAAGTCCTCCTATCTATATCCATCCATCCATCCTTGTAAACTGCCAATTTGGGCCACTGATTTGGAGCCTTACATTCCTTAGTGCGTATACCAGAGGCAGCCATGTTACAGGACACACAAAACTAAATTTATTACACATACACACAACGCTTCATACTCTACTTAGACAGATAAATACCCACACACATTTCTGTTATGCAAGGCTCACAGAAGCCATTTGTTTTAATCTGTGTTGTCAGTGTTCCTCGAGCTGCCCACCTCCCTGAATCACCATGTTGGTGTTTAATCACTCCTCTTTCACTCCATTCACTCTGTTTGTTTATGTGATTGCCTTCATGCTAATGCAGGCTCTATGTATATGGTTTCTCATAATGCACCTGTACAAATGAAGACATTTAGAGTATAGAAGAAGCAATTAGTAGCAAATTAATTACATTTTATCCATAAGCAAAATTGTGACTTCATTTTTTTTTTTTTCACAGAATATTCCCTGGTTTAATACAAGTTAGCATAAATATTGTTTACGTCCTGTAGCTATAGGCTACTATTGAAACACTGAGTATTTTTACTTTTACGGATTGGCTTCCTTTGTAAAAGTGCAGATGACGAGTCAAATTATTGTTTTTTTGTGCGTCAATGAACACAAGTGCAGTCAGTTAAGAAGAATTTGTATTAAACACTGAATATTTATATGTACTTTTCCCAATTCATTTATTTTCCACCATGGTTTCAAACATGTAAAAACAGTCCATATTTGTCTAAGTGGGCATTTCTTTGTCAGAATAATCTGAAAGTGGACCAGACTTTATGCTGATAGTCAAATGTCACACTATGCAAGAAGGGGGGATGCCTTTTCAGCCTCTTGATCATACTGTAGTCAGCAGAAAGAGTGAGATGGAAGGAGGGAGTGAGTGAAGGGTTTACACTGCGGCCAGCAACGGCAACACAGCTTTGCGATCTATCCCACAATCCCCAAGGGCTCTGCAGTGTGGTGTTGCCATGACGACCCGCTTCCTCTTCCCAAACTGGAGCGAGTGATAGCAAGAGAGAAAGAGAGATGCAGAGGAAGAAGTGATTGGTAGAAAGCAGTGGTAAAGCAGCAGTGCCCCCTCATTAACCGACGACACGAGAGAGAAAGACAGAAAGCAGCTCACACACCCTTTTACACACTCTCTGAGTTATAGGCAAGCGTATGTTAGCACTTTCTTACAGTGAAGCTTGACAGCATCCTTCCACATTCATTTTCATTGTAAGGAAAAGAGCAGAGTGAACATTCTGCCTGACAACTCCTTTTCTGTTCCTACAGGTTTAGAATATAGGTGGGAATCAGCTGTGCTCTGGGGATGTAGGATATTATATCAATTTCTTGGTTGCAATATGATTTTTTACCATTTTTTCTGTGTGTATTGCTATTTTTTTATTTGCGCGGGACTTAGGTTATGTTTACACGATAACGATGTACAAAACATTTTTTTTTTTAAAGGTTTCGTGTGCGGACGACAACATTGTGTTGGATCTGTGAAATCGACTAAAATCGCTGTATTATTCATGCCAGGCCAGTAGTTGGTGATGTCACTTTGTAAAAAAAAACAGACTACACGCCTAAAGACTGAACACGTAATACACATGTGCATGACATCACCGTTTTTACAAATTCGTGTTTTTGTAGTTTACATAGAGACAATAACGGTATTTTCAGGCCCCCAAAATGGTGTTGTCGTGTAAATAAACAGCCAAATTGCATAAAAGTTTTCCGTTTTTAGTTGAAAACTGTGTCGGGTAAATGCTTTGTGCATTTGCAAAATTTAATTTGAAGAGAAATAATGATAACGCTTAACAACATGGTTCGATTAGTAAACATTAATGCATTTTCTAACAATGAGCAGTACATTTGATACAGTATTTATTTCGTTGTTAGTTCATGTTAGCTCACGTCTATTAAACAATATTAATGGATACAACCTTTGATTTGAATAATGTATTAATAAATGTTGAAATTAATAATAACAAACTTTAATATAAATGCTTTATATGTATTTTTCATCGTGAGTTCACGTTAACTAATGTAGTTAACTAATGTTAACAAATTGTTAAGTGTTACCGAAATGATTAAGTGTTATTATGCATGCCTTATCATAGAGTTGCTCTAAATCTTCTTTTACCAAAAATATTCTTGTGAAAAATGTACTAAAAATACGCCTAAAATTCTTGGCATGAGAATACTGATAGAGCATCATGAGACAAAGTGTCACAATACTTTGAAATATAAATTTTTGTAACTCATTCAAATAACTGAAACTCAAATCATGTCAGGATCTGTGAGTGCAAAAGTGAGTGAATGTTAATGTATATCCAAACATATATAAACATATATGAATTGCAAATATGTAAAAACAAGGCATTTTTTTCTCAGGATATCTGTAAACGGATGTGAAGTGATAAACAGTTGAGCACCAAACTGCCCCTGCTGGACGCATATGGAACTGCACTCATGTTCCATTCACACATGAATGTTTTGGTTGGCTGACAGTGGAAAGCATAGAAAAAACAATACAACATTAATGAGACTCGTCCACCCACAGTTTCCGAATGTTGGCTCTTTTTTTTTTCTCTCTCATTCTCTTTTCCTTCTCTCAATCTCTGTGTTGCAGTTATCCGGCTGTCTGTGACTTCCTACAGAATAATAACTTGTTATCAATCATTCGAGCACACGAAGCACAAGATGCTGGGTATGTTTTCCTTCCATTTTTGTTTTTAAAATTTGTGTACTAATATGCACCTTTTTAGGGGTATATAAGATACAAAGGTGTACACCTTTCCATACAGGTACAGTTTTTGCACATTTTGTCTATGAAAGTAAATGAAAATGTTTTTATCTTCCCTTTCCCTCTTCTCACAGATACCGGATGTACAGGAAGAGTCAGACCACTGGCTTCCCTTCTCTAATTACCATCTTCTCTGCACCAAACTACCTTGATGTTTACAATAACAAAGGTGAGTCCTGCTTTCCCTTACAGTGAGATATGTGTGAAAAAATGGAGCATTGTGATGGGAACAGAGAGCTGGATGAGAGCGTGGGCAGAACCATCAGCTCGAGTGACTCCATCCATGTGGTCTTATCATCCGCTGATGGAACAGGGTCAACCTCTCAGCAGTACCATCTAGTGGAGGCTTTTTGTGAAAATGAATGTTCACAAATTGATATACTGTATATCTGGATGTTTTTACACCATTTTTGATTGACATATTTTCCCTCAGAAAGCTCATTTAGCTTGGGTTTTGTCATATCATTGTGTGTACACACTATTTTAGCAAATTTCCACTTAAATTAGTTTATTAGGAAACAAACCCAGAGGCTCAGGAAGCCACGGTCTCTTGAGATTATTTCTCATATTATTGATTAGAAAAAAATCAAATGCCGGTGGCTCACTTTTTCTTATTACTCACTTCCTCAGCTGCCGTTCTGAAGTACGAGAACAATGTAATGAACATCCGACAGTTTAACTGCTCCCCTCATCCTTATTGGCTGCCAAATTTCATGGACGTCTTCACCTGGTCACTGCCATTTGTGGGGGAGAAAGGTACCTCTCTGTCACATACAAATACAACCGGATATTGACAGGCTTGACAATTCATTTTTCTTAAGAAAAAACAGACTCAACAAAAAACTTTTGCTAATGTCCGATACTTTCAACTAAATGTCATTTTGATATGTTGTGACTGACTGTTGCTTGGCCTGCAGTCACGGAGATGCTGGTAAATGTGTTGAGCATCTGTTCTGACGATGAGCTGATGAATGATGGAGACGAGATCTTTGACGGTGAGACATCCTCTTAACTGTCCTATGCAGAAGATAAACATGATTTATTCCACATGAAACATGATTATGATTTCTCAACAGAAAGGGCCTTTTCTTTGACGTCAGGTACATCCTGAATTATGACTCATAGTCCTTTCAGTATCTTTCCTGTTAAGTAGCATTGTTGTGATACTGTGTTTGTAATAGACCTTAAGTTTTTTTTTTTGCGCTACAGCAACTACCTCCAACAAGTATTGGGAAAGCTACTTTAGAACTGAAGCATTTCAAGTTACAAGCTACTAATTTAAAGCAATTAAAACTGGTTAGAAATAAGCTAGTGAAAATAATATTTTAGCATGATTATTTACTTTAATCTGATTCAAAAACAGTTAGGGTTTTGTGTGAATGAATCTCATCTCACTAAACACTTTACACCATGTTTTGTCATTGGAAAAAGTAGCTTGTTACTTTAAAAGCTACATGATTATGAAAAAATCTGCTATTGTCACACTACTGAATCATGTAGGCTAGTTAGTAGTCGCTTCTTTAAGTTAGTTACTCTCGAAACTGCCGCCAACACAATACATATTTTCTTGTGTGTCTACATCTATGTATATAAAAGAAGAAAAGTTTCTGGAGGTTTTTAGCCTCTGGTCATACAGACTGAGACCGCTTTATTTTTTCTTTCCGCCCACAGCCAATGCAGCAGCTGCTCGCAAAGAGGTGATTAGGAACAAGATCCGTGCCATTGGGAAGATGGCCAAGATGTTCTCAGTGCTCAGGTACAAACGGGGCTTCCTCCAGCTGAGTCATTCAGTCTGCGGTCAGCTGAGTCACATGCCTATGAAACTGTTCTTGCTTGTCATATATGATAAATAGAGGAGAGGCTTCTTAAAAGCAAGATATTGCTGATATCCAGTACAACATAAAACTGGGATGTAAGAAACTGCTGTAAAAGTAATATTTTAAAGGTACAATGTGGAATTCTGGGCATCTGTGGTTGTAACATAAAATTGCAAGTTATTTGGGGAGGATAATTATGTCAGTAAGTATCTTTGAGAGACCCCTTTCCTAAAATATAAAGGCAGCTGTATATTTTGATTCATAAAGACCCATTTTTACTGTCTTAGAAAAACAGTATGTCACACTTGCAAGGAGTGGTGCAGGCCAGTAAGCATGATGAGGAAGATATCTTTAAATGGCGTTTATTAACAAACTCAAATACAAAAACGCAAAATTATACTGAAACAAACATTACACTTAAGGCAGGAACACACCAAGCCGACGGTCGGCCGTCGGGCAGTTTTTGTTTGTCGGCCAACTAAGTTTTCTCAGTCTGTTCCACACCGTCGGCTGAAGTTGGTCCTTGTCTGCTTTTTTTCGGCCGATTCGACATGTTGAATCGGCGTCGGAGTTCGTCGGTCAGTCGGGCCATCTGATCATTCTGATTGGCTGTTCAGCTACTGCCACCTGCTGGTATGGAAAGGCATTTCTTCTTACGCAGGCGCAGAATGGACGTGCTACTTGGCCGTCGGGTGTCAAGCGTCGGTTTGGTGTGTCAGGGCAACTTTGGACCCAGACGCTGCTGACATGAGCCAACCCTGCAGTCTGCTTTCGTCGCCACTAGGTCGTCGGCGTCGGCTTGGTATGTTCCGGGCTTTACCATACACACAGACGAGAATTGACAAACACAAATTAACCCCAGGATATACAAGGGACAGACAAAGGTAATTGGATAAACACAGGTGCACTAAATGAGGAAACTAATGAGTAACCATAAAAACAAACTAGTAGTGGGAAAGAGAGAACAAAGGACAACAAACTAGATACCAAAGGCAGACGCAACAGGAACTGAACATAATGAATATGAAACCAAAAAAGTGCATAACTGTTACACAGTAAAAACGATTTTATAAAGAAAACAATTATATGGTCAATGTACTAAAACTAGGGGTGTGACGAGATCTCGTGGCAAGATTAAAATGTGATGAGATTTCTTGTCAAGGTGAAAAGCTGTCTCGCAATATTTCCATGACGGAGCATGAGGGTAAAATTAGGATAGAATATGCCACTGCTACATTTGCATAACACTTTTGTTTTGCTTTTTATAAAAATAAAAACCACATAATTCAGTTGGATAACGGTTGCTTCAGTTCCATCCAGCTGTGAACTCAATCTTGTGTCTTGTCTCGTGAGCTGTCACGTCACACCCCTAACTAAAACCAAAATATATTCACATTTCTTTTTTTATTTATTATTTATTTACTGTAAAAAAAAAAAATCACAATTTATATTGTGATTTATGTCCAGACTTTCGAATGCAGAATGAAAGCATAATAATTATTAAATAAAAATACTAAATAAAAAGTTCACTGATGATTTATTTTATATTATGTACCTTTCAAATGTTTGGGGTCAGTACAATGTTTTCTTTTTCATTTTTTTAAAGAACTTAATACTTTTTTATCAACAAGGTTGCATTAAATTGATCAAAAGTGACAGTAAAGACAATTATAATGTTACAAAAGGTTTCTATTTCAAATAAATGCAAAAAATATTACACAATAAAACACAAAAATATTAAGCAGCACAACTGTTTTCAACATTGATAATAAGAAATGTTTCTTGAGCACCAAATCAGCATATTAGAATGATTTCTGAAGGATCTTGTGACACTGTAGACTGAAAATTCAGGAATAAATTACATTTTAAATTATACTTAAACAGAATACCAATTTACAATATTACTGTTTTTACTGCTCCTTTGATCAAATAAATGCAGCCTTGGTGGCAATAAAAGACTTCGTTGACCCCAAACTTTTGGACAGTAGTGTAAAATCAGTGTGTGTTATTATTTCTGATGGTTATATCCTGTCTTTGCAGAGAGGAGAGTGAGAATGTGTTGACCCTGAAGGGCCTGACCCCTACCGGCATGCTGCCCAGCGGGGTGCTTTCTGGTGGCAAACAGACTCTACAGAGTGGTGAGCACACGAGCCAGTACTGGCCATGTTCCTCTCTTGGTTCTTGTCTCCCTCTATCTCCTTCCCTCTCTCTCTCCCTCACTTTTTTTTTTTATTTCCCCCTCTACTGTCTCTATAGTGTCTGTCCCTGTCTCTTCCACCTGTCTCTCCATCTGTCTCTCTCTGTATCCTCTGACAAACTCCAGGCTTTGGGGTGCTGCTCTTTTAGTTCCCCCAAAGCATGGACACATTAGTGGGTCGGTTTACCCGTCGTTGGTAAACTGGGGTGAGAATGAGTTTCTGAGAGGCCTGTAGGGTGTCCAGAGCACAGCAAGCGTGAAAAGCAGGAGAAGCCTCCTGCAGAGTGCGAATGGTTGAGGGGATTGTCTGAGTCTGTGGTCCATAGTCTGGTTGGCGTGCATGCGTCTCACGGGTTGTCCCGGCGCCCGCCGCTGCTCGTGCACAACTGCTGCCTGTGCGTTACTGCTGTTGCATGGCTTGTTCAGGTGTAACACATTACCCTCCTCTCCCTCCAGCAACCATCGAAGCCATTGAAGCCATCGAGACGGAAGAAGACGGAGAAGGTAATTCCAGGACATGTATCTGGGTGTAATCCAGCATAGACTGGTAGCCGTGTTTTGGAACATGGTAGATGGTTTCTAGCTGGTGAGACCAGCTGGTATCTGGTTTGTTTCTTGTTTCAACATGGTCTACCAGTTGGAACCACATTTCAAAACACATCTACCAGTGGATGCTGGATTTTCCACCAGGGTCATCACACTCTGAAGGTGACTGCTGTAACTAACTAACACACCACATTAGAGAAGAGCTACAAGACCAGAATCCACCACATCACTACGAAAGGGCACCGCACATGTCTGGGAACAGTTTGGTGTCAAATTGTTTTCAAATGATCTGACATAGCCTGGATTGCTCACTAGTTGGTTAACACTGTGGCTGTGTCCGAAACACAAGGCAGCTGCCTTATTGCCCAGTCAGTCAATGACTAAACAGACAGCTCCTAAGGAAAGTGATTTCATGCAGACTTCCAAAGCAACATAACATCACATTGAATGACCCAAACCAAATTCATGTGAGCTTTAGAGATAAGCAAGGAAATTTTCACTGCTGGGCTCAACTCTATGGATTTTTTTTGTTCTGTTCTGCAAACATTTTCACACACAAAAAATATTTATTTTTATATACATTTCAAAAGTTTGGGTTCAGTAAGATTTAAAATAAATACTTTCATTCAGCAATTATGCATTAAATTAATCAAAAGTGGGATTAATGACATTTATAATGTTAAAAAAGATTTCTATTTCAAAAAAATGCTGTTCTTTTGAACTTTCTATTCATCAAAGAATTGTGAAAAAATGTATCATGATTTCCACAAAAATATTAAGCAACTTTTTTTAACACTGATATTAATAATAAATATTTCTTGAGCAGCAAATCATCATATTAGAATGATTAGAAGGATCATGTGACACTGAAGACTGGAGTAATGATGCTGAAAATTCAGCTTAACCATCACAGGAATAAATAAGAAAAAAAGTTATTTCAAATTGTAATAATATTTCACAGTATTGCTGTTTTACTGTATTTTTGATCAAATAAATGCCTTGATTACTCCAAACTTTTTAACAGTAGTGTATATTTACATTTAACATGTTATATTTGTAACTTTACATGTATAAAGTTTACATTTATTATTTTATTTTTATTTATTTTCAAATATATTTAAAAAATATTATTTATTATACATTTTTTTATGAATACTTTTTTTTCTTCAAATTTTAGGTTTTCTTTAAGAAAAAAATAGTTCTTCAAGACAGCAATAAACTCATAATGGCATCCATGCCATAACATTACTGATTGGTTTGTAATTTTCAACACATTCTTACTATGTGACCAAGCCAATCGCAAGCCACTGACCCCAGGTCAGCCATCCTTATTGTTGAGCCCTGCAATGACTACAATATGTGTTTCTCAGTTAATCTGCAACTAGACGTTGACAACAAGAAAAAAAAATTGAATTATTTACTTATTTGAACTGCTCCATCATCCAGCCTTTTCTACTTATCGTCAAACTACATGCAGAAAGGCATTGAGGGATACATCTACTGAATGCTGCCTTCAAAAACCAACCAGATGAAGGCATCTTATTATATTACAATTCAAATTTGCCTTGATGCCTTCCTACCCCTCTTTATTGTATGTAAATGCAGTGTTGTTGTTTTTTTAGGTTTTAGACACAGCCATTATGTAACTAAGGCATCACAAGATGCTATTTGTACAGACAAATAGGTTTGTTTGCTTTTTAAACAGCAACAGCAGTTTAACCAGATATTTGCCGTGCCCTTTTTGAGTGGTGACATTAAGGGAACATTCCTTTTTTTTATCTTGCATGATGGTTTGAGGTAGCATCTAAACTGGAGGCATGATTTTTTTGATATGGTCTGTGGGGTGCTGCTTTTCCTCCGGCCCTCATGATTTCAGTGTGGGCGTAGCATGTGATTAACCGCAATCAGGAACTCTCAGCCAACCAGAGTGTGTTCCTCTTCTGCAACCTCTCACTTTCTAAGACCAGCTCACCTCAGTGATACACAAATGGATGGACACAAGGGGTTTGGACACTGCTTTCTACTTCTACAGTTAATCTGTTGACAATTAAAGACCGACTACTGTGAGCTACGAGGTTGTTAATCGATGGTAAATACTTCTGTTGAAACCGGCAGCCGTGTTACAGCTCAATTTGTGGATTAAAAACTACATTATGCATAATGCTGTGCAGAAAATTCCACCAGTCAGAGTTGTCGTGTAGGCAAATAGCCTCAAAAGAGCTTGCAGGGAATGCCCACTCCCATGAGGCACTGCGAATGACATAATTGAGTCAGTTTCCCTACGCTCTCAAAATACTTAAAGGGATAGTTCAACCAAAAATGAAAATTATCCCATGATTTACTCACCCTCATACACCCTAGGTGTATATGACTATTTTCTTTCAGACGAACACAATCGGAGATATATTTAAAAATATTCTTAGTCCTCCAAGGTTTATAATGGTTGTGAATGGGGGGCCGCATTTTGAAGTAAAAAATAATGGATCCTTCCATAAAAAAAGTAATCCATATGGCTCCAGGAGGTTAATAAAGGCCTTCAGCGAAGCAATGCGTTTTTGTAAGAAAAATATCCATATTTAAAACTATATAAATTCAAATAAGGACCGTACGCAGAATGCGCAAATCGAAGTTAAAGTCGATTAACCCCTTGGAGTCGTATGGATTAATTTTTTTTTTTTGGATGGATGCATTATTTTTGGCTTCAAAACGTCCCCCCCCCCCCCCCCATTCACAACCATTATAAACCTTGGAAGACTAAGAATATTTTTAAATATTTCTCCGATTGTGTTCGTCTGAAAGAAGATAGTCATATACACCTAGGATGGCTTGAGGGTGAGTAAATCAAGGGATAATTTTCATTTTTGGGTGAACTATCCCTTTAAAATGCTTACAAATGTGTGTGCATATATGCATATTTCCAATAAACTTGCAATAAATCTATTGTTTCTATAGATATAATTAACAACTTTAAATTAATAGTTGTATATTTCTCCATCATTTTTTAATTTGACACGTTGTTTGCCGTGCTTCATGGGATTGTAGTTCTTTCCCTCATTAAAGCCGTTAAGTACCTTTGTTTTGTTTTGTTTTTGTCAGATTTTCAAAATACTTTTTTGCTTCAAAACAAAGTGTGCAATGTTGTGATTCACCTCGTAGCTGGTTGGTTTGGTTCATGGTTTTTTAACACTTTAATAAAGACTTTTTAAAAATCCCTATGGGAAAAATAAATGGAAAAAATATTTCCAGAACCAGTGCCGCATAAAAAAAAGTCGATAGGCACTGTTGCACTTTTGGAAACACTGATGCACGACTATAAAGGTTGCATTTTTTTTTTTTTAAGTATTTTTATATTAAAACAGCATTAAAACATTATAAACATTTAAAATAATTTTAGTAAATGTACTAAAAATATGCTAAATATAATATTTAACTTATTTTTTTAAACATGCATTAAATGTCTGTATTTGTCAATTTTAAAAGTCATTTCTTAATGCATTATTTTATTTTTTCACTTAGTTGTTTTTTAAATAATTAAACAGTTAATATTAATATTTTTTAATTTAATAAGTCATTTACCAGTTTTGATTTTTATTAATTAATAAATTGATAATTGATTCCTTTTATTTGATTTTTTTTTTTTTTTTTTTCCCTATTATTTCTCCATAGAATATATTTTATTATACACTACCTTTCAAAAGTTTGGGATTGGTAAGATTTTATAAATGTTTTGTAAGAAATGCTCACCAAGGCTGCATTTATTTGATAAAAAATACAGTAAAAACAGTAATATTGTGAAATAATATTGGAATTTAAAATAACTCTTTTCTATTTGATTATATTTTAAAATGTAATTTATTCCTGTGGTGGCAAAGCTGAATTTTCAGCATCATTACTCCAGTCTTCAGTATCACGTGATCCTTTAGAAATCATTCTAATATACTGATTTGGTGCTTAAGAAACATTTCTGATTATTATCAATGTTAAAAACAGGTGTATTGCTTAATATTTTAAACTTTGATACAAGCTGAATAAAAGGATTAATTAAAAAAAAAAAAAAAAATCATACTGACCCCAAACTGTTGAATGGTGGTGTATATATAGCAGGTCAGACAAACTAGTTTATCAGACTCTAATAAAAAGAAATTAAAGGCTTCATGGTGTTATTTACACTACAAATGTAGTGGCTAATGAGAACCAAGAGTCTTGCTGTTCATTGTGGGCTTTTTCCGTCTCTCCGCAGCCATCCGCGGCTTCTCTCCACAGCACAAGATCAGCAGTTTCGAAGAGGCTAAAGGTCTGGACCGCATCAATGAGCGCATGCCACCCCGCAAGGACGGGGTCAACCACGTGGGCCACTCCATGGGCAAGATGAACATGTCCGAGACCAACGGCACCGACGACAACAGTAACATCCAGTGATGAAATGGCTGCCCACTCACCTGCACCTGAGTCCATGCCACCGCCACGACGCATGGCAGGACAATGCCAAACTTGTGATTTAAGGCCTCCTGCTTCCAACAAACACCCAATGACATCACCTACACATCCCTCCCTGCTCCAATGTCCAATTAGAGAACCAAACTATCTTAAATGTGTCACTGAAAAGGGGCAGACTGTTTTCTTGCTGTCAGCTTGCCGCTTGCAATTTTCGAAGCGGATACCTTGCCAACGGCAAGTTTCTGCCTTTTTTGGGAGTGTTGAACGGGAAGGAGGGGTGGGGGGTGATATGCCTGTCAAGGGCTGAAAGTGTCTTTATCAGAGAGGGGGCGTTCTCAGTTCCTTACGGACTCCGCCCACATATCAAGTGGGCGGGGTTTAGGAACTTTCTTAAGCCTCATCCATCCAGTTCGTCGGTGCGGGTGATGAGCCTGTACCGGTTACATGCACACTTTTTTCCTCTTTTTCTTCATGATCCCATCTCATAATGAAATGATCTCACTGTTGACGATGTTTTGCTACTAGTATTAATAAATATACAAATTTGAAATGACAAAAAACGAAAAAATGTTTGTAAGAAAGGACATTTAACGACAAAACCTGTACATTTTATTACTTACGATGCAATCTTACCTGGGGGTTTTTATTTCTTGATTTGGTTTTTGGTAAGATGCCATGAAGCAGTAGAAGAGCAGAGCGGTTCTGCTTGTCCACTGTAGACTCTCGTTCAAAGCAACTGTTTGGATGGAGGAAAACCGCAGCGGGAGCTCAAGCTCGACCTTTGGCGCCACCTTCCTGATTGTTTCTCACCTGCCTGTATCTCAAGAGAGAGAATGCACATAGTACATTTCGCAAGTCAAATAAATATTATATATAAATATATATATAAATATATTTAAATATATGATTATTAACAATGGTCGAGGACAATGATTTTTAACAGCATCTATGGTACTGAACGCATCAGTGCATGCAACTAAGTTCCTTATTGATATGTGAAATTATAATTGTGATGTGTTTCAATATAGTAGACTTGAATTATTTCCCTTCAAATTATATTTGTAAAGGTCTAGTTTGTTTTTATATCTCTATAAATAGATATGATTTTGTAATCTTTTATTTAATTTCGTTTTTGTTTTGTTTTTCCATCAATATCATTTTATTATTGTTGATTTTACTTTTGTATAGTTTCGCTGTACAGGCACTGACGCTCTTTCCGAGGTGTTTTTTCGTCATCTTTCGTTCTTTCTTTTGGTTTCGTTCTCTCTGTTCAGTTGGTGTACAGAAGTTGTTCAGTAGTGTGAATGAACATATTACTCAGTGAAAAGCAACATTCAGGCTGCCAAAGCATGATCGCATGGTTTATTCAAATGTAAACTAATTGGACACAAGGAAAATTCAGTGTCTCACTTTGAAGAGGAAAACTATATTATCATTATGATTCTTGATGATCTTCTTATTATTCTTACGATTAAGCTTACAGTTCTTTCATTTCCACTGTTTTCTGATCCTTGTTTGGTCCAGACGTGGTTTATTTCAAAGAAGGAATTTTATGGATTTGTGACTATTTTTCTTGTAATTTTCTCTGGAACTAAGTTTTCGCAATTGACTTCCTAAATGAAAACACATATTGTAAGCATGCCCTATGGGACAAATCACTTTTTTTACTCTTGAATAAAATATGCATGAACTAATAATGTCTTTCTGCTTTCAATGCTGGTTTGAGAAAAAAAAGTGTATTTATTGTTCTCAAACTGATTATTTGACAGATAATCAATAATGAAAATGCCATTTTAGATGTAATATTAAAGGGTTAGTTCACCCAAAAATGAAAATAATGTCATTTATTACTCACCCTCATGTCGTTCTACACCTGTAAGACCTTCGTTCATCTTCAGAACACAAATTAAGATATTTTTGATGAAATCCATGAGGCCTCCATTGCCAGCAATGTCACTGTCACTTTTCAACAATATCTAGTGACAGGCGATTTCAAAACACTGCTTCGAATCAGTGGTTCGGAGCGCTAAAGTCACGTGATTTCAGTAAACGAGGCTTCGTTTAAGCGATCCGAACCACTGATTCGAAACAAAAGATTCGTAAAGCTTCGAAGCAGTGTTTTGAAATCGGCCGTCACTAGATATTGTTAAAAAGTTATTTTGTTTTTTTGCCGCAAAAAAACTATTCTCATCGCTTTATAATATTAAGGTAGAACCACTGTACTCACATGAACTGTTTTAAATATGTCTTTAGTACCTTTCTGGATCTTGAGAGGTTCAGTGACATTGCTGTCAATAGAGGCCTCACTGAGCCATCGGATTTCATCAAAAATATCTTAATTTGTGTTCTGAAGATGAACGAAGGTCTTATGGGTGTGGAACGACATGAGGGTGAGTAATGACATTATTTTCATTTTTGGGTGAACTAACCCTTTAATGTTAAGAAATGCAAAGACCATAGTATTCATAAGGTTTATCTGCTAAGTTTCTGAGAGCTTTTTTCCATGAGTTCATTCCACCTGTTTCCTGCTATTCTTCCACAGGAAACTTCCAGAGTCACTGAAACCAGAGCTCAGCGCCCACTGACACATACCCATACATACGCTTCTCAGCAGGGCTTTGTAATACTATGTGCTCTCCCTCATGTGTTCTTATTATACACAACAGGAAACAGATTTAGACATACTGGTTCATACTTCAGCCAAAGTCACTTGCCCAAGAACATTTCCATAGTGATTTTCTGCTTTGTCGGTTTTATACACATTTAGTTATCGTAATTATATCCAGATATCTGGGATACATACGACTGGTTGTAGACGGATGAGAGTAAAACCCATCTGGATTGAGCAATGGAGCTGCTCCTCTTTCTTCTCATTCTTACGATTGCGTCTTCATCCGTCATCTCAGCAGGTAAGTCAGTCAGAAGCCAATTTAAATGTGTGGGTGTGTGTTACTTACTAAGTAAACTAAAGTATTTTAAAATAAAAAGAGAAAAATTGTTTATATCTTGCTAGTGGCCCAACTTTGATTATGAGTTGTCTATCTTAAGTTGAAATAGTGACTGACCACGTACAGTGACCCCCAAAAGCATTCAGGTACTTAGGCAAAGTCTACCTTTAGTGCTCAAAATCTTTTTATTGCCATTTTATATACATATATATATACAGTCAAACCAAAATTTATTCAGACACCTTGAACATTTCATTCATTAATACAGTTTATTCACTATAGTTTAAAAAAAATGATAATAAAATATGACAAGATCTCAAAGTTAAACTGTGTCAGAAAAAAATAATCTTAATTATGTCAGATAACACTTGCAAAACATGGTCAGGTCAAAGTGTCTGAATAATTTTTGGTTCCAAATTTTTATCAATTTTACTGGTAGTCCACTATGAAGAATTTTTGGGTATAATATGCCACTGTTTATTTTGCTATCCTCACTTACATAAATGAACTATAGTGTCCTGCACCCACTAGTAAAAATATATCAAAAATGTCTGAATAATTTTTGGTTTGACTGTATATCTATTTTAAAATGTATGTTTTCCATGGGACCTGCACAGGAAATGACATAAACCTCACAAGTACGGCCCTTCCAGACACAACTGCTTCATCTCCATGGTCTGTTGATTCAAAAACAGGTGGGTCTATAAATCTCAGTAACAATATTTTCAATCTAAACAAGAATTTACCATATTAAAGATGTTTGAACATATATTAAACAATTACAAATCACCATTTTACCATTGTTTAGATAATAGTCATAGGTTAATGTTCAATAACATGCTTTCTAAATGTATCTGTGATGGTACTTCATATGAACCAATTACACATTAACCGCAAGATGTCATTATTCCTTCAGCAGTGCTGGATAGATTACTTACAAATTGTAATAAGTTACAGATTCCAAATTACATGATAAAAATTGTAGTAACGTAATGTGTTACATTACACATTTAAGGTAATATAATCTGATTACTTTTGACCTAACTCATTTATCACATTGATTTGAATAGGATAATCTTGTACCATATTGATATAAAAATACAAAAAGAAAGAAAATGTATTAAATTCTATGTTATCAACAACATGAAGTGCATTAAATACTACATTACATTAGGGTTTCTAGGACTGGATTTTAATGTGTTTGAAAGACAAAAGTCTTCCAGAGACAGTAATATGTGGTTAAATGACTCACTGAGTGATAATTTAAATAATATGTTGCGCTGTTGAGAAAAGACTGGTCTGTGTGTGCACTAATTTTTTACAAAACTGGAAGAGCTTCTAAACATATATAAGCATCACGGGTTGCTAAATAGATGTAAATAAGAGGACAAAGAATACTAGGAATAGACTTTAATCACACAGGAGAAACTCAGGAGAGAATGATAACACAACAGCTATTACCAAACGAGAACGGACATAGGACTGATGAGAACTCAGGGCTTAAATAGGCAGATGATGATTGGTAACGGTAGTTCAAGGGCCCATGGCGGTGCTGGCAGTTTGGGGGCCAGGGAGGCACCAGCTGTTCAGGGATGCAGGGAGGGTCGGCCTCCATGGCTTTGCCATGGGAGCTTGGCTCGGCCACTATGGCCAGGGACGTATAGCCAGGGGCTGAAGCGGACTCTGGAGTGGGCTCAGGGGCTGGAGCGGACTCTGGAGCTGAAGCGGAATCTGGAGTGGGCTCAGAGGCTGGAGCGGACTCTGTAACGGTCTCAGGGGTTGGAGCGGACTCTGGAGCGCGCTCAGGGGCTGGAGCGGACTCTGTAACGGTCTCGGGCTGGAGCAGACTCTGGAGCGGGCTCAGGGGCTGGAGCGGACTCTGTAACGGTCTCGGGCTGGAGCGGACTCTGGAGCGGGCTCAGGGACTGGAGCCGACACTGGAGCGGGCTCGGGCTGAAGCGAACTCCGGAGCAGGCTCAGGGGCTGGAGCTGACACTGGACCGGACTCAGGGGCTGGAGCGGATGTGTGTGTGGCCCAGAGACACACTGCCAGGGCCATTATGGACAGTGCAATGCTCTCTGGGCTGAGCTCTGGGGCTGAAGCAGACACTGGAGAGCATTCTGGAGCTGACTCTGGAGAACATACTGGAGCAACATACTGGAGCGGACTCTGGAGAACATACTGGAGCGGACTCTGGAGAACATACTGGAGTGGACTCTGGAGAACATACTGGAGCGGACTCTGGAGAACATACTGGAGTGGACTCTGGAGAACATACTGAAGCGGACTCTGGACTTTGGGGCTGGAGCCGAGACTGGAGCGGATTCAGAGGCTAGAGCGGATGTGTGTGTGGGCCAGATAAAAGATAAAAAAAAGATTTAAAAAGTAGTAGTAGGGAGAATCAATGAATTATACATAAATAACTGCCATTGTGAGAATAACGTACTAATCATGTAATCAATAAAAAAGTAACTGTAGTCTGATTGTGAGTATTTTAAAACGTAATATAATCTAATTACAAGTACTTATTTTTTGGAATCTGATTATGTAATCCAGATTACATGTAATCAGTTACTACCCATCACTGTCCTTCAGCATGTATAGTAATTTATAAAATATACAAATAAAATTGCTTATATATATTGGGCATAAAAGTCCCTATATTTCAGCCCATTGCTTTGTTCTGTTTATTTCCAGGATTAAATAAAATGTTGAATCCCAGATTTTCATTATGGTCTCAGATTTGGGCTCAGACCCTTCTGTATATTCTCAGTTTGCTTGTAGGCCTAAATGATATTCATCTCTATCTTGATTTAAAAATGTATCTGTCTTAATTTTATTTCAGCAGTCCAAACAGAAAAAACTGTGTCTTCTACTGTTTCATCTCGACATGAGGATGTTATGACCAGCCACACCTCAACAACCGTGAGCACAACCACTGCTCCTTTATCTTCTAGACACACAGGTAAGGCACAAATATAACTTCAGTTGATGTAAATATACTGTATAGTTTGCACATAGCAGCACTGCTCATTCAGCTGACACATTGTACCTGTACCACTGTTTCTCCAGGTGGTACTGATGGATCCAGCCTCTCTTCTTCAAATAGCACACCAGGTCATAATTATTAACTTCTTTTAATTAGAATATTCACCATGGGAGAAGATTTTGACTTTTCGTGGTTGTTTGTAATCTTGCTTATCTACTATTGTAGTTCTTTCTGTGAACTGTGAGGTTATCACAAGAAATGTTATGAAAATTATAAGTGCATATTCAGAGTTTTTGGGAGTAACTTACAGTACATGTAATGGAGTTACGTAATTTAATTACAAAATAAATGTAACTGTAATCCATTACGGTTACTGAGAAAAAATGTGTAATTAAATTAGTTACTTATGAAAATGTTAACAATTACAAAGGGGGTTACCTCTGACTGAATATTTTCTGTAATAAGCTAGGATATGTTGAATAATATTAATTTGTTTAATTGATTTCTTTCCTAAATTGCACTGACTGCTCTAAAATATGAGACACCATTGTTTCAGGAGTTTAAGACACAGAATAGGACACATGCTTATTCTATAACTATTTTATTTCCTATTTGGGTTTATGTATATGCTTTATTTTTTTAAGATGAACTGTTTTTTCCAAGGCATCGTTAGATGCCAGTGTTTCCTGTCATAGCTATGCAAAGATTTGATTTCAGAAACAGTATCAAACTATTTCTTGTTATGATTTTAAATCTGTATTTAACCTCAGAACAATCTCAAAGTAAAAAGAGGTGCTGAAGTCTGATTTTGTGGTGGCTGTGCTTTAAAATTAAATTATTATAATCTTAATTCAAGTGATGAAGGAGTTTAAAAGTCTGACAGTAATCAGTGTTGAGTATTACTATAAGGTTAACCCTGCCTGGTTTAAATGTTTGAAAATGATTAACAGTTGAAATCATTTGTTAAAAATTTAGAAAAGTAATCAAATGTAATCAGTTACATTACTTTAATAAAGTAATTGAAATAGTTACTTATTACATTTTAATAATTAGTTACTTATTACACTTGACATCTTATTACATTTTAAATAGGGTAACTTGTAATCTGTAACCTATTACATTTCCAAAGTAACACTGCTAATGTGTACCTTTGAGGTACTATACTATACTATTTTATACATTTAGAAAGGAAAATTTAAAAATATTGGTATCAGACCCTTCTGTATATTCTCAGTTTGCTTGTAAATGATATTCATCCCTATCTATATAAATGTATCTGTCTTAATTTTATTTCAGCAGTCCAAACTGAAAAAACAGTGACTTCTACTGTTTCATCTCGACATGAGGATGTTATGACCAGCCACACCTCAACAACCGTGAGCACAACCACTGCTCCTTTATCTTCCAGACACACAGGTAAGGCACAAATATAACTTCAGTTGATGTAAATATACTGTATAGTTTGCACATAGCAGCACTGCTCATTCAGCTGACACATTGTACCTGTACCACTGTTTCTCCAGGCGGTACTGATGGATCCAGCCTCTCTTCTTCAAATAGCACACCAGGTAGTAATTATTAACTGCTTTTAATTGGAATATTCAGAACATGGGAGAAGATTTTGACTTTTCATGGTTGTTTGTAATCTTGCTTATCTACTAATAAAGTTCTTTTTGTGAACTAAAGTTACTTTTGAATTTTCTCTGAACATTCTGAAACAATAACATTTAAATGTTAGATGAACATCCAATTTATGTGCTTATGTTTTGAGAACATTATTAAAGACCAGATAACTTTGAATGTTTGTTCATTATTACTTCGAGAGAATCTTGCCAGAACGTTAGCCAAAGCAGCCATGTTCCGTTAGCTGGATGGTTGAATCCCTGGGTTCAAAATCAGTGGAAGTAGATGACAGTGTACTGTATATTTCAAATGTAGGCCTATGGGAAAAAAGATTATATTCCTTATTTGAGCTTTATGTTGAAGAATTGGTCATATTGTACAGTAAAGTCAAGCATTTTCCATTTTAGACTACATTAAACGATTATTTCTATGTGCAGTGGGTGCTTATGAACGTCCAATGACTTCAACAACAGTTAATTCAATCATCAGCATGTCAGAAGTGACGGCAACACCTTCACAAGCACCAGACAGCAGTCTCACTTTGCTCGCCTTTGGTAGGTTTTATACTGATACTCTCATTATGCACATTATTTCCTGTGCTAAAATATTTCCTGTCTGCAATTACAGGTGTGATGAGCCTTATACTCATTTTAATTGTTGTCATGGTGATCTTGGTGACCGCTATCAACCTCAGGGGACGGTGTAAAAATACCAGGCAGCACAAGGGTGGGTTTCTCTCTCAGTCTGTCAGTTTGAAGATTACTTTTCAAAGCATGCATGGCTACGAGCTTAAAATCAGTTTTGTTTTGTTTTTAATAGGTATTAAAAGCTATGACTCTGTGGTATTGGACAGGTGAGGACAAACCAACACATAAATACAAAGTTCTGTCATGAAACTCTAGATGGCGCAGGCTAACAGGTCCTTAACTCAACCTGCTTGCAATCACATCATTCTCTTTAGGGCATAGCTGATTGGTTCCTGCTGTATCAGTAGCTAATGAGCTCGCTGCTCAACCTTCAAATACTTGGTTAGCATTTTTTGTAGCAGTGCGCTTTTAGAAACCCTCCACCTTCCCCAGCTCCACCTGTATAGATCTGCTACAGGTAGTTCATGTATGCTCTATTGTACAGCAGCAGCGTGTTTGTCTTGCTCACAGCAGCGTGTTGTGTGTATTGGCAGTAACAAGTCCTGTACTTGCTCTGCAGCAGCAGCACAGCAGATCTATTCTGCCAAGATCAAACATATCAACATTGTTATATTCATTACCATGCCAAACACTGTGAGAGTTGTCATGACAGAACTGTGAATGTGCAGTTATCATCATTGCTTGTTTTATGTATATAAGAAAAAAAGATTAATAAAATATTATATAATATTATGTACCATATTTAGATAACAAATCTGTTGAAAATACATTTAAGCTACTGTCTCAATTTTGATCAAGCAACGTGAGCAGCAGCTGTGAGAAAGAGAGCATCACTCTTGTCTCTGTGAGGACAATAAACACAGAAAATAGTAAGTACATGCATTTCCTTTGTGTGTGTGTGTGACTGATATCAAGAAAATAGCATCCCATTTGACATTATTCAAATATATGAAACCGTAAATGTCCTACTGTAAGGTTCATCTCTTCTGTGCAGATACGGATTCTCCTCAGATCTCTTCAGTTCACAGCACTATAGTGGACAATGAGGACCAAGAACTTACCAGAGATTTGCTGGGGATCAATGATGGAGTTTGATTTCACTCATTCATAGTGCACTGGAGAGTGGAGGCTGCATACTTGTTTTATATATTTATAATGTTGATTGAATGTGAATTAATTTGCCTCTACTGATGGTCAGTGTACAGATCACACATTATGTTTATTACATTATGCATTGGTGCATTGCATATAAAAAAATATCATTATATCTGCCATGCACTCATATTAAATAGGACTCAATCGTCAATAGTAAATGTCACTTTTTGTGTTTCTCTTCTTTTTTCAGATAAAAAGTGCATTTATGTCTAATGTCAAATATAAGGCAAAAAGTGAGATACTGAATACCTTAGTAATTATAAGGTTTTGAAATAAAAAAAACAATTTATATAAAAAAATGTCGTTTTTGTTTTTTTGTATATGGCTTTTGTATATGGCAAGTAAATAAATTTGACAATGCCATTTTCGCATTATAGTGTGGACTCAGAGGTATTTGAAAATGATGCTGCATGTTTAGTCATGTGATGCATATTGTACCTATAGATATCTATGTTTATACCGATATGTGCCTGCTATGTGCTGTTCACTTTCAGTGTCGCTAAGGATAAATGTTACTTTGAGCAATGGTCATATTACATTCCTGGAAAGATGACATCAGAAAAGCTTTGAAAAGGCTGGTTACAATAACAAATGGTGTATCTGACCTTCTCTGCTTACCTGGCTCTACTTACCCGAGATTATTATGTGAATTACCACACTCTTGACTGGTGAAGTGATAAAAATAAACCAGCACAACGAGAGGCTTAACCTCTCTAATACTGAAGAATAATAGGAATAGTTTATATCCAGATTATCATATTGTTTTCTCAATAAAATAACACATTTTGTGTTTATTTTCACAAACATTGTAGTTTAATGTGGTCGTGAAAGGATCCTCTAATGCTGTGAAGAGAAATCTTTTGAACCAGAGCAGCTAGCAGGAACTTCTGTGACCAGGGAGGTTGAGAGAGGAGCTCTGGGACTGGATCCTTAGACACCAGCTCTGACGGAGGCTATGACAGGAAACAGTGGGCGGCCATCGCTGCTTGCCAGTCTTGGCATGAATCTTTGAGGCGAACATGACGGGCATCAGTGTGACCCTGTGGGTCATGTCAGGAACCTCTGGGAAGCTTTGCAACTGGGGCTGCAATGACACAGAGCTGTGGATCCGTAGCAGCCAAGGCGCCAGACGCAACCAAGGCCTGCCAGCCCCGCAAGACGCAAAGGCTGGAGGGATGGAGGGGCCACCCATGCCAGCCCCGCAAGACGCTAAGGCTGGAGGGATGGAGGGGCCACCCATGCCAGCCCCGCAAGACGCAAAGGCTGGAGGGATGGAGGGGCCACCCATGCCAGCCCCGCAAGACGCAAAGGCTGGAGGGATGGAGGGGCCAACCATGCCAGCCCCGCATGACGCAAAGGCTGGAGGGATGGAGGGGCCACCCATGCCAGCCCCGCAAGACGCTAAGACTGGAGGGATGGAGGGGCCACCCATGCCAGCCCCGCAAGACGCTAAGGCTGGAGGGATGGAGGGGCCACCCATGTCAGCCCGCCAGACGCAGGACTGACCCTCTTCTCCATGACCTACAGGGCGACATGGAACACAATTAGAAATTGTACACATTAGAGAAACATAGTTCATAAGGTATAAGAATACAACTTGTCATCTGTGCAGTGGATGAGGATAGATTTATGACAGTTGCAGCAGGTATTGAAAGGCAACATAAGGAAGCTGATGTCTATATTCAGATAATCAAACCCAACCAAAAAAAAAACAACAAAAAAACAACAAATGTCATTATATCTTCAATGATTTAGCTTCTCTTAGACTCAGTACCTTGAACCAGTCATGGAAGAGCATCTCCTCCAGATGAATCCTCTCCTCTGGCTCGCTCTTCAGGCAACCCCGAATAAAACGGCAGCATTCTGTGCAGAAAGATGGAGAGATGTCTGATTATTACCTTCAACTCTACACTTGTTCTTTTAGCTGTAAAACTGGGGGAGATTCCTGCATTATCCATATTTGCTTTCTCTGTTTTGCATGTTTAAGAGTTCCATTGTCCTTCTTTGTTGTAATGAAATTCTCACCATCTGAGAAGCCCGGCTGGAACCAGATATCTGCATCCATCAAATTTATATCGCTGCTGTCTGGATAAAGGCTGGTGATCATGGCAAACAGCAGCACGCCCAACGACCACACCGTTGCCTGCTTCGCATGGTACTCGCCCTTCTTAAAGTACTCCGGAGGGCAGTACCTTGCTGTCCCTGGAGGAAAGAGTTTGACACATGTCTAAGCTTGCTTTACCACTGCATGTTTTCTCACTTTACTCTGACTGAAATGGCATTTAATTTTAGTCAACAAAAATAATATTATGATTGGCTTTTCGTCTTCTGAGAATGTTGTTTAGTGCATTGTTAATATCTTGCGATGTCCCGTCTGATTAAGACATGGTGTAACTGGTCACTAGATTTTAAGTCCCTAACTACATGTGTGAAAGATAATACATACCACTGTAGGTGAGGTAGGGCGAGCTTCTCAGGAGGTCCCCACAGCCGAAATCAATCAATTTAACCTCGAAGGTCTCTGTGTTGACCAGGAGGTTCG
Organism: Mylopharyngodon piceus; assembly: GCA_039654765.1. Taxonomy (NCBI): domain Eukaryota; kingdom Metazoa; phylum Chordata; class Actinopteri; order Cypriniformes; family Xenocyprididae; genus Mylopharyngodon; species Mylopharyngodon piceus. The sequence continues at coordinate 20,937,972 of CM077461.1, forward strand.
GCATCTTGATGTCCCGGTGAAAGACCCCCCGGGAACAGCAAACGGCAGCAGCGTCTATCACCTGCCGCATTAAATGACGCGCCAACTCCTCGCTGAAGAGGCCGCCGTGATGCTCCCAAAAACTGTGCATGTCCATACAGGGTATGGGCCGCTCTAAGACCATGATGGTCTGGTTGGGATGGTCCTGCCAGTCCAGCAGCTTTATGATGTTGGGACAGCTGGGGCCTTGACTGGCCAAGACTGTCAGGGCCACCTCAAGGGGAACTGGCCTGGGATGGTCAGGCTAAGAGAAAGACAGTTTTAACAATAATTAGATTAAAGTGGTTTCTCAAATGAGGATTTAGCCCAGTCTGATAGAGAGACAACACAGAGAGTGAAGTCTACTTACAAGGCTGATGTACGGCTCGTTCTCTGTCTTTGCTGTAAATTTCATAGCCACCACAAGGCCATCCTTGCAACGGACCCCTTCAAAAACAGAGCCGAATCCTCCTTCCCCCATCTTCTTGCCGATGGTGTATTTCCAGCAAATGTGGTCTATTACAAGAAAAAATCATTCTAGTTAATTTCATTTCTAACTTTTTAATAAAGTAGTGTCCTACAGTGTAACATGTTTCTTATTCTAAAACTATTTTAACATTGTTTGTTATTGTCATATCATTATTATACCTGTACTATTAATGATCTCATATTACTTGAGAAATATGTGGAATGAATTTGTCACACTGCAGGACTATTTAAGTGAACTGCAAACAAGCTACATGGTGATTAAAAATTATGGAGAAAAAAAGTTAGCAATTACATTTGCAATATGTAAAATATACACTTTAAATATACTTATATTATATATATATATATATATAGATATATATATATTATAAAATAACATATTGTAAGGTGTGTGTGTTTTATTTTGGGTTATGACAGTAAACTCACCCTCGATCCTCATGATCTCCTCACAGTCCAGCTGTCTCAGCAGATGTGGTGGACTTTCACCCACTGACAGACTGGCTGGACTGTCCTGATCTTGAGGCTGGACGTCTTCCACTTGCTGGTCCTCGGCAGCAGGAGAGACTTCAGGACTACTGGAAGGAGGTTCCTGATGATCATTGTCCTCCACAGTACAGATGACATCCTGTAGAGAAGCCTGATCTAAAGAGAGGAATATCAACCAAACGCTTGTTTTAATCAAATAATATAGCTAAATAAAATATTGCATACTCATATTAATTCTTAATTTAGTGGAAACTTTGGTTACTTTACATCTTGAACGATTAAACATTTTCAAACTATGTTTCATCTATATTAAATAATTTATCACGTGTCGTGGAAAGTTATTGATCTGCATTTTTATAATGTGTGATTGTAATGTGGCATTTATATTGTGTGTAAATGATTAAGAGACGTTTTGATGTTTTGCTTGTCATTTACCATCAGTACACCTCCTGGATGGGGGCTCATCAGTGTCCTGGTCCACCTCACCCTGCTCACCCTGAGCTTCGGTGGATTTGGGGCGAGACAAACAAGTGAAAAAAGAGGCAAACTTTCGAAACCTCCTCTTTTTCTGCCTCTTCTTCTTTGTCTGCTCTCCCCCTCTCTCCTGCCCGCCTCCCTCACCGGTACCCACAGGCGTCTCGTCAGGACGAGGATGGTGCTCCGCCTTGTGGTCGGTGGGTGTCAGTGGTGTACGGGGATTTACCCCGTGCACACACTCGCCTCCTCCCTCCGATTTCTCTTTACGAGATAGTCGCTGTCCCATAATCGACACGATAAAACGCTATCAACAACTGCAAACGCACTGTAAACACTGTTGATAACACAACTCCTTACTCGCTACAAAGTGAGCAGGTGAGTTTCTCGCTTTTTAGTCCCGCGCGAACGTTCTATTTCCTCTATGATGTTATAAGGGCTTGAGATTCTCACAAACATTGAAGTTATATATACCTTTGTATGTTTATATATTTATATTCTGACCTGATATTAAGGAAAAATGTCTGTCCTAAAAATAATCAATTAATCAAAAATATATCCAACAACTTTACAAAAATATGATGTTGGGGTTTATTTTGAAGGACTACATTCACAAACAAATTAGCCCAACTTAAGTTTTGATGTTGGAAACTAACAAACTAATATAAAACCATTGCTAACGAAAACAAGTATTCATGTAATTGAACTTTTTCTCTCCAAACCTTATGGTTAGTGAGATTTAGCCCTTGTGACAACTTCATGTGACAACTAGGCCCTGGCTCTCCTAGGCTATTTCAGAATCAGCAGAATAAGAATAGAGTAAGTTTTAATGTAAAGTATGTTTACACACACAATGAATTTGCCTTGGTGACAGGAGCTTCCAGTGCAGAAAATAGTACAGGCATACAGAGGGATAAGGGTGATAAAAAAGAATAACACAATAATATATATATATATATATATATATATATATATATACACTACTGGTCAAAAGTTTGGGACCGTTAAGATTTTTAATGTTTTTAAAAGAAGTTTCGTCTGCTCACCAAGGCTGCATTTATTTAATTAAAAATACAGTAAAAAAAAATATACAGTAATATTGTGAAATATTATTACAATTTAAAATAACTGTTTTCTATTTGAATATATTTTACAAAGTAATTTATTCCTGTGATGGCAAAGCTGAATTTTCAGCATCATTACTCCAGTCTTCAGTGTCACATGATCCTTCAGAAATCATTATAATATGCTGATTTGCTGCTCAAGAAGCATTTATTGTCCAATTGTACAAAATATTTGTGTACAATATTTTTTTTTTCAGGATTCTTTGATGAATAGAAAGTTCAAAAGAACAGCGTTTATTTGAAATACAATCTTGCGTAACATTATAAATGTCTTTACTGTCACTTTTGATCGATTTAATGCATCCTTGCTGAATAAAAGTATTATTTCTTTAATTTCTTTTCAAAAAATAAAAATAAAAATTCTTACTGACCCCAAATTTTTGAATGGTAGTGATAATGTTACAAAAGCTTTGTATTTCAGATAAATGCTGTTCTTTTGAACTTTCTATTCATCAAGGAATCCTGAAAAAAAGTACACAACTGTTTTCAACATTGATAATAATCATAAATGTTTCTTGAGCAGCAAATCAGCATATTATAATGATTTCTGAAGGATCATGTGACACTGAAGACTGGAGTAATGATGCTGAAAATTCAGCTTTGCATCACAGGAATAAATTACTTTGTAAAATATATTCAAATAGAAAACAGTTATTTTAAATTGTAATAATATTTCACAATATTACTGTTTTTACTGTATTTTTAATTAAATAAATGCAGCCTTGGTGAGCAGACGAAACTTCTTTTAAAAACATTAAAAATCTTACCGATCCCAAACTTTTGAACGGTAGTGTGTATGTATATATATATATATATAGAAAAAACACACCAGATAGAATGTAGCCTACAGAAATGTTATTTACAGATGTACAGTTATGTGCAAAATGGAAGTAAACGAATGTGCTATACGTGTTATATATAGCCTATGCTTCTCTAAATAATTAAAATGTAATGTTTCTAACATACTTTTAAGAAGTATGTGGTCATATTTCAGGTTTGAATTCCCCTATTCCCCCTTCTCTCTCTTTATTGATTTATTTAATTTATTAATATTATCTATTTTGGCTCATTGAAACTGCTCACTGTCCATTAGATGATTATTTCTTTCACCTGAAGTGGTTGTGTTTTTTCTCTCAGCCACATGAGGGCGGCAGACATCACATTCATCAGTAAAATTACTGTGCGCATCTCTCTTCCAGCCTGCGTTTGTTTTTTAAAGGAATGCATTGGAAAGTATATATGAATTCCAGGGCGCTACAAACCCTAATTTAAAATAATTCTAATCTAAACGTGCAAGGTCATTGTGGTCAGTCTATGAGAGCCATCAAAGCTCATGTTTATCTAACAACTGACTCAACGGCTTCGATCCATAAACACACATGCCAGCATCACTCATTAACCCCCGGGTACCATTTAGGATTTTTAGCGTGTTGCCATCATGCCATTTACGGCAGGGATTGTCGCCTTCTGATTGGCTGTGTGGATTGTAGTCCCGCACCATGCGCTTCCGCTTCCGATTAGCGATGGAGTTTGCAAGCAGTATTGCATTTCTGTTTTTCTCGCACATTTTACAATGACGAAGCCAAAGGGTCAAACATGAATAGTTTTGATAATAAATTCATATTCGATTAAGTCGCGTCGTAGAGGTGTCATTTAAGAGAACGGAAGATGTCTAAAATCGGACGTTAAATTGTTGTGGTTGCATTAGCATAACGCACTAGATTTAGCTTCATGTCAACAACATTGCGAGTCATTTCTACAACAAAACAAGACTTGTTTTGATTATTTTGCTTCCGTTAGTTCTTGGCAAGTGATTTCATGCGGGTTTGAGGTGTCATTGCTTGAAATGACAATGTTTGAGATGGATAAAGAGGAGTCTGACAGGCTGATAGAGAAAGCCAAGCTGTGCTTGCGGTCAGGACGCAAAGAGAAAGCCTTGCAGCTGCTGTACGAGGCGCAGAAGATCTACCCCAGCACCCGGGCCAGAGGTTTGTATCATGCTGCTGTTGTTTGATTGACAAATCAGCTGTGTTTGGTCAGTGTGCTGAAATAGAAAGTGCAGCGTCTGGATGTTGTGCGTTATATAATCTGTCATCAGGTCAGCGGTGGGTTTGGGTCTCTCAGTGGTTGAAAAGATCTGACATAGGACGTTTAGAAGCTTTGATGCCTCTCATTGGAGGCTGATCTTGTGAAATACGCCTCCCTTGTGATCCAGTCTGAAGAAAGAAAGAAAAAAAACTTATGCAAGTTTGATTGGGACACATTTTGCCATTGAGATGACTGGGAAAAAGTGTACCAATCAACCTGAATTCACCCTGTGTCATAGGCTGTGTAATTTCTACCTTTTTGCAAATTTCATCATATATATTCTTTCATCATTTACCTTCTTGTGGTTCCAAACCTGTATGCATTTGTTTCTGCTGTAGAACACACTCACAAAAAAAAAAAAAAAAGATGTTTTGAAGAATGTTGGTAACCAAACTGTTTAGGTTTCATTGTATAGACAAAAATACAACAGAAGTCGACGGGAACCAAAGCTGATTTTTTTCAATTTAAAGTCACCATGAAATCAAAATTGACCATTCTTATGAATTATGGAATATTGCAGTATTTATTATAAATGATTTATCCGTGAACAAACGTGCCCTCATATTCTTTAATCAAAATAACTTCCCCTCCCTCTTGCAGCGACATCTCTTCTCTGATGACGTGTTTACTGGCTTGAGGGCGGGACAACCTGTCATTCACATGAGATCACAGCAATAGCAAACCACAACCTTCCAATCAAATCCTGATGGACAACATCAAGTCCCTCCGTAGATTTTTTTATCTTGTTTGAGAAGCCGTTTCACTCGGATATATTTCACAATAGGAAAGAAAAGATTATTGCAGCTTGTTCCTTGCTGACTTTAAAGGATTAGTTCACTTTAAAATGAAAATTACCCCAAGCTTTACTCACCCTCAAGCCATCCTAGGTGTATATGACTTTCTTCTTTCTGATGAACACAATCGGAGTTATATTAATAAATATTCTGATGCATCCAAGCTTTATAATAGCAGTGAATGTGACCGAGTATGAAGCTCAAAAAAGTGCATCCATCCATCATAAACGTACTCCACAAGGCTCCGGGAGGTTAATAAAGGCCTTCTGAAGTGAAGTGATGCGTTTGTGTAAAAAACATATCCATATTTAACAAGTTATAAAGTAAAATATCTAGCTTCCGCCAGACTGCCTTCCGTATTCATCTTACGGATAGATGTAGCGTAAGCGTTTTTAAACTGCGAGAGGCATTACACTTTCTTTGCAAGTTGAATACGGATAGCGGTCTGGCAGAAGCTAGATATTTTACTTCATAACTTGTTAAATATGGATTTTTTTCTTACACAAACACATCGCTTCACTTCAGAAGGCCTTTAATAACCCCCCGGAGCCGTGTGGAGTACATTTATGATGGATGGATGCGCTTTCTTCAGCTTTATTCTCATTGGTCCCGTTCACTGCCATTATAAAGCTTGGACGCATCAGAATATTTATTAATATAACTCAGATTGTGTTCATCAGAAAGAAGAAAGTCAAATACACCTAGGATGGCTTGATGGTGTGTAAATCTTGGGGAAATTTTCATTTTAAAGTGAACTAATCCTTTAATGGAAATGTTAAAAAGCAACAGGCCCAGGTGGACCAGCAAAAAAAGTTCTTATTGTGGAGTCCTAATACTAATACATAGGTTTTCAAGTAGTATTCAAGTAAAAGCTGTTTCTAAAAGTCACACTCAATGCAACAATATATGAAATGATCTCTAATTTCTCTCATTAGTACTGATTGATGCCATCGTGAAGAATGGTGGCACTCCCCCTGAAGAGGAGCGCACCTACACGCCTCCGCCTGGCTGGAGAAACTCTGAAGACGGCCCGGCTCCACATCAGCGGCCCAGTGCGCAGGAGAGAGCAGAGGGGTCCAGCGACGACAAGAAGAGCTACACGGAGGAGCAGCGGCAAGGAGTGCTCAGGTACTGATGGAGGAATTGTCCCCCCCAAAATTAAAATTCAATCATTATTTATTCATCTACTTCCTAAACCTGTGCAGGATAAAGAGATGCAGAGACTTCTATGAAATTCTGGGGGTGCCAAAGGATGCCAGTGATGAGGACTTGAAGAAAGCCTATAGGAAGCTGGCGTTACGCTTCCACCCGGATAAGAACTGCGCCCCTGGAGCGACTGATGCTTTCAAAGGTATCCCATATAGGTTATGATTTTGATTTTGAAAACAATTAACGCTTATTTTGTAAGGATGCATAAAATTGATCAAAAGTGACAGTAAAGACTTTTACAATGTTACAAAATTTCAAATAAATGCTGTTCTTTTGATCTTTCTATTTATAAAAATAAATCACAGTTTTCACAAAAATATTAAGCTGCACAACTGTTTTCAACATCAGTATGCACCAAATCGGCATATTAGAATGATTTCTGATGTATCATGTGACACTGAAGACTGGAGTAATGGTTGCTGAATGTCAGCTTTGCTGACAAATCTAAGTTAGTATATTTAGATTTTTCTACTCCTGTCCTCTATTCAGCTATAGGCAATGCATATGCAGTGCTCAGTAACCCAGAGAAAAGGCAGCAATATGATGAGTGTGGGGATCAGGGCCCTGCAGAGACATCCAGTCATACTTCAGCCCAACCCCGTCAGGCGTACGGACACCACCGCTCCTTCAGCAGAGACTTCGAGGCGGACATCTCCCCAGAGGAGCTCTTCAACATCTTCTTCGGGGGCAGATTTCCTACAGGTCTGAACCTGAAAATCATTACAGCTAACTAAATTATTTGTTTATTAGAACAGTTTACTTAATTTTTTCACCCCCTGTATATTTACATTTTTCAAATTGCTATTCTTTTGCAATGTGTCCATCACATTTCTCTGCTCCAGTAAAGTCCCCTTGAAGTCAATAATTTTATCCCTTAAAACTCATCTTTGATCACCAAATGACATATTTAAACATTTTTTCCTTGAAAAAATTTCTTCATGCCTTAAAATAGCTAACTCTACACCCTTGCCTCATTTAGTATACACGGTTCTATGAATATGCAAATTAACCCCGCCTCCACTCACTCAGACCAGCTCAGAGATCCACTTGTTGACGATCACACGTTGACGTGATTGGTTACAAGGTAGTTTGTGACGTCAGAAACACCAGCGATTTCAAACTGCGTTTTTGAGACCGTCTTTGGTTCACTGCAGTTTTAAGGAGTAAACGCTTAGCAATGGTGTTGACTTATGAAGTTGCACATGGTTTGTCTTAAAGCATATTAAAAGACCGTATAGATATATAAACAACATTAAAAACTTGATTTTCACCACAGGGGGACTTTAATACAAACTAAAGATTTCTCACACATTTAAAGAACAAACAATCCTTATCCTCATGTAGGCAACATCCATGTGTACACCAACCGAGGAGCTTCTTATGCTCATTATTACCAGCCCCGCAGACGCCGTGCATACGAGAGACGGGAGGAAGAGGTGGAGGAGAGCCACAGTCAGGTGAGAGGATCCTACAATCACTTAATCATGTGAGGACACAAGACCAATCCTTAAATAAGGGCCCATGACAAATAAGTGTCTATGAAAAAACATGTACCAAGTTATTAGAAAAAAAAAACATGTTTCTCATACAAGAGGTATAATCAAGTCGCTTCATGTATAAATTGTATTTTTGAATAGATCCAGATATGAGAGTCATGTCTTGACCCATAAAACACTGCCTTAAAGCTGCAGTCCGTAACTTTTTTTGGTTAAAAATGATCCAAAATCAAGTACATAACCAGCCAGTGTTCAAAACTATCTCCTTACCTTAGCCCGATTCACAACAGTAAGCTTGTAATAATGTTTTATAATAAAATCTGTACTGGTGGGTTTCCGCGGGACATTCGAGCATGCCGCCGTTTATCTTTGCATCATTACATCCAGTCTGTATACATAAAGGAGGAGTCCCAGCTAGTAGGCTAAATCACATGTGAGGATGGCGGATCATTTATAGCCTTTTCTCACAGCGGCTGCAATAATTAAACTTATCATTTTGATGGCGGATTGTAATCCAGAAAGGTGCAAATAACAATCTTCAGTGACAACTGGAGATTCACCCGTAGTCAAAAGCAAAAGACTTCGGACTGCGGAGTGGCTACAGAAATTGAAATCTACAGGTAACGCTAATACACACTAAATACACATAGTCACGCAATGCTGATGTTGTTAACATTAACAATTTGAGAACAAAGTATAACAATAATAATAATTTGCATGGTTTGATGTGATATGAGCTAAGCAATCAATAGGTTTAATCACCATTGGCAGCGCGATTTATTGTAATGCTTTTTTTCTCAGTTGGTCAGAACAGAAGTGGCAGACATGTTACTTACTTGTTTAGATGATATTTTCCAGTGAAAATTCTTATTTTGGTCATACTTCCAAGACTACAATCTGTGATTCCAAAGTACAGTTTCCACACCGATGTGGTGACTGACAGCAAACATTAGATTCATCCGCGGTGAGGAGCCATGCCGACGCACAACCCACGTAAAGATATTTCCGCAAATCACTGCAATTGCAGGTTTCAAACAGAGATGGCGACAAAGAGGCAAAACTTACAGACTGCAGCTTTAAGGTGGGTCACATTTACCGTTGTTCAGTGAATCTTCACGAGTGAAATCCAGTCATTTCAATAGGAATCTGTGCAGTTTGGAATTTTGTGTGAGGGTGGAAGATTTTATCACGCAGATTGTGCAAATGATTCAAGTTGGTCACGCAAATTCACCTTGTGGAATGACTAACAGAAAGCTGCTGGGTTTGAAAGTGGCTAAGCTGAGCTTCATACATCGCAACACTATTGACATCAGACGATGAAGCCTTTATGCCTGCAAAATTTCACAGAAACTTCAGTAATGTGACCGCACCTATTCAGTTTCTGATTTTCATATTGTAAACATGTCCTGTCTCAATACTTTTTCCTGCTTCTCTTCATGTAGAACAACTTCACAGCTCTCCTGCAGCTGCTGCCGGTGCTGGTGCTCATTCTGATCTCTGTATTCACTCAGCTGATGGCCACCAACCCTCCCTACAGCCTCTTCTACAAACCGTGAGTCAAAACATAGTGTTCATTTTGTCAGCTATTTATAAATTTAGTCTTAGCCCTGTGTCAAATGTACTTTTTAGTTTGTATCATATTTAGTCAACCTTATCCTTTCACCTTTAAGCACAAATCAAGAGAATGTCAACCCATATGCATGGTTTATTTTACCTCATCTATTTTTCTGATTTGTTATAGGCTATTTATCTTCTAAATAAATAAATTTCTACACGAAAACTGGTAAAACAAGAAACTTCTTTCAAAAATTAAAACAGTGAAATTCCTAATAGTAATTCCAATCATTCTAAATTACATTAATATTTTTCTATTAAAGAAACAGCAAAAAAGACTGTATTGTCAAACAGAGCTGTGTAAGTCAAACCACAATATGGATTTGTAAATATGGATTTTTTACAGGTCCTCACTGAGAAGCTTTGATTGCAGATTTAGTCGCAGCAAACAGCACAAGCTGCTCGTGACAGAACACAGAATGGCTGAATGACACTTTCATTTAAGCAGAATATCTCAAATGGAGATCGCTAAACTCCAGCTTACGTTGTCAGTGTTTACTGTGTTTTCAGATCATCTGCGGCACTTAGGCAAGGTAGAGAGTGCATGGTTAAGTAAAATGCTGGGCAGAAAATGTATCCTTTTAACAGAAAAGCTCTGGGGGGTTTATAATCTTGATATCTGGCAACCGCAAGCATGAAAGCTAGTAGAGACTTGTTAAAAACAGTCTGTAATATTTTGTTTCCTATTTTTTCAACAAAAAAAGAGAGATTTTGGCAAAGTTTTTATTATTTTTTAACATACATTTTAGTCTTGTCTTTTTTCGTCAACAATATTGCATGTTAATATAGTCACAGTTATCGTTTAATAACGTTGGTGTCGTCTCGTCATCGTCTCTTCTTAGTCATGGAAAAAAAAGGTCATCAACAAACATTTTTCGTCATAGATTTTGTTAACGAAATTAACACTAGTCAAACACAACACATGATGTAAAACATGCGCTTTAAGAAAAGAACTGACATGTACTCTCTGTCTCACAGGTCCATGGGGTTAGTGGTGTCCAGGGAAACCCAGCACATGGGTGTGCCATATTATGTGGATAAGAGTTTTGAGAAAGAGTACCGCGGTGCTGCCCTGGACGAGTTGGAGAAGACCATTGAGAACGACTATATCGACCACCTACAGAGCAGCTGCTGGAAAGAGAAGCAACAGAGTAAGATGGCTTTTCATCCATTAGTTTCAGTAATAGCTGTAAATTGCACAGCTGTAATACAGGGCTGCCAACTTTTGAGTTCAGCTTGGAGTGAGAATAAGGAAGGCAGGGGGGAGGTTATTGACACAAATTTCACGATTTGATTCATAAGCTTGATTTAAAGGGTTAGTTCACCCAAAAATGAAATTTCTGTCATTAATTACTCACCCTCTTGTCATTCCACACCCGTAAGACCTTCTTTCATCTTCGGAACACAAATTAAGATATTTCTGATGAAATCCGCAACGTCATTTCACCTTTTGACCAGAAAGGTAGTTGAAAACATGGTTAAAATAGTCCATGTGACTACAGTGGTTCAACCTTAATGTTATGAAGCGATGAGAATACTTTTTGTGCACAAAAACAAATCAAAAATAATGACTTTAAACCATTGTCATATGTAGTGTAGTGCAGGCTTCCTTGTTTACGTCCGAACGCCAACTCAGTATTGGCCGAAGCTGAACACGTGAGCAACACGATGCATGCATGTGATGCTGACACAGGATCCGGCCAATAATGAGCCAGCATTTGGACATAAACAAGGAAGCCTGCACTGAGTTCACTACAAATGACAACTGATTGAAGAGATTACATGTAAACGTACCGATCGATCGTTTATTCGTCTTCTGCGCTTTTTCCTATTGTGGCAGTTAGCAAACAGTGTTGCATTACCGCACGTGAGGATCGGTTCATGTGTGCTCCCACTTCTCCTGAACTGAAGCGCTACAGCCAAGGCTGTAACCATGTTTTAAACACTGGGGGGGACCAAAGTGTTCTAGGTCTAACTGTAGTTGTGAAGTAATCCATTTAAGCTCTTTGCAAATAATATTTTAATTTAAAATATGCACACATTCACACATATTTGTATGTCTAATCTGCCAAAAATGCAAAATGTTTCTTGTTTTGTCACATTTAGTTATGAAAGACATGGATCATGTAAATTATAGAATATTCAATTCAAAGTAGTGAAATTCCATAAAAAAAAAAAACAAGTTGAGTAGTTTGCATCACTGTATATCACTGTGGTTTGTTGAACATATCTGTTGTAAAACAGTTGTCAAATATTAAATGTTTAGCTACTAACATCTTATTATGCAAATACTCTTAAATATTACACTGTAAAATCTAAAGCATCGCATTGGAATTCGCACCGGTCTTCAGTGAACAGTAAAAGCCCCGCCTTCTTTGATCTGATTGGCCATCATTTTGACATTGACGAGCGCTGTAAGACCGCTGAGGCAGAACAGACCTTAAAATGTACCTTTTTAAACTGTTTGTCATCCTAACACAACAAACAGAGAGGTGCATAATGGAGAGCAGCATTAAGTATATCAAATATTGGGGGAGACTTGAACAGTGTCAGTTGCGTAAGAGTTGGCAGCCCTGCTGTAATATAAACCCCTATTATTAAAGCTGAGCTGTTTTGTTTTAGAATCTGATCTAGCTAACCTGGGCCAACTGTACCGAGATGAGCGGCTGAAGCAGAAGGCTGAGACCATGAAACTGGATCACTGTGACAAGCTGCACCGCTTCATGGGCCGACAGAGAGGAGAGTGAGGCATCGTCAGACAGCATGGTTAGCCTAATCAAAGAGCTTTTAGTATCAGTTACGTATTTCAATTTACTTGGGTGGGTCACCTTTTTGGGAAGGAGAAAGGAAGGGAAAGACGTGTTACAGCAGTAGCCCAAGCTGATTTTTCTCATGAGCGTTTGTGCCTTTCATCCGTTAATGGGGTGAAGTCTGAAGGCCTTTGGCTCAAGCATCTGATTCAGCTGCGACGCACAACCATGTGTGGAAGAGGGTAATTCGTGCGAGAGCCTGGCATTTTTTCCTTACATTAAGGAGCACCGGCTCCAGGCTGGCCGACAGGTTTTAAGCTAGTGATTGTTGTTTATTAGTCGCATTTAAGCATTATTGTTTATAGGAGTTTAACTTATTTAAATTAACATATTTAATTTCTTTTTCCTGAATTTGTGCTGTGAATTACATTTGACAATACAGTTATAACTTTTAATAGGACAAAAAGCTCAAACAGGGATATAAACCACTACAGCTTTTCAAAGCTCTCTGGGCGTAGCAAAAAAAAAAAACCTTGTATACATTAAATTAGATTTTCGGTCATTTGTTACGGTGCTGTATGTTTTGGACATGAAAAGATAGTAGGCAACTGTTTTTAAGCAATGTTTTTTGTTTTTTGTGAAGAAAATAAAAATGGCCTGCGCACTGACAGAAATGCTAAACGCCATTACCTCGGATTTATTCATCTGCAGTATTTCATTTATATTTTGGAACTTTATTGGTCTTAACTTCTTGTGTATTGCATGCATCCATCCATGCATTCTCCCTTTCTTGTTAGTGTTCGAAGATGTTCGAAGCTGTTAACAGCACAGTTTAATATCAGTAATTCTAAATAGGCAAATAATCGTTACTGAGCATTTGTTTCGAACTACTATTAATGTTTTACATCATGTCACTGAACACTATGTTCTATATATATAATAACATACTGATCTTTAGCACAAATTTGAGCATGAGATGTTCAGAAGCGCTATCCGGGATGAAATAGAGGAAGAGTATCGGATGTGATTGTGGAGAGTTCGTGCCATTAATGGTATTGTGATCTTGTTTCCATGCAGTATGCGAGCTGGTGGAAGTTTTGTTTGGATTGAGTGCGTTTTGTGCTGCTTAAATAAAACATTAATCAAACACGTTTTCTCTGTGGTCTGTGATTCTCCAAAGTTGTATGCTTGTATGTTGAATTCACTAAATATTGACCAAAATTGTTAGGAAGAGGCGATCATCAGTATCATAATTGATCTTTTTAGTTTTATAGCACTTTTCATTGCATAAAAGGAATAATTAACTCAAAAATTAAATGAAAATCATTTGCCTTTTGAAAACTGTGACTTTCTACTTTCTAAAAGTTTTTTTTCCATACAATGAAAGTGAATGGTTACCAAAGATTTTCAATAAAAAATGACTTAAAGTCAGCAGGAAATGCAAATCCACCCTATTTTCTAAATTCATGTTCTTATTGTGAACGATTTATTCCTGTTACAAATTTTTTTTTACCTTTTAATTTAATAAAAAGGTTATACCTTGATTTTCCGATAAAACGGACCTCTCTCGGTTGCTGTGTCAGACTTCTCCAATCATTTTGTTTGCATAAACCCCACCCCTTTCTTACAACATTCTTCCTCCATCCAAGTAACAACCAATGCACAGAACCAAATCCACCCCGTTTCACTCAGATGTATGTCACAATACAGAAGAAAAAGATGTCTCTACGTCCATTACATTGCGAATTTCAGTTTTAAAGTGGTGTTTCTCACACCAATCTATCGTATTGCTTCAGACTTGTCTGTGAAGTTTCATCTCAAAAATGATTGTCAGTGACGGTGTTCAGCCTTACATTGTTCAAACCAGAGTCGGACACTGATAAAAAGACTCAGGAAGAAGTTACAACTTTTAGAATGCAACTGGACTTTTCTGAATGGTTAGTGGATAAATTTATGTAGTTCCTGTGGAGTTGATTCAACTCATTGACTAGCATGTGCCGTTATGTTAATCTTTTGTGCAAATCCAGTGTTGAATTGACCCTCGATTGTGAAGCAGTCCGGCGTAAAATGATGGCGTGGCAACAACACTTTATTACAACAACTCTTCCTCTTCTCTAAAGCAGCCCAACATGGCCTCACCCCCTTCCTGGGGGCAGGGTTTATGTAAATTATGGGGTTTGTGGTGTCACCAACCTGGGAAGAAGCTCGTTGTAGCTCTTATAAAGTGATTTCTGTGAAAGAAAATTTGAGCGTTGTAACTTTGCAGATGTTGTTAATGCTCAAACAGCAACATTACACACTAACTAAAGTTAAAAAAGTGAAATCATAATCAAGGACCCCTGTAATAAAGTGCACAAGTTGTATAGAGATACCATCATTTTATGATGCTTTTTTTTTTTTTTTTTGGGATTGAAAGTCCTTGGTCCTCATCCACTGTTACTGCATAGAAGACAGCAGTGTGAACATTATTTAAAACCTCTCTAAGTTTAAAAAGTAATTGGTTTGGAACAAGAATACTGCATTGTAGGGGAAAGTGAAAGGGGATAAAATATCAGTAACCTTGTTCACACATTAAAAGGCCTTTAAATTTCAGTTGTCGTCCTTTTGTTTATTCCCATTCATTCATCAATACCTATAAAGGCACTATTCGTACACAAAACAAATTTAGTACAGCACAACACACATCTCACAACAATTACATACAGACAGACACATATATGCACACTCAGATTTTGAGGCAGTCCTATCATTGTCCAATCCCAAACACCATACACCAGTGAAACCCTCATGAATATTCAAGTTATCTGTTTAAGCGTGTGAGAGGGGGGGTGTTAGCGAAATGGTTCAGACAGATTGTCCTATGCTGTCTTCATCAATCAGTCACTTATTAGTGTTTCAAAGGAACCCGCCCACTGGCCAGTCCAACTGCTTATTTCTTCATCTTCAGGTCTGCTTCTATAGCGCAGCGTCGCCCCCTGGTGCCCCCATCCTGCAGAGACAGACGGAGTCGCTGAGTGACGGTTGTCAGTCACTTTAAAGCAAGTCACTTTTTTCTCTTTTAAAAGCAATTTGTTTTAAGATTACTTTTACATGTATGTCAAACTGGGGAAAAAATCTGACAATAACGGCATAAAAAGTTAAGCTTATTTAGTAAACAAAAAGGTGATTTCTCAAAAAAAGTGACTGGCTCTTTTATCTGAAAGATGAGTTTTAATTCCTTCAGTCCCCATATTGACCAGTATGATTTTTTTTTTTACTACTATTTTTTTCTCCTTCCCATTACATTGTCTCTGTGGTTATTCTGTAGGAATAGTAGCGTTCATAAGGGGAAGATGGAGCAGACAGGGTACTTACAAAAAGAGAGAGAAGGAATGCAGGAGAGGCCATGGGAACACAGTCCTATGAGAGGACAAAGGTCAGCATCAGAGAGAGAAATAAAGGTGCTTTGCAACACTCAAATGCAAAAGCAGTTAAAAGGTGAATTTTGCATTAAAAAAAAAAAAAAAAAGACCAGAAAGATGGGGTTAATTCTGGTTTCATTAATGTTTAACACTTGACTGTATTATCAGCCCTATCATCTGTCAACCTGATCTCACGGTAATTCGTAAGTATTTTATGAGGTGGCTATTTCGAAGAAAGTGTAAACTGTCGCGTCAGTTACACTTTTTCCGTAAGTTGAATAGGGAAGGCGTAGGACGTAGCGTAAGCTTTTTGAACTTCAAGAGTTTTACACTTTCTTCGTACGTTGAATACGGAAGGCGGTCTGGTGGAAGATGGCTTGAGGGTGAGTAAAGCTTGGGGTAATTTTAATTTGAAAGTGAACTAATTCTTTAAGCTGGTTTCATTAATGTGTTTAACACTTGACTGTATTATCAGCCCAATGATCTGCCAACCCGATCTCACAATAATTCGTAAGTATTTTACAAGGTGGCTATTTCATACGAATTTTTTTTTTAAAAAAACTTACCAGGAAGGACCACCCCTAACCCTGCCCCAAAATGAATTCTATTTCAAGACAAGCTGTTCTTTTAAACTTTCTATTTCTCAAAGAATTCTGAAAACGTGTATCAGGGTTTCCACAGAAATATTAAGCAGCACAACTATTATAAGACATAACAGCATTTTAGAATGATTTCTGAAGGATCATGTGACACTGAAGACTGGAGTAATGATGCTGAAAATTCAGCTTTTTCATCACAGGAATAAATTACATTTTAAAATATATTAAAATAGGAAACAGTTATTTTTAAATCGTACTTTAAATTGTTACTGTATTTTTGATCAAATAAATGCTGACGTGATGAGCATGAGACTTTTTCCAAAAATGTAAAAAAAAAAATAATAATAATAATAATGATAATAATTTACCAACCCTAATCTTTTGATGGTGGTGTGTATATACACTATATTGCCAAAAGTTTTGGGACGCCTGCCTTTACGTGCACATGAACTTTAATGACATCCCATTCTTAATCCGTAGGGTTTAACATGGAGTTGGCCCACCCTTTCCAGCTATAACAGCCTCAACTCTTCTAGGAAGGCTTTCCACAAAGTTTAGGAGTGTGTTTATGGGAATTTTGGACCATTCTTCTAGAAGTGCATTTGTGAGGTCAGGCAGTGATGTTGGACGAGAAGGCCTGGCTCGCAGTCTCCGCTCTAATTCATCCCAAAGGTGTTCTATCGGGTTGAGGTCAGGACTCTGTGCAGGCCAGTCAAGTTCCTCCACACCAAACTCGCTCATCAGTCATGTTGGAACAGGAAGGGGCCATCCCCAAACTGTTCCCACAAAGTTGGGACCATGAAATTGTCCAAAATGTCTTGGTATGCTGAAGCATTAAGAGTTCTTTTCACTGGAAATAAGGGGCCAAGCCCAACCCCTGAAAAACAACCCCACACCATAATCCCCCCTCCACCAAACTTTACACTTGGCACAATGCAGTCAGGCAAGTACCGTTCTCCTGGCAACCGCCAAACCCAGACTCGTCCATCGGATTGCCAGACAGAGAAGCGTGATTCGTCACTCCAGAGAACACGTCTCCACTGCTCTAGAGTCCAGTGATGGTGTGCTTTACACCACTGCATCCCACGCTTTGCATTGCACTTGGTGATGTAAGGCTTGGATGCAGCTGCTCGGCCATGGACACCCATTCCATGAAGCTCTCTACGCACTGTTCTTGAGCTAATCTGAAGACCACACGAAGTTTGGAGGTCTGTAGCTATTGACTCTGCAGAAAGTTGGCAACTTCTGCGCACTGTGCGCCTCAGCATGCACTGACCCCGCTCTGTGATTTTACGTAGCCTACCACTTTGTGGCTGACTTGCTGTTGTTCCCAATTGCTTCTACTTTATGATACCACTAACAGTTGACCGTGGAATATTTAGTAGTGAGGAAATTTCACGAATGGACTTATTGCACAGGTGGCAACCTATCACAGTACCACGCTTGAATTCACTGAGCTCCTGAGAGCGACCCATTCTTTCACAAATGTTTGTAGAAGCAGTCTGCATGCCTAGGTGCTTGATTTTATACACCTGTGGCCATGGAAGTGATTGGAACACCTGAATTCAATGATTTGGAGGGGTGTCCCAGTACTTTTGGCAATATAGTGTATTTATGTGGACTAACATTAGTGATCCAGAATCTTCTTATGTGCTGAAATGTGCAGAAGTGCTGCTTCATATAAATCGCTGCACCTTTTCATTGGGATCCTGTTTGCGGTTGGCCTCTCTCCCACGCAGGCTCTTGGCACTGATGCCCGATTCCGAAGTCTGCATGATCAACTGTGTGGCCAGAAATTGCTGGATCTGCTCCAGAACATCCCTCTGCATCTCCACGGCCATGTGGAACACATCATGGTCTGAGCTGTTGTACATCACTGCATTCTGGAACATCAGCATGATGTCACGCTGGAACTCGGCTGTGGTGCGGATCAGCCCGTTCTCGATGTTCTTCTTGATAGTGGACAGATCCATTGGCCTAAGAACCCGGAATTGTGGCAAAGCCATTTAAATTACTTTTTGTAATTCCATTGTCAGTTCAACTTTTCTCTCAAAACATCAAGGACAGTTGGATTCCTCTTGAAAAGTAGGTGTTTCTTATTTACTTTCAACAATTTGCTCTTACCTGTGCACAATACTGTGGTAACCAGGGGCGATGTCATCTGTCACCGGCTGCAGGAAGACATTTGCATACCTGTTCAAAATGACCAATTATCACTCAGTTCATTCTGGCTGCGGAGAGCTAATGAGTCAGACAAAAGGGGGCGGGGATTTGGAATAATTTAATGAAGACTCTTGCCTGTGATTGGCTGCTGCTCGCCACACCAGCATAATGGCTTTTTTCCAGATCTTCTGAGCCTGAATCGCTTCTTGATCTTCACTGCAGATAGAGCTGTGGAGGATGAGGAAGAAGGCATTATGTAATAATAGCATGTCGATTAATTGAACATCACAGCAAAAACGCATGAATACAGGCTTGTTTACTCCAATTCACTAAAAAGTATTAAATGTTTTTAAAGTATAGTCGTAATCATCAGAACTATTTACAGATTTTGATTTTATTTATTTTATTAAATTAAACATGTAGGCCTGGTTTTACACACAGGGCTTAGATTATAAGATTTATAAACGTGCCCTAGGAAAAAAAAAAAAACATTACTGGTGTGCATCTTGAGACAAAACAATGACACTGACATATTTTAAGATATGTCTGTACAAGCTGCTTTCAGTTAAAGGATTAGTTCACTTCAGAATTAAAATTTCCTGATAATTTACTCACCCCCATGTCATCCAAGATGTTTATGTCTTTCTTTCTTCAGTCGAAAAGAAATTAAGGTTTTTGAGGAAAACATTTTAGGATTTTTCTCCATAGAGTGGACTTCAACGGGTTGAAGGTCCAAATTATAGTTTCAGTGCAGCTTCAGAGGGCTCTACATGATCCCAGCCGAGGAATAAGGGTATTATCTAGCGAAATGATTGGTCATTTTCTAAAAAAAAAAAAATTATATACTTTTTAACCACAAATGCTCGTCTTGCACTAGCTCTGCGATGAGCCACGCATTACATAATCATGTTGGAAAGGTCACGCGTGACGTAGGCGAAAGTACCGATCCAGTGTCTACAAAGCAAACGTGCAAAGACTAAGTCAAACGCCCTTTACAAAAAAAGGTAAAACAACGATGTCGGACGATTTTGAAGTTGGAGGAGAAAATGAGATGTTTTTCGCCCTACCGCGATACTTGTGCCTACGTCACGTGTGACCTTTCCAATGTGATTACGTAATGCGTGGTGCATCGCAGAGCTAGTGCAAGATGAGCATTTGTGGTTAAAAAGTATATTAATTTTTTTGAAAATGACCGATCGTTTCACAAGACAAGACCCTTATTCCTCATCTGGGATCATGTAGAGCTCTTTGAAGCTGCAATGAAACTGTAATTTGGACCTTCAACCCGTTGAATCCTATTGAAGTCTACTATATGGAGAAAAATCCTGGAATGTTTTCCTCAAAAACCTTAATTTCTTTTCGACTGAAGAAAGAAAGACATAAACATCTTGGATGACATGGGGGTGAGTAAATTATCAGGAAATTTTAATTCTGAAGTAAACTAATCCTTTAAGACAGCTCAAACATGTATTTTAGTCTGGGACTAGGCTTAAAGGGTTAATTCACCCAAAAATGAAAATTATCCCATAATTTACTCACCCTCAAGCCATCCTAGGTGTATATAACTTTCTTCTTTCAGTCAAACACAATCGGAGTTACATTAAAATATATTCTGGCTCTTCCAAGCTTTATAATGGGAGTGAATAATAACCAAGATTTTAAAGCCCAAAAAAGCACATCCACCCATCTTAAAAGTAATCCACACGGATCCAGGGGGTTAATAAAGGCCTTCTGAAGCAAAGCGATGCATTTTTGTAAGAAAAATATCCATATTTATAACATTATAAAGGAGTTTGTTGCCCAGCCCTATTTGTTCGCGAGAGGAGTCTACTCTCACCTAAGTTTCTGCTACTGTAACAGACGTAGGCTAGTAAGAGCTGTGCATGTAAACCTCACTCCCCTGAACTCAAGATGCTCTAGCGACTGGCGCTAGAGACTGCGGTCTTTAGCCTTCTTGTTAGAGCGCCCACCTCCCAGGTCCGCAGACAGCCGTTACCAGAAGCTAGTGATTATAGTCGATAAAGTAATAAATATGGATATTTTTCTTACAAAAACGCATCGCTATTTGGATTACTTTTATGATGGGTGGATGTGCTTATTTGGGCTTCAAAATCTTGGTTACTATTCACTCCCAGAATATTTTTTAATTTAAGTCTGATTGTGTTTGACTGAAGAAGAAAGTCATATACACCTAGGATAGCTTGAGGGTGAGTAAACTATATTTTTTTATTTTTGGGTGAACTAACCCTTTTAAGCCTTGTCTGTGAAACCCAGGGTTAATTTAATAAAAAAATAATTATAGCAAAAAATTAAATCTGAAAAATTTTGAAAAATCAACCTGAATTAATAAAACGATGTATTATAACAATGTTTGGGATTTGATCTAAAGTGGCTTACTAAGATTTATTTCACTTTAAAGTTTTATTGTACATGACATGTTTTTCAATGTCAAACAATCAGACTTGGTGTGAAAGCCTAATTATGTGTAGTATCGGCACATACAACTGTGAGGAGGCAGGGCTGCTGGGAATGGAGTCCGCAGTTGTGTGGAGCTGTACGGAAGAGGATGCCGTATGCATGCTGTAGCCGTCCTCGCTCTCGCTGGCCGGAGGGTCCAACTCTGTCTCCCCCTCTGGCTCAGAGAGATAAATGCCGTCTCCATCCTCCTCTCCCCCACAATCCTCAGCTCCATCCCCTTCTAATCCAGCTTTTATCTCCAACACACTGCCCTCCTCTGCATCACTCACGGCTTCCTCCTCCTCTTTCACTTCCTGTTAACGAGGAGTGTTAAAAAATACTAAAAAGGGCAGAGTTAATGGTTTCCGGGTCTATGTATACTCGTGGCTGGTACATTATGTGTTTGCGTATGCAGACAGTCACACCTTTGAGTGCTGTTTTATCACCGGGTCATCTTCTGACTGTTTATCTGGAAGAAAACGGAACATCTGTGAGTTCTTACCAAAATCCTGTTTCCAGGGTGTGTGTGTGTCAGTGACAAATAAGAATTTCCAAAATAAAAAAAGGAAAAATATTTTAAAATTTTACTTTAAAACTCATGTTTTTAGAAATGTGCTCATATTGGTTTGATAAAATGTATGGGTTAAAAAATGTTTAAATTTAATGACAAATGTAACCATCTTGTTATTATTTTTTTTTTTTTTTTACAGATATTTTGAATTATTATTTATAAATATCATTAAGTTTTTGGGGGGTCACACCACTTGACATTTTACAACCTGAACTAACCTTCTCTTGTCATAAAAAGATCAAATTACTGACTTTGACAAACAGTCATAAGGGTCTATGATATAATTTCATTTATTTATTTTTTCTTCTGCATACTGGTTGCACCACATGACCTTGATTTGGCAAATCAATTTTAACAAAGCTGTTTAACTGCTTTTTTCCAAGAAATACTCATAAATGATTAGGCCAAACTAAGGATTTCTTTACAAGAATTTCATTCATTTAATAAGGTTTTTTTCCGCATTATGATATTTGGACAATATGACACTGCCTTACTTTGACTTTATGCCCCAAAAATTTATGAATTTGAACAAATTCATCTCAGAAAATTTGTATTCAAGTATACACTACTTTTCAGACGTTAGGAGTTGGTAATATTTTTTAATGCTCACGAAAGCTATATTTATTTGATCAATAATACAGTAAAATATTACTAGTTTTCTATTTTAATATATTTTAAAATGTAATTTATTTCTGTGATTTCAGCATCATTTCTCCAGTCTTCAGTGTCACATGATCCTTCAGAAATCATTCTAATATGCTGATTCGCTGCTCAAGAAACATTTATTATTATTATCAATGTTGAAAACAGTTGTGCCGCTTAATATTTTTGTGAAAACTGTGATTCATTTTTATCAGGATTCTTCGATTAACAGAAAAGTATTTATTTTTAGTATTATAGTAACATTAAAAATGTCATTGTTGTCACTTTTGATAAATTTTATGCATCTCTGCTTGCTGAATAAAAGTATTAATTAAAAAAAATCTTACCCTAAACTTTCGAACAGTAGTGTATGAATGGCATTTTTAAATATAATAAAAATAGTACCATTAACAACTGTTAATTTTCAACATTGTCAAATCATTTAACTAATTTGCCGTAGTGTAAATGCAAAACATGAAGTACCTGATTGAGACCGTGTCCATTCGTTAGCCTCACTTTTGATTACAGCATGCAGTGATTCTGGCCGCCCATCCTGGGCCTCATCTGTGTGCTCTGGTCTGTGGGTATCTGGCTCTGAATGGGCTCCTGCTGTCGAAGTAGGGTTTTGAGGAACAGAGGGGACAGTGGAGGAGGTTGGGTAACCCTGTGCGCAGCCACTGCTGGATCCACACGTGTCAGAACCGTCTCTCTTCCCCTCTGAGAGATGCAGGGGATGTGCGTCCAAGTCCTCTGAAGTGCTGGAGGGCTCAGGGCCAATGGGCCTGAAGGGGTTTGGCTCCCAGGTACCTGACAGGGTGTGACCCGTGTCCTCACACAGAGACAGAGCTGCCTCCACTGCTGCAGCATCCAGCGCCTCGGCATTCTCATCACCCTTTGTAAACACGGGATGACAATGATTTTCTGTTGGACTATGCAGGAAAAGTCAGAAGATTTGAGTGGTAAAACACAAGCTTCAATGGTTTACAGGCTAATTTTGTATTTTTGCATTGTCAACGAGTTCAACCCAGTCTAAACTCAAAACAGATGTTTTATTTTTAGCTTTCTCCTCAATATTCTGTTTTCCTTGTATATTGAACCTCAATGGAGCTGGTTTAAGAAAACTGATTTTGTCTTATAAATTATTAATTTCTCATTTATTTTTACAAATTCCTAATGTCAGAAATTTTATTTTTGGGTGAACTAACCCTTTAACTTTAAAAAACGTAATTTTACCCCCTCATTGCTGAGAAATATAATGTAGTGATTCAGTGGCAAAGATATTTTATTAATAAAAGCCACAGAGCAGCGTTGATATCAAGTTTCTGTGCTCCTGAATGATTTTGTGTGCGCAGCGCAATCTCCAATCTCTGTGTGCGAATCTGTGTGCGCTTTAATGAAAACAGTGCATTAATATAGAATGGTGATTAAACTACCTGTGCATTAAACGGTTTTAATGCACACCTTCCAGCCAATCAGAATCGAGTATTCAGACAGACCATGGTATAAATGTATTTATATACAAATATATGTCATATATGTATATATGTCTGATTTACCTTCTCCTCAATAATGGCTATGATGTCCCCAACAGTCTCTAAGTCCAGCTCTTCTGCCATATAGGACACAGTCACCAGGTCCTCTTCCCCTAAAACTGCCTCCTTATTATCCACTGAAGCACTTGGGGCTCCATCACCTCCTGTTTAATGTATTACACACATATCAACCCAACTAATTGGCTTTAGACATTCAAATCAGGCAGAGATTTGTGTTCCAACTTGAGACCTGCACTCCCGTGGGACTACCGCGGGACCCCAACGCAGCAGAGTGCGGCACAGGACAAGATTTGATGGGCGAATGCGGGCGGTAAGACACTCGTGTGTGCGGGTTGAGGGAGAATAAAATGACTCCCGCAAAATAGAAATATCTAAAAATAAAATTTCTAAAAAATATATATTTTTATTCATCTACTGCAAAAAAGCAGCAAAAACCAGGGATCCGTTTTCTCTGTAATAATAGCATAGTGACGAAACGGTTTTGGCAAGCGATCCAGTGCGTTTTTGTGTTTGCATTCTGGATAGTGTCAGAAGTTTCTATTTACAACGTGTTTTCGTGGTGTTGAGCAATGTAGCCAATCCCAAACATATCTGTTGATTTCTTGAACGCAGTGACCAATCAGGTGTTTTTGTTCAGTGCTAGATTCTGCATGCTCGCCAATCCTCTCATCATAACAAACGAAGTGTAGACACAATATAAATAAATGATTCATTGTGTAATGTAGACAGCTTCATTGATTATAATGGAACTTTGTGAGATCGCGATTAACTAAGATAAATGACAGCTTTTTTTGATTATAAAGGGAGAGCTTTTTGCACGCTTTATGCCATGCCAAATCACGCATGCATTAGCCTATGCTTGCTTTTCTGTTCAAATTAACAGTGGTTTGTGAATGTAGATGCTTTAATAACAAATAATTTATCGGGAGCGTTTATGCTGGGATGTAGTTGTGGCTAGGCAACACGTAACTCGAAACTATTTCATGGAAATTTCATGGACGTACCGAAAAAAATACCTGTGACCATTTACTGGCGGGAGTGGAACAAAACATGAATGTTGTGACTGGGAGCGGGAGAAGGTAAGATATTTTTGCGGAAGCAGAACAGAATCCCACAGGAGTGGGACTAAAAAATCCATCCCACGCAGGTCTCTAGTTCCAACACACCGAACAAACAAGAGATAGTCGAACAAATGTCCAAAATAAAGAGTTAATACATCAGATATGAACTAAAGACTGGAGAAGGATAAGACAGCATCTAGGAGAGACCTGTGCTGAGCAAGGCAGCTGTGTCTACTGCTGAGGTGGCAGCGCTGGGGGCGGAGTCTGCAGTGGCCAATGAGCTCAGCTGAGAGGGAAATTGGGCGGGGCCAGCTTCCAGCAGACGAGACAGTGTCGGAGCACCTGAGACACGTGTACAAATGGCACGACATACCCACACACACACGGTGCACAGAGAGAGTGGACTAGGCATTAAGCTGGAAGAGATACCCATATCATGACTCTAATACATAAAGACTGAAACGCAAAGATGCTGCTGATACAGAATTAGTCACTTTGCTTCTACAGCTCAGCTGCTAAAATGTTGCACTGCTTGACTCAGTGCACAGATAAGTGTGTATGAATCCATACCTGTAGCTGCTTGAGAGGCAGGTAGTGAAGAAGTCATCATCTGATTATCGTGACTTCCTGTAAGTTGACTAGATGGAGATTCTCCCTCAACTGCCTGCAATAAGGATTTTTTGTAAATTGCCATCTTTTAAAAGCTTTTGACTCAAAAAACCTTTTCTAAACAATAAGAAAGAATCTAATGGCTCATTTCCACCGGTGGTATGGTTCAGTTCAGTACATTACAGTACGATTCGGGACGGTAAACCCTGATCCGGCTTGCGTTTCCACTGCCAACAGTACCCTTACTTGATAGGCATGGTGTATGCCGGAAAGTAGTGATCAACATCATTCTCGTGTGAAGAAGAAAGTGACAGTAAACAACAATGGAGGACATACAGCAGCTTTGTTTGAGCAAAGGCTGAAGGCTGCAAGGAAAAACAGTCGAAAAATACACATTGTGTTGCAGCGGTATTGTGTGTTGTCATTCACCTTGTAGCACGCCAAGTGACGATTTTCTGTCAACCAATCAACATTCTGCAGTGAGTGTAAATCCACCCTTTTGGTACCGATACTATTGGTACTATTGTGTTAGGTACTCCAACAGAAGGGTCCCAAAAAAGTGGTCCGGTACGGTTCAGAATTAGGGTACCGTTCACAACTTCTGACAATGGAAACGGCAATAATTGTGTACTGTACTGTACTGAACCATACCACTCAGTGGAAACGACCCCTAACAGTCCTAACAGGCATGATGTACCAAGTTTCCATTGGCAAGAAATTTGTATGTCCAAATAATACTACTCAGATTTACATGGAAGAGATAGCTGTGCCACTTTTACAGGGTTCCCTCACTTTCTGACCAATGAATTTCCATGATTTTTCTATGACGTTTCCAGTCATTTGCCAGATAAGGATTTTTAAAATATATTTTAAAATATAAAGAGTCAAATATATATATATATATATATATATATATATATTTACGTGCACATGAACTTTAATGAGATCCCATTCTTAATCCGTAGGGTTTAATATGGAGTTGGCCCACCCCTTGCAGCTACATAACAGCCTCAACTCTTCTGGGAAGGCTTTTCACAAGGTTTAGGAGTGTGTTTATGGGAATTTTGGACCATTCTTCTAGAAGCACATTTGTGAGGTCAGGCAGTGATGTTGGACGAGAAGGCCTGGCTCGCAGTCTCCGCTCTAATTCATCCCAAAGATGTTCTGTCAGGTTGAGGTCAGGACTCTGTGCAGGCCAGTCAAGTTCCTCCACACCAAACTCGCTCATCAGTCATGTTGGAACAGGAAGGGGCCATCCCCAAACTGTTCCCACAAAGTTGGGAGCATGAAATTGTCCAAAATGTCTTGGTATGCTGAAGCATTAAGAGTTCCTTTCACTGGAAATAAGGGGCCAAGCCCAACCCCTGAAAAACAACCCCACACCATAATCCCCCCTCCACCAAACTTTACACTTGGCACAATGCAGTCAGGCAAGTACCGTTCTCCTGGCAACCGCCAAACCCAGACTCGTCCATCGGATTGCCAGACAGAGAAGCGTGATTTGTCACTCCAGAGAACACGTCTTCACTGTTCTAGAGTCCAGTGACGGCGTGCTTCACACCACTGCATCCCACGCTTTGCATTGCACTTGGTGATGTAAGGCTTGGATGCAGCTGCTCGGCCATGGACACCCATTCCATGAAGCTCTCTACGCACTGTTCTTGAGCTAATCTGAAGGCCACACGAAGTTTGGAGGTCTGTAGCTATTGACTCTGCAGAAAGTTGGCGACTTCTGCGCACTGTGCACCTCAGCATGCGCTGACACCGCTCTGTGATTTTACGTGGCCTACCACTTCGTGGCTGAGTTGCTGTTGTTCCCAATTGCTTCCACTTTGTTATGATACCACTTACAGCTGACCGTGGAATATTTAGTAGTGAGGAAATTTCACGAATAGACTTATTGCACAGGTGGCAGTTTGATACACGCTCCGAACCACTGATTTGAAACAAAAGATTCATAAAGCTTCGAAGCTTCATGAAGCAGTGTTTTGAAATTGCCCATCACTAGATATTGTTGAATAAAGTCGTTATTTTGGTTTTTTGGTGCACAAAAAGTATCCAAACATTCCTTTTGCCATTAATTGTATTAATCCAGTGAGATTTTTGTTTGCATAAGGAGATCACAGAGATCTGATCTCAACATCATTGAATTTGTCTGTGATTACATAGAAACAGAAAAAACTGAGAGAGACTAAATCCAGAAGAACTGTGGCAACGTCTCTAAGATGCTTGAAGAAGCCTACCTGCAAAGCTACCAGAAAAACTATGCACAAATGTACCTAGGACAAAAGCTGTTTTAACGCAAAGGGTGGTCACACCAATTATTGATTTGATGTAGTTAATAGAAGTTAATTGATAAATTAAATCTATATATGACATTAATTTTGAAAGCATCCTCACTTTACAGCATTTTTACACAAAAGTGCCTAAAACTTTTCACAGTACTGTAGCTTTGCAGGTAGGTTTTTTTAAGCGTCTTGGAGACGTTACCACAATTCTTCTGTGATGTGTGTGTGTGTGTGTGTGTGAGGAATTCTGACCAGTCTGGGGCTGGTGGGCAGGAGACTGCCTTTCTTCAGCAGTTCTGACAGGAGAGGGGAAGGAGGCGGTGTGATTTTCTGACCCAAAAGCTTCTTCTGTGTTGATTCATCCAGCAGCGACCCCAAACTCGCCTCTACCACTCCAGGACCTGGCAGCTCCGTCAGCGGTACAAACACTGATGATCCTGTCCCCTACACCGGGGAGGGATGATTGTTAAAATAAATGACAGATTAAAATGAAATGACACTATTTAAAAAGAATAATGGAAAAAAAAACCTCACAGTGGTACTATGATCTTCAGATGAATCTCCAATAGGAAAATCCAGGCTTGGAGAGCAGGCCCCAGACGGGGAGCGCACAGTCACACTGGGCACACGTTTAGGAGTGTTCTTCACTGCCTGCCTGGCTGAAAAGAAAAGATAAACAGCTCTTACTATGAAGCATTTATGAATGACTGTTTAGAATATAGACTCAAATAGAATCACAGTTTTGCCCAATTATGCAATAAATGCTATAATATGCATTAATTACTTTATTAAACAACGTCATTAAGACAATAAAACCACACACAAAGAAAGACACGTTGTGGGCTTTCTTTAGTACCCTTGTATGCTGCATCTGTGGCCTTTCTTTTCACCTCAGCTTCTTCTTCCTCTTGTTTTCTGCTCCTAATGAAGATCCAGAATTTAAATCACTAAACCAACAAACATTCACTTAAAGGGTTTTGTTCATCAGAATGAAAAGTCTCTGATTTACTCAACATCATATTGTTGCAAACTTATGGAATTTTTAAAGGAGGATCTGTTATAAAACTATTAAAAACTGCTTTCAGTAACTGAAATAAAGCTAAAATAAAATATAAATGAAAAACTGAAAAACTCAAACTTAATCTAAAACCTAAATGAAAATTAGAAATGTTGCATTGGCAACTAAGTGAAATAAATAAATTTAAGTTGAAGTACTACAATTACTAAAACTAAAATAAATTAAAGCTAAATAGATTTTTTTTAATAGCACAAAATGATAAACAATACAGATATATATACAGTCAAACCAAAAACAATTTCAGACACCTTGAACATTTCATTCATTAATACAGTTTATTCACTATAGTTTAAAAAATGATAATAAAATATGACAAGATCTCAGAGTAAAACTGTGTCAGAAAAAATTATCTTAATTATGTCAGATAACACTTAAGCAAAACATGGTCAGGTCAAAGTGTCTGAATAATTTTTGGTTCCAAATTTTTATCAAATTTACTGGTAGTCCACTGTATGAAGAATTTTTGGGTATAATATGTCACAGTTTACTTTATTTTGCTATCCTCACTTACATAAATGAACTATAGTGTCCTGCACCCACTAGTAAAAATATATAAAAAATATATAAAAAATGTCTGAATAATTTTTGGTTTGACTGTATATATATAATACAAAAACTCATTGAAATTACAAAAGCACATAACAAACTCACTAAAACTTAAACTAAAAAATAAAATGAAAACTGAAAACATAAAAATAAAAGCCAATTCAAAAGATTAATAAATACTATAATAGTATATAAATAATATTAAAGGGGTCATGAACTGAGAAATCAAATTTTCCTTGAGCTTTTGATATATAAGAGGTCATCATACTATAAGAATATCCTGTAAGTTTCAGAACTGAAATCTTCCTTGTTAGTCCAAAAACAGCTTTTAATGTTACCAAGCCCAGCGAATGACTCGTCCTGGAATGTGCCTATCTATAGGTAGGTGAAAGACCGCCTCTGCAGAAAAGGATCAACGCCTACTTCAACATCGTTACCACTGTAGCCCCGCCTACTGGCGTTGGTATGATGAGGAAGAGAGAAGAGCACAGGATCACTTCCTGGACTAAAATAACACCTTCCAAAGGATCCTAATGTTAGGAATGTGGTTATTTTATTTATTTTCAACAATGTGAATGTCTCAGTTGAGCAATATTTATTTTTTATGCGGTACATTTCACTGTGGATTCTCTGGTAAATCAGTCGCAATTTTAGAGCAGGCTTTGTAAACAGACTTTTATGATATGGACTCTACAGTAATGCGACAACATGTAAGTAACTGTGTTAATTCTAATGCCTGATCTGTGACCAGTGATTTCTGATTTGTAATGATTCATGTACAGTCAGATGTTCTTTGTCTATGTGTCAGTAAATCAAACCAGTGATGACTTAACGGTCAACTTCACATTGTTTCTTTCAGTAGGATGAAAATAATCTGTTATTTAAACTGTGATTAAATTATAAATAGAAAGCGATCAAAGAACGCTCCCTATGCAATCACTGGAGCTGTCAATCAAACAGCGCACGCTGGAGCTGTCAATCAAACAGCTCAAGTTTATCAAGTTTATTATTCTGGACTCATGCCAAAACTCCCATAATAATCAACAAATCTCTTATTTACAGTGTGTTTGCACTGTTAATTATGAAAGCATTAGTGTGCAGAAATCGAGTTGCAATGACAAGATCTTTGCATTTATGCACTCAACATGTCTGTGATTGGCTACGTGTTCATAACTGCAACCTTTCATGCCACGATCTAAATATAATGCCATAGATCTAAATATAATCAACACTTTTCACGATTAGTTAACCTTGAGAGCTGTAATACGTAAAAACATGCCAAAAGAGAGAGTAATACTTGGCTATTTCATATGCAAACATGCAAACAATCACAGCAGTGGGCATTTACACTGAAGTCTCACAGCAGACACGCCCCTTAAAACAGAGCGTTCAAATCAGAGGGCTAAAATCAGGGTAGGAAAAATGCCTTTTATTTCTAAATTATGACAATTTATGATGTAAAAATCATACTAACAGTATAAGTGCACCACAGGAAACATTATAAAACAATAAAACAATGCAGTTCATGACCCCTTTAAAAAACTATATCATGTCTTCTGAAGTCATATGATAGCTTTGTGGGAGGAACATAATAATGGTCACTATGAACTATTGTATGAAAAAGATCTATGTTAGAATTCTTTTAAAAAAAAAAAAACAGCTAATAAATGATTTAAATGACAATTTTGCTGGGAACTGTTCCTTTACATGTGGTATATTTATAGCAGATAGTGTTGACGATGGATACAGCTGGTATAATGATTCCTACCGTGTAATTTCCTCCCATAGCTCCTCAAGTTTGGAGTCTAGATGACCTGCCTGGATGAGTTCAGTTTCTCTCTTCAGTTTCCTAAAGGGACAGTAATAGAGTTACAGTCAGTCGACAGTAGGAAATGGTTCAGGTAAACATGTGAACATTTGGTACCTGTGCTTCTCTTGTGTGTCCTTGATCAATCGCTTCAACTCCTCTATCCTCTCCGCTGTCAACCTGCGAACGATCACATCCTCCACCGTCTCAACCACCTCCCCTTTCTCGCCTCGCTTTCTCCTGTGAACATGCACACACATACGCTCACCATTAACTGCTGTTGGCAATGGAGTGAGTGTTGGAACGCAAATGAACAGGAAGTGGACTCACTTTGGCGCCTCAGTTGTCTCCAGGAGCTCAGAGTATTGTGATGCACAATGCTGTGAAACAGTGAGGAAAAGAATAAAGAGTGTGTGTGTTATAAGTGTCTTATTAATTGATCTTTAAAGAAATAGTTTACCCAAAACATTACAAAGCATTGGAAGACTTGGAATGTGTGATGCTTTTATGCTGCTTTTTTGTCCTTTTTGTCACCATCCACTTTCATTTTATGCGAGAGCAGCATTCTTCAAAACTTACTTAAAAACTAGTTTTCTGTTCCACACAAGAAAAATGTCATACAGGTTTAGAATGAAACAACAGAATTTTAATTTTTGGGTGAGCTATTCCTTTAAGTTTCCTATGTCATTGGATTGTTTTACTGCTTCCCCAATACCTTCTGAGAGAACCAATCAGGAGGGCGTCCAGGTTCTGCAAATGGCTTGATGGCTCGGCTCACAGACACCCTAGAATAATCAGTGTACAAAAACACATTACTATGATGTTGCATGTTAAATTATTTTTTTATTTTCATTTATAATTATTTAACTGAAAAAGAATAAGTTGAAGTTTAAGTAATTGAACCTATTTCCTTAAAGAACAATCCATTATGCAATTATTTGTTTTATTAGGAAAATACCATATGCTCTTTGCAAATTAAATTTCTTACATTTTTAAAATGACTTTAAACTATAAACTTTTTGGAACAAAACAGGCATTAAAATAAGCTAAAACAACAACAACAAAAAAATCAAGAGATTTCTTATTTTAAATCACCCCCACAACACCTGATTTTTTTTTTTTTTTTTTCTTTTTCTTTGAAGAACCAGGATTCCCACAGTCTTAAAAACATGGATATATGAGGTAGCCTAATTTAAAAGTGGGATTTCTAGACCTTATGTTTATATATGTAAGCAATAAGTTGCGAGAGGCTATGCTGTATCGTGAATAAGTCACGGCTGAAGGGTGTTGTTAGGCACGACACGAAGCGGAGTCCCTGCAACCCCTTCAGCCGTGACTTATTCACGATACAGCACTAGCTTCGAGTACCTTATTGCTTTTATAAAACGGTTACCTCACAATACAAATATTAAAGCCAAAAATATGTATCATGAAGTAGGCCTGGGCGATAAAACGGTATCGATATTTATTGACGGTACGTCTTAACCGATAACGATAAAAAAATGTTCGATATAACTCTCGATATAGTTTCACTTAAATGCATTAAAATGTAAACAGACAAGAAGTTCGGTTGCATTAACAACTCTCAAGTTCGCTCCGTCCCAAACAGACGCGCTATGAGTGACACGCAAACAAGCTGCTGTGGAGTTAAGTAGCGCAATCGCCACGTGAGATCAGAACACACAAACACATGAAAATGAGTGCTGTACCTGCCGGTGATGAGGAGATTGTGAATAAAAAAAGGACATGTCAGCTCGTCAGTGTGGCAGTTACATGGTTTCCTTACGTCTTACAGTTGATCTACTTCAAAGTTAATCTTGAGTTGTCATGTAGGTATTAACAGCTCCACAACTGTTTTCAACCACACAGTATCTTTATTTCTGTGTTACAAATATTCAAATTATCACAGAAATACTGAGATAAAAGTTTATAGTTAAGATAAAACACTAATGTCTATGTTATAGATCAAAATAGAGCAAATCAGCTTTTTAAAGAAACTTGGCGCTGAAAACGACGCATTTATCGATTACATTGTTTCACCACCAGGTGGCGACAAGTGACTGTTAAAAATGTATTTGATGTTGAATCTTCATTCAACAGATTCTTTCAAATATACACTGATTCATCCAGTAATGAAACAAGAGTATTTATGGGCGTGTCATTGAATCATCCAAACAGATTTTTTTTAAATAACTAATTCACATAATATTAAAATTTTTAAAATAGACTGCGGCAATTAATATTTTGTCAGAATCTCTAGTAAATTACATTTGTTTAGTTGTCATTCAGAATTGTGATCTCGGTTTGAAACAAACAAAAAAGTTTCTCAATTTATCCAGAATTGTGCAGATCTAAGTTAACACTTATTTATTTAATCTTCATATAAAATATAAGAAAGATTTGTTTACATTTTATTTGGCTTTGTTTTAAAATTATTTGTTGTTTGCCTTAATTAAAAATGCATTGGTTAAATTCAAACATTTTTTTCTACTAAAATTTTTTTCAATAATTATCGATACCGATCAATATGAAACATTATATCGTGATTATTTTTTCAGCTGTATCGCCCAGCCCTATCATGAAGTAAACTTTCACTAAAAGCCTTTCTTCCGCCGGAAAAAATAGTCCCTGATAGTGACCAGCAACAGAAGTTACATTATTACGCCATTAGATGGCGGCAAAGACTGTCTTTATGAGTGTGTCTGCCAGTAGCGAAGACTTTTACATTGAAAAGACGGACATTTAAACAGATTTTTTTATTATGAACATAGGACCTGACCTGACCTGACCTGAAGGAAAATGCTAAATCTGAATCCAGGTAATAAACTCGCTCACTCGATCTCTTTCTCACAATACTCTTCTAGTTCTACATACAGTAAGCTTCAATGAACAATATCAACTGAGAACAAACAGTTTAACTTTACGTTGCTAAGAGTGGTTGCTAAGGGTGTTATGTAGTGATACACAGAACCGTTGCGGTCATAGCCGTGTTTTATCGTGAATAAAACACAGCTATTGACCAATCAGAATCAAGGACAGGAACTAACCGTTTTATATATATTTATATATATTTATATTTATATATATATATACACACACACACACACACACTATTTTTTAAATGTTTATTTATAATGAATTTACATTTTAGTAATAGCAAGATCTAAACAATTTTATCGAGTAGAAATTGGAAATTGTGATTCATTTTTATACTTATCCTTGGTCATGGGGCCTTTGAATATTTTTGTGGTCAATTGGGGACCCTGGAGTCAAAAAGGCTGAGAACCTCTGAATTAAAGCAATGATATAAATGTAAAACTCACCAGTTTTGGTCTCCACTCTTCATGACAGAGGAGGCGAGGCACAGCTTTTCCCTAATTGACCATGGCTCTGTTGGGCCCAACAGCAATTTATGTTCTGTACAAAGAATAAAAAAGGCAGATAATAAAGAGAAAAAAATGCATTTCAGTTGTAAACAGCATTTAAGCACATCTGTACGTGCTACGATGCGAGATGATGAATGGGTGGGCAGTTTGACAACTAATAACGGGGCCATTTTAGATGGTCGAAGCATCATCGGCGTCTCACATTCCTGATGTTAAATATGATGTACTCGCGAAAGCTAGTCTGATGTAGTCATAAATGTGTCATTTTGGTACAGTGTTCAGTGATTCGGCCAATGAGCGTCATTGTAATCAATGACTTCTGCGTGTCAAATCCCGCAACACCTATGCGCGGCACGCGCACCGCTGCATCCATTATGCACGCGCTTGACATGCATCAATTATAATCTGTCCTCTGCCCCATGCAGGACATACGCCGTACATGCATGTGTATGATGAAAATATAGAGAGCAATACTCACTTCCAACTCCGCTCGCCATTTTGTCATGACTGGACTGTTTTCTATTGCTCCTTTGGCATGACAAGTGTCTGGCTATCAAATGTAAATGTGCATATCCGGTGTGAATTTTCCAACAATCATTTTGCTCTAAGGTCTGCATAAGCCCAATGTAGTTAAGTCACATGTGCTTTGCTGAATTTATAAAAGTCTATCATTTTGACCAGCATTTTGCGCTGGCATGTCCATATTTTAAGTATATATATATATATATATATATATATATATATATATATATAATACTTAAGAATTTGAAGATATTTAAATGTCATTGAATGACGTGCAGTTTATAATAAATGAATATGATGATGGCAGTTTCGTATTGTTATTTTTTCTTCTTCTTCTGCTTACTAGATTCCGTTGTGAATGAAAGTTTCTTCTTGGTGTTGTCTCATGTAATGCCATGTTAATTTTGGAATGTAAAGAACAATCATTTCCTTTATTTAGAAAATACCATATACATAAAAACAAGTGGACACTTTTCAAACCACAGTTCTTACATTTTTATAAATTATACATACATTTTTTTCGAACAAACTAAACCCAAAAAGCACGGAAAACATGTAATTTTTTAAAAACACTGAAATTTATGTGACTTTTTTTTCTGGCAGTTTACGTTATGTGACTGTAATACCTATGTAATACCTCTTGTTCGTGTGGTACTGAATAATAAAATTAGTCCCATGTGCTGTGAATAAAAAAAAAACTAAATTCTGAGGCATTATATGCTATGAAGAGCGCCGAAAAATATTAAAATGAAAACGTAACGAGTGAATTCACATGAGAGGCGCCTTTGAAAAACAAACATTTTATTATAGCTTTTATTTTGACTGGCTCATCCTTACCGGAAGTGAAATTAATAAAATGTATTTATTCAGAACGTATTATCTGTTGATTTGGTTTGTCAGATAATCTGTTTACTAATTAATCACGAAGTGTATTGTTTATAAAAATTTATCGAACACTGACCATAGATTTTGAAACTAATATGAATGAAATATGAATTGGTTTATTTCTGGCAGCACCGAAACACTTTCTACGGAGGGGGATTAGCTCAAATGGTAGAGCGCTCGCTTAGCATGCGAGAGGTAGCGGGATCGATGCCCGCATCCTCCAATGTTTTCAAGTTTTTGAACATGTGTTTTTGTTATGATATATTATTAGTGGTATAAACATAAATACCCCCACGTATGAGACAGGCAGTCGGTGATACTATACATTTTAATATGATTTACATCAAATATTTCTTTAAATTTAAAAACAACTAACGTTACATTAATTTTTTATGTTTAATAATAATGTATAAAAACAAATATTTTATAATAAAACTAGTTGCACATAGTTTTGCATAACATTATTGCTTTGCTTAAAAATGTGCGGACTTAAAAATGTACGTTACTGTGTGAAATTTACAGCCTACAAAACTAACATATCGAATACAGTAATGACGACCAATAAAATTGACATATACACAGTAATAACCCAACAACAATAATATTTAAGCAAAATCAATTCCTGTTTCAGCAAATGAAAGCAACATGTTGGTTCCGAATGCGGAAGTGGGCGTGGACACTTACCGGAAGTTGTCGTGAACCTGCGTTGCTGAATGAGAAGGGAAACGTTTAAACGTGACCACGCCGAGCAGAGAAAATATCAATTATATCAAGGTATCATTTGCATTATTCGTTTATCAGTTAAATCGTGTTTACAAACAAGGTTTAACAGCTGTTTCTCATGCTGAATTCCTTTTTGCTTTAAAAGAGTATTTGATGTGAAGCTGCCGGCCTTTGGAGGCCTGCGTGCGCTCTTTGTTTCGGTACTAGCCGCTTATCTGTCCTAATGCGCCATCATAATAGAGTCGGTAGCTGCTGTTTTTGTTCCATATAATAAACACCAGTGGTCAGTCAGTTTAATAACCTATGTAAAGGGGTTCCCGAGACAGCTTCCATTAAAGCTTGAAGTGGTGTGGACACCACTAATATAAAAGCTATAAATGGTCCCTGTGCCTGCAGTTCCTGTTGCATCCCAGTCACTGATTAGAGTGTTTTCTGAATATTTGTTTTCTTCATCAGTAATGATGGAGCATTGAACGTTTTTCTTGCCATTGTTTACTAATCTCTGTTTTTCTCTAGCTTGAAAGCAGATTCATTGTGTTATCATGGCTGATGATGAAGGATATGTCGTCCGTGTTCGAGGTTTACCTTGGTCGTGCTCTGTAGAAGAAGTTTCCAGGTTTTTTTCAGGTTAGAATGTGGAGTATTCATACTGATCCTCGCAATTCTCTGATTATTTTTGCTTAAAAGTTTACACAAAGTTGAAACTTCTGTTTTCAGGCTGCAAAATTGCCAACAATGGAACAGCCATTCATTTCACATACACAAGAGAAGGTCGACCGAGTGGAGAAGCATTCGTGGAGCTGGAGTCAGAGGAAGACCTGAAAATTGCAGTCAAAAAAGACAGAGAGTCAATGGGGCATAGATATGTAGAAGGTATGAATTTCAGAGTCTCTAGAATTTTATGTACGCTATTGTTCAAAAGTTTGGGTTCGTACTAGGGATGCGCCAGTGTATCAGCCAATACAGAATGGCAATTATTTTCACATTTAAAAAACAGCCGATGATCAGGGCCGATTACATTGTCTAAAATGCATCAGACTGCAACTGATACTTTGTGTGAAGAAAAAGTCTCTTGTGTTGAATCACCCTATGAATCACCAGTAGTTCAAGCCAAGGTTTCCTCTCACATCCAGTAAATCGAAAGAGTTTGTGCTTTGTTACTTCAGATAACTGTAGTACCTCAGTAGTACCCTGTATAATTCAATCACAGTGTATTCAAATGATTTCTGAAGGATCAAGTGACACTGAAGACTGGAGTAATGATGCTGAAAATTCAGCTTTGCCATCACAGAAATAAATTATATTTTAAAATATATTAAAATAGAAGATGGTTATTTTAAATTGTAATAATATTTTACAATATTACTGTTTTTACTGTATTGTTGATCAAATAAATGCAGCCTTGGTGAGCAGAAGAGACCTCTAAAAAACATTTTAAAAAAACTAGCCGACCCCAGACTTTTGAAAGGTAGTTTTCAGTTGTTTATGCTCTTTCTTTTTTCCTCAGTATTCAAATCAAACAATGTGGAAATGGACTGGGTTATGAAGCACACTGGTCCGAACTGTCCAGAAACTGAGGGAGACGGACTGGTCAGATTGCGCGGCCTTCCTTTTGGATGTAGCAAGGAAGAGATTGTGCAGTTTTTCTCAGGTATATTCAAACTCTTTCCTGCAACCCTTCACATAGTCATCGGGAGAAGTAATGGCCAAGCGTAGTCCTCATTGAGGTGAATTTGACCATTCCCATGGTTGCTAGAATAATTTGGCACATTGATTCATTAGTTAATCCAGCATTGTTGTTCCAAATTATTCTGCTACATTAGGGATATTACCTTTATAGCTACCAACTCTTGGGATGGCCACTTTATCATCAAGTCTAAGCCAAGTTAGTGGAATGCTTGCCCACTTGTAGGCCATGTTCCCAAGTGGTGGAACTCTCCCAGTAGGATTCATTGCAATATGCTTTTTTTTGTTTTATGTTTTTATTTTCATTCAAGAAAAGAACAAAGCAAAACTTGTAAATGGGCATGTGGATTTATTTAATATGTCCCCGTTGGGGTTATCTGTCCTTGGGTTGAAGGGTTGGAAATCGTGCCAAATGGGATAACATTGCCGGTGGACTTCCAGGGGAGGAGTACGGGGGAGGCCTTCGTGCAGTTTGCTTCACAGGATATAGCTGAAAAGGCTCTAAAGAAACACAAGGAAAGAATAGGGCACAGGTGGGGATGGATGGTTGGATGGTTAAGCTGTTTTTCATGTGGTAAACACTACTACTACTACTTACTACTACAGTAAACATTCAAAGTGGTATGCAACATGATCTTACACACGCCACATGGACACGTACACGTCTTTACCAGAGGGCTCCCAGGGCCTAGATGGATTCCTACTTTTTTTTTTTCCCTATGTGTTTATTTGTGAGCAGTCATCAATGTCTGGATTCAAAAATGCTGAATGCACATTTAGTGTGAAGCAATGGTGCACTTGGGCATCATGGGATTTTCTAATTCTTAAGCATACAAACATGTGCCTTGCAGCAGCCAGTTTGAATACCATTTTAGACTGGATCCTGTAATGGGTCCCTATAGAGTTGTCAAAAGTACCGACTTCGGTACCTAGTCGGTACTGAAACTTTAAAAATGTGATGCTTTGAGCGCTGTTGAGCGGATTCATAAACATCTCTGATTGGCCATTGTGTTCACACGTGCATCGGATATGTCTGATTGGCTTCAATGATCAACGCTGTAAAAGCGTTGTAAATAGTCATCAGTGACGCTCTTCACCGAGCACTTACACAGATACACACGAGAGCGTTTGAAAGCAGGCGTCTATCAGTGGACTGGTTTCAAACGCTCCCGCTTTCAAATTCAAAACCTTCCGTGTGCTTTCAAACACTCCTGTGCGTTGATCATTGAAGCCAATCACAGACATATCTGATGAGTGCGTCAACACAGTGGCCAATCAGAGGTATTTACGAATCCGCTCAACAGCGCTCTAAGCATCACATTTTTAAAATTTCATTACCGACTGGTACCAAAGTCGGTACTTTTGACAACTGTAGGTCCCTATTTACTGTCATACTGAAGTAAGCGTTAGAGTTTAATGCATGGACGGCACGATGTTTAAAAACTATGAATTCTGCGATTTTTGGGATACAGAAAAGATTATTATAGGTATTGTCAGTATTGGGTAGATTACTTACAAATTGTAGTCCATTACTGAATATAAATAACATGTAATCTTATTACATTACACAATGTAGGTAATATAATCAGATTACTTTTAGATTACTTTTGACCTAACTTAATTATCTATTGAAACTCACTTCCGCCACAGAATAAAAAAAAAAGTTAATTGTGACTTTTTTTTCTCAGAATTGACTTTTTTTTTTTTTTTATATCCCAAAATTCTGAGTTTATATCTAGACTTGGAATTGCGAGAAATAAAAAGTCAGAATTGCAAGTTATAAAGTCTCAATTATTATTATTTTTTTTTAATTCTGTGGCTTCCATATTTATATCACATTAATCTGTCTAGGATAATCTTGTACCATAGTGACATAAAAATACAAAGAGAAAGGGGGAAAAAATGTTGAAATTTATCAACAACATGAAAGGCATTCAACATTTTGTCAGTGTTTTCCAAACTGGAGTTTGTGAAGGAACTGCAGGGGGTTCGTAAGTCGATGAAAAGGTAATAATTAAACCATAAAAAATATAAAATTTAAAAAATAAAAACAGTCAAAATTAAAAAAACACAAACATGAAATTTAAAAAATAATTGCTGTGTGTCTCTGCTCTGACTCGTGCCACTCCACAAAACTGGAAGGTTTTCTGAACGTATAAGCAATAGGCTGTTTTAGAAAGGAAACTTTAGAAGAAAAAGAGAATTAGTGAGAAACAATAAATCATGAAATGCCTTCCATTTTGTGAATGTTAAGTAATCATGTAATCAGTAAAAATGTTACTAGCTTAGAGTATTTTAAAATGTAATATAATCTAATTCTAAGTATTTAATTTTTGGAATCTGATTATGTAATCAGTTACTGTGCAGCACTGGGTATATTTTAAAATGTATATTTAAAATAATAAGGCCCCAGTGTTCTTTTATAAATCTAGAAGTGGAGATAATTCATCGAATTAGCTGGTATCAAGAATACTTGTTACTGAGCTCTCAATGCATGCATGGATATTATACATGTAGAACAAGTGAAGGTCCACTTGTTTTTTTTTCTTTGCATTCCATTTTACTTCTGAACAGGAGTGTTTGTGATGAGTTCATGCATTGCACCTTAATGCTCATCTGAATGGTTGTAGGTATATTGAGATCTTTAAGAGCAGCCGAGCTGAAGTGCGGACACATTATGAGCCCCCACGTAAAGGCATGGGCATGCAGAGACCTGGGCCTTACGACCGACCCAGTGGAGGAGGCCGGGGCTACAACGGCATGAGTCGTGGGGGATCTTTTGATCGGGTGCGACGTGGAGGATACAGTGGAGGTGAGACCAGCTTCTTTTGTGGAAGTGCCACATTTTTGTGCTTTAGCCATTTTGCATGTGCTTGCTTTGAATTTACTTGTGTAATTTTATTTTATTTTTTTAAATAGGAGTGTCAGATGGACGTTATGGTGATGGTGGTAATTTTCAGAGTACCACGGGTCATTGTGTTCATATGAGGGGACTCCCTTACCGGGCAACAGAACCTGACATCTACAATGCAAGTTGCCACTGTTTGTTTTGCTTGATCTTATGACATTATAAGAAAATTACGTTCATTTGGAAATGTAAAATTAATTGGGTGTTTTTCTGTGCAGTTTTTCTCTCCTCTGAACCCGGTGCGTGTGCACATTGAGATTGGTCCAGATGGGCGGGTAACCGGTGAGGCCGATGTGGAATTTGCGACACATGAAGACGCAGTAGCTGCAATGTCAAAGGACAAAGCAAATATGCGTAAGTTAGGTGTATCCTGATTAGAAAGACCTGTTTTTGTGTTACATATTTTAAATGCGAGGATTTTATATTAAAATCTTTAATTTCTTTGTTTAAATATCTTGTTTTTCAGAACACCGTTATGTTGAGTTATTCTTAAACTCAACAGCAGGAGGCAGTAATGGGGGCTACGGGGGGCAGATGATGGGCGGAATGGGTAAGATAATAGTTTAACTACTCTAGCTTTTTATGTAAAGTTGAGAAGGGCAAGTTGCTGTGATATTAAAGTCAAAATAGACCAGCATGCAACAGTCACATCTTATTCTCTGTATCTAATATCTATTAATGTTTGTACAGACAACAGTAGCCAAGTTTCCATCCAGTTTTTGCAATGTTTTGTTATCGACAAAGCAAATATGCGCCAAAAAAAAAAAAAAATTGCTGTCTCGAGGCTGTTTCCATCCAGTTTGCCTTTTACAGATAAAATGGTGTGCGTGATGTCATCCCTAAAAAAATGCTTTGTTGCATAAGTTTTGTTATATCACTAAAAAAATCTGCCCTTGAGCCCATTCCATACATAATTTTGCGTATATCGCAAATTTGTATCTTTTGCATCCCAAATATTTGTAAAATGTACAGAGTAATGAGACAATTGACAGATGACGGTGAAGTGGAGCAGCTCGTCTGACCTTTACTGCCTTTATTTGATGAAGCGCAGGTTTGGACACAGAGCAACTCACTTGTCCTGTATGCAAAAATTTTAGGGTCCATAAAAAGACTGGTTTAGTGAAATATTCAGTCTTTGTATATTGCAACAATCTTTAACGCTTTGAACATGCAGTCAAGCCAGTCGCGATTTGACGTGGCTGGGAACGCATTCAAAGAAAAAGATCATTCAAAGCAAAGAGTTATTCGTTCTGGTTTCAGAGTTTAATAACATTAAACTGATCAAAAACGTCAAATCGCCGTTGTTTTTCGTTTTTCTTTTTTTTCTTTCAGAGACAGATGCAGCTCTGACCTAAACCATTTTGTTTATTTAAATGGTCTACATTAGCTAAACTGAGGCTTGTTACATAACATTTCTAAAATTCTATTAGAGTTTGAAGTCAACCACTTATTTTCCTAATTTATTTGAAATAAAATTCTATATTAATAAATTGCACTTGTCAAACAAGTGTCATGTTGATTTTCATTTAACATGTAGCCTAGAACCTCTTCTGATCATGAAATCGAAACACTCACAATTTTGACAGTACTTTTATTTATTCAGATACAGAAGTAACATTTCTGTATTTTATTTTATCTTTCTTTTTGTCAGCATTGAAAACTCCAACATTCTTCCTTAATTTGACAGACACCCCACTTATTTTTGTCGAGTTGCAGAGATTTTCAAGACACTATTTTCCTCATCCTCGTGATGCACCTTTTGAACTGCAGAGAAACGGTGCTTTAAAGGGAGCAACACCACGAACGCAGACGCTGCATGACATGTATAGACTAATTCTATCATGTGACACCACTTTTATTTGCGTTAAAGCCCTTTTTCTCAACAAAAAGTGTTTCCCAATTTTTTGCAACATTTGAAGTATTGACCTAGAATTTATGCACTAAAAATAAATGAAAAAAGACTGTGTCGACATATGAGAAATTTTATCGACAAATGGCATTTCCATCACCTGTATCGCTAAACATTTTGAAGCGCTAAACCTTTTTTCCCCAAAAAAATCCTTGAATGGAAACCTGGCTAGTTAAGCTGACCTGAGGCTGAGACTAAACTAGTGCTTATAAAATTTGTATAACATTTGTATTATAATATTATAACAGTATAATATTTGTTCTTTCTAGGAAACCAGTCGTCTTATGGGCACGGAGGGCAGCAGATGGGTGGAGGCTACACTGGAGGGTACAGCAACCAGTCCAGCATGGGAGGCTACAATGATTACAGTGCGTTTTAACTTTGTACGATTGTTTAATGTAAATTTTCTAATTTTGCACACTTTTCTGGTTCTCACATATGTATTCCTGTACCTCAACAGATAGCCAGGGTGGAATGAACAACAGTTATTATGGCGGCAGCCGTGGCTCAGTTGGCATGAATGGCATGGGAGGAGGCTGGGGCATGTAGATGCACCTGAAGAAGTATATTTGAGTTTTGGGTCGTCTCGATTCTGCTGAGGCCGTCTGTTTTTTTTGTTCTTTGTGATGATGAATATGGGAAGAATCAGATTCACTCCTTGTCCACCTGTACTCTGAACCTCAACATTGGAATCAGTATTATATTTCCTGCAATTCCTGAGTTGAAGGTTCAGCCATTGATCTCAAGTCTTGGCGATTGTCCACGAGCCCCACTAGTAATGCTTGTAAATATCCTCCAGACATATGGTTCACTTCAGAGACTGTAGAACACAAGCCTCGCATGGCATGAGGTCCTGCAACTCCACTTTTTATAATGCTGAAAGAACTTTGATGAAACTGATTTTTAAATATAAACTGGAAAATGTTTTTCTTTTCTTGTCTGGCTACTTCACAACATATTTTAATTTTCATTATTGTAGATGTTGCAGTTCCCTCTATTGGTCTGTCTTTGACTTCTCATATGTATGGTTAATAAACATTCACATATGTATTGTCTCTGCTTTATGCACATTATTTTGTCTTATGAAAAGAGGTCAAAACAAAGAACCAACAATAAACCATATTTTAAAGACTAACCAAAATTAGCAGATTTTGGGAAATATAGGCTTTGTTTAGGCAGCTCGTGACTCAGGACTATAAAAGGGTTTACAGGTGCATCTCAATAAATTAGAATGTCATGGAAAAGTTCATTTATTTCAGTAATTCAACTCAAATTGTGGAACTCGTGTATTAAATAAATTCACTGCACACAGACTGAAGTACTTTAAGTCTTTGGTTCTTTTAATTGTGATGATTTTGGCTCACATTTAACAAAAACCCACCAATTCCCTATCTCAATAAATTAGAATACTT
Organism: Mylopharyngodon piceus; assembly: GCA_039654765.1. Lineage (NCBI taxonomy): Eukaryota > Metazoa > Chordata > Actinopteri > Cypriniformes > Xenocyprididae > Mylopharyngodon > Mylopharyngodon piceus. The sequence goes on from CM077461.1 coordinate 20,982,720, forward strand.
CATAAGATCAATAAAAAAAGGATATTTTAAACAGAAATGTCAGGCTTCTGAAAAGTATGTTCATTTCTATGCACTCAATGCTTGGTTGGGCCTCCTTTTGCATGAATTACTGCATCAATGCGGCGTGGCATGGAGGCAATCAGCCTGTGGCACTGCTCAGGTGTAATGGAAGCCCAGATTGCTTTGATAGCGGCCTTCAGGTCATCTGCATTGTTGGGTCTGGTGTCTCTCATCTTCCTCTTGACAATACCCCATAGATTCTCTATGGGGTTCAGGTCAGATGAGTTTGCTGGCCAATCAAGCACAGTAACACCATGGTCATTGAACCAGCTTTTGGTACCTTTGGCAGTGTGGGCAGGTGCTAAATCCTGCTGGAAAATGAAATCAGCATCTCCATAAAGCTTGTCAGCAGAAGGAAGCATGACGTGCTCTAAAATTTCCTGGTAAATGGCTGCGTTGACTGTGGACTTCAGAAAACACAGTGGACCAACACCAGCAGATGACATGGCAGCCCAAATCATCACTGACTGTGGAAACTTCACACTGGACTTCAAGCAACATGGTTTCTGTGCCTCTCCACTCTTCCTCCAGACTCTGGGACCTTGATTTCCAAATGAAATGCAAAATTTACTTTCATCTGAAAAGAGGACTTTGGACCAGTGAGCAACAGTCCAGTTCTTTTTCTCCTTAGCCCAGGTAAGACGCTTCTGACGTTGTCTTTGGTTCAGAAGTGGTTTGGTACGTGGAATGTGACAGTTGTAGCCCATTTCCTGAAGACGTCTGTGTGCGGTGGCTCTTGATGCACTGACTCCAGCTTCAGTCCACTCCTTTTGAAGCTCTCCTAAGTTCTTAAATCGGCTTCGCCTGACAATCTTCTCAAGCCTGCGGTCATTCCTTTCACTTGTACACCTTTTCCTACCACACTTTTTCCTTCCAGTCAACTTTCCATGAATATGCTTTGGCACAGCACTCTGCGAACAGCCAGCTCTTTCAGCAATGACCCTCTGTGGCTTACCCTCATTGTAGAGGGTCTTGATGATCGTCTTCTGGACAACTGTCAAGTGACTTCCCCATGACTGCTGTTGGGATTACTGACCTAAACCCAGTATTTATACCCTGAGAATGGTAATTTAATAGAACTTGAAATTAAATATTCTAATAATTTGAGATACTGATTTTTTGATTTTGATGAGCAGCAAGCTGTAATCATCAAAATCAAAACAAAAAAGTCTGGAAATATTTTACTTTATGTCTAATAAATCTAGAATATATTTAAGTTTTACTTTTTGAATTAAATTACAGAAAAAAAAAACTTTTTCATGATATTCTAATTTATTGAGATGCACCTGTATGTCTGCATTTTGAGCACAAGGTGGTGCCAGCGATCCCACTGCGGATAATGATTAAAATAATTTAAACGTAAGCATGCACACATTCTGTATTCTTAAATAATATATGCAAATCCATGTATTTAAATGTAATCAATTAATTTAGGCCGTTTTAACTTGGCCTTTACACTTTTGTTTTAACCTCTTAACCTCAATTTTCCCTTAAAAAAAATCATTGGCGTACAAATGTTAGACAGAAAACTATACTTATAACATTTTGAAGCATCTTGACCAAATCTTTTACAAATATTATATTAGTTCCCAGCTGGAAAAATTCAGTTTAAGCACGTATAGCAGGTCCAAACTTGTGGACAATGACCAAACCACCTACGAGTTGGTCATCATAGCAGTTCAAGTTTAATATGGTTTTTGGAACATGGTAGTAGGTCAACCATCTTCAACCTAGCAACTAGTTACCATAAAAAATATATATATTTATTATTAACAAGACAATAAAACACCAGCGACACTACTAGCCCCTCAAATTATTGACGAATCAAATTATGAATCAATCTATCTCGATATTAGCTTTGGCTTTTAGTGCCGGTGATTGATTAGGTGTGGCCAGTGATTCATAAAATGGAAATGTGTGTCTGTCTGACGGTCTATATAACTGCACCGGCGCGCGCCCTTGTTCTCAGCTCGCAGCACGAGACTTTTGACACAGTCCCCAGCACGCGCATTTGCGTGCAGATCGCCGACGGGGCTGGAGGCACGGTGGTACAGTGAGACAAACTTCTGATCTTCCAAAATCTGGGATTGTACTAAAAGGAATATGAATTCGTTATGGATTGTGATCTTTCTTTCCCATTGTCTCGGTGAGTGTTTAAAACAATGGCTTTTCATTAGAATGTGCTGTTATAACTTGCACGCGGACCTGCCCAATATGTGGCACTTGGTTACACAGGGTTCTTATATGAGTACGAGCACATTTTTTTTTACTTTTAAAATAATATTTTTGCTTCAATGTTATTCTAACCACTTTTGACACATTACTGATTGTATTCCCTATTTATTCCGTGGTTTATTTAACATTTTTGTTGCCATTGTTTTTATCTTCTACATATTTACTGTATCTAAGATACACAAAATATGTATTGTATATATTTAAAAAGCGTCTTGTTCTGTTCCAGTGTTACTCAAGGTGTGCAGTGGTGCCTCTGTGGACAGGTATGAGAGTGGCAAACCCAAAACAACAGTGGTCAACCTCTTTCACCCCCCAGAGAAAACAAACACAACAGGGCACCAGGTGCACAATGGGACAAATGTGTATGAATATGATGAAGATGATGATTATGATGAAGATGATTATCTCTCTGGGGATTATGACCTTAACGTGCCAAGAGGTAGAGTTGCTTCTTTTCACTGAATGCTAATTTTTTAAGTGGTCAATGAATATGTTTTTAATGCTGATACCAATATCTTATGAATTCCAATAAACACCATTTTGCATAAGTACTTAACAAACAAAAACAAACAAACAAATAAATAAAAAGATAGATTTTGGAATGACACTAGGATGGCCACTTTTTTTAAACCGGTTTCACAATTGATTATTGTTTTATTATAAAAATAAAACTAAGCGTTGTATACTTCCACAGGAAATGCAAGTGTGTATTCATTCACTGTTGTACAATATTAGATCATCACAGACTGACATCACTGCTCTTTCTTGCTCAACAGTGGCATTTTCCACCAAACCCAAACATCCGTCGGTGATGCCCACTAATGAGAAGACGACAAAAAAAGGAAAAAGGAGGGGCAGAGGAAAAGGCAAGGGGAGAAAGAAGAACCCCTGCCTGGGGGAATACAAAGATTTCTGCATTCATGGAGTGTGTCAGTATCTGAAGGAGTTGCACACTCATTCTTGTGTGTGAGTTTCATGTAGTGCATTTGTTCTTTTCTCCACCTTTTCTTCTACAAATTACATGTTTTGTTCCTCCTGATAGTTGTTTAGCAAAGGCTTTACATTTGCATTTATTAATTTAGCAGACACTTTTATCCAAAGCACCTTATAAATGAAGAAAAATCTAAAGACAAGCAGTTAATCATAAGACGCCAACAATATCAGCAATGGTACAATATATAGTTTCAACAAAATTAGAGAGGAAAAAGAGTAGAATGATAATAGATAACGGAATTATTGCTTTTCTCTCCTGATATGATTCTCTTGTGTGACGTTGCACTGATCTTGAACTTTTGAATGATCTTTCTTACAGTTGTCAAACAGGTTACTCAGGGGAGAGATGTCATTTATTCACCCTACCAGTAGCTAAAGAGCAACAGCGTTACAGCCGGACCACAGCTCTAGCTGTCATAGCTGTGGTTCTGTCCCTCATGTGTCTCGCAATCATCGCTATTTTGCTGGCACTAAGGTACGTTACCATGAATCAGCATTATATTATTCTTAATCATTAAACTGTTAATGTTTTACAAAGTTCCTCAGATATTCAGCATGTTTTTCCTTACAGGTACCACAAAAAAGATGACGCTGATGTAGAAAGTGAAGAAAAGGTCAAACTTGAGGCAATGTCAATACAGTAGTGATAAGGAAAGAAAGGTAAATAGTTGTCTATTATTTGTTAAATATTTTTTATATATATATATATTTTTTTTTTTTATATAATATTTATTAATGTTTTACAGGATGATGAAAGTCTAAACGACATGTGACCCATTGATGAATAACATTATGGCTGAAGATCAGGGGGCATATTTTTTACATTATTCCCAGTGGTAATCATTACTTTTTTAAAAAAAAAAATCCTTGCTCTCCTTTAAAAATTGATCCACGCCCCTGATGTCCTGCGATTATAGTGTCTGTCTGCACTGGCATGAAGGATGTTTTGAACACTGCTTCCATGTACAGTACAATGACTTTTTCATTGAATTCTCCTCCTGGAGAACATACAGAGAGGACTGAACTGGATGAATGTACTTCAATCAAGTTGCTTTTTTGCTCTTTGCTTATTTATTTATTTTAAAATAGGTGTTTCTGGTTTATCCCATCAGTCTGAATCTATAGTACTGTCAGAAACACCACAAAGCACTTGTAATTATTTATTTAAATGTATATGTTATTTATTTTGATATGTAACAATTTTGTGTACTGAATACACTGTAAGTTTGTAAATGTTTTTTTATTGTATAGATATTTATTATTGATAGATACAATCAAATAATGTTCTAATAGGACTGAAGTTGCATCACAGACTGTACAATCACATATGGAAGACTGCAATATGGTTTTAATAATATTATAGCTAAACTGTGAAATAAACAGATTTACGGAGCTCTAAAAATGCAAATCAATGACGTACTGTGGAGGATTGTTAGAGACAGGGCTTTGTAGGTCTTTTATATGTATTACTGAGAAAGTGTAGCTTAAATTAAGTGAAATAAAACTGAATATGTTTATCAAAGCATTTTTGAAGTAAAAAATAACAAAATAACGCAATTTCATTTACTAATTTCAAGCAATGATAACCAAACATTTTCAACCAATTACATTACTGTTGTTTGACTTTAATAAACAATTATTGTCACATTGTGAATTTCAGCGTGTCTGTGATCATGTTTTTAGTGTTTATATTGGAAAGATGCAGGTCTGGCAGCATATTTGTCAACTTATGTAAATGTTTTCCCTTTTTTTAAATTGTAGTGCTTTGAGTAGGGATATGTTGGTTATGTACAAGTATTTTGTAAGGTTATACTATTGAGGGGTCACTGGGGTGAGTAAAGATATAAAAAAAGGTATGTATACAACTGATAAACTCATCTTGTTTAGTATGCTCAAGTCCCAAATTGGTTTACTGTCGTTTGTCTCTTGCACGGCAGAAGAAACAAAGTATCTTCAGGAGCCACAGTGCAGAACATTCATGACTTTACAAGACAGAACAACATGTTGATAATAATTACAAATATTTCCTCAAGCAATGTTGCACTGAGGTGAAACATTCTAGATGTAGTGCAAAATGGGCTGTAAAAACAGAAAAGGCAGCATAAATGATAGTCACCTTTTGGCTTTTGAAACATTTTTGACTTTGTCCTTTTTAACAGCATTACACATTAACATTAAATATAAGTCTATTTAATAACTCGTGCACTGTCATTCCTGGGCTGCACTATTTTGAGATTGATGTGGTGTCTAAAATCCTACCATGCTATCTATCTAGAGAGCATTTTTGGGATTCAGCTGCTATTTCGAAACCGAGAATGCTGTCTATGTAGGTCGCTCACTAGGTTTTGCAACTAGCTCTTTGTTTCACGCATGCGCAGTGACCCATTCTTTCAGCATCATGGCGGCTCCCGTAGACCTCGAGTTGAAGAAGGTAAACGGCGATTTACAGATTTATTCACCGAAACTAAGCGGGATTATTGCTTCGTCATGATAAAATAACGAGTAAAGTGTTTTTTTAAAAAACCAAGGTAGATCAGAATTATGGAATTGAACTATAAAAGCAATGTGAAATGACAATATGTAACCTCGGTGCACTAGAAACCTTTTAATTTTTTATTTATTTTTGGTATAATGTCAAAATATTATTTTACACGTTTACTATCTACTATCCCTTTATAAATTAATATATATACCTACATAAAATGGTGTAAAAAGCTTTCAAAATATGTCTGTTATTTTCTTTAATTTTTGGTACTTTGACTGTTGCTAGTTAACTACGTTATATGGTTAAGTGGTTAGGTTACCATTGTAAACCTTTTTCAAAAGTATAGAGTCTAGTCTAAATTTTAGGTTTCTGACATTTCTGCACTTTCATTCATATTTGCCTCTCTCAGGTACCTCTGTAATAACTCTCATTCACATCCAATAAACAATGTTTTAACATGTGCTTGAGGGCAAAAGTTATTATATTGCAGCAGATCTCATTCAACTCAAACTGCAATCCTCACATCTGTATGCCACAGGCCTTTGCAGAGTTGCAGGCTAAAATGATTGACACCCAGCAGAAGGTGAAGCTGGCAGACCTGCAGATCGAACAGCTGAGCCGCATGAAGAAACACGCCAACCTCACGCATGCAGAGATCACGTCACTCCCTGACACCACTCGCATGTTCGAGGGAGCCGGACGCATGTATGTGCATTTCTGTTGGTGTAAAATCTGGGCCTGAATGAGACCTTTTTTTCTACTATGTTCATTATGTTGACCTCATTCTCAATTTTCCAGGTTCATTTTACAGTCAAAAGATGAGATCACCAATCAGCTTTTGGATAAGCAGAAGACCGCAGATGACAAGATTAAGGAGCTTGAGGTAAGTTAGGAGCATTAGCATCTCTATCAGTTACACGCTGTCAAGAACCTCAAAACTGTGTTACTTACACCTGGTATTAACATCCATGTCTCACAAGTTGCCAATGTTAAATAAATACAGGTGTAAATAAGGTCTAATGCGTTTCGGAATACATTCACTGAAGCTACATTTTAGAGGTGTGGCACGTGACAATGCATTTGTAGTGTAATGATATTATATTTAATTGCCTATTCATCTGTCAATCAAGCATTGATAAAACAACATAGGTTTTAAAATTTGCTGTTTATGTAGCGTCTTGAAAAAATTGGTAGAATTCCATAGATATAGAGTTTAAACAGAACAACTTGACTCTGCCAAATGCAGTGACACTGCTAATTCTCTTTGGGGAAAAGTTAAGAAACTAAATATAGATCATATCTGAAAATTGATACTTATATTTTGCAAGCATGCCTTAATGCTGCCTTCATGTGCTATCAGAATTATGGTAAATGCGTGTTTCGTAGATACAAATTGGACATGAATGTCCTCTCAAGGCGTATTTACCACTGGGAAGTTATCGAGTTGGGTCTGCCATAAACTTTAAACATGACGGAGGGGAGAACGATTGCTGCTGTAACTGGTATTCTTTATTCGTTTTTTTCACAACAGCTATATAGCCTTGTCTTGTCATTAAAGTAGTGCATATTTAGATGTATGAATGATCATTTGAGGCGTATTGTATGTTTTATACACAGAAAATACCAATATCTTATTCCTAAATTCTAAATTCCTAAATATCTATATAGCGCAGTGAATGTTTATTAGGGCTGGGTAAACAATATCGATTTCTCGATTTTAATCGATTCTCATTTTTACGAACCGATATCGATTCTTAAATCCCAAGAATCGATTAGTCTAGTCTGTTTTCAGTTGATGAATGAACAGAACATGTAGTGCGCCTCCCATCCAATAAATCGCAATAATCTTTGTGCTTTGTTACTTTTGATATGAAGCAAAGTCTCAGATTTCAAATGACGTCCATCTTATTATGAGATTCAAAAAATAAGTACCGTTTTGGCGCTGTTTAATGTGGCGTGACAGATCGCTGTAGCGCCTCAGTTAAAGAGAAGCGGCAGCACGGAGCGCATGTGAACATCCTCTCCGCTTTAATACCAGTTACAGCGCGAAATAAACATGAATAAACATCTGAAGGTATGTTAAAATACACAGTAGTACTTACCGAAATCCGTATCATGTCTCGTGTAATAGCTCAATCAGTGTTTCAACCTCGGAAAGACGTCAATAAAACAGCTTGTAAACAATGTCACATAACGTCACATTCACCTCAGAAAAACATATTCAGTGACCATAAACTCATTAGTCAGCTAGAAAAATGAACTCCAGAAAGCAGCATTCTGATAAATATAGCTATGCACCGTTACATATTCATTATAATGTTCTTCAATATTTAATGCATGTTTGAATAAATCAGTTATGACAGCCACGATTTAAAAGATTTAAATAATAAAAAAAAAAAAACGAATTGGAGTAGAAATATGATTATGTAATTCTAAACTTTATTTATTATAAACATAATTGAGTGTAATTTAAGTGTTTGTATATAAATAAGTTAATTTTAACCTTCAATATTATAATAATGTAGTACCAACTGACTCCCATGTGTAGTTTACAGCATTAGTTTTCCTCTAGAAAATTTGCTATGTACTGTAACTGATATACTACATCCAAAATAATCGATATCGAATCGAAATCGTAATCGAATCGCAAGCATGTGAATAGAAATCGAATCGAATCGTGAAAATTGTGTCAGTACCCAGCCCTAATGTTTATATGGTTGTCAATGAATGGGAGGCTAAATATCTTTTTGGCTTTAATAAGATTTTCCCAATAAATAGGCAAGAATAAACCTGGTGTCCTCCATGATTCCTGTTCTTTCCGACAACAAAGCATGTGAATGCGAAAAGCTCGTAATCACGATTTCAGAATTGGGAAGTCAGAAATTTCCGATAGCATGTGAAGGCAGCATAAATTTATCAAAAGTGACAGAAAAGACATTTATAATATTACAAAAGATTTTTATTTAAAACGTGTTTTCCGCAAAAATATTAATGGTTAGTTCACCCCAAAATGAAATTTCTGTCATTAATTGCTCACCCTCATGTCATTCCACACCCGTAAGACCTTCATTCGTCTTCGGAACACAAATTAAGATATTTTTGATGAAATCTGAGAGCTCTCTGACTCCTCCATAGACAGCAATTTAACCACCACTGTCAAGGTCCAGAAAGGTACTAAAGATATTGGCAGTCACGTGGACTTTTTTAACAATGTCTTTAGTACCTTTCTGGGCCTTGACAGTGGTGGTTAAATTGCTGTCTGTGGACGAGTCAGAGAGCTCTCAGATTTCATCAAAAATATCTTAATTTGTGTTCCGAAGACGAACGAAGGTCTTACGGGTGTAGAACGACATGAGGGTGAGTAATGACATAATTTTCATTTTTGGGTGAACTTTAACTGTTTTCCACATTGATAATAAGAAATGTTTCCTGAGCAGCAAATCAGTATATTAGAATGATTTCTGAAAGATCATGTGACACTGAAAACTGGAGTAATGGTTTAAACTATATTATTATTTCACAATATTACTGTTTTATATATTTGATCAAATAAATAGCAGCCTTGGTGAACATAAGAGACTTCTTTCAAAAACATTAAAAATCTTACCAAACTCAAACTTTTGAACAGTAGTGTATATGCATTAATACAGTGACAGTTAGTAATGTATGCACTCATAAAATGAAAGACCCTTCCCTTGATGAAATCCGATCACAAGCTGTCACAGGAGATGCTTTTGAAGTCCATGTGGTGGTGTAAGTGTTAAATGCCATTAGGTTGACCACATGTGATCAAATCACCCACGACAGATGTTAATACCAGGTGTAAACAGGCCTAGTATCTTGTATTTGTAGTGTGGTTATACCTTTTCTTTTTTCTCTTCTTGAATTTCAAAAGGAAAGTACAAGAAAGCAGTTAGTTCGTGGAATTATTCTTTTTTTAACAAGGTTCTATTATGATTAAAACCATTAGAAGAAAGAAAGTTTAGAGTTAGTGCATAAAATGTATTTGTATTTAAAGAAGGAATAAAATGTTGAAATAAATTAATGCTAATGAATGTATAAGATGGTGTTTTTATGCAGAGGGAACTTCTATGAATTTTTTTTTTTTTTTTTTTTTTGTTAGCTTTAAAGTCCCCCTGTAGTCAATAATTGTATCTCTTGAAACCCATCTTTGATCACCAAAATTACATATTTAATTCTTAATGCTTTAAAATAGCTTGAATGTAACTCTACACCCTTGCCTCATTTAATATACACGGATCTATGAATATAATAATTAGCCCCACCTCCACTCACTTAGACGAGATCCACTCGGTCAACTTAATGAGGTAAACGCTGCACAATGGTATCGCTTTTTACAATGTCGGACACATAACGGTAATTAATATGATGTTATCAATCAGCTAATAATGTATTGCTAATGTTACACAAATCATGTTTTCGTTCTTCATCTCAGAGTCACACAGCTGACTTCTACCAATCAGTATCCTTAAAAACGCTTTGAACAACTCAGAACGTCAGTGGAGAAAGGCATATAGTTCATCATAACATCGTAATATGCATCATACACCCGCCATATTGCTAAATCTACCCGATTTTTCATATCAACAGAAAAATATACCGGGATAACCTTCTTTTGAGACTCTCTTGCGCGGTCAGTTAATGATATGCTAAAGCCCGCCGGCACGTTGATGTGATTGGTTACAATGTAGTTTGTGACGTCAGAAACACCAGTGATTTCAAACCACTGGTTTGAGACTGTCTTTGGTTTACTGCAGTTTTAAAGAGAAAATACTCAGCAATGGCGTTGACTTATGAATTTGCACATGGTTTGTCTTAAAACATGTTAAAAACACCAGATAGACATATGAGAAAAAAAACTTGATTTTCACCACAGGGGGACTTGTTTACACAGCAGTCAGTACTGTAGCATGCTTGTGTGGTTATTTTTCCCCTGTACATGCTTCTCCCACAGTTTTGCAATTTCACACTTGTTGTTTGTGGGTGGAAAAGCCCCCAGGCTTGTTTTTAGCTGAGTATGTGTGGTTAAAATGATGGTCATACATCACAGCGTTCCCATCACTATTGTAAAAACCACATGAGCTACATGGCCTTCATGATATACTTATCTTCTCACAAACATTCGCATGCTACATGTCACGTTATTAGAGCAGTCATCCTTCTGCCTCCCTTTTTCCTATTTGCTTTATTGGGCATGAAGTCTTTATTTGTGAACAATGTACTGCCAACCCAACATGTAAGTATTTTTGTAAAATACTTTTTTGTTTTGTGTAATTCATAGTCCATTGACTGTTATTATAGTCAGTGAGAAATTTGCACTGAAACTTTGTAGGTGGTCTGAAATATTCTGTGAAGGAGCTGATGTGTTCATTCTTGATTTGACTTACCAAGACCTCATTGTAAGGAAATTGTGACGACAAATGTCATCGTCATCATCTACGTGTGGGCCTCTATGAAAATGACTGATGCATTTGATTCAGTGTCACATCATGTTTTCCTTTTGTGGGGTGTTGAATCTTAGATTTTGTCACAGGTTTTCTGAGATCACCAGCTTCCTACTTAAATTAGCAGCTCTTTGGTTCGAAGTCCCTTTGAAATTCATTTGTTGTTGTTTTGTTTTTTCTCTGAGCACTTTCTAATTATGTCTTGATGGAGCATAGACATTATGATATAGGCAGGGTCCATAACTAAAATTATTTATCATCAGTCAGATTTCTTTATTCACAGTTTTCTATTGCATTTAAAAAAAGAAAAAAATAGAGTATTAATTATTTTTATAATCCTGCAGATTTCAGCTCCAACCCCAATCAAACACACCTGAACCAGCTAATCTAGGTTTTCAGGATTGCTTGATAATTACAGACAGGTGTGTTGGAGCAGGGTTGGAACTGAAGTCTGCAGGACAGTAGCTCTCCAGGAGCAGGGTTGGACACCCCTGATCTAGCATATCTGCCCACTTTGAAATCAGACAAAGAGATAAAGCAGTGTGGTAAGATTACATTTATTTGAATGAATTATATCATTTATTTGAATTAATTATCGATCGAGAGAGAGAGAGAGAGAGAGAGATGTGTGTGTGAATTATATATGTTTGTGCAGCGTCTCTCTACTAATAGCGAAGCTGCGGATTTCAAATACTTCAAAAACAGTGATGTTACCCCCTCGTTGCTAAGAAATATAATGTAGCGATTCAGTAGCGAAGCTATTTTATTAGTAAAAGTCACGCATTGATAAGTCTCTGTACTCCTGAATGATTCTGTTTGCGCGCAGAGCGGTCTTCGATGTGCGTGTGTGATGTGTGTGTGCTTCAGTGAAAGCAGCGCATTAATTTAGAACGGTGATTAAAATGATTGGAACTACCTGTGCATCAAACGGTTTTATTGCACACCTTCCAGCCAATCAGAATCGAGTATTAAGACAGACCATGGTATTATGAAAATTATAGCACTCTTTTCTCACTTACATGGTTTTAACGCCAACCTGCTCACTGTTCAGACAACCCAGTGCTTCCCACACATAGACTTTACTTGGGCGGGCCGCCCAGGTATATTTGGAGACACATTTTTGCTTTTATTATTTAAAGCAATTTAAATTTATTTATTTTATTATTTATTACTTATACTTTTTTTGTATCCGTCCAAGATAATGAAACCATCCGCGATCGATTAACTAGTGGAAAATCTCCCCTCGCCCAACGCGTTTCGTACCTGTTCGTTCTTTGTGCGCGAGAGCTGTTTACTCCCCCTGACATTCCCACGTGCACTGCAGAGACGCGGTGCATATGTCACAAAGAGCGCTGCTAGTTGCAAAGTCACAAGGCGGCGCTGTTGCGCGTTCTACAGGCTCGCTCAACAGTGCTTCAGACTGCTTCAAAGTGATTCTTAATCAATGAATAACGCACATTTATGCCAAGCGATTGCTCATGAACTCGAGTTGTTGAATTATGACAATGTCTACTTTATGGCCTTTATATAAAATGTTTCAGACGGTTGTAAGAATGCATATTTTATCTCTCTCATCTGAAGGATCTGCCCACAATAGTGCAGACATATCAAAAGTCCCGGTGTATTTCGGGCTTGTTTATAATTAAAAGTCACACAATACGTTTTTCTTTTCTTCTGTGATAATATCGTGATTGTTGTTTTAATGATGTGCGATCTGAGTTGCACGCATACACTACGTAATGTAGTCTAGTAGGTTAGACTAGTACGCTGGCGCATTTAGAGTGCACACTTTAACTGCGTGATATAGTCCATTAAAAATCATTTATAATGCACCCAATATTTAAGATAAGGGGGTGAAAGTACATCTGTTTGTCTTTTATATTTATATCATTTAACATAGTTAATCAATATCACATGAAGAGTGCCGTTTTTCTCCAAATATCAGCATGATTACAAATGTGATATTGATTTGATACAACAGTTCAATAAACAAACGCTCTGTTTTGCCAACGAAAATGGTTCCAAACAAAGCCACAGGACTGATTTGCATGTCTGAGCAACACACGGCGGTGAATGAACGAATCATTTGAATGACTGATTCAATGACTTACTCTTTAAGACAGTCAAATCATGCTTTGTTCCTAAGTGAATCAGCCATTTGAATGAATCGGTTGAAACTCAATGACTCACTCATTAACAGTGACTTGCTGCCAATCAGTATTCAACGTTTTATGTTTATAACATCAAAACATTATTTATGCATTTGTAACTGCAGTTTAAATGCATTTGTCAGCTCTGAACTGCATTAAACAGTGTGTAAATGCATATAAATGCCACTTCAGATGCAGCTTCTGTGTTTCCTCTGCATTGCAAAGATTAATTTTGTTGATACTGATTTCATTTGATTGGTAACAGCCCTATTGTTTTTTTATTGTTCTAATTGAATTTATTGATTAAATGTAAGAATTTGACATGATGAGGCATACATTTAATTAGGTTAAAAATGGCTTTATAAAAGGTAAAAATGCCCATGAAAAGGTAAAAAAAATCAATTTAAACTTATTGGAAAAGATCATTTCCGTCACTGCAGTGAACAAACCACCACACAAAATATGAAGAATATCAAAACCTTTAGGAGTCAGCTGCCCACGGCAGCCCAAAACCTGCCAAGGTACCAACACAATAAACACACTCAGCAAAATATCATCTAATTATCGTTATCGAGAAAATCCCAGAAAATATTGAGATATCATTTTTTGTCAACATCGCACACCCCTAGATTGACCACATTTCAGACCATGGGTGTGAAAACACTAACATAAAGTTATACGCCTCATGAAACAGATTCTGAACCTGTGAGTAGTGGCCACATCAGTCACAACAAATGTGTTCAAACAAAGTTCACATGCATCTCACTGATGTCATCGTTCATGACAGAGTGAAAAGACAGCTGTTCAAGTGTTTACCTGAACCTCAGAAGCGAGTGTGGCCACCTGTAGCCTCGTGGGAGGTCCTGCTTTCTGACACAGCAGCCTCCTATTTCAAACAGATTTCAGATCAATGCAGTTATTTTTAAACTGCATGACATGAGGGGAATGCAGCAGGCTTTTGCTCACAACTTCCTTTTATCATTTTTGCATTTTCCTTTTCTAACTCAAGATATGACCCCCGTCAGGTGAAAAGTGTTAAACCAGCACAGCATGTCATTGAGGTGTCATACCATGAGACATCCTTCTATGCATTTTGCATGAGGGAAAAAGGTATTTTAAAACTTGACAAGTTTGGAAAAGTTCATGAGAAGAATGGGAGGAAGTGTTTATTTCCTTATGATGGGAATTTATAGTCATGTTCTAAAAATACTGTTAACTTTATCTCGCAATGCACAGTGTTGGTTTAGAGGGATGATTCTTTAGGGATGATTCAAATTTCCTATCAGACTGAATAAACAATTTAAATCATTCCATGAACGTGTGAATTACTGTAAACTTCTCTCGTCTTTCAGTATTATCCCCCCTTATGTCAACTGTGATGTAATTGTCACCTATCATTGTGGTAAATCATCAGCGTGGGACATATTAAAGCAGAATGTGAGATATCAGTGCAGATTAATTGCATCTAGATATGAGTGTATAAAACGAGGAAATGAACCTGTGATGCACTAATACACAGGCACAGTGAGACATTTAGTATATCAGGTACAGTAGTCTAGTTTACCTTTCATCTGTCTGGGTCTGATGAATCATGCAGAGTCGTTTCTTCATCTCTTTCCAGCTCTGAGTCTGTGTTGACAATATAGATCAACACATTTTTTATCAAGTCATGACCTTATTCAAGTATTTACCCTTTGGCTATAAACATTGTCTAGCATCTTTTAACATACAAGAAAGCGTATAGGATTTCTTTCTTTCATTCTTTCTTTCGTTTTGATAATTTGAACCATGGGTCCTGTGTAATAGACATGGGCGTATTTAATTTTGTAGGTTTACATTTTGTAGTAAATAATGTTTTAAATTAAAAACATTGAGATTTAATAAAAAGTAAAAAAAAAAAAAAATGCACTACCTGGATTTCACATTAAAAACCCAAATAAAATGTAGACTGCATTTGTTTGATCAAAAGTGACAGTAAAGACATTTACATTGTTACAAGTTTTTCAAGTAAATGCTGTTCTTTTAAAATTTCTATTTATCAAAGAATCCTAAAAAAAGTGTATCACGTTTTCCACAAAAATAATACCGTAATCAGCACAACTGTTTTCAACGTTGATAATAATGATAAATGTTTCTTGAGCAGGAAATCAGCATATTAGAATGATTTCTGAAGGATCATGTGACACTGAAGACTGGAGTAATGATGCTGAAAATTCAGCTTTGCATCACAGTGCAGTCTTGGTGAGCATAAGATGCTTCTTTCAAAAACTGACCCCAAACGTTTGAACGACAGTGTATAAACTTTAGCGGCATCTGAATTTGTGTATTGTCAGAATAAGTGCTGCATTTGATAAAGAACTTCTTTACCGTTAATTGCGACATAATGCTTTGTGCATAATGCTTGCCATACAATGTACATGTCTCATATCTCAGGGTTTGTGTCATATATATCGTTTCATATGATATTAAAGGATTAGTTCATTCAAAAATGAAATTTCTGTCATTAATTACTCACCCTCATGTCGTCCCAAACCCGTAAGACCTTCGTTCATCTTCGGAACACAAATTAAGATATTAGAAAGATATATAAAGAAATACTTTTTGTGTGCAAAAACAAAACAAAAATAATGAATTATTCAACAATCTCTTCTCTTCTATGTCAGTTTCACTGTGTAAGCACAGTGCAGCGCTTCCGGGTCCTACGTCAGAACACCGACTCATTATTGCCCAGCTCCTGCATCAGCATCACACGCATGTGTCGTGGTGCTCACGTGAACAGCTTCGGCCAATTCTGAGCCGGCGTTTGAACGTAAACACGGAAACACTGCGTTCACTACATCAGTAGCGTATGACAGCAGTTCAAATTGTTGAAAAAAGTCGTTATTTTTTTGTTTTTGCGCACAAAAAGTATTCTCTAGACCTCAAAAGGTGCAATGATGTTGCTGCCTATGTGTGGTTCAGAAACCCTCGGATTTCATCAAAAATATCTTAATTTGTGTTCCGAAGATGAACGAAGGTCTTACTATTGTATGACAACATGAGGGTGAGTAATTAATGACAGAAATACCCTTTAATCAAGCAATAATTGGTGAAATTTGTGTTTTGAGTGGCACTGCACATATTTGATGTCAAAGTGATGTGGGAAAGGTATTTCCTTGTTAAGGAGGATGCCAAGGTAAATCAATTTGCATAGTTTGACTAATGTATTTATGATGTATCTCTCTAATCGATTACTCATCCCCATCCCAACTTTGCATATGCGCATCCATTACTTCACTTAACGCTATTTTGCGGGAACTCTGCATTGAAAAGGCAAATGAGATGCAAGGAAGTGTACCTGAAGTGTAAATGAGAGCTGTGAGATCACGGGCGTTCACTCATATACAGTATTTCTGAGCTCTGTGTGTGTTCTGGCCCAGAGTGTGTGTTCTGCATCGTGTCTGGGCCTGTCTGTCTTTGGCTTCGGTGCATTGGGCAGTTTGGGTGTAATTCCAGGCTCGGCCGTGACATCATTGTGAATAAATGCAGGGCTGGTGACATCTGGAACGATGCCCAGGGCTTCCCTCAACAGGCAGAGAGCGAGTGAGAGAGCAGCATGTGATGCAAGTATCTCGTCAAAACTGAATACAGCTTATTTCATTTCACTGTGACCATCACATATTCCATAGTGACCAGGGGTTAATTCACAAAACAAACTTTAGTATTTATCTATAAATACAAGCATTTTCATTTTTTGGGATAGTTCACCCAAAAAAAATGGAAATACTGTCATCATTTACTCACCCACATGTTGTTTAAACCCATAAAACTTTGGTTAATTTTTGAATTTCTTAATTATCAAATTAAGATATTTTAAATAGAGAGGTTTTTGTTTCTCCATTGAAAGTCCAGGTAACCAAAACTCAAACGATCCATAAATGCCAAAGTCGTTGTAAAATTAATCCAAATAAATGGGGCTGTTTAATCCAAGTCTTGTGAAGACAAATGGTTGCTTCATATTAGGGCTGGACGATTAAATCGAAAAGTAATCGAAACCGAAATTCAGAACCTCTCATCGACGTAATTTTCTCATGTCGGTTATTTCGTTTTTTTAATCCTGTTAATACTTTCCCCTTTAAAAACATACTACCGCGTATGTAGTCACGTGACTCCGCCCCGTCCAGTCAGTGGCATGGAAGCAACACGGAGGCGAACTCAAACGCAGAGTCAACACACACAGACAGCGTAACTACTTACAACCCACAGTTTCACAATTAATAGAGAGACGGTATGACTAATTCACACACGCAATTGCTCTCTCAATGCATTAAAATAAATGTACTGGTACTGTGTTAATTTATCTGTATCTGATTTACAATGAGCAGAAATCATAGATAAAATAACCATAGATAAAATAACTGCTGAAAGTGAGCTGTTATGTCAGAGCACTCTTTCATTAGGAACAAATATCCCACCTTTAATAGTCAAGCATATTTACAGGGCAAAAAAAACAAAGCAAAAAACGTAAGATAATAATCGTTCATTAATTAATGAAAATGTTAAATTAATCGAGATTTTGATTTTAGGTCATATCGTCCAGCCCCAATTCATATGATGAACTGATTTAATTTAGCTTTTATTTACATCTAAACAATGATTTATAGGGTTAGTTCACCCAAAAATGAAATTTCTGTCATTAAGTACTCACCCTCATGTCATTCCACACCCGTAAGACCTTTGTTCATCTTCGGAACACAAATTAAGATATTTTTGATAAAATCTGTAAGCTTTGTGGCCTCCGATAGACTGCAATTTAATTACCACTTTCAAGGCCCAGAAAGGTATTTAATACATCGTTAAAATAGTCCATGTGACTGCAGTGGTTCAACTTTAATATTATGAAGCGACAAGAAGAATTTTTGTGCACAAAAAACAAACAAAAATGACTTTATTCAACTATTTCTTCTCTTCCATGTCAGTCTCCTATGCTGTTCACGTAGTAAACACAGTGCAGCACTTCCGGGTTTACATCAGATCACCGGCTCAGTATTTGCCGACACTTTACACAAGCACCACGACACATATGTACACTGCTTACGCAGGAGCCAACCAATAATGAGCTGGTGTTCTGACGTAGTTGTTATTTTCGTTTGTTTTTGCGCACAAAAAGTATTCTCGTTCTTTCATAACATTAAGGTTGAACCACTGTAGTCACATGGACCATTTTAACCATATTTTACCATACGTGATGCGCTGTATGTTTGTGTATATAAGTGAATAAGTCTAAATTAAATTAAATATAATGTTCATCATTTAAATCAAACTTCTTTCATACAAAGATTTTTTGTGAATCCACAACAACATTTTCTGCTTATCCAAAAGTCATAATCATTTGTCGTCCTAAACATGATGTTAGCATTTGAAAGACAACCCCTGAGTCACACAAATGTTTCAGAAGCCTCCTTGCTTTTCTAACGCCCGTCTACAGTCAAAACACATAGCTGTCATTTTCCGCCTAGTACATACTGGAACCGCATTTAGATCTCAGGGAGCGAATGAACTCATGGCTCCTTTGCCCTCTGTATTCACCCGGCCTGGATGCGAGGCAATATGTTACGAGGTAATATGATGTCATCAGCATCGGAGCAGCGCCTTGGCCCACTCACCACCCTCGTGATCCCCATACATGACTGATGACTCCTGGGGTGACAATAACCCAACTGCTGGTTCCATTATGAGGTCATAATTGGCCCACGATGCTGGTGGGCTTAGAGCCCACAGCAGGGGGAAGTCTGTAGTGAAGTGTGTGAGAGAAACCTGTTGACAGGCTGTTATGGATCTGTCAGCTCCCTTCCCTGAATCTTAGCGGGGTATTGTTTGCTGTATTTGCAGTAAAGATGGGGGAAGCATGTTATTAATACTCCAGTGGCAGCAGGAGGGAGATGCTGCAGAATTAGTTGCATGGCTTGGGTGTCAGTGCATGGGCACAAATGTCCTTACATGGCACTTTCATGCCCACATCTTCTTTGAGACGCTTGATAGATCTCCTCACACCCACCGCTCTGCAACTCATTTGACTTTGTATCCTTGGCAGTGGCACAGAATTATGCTTTCATCAAGACTGCCCATCCAAAATAATTGACAGTATTAAAATAATGGTAGCACTTTATTTTAGGGTCTTTTAACTATTTGCTTATTAGCATGCATATTACTAGAATATTGGCTCTTTATTAGTACTTATTAATCACATATTAATGCCTTATTCTGCATGACCATATTCTGCATTCTTAATCCTACCCAATACCTAAACTTAACAACTACCTTACTAACTATTAATAAGCAGTAAATTAGGAGTTTATTGGGGGAAAAGTCAAGAAATAGTGAGTAAAACCATTTCTGAAGTAACACTTTACAACCATTTCCAAAGACTTGCCTTACCACAAAAGAAAGATTTATCTTTATTTTTATATATTTTGCTTGGTTAGAAATATTTTTTTTACATTTTTAGAAATAATTTTTCATGCAATTTCATAATTTATTTTTCTACCCCCCCAAACTTATGTAAATAAACTGTCATTAGCCCCTTTCACACAGCAATCCCGCTAAATTACTGTAAAATTACCAGAATGGCTTTATCGGTAAATACACAAATGTGCTGTTCACACAAGCAACGGTGTTCTGGCTTTTTACCAGTAAGAGACGTTCACACATCAGCAGCAAAATACCAGTAAATTCTGTGATGTCAGTCATCGGAAATGATCTTTAAACGCTGCGCCGTTGTCTTCATTCAGCCGCATGAGGAGAAGCACTTTAGTTTCACTTTCTGTTCATTTTGACAAAATTGTTTTGACAGGCATAACGGATGATCAAACAGAACATGTTTTTGCTCCTAATAGTATTCAACTGCAGAGCTGCAACACTGATGAATGAAAAAGAAGGCTGGGTCTCGAGCGTGACATGTTGAAAAAGCTGCGAGACATGGCGCAATGGTCAAAGACGATCATCTAGCGCATATTTACTGCGCTAAAAGCTTACTGTAAACAGCACAGAGTAATCACATCATCTCCATAAGAATTTTGATTGGCCCAAAGCAGACTTCTTACGTCAGCGTGTTCTAACTTCGTATGTGATCATACCGGTAGTCTTCATTCTGTGTTCACACAGTGCACATTACCGGTAATTTACTGGTTACAACTTCCCTCACTGGTAAATTGCCAGAACCAATTTACCGGTATTTTTGAAAAGATCCTGTTCACACATGATCTCTTACTGGTAATTTACAGATAATTTACCAGTAAAGAATATATGTGTGAAAGGGGCTATTGTTTACCGATTTAGTTTTCAACAGATTCTAATGCTTGCAAGACTGTCACAAGTCATTTGTGCAGCTTTGACAAAACCTCATCTAAGTTTTTCAGCTAGATTAACAAACATTATATAACAATGGATCAACTGACCCCGAAACTCTCCATAGTCATATATTGGGGAATATTGGTTGCTTGTTGATAGTGGGAGGTTATTGATGTTCCATAAGCCTGTAACCTGGAAACTGTGTAAACATCAAATTAAACATGAATTTATAATGGACTATAAAAACCCAAACGCAGAGAGTGGACTTTGTCTTGTCATTTAAGATGTCCACCACACGGCCGCCACTGAAATTCATGGATTCCTCGCCCTTTTAATGTTCTGTAGGTGTTACTGTAATTAAATAGTAAATTCAATCGAAACTCTAGTTTTTCTTTGCAGGATATGAGGCAAGATATCCCAGGTGAATAGGGTAAAAAATGAACTACTTGATCACCATACTTCCCCAGTTGAATGATTACATTAAGAATTGTAAACATTTTTTGTATTACAAGTTTTCTGAAATGTTTAAAAATGCAAATGACTCATTATATTATTAAATATGCACTAATTTGCAAACACTTCCAGAATAGAAATCTGAACATTGGAGAAAGCCAGATTCAAAATTCATGTTTATTTATTTATTTATTTATTTTTTTGGACATATTAGACTCAAAGGTTTTTAAAGAAAGGATTTTTGATATCTCTTTTTGTCTCCCCATAAACAAGAAAATACTGTCAAAAAAAAAAAAAAAAAACTATTTCTTTAGGAATAAAATGTTGTATACAATCAGGCAAATGACATGAGCAAAACCCTTTGTAAAACCCTTCAGAATATAGATAGAAATAAAACTTAAAAGTTTGGTGTATGTAAAGTGGAGATTTCTGGCCCAATGCAAAAGAAAAAAACTCATTTTGAGAAAATGGCCTTTAAAGATATGTACTGTGGTGTAACGATTCCCTCGTTTTCTGGATGCATCTATTAAATCCTGATGATGCATATGCATTGATCTTGAAACATGGATTTTTGAATCATGAATCGTTTGTTTGTCAATAATCCATTTAAAATGCTAAGAATCAAATAAATCACCATTCAATAGCAATTCACTTCTTTAAAATATATAAGCATTAAATTATTACATGCTCGAATTAATGGAGACGCTGCGGCGAGTAAAGAGTGCAGATACACGCTGCACTCTTTACTCGCTCTCCGTCCGTACCCATTTTTGAGCAGCCCGTGTTTGATCTCCCCTCAGGACGGCCACTACTATCAGATTATCAGATGACAACTCTCTCACAATAGCACTATAGTCCGGAGTCAAACCGCTCAAACCATTGATAAAGTCATGGAAATAGATAAAATCCCATAACATTAAGCTTTACTAAGTATGAAGATACATTTCTATAGCTCAGACTGATTTAAAAATGCTTAGCATTCACACTGTCATTTTTAAGACTGAACCTAAAGACAAAAAAAACAAAAAAACATATTTTGCGACCGAAATTACCGAACATCCAGCAGCTTCTTTATTGGGATCTATGGTTCCATGAAGAACCTTTAACATCCATGGACCCTTTTGGCTCATCAAAAGGTTCTTTTCTATTATTAAAAATGTTCTTCACACTAAGAAAAACATGTTTTTTTTTAAGAAATGTTCTCTGAAAGGTTCTGTGGGTAACCAAAAACTGTTCTTCTATGGCATCACTGCGAAAACCCCCTTTTGGAACCTTTATTTTTAAGAGTGTACCGAACTGTAATGGGCAACATAGCTCCTATGATGAGTAAAAACAGGTATTCAGCATTCTGTCCTTTTTAGGGTCGCATCTGGTGACGTCACCACCAAGACCCACTTTTTCAGTGGTCTCTGTCTGCTTGATTGGTGCACACCAGGGTTCGGATAGCAACGTTCACACTTATTCAAATGAACCGCACTAACAGAGCAGTTCATTTTAATCAAAACAAACCTGCCAAGTGTGAACACACCCTTAGATGTGAACTGAAAATACCTCACATTACCAGATAATCTGGGCCATAGTAACTGAGCAAGGTACTGGACAAGATTTTATCTCAGATTGTCAGGAGGGCTTAATCGGCGATAAATCAGCCTAAAACTCCTGTAGTCTGAGTCTGGCTTAAGACATATTTGGGGAAGCATTTAAATAATCCTGTGAATGCACTTAAAAAATGCAGAATTGAATAACATAGAATCTCATTGTAAATTTGCAAAAATTGTTCTTAAATTGAATCGAAAAATATGAATCGAATCAATTTGCGTTCTACCCAAAGATTCACAGCTCTAAATGTACTGTAATTTGAAATCTACAGACGTAAACAGATGAAGTGTAATAAAATAAACACTTAAGTGTATTTAGTCTGAAATGACACATTAGGAATAAGCCAAATAATCTCAAAATTGAACAGTGCATGAAAAAATGTTTTTGCCTGTAGTGTGGCAGGTGCAGCTACAGTTCCTGTTTCGATGGCATTTTTAAGAATACATCTTTTGTTTCTGCAAGACAAACTTCTCTGCAACTCAAAACCAGTTTGTGTTTTCACCCAGAGGCATCTTCCACCTTCTTTTCTCTAGAATTATATATTGCTACAGCAACATTCCATTGGCAGTTGTTTATGTTTGATTTTGCTAAAATGGAATCTTGGCACATGAAAATCTGCAGCTATTCTTTGCCGTTCATCCGTTCTGTCGGCCTTTGCGGCAGGTCAACGCTTTTCAGAAGCGTCACCTCTGCCTTTTGTAGCGGAGCCGGCAACAACAAAGGGCTCTTTTACAGCAGTGTCTGCGCAGACTATCTGCCCTGTCATCTGTGTTCTGACAGAAGTCACTATGGGCGGCCCTCACTCCCATGAGAGGATCCATTCAGGCCACAACAATGAAGGCTTCTGCAGCCCGATTGAGACAGAACCACAGAAGAGTGAGCCACAAGACCTCTCTTTGTGCCTTCTTCCGCATTGTTCTGGGAAGGTCAGTCTTCTGAGGTATCATTATCCACATGGAGAGTAGTGTTTCCATAACACAATGTGTTTGGGCAATGGGGAATCCCCCATTAGCTGTTGGGTTCCTACCTTTGATGATAACCGGTTTAGTGCAAAATTTGGTGCATTGATTGATCTTATATATAATTTTGTTATTTTCAATGACTTTAGGATTTTAACATTTTATTATGGTCCTGAGATGACCTTTAATATTATATTGTTAATGTTGAGGTGATTTAGAGCTTCAAAACTGAATGTTGTTGTTTTCCTATGTGTCTGTGGTGTGAAATTGCACTGTGGCTGGCAGTTCACTGTAAAAAATGATGACAATGTTACAAGTATTATGTGATGCAATATTTTTCAACTTATTACCGTATATTACATTGTTAATATACCATTATATAATATACTTAAACTACCCAAATCTGCATTGTACCTTAAAATACTTATAACCACCATAATAATACAGGTGGTAAAACAGAAAAGACACATGATGATTAATTCTAAGTTTATCATAAGTGGCCTGTCCATAAAACATGATCAATACTCATGTTTAGACGGTGATCAGGGTCATACAGACAAAAAAACAAAATACCATTAGTGTAACACATGAAACAAAAATAATGCAATAAACATTACTAATCTGTAGTAAGATAAAACAAAACAATTGAAACAAAATATAATCATGTGTGATGTTTCACGTGGGGCCTTTTGGGAATGCTAAAGTAAAAAGTTTTTTTCCCACCATAAGTTATAGTAATTAAAAACATGAATTTGACAGTATTTTACTCTAAAATTACATATAATTTGATGTGAAACAGTTTTTCACCATATATGTTAAAGGGTTAGTTCACCCAAAAATGAAAATTCTGTCATTTACTCACCCTCATGTCGTTCTAAACCTGTAAGACTCTCGTTCATCTTCAGAACACAAATTAAGATATTTGAAATGAAATCTGAGAGCTTTCTGTCCCTCCATTGACAGCTACGCAAATACCACATTCAAGCCCCAGAAAGGTAGTAAAGACATTGTAAAGTAATCTATGTTACACCAGTAGGTTAACCTCAATCTTATAAAGCAATGCTTTTTTTGTGGAAAAAAATATAATTTACCACTTTATTTACAAAATATTAATCTCCAACGCGTTCATGAGAAGACCATGATGTATGCGTGTTGTGTTGAAGCGAGAGCAGACATTGGAGATTAATACTTTGCAAATAAAGTGGTCAATTATGTTTTTTTGAGCAAACAAAGCACTCGTGTCGTTTCATAAAATTGAGGTTAAACCACTGGAGTCACATGGATTACTTTAATGATGTCTTTACTACCTGGGGCTCAAAAGTGGTAGCTTTGTAGCTGTCAGTGGAGGGACAGAAAGCTCTTAGATTTCATTAAAAAGATCTTAATTTTTTTTCCGAAGATGAAAGAAAATCTAATGCGTTTGGAACGACATGAGGGTGAGTGATTAATGACAGAATTTTTTGGGTGAACTAACCCTTTAAGTAACTTAGAGTTAACCAAATAACAGATTAACTTTTTTTTTTTCTTTTTTTTTTAGTATTTTTTTTCTATAAAAGTTACAAACATTTTTTTTGAGACTAGCTTTCATTGACAGATTTATCCAAGAGATCAGCATTTAAAGGGTTAGTTCACCCAAAAATGAAATTTCTGTCATTAATTATTCACCCTCATGACGTTCCAAACCCGTAAGACTTTCATTCATCTTCAGAACACAAATTAAGATATTTTTGATAAAATCCGATGGCTTAGTGAGGCCTGCATTGCCAGCAAGATGAAGCTTCATGAAGCTTTGAAGCTTTACGAATCTTTTGTTTCGAATCAGTGGTTCAGAGCGTGTATCAAACTGCCAAAGTCATGTGATTTCAGTAAACGAGGCTTCGTTACGTCATAAGTGTTTCGAAATTTCAGTGGTTCACCACTGGGGGGCAGTTTGATACACGGACATGGTCGCATTTGCGCAAGTGCGAGTCACGCATTCAATCTGTTTGCCTACCTGCACTTGCATTAGGGACTTAACTAATCTGTCACGTTTTATTGACTACGGCAAAACGGCTATTCTCCCCTAGTTAGAGTTTTTCCGTCTTTTGCACCTCGCTTTTAAATCGCTAATTCAAAAATGCGTACAGCCGCACGGGCATTCATAGCGGTTTGGGGCAGAGTGAGCGTTTTCAATTAATTCCTATGGGAGCTTCCATAGGAATGAACTGAATGTGCCAGTGGACATGCACCGTTATGAATGCCCGTGCGGGCATTTCATTATAATTCTTAATGAAAAACACAACAACAAAACAGTACAATGTCAAACTCACTTAAAAAGGCACTTTTACATTTTTGATTTGAAACCAAATCTTCCATCGTCTTGTCAGTCAGATCCTCACCTGAAATCTGACTAGCATGGTGCACTGATGATGAAACACACAAATTAGGAATTTAGGAATTAAGTCGTCTAAAATTAAAGAGGTCAATAGCTGATTACTTTAAAAAAACAAAGTGTGGAGGGTGAGGATGCTGTTGGAAAGGACGAGCCAACGAGCCAGCATACAGACTCAGACACAACTGATGACGAGAGCACAGGTGCGGACAGTTTGATTTAATTTGATTTTAATCAAACATTAAAAAACATACATGTTTTTTTTTAGTGTTTGATAGTTTTTTTTTATGGTTTTCATTTGATAGTTAAAAGATTTTGCCAACATGAGGTCTCGTGTCACTGTCAGTCTTTCTTTTTACATCAGTGCAAAATTAGGGTATGCTGATTAAGACAACTATTCATCAGCATGCATTGATTAATCCCATGTTGGATTAAACAAACAAAAAAGGTGCGACCAAATCATGTGCTGGTGCGACCAACCGAGAAAGTTGGTAGCACCAGTGCAACCAGTGGAAAAGTTAGTCTGGGGCCCTGGGAGATGTCCAGAAGTGAGCAAGACACACACATACATATACCAGACTGGACATTCATGTAGTCAAAAGATTGATTGTTTCGCATTTGGCTCAGCAGAGCTGTGTAGGAGGCAAGTGCCACTGAGTTAAGTGTCTGCAGGAACAGAAATGATCCTAACGGCTAGTTTCAGCTTCCTTAACACGGACATAGTAGTCAATACAACAGTATCCCACCGATTTTCCATGTAAATATGGAGCTTCTTGTCTTTTGCATATGATTCACAGAGGATTCCCCTTTAGTTTTTCAGCTTGTGCACCAGTCCTCTTTTTATAGAATATCTCATTTTGGGTGGAGCAGCTAATCAGTAAATAAACCACTGGAATAAACTTTTATCTTCGTCAGTACAGTTGGCTCTAAACAGTGAGCTCATTCCTTGAAGGATGTATTGGACTGATTTCAACCAGTAACTTCTAAGTCTTTTTGAATGATTTATTTAAAGAACCAGTTCATAAGAGTCATTTGCTTGGGAATCAGACTGCACAGGCCACACTTTTTTTGTTTTCGCATGCAGCCCATGAGGACAACTCCATATGAAAACATGCTTCCTTGCCATTACTTTGCAGTCTACATTCAGTTCAAACTGCAAACTCACCATAAAACATAAACACTACTGTTCAACAGTTTGGGGTAGTATTGTACATATATGTAGCAAATTAGGATACTTAATGTATCAAATAAAGTTTGATACTTGCATGTCTCACCCATTTGAATTAAACTGTCCTGATGCAATTTGTGGAGGCTCCTGTTGATCTTTGCTGATGTTGTCTTGATGAGAGAGAACCAGTTGGATTCAGAGGATCTTTGGTGAATGGAAAGACAAGGCCGCAGCCTGGCACAAGCTTGGGGGTCTTCAGAAGACTTCTAGATCAGCATCATCTTCACATTTTTTCAGTAAAGGAACCGCTGTGATCTTGTGATTGGTGATTTTTAAAGTGTGAAGATGTCACACCCTCTGGAGGTGACTTAGCCAATAAGGAGTTGTTCCTTTTGGAGGGACATTTACAACTATTTGTACAGGATATTAGCATAAGACATTGGACTGGGTGTTTGAGAAAAGAACTTTCTACATTCTTATAATACTAATGTGTCACAGAGTTAGCAAAATGTAATTAAATTAACAAATCGAGAACGAAGATCAGAGTTCAATCATGACAACTCTCGGAGTGAATAGATTCAACCAGCATTTTATTAGCATGGAGCATGGAATGTACAAAGGCTTGATTTTGGCAGACGAAATCTGCTACGCTGCTGCTGCTGCTGCTGAGCAAATACATAATTGTTCAGCTTAGTCAAAATAACAACAAAGGAAAGGCTGCTGCAGAATGATAGAACCCCCCCGTAGCAGATCTCTACAGGTGGCGCTGGGGAGGAGGTGGGATTATAGGAGTTCTCATATTGTGCGGCGTGCTGATCGCAGCTAGGATACGGTATAAATAAAGCCACGTAAATGAGGAAGTACCTCTGATTGGTTGGTGTCGTAGTACTGAAAGAGCCAATCAGCGATTGATAGAGTTTCATGACTGAACTTTATATTTCATAGAGACCAAACATGCGACCCATGTGATTTTTAGTTACCATAGTATGCAACTCTGAAACATTTAATACAAAAGAGTTCAAAAGAGAGAATTAATACATGGATCAAACCCCATAAAAGGAAAATCATGAGAGGGGAAAATTGGATACATGTTTATACATTTCTCAAGTGGTTATATATAGAATATATAGGATTTAAAGGGTTTATTTGTCTTTCTCAACAAGAATTAAGTGAGAGTCACATCTTCTCTGCAAATGCCTTACGGTCGTAAAACTTATCAGTCATCATGTGTCCTGCAAACAGAGGCTCTGTGTTAGCTGCATTTGTTGCATTTGCAAATTATTCATTAACTATAATGAATAATTTGTGTGTCTGATTGGTCCAGATGCTACATATATTTTCCACTGAATTTGTTTGTACAAACTGAGGGATGAATCCAAATTATTTTCTGTTGTTGTCGACAGATACTTTTGATAGAAAATTTGCATTTAACCCAGAATAATCATTTTTCTGTGCATGCATTCTGGGTGTTCTGATGGTGTATTCCTTGTTAAAGGGTTAGTTCACCCAAAAATGAAATTTATGTCATTAATTACTCACCCTCATGTCATTTCAAACCCGTAAGACCTTCGTTTGTCTTCGGAACACAAATTAAGATATTTTTGATGAAATCCGAGTGTATTTTCTTTTTGCTATTTTCGTTGCAGAGCTTCAGTGTTTACGTCCGAATGGCGGCTCAGTATTGGCCGGCCAATACTGAGCCCGTGTTCAGACATAAACACTGAAGCTATGCAACGAAAATAGCGTAGCAGTATGACAGGGGACAGACGAATTTGTTGAATAAAGTCATTTTTGTTTTGTTTTTGTGCACAAAAAGTATTCTCGTCGCTTCATAATAGTAAGGTTGAACCACTGTAGTCACGTCGCCAGTTTTAATGATGTCTTTAGTACCTTTCTGGACCTCAAAAGGTGCAATGTCGTTGCTGCCTATGTGTGGATCAGATACCCTCAGATTTCTTCAAAAATATCTTCATTTGTGTTCCGAAGACAAACGAAGGTCTTACGGGTTTGGGACGACATAAGGGTGAGTACTAATGACAGAAATTTCATTTTTGGGTGAACTAACCCTTTAATGGATGAAAGTAAAATATATTTAAAGGCAGCCAAACAAGTCTGTTATAATACTCACAGTCCAACTCTATCAGATCGATGGAGGGGGTAATATAACATTCTGCACACCCTTGTTGGCCATTGTTTTCCCTCCTGTGTCATTTTCTGCCCTCTGAAATATTTTTGTGACCTTTTCTTTGCCTTTCCAATGAGATATGGGTAAGCTGATATCAATTGTTATCATATCTCTTATCATGCATGCTCAGGGAATATTTTCCTCCTCACTATGGCATGTAGACTTATCACAAAACAGATGCCATGGTGTGAAAAACTCATCAAACCTCGCCCTCTCATGAAAAACAAGCAAACATGTTGGTAACCTGTATCAGCGGCATCTACAAAGGCACGTAAAAAAAAAAAAAATACACAAGCAGCTTTGTACGTAAACAGGCCAGATGAGATTCCAAAAATAAATCTTTTCTTCAATGAACAATTGACTCTTGCTTTTTATAGTACAGAGTTTGGATATTTATGTCATTCCACGTCCTTGTTTTGCATATTTGTGACACATTTGGCGTAATTTGAATGGAAAATCTGTTTTTAAATAAACGTAAATAAACTGAATACCTTTGTTTTCATGCAAAAGTCAACACATGAATCACGTTACTAGGGAAAACAAGACAATGCATTCAAAACCCAGTGAACGAAACCAAATTCTATAAAGCAGAAATAGGTAGTTTGCTCTTTTTGTGCTAAGCCACCAAAAGTTTAAAGGGCTAGTTCACCCAAATATGAAAGGTCATCAGTTACTCACCCTCATGTTGTTCCAAACCATAGTCTGTAAAAAAAAAAAAAAAAAAATTATGGAAGATGCACCTTCACTATCTACCATTGTAGAAAAGTGAAGCCAGCAATGTCCAAATATGGCGCTGACATCTTGGAGCCTGAGTCTGCGCAGTAGTGAGCATGAAGTAGAGCCGCGGTATCAAGGCCCCACCCACACTCCCGCAGAATCGGTTAGTACAGTTTACTGCAGAACAACTCATGTCGGTGTGAAATAAACAGTTATGGTAGTTAATGTAGAAATTAAAATTTAAGCTCCAATCTCCTCCCAAAAATCGGTGCCTCAGTGACTACATCACTCAGAGAAGCTGTCAATCTCAGCTGTCAATCATCACGTCAAACCCCCGTTTTTTAGCATCAAATAACTAACTAAACACGAAAATTTAAAAAAACGAACACTTGAAACTACCTAAAATGGCAAAATCCATCTTTATTTGAAGTGTAATTTGATTGTATAGTTTGTCTCATGTCCCATTTGATTACATGGAGAGGGCGTGGTTTATGAGATATACTGCATCCAGCCATTTGGGGAGGATCGGAACATCTTGGCTTCACTTTTCAGGACTTGTGTGGCACACTTGTTCCAAACCCATAAGACTTTCGTTCATCTTTAGCCGCTTTTCCACCGTCGGGCCGAACGGTTCTTAGAATGGTAAGGAACTGTTCCAGTTGTGTTTCCACTGGAGCCTGGTATGGCTCGGCACGATTACAAACCGTTCTTGGCCTGGAATTCTCGGCACGGTTTTCTGAATCGTGCTGGTAGAATCCGTGAAGTGATGTCGACACACACGATTGGTCACTTTGTCTGTTGCCTGGCTACCAGTTTCTCCGTAGCTGGCTAAGCGCTCTATTTGAAGGACGTAAACACAAATTAATAATAAAATTAAAATAAATATCTAATCATCCGCCATAACGTGGTAGTTATTACATCTCATATCATAAGTAAACCGTTGCATTACCAAGGCAACGACTGACGCTTTTATATTACATTCCAAAGAGCGGCCGTTATCAGCCCCACAGTGGAAAACAAAACCGTAACTGCACCAGCTGGTCCGGATCGGCACGGAATGGAACGGTTACGCAATGAGAACTGTTCAGCCTGATGGTGGAAAAGCGGCTTTTGAAACACGAATGAAGGAATTTTTTATGAAACTTGGGAGATTTCTGACTGTCCCTCCATTGAAAAGCGCTTCAAAAAGTTGATAAAGTTATGATATGCAGATTGCATATGCAGATTTTGGATTGGGTTCAGTTGGTCACACAGATTTGGTGTGTTGACCAAAAGACTTTAAAACTGAGCAGTTTTGTGTTGGTTAACTAGCCGAATCCACTTGACCAACTTGAACCACTTGCGAAATCTGCATGGGGAAATACTGTATTTCGCCCTCACACAGAATTCCTATTTAAATGACTGGATTTTGTCAGCTAAAAATTCGCTGAGCAATGGTAAATGTGACCGCATCTGAAATCCTACTTTTACAATCTTTATAAAAGTTTTGAAGCCTCAAAGTTAGACTTTCAATGGAAGGACAGAAATCTCTCATGTTTCATTAAAAGTGATCATTTATGTTTTGAAGTAAATGATGACAGAATTTACATTTTTGAGTGAACTAACCCTTTAAGGTTATTGTAATATCATTTGGTTTTTGAGAATCTAGCTGCATTAGGCTAGTCATATGTGACTGAGGGGGGATGGAGGAAGGGTGGGATTCCCAGACAGCAGTGAGCTAATGTGCAGTAATGCTTGGTTACAGATGTAAACACATGCCTATACTTAAATCATTACAGAGATGTCAGCCCACAAGCCACGTTTTGACTTACAACCACTTAAAATGAAAATACAGCACACTTTTGGTTCTTTTTTAACTACTCACAGACGTGCATTTGGGATATAAGGTAGAAACTCTTGGCCGGTTGATGTAAAGTGGATTTTTAATGTTATATATGTCACACAACATTTGTGTTATGTTGAAAATTGCTTAATTCTTATTTATTGTGTTTATGAGATGGTGCCACATCGCCTTGGGCAAAGGTTTTGTTTGTGTGTGTGTGTGTGTGTGTGTGTGTGTGTGTGTGTGTGTGTGTGTATGTGCACACACTGTGCATTTGACTCACTTCTTTTGCAACACATTGTCGGAAGATTTCAGGTAGAGGCCTGTTACTCTACAGTATCTCGGCCACTAACCAGGTGTTGGCCTGTGATTACACATCCTGCACATGTTGCGTAATACATTCACACTTTCTCTAGCATGCAACAGCTTTGCTCTTACTAGTCTTTTCTGATTGAAAAAGAACATTTTTCATATACAGATTATGAAAATCCTTTAACCTTATTTAACCTGAGAAATCAAAGTTTAATTCGTCTTGAGACCGTCTTTGAATGCAATCCAAAAAAAGATCATCATCTTATCTTAAAGAATTTTAACAGCTCTGTCACGCAGTTTGGGGAGTAAAAGGGTGTGTTCAGAAAGAAAAACCTTTTGATATTTCCGAATGTGAGGTTACAGCGAACTTTAATTTTGTGTTTTCCCCCTCTATTTTCTCTGCAGCAAAAGAAGACGTACCTGGAGCGCAGCGTTAAAGACGCAGAGGACAACATCAGAGAGATGCTGATGTCCAGGAGGGCCCAGTAAAACACGCTCACACCCATCCGCATGTGAAAAACCTTCTCCATCACCTTTGTACACCGTGCCCTTAGTTTGAACATGCTTTTGCATGTATTGGAGAATACTCGTGACAGCCGAGGAGTCATTTGTCAGCTGAACACAGGAAGTTTATTTAGGTTAATAGTTAAAAATGAATGTACTGTTGACCATCTGTCTAATACTGACTCATGTGACATCTAACACCTGAGTATTCTGTAAGTCTTTTTAAGTTATTGATTGTTTTGTTCGACAGTTCTTTATGGGGGTTTTTTCTATGGTTTTGTAATAATGCAAAACATTTTTTTTATGTAAGCAGGTGTTAACATGGTAATAAAGGTGACTGTTTAAAGACAGCAAATTCTGTGTATGTGTGTGTGTCATAGAGGGCACAGACAGTAATTTAGATATCATCTGCATGATGTGGTACTTTGATTGCTGTGTGTTTTGGGGATTGCCGTGTTTGTGTTTGTGCCTCTACGTCACTCATTTCCTGTCAAACCCTTTGGACATCCTCTCCCCCCCTGGTCTTGTTTCTCTGTCTCTTTTCTTCCATGTTCTTCTGATCATAGGCTGGTCTCTCAGAGAAATTTGTTGCATAAACTTGTGAAAACTTTTCTTTCAGGCAACAGCCTTTAAGCTGGAAAAGAGAAATACACCAGACTTCTGTTTAAG
The DNA here is from genome assembly GCA_039654765.1 of Mylopharyngodon piceus. NCBI lineage: Eukaryota > Metazoa > Chordata > Actinopteri > Cypriniformes > Xenocyprididae > Mylopharyngodon > Mylopharyngodon piceus. The sequence continues at coordinate 21,016,196 of CM077461.1, forward strand.
TTTTCTCCAGACAGCCCTTCCTGTGTCTTTCCTGTGTGCCTGTCTGTGTCTCACTCCTTCGTGATGCAGATGTGTGTCTGCTTGATATCCTCCTTCCTCAGTAGGGAGCTGAGTTGCATAAATAAAGCAATGAAGGATCTTTCTAAATGTAAAGCTTTGTAATCGATGAGGTCAAACCCAATGAGGTTTTGGTTTTGCCTCAACTTTATACATGGCGCTCATGAATACTTTATTCTGACTGGTCAGTCACAGCATTTTCCTGTCAAATATGTACATACATTTACTTTCACTTTAAAAGTAAATATTCAGTTGGAGTAAAACTATTTTTTTGAGTGTCATTGTAGTATTATTTATATACTATTATAACAGGCCAATTTATAATATTTTGAATTATCTTTTTATATTTCCAGTTTTCATTTTAGGTTTAGTAATTTTGTTCTTTAGTCATTTTTATGAGATTTTTAAAAAAGATTTCTATATCTATATATATATAATATATAAATATATATACACACACATACATACATACATACAGTAGAGTTATCGGTATCGGCTGATAAAAGCACATTTTCACACTATCGGCCGATAGTCAGGGCTGATATATCCTGTCAATCAAAAGAGGGCAGAAAATGCTCTGAATTTGGGCTTTGTGTGAAGAAAATGCTAAGAAACTAGTTTGATGTTCAATATTAATACTAATTATATGAATAACATTCAGAAAGTTGAAAAATATTAATCTTCAGAATTTAGTTAATGTGTGTTAATACTAATTTGAGTAATGAGTTTTATAACTGATACTAGTTACTCTGAAACAAGTTGATGAAATGGAGAGAATAAAGTTTTTATTTGCATTTCTTTCAAAAATATAATTTTTAATTATAATGAAATTATCAATTTAAAAGAAGGTTTAAAAGGCAGAACCCCAGCAGTTAAAATTTGGTGCTTTGAGTACAGTTCTCTCATACTGATCACTGGATGTTCAAAATGGCACCTCATGGCAAAGAACTCTCTGAGGATTTGAGAATTAGAATTGTTGCTCTCCACAAAGTTGGCCTAGGCTATAAGAAGATTAGTAACACCCTGAAACTGAGTTACAGTACAATGGCCAGGGTCATAGAGAGGTTTTCCAAGACGGGTTCCACTCGGAACAGGCCTCGTAGGGTCGATCAAAGAAGTTGAGTCCTCGTGCTGTGCATCAGGTGCAGAAGCTGGCTTCAAAAAACAGACGCATGAGTGCTGCCAGCATTGCTTTAGAGGTTGCAGAAGCAGGAGGTCAGCTTGTCAGTGCTCAGACCATACGCCACACACTGCAACAAGTCAGTTTGCATGGCCGTCGTCCCAGAAGGAAGCCTCTTCTGAATCTAGCTCACAAGAAAGCCCAAAAAGCAGTTTGCTGAAGACAACCTGTTTAAGAACATGAATTACTGGAACCATGTCCTGTGGTCTGATGAGACTAAGATAAACTTGTTTGGCTCAGATGGTGTCTAGCATGTGTGGCCACGCCCTGGTGAGGAGTACCAAGAAAACTGTGTCTTGCCTACAGTCAAGCATGGTGGTGGTAGCATCATGATCTGGGGCTGCGTGAGTGCTGCTGGGACTGGGGAACTGCGCTTCATTGAGGGAAACATGGATTCCAACATGTACTATGACATTCTCAAGCAGAACATGATGCCATCCCTTCAGAAACTGGGCCGAACGGCAGTTTTCCAACATGATAACGACCACAAACACACGGCCAAGATGACAACTGCCTTGCTGAGGAAGCTGAAGGTGAAGGTGATGGAATGGCCAAGTATGTCTCCAGACCTGAACCCTATTGAGCACCTGTGGGGCATCCTCGAGGGGAAGGTGGAGAAGCGCCATGTGTCTAACATCCACCGGCTCTGTGATGTCATTATGGAGGAGTGGAAGAGGATCCCAGCAACAACCTGTGCAGCTCTGGTGAATTCCATGCCCAGAAGGATTAAGGCAGTGCTAGATAACAATGGTGCTCACACAAAATATTGACACTTTGGACACAGTTTTGACATGTTCACTTACGGTGTACTCACTTTTGGTGCCAATTATTTAGACAATAATGGCTGTATGTTGAGTTATTTTTAGAGGACAGTAAATCTATACTGCTATACAAACAGCACAATGACTACTCTAAAGTATATCCAATTTTAATTTCTATAGTATTGTCCCTTGAGAACATATAATGAAATGGTTGCTGAAATGTGAGGGGTGTACTCACTTTTGTGAGATACTGTGTGTGTGTACATATATATATATATATATATATATAGTCATTTTGTTGAAGGTGGTGTGGTCATGCTGCAAAAGACAGCAATCTTTTTTAATCATTAAAGTATTAAATAGGCCTACACAAAACCCACTGTAGCTTGGTTATAACTGTCGTACTTGAAATTATTAGTTATAGGCTAATGCACTGTTTCGTCAGCAGAACAATCCAAAAACACATTAACACAGATATAATCGATTCTGATTCTCATTTTGTGGTCAATATGTTATAGTTTTTGCGCCAGGCAAACAGTTTCCTAAGTTATGCAAATGGCCTCTCAAATCACTCCATGATATCTTTTCATATAATAATAGTCTATATTATCTCCAAACGATATTTCATGTCCATTTATGGATTTATTAGGTGTAATATATGAGATAATGTAGCCTACACGCATTCAGTCGTTATTGCAAAGATCCATTCACTACGTGTTGGGGTCCTGATCACCCTACCTGGGTTCATTTGGCAAAATATTCTTGAGGCAGATGAACTACATCACTGATCCACAGGTTCACGTAGATGAGGAGTTGATCTGTAGCGCCCTCTACTGGCCGCAGAAGTGAATATAGCAGCTCCACATATCTGTCACGTCTAGGTGTGAAATCACGTGTTCGTTCCTGCAATATAGGGGGGTCCAATAGTACAGTGGAAAGGTTTGTACTGCTTTGATTAGCTACATATCTACTGAGGTCCATCTACCTTTTTTTTGCCTGATTTTGATGTGTTTAACAGCTATTGAAGTTCACATTTGCCACTATAGACTACACTTCTTTAGAAGAAAATGAAGACCTTGTTGCGTTTAGATAACTGTTCAAACGTCTTTGCCCTAAAGAATAACCTCACGTGTTTTTGAGGGGCCCTGCAGTTCACATCCAAAGGAGACTTCCCATTGCTTCATGAACACAGCTCCTGTTGTGTTCACACTGTCGGTCTTTTGATGAGCACAGACAGGGGGAGTAAAGTCCAGGACCAAGGGCAGATTATTAACCTGTCTAATCTGGTCCCCTTCTGTCTCTCGCACTCCCATAAAACCAGCGCTCTTCGTCCAGCCGGGTCTCAGGTCTCACGTGGCCTCAGGGAGACAGCAGCACAGAGCCCCGCACATCCTCAGAGGACCAATGAATCAGTCAGAACCTGCAGAGGAGTTTAAGGTAAAGTATCCTTAAAGTATGGTGTCATTGTTGTGAATTAAAACACTGATTTGGGTCACACTGCAGATGTTTATCTCAAGGAAGAAAAGAAAGAACAGGAAGTATTGTTGGTTAAATATCACATTGGAACACTAAAGATTTGTAATGATGTCTCAGAGAAATCTCAGCAGTTTACTTTTATATTGAGGAAAATGTCTTGATAGCATGGTCATGCAGAGCAAGTACATTTAAAAGAAGGCCTTGCTCATACTGATGTGCACAAATGTCCAGATATGAGATACAAAGAATTGTGCCAGATTATTTTTTAGAAAATTGTTGACTGATAAGAGGAGTACATAAATATATTTTCATTTATGGTCAATATTTTTTGTTTTTTGGCAATTTGGGTCAGTGAATGATCTGAATGACTTAAGAGCTCTTTCTGACTATAAGACCGAATCAAGAGTATTTACTTTTATTTAGTAGTTTTATAAAAATTGGGTTACATTTAAGTCGTGTCAAAAAAAAAAAAAAAAAGTGGATACTTTTGGTTAGTTAAATGCATGATGGAACATGTAAAACCATAGGTGATAGAACAGTCCGTTCTGGTCCACTGATTTGATTGGATAAGTCACATTCCTAGAGATATGATGTTTCTTTGCACGGTTTCCATCACTTTTGCGTTTGCTCAAACCACCTTTTAATTTGCAAAATCTATTCATTCTTATAGATTTTTTAGGGGTATTCTATATTCTAAAATCTCTCTCTCTATGTGTATATATATATATATATATATATATATACACACACACATAGCAAAGTTGGCTATGACAATTCCTTTTGTAATCTTGTAATGCTTGTTTTCAGCTCTGTTGTCAACATTGGTACAATGTGTGCATTATTTGCTTGGAATCGCACCTACATAGTGTTGTTTATAGTGACATAACCTTATACAGTCTGGTTACTTAATAATGAATTGTAATATTCATGTTTTAACCCATGTTGTCTCTGGTTTAACATTTAATTGAGCACTTAACTTGTCACGCGTATCAATGAAATGTCTACAATGCAAAAAAACAGGGATGGTGCCAAACTAGAACATGCCAAGTGTTACAGCCAATTTAAGAAAGAAAGAAAAAGCCATTCAATTTGAAATATTAAAGTTTGTTTTATATGAGGTGAATTCTTTTAATTATTTGGTTAATGGAGGCCACTTATATTCAGTATAATAGACTTTACTATGTGGGGTTAGTCTGTTTGCTGTCTTATGCAGTTAGATACATTATCTGTGGTTAAATATTAAATATTAAGTGAATTATAAATGCTAAATGAGAGAGTGAGTTGCCATATATATATATAGTCAAACCAAAATTTATTCAGACACCTTGAACATTGCATTCATCAATACAGTTTATTCATTATATTTAAAAAAAAAAAAAATGGTAATAAAATATGACAAGATCTCAGAGTTAAACTGTGTCAGAAAAAAATTAATCTTAATAATGTCAGATAACACTTAAGCAAAACATGGTCAGGTCAAAGTGTCTGAATAATTTTTGGTTCCAAATTTTTATCAATTTTACTGGTAGTCCACTGTATGAAGAATTTTTGGGTATAATATGCCACAGTTTACTTTATTTTGCTATCCTCACTTACATAAATGAACTATAGTGTCCTCCACCCACTAGTAAAAATATACCAAAAATATAAAAAAAGGTCTGAATAATTTTTGGTTTGACTATATATATATATATATATATATATATATATATTTAGATAGATAGATAGATAGATAGATATAGATATAGATATATAGATAGTGGGGATATATAATATGCCAGTGTGTTAGTATCATTTATATACTATTATAGTATTTATTAATATTAGGAATCAACTTTTATTTTTATATTTTCAGTTATCATAATGTTCACTTTTAATAATTTTAGTACTTCAACCTAAACTTATCTTTAACTAAGTTTTTCATCTGATATTTATATTTTAACTTTATTTCAGTAACACTTTACAATAAGGTCTCATTTGTTAACACAAGTTCATACATTAACTAAAATGAACTAACAATGAGCAATATATATTTTTACAGCATTTAATACTCTTTGTTAATGTTAGTTAATATTACTAATATAATAATACTAATATTAGTAATAATTACTGATACCAATACATATTTTTATCAAAGTTTTGGTTTTAATTGTCTTGCACATATAAATTAAAATTCCATGACTGGCTGTACAAGCATGGCTTTGATTAAAATAAACTGATTTTATTTTAAAAATATAAGTTTATATTTAATCTTGCAAAACATGTATTAATGTATTTAATGAACTTCCTCAAAAGCTGTGCACACAAATAATGCTATTGTCATGCATGAATCATATGTGTGTTTGTTCTCCATTAGCTCCCACCTTCAGTTGGAGCTGTGCCAGCAGATGGTACAGAGCTACAGGAGATACCTGCTGACATGGCCAAGATGTCTGATGGGACTCCTAATCAGCCGGCGGGGTTTGATATGATCTACAGAATCGAGGACGTCCCGCCGTGGTATCTGTGCGTGCTGCTGGGACTGCAGGTATACTTACATTCTCTCTTGTAGTCTGACTCACCCAACATGCCCATCCCATCTAAACCTTCCTACATCTGTATACGTTCTGCCTCTGGATCTCCAGCACTACCTGACATGCTTCAGTGGAACTATTGCTGTACCATTCCTATTGGCTGAAGCCATGTGTGTGGGGGAGGACCAGTACACTGTCAGCCAGTTAGTGGGCACCATCTTCACCTGTGTGGGGATCACTACGCTCATTCAGACTACATTTGGTGTCAGGTGAGTTATTTAACGTGTGCTTCAATACAGCAGTATGCGATTAGTTGTCACTGTATAAATGTTTTTTTCTGTGCCATGTTCAGGTTGCCTTTGTTCCAGGCGAGTGCTTTTGCCTTTCTCATCCCTGCTCAGGCAATTCTGAGGCTGGAAAGATGGAAATGTCCTCCTGAAGGTACAAGCAGTGTTACATACTGTGTGAATTTTTACTGTCACTATCAGAGGGGGAAGCTTTCAGGCATATTTTGTCTGATACTGTGCCTATGGTTACCTCCTCAGGTCAACATAGATATGTTTTGCAAGCATTTATTTGGCTGCAGATTAAAATGCAGATTAAATTGACTAATTGTGTTTAGTCAATTTGAAACGTTTGCAAATGGCAAGTGTTTATTTGGGGTGACAAACCCCCTAAACCACCAAAACAGCAAGACAGAGCACAACAAATTGGGACTGGAAGGGATCTGAGATATTTTTAAAAAGTATTTTAACTTAAAGGGTTAGTTCACCCAAAAATGAAAATTCTGTCATTAATTACTCACCCTCATGTCGTTCCACACCCGTAAGACCTTTGTTCATCTTCGGAACACAAATTAAGATATTTTTCATAAAATCCGATGGCTCAGTGAGGCCTGCATTGCAAGCAAGACAGTTAACACTTTCAATGCCCAGAAGGCTACTAAAGACATATTTAAAACAGTTCATGTGACTACAGTGGTTCAACCTTAATGTTATAAAGCGACGAGAACTTTTTGTGCGCCCAACAAAAACAAATAACGACTTTATTCAACAATATCTAGTGATGGCCGATTTCAAAACACTGCTTCATGAAGCTTCGAAGCTTAACGAATCATTTGTTTCGAATCAGTGGTTCGGAGCGCGTATCAAACTGCCAAAGTCACGCCCCCCAGTGGTGAACCATTGAAATTTTGAAACATTTATGATGTAACGAAGCCTCGTTTACTGAAATCACGTGACTTTGGCAGTTTGATCTTAAGAGCCATCTTAAAAACCCAGTATGTGAGATGCTAAAAAAGAGTGAAATGCACTGCCTGGCTAAAAAGTACCGACTATAGATATAGAAAGACGGTTCACTCCTATTAGCTATGAATGGGAGAAATTGCAACACGCAATATGGCGGAATATGTACCGCCTTCTAAGTAAAAGAGCCAATCGCTGATTAAGTCATTGTATCACTGCAGCTGCCGTTAGAGGCTCCGGTTCCAATAGAAACCTGAGACTCACGCTTAGGACTGCACATGCGCATTGGCTCGTCTAGCCTGAAAAGTACGCTTTTTAACGCTATTTGAGCATAAGAAACAACATTTATGGGACGGTTCAAGTCAGATTTTGTTGCTGATTTGAAATATGTTATTCGACAAGCAGTTTTTGAGATTTCAGAATTCCCCCATTCAAATAGATAGGACTTGGTCTTGGATGCCTGAAAAAGCTGCCCGGAGGCATTGCAAATATGGCCACCGAGTGAACAGACTTTCCTTGAAAGGGACTTTTTCACGTGTTCATCAGATATGTCTGTGATTGGCTACAATGATCAACGCTTCAAAAACATGTTGTAAATAGACCGGTCCCACTGATAGACGCCTGCTTTGAAATGCTCCCGCTCCCGCTTTCAAATTCAAACTGTACACTTTCAAATGCTCCCGTGCGTTGATCATTGTAGCCAAGCACAGACATATATGTTGAGTGTGTGAACACAATGGCCAGTCAGAGGTGTTTACGAATCCACTCAACATTTTTAAAATTTTAGTACCGACTTGGTATTGAAGTCGGTACTGTTGACAACACTCTACCATTCAAAAGATGGGTCAGTATGTTTTATTTTAAGTTTTTTTTTTTTTTTAAATAATACTTTTATTCAGCAAGGATGCATTAAATGGAAAAAATTTAAAATGTGACAGGGAAGATATTTATAATGTTACAAAAGATTTCTATTTCAAATAAATCCTGTTCTTTTGATCTATTCATCAAATAATCCTGAAAAAAAATGATGGTTTCTACAGAAATATTAAGCAGCAACTATTATCAACACTGATATTAATAAGAAATGTTTCTTGAGCAGCAAATCAGTATATTAGAGTGATTTCTGAAGGATCATGTGACACTGAAGACTGGAGTAATGATGCTGAAAATTCATTTATTTTGAAATATATTCAAATAGAACAATTGCTACTTTAAATTGTAATAATATTTTCATATTATTACTGTTTTTGATAAATTAATGCAGCCGTGGTGAACATAAGAGATTTATTTAAAAAACATTAAAGGGTTAGTTCACCCAAAAATGAAATTTCTGTCATTAATTACTCTCCCTCATGTCGTTCCACACCCGTAAGACCTTCCATCAGCTTTGTAACACAAATGAAGATATTTTTGTTGAAATCCAAGAGGTTTCGGATGAAATCTGAGCTGGCCAATACTGAGTCTGGGTTCTGACATGGAAGCCTGAACTGTCTATACAACGTAAACAGTGCAGGAGACTGACAGGGGAGAGACAAAATTGTTGAATAAAGTCATTATTTTGTTTTGTTTTTGCACACAAAAAGTATTCTTGTTGCTTCATAACATTAAGGTTGAACCACTGTATAGTCACGTTGACTATTTTGACGATGTCTTTACATTTTTCTGGACCTTGAATGTGGTTAAAAAAAAAACACTCGGATTTCATCAAAAATATCTTAATTTGTGTTCTGAAGATGAACGAAGGACTTACGGGTGTGGAACGACATGAGAGTGAGTAATTAATGACTGAATTTTCATTTTTGGGTGAACTAAACCTTTAAGAAATCTTACCAACCCCAAACTTTTGAATGTAGTTTAAACCAACAATTCAAACTGTGTGCACATCTCATGAAATGTTTTTAAAAGTTGAACTGCTTTTAACTTGGTGTCTTAAAAAAAAATTGCACTCTCCTTGAAAAGGCAACGAGAATCAAGTTTACAGAATCAGTTGTCCATTTAGTGTAAATCATTCCTTCTAGAAAGCATTGTCTATTGAGGATCTGTTTACATTCCACATTGTGCAGGTCAGTCTGTGTGGAAGTTAATGCTTAACCTTGATTTTGGGTTTCACAGAGGAGATTTACGGAGATTGGTCTATTCCTCTCAACACGTCTCATATTTGGCACCCACGAATACGAGAGGTGCGTGACTTAGGTCTAAAGATTGAACCAATCAACATTGCCTTCATAATGTGCTGCATTCTGACCTGTGTGTATGTGTCAAATCTCTGTAGATTCAGGGCGCTATCATTGTGTCCAGCTTGATTGAGGTGGTCATAGGATTCGCTGGAATCCCTGGGATCCTGCTTAACTCAATCGGACCCCTCACTGTCACCCCCACAGTGTCCCTTATCGGCTTGTCTGTCTTCCAGACGGCGGGAGACCGCGCAGGCAGCCATTGGGGCCTGTCTCTGCTGTGAGTCCTTCAGCATTTCATGCTCATTTATCTCCATACTAGCTGTTTTTGATTTAATACCTCTGTGTGTTTTGTCGTTCCAGGTGCATCTTTCTTATTGTTTTGTTTGCTCAGTATCTAAGGAACTGGGCTTGTCCTTTCCCAGCGTATTCCAGACAAAAAGGCTGTCACGTCACACATGTGCAAATATTCAAGATGTTTCCTGTACGAACCCCCAGCTTTTTGCCTTTTGATAATATCATAAACATAGGGCTAAGCAATAAATACACACAGTATTTATCACAATTAATTAAACTACCTGATTGGCCTTGGAACAAAGTTCACATTACCCCATGTGGCGCATGTTATCAACACGTTTACAGATTGAAATGCTCACTTCTGAACATTTTGTCCTTAGTAAATGATTATCCTGATTTCAGTAGATCATCATGGCAATCATGGTGGTATGGCTGGTTTGCTATATTCTCACCCTGACGGATGTGCTGCCAAATGACCCAGAACGGTACGGCTATAAGGCTCGCACTGACTCCCGGGGTGATATTATGACCCGCGCGCCATGGTTTCGTTTCCCCTATCCATGTAAGGACCTTGCTTGCTTCCTGTAACACACACCTATGATTTATAGCGGCTTGTTTATCAGAAAATGTCACTGTGACTTATGCCTAATCTAAGATTTTCATTTTTTTTTCCACAGTAAAACGATTAGAAGGGAATCATATTGGTGGCTTAATGGCCAAACTCTTTCCAAATCAGATAATTTTCATGATTTTGTGTGTGTCACAGGTCAGTGGGGTTTACCGACAGTGACGTTAGCAGGAGTGCTAGGCATGTTTAGTGCCACTCTGGCTGGTATTGTTGAGTCTATCGGGGATTATTACGCCTGCGCTCGCCTCTCTGGAGCTCCACCTCCTCCTGTGCATGCTATCAATAGGTAAGAACAACAAGCAGTAGAAAACTACACTACTTATTTTAAGGGGGTCATATCACGAGGAATCAGATTTTACTTTTTTTAAAAATTCGAATTACTAAGAAAACACATACTGTAAATTTCAGAACTATTTGTTAACCTGAAAAGCCTCATATATGAAATAATAGTTTTAAAAAAATAAAACATTTTTAAATGGAACAGTTTATTGAACCTTGTGTTCTTTGTTGAGTATCATATTTTATATATCAGGCTTTTATCAGTTCACCCAAAAATGAAAATTCTGCCATCATTTACACACCTTCAAGGTGTTTCAAACCTGTCTGAATTTCTTTCTTCTGCTGAACACAAAAGAAGATATTTTGAAGAATATTGGTGACCAAACAGTTGATGGACACCATTGATTTCCATAGTATGGAGAAAAAAAATACTATGGAAGTCAATGGGGCCCATCAACTGTTTGGTTACTGACATTCTTCAAAATATCTTTGTGTGTGTGTGTGTGTGTGTGTGTGTTCAGCAGAAGAAAGAAATTCATACAGGTTTGGAACAACTTGAGAAAAAATTTATTCAGAGCCCCAAACTGAGGAAAAATATGCAAATATGCAAGATGAAATTCTATAGTATAACAGACTACTTACATAAAAGGCATATAAATATCAGTTGTCACTCTATATCTCCTAATAATATGTCTTAGTAAGATGATAATTAAATGCTTAGTTTTATGATGGAATGATGATTGAGACGTACAAATAAATGTTCCTCAAAAGCCTGTTGTATCGCATTTGATACTCACATTTAAACATGATTTTTCAAAAAAAAAAAAAAAAAAAAAATATATATATATATATATATATATATGAATGGCTAATCAAGTAAACCTAAGCTGCTCCAGTCCAGTAAGTATTCATCTTGAAATATTACTAACAACAGAAAAGTTATTCTTACGTTTACTTTATAAAAATTGGTAAAGATTTCCAGCAAAAAGACACATTTATCAAGACCTGAAGAGGGACGTTTTCAGTATTATACTACAGGGCCTACTATACTAAAAGTATAAACTATCAATCTGACGACAGAAGGGATGTAGTAAAAGTGTTGAAGTCCATTAAACATTGAGCTATTCCTGGCTGTGTGTAGCACCTACCACTTTTTAACAATGTCCCATATCATTTCAGTCTGATTTTGAGTTGAAGTACCACATTACAGCTCAGATTGTTTTGTCATCATGTCACACACTGAATCATTCATTCAAGAGAATTGTTCAAAAACTTTGGACGAAACAAGTCTTCATTCATTAATTTCAAACTTTTTTTACATAATGAGTTCTTCTAAATTAAAGGGGTGGTTGATTATGATTTCATTTTTTTAAATTTACTTAGTGTGTAATGTTGCTGTTTAAGCATAAACAACATCTGCAAAGTTAGGACGCTCAAAGTTCAAAGTGCAAAGCGAGATATTTTCTTTTAAAGAATTCTCTACAACAAACGTCTGGTAGGGACTACGAGATTCTTCCCGGGTTAGTGACATCACTAACCCTAAATTTTACATAAACCCTGCCCCCGAGAACACGCAACAAAGGGGTGAGACCATGTTACTGCATTACAGTACGTAACACAAATGCAATACCATGTCATAAAAGCAAGATGACAACATGACAAATTATAACCGTAATTAAACTAAACTATACCCGTTCTATCTTCATGCAGCATATATTCTCTCGCTCTGTAGGATCTTACAACAGTTCCCACAAGAGCGATTTATAGATCATCATGGCAGAATATGCTAATCAATGACTTTAAGATATCCCACATCAGCTACATAAATTCATCAACTAACCGTTCAGAAACGTCCTGTTGCATTCTACATGTTGTCACTTTTTCTTGAGTCTCTCTATCATTGACTTCGATTTGAACATAAAAGGCTGAACAGTTTCTGACATTTTCAGTGAGTCTGAGGTAATCAGCGCTGCTAACGCGAGCTCTTGAAACTCCGCCCTCTTCTTGGGAGCAACAGCTCATTTGCATTTAAAGGGACACACACAAAAACGGAGCATTTTTGCTCACCCTCAAAAAGTGACAAATTTATGCTATAAAAAAAATTATCTGTGAGCTAAAACTTCACATACACACTCATCAGGGGGCATCAGAGACTTATTTTACATCTTGTAAAAGTGGCATTATATGACCCCTTTAATAAATATTTTTAATAGACTCGTTTATAACTTTTAGACATTTATAAATGGACTCATTTATAACATTAAATAGAACATTTTATACATTAAATAGAACATAAACCTCAAGTAAATTACATATTATTTTGTTTGGTTGTGTAATGATTTATTTTCAGACTCATGGTAGAACCATGATCTCTGTTCTTAAAAAAAAAAAAAAAAATATCTAACTAATAACTAAAAATCTAACTAATACTATTAGTAGTGTTTCTAATATTAAAATATACAGTCTTACAGACTAGGATTGAAGTCTTTATGGACATTAACAAGAATTTGTTACAATTATAATGCATTAGGATTCTGAAATACTTTCTTATTGTAAAGATGTGGCGCTTCTCATTCAGTGTGCAAAGTTAAACAGCGAATTAAACGACGAATTAAAACAGTGGAAATCAAGAACAAAAATTAAATTATATATTAAAAAACAGGACATGACCCCTTTAAAATTTGGTGTTTTTTTTTTTATTATTTGTTCATGGTTTATGTATAAGGAAGGTTTTGGCATTTCTTTACTATCCATTTCCTTTCCTAGAGGGATCTTTACAGAGGGACTGTGCTGTATCATAGCGGGGCTGCTGGGCACAGGAAATGGATCAACCTCTTCCAGTCCTAACATAGGGGTGCTTGGCATTACAAAGGTGAGATAGTGGGAGCTCTTAGGCTCTGTATAACACTAGTGTATAGCTTAAGGGCTATTAGACAGAATTCAGTATATGCAGTTCTAGTGTCTGTATTTGTGACATATGATCAGAGTCCCTCAGGGAGGGAAGCTGATAGCAGGTGTATACAGATACACTATTCACAGCTCTCCTGTTGTCTCCTCAGTTGCTCTGTTTTCAGTGTCATCATTCATTTTGTAAATGTGTTTTGTATTGAGTGACAAGCAGTGGTTTCTCTGGTGTCTTGACTTCCCCTACAGGTGGGAAGTAGGAGGGTGATACAGTATGGAGCAGGAATAATGTTTTTATTGGGAACTATTGGGAAGTTCACCGCCCTGTTTGCCTCCTTACCTGACCCTGTCCTTGGAGGGATGTTCTGCACCTTGTTTGGTAATGAGCTTATTGGACCAATTTGTATTTGCAGATGTTTTGTCCCAGCTTTGTCCACAGGGTGTCAGTAAAGATCCCAGAAACTGCCTAATAAGGCCCTGTCCCAAATGGCACACTTCATGTCCCATTTGTCATTTTAGGTTTCAGGAGGGTGCTCTCGAGTACCCCTTTGCAGCCAATATTCGCTCTCAAATGCACACTTTCTGCTGTTGGGTAGATGTCTGAATGCACACAGACTTCTACCCGACAGTTAAAGCGGCATTACGTCACAAAAGTATGATCGCGAGGGCTTAGGTTTCCATATGGGACAGGGTCTAACAGTGCACATTTCCGCCCTTTATCGATTTAACATCCAAGTTGACAACATGCCACGAATGAATTTTGTATTTCAAACAACATTTTTTAGGGGACCTGCCATCATTTAATTTCACATAATACTATTGTAAATTGAAGATTTAAAAAAAAATGAATACTTTTAATTAGCAAGGATGCATTAAGTTTATCAAATGTGACAGTAAAGACATCTATGATGTTAAAAAAGATTTGTTTCTATTTCTGTTTGGTTTGTACACAGGTATGATCACAGCTGTTGGACTGTCAAACCTACAGAGTGTGGATCTGAACTCTTCCAGAAATCTTTTTGTTCTGGGTTTCTCCATGTTTTTTGGCCTCTTGTTGCCTAATTACCTGGACACTCATCCTGGCAGCATTCAAACTGGTTAATATGTCTGATGGTGTTTTCTGATATATTTTCTTTTGCAGCAAGAAAGCTGTTGTTGTTGTCAACTGTTACTATGAACACGTTCATTTGATTGATTTTAACAGGTGTGGCAGAGCTGGACCAAATCATCACAGTGCTCCTGACAACAGAGATGTTTGTAGGGGGATTTCTAGCGTTTGTACTTGATAACACAATCCCAGGTATGCGTCAGACAGAGTGACTCAGCATATACAAATTCATTAGATAAATAGACAACAAAGGCACTTACAAACAGGCAGTCACGCAAGCTGTTCTACATTCAACATGTTTACATTTTGTGTGCAGGCACCAGAAAAGAGCGAGGTCTGGTAGAATGGGCGGCTGAGAGTTCTTCAGGAGCAGTAAAAACGGATACATATGACTTTCCAATTGGGATGGGGCTGGTCCGGAGGCTGGGCTGCCTGCGCTACCTGCCAGTCTGTCCCACTTTCCAGGGTTTTAAGCCATCATGCCACAAATATGAGGAGGAGGACATAAAAATAAATGGAGGTGTGACTGATGCTCCAGTTGAAACGGTCTGCACCAAAATTTAGCTAGATTTTTTTTTCTTTTCACAACTGAACACTAATTTGCATCACAAACAAGCAAGAAAAATGCTCCATTAAAGAATGGGTGCATATATTTAAAGTAAAACTTGGATGAAGTTTGAAGATAAAGGGTCTTTGTTCATCTAATATCAAACCAAATGTGAAATTTGATTTCATTATAAAGCATTAGATATTTTACTGAAATTATTTCAAAAGAAAATGAAAGTCATGTTTTTTTTTCTTTCTTTTATTACCTCTTGATTGTGTACAAAATATACAAGTGATTAACACTAAACAGAAATCAGGTGTTCAGAAATCATAATGTATATACATACTATTGTTACTAATAATGTTTAAAAATAATGTATAATGTATTCTGTAAGAGCCATGGGACAGACCATCATGTGGATATTCAATTTTGACAAAGATGTGCTTAAGTTATTTTGTATTAAAGTATAACTCTAATGTCTTTCTGTCTGTCTAAAATAATTTTTGTCTTTGTCATGTCACTTTTGATTTATTTGTAACACTTTACAATAAGGTTCAATAGGGTAATAGTATCAGTTATATATAGTCAATAATCCACCCTGAATCTCAGATAACAGCTTTTTGGGTTGAAGCAAAGGGCTCTCATAAATAGGTGAACAATGAACCAATTTCTTGGGCAAATTCAGTTTAAAAGCAGTTCACATCAAATTTTTCTGAGTAAAAATTTAATTTGAGACACTAATATGCCATTTATATAAGTTTCAAATGTGAAAAACTAAAGTGTTATCAGAAAGTGCTTAGGTAAGCCATAGTTTACATGAAACAGAGCCATGGTTTTGCTCAAACTGCCATTTAGTAAATATACATACAATTTACAATAACAAAATAGTGACCTTTGTCATACTTGCTAAACAAGCTCAGGATACTCAGGTCCCTTGGTGCGTCTCAATTGCCCATACCAGAGGTGATCTGAGCCCTTCTCCCTTCAAGCCCCTGCTCTGTTTATTTAGCCTGAATGTGTGAATGCATATGCATCTTACAACATTTCAACAGATATAATCAGTCTCACCCACCCTCAGTTGCCAAGTCCAGAGGTAGACTTTAGAGAGTAAGAAGTGTTGAGTTCAGTGATAACAGAATACGCTTTCAGCTTTGATGCCTTGAGGCCTGGGCAGCAGATGGTCAACATGTTTCACTCATTCAGTAGCTTATAAACAGCTCTTATCCAGCACTTAATAGGCACTGGGTAATCTGATCCTTGAGCATGACTTGTTATCTTCTACAGTCTATAGGTCCCATCAGGTTTCATGGTCCTGATGGCGGGAGCACCTGAGGATGTGACTGTACATAAGGTAAGCACTGTGGGTTGTACATGGTTGGGATGTGAAGAGAGGCAAAGGGTATGGCACAGGGTGTAGGCAAAACAGCACTGGGAAGGGTCTGCTGTTGCAGTACGACCTCTACATATTGGCAAGTTTCTGGATCAAACAGCATTTTGCGCTGTGGCAGCTGAGGCATGTCTATATAGAAATAGCGGCCAGTTTCTGGGTCTAGCAACAGTTGGCGAGGGTTTTGTCCTGCTGCTATACTTCCTCCTGCTTCTGGATACAGCATACCCCCAAGCCTAGCCTCTCCACTCATGGGAGCAACAAAGATTGTGTTGTGTTGGCTTTCTGGAGATGGTATTTTCAGCCCTGCTTCTTTGTTCTGAGCTTGACTGGTTGAGCCATCTGTTGGCTGGACTAGCAATTTTCCATCCTCAGAGAGGGATCTCAGCAGGGGGGTATGACTGTTTGATGCAGGAGGCTGGTTATAAAGGGGTGTTTGAAACAAGACAGGCCCTTGAACGTAGCCATGAACGGCTCCAATATGAGGAGAGATTGTTTGGTAACCCAGCGGACTGGGTTTGTAATAATATGAGGGAACCATGGGTGTTGAAGTAACTGTTAGGACGCAAGGAGGCAGAGGCCCCACTGAACTTTGTGACCTGGGAGGAAGGCATGGTGTCTGGAGGCCATCGCTGATTATCCTGCCATGGTCCTGTTGCTCAGAACTTGCTGTGGATGAACAATATTGCAGTGCTACTGGGAGAAGTTGATCTTTGTCAGAGCTGATGGTCATCTCATGCTCGGCTTTGTTCAAGTCTCTTTTTGGAGGCTCTTCTATGGAAGCCTCTTCTCTAGTTTGCAGTGCCAGGTCTGTCCTGTTTGTTGGTTTCAAGTTTACCTCAGGGACTAGAACATCAGGTTTACTCATGCCAACTTGGCTATCCTGTGTCTCTGACGGTTTTGACAAGGCACAACTGTTTGCCTTGGTTACACTAATTTGGCTGACCTTTGTGAATCCAACAGTGTGACTTTTGTCATTTGATTCCACATGAGCCATTACCTTCGTTGAGCATCGTGCAGAGTGATCTCTCCTTCTGTCCTGTGGAAGAGGAGGTGTGACTTTCCGCACCAGGGGTTTTTCATCTTGTCTGTATCCCTTTCCCTTTCCTTCACTCTTGTTGTTGCTTAGATTGTGTATCGATGGCTGAAACAAAGGAGCACTCCCATCTATTCCATTGGCTAATTCCGCTGGGCCCTTAAAGGGCATATTGTATGTGTTTTTCACCAGGCTCCTCATGTCTCTTACTACATGCACAGGGGCCATAGCTTTCAATTTGCCTTGACTTTGCATACCTAGACTTGCAAACTGTCCTTGTGACTTGGCGTCCTCTCTTTCACTCTCCTGCTTCTTCCCAACACCACCCTCGTCAACTTGGGGGATTGTATTATCCACTGTATTTGCTTCCAAATCAGAGATTAGGCATGCAATATTAGTAGGACTAAGTGTACTTTCCATGCTGCCAGCCTTTTGCTCCTGCTTTTCCAGCACATTGGTTAGGGACATATTGTGTTGTTTATGGATTGCTTGCCCTGTATGGCATTCTTCAGGTGTGGTTTTCACAGAGGCCTGTGTGCTGAGGGCTACATTTGATGCTGGACTCGAGTTCCACGCTCTGCCCTTTGCTGAGTCACAGGATAGCTTCACTCCAGGGCTCAGGTTAGGCAGCCGCAACACTTCCTCTCTTAGGTTCAGCTTCTCTGCTTTCTCATTCTCTGAAGGGTCAGTTATTTCAGTGCCACTGCCTTGAACTTCAGACCTGCCAGTTCCACTTAAAAGAGAATTGAACCCATGTTTGCTTAACAGTTTGGGTTGTGTTTTAGAATTAACACTGCAATGCTTTTGAACAGAGCTGCACTCTGTCTGGGCCTCCCTCTTAAGAGTAGCACTTTGAGTTAGTTTGGTAGTTTCGGCATATACATCCTTGCCAGACAGGCATTCATCAGTGGTAGCAGTCCTGTTGTTCACTTTGGTAGAAGCAAAAGCTTTATCAGAAACATCCAAGGTGCGAAGATTCTGTTCATGTTGCATCTTTTTTGATAGGACACTTGTAATGATGCAGGAAGCCATTTGGGTTTTGCTGGACGTTTCATCCAGGGAAAATGACTTCTGAAGCCTTTTCTTTCGTTCAGCCTGTACTGACCTTTGATCAGCCATGTGAGACTCCTGGTTAAATGCTGCAGGGGTGCTATGCTGACGCTGAAATATGTCTCGAGCACGCACAGTTGTGTTTGGAACCTGAAGGGTTTGATTGTTGTTCTCTCTGACGTGTGACTCTGCTGTGTCCCGTCTCTTCAGTTGGATTTGTCTTTTGGGAACAGTCTTTAAGCCTCGGTTTACTTCATCTGTGGTTTCCAACGCTACGTCAACACACTCAAAGCTGCTGGATTCTGAGCAAGCAGATGTGTTTTGAGTGTTTGAATACATCTGCATTTTGAAAGAGAGAACATCTTCCGTCCAATTGTTGTCGTTTCCGTCAGTAGAGAGCTGACTTGAGGGCCTACAGCTTGAACTGAAAACATGCTTGTAGTCAGTTTCAGAACAAGAAGATCTTACCTGGGCCATGTTAACAAGGCCCCCCACCTTACTACTGGCCTCAGCGAGCTTTGTTCCCATGCTGGTTGATCCTCTGGTATTGTCTGTAATGTGGCAGGGTTGCCAAGAGCTGCTACACAGCGTGCGGGAGAGTGGTCTGGACTGCCAGACGCCTTGCCGGCTCTGCTTTTCCAACCTCCGAGTATCAGCAAGACTCTGTAGCTGGTGTTGGTTCCTGGTTGCGGGGATACGCTCTGAATAACAGTGTGGCGGGATTCTTGACTCCTGCTTGCTGGCTGTGAGTGTTGAGATGCAGTTTGCAGACGCTTTTCTATTTCTAGACCTGACTGACAGGTCAGCCTGCTCCTTTCTGCAACTCACCCCTCTACTCTGCCCCTCCCCCTCCTTTCCCATATGACCCAGAATATGCCTCCCACTCACAAGCCTGCATTCAGCCCAGGGTGCACTCAGACCTTCTCTGGGTCTTTGCTTTTGTGTCGCGTGGTACTCTTTTGGCTCTGTGCCACCATGCTCCTGTTCCCTGTATTGATTTCTCTCAGGCGCTATCAAAATAGTGTTTGAAGTGAATCTGGGTTCTGGGGAGATGTGCTCCTCAGCGGTTCTAATGTTAGTGTGAAATACGGTCTCGCTGCCTCCAAAATAATCCCTAGGCTTAACTGATGAATCTTTTCCTGATAAATTAAGCTTGTTGGAATTATCCTGCTTTTGTATGGGGTTTCTAAAGACTGCATTTACAGACTGCAAATCCACATTTGTTATTGTTGTACCCGACAGCAGATGTTTTGACTCAAATTCTAACACAAGGGAATCACTCTCAGATGATGAATATTTATTCTGTTCACCTTGGGATAGCTCAGGCAGCACTTCTGTACCCTTCTCTTCTTGTGTTTCGTAGTCCTGTGATAGCGTGGTGTCTTTGATAAAGGATCTTGAAGTGATGCCTTCCATAGGGGTAGCACGATCCAAGAACTCAAATGAGCCACCTTCAGTAGGATGCTCTGCAGAGAGAGTTTGTGCTTTGTCCTCTGCAGCTTCACTGTACTCACTCAGAGAACAAAGTGCAGTGTAGTATGAACTTGCCGAGTCATCCATGATATCATCAGTCTGCTCACTTTCCCCTTCATCTCTTTGTTGGAGATATGGGCTATCTTTTTCTTGGATAGACGGAGATGACATAGACATTTCTTTTTAAACGTCACCTCGAAAATTTCCTTCTGTGGTCCCTTAAAATTCCTGATGCAATAATACGGGACACCCTAGTCTTGGGTGGATGTGCAGGTCAGACCTATATTGCAAGAGCAGAAATGTTTATGGTTCAGATGAAGAGATTCCATCAAGCCTAGTGGTGAAACATGAGATCACATGTCCAGAGTCTAACTGCTTTTTGTCTAGGAGTAATAAGTAGAATAAAGAATTTTAAAGAGTTTTTCCACTGAATAAATATATTATTATACATTATTTGTAGGCTATATTAAAGGAATATTTTTAAACACTTCATTGGTAGAAGCCTCACCTTAAACATACTGCTTAGAGTCTCATGCATTTGATTTGTGATGTAACGGGTTCATTGTTTCCATTGTGTTTGATTTAACAGGAAATACTGTGTATTCTAGAGAGACAGCTGCAGATCTGGTGCTTGAAGCCATCTCATCTCTAATGTAATAACTTCTCTCACCTGATCCAAGCAATGCAAAATCTTCTCCTTTTTGTTGAAATTCCACTGAGATGCTAAATCTGAATGAAAAGTCAAGGAGAAAGTGTCAACAAGTCAGCAGGCAAAATGTCTATAATAAGAAACTAGTGCCCTCTTAAAAAAGTATACTAAGCCAGGGACTGCAGAGGAGATTAATCAGACCTTATTTTTTGGCCGCTGAGGTCTGGATCAGGATATGTGGTCCAGGCCCAGTAGTAGCTAAGGTAGTGGTGTGGCAGTCAGCTTTGACAGCAGGTGCTGGTCTGGCTGTGCTGCAGCGTTCCCTTTGGAATCTGACTAACATAGCCAGTGCAGTCACAGGGCCAGCTAAATATAGTTCCCCAGGCCCCATAACACTATCATCAGGGAGATAGAGCTGAAGTCTTGTGGGTACACTGTGGCAAGTATTGAGCCTTTAAATGGCCACTGCAAATAGAATGGTCACACTGGTTATGTGGGTGTCGTTTGATGGCATAAATTAATCCTTTTTAAAGTAGGCATCACTATATCTCAATTAACTGTACATTGATCTGAACTTTGTTAATGTGAAGTTAATTTTGATGTGAAATGTAATTCTGTCAGATTAGTTATGTAACTGGCAACTTAACTATGGAAGGAAGCACTGTTGTTCGAAAGCAAAAAGTTGTTCGAGAGCAGATATGCACAAGTGTTTGTTGTGTGTTGCCAGCCAACTCTGGGACTTTCACTGAATTGGACATGACCATGCAGGCCATGACAGCTATGGCATTTGACCCACTTGCTCTTGGCTGTGCCTGATGGTTTAATGACATGATATAGTGGGCAGCAAGGATATAAGACTGCTTAATTTCACACAAGCGGTGCTCCAAAAGTTTATCATCCACATAGTAGCACATACATCAAACCTGAGGGGACCACAGACACTGTGGTGTTAAGTTGTGAGAAGTGTATAGCATTACAGAGAGTTAAAAGCATTAGCCTATAACATAACTTCCATATTAGCTTTTCACACTGCAACTATGGTTACAGACTGTTCATACATGGAAATGAGAGACAGAGAGTGAGGATTTCCCACATCTCTCATGGGAACGCGGGGGCACCGCGAAGCGACCGCAAAGGGCACTGTATAAGAGTGTGCCATTTTTATTTATTATTTTGGATGACACTTTCAAAATGGCACTTATAATCTGATAAGTCTGTCTTGTTCAATAGAAAAAGCTACATGTAATGTTTCGCATACTGTTAAAACTGCATACTGCAAACACATGGGCCATAGCTAACCTAAATAAATCAATGAAATTTTTTGACTCTTTAACTCAAAATTCATTTTATCCCTTTACAAGATACTAACTGATCAGACATCGCTGCATATAGGTTTACATAGGAGATTATGGCAAGCCGTTTTGACTTTTATTCATTCTCAGGATATGAATTCTTGATATCAACAATTCAATTTTTGATATCAGGAATTACATTTCCACTAGTAACAATGTTAATTCTTGATATCAACAATTCAATTCTTGATATCAGGAATTACATTTCCACTAAAACTAGAATTCTTGATATCTGTAATTGTATTTTAACTAGTGAAATGTCACCATGCTGCCATTCAAATTCAATTTTTGATATCAAGAATTGATTTCTTACTAGTTGAAATTCCAATTTCACATAATCGAAATACAATTCTTACTAGTAAAAATCATAATTTTTTTATATCATTAATTACTTTATTACTAGTTCAATATTTATTCTTGATATCAACAATTGAGTTGCTACTAACAATAATTTGATTGTCACTAGTGACGATGTTAGTTTCTGATATCATGAATGTGATTGTTACTAGTAAGAAAGCCATTTTCGATATCTGAAATTATATTGATATCAGAAATTCATTTTCAGATATCAAAAATAAACATTTTTACTAGCAATTCAATTGTTAATATCAAGAACTGACGTTTCAACTAGTGCCAATTGAATTCTTTATATCAAAAAATTATGATTTTTACTAGTAAGAATTATATTTCTGATATGTGAAATTGGAATTTCAACTAGTAAGAAATCACTTCTTGATATCAACAATTGAATTTGAATGGCAGCATGGTGACATTTCACTAGTGAAAATAGGCTACAATTACAGATATCAAGAATTCTATTTTTTACTAGTGGAAATGTAATTCCTGATATCAAGAATTGAATTGTTGATATCAAGAATACATATCCTGAGAATGAATAAAAGTCAAAAGGCTTGCCATAAGGAAATACATGGACTTCGCCTTATCCTGTACGACAATTAGTTTGAAGCAGTATACAGTCCTAATGGGTGCAGGGTCCATCTGCTGGCCAAATACAGGCAAAACATCTCAATATAATATTGGTCACTAGCTACAAAACTAGGACTGAGTTTTAGGCTAAAGAAATAGGCCAAAACACAAGCCATCTGTAAAAAAAAAAAAATATAGCCTATAGGTCAATATTTTTCAAATTCCTTCAACACCCATTAATATGCAAAATGCATAATTATTTGAAAAATGAATTATTGATCAGATAAATACGTAAATATGAATCTGACGCAATGCTAACAGTTTTATTTATTTACATTAAATTATAAAACAAAACAAAAAAACATTTAAAATATGCTGTTCTTCGCTGTCCTCTTCATCAAAATAACTTAATCTCAGGAAACCATATCACCACATTTCACCTGTAGATTTAGATGATAGTTTAACACAAACACAGACACATTTCAGTTTCACATCTCTCAATGTTTTATTAAAGTTGACGAGTCGCAACGCTCATGTTAATGTCCGCGCCGCCGCGGACTCCTCCCCGTTTGGAGCGACCAGGCAGCTCCGCACACCAACATCATTCAGATCTGCTCCTCTCAGGCCGCTGGGGGAGCACAGCACATTACACGGGACGGCGAAAAAAAGTCAAAGGGGTTAACTTGGATACACATGCGGCGGTGTTTTGATGAAAAAACCCATCCAAGTGTACATTGAAGCGACTTTGTTATTGACAGGAAGAATTTTCCTTGATATGGGATTTGTTTTGAAAAGTACACACGCGCGTAGTTGAAGGATATAACTCCAGTATGCGGCAGTTTTGAAACAAAGGGGTCTGGAGCGCCGTTGTCTCAGTGGTAAGACGCGCTGTTGTCTTAATACAGAGCGTTATACTGTTTCCTATAATGTTTCATTTTCAGCTTGTGTTTTAGTTTAGATAGTCGCGGTCGATTAACGCGTTTAACCCGAAACTCTTTGCTTTATTCGTTCACAACTCTCGTGTATACTTGATATCGCTGTAATGGGGGTCTCGTGGCGTGCCGCAGGGGTGGATGTGAGGCGCCGGTCATTTTCATTTCGGACCGATTGACTTTTTTAAGAAATAAAGTGACCTTAAAATAGGTTTATCGCTAGACTAATTACTAATTATGTTATTAAGTCTTCCACAAATAAATAAGACAAAGTCGTGATTTTTTGGGGGATAGAATGAGCGGCTGTTGTAGTTCAGCGTGAGATGAACTGCTTGAACTTTCCTTGGCAGCGTTTCCCAAAAGCTTACGATGCTTTTGGGAAACTCTACCCTGGACGACTTCAAGCTCACAGTATATTTAGAGAAGAGTTTCCCACAAACACCCACTTATCTTATGTCTTTAGTTCCCTTGAAGAACTGTAACATTTTCCTTTAAACAGACCTGAAATAGAAGTAGTGTGGTAGAAGTGCCTAAACTGAACAAGAATTGCTTCTCACACTCCTGTTTGTGTTTAAGGATCGGGGCCCTTTCTGGATGGGAAAGATGGAAACAGAGGGGCAGTGGTGGAAAAGCCAGCTCGCAGCAGACATCCATCAGGCTCTGCGAATTAAGGTGAGTTGTAGCCTAATAAACAGCTTTGCGTTCATCATGGGTTGTTGTCACAGTGCAGTTTTAATCCAAATGTCATTATCCAGGCCTCCGTCGCTTGGCTTGATTGCCACACATTGAACCAGTATTGGTTTGACTTGTCCAAGCTTTGATGGGGAAGTGTGAAATGTCACACAGCCCTCAGAAAACGGCCCGTAATTGTGGCTTTATGAAGGTTCCTGGCCATTACATCGTCTAGTATCGTCTGCATTCGTATTCAAAACACACTTCCCTAATCATGTTCATATTGAATATCATTTACGACTAGGAATGCTGTCCCAGGACAAAACCACCAGGGTCCTCTACTTTTACCCCTGGTTTCCCAGACAAGGATTAAGCCTAGTCCCATGTTTGAGCTGTCTTAACTGAAATCAACTTGCATTGACATATCTTAAAATATGTCAGTGCTATTGTTTTGTCTAAAGATGCACATCAGTAATGTTTTTGTTTTTATAAAAGCTACTTCAATGTCCTAATTGAACTAAGGCCTAATCCTGGCTTAAAGGGTTAGTTCACCCAAAAATGAAAATAATGTCATTTATTACTCACCCTCATTTCGTTCTACACCCCTAAGACCTTCGTTCATCTTCGGAACACAAATTAAGATATTTTTGATGAAATCCGATGGCTCAGTGAAGCCTGCGTAGACAGCAATGGTACTTCCTCTCTCAAGATCCATAAAGGTACTAAAAACATATTTAAAACAGTTCATGTGACTACGGTGGTTCTACCTTAATATTATAAAGCGACGAGAATATTTTTGTGCACCAAAAAAAAACAAAATAATGACTTTTTAACAATATCTAGTGATGGCCGATTTCAAAACACTGCTTCAGAGCGTTAAGAATCTTTTGTGTCGAATCAGTGATTCGGATCGCGTATCAAACCACCAAACTGCTGAAATCACATGACTTTGGCGCTCCGAACCACTGATTAGATTCGTAAAGCTCCGAAGCTTCATGAAGCATTGAGGGTGAGTAATAAATGACATTATTTTCATTTTTGGGTGAACTAACCCTTTAATCTAAGCCTTGTTTGTGAAATCAGGCCTACGTTTAGTTTAAATTTTACACATTTTCTAGTTCTTTTCCTTATTTCTTGTACTTTAGAAGTACTGTTATATATGTTATTGTCATAGAATAATTTTACATCAGTCTTGACCAGTGTAGAGCTGCTATGTCGTTATTGGTAAACTGGACACACTTTTGTGTTGGAACACTAGGAAGTGTATTGCTAAACCACATGAACTTTTGTTTCCTCACTGCTGAGTGAATTGCACCCATCAGACAGTGAGGTTTAAGTGCATTTATTTAGTGCAGTCTGTTGTCCTTTTATTGTCCGTCCTGTTTATTGCGGGGTGTGCTCACATCCGGTTTGGAATGTTAAGTGTTCTGTTTGTGTGTGTGTGTGTGTGTTTGTACTTGAATTTGTCTGTTAGCTTAAGATTACTCTACTAAACAATCCTGCTGGGTTTATTTAGCATGTGTCAAGGAGTGGCAAAATGATGCATGTGACTGAAAGTGGCTTGCATGGATATTTTTTTTTTAGTTTTCTTTTTTTTTTTTTTTTTGTTACGTTATTCTTTTCGCCACCTGGTTAGTCAGAGTTGCACTATGTGAAATCTAGTCATGTGTAGGACTAATGGACTGCAGATGCAAAGTGGTTCAGCTGTTTGGTGAAATATCTGGAGATTGGAGGTTTGGTGTTGGTGGATTTTATTTACACAGAACAATCTCTCTCTGTTCACCAACGTGCACTGCTCAGTTAATGTTGTGCAGAAATGTTTATGGGATACATCTTTGCACAGATAGGCTATAGTTTAATTTATGTTTTGTGTGGGAGGTTGGCAGACTTCACCTCCTACTACGTCAATACCAAAAGCTAAGGGGCTTTGTAATTATTTTAAATCTTTTAGGAGGTTAATTAGCAGCCTTGCTCTTAATTTTGCCCAAATGTTGTTGTTTTTTTAGGACAAAATGAAATTTTGCTAGAATATGTTTTCTGTAATGTTGTTTTCCATCAATTTAAATGTGTTAAAGCTATAATTTAGTCTGTCTTCAGCAATCTAAATGGTAATATTCAAGCAGGTATATTTCCTCTTTTTTTGTGTGTGTGCCAACCCACAAAAATGTAACACCACAAAGAGCTAGTTTTATTTCCTCTAGCTTTACCTTGTAATAGTATTTATAGATGCTTTTGAAAATTGTCATATTTAAAGCTTGTTCTGTTGAAAATGATTTCCATCAAGATATGCAGTTGACAAACTGATCAGCCATTCAAATACAGCAGCAGCTGTAGGGCTGTCTAAATTGCGGGCAGTCTCTACAAAAGGGCTCCTTGAGAGGGTCAAATCCCAGCCCCTCACCCCACAGGGGACAGATGGCTGTGAGACATGATGGCTAGGCCTGTAAAGGAACCAGCTCTCTCCTGAACAGCCACTATAAAGTGGCACACTCTGCCTGTGGGACTCATGTCTGGAAAGAGTTTGATAATTTAGCTGCTTATTAAGTGTGACTGCAGCCTTTTCGGGTATGTTTGAATTGTAATTTTTTATGCAGCTGGTATCAGATGAATTTTTGAGAGCTGCTCTGGTTTACTTGATTACAGAGAATGCTAACAAAAGGAAATTATTATAATGGGTTTTATTCATGAAAAAAATTAAAACTGTTTATTGCATCTTTGCTGAATGAAAGTATTAATTTCTTCCACAAAAAAAATGTTAAATTTCGAATCAGCATTTTTTTTTTATTAATACTTTCATTCAGCAATATGTATGAATATATTAGGGTTGTCACGATTCCTCAATTAAACTTGGGTGCTTGTTTTAAAAAAAATCCTCTATTGCAATTTACTCGTGTCGATTAACCGGCAAAATACCGGAAGTGCCACATTCCACGGACGAGAATCCATGAACCGCATTATTAGATCTTTTCTAAGGCTGCACGATATATATTAAAACTATTTAAAAATCATAATATAGCTTAGTGCTATTGTAAAACCACAAAGTCTGCGATTCAGTTAAATAAATATATGTGCTGTGGGTTTCAGAGAGAAGTGCTCCGTTAACAGTAAATGCTGCTCCATACAAAAAACTATGCTGTTTGTTTGGTTTTCCAATAATTTGCATTTGGGAACGTATATAAAGTCTGTCGTGCTTTGTGTTTCATAGTAAAGTGTTGCACTGTTATTATTTGTGGAGTGCGTCTTAGCAGCTCAGTTAACAAACTCCATCCCTGCATATGCTGTGAGTTTGGGTTGCTTATAACGTTCATCTGGAAATGCAATAATTTCACCAGATTTGTAATGTAAATAATTTATACGCCTACGCCAACACAGGAGAATACATCAGTCTTTCTAAATATGCAAATTGGTGTCAAATTTATACTATTCCTCTGAGTTTGCATGGTTTCATTTACACATGTTCTTGTTCAAGAAATTACAGTATCTGTAGCATTTCTGTCGTAAAGGCACATTTAAATGAAATGTTGTTTGGCCTATTTTAAACAAGAATTTGATCATGCTGTAAAGTGTGACAATCTGTCAAAAGTATCCAACATAAATAAAATAATGGGCCAAAGACATTTAGATGTCCGCATCAATAGAATTTTACAAAAGCGATTTTATATACATAGAAAGCACATTTAAAAGCAAGTAAAACGTCTACTTTTAAGGTTTCAAATAAGTTTGGGGAGAATAAAATATCAAAATGTGGGTGAAATAATGTTCCATTGTCATTCAGTGTAACACTTATATTTATGTAAAAATTGAAACAACATACTTATTCTGACCTATATGTATTAAATATATAAAAGAAAAAGTGAGCATACTAAATTTTATTGCATTTTAAATGAGTAAAAATTCTTGCTGACAAATGGGCAAAACCTAGGATAATGGCAAAGTTTAAAAAATGTAAAATTACAAGTAATCAGCATTTGGGGTAAAAGTAATTAGTTTTTAAGGCATAAATAGAATTTTTTTTTTTTTTTTGTAAATATCCCTGACAAGATTGTTACACTGAATGACATTTTAGTGGGTGTCTTCTGTAAATCATGGTAAAAATGTATGATATTTAATTTTTGCTCAGAAAAAAACAAAGTAAACAGGACCCATTCTGATTTGTTGAAAAACAACAACAATTCAAAGCTTTATTACACTTATTGTTTTGTGTGTGTGTGTGTAATATATTTTATATATATATATATATAATATATTACACACACACACACAACAATAAGTGTTACAATAACAATAAGTGTTCACATATATATGTGTGTATATATAACAAAAGTTTGTGTGTGTATAATCATAATATAATCGCGATTAACTGTTATGTTATATATATGCTATATACTTTATATATTGTCATATCGTGAGTATTGCTCAGAGGCCCGGGAGAGGAAAGAAAGGATGCGTATAACTTAAGCAGTCTTTTAAGTCCAAGGTGTTTTATTTTCACCAGCTGTTCTCCATAAGTGCGCCACTCAAAGTACAAAAAAAAAACAAAACTGAAAATAATTGAAACAATATGTTACAAAACAAAAATACTCAAAAATAAACTTTACACAACATATAAAAACAAACCATGCTGAGAGCAGCAAAAGATCATTAGATCTTGCCTCGAGGCATAAGCCTTTCAATGTAGTCTCACATCAGACTTACACGACATGTCAGTGTTTGGCTTCATCTGCCATCAGCACTCACAAACAATCCCTTGAATAGCAGATCTTCCTACCAAACTCTAGCGGATCATACCACTTAATGGGGGTAGTTTAACACACATGGCTACCATAAAGCATCATCATTCTATCAACTTCATATAAATACACATTCAGACACTTTATACACTCACTGACTCACTGATCAAAATATTAACAATACATATACCAAACTGAAGTATAACCACTTCAAAGCACTTGTATCTATCTCTGCACCCATAAATGGTAAAAACCACTAATTAAAGGAGAATTCCAGACATCCTCGTCATCAGAACCCACCCCTCAGAACACAGGACCAGATAGGTAAGCTATACTCTGAAATGTATTACCCAAAAACATATTCAAAATAAAATAAATATGAAACCATCAAAGTCTCTGTTTCTTTCTTTCAACATAATACCATGTACCATGTTTATTTTTGTAATGCACCATGTTACAATATTTATATATAACATACTATGGTACAATGTAATAAATTCCTACCATCTTTTCTCCTTAGGAGCTGAAGTTGCCAACCTACCAGGCCCACTCTCCACAGATCGGGATGCGCCGGTACTTTGCCGACCTGCTCGCTGTTCTCAGTAACCGATACCAGCTGTGCCCTACAGCACGTCACCTGGCCGTCTACCTGCTCGACCTCTTTATGGACCACTATGACGTAGCGGTGCGGCAGCTGTACGTCATCGCCCTCTCCTGCCTCCTCCTGGCCAGTAAGTCAAAGATTAATTTTAATGCTTTTATGTGCCAGTGGTGTTGGTGTTTGATTCTCTTTACCTGTACCTGATCTGGCAGTAAACTCAGTGAAGTGAAATTGAACTCAATAAATTTCATTTTGTGACTGCTTATATTAAACGGAGCAAGCGTGTCTGACTCTGTGCTCTAGCTGCCTGCTGTATTGTGCTGTGTGACAGCTGTGTGCATAAGAGGCCATGGCCTCCGCTGGCCTCAAGACCCTTTAGTCAGTCTCCAAGGCAACCTATCCAACGCACAAATCGGACAGATACAGCTGCTTTGGCATGTTGCAAGCCCATCACAGTCTAACCGACAATTTCAGGTAGATTACGAAAGCAGAAGGAGAGAGGCAGTCTTGCAGTGATGCAGAAGTGTCGCCTGATGTCTCCAGTAGATTTATAGTGCAGGAAACAAGGAAGTCTGACTCAATATATCTGTGCTGTGTAATGTGGCATGGCATGTTATCAGTGGTGGCACGTCTGCTTACACACAAAACAAAGCGGCACCGATAAGATAGAGGGGGTGACTTGTGTCGCCATGTGTTGGTGTTTTTCACAGATTAAAATCTGGAGCCTAGATCAAGGCAGCCAAAAACAGATTTTGTAATTACAATTATTTCAGATTGCTTTCTGCATATGCATCTGTCCTCAAATGACCTGAATAATCTAAAGGTTGTCTTTAAATGCCAAATCTCTCTCGTACTTCTGACCCTCATTATGGCGGCTCTTGTTGGGGGAGGGTTGTTTTGCGCTGGCCGGCAATTGGCAGTGTTCAGGCATTAATTAATTGCTTTCGACTGAATGAATAATGGCTTTGCTCATGTTCCTTGTTAAAATATCCCTCCCTTTCCCCAAGCCATTGATTCAGGCGGCTGCGGCCATTGTTTGGTTTCTCTAAGAGTCGCCTGCAGTCAGTGTGTGTGGGACAGGGCTGGACTTCGCGCTTAAAGCTGAGAGCATAACAAAGTTTCCATTCAGACCAAGATTTATGACAAATTGTAGGGAGCTGCTCTCTTTGCATAAAACTAACTGGCTTGTGATTGCAAATTATAGAAAATCCCATTTAATGTTCATTTTAGTATTGTTAGTGTACACTTATTTAGATGTTAATCATACACTGCCTGTCAGTGTTGTTAAAAACAATTTTTGTTAACTGAATATTGGATGAAAAACTTAAACGAAAATTAGAAATGCTGATTTGGCAACTAATGGAAATAAATTTAAGTATTAAAATGAATAAAACGAAAACTGAAATGAAATAAGTGGAGACAAGGTAATGTTAGTAATTTCATTTCAGTTAATGTATTAACAATTAGCAGTTTGTTACAGTATATTTATTAATCTTTAAGTTAGTTAATACAAATACAACTGTTCATTGTTAGTTCATGTCAGCTAAAGTCCATTAAATAAAATTACACTTTTAATCTTTGTAATGTATTAGTAAATGTTAAAGTTCACATTAAGTTTAATAAATGCTTTAGAATAATTTTTCATTGTTATTTCTTGTGAACTAATGTAGTCAACTAATGTTAACAAATGGAACCTTATTGTAAAGTGTTAGCAAATAAATTAAAGCTAAATAGAAATATAAAACTAATAAAAATGACAAAAGCACATAACATAATTACTAAAACTTAAACTGAAATTAAAATGAAAATGTAAAAATAAACGCTAACTGAAAATAAGGAATACTATAATAGCATGTAAAAATACTAAAGCTAATTTGCTTTGGTTTAAGTTTTTTTTAAGCTTGTGTGATTTGAAGCCAGACCGTAACCTGGTATTAAGTCAGTATTAACACTGGATGATCATCCTGAAGGCTGAGTCAGGAGAAATTTCACCGTGCCGAGAGCTTTAGCTGAGGTCAACGTTAAAAACTAGCTGAGTGAAAACATTTACTGTCCTGAAATCTAATTTTTAGATGATAATGCTCAGGGATGAATGATGGCTAAATGCAGCTTGAGGATATGCATGGACGAACACTTGAGCTTGATGTTATCAGCACAATTAGCCCCCACACCCACCCCTTCTCATTCTTTTTGCTGAAAACTTTGGAGGAGGAGAAGAGGGTGAGATATCAGGCTCATTTCCTCTGCTGAGCTGGGGTGATGGGGGTTTGTTATGGTAACCGGTTTAAAGCACAATGCATGACGTGAAACACGTTTTTCTTAATTAAATCTGATGTAAATATAAAAAGGTCATCTTTTTTTATATTAAAGGTGTATTCTTTGCATGTTTGAAGGAATAACAAAAACAAGACGAGGTGAAACCTTAATCATGTGGTACTTTACCATTTTCATCAAGAAGCCCTGTTGAAATGGCATCTGTCCTGTAACTAATGGGGCTGCAGCTCCCTTTTTTGAGAAAACGGTGTAGAGTAGCATGTCAAATGCAGGCTGGCCCTTTCCTCAGAAGGACGAGGGGAGGGGTGAGGAGCTGAGGGCCCTAGAGGGGCATGTTTGAACTGAAACACTCAGCAGGGTTCCTGATATTCAGATTAGTGTGACACATGCCCCCTTGAGGTTTGATGCTAATGAAAAGAATTTGTACACCCCAGATAATTAAGAAAAGACACTGCGCAGATTTTTTTTTCTTTTTTTTTTTTTTTCTTTTTTTGTGTGTATGTCAGCTGAGCATTTTTGACCGTGAAGGTCCACCAGTGTTTCCTGTTCTGCTGCGGAATATACAGTGACACAGTTTTGAGTTTAAGTTGAATGCTTGAATTGAGTTTGATGAAATTAAATACAATAAGGCAAAACATTTCTATTGCTTTGTCTACTTATATTTTGAGAATGGATTTCAAATATAAGGTTATTATATTAACACTTGAAAACCATGACAGCATTTGTTTTTGCTACTTTTCGAATGCGTTTTATGTATATATTTTATTGTTTTATCTTTGTCCAAGACCTAGACTTTCAATCTTAAAATGTTATTGCATTTTGATATAAATTTAGCAAAATAAATTGGAGTAAAAGAGTAAAAAAATAATTGTAGACCAAATTACCATTCCAAGATAGTTTTGTCAAATTACGCAAAAAGGAAATCTTTAATTGTGTATTTAGGAAACACAAAATGCTATTTATAAAATGCAGCTTGAATATGATTAAATGCTATTTCATATGTGAAAGAATGTCATGGATGTTTCAGAAAAATTCCCAGAATTCACCTGTGATGAATGTACAGTCAAACCAAAAATTATTCAGACATTTTTGATATTTTTCATATATTTTTACGAGTGGGTGCAGGACACTATAGTTAATTTATGTAAGTGAGGATAGCAAAATAAAGTAAACTGTGACATATTATACCCAAAAATTCTTCATACAGTGGACTACCAGTAAAATTGATAAAAATTTGGAACCAAAAATTATTCAGACACTTTGACCTGACCATGTTTTGCTTAAGTGTTATCTGACATGATTAAGATTATTTTTTTTTCTGACAGTTTAACTCTGAGATCTTGTCATATTTTATTACCCTTTTTTAAACTATAGTGAATAAACTGAATTAATGAATGAAATGTTCAAGGTGTCTGAATAAATTTTGGTTTGACTGTAGACTGCTGAGAAACTAGAGCGAGTGTGATAACTGATAAGTGTGTTTTAAGAGAGTTTATTTTCTAAATGTCAACAAAACGAAAGTGCTCATAGCTGAAGAAGCACCCATTTATTGACCCGCTAATCTCAGGGGTTACTTAAAGTAAATGTTTTAGATCGCAGAGGTTCGACTGGGTGAACCCCTGGTTTAACGAATTACTTACTAAAACTGTGAGAGCATTTATTGAATTACCATCTGACTCGTCTAATAACTGGGTGTTTATATGACAGCTTGTAGTAGTTACAGATGCAGTTTTTGTTATAATAAACGATACTTTTATTATGGTAAAATATTCAAATCAAAGTGTATTAATAAATCCATATGTACAGAGTGAATATAAAGTGCTTTAAGATGTAGCGTTCATTTAATAGGACGAAGACGTGACGTTTCTATAGCATACGTTTATTGAAAGTGTCAAGGAATGAAGGTGTGACCTTGGTTTCTCTTTGCTGTTTGGACTGTGTCTTCTCCACGCCAGCCAGTGATCTGTGGGGGACTGTGTGCGCTCAACCATGAGCCGCAGGAGTCAAAGGTCGTGGGGCCCTTATTGTTGGAGCATTAGACTGCAGGGGAAGCAATACTAGGGAGTCTTGGACTTTGGGGAAAAGATATTAACACCTAGCACCTAGAGTCAGGAAGGGGAAACCAGGAGAACAAAGGAATTCTGCAGAGAAGGGCTAATTCACCATGAGGCAGCTGTGCTCTCTCATTACAGGAATTCACAAAATGCCTCACCTTAATGATGTCAGTGCGTATCCTTTTAAAGAAACCCAAGCATTTGAATGAAACACAGAGATGTATTGTTCTTAGATCAAGAATGTTTTTAGATCTTAGTGACATCTGATAATGGGGGCTTCTTTAACAAGGTAAAAAAGAAATAGCTATAAAATGTCTTTGCCTTCATCCATTACACATCATGAATCTGTAACGTGACATCTCTGATGTGTCAGCGGGATAATCCACAGGGGGATGCATTCATGTTTTAACATCGTAATTTAACCAAGCATGTAACATTGAACGAATTAAATGCTTGAGCTCAAATACTTGCTTGTCTTTGCACAGGTAAGTTTGAGGAGAAGGAGGACCGTGTGCCCAAACTGGAGCAGCTGAACACTCTGGGCTTCATGTGCAGTCTGAACCTCACCCTCAACAAGCGTGACCTCATCAAGATGGAGCTGCTGCTGCTGGAGACGTTCGGTTGGAACCTGTGCATGCCCACACCTGCCCACTTCATCGACTACTACCTCCATGCTGCTGTCCAGGAGGGTGATCTGCACAACGGCTGGCCCCTCTCGTCCCTGTCCAAGACCAAAGCTTTCATGGACAAGTACACGCACTACTTCCTGGAAGTCTCGTTGCAAGGTAAGAAAAATGATGGCATTTTAATTTTAATTTTATTTAAATGAATTATTTTTAAATGAAATGCAGTCAAACCAAAATTTGTTCAGACACCTTGAACATTTCATTCATTATTACAGTTTATTCACTATAGTTTAAAAAAATGGTAATAAAATATGACAAGATCTCAGAGTTAAACTGTGTCAGAAAAAAATAATCTTAATCATGTCAGATAACACTTAAGCAAAACATGGTCAGGCCAAAGTGTCTGAATAATTTTTGGTTCCAAATTGTTTATCAATTTTACTGGTAGTCCACTGTATGAAGAATTTTTGGGTATAATATGTCACAGTTTATTTTGCTTTCCTCACTTACATAAATGAACTATAGTGTCCTGCACCCACTAGTAAAAATATATCAAAAATAATTTTCAAATTTTCAAAATGATTTTTGGTTTGACTAAGTAATGTTCATGATGATAAAACATGACAGCAATTAAATGGGTCAAAGTGCAAAGTCTAGCTTGAGAAGATTCATATTGTAAATTTGATAAAGTTATCATTTTTATACAACATATATTTCATCATTGTATAACAAACCTTTAATATACACTAGTCTATACGTTTTTTTTTGTTTTGTTTTGTTTTTTTTTTTTAAAAAAGAAGTCTCTTATGTTCACCAAGACTGCATTTATTTTTATCAAAAAAAAAAAGTAAAAACCATTATATTGTGAAATATTATTATAATTTAAAAGAACTTTTCTATTTTCTTATATTTTAAAATGTAATTTATTCATGTGATGGCAAAGCTGAATTTTCAGCATCATTACTCCAGTCTTCAGTGTCACATGATCCTTCAGAAATCATTCTAATATGCTGATTTGGTGCTGAAGAAACATTTATTATTATAATTTAATGTGTCCTTGCTGAAAAGTATTCTATCAGGCAAAATCCTCTCGACCACACACTTTTGCACGGTAGTGTGTATTACATTATTATAATAATGTACAATTACTATAATAATGTAGAATACACTACAATGTACAATAGTCAGTATATGTGACCGAACATTATTTGAATAATTAAATTTTTTTTATTTTATTATTATTATTATTATTATTATTTATTTTATTTTTTTTTTTTGCTTGGCATCTGTAAATGGTCACTGACTAATGAACTTTATAATTACTTGGTGGAAGAATAAAAATTATGTACATTAACGTTTAAAAAAAATATTTTAATATAATTTTTAATAAAATATACATTTAAACAATATGTATAATAATATTTAAATGTATGTTTTATTTTGTTTATATGCTTAAATAATCATTAATTGATATAATTGGTAACACTTTACAGTAAGGTTCATTAGTTAACATTAGTTAACTACATTAGTTAACATGAACAAATAATGAACTGCACTTATACAGCATTTATTAATCTTTAATGTTAATTTCAACATTTACTAATACATTATTAAAATCTTGTTAACATTAGTTAATGCACTGTGAACAAACAATAAACAACTGTATTTTCATTAACTAATGTTAACGAAGATTAGTAAATACAGTAACAAATGTATTGCTCATGTTAGTACATTAACAAATTTTTAACTAATGAACCTTATTGTAAAGTGATACCATATAATTTATCAATTATTGATTATTTTGTTTTAAGTAGTTTTATTTAAGTTCTGTGCCTAACAGCCTCTTAACCATGGTAAAATCACATAGGAGGATATAATATAGTGTGTTTGTGTGCGTCTTTGTTGTAGATCATGCCTTCCTGAGCTTCAGGCCCTCTCAGGTGGCAGCTGCTTGCATAGCTGCGTCCAGAATCTGCCTGCAGATCTCCCCCAGCTGGACCACTGTCCTCCACCTGCTCACGGGCTACTCTTGGGATCATCTGACGCAGTGCATCCAGCTCATGTTACTGTAAGAGCAAACCACAGCATATACTCTTGTTCATACAGCATCATGTGCCCTGAAGTAAACCACACGTTTCACTTCGCCCTGCCCTTACGGTGCCTTTTGTTTCATTTTTCAGCGCTCATGACAACGACGTAAAAGAGGCCAACAAATCTAAATCTTCCCCTTCCGCCGGTCAGAGTCTCCAGCCACAAGCTCACATCCCCCCCAGCCCCGCCACCCCCTCTCTGCAGAGGCAGCCCACCTCCAGCTCGCAGCAGCTGCTCCTCCAGGCCAGCAGCTACCCACAGCTCTCCCAGCACTCGCCGGCACTATCCCAGCTGCACATGCTGGCCGACTGCCAGGCCCTGGGACCGGTGGGCTCTCGGGAATATCTCCAGCCCCATCAGGCCAGTCTGATTTCAGCCTCAATGCCGGCCAGCTCGTTCGCTTCTTTCCCCAGCTTGGCGTCGGGGCTGCGAGGCTTGCCCCTCCAGGGTCCCATCTCTATGCAGGTGAGCATGGGGCCTGAGCGCCACTGCCTCGGTCTGACTTATGGGAGCGGCTACTTAAGCTCCCACCACACCTTCACAGCCGGCTGCTTTGACAGGTGACGCCAGGAGAGGGAGGACAAACTCAACCTTGGGCTGCCGCCGTCCTCCGCCCTCCCCGCCCCTGAGGGGCTTCGTCCTGGACGCCGACGAAAACTTTCCAAACAGAAGACCAACAGTCGAGTGGACCCCGCAGAGGTTATAGTATTAACTTAAAAAAAAAAAACGGCCTTTAAGCTCTCATTTTTTTAGCTTTGGATGCTTCCTTTTGGGATTTTTATGAACTGAGGATGTCTATTTTTTAAGATTATTTAGTTAATCGAGAACCTTCTTCCAGTGCTGTGCCACAATGGACAAACTGTCGACCTCGACAAAAGAGAAAGGATGCTCTTTTGGATGCTCCTCCTTTTTCTTTTTTTTTTTTTTTTTTTTTTTTTTTAAAGCATACAGCCTTGAGAGGAGAAATCGCGGAGATCCGCATTCCATCCCACCAGCATTTTCAAACGAGTCCTTGAACTTTCACACTGGATTTTGCTGTGTGGTCCTTTGATGCTGCTGCCTTTTTATATGAACCAATGGCTTTACGACCAAGAATCCTGTCTCCCTTCTGGTCTTGTTTACAGTGACATGCCGCATATCAGGGATGTACAGATCTCTTTAATACAAACACACAACATACTATTAAACCAGCTGATGTTTGTATGAAGTGTAGCTCCTTTTGTCCGTATTTCTTACCGAATCCGTTTTAAACCGATGCGGTCTGTAGAGAAGGTTGACGTTACGCTGAGGCTCCAGTTCCCTCAGGCAGATGGAGGGAGACGCCCCAGGGGACGGAGGCATCTGTGCTCCCTCTATTCTGGAAACCATGCTTTACTAGTTTCTCCTCCCCACAGGGAAAAATAGCCATGAGTTCTGCCGTGTGCTACGAAGACGACTTCATTGTGCCATACCTCTTCCTATCAGACACTGTGGCTCGTAAAGATTACCTCACTGTTACACTGTCGTTCACATTTACCTCCAAGGTCATGCTAATAACTAGTTTAACCTCACCACTCGGGATAGAAAAGATGGATCTGTTGCAGTGTGCTTCAGTTGTAGCGTCATACCTTTAGATCAACATTTTAGTCCAGAATCAAACAGAATATTTTAAAGCAGACTGTACTATTTGGTCCAAAAATACTTTATTATTATTGTTGTAAACTAAAGATACAATTAACCAAACATTCTTCATTTCTTTCCTTTTACTTATTGTCTTTTTTTTTTTTTTTTCTTAGACTACACAATGAATTATGTTGACTGGCCTTAAGACCAAAGTGTCTGCTTTACATCCTGCTGAATGAGAAGCTTTTTCAACCACTTTACTGGACTTTGGATCAAAATCTTTCTTCTATAGTCCTGAACTTTGAACTACCTCAATATATTGCCATTTACTTGCTGATTCCGCAGGGCTTGTCTTTTAGTTTTATGTTTTTTTTCTTAATTGGTCAGAACATTCACATGCTTTGTTGTATTTTTTTTTTTTTTTTACCCAGAACTTAGTTTTTTTGTGTGTTGAAGTCCAGTGTTTTGTATAGTTAGAGAACGGCGTTCACTGTAACAGACACGCACTGTTTGATATTTTAAGTCATTCTCTTGTTGAAGCCTCTGTGTGTGCAATATGTAATCATTAGTTTTTATTTTTCCATTTTGTACCACTACTTTTTTTACTATGTAGAATTAGTTTTTTTGTTGGTTTGGTTTGTTTTAACACGCTATTACTGCTTACAGGCAGTGATTTATTTTTCCACCAAGAAAATGTTGCACATTGCAACCAATGTCTCCTGAATCTCTAGACATTTAGTAGACTAGAGAATTGATTCTGCTCATTCAGTGATCTAATGGGTTTATTTAAAATCCTGTATTCGGGTAAGGAAGGGGATAACAGGTGTAAATTGGATGAAATAAAATGAAGAAAAAAGCACAAACGCTTGGTAAATGTTTCGTTCATGTGTGAATCATACATTTTGAATAGACAATGGATTTGCATGGCTCAAGGCGAGTTGTTTCATATGAATGTCTGGACTCATTGCACATGAAAAGATCTTTGGTGGTGGGGGGGATGGAGGGGCGGGGGTCGTGTTCATTTGGCTCCACCCCAAATACCACTGCCCTCCCCCTTCCTCCCCGCATGTAACGTGCTGGACTGAAGACAATGGGGGAGATTCCTGCCCCACATGGTGGTTCTTCCTGTCACTAAACACCACTAAACAAATAAAGCGCATCCAACTGAGTACCACTGATCGTTACAGAGATAAAAGCTCTTGGGCTCAAAGAACAACCGGCAATAACTACAGTGAAGTTGGAGTAATGGACAAAGTTATTTTTCTTTTTGTGGGTGTTTTAAGGAAACATCTGTGTGGTGCAAAACATTTAATATTGGAAGGTACAGATATCCTTTGACTATAGTGGTTATATGCTTTTACTTGGTAGTTAGTTACACAAAATAATATCGACGGCCATGATGGGTTAACATGTTAGACCTTGAAGGTATAGTTCAACCAAAAACATTCCAAACCTGTATGATTTTTCTTTCTTCTGTGGAACACAGAAGTAGTTATTTTGAAGACATATTTTTAACTAAACCGTTTCGGTTCTCATTGACTTCCATTGTATTTTTTGTCCATACAATGGAAGTCAATGTGAACCGAAATTATTTGGTTATCAACATTCTTCATCTTTTGTGTTCAGCAGAAGAAAGTAAGTCCATACAGGTTTGGAACAACATGAGGGTCAGCAAATGATGACAGAATTTTCATTTTTGGGTGAACTATCCCTTTAATAACCTTATAAAACCTTTCTTGACTTGAGGAGCCTTATTACACAACCTCATATAACTTTATTCTTTTAAGAGGCCATTTCACTTTTATAGGCTATAAAATTGGTCTAGGCGTATGACAGTTGGCTAATGGTTTATAGTTAAAATAAAGATTAAAATACTAGTATTTTTCTCTCACACACCTATCATTCACTTCAGAAACAATTGATTCATCAACTGGGGTCATATAGATTACTGTCGTAATCTTTTTGTTCATCTGAAGAAAAAGTAATCTGGGATGGCAAATGATGAGAGAATTTGAACTTTTAGGTGGAGTATCCCTTTAAAATGTTAACAATTAATTCCTGATAAGGTGGAGCTTGCGGATTATGGGTTTTGCGTGGATTCGCCTCTTATCTGTTTAATTAAAGAGATTGGGTGGATAGTAGACAGAGAGAGGGGCCCTCCCTTTGTGCTGGAGCCTGGTGGGGGGGACATGGGCAGACCCTGGGAGGTGGGCCACATGGTTGAGTTGGTGTGATGATGAAGAGACACGAAATCGGATGAGGGGGGGTTGAGGGCTGGCAAAGGGGCAGTTGGGTAATGGATCATTTTCACAACCTTTGTTTGCAAAGCAAGGAAGGGGAGGGGCTGGCACCTTTTTTCTTAATTATCAGGAGGGGGTACCTCTAAACTGAAGCGCACCCTCGACGGCTTTTGTTTTACTTCTTTATTCATTCGTGATCCGTAAGAATTAATTGTTTTGATGAGTTAAAGATTAAACATGCTACACCTTTTAAAATAAATTTAGGCCTACTTTATTTTTTGTATTGCTTAAAGTCTCTTGATCTAAAATAAATGCATTGAAGCATGTGACCATAAGGGTCAATTTATTGAAACTGAGATTTATACATCATCCGAAAGCTGATAAATAAATAAGCTTTCCATTGATGTATGGTTTGTTAGGATAGGACAATATTTGGCTGAGATACAACCATTAGAAAATCTGGAATCTGAGGGTGCAAAAAAAAAAAAAAAAAGAAAAAAGAAAATATTGAGAAAATGAAGTCCTCAGCAATGCATATCCACTCACAAAAATACATTTTTGATATATTTATGGTTGGAAATTTACAAAATCTCTTCATGGAACATGATCTTTACTTAATATCCTAATGATTTTTGGCATAAAAGAAAAATAGATAATTATGACCCATACAATGTGTTGTTGGCTATTGCTACAAATATACCTGTGCTGCTTATGACTTATATATACCTATATATAAATATACCTGTGCTACTTATACTTATGTTTTGTGGTCAAGGGTCACAAATCAAGCCACATGACCCCATATTGCCCTCAGTATTTTTCTATTTTTTTTATTTTCTTGCTTAATATCTTAATCTTAAAAAAATGAAATGCTGTAAGAAGATCCACCTCCTTTACTTTATTAGTATTGCCCTCAGTATTTTATTTTGTTGTAATATATATATATATATTAGTGCTTAAGAACGTCTGAATTTTAAGAGTTACCTTGGAAAATCAAGCCCCCACCTGCGTTCTTTGTTATCATTAGTGTTGTCATTGGTATGCATAAAAAAACAAATGCTTCTGTCTTTGTTAGAGAACTGCCTTTGGGGTTCATGCAAGATTTAAGTGTTGACTGCCCTCCAGTGGTGGTCATGCTGCAAGCAATCATTCTAATTTGATTAGATATTTCACCTCTTTATAATGAGGCATTATTAGATGCTCAGTTCATCATTTAATCACTAGGCGGATGAAGTGAAAAGATCAGGAGACATTTGTCAGTTTAGCTCGTACACTTTATTCAAGTAAATTGGAGGTCAGAGCAGAACAGGGTCATTTATCTCAATAATGGAGTTAGATCTTCTTGCTTGTACGAACAAAAACAACCGGACCCTTGGCGCTAGTTGCTGTGGAGGTCTGTAAATCAAAGCAAGGGGACTTTAGCTACTTTACAAGAGTTACATATAATTTCACAATGGCAAAAATGATAATATCTCACCTCCACCAGCTTTCCACCGCTGATCTCAGATGTATGGTGGTACTTGGGGAAACTTATGGCCAGCTTGCTCCCTT
This sequence comes from Mylopharyngodon piceus, assembly GCA_039654765.1. NCBI lineage: Eukaryota > Metazoa > Chordata > Actinopteri > Cypriniformes > Xenocyprididae > Mylopharyngodon > Mylopharyngodon piceus. Next base: position 21,058,611 of record CM077461.1, read on the forward strand.
CCATGGAGACTACGCCCTGGTGAGGACATGCAAGTATGAGTTTTCATCAGATGACACAGTTTATGAACATACTAGCATTTAAGAATCTCACTGAAGATACAGAGAAGCTTCACTCCAGTCTCTCATATGTGCATGTATGCCATACCTTAAATTTCTTCCCTCCAACAGTCTCCATGTCACTTTCTTTGCCAACAATGAATTTGTTGGTCACAACGTGGTTGTTTGGGTAGTACTGGATCCATGTGTACTCATCTCCATTCTGGATGACCTCTGTCACAAGCTTGAAGTCACGGCCCTTCGTGATGACATCATCAGGGATACCTGAGGTGTACAAGAGCGATCATAATTTAGAGCAGTTCAGTTTTTGCGATTTTATTGAGCTCACTACTTTGTAACAAACGCTTAAGAAGACCACCCATATCAGCTGACAGAGTTATAATACAATACTAATAAAGAAAGGAGGTGGGGCTTGATTTCTCAAAGCATTTCTTTTAAGATTAAGATATTCTTAAACAAAAATATAATAAATATGTACACACATATATTCAAATTCAAATCTACACTCTTAAAAATAAAGGTTCCAATAGGGGATTTTCGCAGTAATGCCATAGAAAAGAACCATAGAAGAACTTTTCATTGAGCAGTTTGTAAAGAACATTTTTTAACCTAAAGGACCTTTTTCAAGTATAAAGAACCTTTCCATGGATGTTAAAAGTTCTTTGTGAAACCACAGATCCAATAAAGAACCTTTATTTTTTTGGGTGTAGGTTCTTAAGACATGCTTGCAAATGATATGCAAACACACCAGGATATGTAGGACAACATTTTCTTGTCCAAAGCAATTTAGGTGCAAGGACAGTCTAAACTAGAGCAACCTTAAGTGGATGGAAGTGCGGTCAGAAATCAAAGCAATCATGAATTTCTCAAGTTGTAACTCTTCCCCTGGCGTTACCACTAGCAACAGAGCAAAAAAAAAAAGGTTTTTGAAAAGAAGCAGCTTACCAATCAGTTTGCAGAACTCTTCATATCCGTCCTGAGATTCGGTTTCCCACTTGCCGTTGAAAGCCATGGTTTGGATGTTGATTGTTTTGCGGAGAAGAAGAGTGAATTGAAAGCTGAGGTACTGATGGATCGAGTTCCCTGCACTTATATACCCTACCGCTATTAAACTCTGCCTCTTTTTCATGAAATTATGGGCACACCATCATCATAACCAAGCCATAAACTTTTACGATGGCCTCACAAAAGAACAAGTCATCAAGTGCATGACCGCACGGCTGGTTACCTGGGTAGCAATGATGTCCCATACATGGGCAATGAAGGAAAATCAGTGACTTAAAATATTTTTCAGTACTGCTTATAAGTGTGATATAACATTGGAAATAGAGTTTGTCTTCTATATGGTTAATATATATGACAAATAGATGATTAATGGGAGTAATATAGCAATATCTCCCATTTGTGCAGACTACCTCAACAAGCTACAAAATAGGTTTTAGTTTGCAGCTGTTGAGTCTGAAGCTTGGTGGTACTGAAGGCCATCTGCCTTGACCTTGCTTTTGAAAGGACAGAAAGCTCTTTATGTCAGACTGAACTATATGTTCCAGTAGATAGTGATTCATAGCCACACAAACCTTTCATACATCTAGAAAATTGAGAGAAAATCATCAGGGTACCTGTTCTCTATAGTGACTATCCAATCCTCTTTTCCATTTGAGAATGGAAAAAATTCTGCCATCATTTACTCAACCACATGTTGTTCCAAAACTGTATGACTTTCTTTCTTCTGTGGAACATCAAAGAAGATATTTTGAATGGAAGTTCTTCAAAATATCTTCTTTTACATATCCACAGAAGACAGAAAGTCATACAGGTTTGGAACCAGATGAGAGTAATAAGTAAATGATGTGACAGAATTTTTATTTTTAGGTGGATTATCCTTTTAAGCAACTGAAATTCGTCAATCAAAATGCTGAAAAATCTGATAAATTGTCTTAAAACTGTCTGTCTGGAAGTTTAAAAGGAGGGAAAGATGTGCCACAGGTCAATGCCCTTCAGCGCATAAACCTCTGATAGTTTCCCATAGAATACAGCTTTAGTTGCATCATCTCTCTTCCCCTTGGCCTTACATTTTCATTTTTTTCTCAAGTCTTATGTTGAGATTTACAGATAAATTTCAGCTTCAAAGATCTCTACCACACACAAATCTAGCAGAATGAAGAGCTGAAGAGAGATAAAAGCAGGATCAGAACAGGATGAGCTCTCTTTTTCACTTCCAGAGCTAGCTGCAAGCTCTCACCTCTGAAAGCACACATTGATTCCTGGGGAACATGGAATGGTGTGACATTTGTCTGGATTTAGAGATTTCTTTGAAGCTTCTAAGGTCATTTGATGATGAGATATTATTATCAGTGAAGTTGAGGACTATCATGGGATAGTGCTGCAAGGAAGATTTTTTTCCTTATAAATATATGGCATATATAATTATTTAGGTTTAACTGCAATTTAGCAGTAAAAGTAGACTGAATAGATTAGGAAAGCTGCTATATTAGCAAACAGACTGGTTAAATGACACAAGCAGGTACTTGGATTGTGTTGTCATAAAGAGCATTTCACTTACATTATATGGTTTGATTGCTAAACACTCGTTAAACTTCGCCTTTCACAATATATTCACCAAGAGAACAGTTTAATAAATAAAAACCATAGTGAAACATAAACTTTTATAATACCACCTTTCTTCTTGAAATGTCTCTGTTTGACAATAAATGTGTCATGTTGAAACAATTATGGTGATAAATCACTTCAGCAAAGTGATCTGATTGCCTACAGTTTCTTAATTCATAAAATCAGAACATTTATCAAATAATTAGTATAATCATTCTTACTACAGCCCTGAAAGTTAACGCCACTGAAAATATAAATATATTTTTATTTATATATTTATATATAGGCCTATATACAGTATATTACAGAAAAACATTTATTTCATAATGAGATTTCCCCCCCCCCCCCCATGTTAAATTCTTATACTTCAAGGAAAGATTAGATTTTTGTGAATTTTTTAAAATAAAAGATCTAATGGATTACTATAATTTACCAATATGAACAAAAATTTCATTCAGTGTAGTGACTCCTTATACTGCTGAGGTTTCTTTTCCCATAATGAAAGGTGAAAGGTCAGTACACTGATGATCAGTAGGTCATTGACTATGACATGTAGCCGCTGGTTTAGATGAGCTTATCAAATATGTAAAAGTTAGCTTCTGAGTACACCAGTGACCTAAAATGTTTTTAAATAAAAGTTTATTGTGAAACAGTACCACCCTTTAGCTCACCAAATACACTTTACAAGTGAAATTATATAAATTCCATGAAACATTTTGAATAAAACAAACTTCATAAAAATGTGAATAAATCAGATTTTCTGAGAGTGTTTCCCTCAGTTGACATTGTTACGAGGCTAAATGTGTTGAAACTCAGAGGGAATCTTAAAGTAAGATTTGTTCAGCATTTTGGAAACAGTGTTATTTTAGTATTATTTATAGCCTACATAGTCTTTATTAATAGCCTAATACTAATTTCTAACTTTCGTCGTTTTTATATATTTACTACTTCAATTTAGTACTTCAACTTATTCATTTTTTTTTTTTTATTTCAGATGGTTGTCAAGGCAACGTTTTTAATTTACTAGTTTTCGTTTAATATTTAGCCTATATTTTATTTTATTTAGAATTTATTTCAATCACCGAAAACGATTGTTAGTAGTTTTACTTTTAGTTTTAGTTCACAATAACAACGTTTAGAATATAACAAATGGACCACACCAACAAACCCTGACGTAAATATACAACTCGACATCGCCCCTGGTGGTACCAAAGTTGTATCCCCATAATAAAGTATATTGACATAATAGAAGCCAATCACAATAGTGTTTCCAGGGGTTTCCTATGAACGACAAGAAGTTGAGCCAATTAATGACAACCGCACGTTGAAGCAGCTAATGGGAAGTGTCAGTAGTTGTAAGTGGGCGGGCTCTAATCTTATCAGGAGGAGAGGGCCAAGTAGTAGTTGCAAAGCGGAAAGAAAATGGCGGCCGTGGCTGCGGAGCCAGGAGCTGCTGCGGCATCAACAACAGCGGGGGACGGGGTGGAATACGAGCCCGAGCCAGGAGAGCATGTGGTCGACCTAGAGGCCCACTCCGTCCCGAAAATGGAGCTTTGTCACCAACCCGAGGATATGGATGCAGTTCAGGAATGCAGCCAGGTCCAAATGGAAATCAGAAGGCCGGACCTTCAAGCCGCGGGAAAAGCCCTCGCTGCCCATGCGGACGGTGAGTGCACCGAAACGGGGGGTTCCTGGGGCCGCTTGGACACAGCCGAGCAGCCCGTGCTTATGGACTACATGTGTACAGGCGTTTCTGATTACGGGGGATCCTTCTCGCCGAAAGTGGAGGCTGCAAAGGAGGTCAGTCCTCTCGAATCCAGCCCCTGCCTTTTGCTCCCCAGCTCCATCTCCGACTCCCAGCCCTCCGTGGTCTTCTTGCATTCCCTTCCCGCTCAGGTTCCGTCGGAGCCTGAAACCGGACTGTCTCTGGCTGTCGAATACGACTCCAATCCCGTGTCAAGCCATCATACCGATCTAGAGTGTGAACTCATAGGCTTCACGCAGCCTGACCCGGAGCCCGAACCCGCAAACGATGCTCTCGGGTCGGAGCTCAAATCTCACGAGGATGCTTTCCATGACATCCCGCACCCCTCAGATCACCTGGACTCTCTGTCCAATGCAGAGGAGACCTCGCTGGGAGAATCGGTGGGTCAGAGCTGCATTAGTGACTTTTCTACTGTTTCCAGCAAGGACTCTCCGGAACTTCCAGCAGTGGTGGATCAGTCGCTCATCTCATCGGTAGAGTCAGAAGAAGTGCGCTCGCGTCCTCTTCATCATCAGAGCTTCAAAACGGACCTCAGCGAACCCGAGAGGGAGTCGGAAACGAAAGCCCCGCTTCTGTGTGCGACGGAGCCCGACACGGTGGAGCGCCTGGTGCTCGGGTCCGAGGTTCGGGTCTCGCTGGATCACATCATCGACGATGCGCTCGTGGTGTCGTTTCGCTTAGGCGAGAAGATCTTCTCCGGGGTACTCATGGACCTTTCAAAAAGGTAAACACGGTATATGCGCAAAGAAATTTAAGTGTGTCCACTAATATATCCAGCATACTTCCCAAAGGTGGCTTTCGTAGCTGTCAAAAAGATGAAGAGCATCTTCATCATTACATTTTAGGTTATAAATTATCTTTATAAAGTACACTGTCAGCATAGTTTGGAGGGTAAGGTTGTTTTTAGCTTATATGTTATTGTTTTTATCTGTTTTATTTAGTTGTGTTTTACTCATTTTATTCTCCTAAAATGTTTACGAAGGCCTATATAAAATAAACTGTATTTTTATTTACCATTGTACATATGTATAAGGGAGATTATTTATTGCGGCTGGTGTGACCGGTGAAGGTTTTCAAAAAATACTATTTCAATCAACTTTTTTCTTCTTTTCTGTATAAATGGTGATAAATTAATTTTACGAAGTATTCCAGGTCATAAAAAATGACATACAAGAATAAACAAAACCAGTGTTGAGGTTTATTATTGCAGGACACTACTACCACTACTTGAATTTTCATGTCAGCTAACCATATTCAGACATGTAACTAGGTTGACATGATCATCATAATAACCAGGGGGAAAACAGTGTTATGCTGGTGATTAACACCCTACAAATTGCTCCCACAGTTTGTCTGTCTCAACACCCTTGTTCACACATTTTCTCTCGGTGTCAGGGATGAATCATAGCAGAGCCCAATTTATAGTGCCTTCCATGTGGCCTGCAGTGGGATCTCCAGTCTCTCAGTTCGGTTCTCACTTGAGATAAGTCAAAATGAAACATTCTTGTGATGTAGCTGTGTAGAGAAGGTGTGCTGAAGAACCTGTGCAGCAACTTTGTTAGGGAGTGATTATTACATCAGCTGGAAATTATGGAAGATTTCTCTATGCTGATAGACCATAAGTCAACTAATTAATTACACATCAGGCCAGATTTGTTTTAACAAGCTTTGCTGTGATGGGCTTTCAGGGTTGAAATGATGCTGTGGGCATATCCCAAAAGATGCCTGTCATCTTTTATTGTAACACCACCGACATAGACCAGAGCTGCGTCCGAAATCGAATACTTTTCTACTATATAGTACGTGAAAAACGGTATGCGAACAGGGTAGTTTGTCCGAATTCATAGTATTCGAAAAACAGTAGGCGAAAAGTACCCGGATGACTTGCTACTTCCGGTGAGATTCTGAAGTGCGCATATGATGGACACTTTACTATCCCATGAGGCCACGGGAGAGGATTTGTGAATGGAGTTGAAGGGACGTAACTGGCGGTGGTAGGTCATGTGACAGTAACAACATGGCGGATGTAGTACGTCCAAATTCATTCATACTACACGCATTTGTACTATATAGAACATGCTTTTTCAACGGTCGTAAAGTAAATTTAAATTCAAATGTAGTACCTACTCAACAGTACACGATTTCGGACGCAGCTTAGGAGTTCCCCAAATTTTTTGTTAGCTGAACCCTTTAGGCATAAAATATTTACTTGAAGTACCCCCTGAGATTTTAAATTAATATTTCAATAATTTAATGACTCATTCGCATGTTCACAGTTCTCTGATGTCGGGTAATGGTCACATGCAAGTAAATGATTACTGATTTATTTTGACTTTGTAGCTGAATGCTCTTTTTAGTTGTGATAGTGTCTCAGTCCACATTCACACTGGTATTTTAGAAACCCAAACAAATTGAATAATAATTATGTTTTAACTGTTACTAAAAATTAAAACAGAAAAATATTACTGTTGTAAATTACAATTGTACTGCAAAACAAAAAGTAAATCTTTAATTACAATAATAATTTTACACTAGAAGTTAAAATAATCTACAAATTTACTTTCCTGCAAAGTTCAGCTCCAACCCTGATCAAACATGACTGAACCGGCTAGTTAATATCTTAAGAAGCACTTGATAACTACACACAGGTTTGTTGGATCAGGGTTGGATCTGAACTCTGCAGGTAGGTGGACCTCCAGTATTGGGCCACCCCTGTTTTAAAATTTTCAGTTTCAAACATTAAAACCCTCAAGCTTGTATATTTGTGGAATACTAGTGAAATGCTTTAAACTAATGTCTACAAACATGTTGGATATTATGCAAATGTGTAAATAAAATAAACCAAGCGCATGTTGCATTTCCATATATGGGTTTACGGTGAACCAAGCCGCTCTGAGAAACTGAAAACACTAGAGTACGAGCTGCCCAACATTCACTTTGAAACACACAGCGCACCAGACTATACAGTTGTTTAATTAAATTGCAGCGTTTGATTTGATTACCACACTAAGATATATGATTATAGTGCAGCCTCATTTATCATTTATTTATTTTAATTTTACATTACACTTTCAAAAAGCAGCTAAAAATTCACTTGCTAAACTTGCTTTTGTCTAAATTCTGTATTACTCTTTTATTTGATTGTCTGTTTTTAATGTCTGTCACTTATTTTGATTTCCTTTTTATATTTGGATGTAAAGCACTTTGTGACGTTGCTCTAGAAAGGTGCTATAGAAATGAAACTACTTACATTCACTATAAATAATTATCATTTCACCAACTCACAAACCCCCTTCAATTCTCTCATGAACCCCTTGGGGAACCCTGACATGGCAGACCACTATTTTAAAGGAATATTATGGATTTAAAAGTTAAGCTTAAGACCTCCATTGTACTGTACATGCTTGTTTTTTATTTGTACAGACTGTGGGATGAAATGAAATCATGTTCTGTACTTCACAGCATGTCACAGATGCTGCTATTGAAGCTTAATTTAAGTTTTAGTATTCGTTTAAGGCCCCCCGGCATTGGTATTTTGTACTCTAACATGTTAATGATGAAACATGTTGCAGCTCCGAATCTCAAACAGAAGCAAATAGATATTCTTAATTGAGAAAGTGTCACTAGCTCAGCTAATTTCATGCTTCCTGTGAGTTGGGCCATCTGTGAGAATGTGGGGAAAAACTCAAACTTCCTCTCTTCAATATCCATTTTGTCTTTAATGGTTTTAGTGTAATTGCTCATGTTTTGGAGTGGTGACACAAGATGGACATGGACGGATGGATAGATGCATGTTCATTCTATAATTGGTTAAAAAAAAAAAAACTAATGTCCTGGGTGTGGAATAATTTCCTTTTGATGGTCCCACTGTTCCTCTGTGACGCAGCCACAGTACATCAACTGAACTTGAACACAGTCAGTGTCATGGCGTTGAAGTGGTTTGCCAGACATACTGTCCGTTTTATTTTTAGCTTGCGCTCTAAAGGCCGTCTTCATTTGCATTTTTCAATGTTAGGTCATTCCCAGTTTCTGGATATAACTTCTAATGGAAGAAACGCATATCTCAGGATTGTCGGATTACTCATTCCTGAAGAATTAGCTATTGCAAGTCAGGAACAATGTATATGACTCTGATATTCAACAGATCACAGACTCAACCCATTTTTCTTTTTTTCTTTTTTTTTAAGGGACAGTACTTCGATGTAACATTTTTTTTTTTTTTTTTTTAAACTCTCTTATTCTATACCACAGTATCAAAATCAGTTGCATTTTATCAAATTCATTGGATGATTTTAGATAGACTGTTGGCAATTCACTTCTGAAATAAGCTGTATATGGTTAGTACTTTACATAATATGAATTACTAATTTTTATTGTAGAGTAAGTTCTTCTTGGCCCACATTGGATATGCAGTTGAAGTGGCATTTTATCCTCATGAATTTTATTTGTTGCTGTACTCCTGCTTTGTCAGTTAATCATCATTCTTCCTTTCTGTAATCATGAATACACATATGATATATCATGTAATTTTAGATATTTTAATGAAACCTAAGAAGTTTCTGTCCCTCTATTGAAAGTCCAGGTAACCAAAACTAAAAAAGATCCAAAAAGTCATTGTAAAACAAATCCATATGAATCAAGTGGTTTAATCCAAGTCTTGTGAAGAGATACAGTTTGAATTAAACCAGAACAATAGTGTGACTGATGCTTAACATTTTTGGCGAAATAATGATTTAAAACACTCCAGAGTAACAGCAAAATTATAAAGAGAGACTAGACCATGAATGTAATGCTTTAAGACTTCAGAGTAAGTCTTCAGTTCTATGACTGAACAAACAGCTCTGCTACTTGTTGTTGCATATTAGTATCCATACCCCTGGTTTCACAGACAAGACTTAAGCTAGTCCTAGACTAAAATGCATGTTTGAGCTGTTTTAACTGAAAGCAACTTGCACTGACATGTCTTAAAATATGTCAGAGCCATTGTTTTGTCTCAAGATGCACTAGTAATGTTTTTTTTTTTTCTAGGGTATGTTTATAAAAGCTACTTAAATACCCTATTTGAAATAAGGCCTAATGCTGGCTTAGCCTAAACCCTGTCTATGAAACCGGGCCATAATCTAGTAGTAGTAATCTAGTGTCTTGTTATTTTTTGTTTAGATTTGAGGAAACGGGGATTAGACCCCAACCTCACTATGCTGTTCAGTTTAACCTTAGTGTCTTTGTCTTCTCTCATCCTTTGTACCTCAGGTTTGGACCTTATGGGATTCCTATAACTGTGTTCCCCAAGAGAGAGTATAAGGACAAGCCAGAATCTATGCAGCTGAAGACGGAAGCATTCCAGTCAGAGACGGATAAGGGTGTTGCTCAAGCTCCTAGTGATGCCCCAATTAAGGACCCTGCGGATGCTCCGGATGCCCCTCTGAAGGACCCTGCTGAGACTCCTGCAGCACCCCAGCCCTGTCCCAACCCTCAACCTAACCCATGGACCTCAAAACCACCTCCTTTATTTCAGGAGGGGGCCCCTTATCCACCTCCATTGTTCATCAGGGACACCTACAACCAGTCGTTACCTCAGCCTCTACCCCGCAAAATCAAGCGGCCCAAGCGTAGGCTGTATCGAGAGGAGCCCACTTCTATAATGAATGCCATCAAGCTCCGACCAAGACAAGTTCTGTGTGATAAATGTAAAGGGGCTGTGGTGCAAGGGGACAAGCGTGAGACACGCAGAGGCCCCATTTCAGACTGCCGGAGTGACGATGCCAAAAGACGGCGTAACGACAACGCGACGGCAGCTGCTGGTAAGCGGCCCCGTAGTGATCCACGTTCTGAAGAGAAGGGCCGTAGTACTGATGGGCCCAAACGGCAGGGTTCAGCCATACGGGTGTCATCATCCACCACCTCTTCTCTGGGCCATAGTCAGGTCAAAGGTACAGCTGCAGGGAACAAAATAGTAAAGGGGGTGTCCACTACAACAACGTCCTCGGCCAACTCTCGAGTGCAGCTCAATGCCAAAAAAGTTCTTCAGAGCAAAAATGTTGACCACTCCAAGGCACGAGAGGTGCTGAAGATGGCCAAAGCTCAGAGAAGACAGAAAGAGACAGTCACAGGCAGTAGCGGGAACACCAAGGCCATAACCAGGGCCGCAGCCCTCCAGGAAGCCCACCAGAAGGTCCACTTCACCCGACGACTGCAGCAGATTAGTGGAGGTCCAGGTTCCACCCCCCTGCCACCCAGGATGCGCATCAAGCCCCAAAGGTACCGTAACGAAGAGAACGATTCTTCCTCATGTAAGCCGCCTTGCTTGGAGAAAGTGCCGGGAGGGGGCCGTTTACCACTGCCTAAGCCAGCCGTGCCCCGCTGCACCTCCACACGCTCCTCCTCCTCCTCCTGCTCTGCTAGCCAAGTCGCCACAGCTGTAGAGCCCCAGAGGCCAGACAAAGCGATTGAGTCCCTTCTCAGCCAGGCCCAACCCGATCCCCTCCCAGCTCCGGAATACAGGGAACCCCAGGCTGAGACAGAGGAACAGGAGGGGCGGGAGGAAAAGCGGGAGACGCGTGGGAGCAAGGCTGGTAACCTAGTGGTCTACATGACCCTTAACCCCAGCCAGCCCGACTCCTCTAGTACCTCCATGTGCAGCATCGATAGTGCAGATGACTTAAAGTCATCAAACTCTGAGTGTAGCTCTACCGAAACATTTGACTTCCCCCCTCCTGGTGATTTGCGATCGGCCCCTGCCCCTGGCACATCCTCCGCTTTTGCCTCTGCCTCTCCCTCTGCTCCTAAGGACGACAAAAAGCGCAGTAAATCCCTCAAAGCTGCCGTTTTTTCCAAAAACGTCACAAAGTGTGTTGCCCTGGATGGCAGGACAATTTGTGTAGGGGACATTGTTTGGGCCAAAATCCTTGGCTTCCCCTGGTGGCCCGCCCGCATCTTAGCCATCACAGTGAGTCGCAAAGATAATGGGCTCTTAGTCAGGCAGGAGGCCCGGGTCTCTTGGTTTGGGTCGCCCACCACTTCCTTCCTGGCCATTACTCAGCTTGCCCCATTTTTAGAAAACTTCCAGTCTCGCTTTGACAAGAAGAGAAAGGGCCTGTATCGTAAAGCCATCACTGAGGCTGCCAAGGCTGCCAAGCAGCTCACTCCCGAGGTCCGAGCGTTGCTAACTCAGTTTGAGACGTGAGGTGATATGCCTTGGTAAGGTAGGCAAAACAGGCACCCGAGTTGGCCCTGTACCCCTTCTGACACCTCTCAAACTTTGCTGTACCCAGTCAGCTTCCAGAGTGAAACAGAAAAATGTCAGCCAGGCAACCAGGACTAATTTATTTTTCTTGAGAAGGCAAGAGAAGGGGATTGAATTGAACGGTTTTCATGTCAAGTATCTCATGTTCGCCCCTATGTAATCAGTCTTTTGATCTTGTCATATCATCACACGTTTATTATAATGAAAAGAGATGACAGAGATTTTTAGGAAAAGGTTTTATAGGTTCAACAATATTTCAGTTCAATATTTCAGAACTTAGTTATTCTTGGTCAGTGTCTGCTGTGAAAGGTCCCTGTAAACAAAAAGCAAATGATCTAAGAGTGGGATATTTTTTTTTTATTTTATTTTTTTTTTTTATTGAGCTTGAATAGCTTTCATGAAGAATTAGGCGTGTTTGAAAATATCAGCTTGAACCCATTCTCAAACTAAAAGGTGGCCCTTACAAGTCGATTGCTACTTTGTCTGGATCCCTGACTTAGCACAGTTAATGCTTCCTTTCGTATGATCAGAGAAAGTGTTATAGGTTCACATTGTCAGATCATTCCTGCTGCATTTTCTAACACTACAGTGTTTCTAGACAGAGTGTCTCTGTCCAGTCGCCCTAAGATTATATGAACTCGGAATTCAGTTAGACCATCCTTTTAATTTTCTTTTATTATGGAAGTTGTGTAACTGTAAAAGTTGACCCTGTTGGGTAGAGTGCCTCGCTCAGGTAGAAAAAGGGACTTAATTGGTGCTGATCTTTCTCAGACGTTCTGAGATGACTAATCCAAGTTCAGTGATCTGAGCAGACGGCTGTTGATCTGGGCGTGGCTCTTGGCCAGCCATGGCTTTGCGGCCAGCCATGGCTTTGCAGCCAGTCGAGCTGCTGTTACGGGGGGAGGTGCCTATAAGCCGAAGTCACCTCAAGTGCCACTGTGAGGAGAGCACAGCGACTCTGTAAACGCAGAGAGTACCACCTCAGACACGGAGAAACCTGCCAGCCTAACTGTGCGTCCTCCTTCCCACCCCTCGCAGCTACAACATCTGCTTCCCAAGCTCATTCCTCCCTAATCTACTTGCCCTGTTCACAGCTTTTTTTCTCTTCCTCCACTTGTTTTGCTCCCTCCTGCCATTGTCATATGTTTGTGTCTTAGACTGCTTTTTATATATATGATTATGGCGAAAATGTTCCTGTTGTTCAGCCAACCCACCGACCACCCCGACTTTTTTGCATGGATTTGGGAGTGCATATATGTTAAATGGAATAATGAGCATTTTTAATGGCTCCATATGTTTATCCAATTTAGGCATATCACATCACTAAGCAAATTATAAGTTTTTATGTAGCTGCAGTGGAATGCAAAACTCTTAACCTGAGTTTTATTAAATAACTCAATGAAAACACTTGTCCATTGTGGTGTCCCGCTGCAAAGTGGGGCATTGGAGCACAAGGCAGCAGTTCTCATGTGTTATTGTTCGTCATAATTATGCGCCTCTGGCTGGTTTAGTTGTTCAGTGATTTGTTCCGATTCCAGTATTCATTGTCTCTCATCTGAAATGTGTTGCTAAGGATTGTGTTTTAAATTTTGTTGTGCCTGAACTTTATTTTCTGTCATTTCACTATTTGCATAATAGGGCTGAAGGTCTGGAGTACACATTTGTATGTAAAGTGTTCAAAATGTATTCTGCCTGATTGGAAGATGAACGGTCTGGATCTTATTTCGATGCTGAGAACCAATGATTTTATTTGTGTGGATGAGCATTATCTTTTTTTTTTTTTTTTCTTGTCTGTAATCATGGTTCTGTCCTTGCATTGCATACCCATTAGCATCTTAAACTGTCCAGTTATATTTACACATCTGAGAAGGGAAATATGCTGTATTATATCTGGGTCTTTCCACATATGACTTAGCAGGTAGAGATTGATGACTTGAGGAAAAAAACAATGCTTGGTAGACCACACTGACTGACTGATGGAGGTTTGTGTAAAGGAGTAAAACGGTATTTATTTTGGTGGTTGGCTTTGTTTTATTTCAGCATCTTTTTTACTTTTATTTCTATCTGTTTGCAGGTCAGAGAATGCTGTAAAACCATTGAAAAAAAAGTAACAGTTGAAGATATTGTGTACATGTTTTCTGATGTTTTAAGAGTATATAAATAAACTGTGAACTTAAAGAATTTTATCTAGTTGTCATTATTTTTGTATTTTATCTTCCTAATATCATTTCTCACTCCAAACCATATTCGTCTCAGGTGTAGCCCAGTGCACAACCCTGTTTTGGGAAAAGCTGTTTTTCCATACGTTTCTCAAATGAAAATTTCACTCAACAAATCATGACAGCCAAAACAAGACTGGTTTCTGTCATTTCACTAACCAATGCATGAAAAAGACAGATTTTCATACCTGCAAACAGATGAGAAAACAGTAGGGCAAGACTGAACAAAAATGTGCCAGACTGTAATTACAAAGTAAATTCAGTCTACACTAGACTAAATTAAGCTTCACAGGGTTGTCATAAATAGTATACTAATTTGATATTTCAGTGGATCTGTGCTGTGCGAGTTTCTCTTTATGTTGTCAGTGTCCATGTGGTCTTGGCTTTATAAGATCACACATTACAATAGAAAAACAGCTGTGCATGAGGTTATAAATCACATGAAATGTTAAAGTAATTTTAAAGGTGCAGTAAGCAATTTATGAGAAATTATATTTGCAATCACCAAAACAAACACGCACCCTTAAAGGATCACACCTCTATCTTGATAACTCCACCCCCAAATTCGCTTATATGCTATGCAACACAGGCACCTCCCCCCTCAGTGTACACGCACCTTACTGCTGATTGGCTACAGGTGTATTGTGGCGCTCGGTCCGATCCACTTTTAACGGCGTTTCTCAGAAATCGCGAACGGCACCTTTAATTACATTATATGTTTGATTTGCTTTTGAATATACACGTTTAGTTGGTCTAAAACAAAAATTTATGTGGTGCCCTGCCTGGCACCATAGGAGAAAATATTCATCCATAAATTGTAAATGTACATAATGTGAGAAATGTAACAATCAGTACTGCTTATATAGTTCATTAATTTCTAGAGACTTTTTTTGTGAGATTCTGTGAATCAAATCTTTTGAACAATGTTTTGGACCAGGAAACAAGTCTGTATTTGTCCTAAATGAAAGTCAGATTAAGCCTAAAATGAAAGCATTTTAATTACTTTAAGCGCAATAGGTCTATGGTTCACTGTACCAACACAATTACACAATACTGTATATATAAAACATTAGTTGGTCAAAATATTGGTTACACTATATACATTTCTCACATTGTTCTTTAAAGCCTCATCTTCCATAAACTCTCAATATGTATACAGTTTATATAGAGTTTATAAATAATAATTTAATCCTGAGGGGAAAAATTCTGACCTTCTGTTGTCTTTTTTTTTTTCTCCAGTGCTGCAACTCTGAAGAGCTGCTGATTGGTCTGTTGCCTAGAGCACTGCCACTGGCCAAGAGCCAGTCGATTGGGAGGAGCCATCCACAGTTGGAGAAGCAGGCGTAATGGAGAAATTATTTTTATTTAAGAAAAGAATTATATATTTATAACAATTAATTACGGACTCTCTCCACCTATTTCCTGATCAATCATGCTGAAATGAATTTTTCAAACCAGATTTTTCTTTGCGTAGGCTTTTGTTTTTAAAGCATGTGAAAGGACACTTGCAAATACAGCACAGAGTTACAGCCGTTGTGGATTCGAGGTGGTGGTCCGGCACACGTCAATGCAGGGTTTTTAAGATAACTTATAAAGATTAAAAAAAATAATTGATGTAAAAATGCAATAAATATCGCATGTGCTATGCTTCACAGTACAATTACAGAGGATTGGGTCTTGTTGTGCTTCTAGTCTTGGATGAAATCCCAGTGTTCTTTCCCAACATCTGTGCTCCTTTATATTGAGAAATTCTGAGCCTTAATGCAGTCTAGACTGTTCCTGAAGAGAGCTTGAAGTTTTCCACTTTGTGGCACAGCATACATGAAATGATCAATCAATGATTGAAATGATCAATGCAATTTGTACAGCGTTACAGATCACTCTGAGCCACTGTTTAGTTGACTTTCCCCCCTTTTTGTGCTCCCCTGCGTTTATAAATGCTTTTCTAATTATACAACAGTCAAACATGACAGTAAGAACGCATCTTTTCTATCTCTCAGTCATACAGTGCTTTTCAGATTGTTCGCCTCAAGGTTTTCCTGATAGCCATCATTCATTGCACATGCTCAACCTGAATCCTGTAAAAAGGGAATTAAGAGCTAGTGAGGAACAGCTGCTGACACGCTTTCGGTCTTGCTGTTGTACATACATGCGTTTCAGTACAATCGGAGAGCTCTCCTGACTATACATATGAAGATGGTGGTCGTGGGCATAAAATTGTTTTATTACTGTATTAAATGTATATCTCTTTATGAAATTAAACCTGTTTTTTGACTTGTACCAAGTTGTGTGTCGTATTCTTTAATAAATCATGACGCATTAAGTACATCCAAGAAAAGTCACAATGCAGACAGGATCTTAAATAACTGCTGGTTTAATGTGAAAGCAGGTAAGATTGATTACTGCATAAGTTTTGGATGGGGTGATGAAGGCCATTATTTTCATTGCTCAGGACTGACAGTCTGTGGATCACCGATACCAGCTTCACTGCATGCCAAAAAAAATTATCTAAATAATACAGACTTAAAAGCCACCTGACATGAGCTGATAATGTAATTGGCCAAATCTAATGGAAACGGCTTATATTACTTGTCTGTGACAAGAAATTCTGCAAAAATGCATCAATGAATTAGCGCAGACAGGGAATATGACTAGATAGTCCGAACACTTGAATGGGGCGGTTGACAGTTTATCACTGTAATAAACTCTAGACTGCTGCTATCTGTTATTGTTATTGGGATTCTGAACAAAATTAATGGAGTAGGATCCTGTGTTGGCATCTTGGTTGACCTGGAAGTTGGAGGTAGAGAGACCAAAGGGTCGTAAAATCATGTTGCCCAAGTCCTTCAGCTTACCTAAGAAGAAAGAGAGATAACAAATAAATGATCTGATCAGACTACTGCTGGGCTCTTCAATATACACACACACACAAAGAAAGAAGTCTCTTCTGCTCACCAAGGCTGCATTTATTTGATCAAAAATACAGTAAAAACTGAAATATTGTGAAGTATTATTACAATTTAAAATAACTGTTTTCTATTTTATTATATTTTAAAATGTAATTTATTCCCGTGATGGCAAAGCTGAATTTTCAGCATCATTACTCCAGTCTTCAGTGTCACATGATCCTTCAGAAATCATTCTAATATGCTGATTTGATGCTCCAGAAGCATTTTACTATCAATGTTGAAAACAGCTGTGCTGCTTAATATTTTTGTGGAAAACATGATATATTTTTTTGATTCTTTGATATCCCAGTATTAACTTCAACCAAAACCTAAGCTAAATGTTTGTTCATGCCTTTGAAACAACCTCATTTAAATGCATTAAATAAAATTGAAATGTAAAGTACACTTGTGACGCTGGACCACAAAACCAGTCATAAGGGTCAATTTTTTGAAATTGAGATTTATATATCATCTAAAGCTGAATAAATAAGCTTTCCACTGATGTATGGTTTGTTAGGATAGGACAATATTTGGTTGAGATACAACTATTTGAAAATCTGGAATCTGAGGGTGCAGAAAAATCAAAATATAGAGAAAATCGCCTTTAAAGTTGTCCAAATGAAGTCCTTAGCAATGCATATCCACTCACAAAAATACATTTTTGATATATTAATGGTAGGA
The DNA here is from genome assembly GCA_039654765.1 of Mylopharyngodon piceus. Classification (NCBI taxonomy): domain Eukaryota; kingdom Metazoa; phylum Chordata; class Actinopteri; order Cypriniformes; family Xenocyprididae; genus Mylopharyngodon; species Mylopharyngodon piceus. The sequence goes on from CM077461.1 coordinate 21,076,134, forward strand.
AATTTACAAAATATCTTCATGGAACATGATCTTTACTTAATATCCTAATGATTTTTGGCATAAAAGAAAAATCAACAATTTTGACCCATACAATGTATTGTTGGTTATTGCTACAAAAATACCTGTGCGACTTATGACTGGTTTTGTGGTCCAGGGTCACATACGTACTTTACATCAATAATGAACATTTTATTGGATTTGTAATGAATTACGTGTGTAAATACATTAATATTGGCTAGATGTCAAATGCAACTCTCAATTTTATGTAATATGTAATAGAGACCCACTGCTCCAACTCTTTACCAGCAAGTTTCTTGGCCTGAAAAAGGTTAAAGACTTTAGGTCTAAAGTGCTTATGGAGAGCTTTGTCCCATGACTCTGTCTCTGTGACTGGGACTGCAGTGAGATCAATATGGAGTGTTCAACAGCAACACCCTTCACTGTGAGCTGCAGTAAGTTCAGCCTGACAACAATCTTGACCTCAAACTGGAAATCTGATCTTTAGAGGAAACATAGTGTTTACAACATTATTAATACCTTGAAACAGACAACACCAGCATGTGCTCTGAGAAAGCATAGCAAAAATAACAAGGAACATTTAACCAGTAATGGAAACCAGAGAAAATTGTAGACATCCATTTTACACTAGTTATCATATTGCTTTAGCTATTTACCAGAGAAACATACAGTGCAGTATAATTTATGGTCAAGTAAAAACAGAAAAAAATCAGAAAGACTGTATTAGAGATTTCAAATGTGATTTATGCAACAAGGTTTTTCAAGCCAAGATTCTTTGGTTTATAAGGACTCTTTGAAATATACTAATTAACTGATCTGACTAGAACTTTCTAATAGCAATACCTTTAATAGAAAGTATTTTTCTTTTTTCCAGACAACCTTCAAAATGAATAGCGCTGTTACACTAAAACTCTCAGGCTGATGACACATAGAATATCACTAATTCTGTAGCCTAATGAGTGTTTCCAAATTATAGTGCAGTCATATTACTCTTTTTTTGAGGGGGATTTTATGTATTACATTTGCTGAAGAAGTATTCAGCTCAGGATACAGAGGAGGAGGACATTGTGCATTTTGATTAAAATTCACATGAACAGAGCTGGTCCATGCGGTAATATGTGGGGCAGAAAATCCAAAGCCTGGGAACATTTCGGGAGGTTAAAGAATGACCACAAAAAGGTGACATGCGACCTCAAACATTTAAAACATTTAAGTAACGTATAGCCACTTTACATGGCCATTCACTTTAACACTGATGTTAACCTAGATAAATGTGCAGTAATATTAGGCACATATCCAAGTGTTCTTGCGGAGTTGCTATTTATTTATTGGTTTTTATAATAATGTATATTTTTTTCATTTGTGTTCTGACCTCTGAAAAGTTTTCATTTGATTTTAAGGCTACTTAATTATGTTTGCATTGATATTTCTCTATTAAGTGTTTTAGTTTGCTGTATATTTATTTATTTGATTGTTTATAATGTATATTTATGTTTATATTTTGATAATTTGTTAAGTATTTCTCTCCCGACTAGTTGACTAATGCCTTAAATGAACGACTAACAGTCGACTAAGAAAATCATTAGTCGGGGGAAGCCCTAAATTTAAAAAAAAAAAAGGAAGGACCATAAAAAAAGCATGTTGTTTATTTTATTTAGTACTGCCCTAAATAAATTAATCTAATAATATAATCTCATACATCTTGTCAGGGTGTTTCTGACCTTAGACAGACAAAAATTTTAAATACGAAAAGAAAAACTTACTCATCATCTCTTCTTTCAGTTTCTCGTTGCGCTCTTCAATTTGGTGTGGCAACCGCTGAAAGAGAAATAGAAATTTAGAGACAACACATTTTTTAAATTTGTTTCATTTATACATCCTCTTGTTGTTCCAAACCTGTATACATGTTCTGTCTTTCATTATACAAATACAACTTATTTTGAGGCTTTCATCAAGCCAATAATGACTTTTTATTTTTGAAAAGTTTTGAGAATTTAAGATCATGCTATTTTAAAATGAATCAAACATTTGTGATTTGCAATTAACACATACATTAAATGATAAAAATATTCAAGCCTAATGATGTGGATAAGTGTTCCTCAAACAGGGGCCCGTGGCCGGCTAGGGGGCCTCAGCAAACTTCCAAGTGGGCCTCTAGATAACTTAAATGATTTAAAATATGACAAAACAATCTGTAAAATAAGCTAAACCTCTACAAATCAACCTATCTCTTATTTTATATCACCCCCTTATTAACAACCAGGATTTCCACGGATTTGGGAATTCCTGGATAGCTCTAAAATATTTTACTGGGTAGAAATTGAGAGTAATATATATCTATAAATCGGTGTGGGAGAATATATGAAACTGTGTCAGTCGCCAGAAGGCCGGTAACATTTTTATGAATTCTAACAACGCAATATTGTGAGAACATGAACGTGAACTACGATCTGTACAGTTGACGGTCAGTGCTGCATCATCACGAAAGTTTAAGCCTTTCCAATGTAAATATTCAAGCACTAGAACACGTGAAAGGGAATTCAATACTCACGCGCCGTGTGGGAAATTTAACATCCAAAGCGCATGCCCTGAAAGCACGCAAATACTAAGTTGAGCTCTCTTTCATGCCTTTCTGTGCTTGAACGGACAAATTCAGACAAAAATTATGTCAAAAAATGCCGGTATGAGTATCCTACATAGATACCACTGGAGACATAACCAACTATCGGACTAAGTTGGAATAGAGGATTGTGAATTTTCACTAGCATTTAAAATATTGGTGTCATAACTGCCTGTTTTTGTTTCATGGCTGGTAAAAAATAATTTTAGACGGTAAATTTTCTTAAAGGCAAAGTATTTCTTTTTTTTTTCTTTTTTTTCACCGCTAGAGGTCACCTATTCAAAACAAAGGCATAGCTTGATGACGCCGAGATTGAGCGCAGAATCATGGGAGATGTCGTCTTCACCTCACAGCCAGGGAAAAGAATCCGACAGGACTCGGGCAGAAATCGTTCATGGATGAGATTATTAATGTTACTGTAGTATGAAGCGGAGCAGGGCAAGTGATGTTGGAGCTGAACGAGGCCGCTGGAGCGATTGCTAATGAGAGACGAGCGCGACACATGGATCTGAACTTTTATTATGTCGCAGTCGCCGCGTCCGCTTCTTCCGGTCAAGTGTATGTGGGGTAAAACAGCACTGTTTAACATATTAGATACATTTGACTGTGTTGAAAATGATGTTATAACATTACTCTGTGCGTTCGCTCGGCGGCTGCTATGAGACATTTGTTGCAAACTGCAGTAAGCTAGATCGATATTAGAATATCAAATTAATATAATCAAGAAAACGAGATTCAAACAATAAGACTAAACGTGTTGATATATAACAATAATTAGTTTTCTGTCTATAAATGTATCCAAACAGTTGTTCCCTTTTCTAATAAAACATATAATATATTAAAGCGTCTTTGGTGTTTCCATGGTTTCTACAAAATAAAACCGAAAATCGAGGGTAACAAGGGTATGAGGTCATTGATAGGCAACACATGGACATGGTCTGTATCCTGGTTAAAATTGCTTATTTCTCTGAATTTAAACATTCTTGGAAACATTTGGGATAATGTAAGTACACAAGTCAACAAAATATATAACACTGTTCTAGTGGTTTTTGGATATTTTAATTCTAAAAATCTTACATATTGTGCCTTTAAGTCACTGGCCATTGGCAGATGTGGCAAAAAGTTAGTTTTAGGCCCTGTATCTCTCTCTCTCTCTCTCTCTCTCTCTCTCTATATATATATATATATACTCGGTGTGAAGAACATTCAGCTCTTAAAACTTCTGGAATCTTGATATTTAACTAGGATTGTCAGGCATTTAGGAGTCAAAAGGCCACTGGCATTGAGACACTCACCATACAGGCCTCTCTAGCTGCAGGGATGCCCGGGTCTTTCTCCAAGACAGTTTTGTAGTCCTCTAGAGCTTCATCAAGCTTGTCTGTCTTCTCATAGAGTTCTGCTCTCCGCAGAATGGCACGGACATAATTTGGATTCAGTTCTATGGCTGTGGATGACAAAACAATACACATTATCTGAAATGTCTTTGTTCCAAATCACATTTCCACAGGAAAAGGAAATAAAGATACACATCAGAGACAGAACATAAAAATAGCTAGCAAATGTATGTTGTGGGACTTGTACTTTCTCTAGATACAGAACACAATGTGTGCAGGATATACTCTCACCTTTAGAGCAGTCAGTGATAGCGTTGTCTTTTTTATCCTGTCAGACAAAATTATGAATAAAGTTAATATGCAAAATTATGGATAATCATATACAAAAACACAGGAAGAAAAACAATCAAATTTGAGCACTTAAAGTAGTAAATGTATCAAGATGTTTTTACACTGGACTGGTTATAAAAAATAAAAAAAAAAGCAGCAAAAATTCATTTTAATGTAAGCTGGAAAGTTTAAAACACTGACTCTATTAACCAGCATGTTACTGATCCATGCTTATGCCAAAAAAATATAAAAAAAAATAAAAAAGACGAGAGTGTGATTAAATTTGTATGATTATTAGTTTGTGTATGATTATTATGACACATTTTAAAGTCAGAAGCTGAAGTTCCCATAGTCTTTTCTTTTCTATTGTGACTTATATAAATAATTTAATATAAACTGCAACCTTCTGTAAAAAATAAAAATGATCAATTTTGATTTCATGGTGACTTTATGTTATATCTATGCAGTGCAGTACTGTAAGCAAACACTATGTGTCCTCAGAGGACATCTCTTTAAACAAACCTTTAAAAGGTTACAGTAAAAATGTGCACACCTGACCTACTTACCATAAAATAAAAAAAGAAATATACATTCTGTATCTGTACAAAACAACCAAAAGTTCACCTGATGAAAGCGTGCGGCAGCTCGATTAGAGAAGAGTATGGATCTCTCTTTACTGTAGCACACGGGACACACTCGCAGGGCGGCTGTGTAAGACTCCTCAGCATATACATGCTCTGAAAACAATCACATGTCAGAAGCTCATCCACAAACACAATATGTTTAACTCCTCAGCATTCCTAAGGTCTCTTTTTGAATGGTATTTGTACCACGGGTAGTACAGTGGAATGAAAGCGGAATGAAGCTTCCTCACAAAACAAAGGATAGTTCAGCCAAAAGTAAGAAAAAAATGATGCCATTATTCTTGGTATTTTTTGTAGAACATAAAATTTATAACAGAAACATAAAAATAACATAAAAAACATAAAAACACCAGAAATGTGTTATAAAAGTAGTTCATAAGACTTGCTTATATTCAAGCAATATATGACCCTGGACCACAAAACCAGTCATAAGTCACATGGGTATATTTGTAGCAATAACCAACAATACATTGTATGGGTCAAAATTATCGATTTTTCTTTTATGCCAAAAATCATTAAGATATTAAGTAAAGATCATGTTCTATGAAGATATTTTGTAAATTTCCTTCCATAAATATATCAAAAATGTATTTTTGTGAGTGGATATGCATTGCTAAGGACTTAATTTAGACAACTTTAAGGGTGTTTTTCTCAATATTTTGATTTTTTTTGCACCCTCAGATTCCAGATCTTCAAATATTGTCCTATCCTAACAAACCATACATCAATGGAAAGCTTATTTATTCAGCTTTCAGATGATGTATAAATCTCAATTTAAAAAAATTTACCCATGGTCCAGGGTCACATATGATTATGTTTGGAAGGAACATTTAAGTTGTCATTCACTCATTATCAAATTATTATGCATAATTACTTACATTTTGGTGTCATTCTATGTGTTCAGATTTGATTTGAAACACTATCATTCAAAAGTTTGGGGTCAGAAGTTGTTTTTTTAAAAATGATTTTAAAACAAGTCTCTTGTTTTCATTAAAGCTGCATTGATTTGATCAAAGATACAGCAGAAACACTAATACTATGAAATATTATTACAATTTAAAATAAGTGTTTTCTAATTGAATATATTTTAAAGGCACAATATATTAGATTTTTGGATTAAAATATCCAAAAACCACTAGAACAATGTTATATATTTTGTAGACTTGTGTACTTACATCATCCCAAATATTTCCAAGAATGTTTAAATCCAGAGAAATAAGCATTTTAAGCCGTGTGTCGCGCTTGTCTCTCATTATATCTCATATATATGTATATTATATATGACAACTGTAAAGTATTAGTGTTTTAAAAAGAGCTGTGTAAAGACTATAAAAAAATCTTTAAAAAATAACAGCATATGGGTAAACAACATGAGGGTGAGTAAATAATGACAAAAAGTTATTTTTGGTAAACTTTTCATATGTAAACAGAAGTTAGTGCCACTTCACAGATTAAAATAGGTGTGAACAGACAGCAATAAACCTGTTAATCTTTTATTGGGATTGTCTTACCTCCACTCTTGAACTGCATGTTGCCCTTCTCCTTCAGCTCTAAACTCTCCTTTCTTCTGCTCTGTAATTGGAAGAAATAATAAATAAATATTAGGAGACAGTGAGCACATCAATGACAATGGCAAAAAATATGGTACAGGCTGAACTGGACGTGAAAAATAATAATAAGAGAACCTCTTTTTCTTCTTCCGTCAGGTCTTTCTCCAGCTGACGCAGGTATTCCTCATCATACTCGGTCACCTTGACCTCCTCTTCTTTAAATTCTGAATCTGAGTCACTCTCCCTCTTCTCATCACTCTCCACAAACCTCTCCCATTTCTTTTGTTCTTCATCATTGTCTTTCCCAGGACTCAGATCTCTTGTTAATGAGTCATTGCTCTTTTCAGCCGACCTGTCCTCGTGCCCTTCTGAATCCTCTGCTGATGTGTCATCCAAGTCATCCAAACACAACCGGTCAGTGTCATCCATGTTTTCTAGTCTCTCAGTTTCTAAGCTGTTGTCTTTTTCTGTCCTGGCATCTGACTCCAGTCTATCACTACGAGCCCTCTCTGTGCGTTTAGTGTCAGTGTGTCCATCTTCTCCCAGTAACGTGTCCTCACAGTCATAGAAACAGTCTTCTTCCTGGTCTGCAGTGGTTTCTCTGGTCTCCGACACTTTTAAGGTGTTAGCCATGGCGGCTGAGAGCGTCTCAGACTCCATCTGGAGTTGTGCTGTCACCACAACCTGAACAGTATTTAAGTGAAGTAAATGACCTCAAATCATATTCACCTACAACACTGCAAAACAATTTAAAATGATCATACATTTAGCCTATTTGGAACATTTAGCCTATTTGTCCATTTCATGGACTGCCATATAAAGAAAGTATGTAATAAGTCTAAAATATATACTATGGTTTATACTACCATGTACAGCTAAATATGCGTAAATATTATAACAGACTCTGAATAGCCGTCTCGTCATTAACATAAATGTCATGCTTACTTCAGAGCTGGTATACCTCGTAACATACTTAGCCTAATTAATACTGCAATGTTTCTGCATTCAAGAAACTTCATTAAATAAAAAAAAAAGAGAAATCACAACAACTTTCGACAATGAAATATAGTAGCTTAGATGAAGAGATTCAGACCAAAATATCAGTCAAAACATACTATTAGCACATGTGTTAACAGGACTGATTTCACTTCATCAGCTCTGCACTCGACAAACACGCATGCATTATTTTAAAAGTTTAATTTGCATTTATATTAATATTTATAAGTGTTATAAAAAGCACATATTTTAAACAGAACATTGTAGATAACAACAATCACTCAGTACTTCTTCCTTACCTTCTAGAAATAAGCCATAACGTCTCTTCCGGTTAATCGCGCACTGACGCATGGGTAGAAAAGAATTCTGGGATATGTAGTACGAGTTCGTACATAAATATTTAAAGGATTAGTTCACCAAAAAATGAAAATTCTGTCATTAATTACTCACCCTCATGTCGTTCCAGACCCGTAAGACCTTCATCTTCAGAACACAAATGAAGATATTTTTGATGAAATCCGAGAGGTATATGACTCGTCCATAGACAGCAATTTAACCACCATATTCAAGGTCCAGAAAGGTACTAATGAATCATTAAAAAAGTCGACATGACTGCAGTGGTTCAACCTTAATTTTATGAAGCAATGAGAATACTTTTTGTGCGCAAAAACAAACAAAAAAAAAAATAACGACTTTATTCATCAATATCTTCTCTGATATATCAGCATATATCAGTATTGACTGTGCTTTAAGAATCAGGAGACAATTAAAAAAATAAATAAACAAATATTTGTGATGTTTTTATTGTAACAATATATAATTCAATATATTTCAGTATTGGTTGTGCTTTATCAGGAGAAAAGTATTTGTAAATACATAAATAAATACATAAATATTAGTAAGTAAATAATAATAAGTAAATAAATAAAATATTTATTAATAAAAATATTAATAAATATTAAGGATATTTAAGCAAAAATAGGACAGCAGGTAAAGTGAAAATTAATTTATATGATTGATTATCTTTTACATATCAGGTGACAATTAAATGTAAATACATAAATAGAAAATCAATACAAGTTGTGCTTAAAAATGATCATGTTTACATTTAACTCAATGGCTGAGAATATAAAGCCTTTATCAGTGCTCCAGCTTCAGTTTGCTGAAACTATACGGCTACCATGACAATGTTTTGTATGGGCTGCATTGTTTATTGTTTGTATGGTTATCTTGTAGGGTTTAGATTTTGACCCTGAGTGTATGTGCAACAGTGTTTAAGGCCAGTGGAACAAGAATACTAATATGAAGCCACCCGGAGTTTTGGCAGTCTTTCTCTCCCATTTCCGAGTTCTCACATGGGTAGCTTGATGTGTTGAGGAGCTGAGAGAATGACATGATAGACAGTTCTGGCTCATGTTGCGTCCAGCTATGTGGCTGTGTCTGGCTTGCTTTTGGGCCACCTGGTAGATCCTGGCATACCAAAAGATCATAAAACCCACTAATAGAAATAAACTGCCTTTAAAACTTCACATATTTTTAGTGTATGACTTCACATTTTCCACTGACAACAGTGAAAAAAAAATGACAGAGAAGGACCAAGATAGTAACAGAAGTCTGTGTGACATCCTGGAATGCTCATGCAAGGTCTTGTGATACATGTGATGTGATATTTAAATATAGAAGCAGCAGCGAATGTGACATCCAGGGGGAAATAAGCAACACATAAGAAAAAAACTCTTCAAACATCCAGCAGACAACCAAACAAAGCTTTACAAGCAGCTGCCAGAAGTGTGTAGCCAATTAAAGTGAGCCACAGAAATATGGTGATACAAATATAAAATGTTATTGGGAAGTGATGCTCTGTGCTGCAGTTGCATTAAAACAAGTGTGATAAAGAAAGTGTTTTTCCTGTAGATTTGTATTCATTAAAGGATTAGTTAACTTCAGAGTGAAAATTTCCTGATAATTTACTCACCCCCATGTCATCCAAGATGTTTATGTCTTTCTTTCTTCAGTCGAAAAAAAAAAAAAGATTTTTGAGGAAAACATTCCAGGATTTTCATATAGTGGACTTCACCGGGGTAAAACGGGTTGAAGGTCCAAATTTCAGTTTCAATGCAGCTTCAAAGGGCTCTACACGATCCCAGACGAGGAATAAGGGTCTTATCTAGCGAAACGATAGGCCATTTTCTAAAAAATAAATAAATAAATAAAAGTGATATACTTTTTAACCACAAATGCTCATCTTGCATTAGCTCTGCGATGCGCCACACATTTCGTAATTACGTTGGAAAGTTCACGCGTGATGTAGGCGGAAGAAGCCTACCGAGCAAGTGTTTACAAAGTGAACATGCAAAGATTAAGGGTACGTTTACACGACAACGATATGCTTAAAACGGAGAAGTTTTTCCTTTGAGTTTTCTGCGGACAGCGACACCATTGTCAAAACCATCCCCATTCATACGAATCCGTGAAAATGACTAAAAACGCTGTATTCTGCTGGCAGGCCATTAGATGGCGATGAAACACTATAGAATGAACATGTAATGCACATGTGCATGACGTCATCGTTTTCACAGATTTGCGTTTTTGTTGTTTACAGGGAGACAGTTTTCAAAAACTTGCACTTTGAAACCCGTTTTCAAAAGTTTGCATTTTCAGGCCACCAAAACGCCAAAACACATAAAAAGTTTTCCATTTTTAGTTGAAAATTGTGTCGTGTAAATGGCCCCTTAGTCAAACGCCCTTTATAAAAAAGGTAAAACAACGATGTCGGACAATTTTGAAATTGGAGGAAAAGTTTTTCGCCCTACCGCAGTATTTCCACCTACCGCGTGACCTTTCCAACATAATTACGTAATGTGTGGCACATCGCAGAGCTAGTGCAAGACGAGCATTTGTGGTTAAAAAGCATATAATTTTGTATTTTTTTAGAAAATGACAGATTGTTTCGCTAGATAAGACCCTTATTCCTTGGATTGCGTAGAGCCCTTTGAAGCTGCACTGAAACTGCAATTTGGACCTTCAACCCATTGGTCCCCATTGAAGTCCACTATATGGAGAAAAATCCTGGAATGTTTTCCTCAAAAACCTTAATTTTTTCTACTGAAGAAAGAAAGACATAAACATCTTGGATGACATGGGGGTGAGTAAATTATCAGGAAATTTTAATTCTGAAGTGAACTAATCCTTTAACCTTCCTTGTACAAATGAAAGTGCAATAACATCAACATATGATTCACAAATGGCTGTTTCCTGGGTGACTTCTGCACATGAATGTCTAATAACAGTCTAGATTAGCATGAGAATTACTTTGTCCTCTTTATCTCATAAAACATGCTTTACTTTCTCTTTACATGTAAACATGTTGTCCATATACAAATATCACAGATACAATAGGGCTCATCATGTCGCATATGAAAGACCCTAATATGCATCCTTGCATGTATTTTGCATTAAGCATAAGGTATCAGCTTAAATCTTTTAAGTCAAGCAGACACGAAAAGACTTTAATGTTTTTTGTTTGTTTAATAGAACACAATAACTTACAAAATCATGGCAACAGGGACCTTCACAAATTAGATTTATTTCTTCATTATGCACGTCTTGAGAGAAAGAAAAATAAGTCTTTATGTACTATAACACACAATATAACACTTTAAATATAGGATGACAAATTTTATATGGTCCACTTAGTAAATAAGATGTACAAGAGTGAAGGAGAAAAACATACCAGTAGAAATGCACACCTTCTCCTTTTGCTAATGATGCACTGATGTTTCCTTTAAAAAATTCATTTGCACAAAAAATTAAGGCTGAAATTGAAAGTTATTTTCCTTAAATATGCACTGAATGGTTGTAATCGAATGGTAAATGAAGAACCAATGACCATATTTTCATATTAAGTACAAAGTCTTCTTGTATAACACATTTGCACCTTGAAAGAATCCAATTTCCTGATTCACAGCACATACAATATGTTGGTTTGTGCCTTGAATTGTTCAGTCAAACATTAGCTTTTCATGCCATCCATTGATTTGTTAAAAAGTGTGCTGTAATGACCCAAAAGCAAAACCAGTTTAGACACCTGACATCCTCAACACCTTCGCCTACTGAACTGGAGATCACAAGGCGTCATGGATTTATCTCTAACTGTGAATCTAACAGAATAATCTTGACCAGGCCAATAAGCATTATTATAAAACTGACACAACCTGACACAACCTGAATAACATGAAGATCAAAAAGGGATATAAATAACGGAGGTGAACAGACCAGTGAGCAAGTCATACTGAGTTTTATCAGTGTTGCTCACAGCTGTGCACAGCAAGTCCAGGTGCAGCGCTGATCCCTTTATTCATGCAAACGTTACTATCATAGCCACTACAATCAAACAGGCCAAATATAGACTCTTCATTTAAACAGGCCAAATATAGACTCAAATTTAAAACAGTATGTACACAATAATACACAATATGGATGTTAAAAGGCAAATTTTTGGTATATCAAATAACCCCAGATTTCCAATCCAGATTTTTCACAGACTGTAATGATGCATTTCTGCAATAATTAACATTGTAAATCTAGCAAAGTTATTTTTTATATTCATTAAAAAAAAAAGGAAACACTGCTATATAGCCTTATAGAGTGCAACAGTCAGGTTCCGGAAGTAAAAATCCCATTCATTTTCCCCATATAGGAATTGATTTTTAACAAACGTAAAGACAGACATACTGTGAGGTACGAGGTGTTAATTGATGATATGCTTTTGTTGAAGCCTGCATGATTTCAACCTGTTTTGTAAATAATCATGTTTAACCGTGAAATTCCTGGTGAAAAACTATATTACCTAGGATTCTGCAAAGAAATCTCCACCAATCAGAGAATCTAAACAAGCAAATCATGCCAAAACAACTCTTTATGCCCGCCCGCTCCCATGAAGCACTGCAAATGATGTGATAGTGTCAGTCTCACTAAACTCTCAAACTAATTATACACAGTGTTGGGGTAATGCATTACAAGTAACGTGAGTTTTGTAATCAGATTACTTTTTCAAATAACTAGTGAAGTAATGCATTACTTTCAAATTTACAACAACATACCTGTTACTTTTTGAAATAAGTAACACAAGTTACTTTGTTTTCCCATTTATAGACTGACAGCTCTCCTGTCCTCATGTTGAGAGAAATGAAGTGCAGAGGCGTTGTGTGTAAACATGATGGTTATTGTAGTTCTAGACTAAATGTGAGCAGGAATTTACTCATCGCACTTGCACAAAAACAGATTCAGTATTCCTCAAAATGAATAAAAACAGTGAAATGCAAACTATTAAAAAAAATTAAAATGTTAAATAATACATAATTTATGTATTTAATCTCAGTTTATTAACCAATTTCTTTTGCTGTTGACCTTTGATGATCTAATTCAACCATACTAAAGGCCTCAAAACACATACTAAATATTTTTTCACAAGACTTTTGGGAACTGTATATTTTATAAGCAAAAATGACTTTACATTTGTGTTTCTTTCTATTTTTTATTGCGAAAGTAAGAGTGTTGAACTTTCTTCTCTTCACGTTTGGTATGAAAGGGCCTTTACTTTTGGTAAAAATAGAACTTTTGTTTTTTTGTTATTAAAAAACAAACAACCAAGTCCAGCACAGGTGAGAAAAAGTAACACAAAAGTAACGTAACACATTACTTTCTATAAAAGTAACACAAATAGTTACTTTTTTGGGAGTAACACAATATTGTAATGCATTACTTTTAAAAGTAACTTTCCCCAACACTGATTATACATATTTTGCAATAAATGTAAAATATATTATTTCTATATATAACCAATATAATTTTATATCCCCATAATTTTTTATTCGATTATGCTGTTTGCAATGCGTCATGTTATTGTAGTTCTTTCCCCCACTAAAGCCGTTAAGTACTTTTGTCTTTTTGTCCGATTTTCAAATTTTCATCAAATCAAAGTTTGTAATGTTATGATTCACCTAATAGCTGGTTGGTTTGGTTCATGGCTTATAACTTTTTAACAGAGACTTTTTTAAAAACCCCTATGGGAAAATAGAAGGAAAAATACTTCCGGAACCAAGGCTGCTGAAAAAGTGGGCGGGCACTAATGCCCTCTATATTTCCTGTAATGCATGGTAAAGTGGTCAAATTATTTAATGTCCACAGTCTCACTGTCTCTCATTTTACACAAACGCAACTGCGTCTTAGCTGCCGATTTGTGGTGAAAATGACCTCAGAGAACTTTAGTGTTAATATTGTACTTGTTGCTTGAAGTGGAAAAATAAAAGTGCCGGTACTCCCGATGCTCAATTCAAAACGCGTTCCTGAAGAAGGGAGGGCGCAGGGGGCTTCTGTACATGCAGAAGTGCCGGTGTTGTGCCAAATTTCGACCCCCTGCCAGATTATTACCCCTTGGTAGGTTTAGGAGTAGGGGTGGGGGAGGGGGTAGGATTGGGGTGGGGTTAAGACAAAGTCCCTTTCATGGAAAGTCTGTTCACTCGGCGACCATATTTGCAACACCTCCGGGCAGCTATTTCAGGCATCCAAGACCAAGTCCTATCTATTTGAATGGGGGAATCCTGAAATCTCAAAAACTGCTTGGCGAACTTACAATTAAATAACATATTTCAAACCAGCAACAAAATCTGACATGATGTCCCAAAAATGTTGTTTCTTATGCTCAAATAGCATTAAAAAGCTTATTTTTCAGGCTAGACGAGCCAATGCGCATGTGCAGTCCTAAGCGCGAGTCTCAGGTTTCTATGGGAATCAGAGCTTCTAACGGCAGCTGCAGTGATTTTATCAATCAGTGATTATCTCTTTTACGTAGAAGGCGGGACGTATTCCGCCATATTGCGTGTTGCAGTTTCTCTCATTCATAAGTAATAGGAGTGAACCGTCTTTCTGTATCTATAGTCTTTGGTTAAGATTAGGCAATCAGATAGTGACTTCAACGAGGGGGTTAATAATTTGGCAGGGGGTCGAAATTCGTCACAACACCTGTACGCAAGGAAAACTGGAGGTAACGGTAAAAATAGAGAACGTACCGGCGTGTACCGGCACATTTCAAGCACTGATAGTACTGTAATATTGTTGCAGTGTTCTCCTTGTTTCTAGGTCAGTTGATTTGTACATTGCAATGGACTATTTTTTGTTACCAGAAGCTTTAAGACAATATGCAGATAAAATTATAAAATAATTATCTCAAATCACGTCCACATATTTATTTACTTATTCACGTCTGCGTCCTGATCACCTTGCTGGGGTTAATTTTGCAATAATTTAGCAGCTGACTGTAGATTATCCCTTACATAGCTACTGCAACTCTCAAATTAAACATTGTAGACATGCATGACAAGATGCCAAATGTATTTCACATCTACAATAATGTATCAGATTCGTCCAGAAAGAACTGAAAGACAGAGAAATCACTGGCATGTAAGTCACTATTGACACCAAGCTAGATAGTAGTCTCAGGTGTGTTTCTAGATATCGCCTCATGCTCTGCGTCTCGTTTCCCATTTTGTCCATTGGCATGCTGAGGTCCTTTGGAATGGGGCCCACTGGGGAACAGCAAAGCCATCCTGTTAGATTTGCATGGACTCGTCGCCATAGAGCTGGATCTCATCATACCAGGAAAAGGGCTCTCAGATAGGGAGGAAGAGGAAGAAGAGGTACAGGGGGCCCAGCCTGGAAGAAGTCCTGATGCTGGACGAGAGCCCACAACTCTGCTGAATAATGTTGGGCTGGGGTGCGTTGGGGCCAAGGTCTGCTGACTGCCATTCATGCAAATGGAGCTGGTGTCTGTGTAGGCCTGGTTGGCCGAGCCCATCTGGACGCGGTAGTTGTACGCCCTCCAGCCCTGTTGTTTTCTCTGCTGACACTGGCACCGGAGGATCCGAATGAAGGCCTGCTTGAACTCACGGCTGTAGCATGGGTAAATAATGGGGTTCAGGCAGCTGTTGAAGTAGCCCAGCCAGAAGATCACTTTGAAGAATGTTTCAGGAGGCCGTAAACTGGTGTTAAATGACCCTAAAATAGGGGAAATGAGAGGTCATTTTTGTGAACAATCTGCATGCGAAGGGTTTTTCATCTGTCACCAATAGATGGCAGACTTTACCAACTCACACGTACGTACGAGCTACAGAAACACAACAAGAATCTTTCTTCCATCACAATCAAGGTTAAATCAGCAGTGTAACCTTAAAGAACTTAAAGTAAAGTATTTTTTTATTATTATTTTTTAATCTTCTTCACAAATAAATATTCCCAATGGTCATAAACTTTATGTGAACAGATATTATACTTCATTTTTTTTTCTGTAATTCCTATTGTTGTTTCCTTAAAATCAGCATTAAAGGCAGTACAACAAATACTACCACAATGTGTACAAATACATTAGTTTTTTTTTTTTACTCTACACTAATAATGGGATTTTTATTATTTTATCTTTTTTTGCATTTTTATAATGCAAATGGAAGGTAGGAAAACAAAATTGTCATTAAAATGTCACAATGGCAAAAATATTTCTATAAAAAATTAATAAAAATCTATATATGACAGATATAATATTAAAATAATTATTATAATTATATATAATAGTATTATAATTTTAAATAGGCCTAATAAAAAATTCAGTAACACTTTACAATAAGGTTTATTAGTTATTAGTTAACATTAACTAATAATGAACTGCACTTATACAGTATTTATTAATCTTTGTTAATGTTAATTTTAACATTTACTAATACATTATTAAAATCAAATGTATTTGTTAACGTTAGTTAATGCACTGTGAACTAACATGAACAAACAATGAAGAGCTGGATTTTTATTAACTAACGTTAACAAAGATGAACAAATACAGTAACAAATGTTTTGCTCATGGTTAGTTCATGTTAGTTAATACATTAACTAATGTTTACAAATTAACTTTATTGTAAAGTGTTATCAAAAATTCTCAACAATAAAAAATTGAGCAAATTATAATTCCTTATTTCTGTGTTTTGATTTTGGGGTGGAATATGATCCAAATACAGTATGTTCTTGACTGGTTTTGAGAGATTAATATTTTTCCTGTCAGCCTTTAATTCAGCATTACGTCTCTGTCTTAAAACGCAAGTCTATTTTTGAACACTCTCATCCTGCCATAAAGAGCATAATTTGAATAACCTTTTCTTCGAAGTGCACTCTGTAAGCTTTTATTAAAATGGTTATCTTAAATTCCAAAATCTATGTCTTATAAGGAAGATTTATAGTGCTTTTACAATTTTACTCCAGCTACAACCAAATATCTATTTAAAGCAACAACCAAAAAATCTGGCTCTTTTAGAGGTGCCATTTTCAAAATGGAAATCTTTCTCAGGTTTCCACTCCCTCGCTCTCCAAAACATTAAAAAAAAGGTCACACAGATCCATCATGCTTTTCCAGACTCTCACTGTAGCTCATCTCCGCTAATGAGTTTACTAACTCACTCTTCCCTGAGGAATTCACCACTTTTTCACTCTTCTGTAAATGCCTGATGTGCATCCCATACACTTTTTTGGCTCTTGTCTCCTTCATTCTGGTCTGATCTTACTAATTAGTAAGTAAGAAACTTACTGTTCATCTGTAAGTTTATATATTTTTGTATTTTCAGTAATTCCTCTGACATTTTTTTGCTCGGGTGGATGACTTAAGCGAGAGATGATTTGGTCTAATTTGCTATGGTGCATATCAGTACAGAGCCGGATGAGACTTGGGTTCATTACCACACTTCAAGTAGAGCCACAGGTGTGAAGCCTTGCCCTCCGGTCAGCTTCTGTCTCTGCCAGTAAGTGAATTATTCCATTACGCTAAGATGTTCTCGCCTATTTCTTCTCTAAATCACATGTCACTCAGACATCTCTAAGCCAGAGCATCTATAAATGAAGACAATCTGCACTATAAGAAGTTAACAAACAATCTTACAGCAACCTTGTTGTGTTTTCAGTTCTGTTGTTTTTTGAGAAATTTGAGAAACTTCACTGCACACGATAGGTTTGTTATAGGTGTTTAGTTAATCTGTGATTAAATAAAGACTGTAGAAATCATTGCCCAAAATAGTACGTACTGCCCTGAGAAAACACATTACTTGATGGATAAACTCTCATGTGGCTTGGTGGCAAAGTGGTCATTGATTTTTCAATGATCTGTATTCAATCTGCCTTTCAAAAAAGAAAATGAGCTATATTCTGCAACATAAAGCAAGTAAATTAATGTCTGCAAGCCTTTTGAGAAAAAGCAACAGAGTATTTGTGGAAATAAAACATAACGGATATCCTGATTAAAAATGAGAATGTTAAAGAAAGTCAAATGTTGCCTGCAAACATTAAAAGGATGGTTCACCCAAAAATGAAATTTCTGTCATTAATTACTCACCCTCATGTCATTCTAAACCCGTAACACAAATTAAGATATTTTTGATGAAATTCGAGAGCTCTCTGACTCCTCCATAGACATCAACTTAATTACCACTTTCAAGGCCCAGAAAGGTACTAAAGACATTGTTAAAATAGTCCATGTGTCACATGTTAGCCAATGAAGGAAGATGCGTAACACAGAATATAGTCAACATAGAGTTTACTGGTGACGAACATGTAGATAAGCATGACATTCAACAATAACTGACAAGGGATAGAACAGAACTGGGAGTATAAATACACAGGGTGAATGAGGGAACTAAACAGGCACAGGTGGAGGAAGATGAACTAATCAGGACTAACGAGAACAGGTGCAGATATGACTGAACGTAATCATGACATTATGGCCCCCTCGAGAAGGCGCAACCTCGCGCCGTGATGGCGACAAAGTTCAGGATGTAGAAATGAGGCGGCGGCTTCGGTGGAAGGCGTGGATCTGGTGACGAACAGGTGCCTGGTGTAGGCGGTACCATGGTGCCGCTGACGGAGGGAGGATCCAGAGCGGAGTCCTGACTGCAGGGGGGGATGGAACCCTGGGACCGATTGGCGGAGGTGGAACCATGGTGAGGGGAACCGGCAGAACAGAGCGGGTGACGGACCCAGGCGACATCGCAGCCCTGGAAGCTTGGCGCCGAGCCGCTGGTTCGTGGGACTGAGGCAGTGACGGGGATCCGGCTGAACGGGGCGACGATGTGGCGATTGAGGGCGACAGGGAGGTCAGAGGAAGGGAGGGGCCCAATGATGCCATAGGGGTGCAGGGTGTAGGCATCGCCGGAACCCCGGAAGTCTGTGGCAGAAGCTGGGCGTCGACCGCCGAAGGCCGATCTGGAGTTCCGAAGGAGCCCAGCGGAGTCTCCAGGCAGATGGGCCACGGCGGTGACGAGGGAGCGATGAGCCTAGGTGAAGGCGACGGGCAGACAGGCAGAGGTGGAGATGTGGGCCTGGAGGCCCGAGGTGCAGCCAGTGCCGAGCTGGTGACGGAGAAGCCTGAGGTGAGGCAGGTGAGCCGCACGGAGCTAGCGGCGGTGGCAAAGCCGAGGAGCTAGATGACACCAGTGGCGCCGACAGATCCAGGAGACTGGCCATAACCAGTGATGGCGATGGGATCAGGAAGTAAGACAGGGATGAAGGCTGAAGAAGATTTCCAGATGGGATCGGTGAAGAAGCTGTAGATTCGAGGGTGGGGACTTGGGTTAGAACTGGATCCGCAGACCATAGATCTTTTAAGTCAATGTCCGCTCCTGGCTCTGCCATGGACTGATCCGCCTACCTGGGCTCCGGGGCTTCGATGTTCTCTAGCTCCAGTTCTGGGATGGCCTCGGTGGGCGCCGACGGATCCAGGGGACTGGCCATAACCAGTGATGGCAATGGGATCAGGAAGTAAGACAGGGATGAGGGCTGAAGATTTCCGGACAGGACCGGTGAAGAAGCTGTAGATTCGAGGGTGGGGACTTAGGTGGGAACTGGATCCGCAGACCATAGATCTTTTAAGTCAATGTCCGCTCCTGGCTCTGTGATGGACTGATCCGCCTGCCTGGGCTCCGGGGCTTCCATGTTCTCTGGCTCCGGTTCTGGGACGGCCTCAGTGGGCGTAACCACCGTCGGTTCTCTGGTCGGAGAAGGAGGTGCAGTGCAGGTGAGTCCATCTTGTCTTTTTTACTCGATTTGAGGGTCAGTTATTCTGTCACATGTTAGCCGATGAAGGAAGATGCGTAACACAGAATACAGACAACATAGAGTTTACTGGTGACGAACATGTAGATAAGCATGACATTCAACAATAACTGACAAGGGATAGAACAGAACTGGGAGTATAAATACACAGGGTGAATGAGGGAACTAAACAAGCACAGGTGGAGGAAGATGAACTAATCAGGACTAAGGAGAACAGGTGCAGACATGACTGAACGTAATCGTGACACCATGAGACTACAATGGTTCAACCTTAATTTTATTTTTTGTTTTGTTTTTGCGCACAAAAAGTATTCTCGTCACTTCATAAAATTAATGTTAAACCACTGTAATCACATGAACTATTCTAACGATGTCTTTAGTGCCTTTCTGGGCCTTGAAAGTGGTAATTAAATGGCTAGAGTCATATACCTCTCGGATTTCATCAAAAATATCTTCATTTGTGTTACAATGATGAACGAAGGTCTTACGGGTTTGGAACGACATGAGGGTGAGTAATTAATGACACAATTTTCATTTTTGTGTGAACTAATCCTTTAACCATCATTGCCAAATCTTGATGCAATGCAACCAGAAATGGCAATCTTCTCATATACCAGTTCACTCCAATATTCATAACATGGCATATGAAAACAAAGGCCACTCAAAGAAGGGAAGTTAACTCCTTAAGGTCAAACACATGGAATATATTTCCCTTCAAAATATTTCCTTACTCATTTGCAGGAAAAACATATCGGCCCATCTGCTAATATGACCCTTTAGAAGGTCACTGGGAGCTGAACTTACGGGTCATAAAGTGAATATAGGAGGGTGATTAAATTTTGACCAGATTTTTCTGTGGTGGGAATGGTACCTCTTCTATATTCCCACACCTCATCAGAAAATTCTGGGTTCAGATAGGGAGTGAGCCTGGGAATGAGAGAGTTCCGAAGACATTGGCATCTCCAGTGCATTCCACCAGGAGATCTCAGCAAGCTTCAGGGACCAGCTCTGTAGTAACTCATCCATTGCTGAATTAATCACCACACATCAGGTTAACATGACAGATGTCACTTTCAGTTCAAACCAGCTCATGAGTCAAGGCTTCATACATTGTCATTGATTAGAATATATTGCAGAATAAAAATGTTAAGTGAGGTCCTCGCAATTAACCTTCTGTATCTTTTCCACTGGCTCTCGTCCATGACAGAACACTGTTCTTTTCATGAGTAAATGGTATTGAACTTTAACAGTTTAAGACATTTTGGACTAAGAGGTCTGAGCTGGCTACCACAAACAGAAACTGAATTAACCAATGAAACGTTTGAGCTGGAGTTTTTCCTGGCAACAGGATCACATTCTAAAGTGTCAGAAGTGGCACTATCTTGACTTTCAATCTGTAAAAGCCTATGATTATTTTAAATCATGCCAATAGCAATGTGACTGTGCAACTGTTCATTCAACTGTGTATAATACACTTGCATGTTTTGTTAATAACAACTAAACCAAAATAAACTATAAATATATCATTTAAAATATAATATAGCATGTTATTTTACAACATATGGTCTCTTGCAATGGAGCAAAACTAGCAAAGTGCCAAAATGAAAGAATAAGATAGACCTAAATAAGGCCCTAAAAATATTTACATAATCCATATTCCCTCTATAAAAGTGTGATAATGTGTAATAAATCAACATGACATGGTTCTACAGCCGACAGAATATTTTGCATGCATTCAACTGTTAATCATCCACCTCAGGAACGGCTGTAATTGGCGATAAATTCCATAGAAGACACACGCTGCTACAAATTTTTATAAAAATCTAATTATTCTAGTAATGTCACATGGGTTTGTCTCTTATTTGTCCAACAAGGTTGAACTTTATCTCTTATCATACACTAATGAAATAATGGGGCATCCTGCGCAGACTGTCTGTAACTGTACGCCCTGGACTCCTTTATGCCACAACAATAATACTTGTGCATGAAATATGTGGTGCAAGTGTGGTTCTGTGTTTAGAAATATAATTAGGATGAATACGCATAATGACTGAATGTTGAACATAGTTATGCACTGCTTTAAATGTGGAAGGTGGAACAGATCATGAGCAGTATACAGTATAAGTAAGTTATATGTTTGCTGCAATTTATTTCACCTACACTCTAAAAAATGCTGGGTTAAAAACAACCCAATTGGGTTTAAAAAAGGACAAACTCAGGGTTCAAACAAATCTTGGGTTGTTTTAACCCAGTGGTTGGGTTAAATGTTTGCCCAACGTGCTGGGCAGTTTTATTTAACCCAAAAAATTACTATATGGCTGGCTTGAAATGAACCCAAAATATGTTGGAAATTAAAAATCAGACACATAATTACTAGATGCAAAAATACTAATCAAAAGGTGAACATTTATTAATAAGCAATTTAACAAATGTTTATTGGGTTACACTTTATTTTAAGGTGTCTTTGTTACACTGCAATTATACATTTAAGTACTGAGTAATATTAAGTAACTACATGTACTTACTATAGGGTTAGGGTTTGGTTTAGGGTTAGTTGCATTTAATTATGCATAATTTATATATAGTTATTATTATAGTAACTACATGTAACATATGTAACAATGACACTGTAAAATAAAGTGTTACCGTTTACTGTTTCATTATTATTCATTAAACATTAATTTATGTTAATAAATGTTAATTTATTAAACATATTAGTAAACGTTAATTTCCAACATACTCTGGGTTCATTTTAAGTGAGCAATATAGTAATGTTTAAAAAATAGTTGTGTTAAATAAAACTACCCAGCAGGTTGGGCAAACGTTTAACCCAACCACTGGGTTAAAACAACCCATTCTCTGGGTTAAAACAACCCAAACTGGGTTGTTTTAACCCAGCATTTTTTAGAGTGTATGAATCTGATTTCTATAGGGCCCACTAGACCTTGATCAGGCTGATAGACCACATTGGACCACCAAAAACAATGTTCTAAAAACACTGTTTCCAAACAGGGACATAGACCTAATTTTCATAGACAAAAAAGCTTTTTTTTTTTTTTTTTAGCTTATAAAGTGCAGCAAACATGTACACTAAAAAAATGCTGGGTTAAAAACAACCCAAGTTGGGTTGAAAATGGACAAACCCAGTGGTTGGGTTAAATGTTTGCCCAACCTGCTGGGTAGTTTTATTTAACTCAACTATTGTTTAAAAATTACTGTATTGCTTGCTTAAAATGAACCCAAAGTATGTTGGGTATTAACAATTATTAATATGTTTAATAAATTAACATTTATTAATAAGTTTAATGAATAATAATTAAACATTTATTAAATTGCTTATTAATAAATGTTCACCTTTTGATTATTATTTTTGTCTCTAGTAATGTGTCTGATTTTTAATTTCCAACTTATTTTGGGTTCATTTTAAGCCAGCCATATAGTAATTTTTAAACAAAAGTTTAGTTAAATAAAACTACCCAGCATGTTGGGCAAACATTTAATCCAACCGCTGGGTCAAAACAACCCAATTGCTGGGTTTGTCCTTTTTTTTTTTTTTTTTTTTTTTTTTACCCAACTTGGGTTGTTTTTAACCTAGCATTTTTTAGAGTGTAGGCCTAAACTTTTCACTTGTACTGATCTGTCCATCTTAAAAACAGTTTGAAGTTTAGGTAAACGTTTAAAACCGTGCCTGCCATTTTCAGATTCAAATTACATTGAATATTGTTTTGCTACATTTACATGTAGGAGGGTCGTAGCGCCACAGAAAATTAATAGGCTGAAAGAATAAAACTTTTATCTATTCTCCATCACGAATCTGCCGTTTATAAAATTCAATAGGCCTATTTCAATTAAGTGAAACATATAGGCCTAATTGAAATGTTTAATTTGTTGACAATAAACCTTGTGAAGATTGTGTGTGAGGGTGTAATTAAACGTAAAAGTTTTTTTTAACTAATTAATAAAACATACGTACCAATAGGTAGTGCGAGGAAAAAAGGTAACCAGCACAGAATGAACATGCCCACTACAACACCAAGCGTCTTAGCAGCTTTCTTTTCTCTGGAAAACTTAAGTAATTTGACTGTCAGCGAGCTCCTCATGTGGCCTTTGCTGCAGTCATCCTGCGTCTGAGAGCCTTTATAATGGATCCTGAGCGTCAGCTCATTCGAGTCCATGTGCTCCTTCATCACTCCAGCCTCGAGGTTTTTCGTGGTTCTTTTGGCAACTATATACACGCGGAAGTACATGGCCAGAATCACCGCTAAAGGGATGTAGAAGGAGCCGAGCGAGGAAAAGAGCGCGTAAAACGGCTCCTCTGTGATGAGGCACACAGTGTCGTCCTCTGATGGAGGCTCTTTCCACCCGAGCAGAGGTCCTATGGAGATGACAAAGGCGAGAACCCAAACACCCAGCATGGCCAAGAGCGCCCTTTTCTCGGTCACAATGCTCGGGTACTGCAGCGGGTAACGCACCCCGATGTAGCGGTCTATGGAGATCACGCACAGGCTCATGATGGATGCGGTGCAGCACAGCACATCCACCGCAGCCCAGATGTCACAGAAAATCCTCCCGAACACCCAGTAGTTGAGAATTTCACGCGTGGCAGACACCGGCAGGACAGTTGTGCTCAGCAACAGGTCTGCCATGGCTAAATTGATGATGAAGTAGTTGGTTGGGATGCGCAGGTGCCTGTTGCACACTACGGAGAGAATAACGAGAATGTTGCCCACGATAGCAAACACAATAAAAGCGCCCAGAACCATGCCCAGTGGAAGCGCGCGGCTGAGTCTGAACGAGCTCGGTTCGGTCCCGTTTCCCGCGGAGCTCGAGTTAGACACGTCGGACAGTTCGGAGGAAGCATTACTCAAGAAGTTCACGGCATGATCTGTATCAGAACTCATCTTGCCTCTGCAGTACCTCCATACCAAAGTAAGAGCAGTTTTCACCTTCAAATGCGCAAATTGTTATTTCGGTATTCCAGAAAAAAAAAGCCAGACATGAAAATGACCTATTCAAAGGATCCGTACGTTCTGCTGCTCAACAAGCGTGACATAGGAAAAGTCCATAATTGTACAGATTGTAGGAAGTCCAGCTGAAGATGTGCGTGTCCGCAAACTTGGTTGGCTGAGTTCTCCGCAGTGTCTCTCCCGGTGTTCCCGTCTGATCCAGCGCACTGCCTCTGACCACTCCTGCATTCACCAAACCCCCTCCCCTGTGGAGACTACAGACCTGGCAAAGGGGTATATCTTCACGGCTTATTAACCTGTACACATATGGCAAGCCATTGTATCCTTCATTCCTTAAAACCTTTACCTTTACTAGCATCTATTTTTATGTTTTTAGTAAGTAATTCAATGGAGTCTTTTTTCAGTTTCGTCAATTACAGTAGCCTATAAATAAACAATATCTATTTTATTAGTTATTAGTATCCTTTGCTAGTCATATGTGCCATTAAATTCTATGGTTTAAAAGTTAAAAGCCAAAATCCGTAGACATATTTTTATAGATACACTGTAAACACGAATAAGTTGGCAAAACTCAAAAAAAATGAGGCAATCGGTTGCCTCAAAATTTTTAAGTTAAGAAATTCAAAGTTTAAGTAAGCAGAACTGGCAGATTTTTATTTTGTACTACTCATACATTTTAATTGTTCTTAACTTAAAATATCTGAGTACACTCATACATTTAACTTAAAATTATCATGTAACCTTAATGTAAACATTTTTATTAGTGTAAAATTAGCTAGCCATAACAAGCTAATTCAAAAAATGCTAACATGTTAACAATAGCATGGTATAGCAATTGCTGAAAGAATGCAACAATATAAAGCATTTATCATGCTTGCTCTCAAACCAAGCCGTATGCACCGCTTGTCACCATGATGGTAACTCTCCAAAAACCCACATTAACAGAAACTCTTCTGAATTAGCATAACAAAACATTAATCACAACTAAATCTCCCACTTAACATTAATCTTGCACAAAAAAAAAAACATTATATAACACTTATTTTTTAGCATTTACTCTCCCTTTCGAGTGCCATGGGCAAAGCATGCTGATAAAAACTCAAAACAATGAAACAGTTCAGTTTACTTAAAATATATCAGTTCTGTGAACTTGAAAGAAAAAGAAAGTGCTAAATACTCATAAAAGTTAATTTGACTGAACTAATTTGTTTAATTTAAGTTTGTCCTGCTCAAACCAATTAATTATTTTGAGTGTTAGGGTTTACAGTGTACACAAAGTTGTTGTTGTTGTTGTTTACTATACTTAGTAACTATTCAATCTTCGATTTTCCTGTATTGAATAGACTAGTTCCTGTGTATTTACTGTTTATTAGGCAATGGTATTATAATTGTTAGTTACATTTTTAATAACATTAAGCTCAAATAAGCCATTTAGCCATTCTAGTATTTTCAAATGACAAGTAAAATAAAATCATTTGTAACTATTGAGATGAGGAAAGTTGTTAGTTACAATAAAATCTAATCGCAAAAAAATGTGATCTGAGGAATAGTTAGGCCTACTTTTCACTACTAAGACAGTGACTAGTAGTCAATGAATAGAGTAATGATGAATCTAAAAGATCACTACTGAAATAAGTATTATCTAAAGAATAGTTAGTAGTGAAAAGATGCTAGTCACTACTGTACTGCTTGCAAGATGAAAACAGTTCGTTTTACAGAATAAATGTCACAACAGCTTGTCATATTACACCTATTTTGTCGTCATTCTGACACATGCAATTAAAATAAAGGGGTCACTAAAGGCCCCACAGCATGCTGTCAGGTAATGTAATACAATGTCAACAGGACAGCATGCCAATGCATACCAACCGCTCTATTCTTAGGATCATTCGCGATTTAAAATATGGAAAACTTGCAAACAATATCAAGGTTGTTGATGCATGGTGCTATCTAAGTGCAAATTTAAGTCTCAAGGACTCTGTTACTGTTCATATATACAATACCAAAAATGTCACACATGCCGCTTGTCCACAAGTTTCTATAAACGTTTATTTTTAGGCTTTAAGTACCACTTTTATTTCCTAAAACACATTTTCTTGTCTCTGCTCCTAGACAAATGAACTGCAGAAAGCACAAAGTCACTCACTGGCAAAGGTCTCAATGCTGTGCCATCTTTAAAGACTGCAGTGAGTGTCCAAATATTCCCGCAAATCATCTGTAATTTTGTAAACTAGCCACTAACTCAATCTCGTTGCAAATGCCAGCCAAACAGGAATATACTTTGACAGTGATGAAGCACTTAATGGATTGCGCCAAAAAACCAAAACAGAAAACAGATAACTCAAACAGATGGATGAAAACCTCCAAAAGTCAACTAATTTATACAAAAATCAAAGTAAATTACAGCTAGCGAGAGCTGTGTAAGAGGAACCAAGCCTGCTGTCTTGCAGGAATATCCTTGTTTTGAAGAAATTAAATAAGCCTTTTCATTAAAAGATCAGAGCATAGACTCTGAGTTTGCAGAGGCATAAAAGTGAGTCCAAACCTTAAGGATTGTTCATTACAAAGTGATATAGACACAGCCAATAGATTAAGGAGTCCTAAACTGCACTCTCACCAGAGGCTAATTGGAAACAGCAAAGCATGTGACGTGAAGGGGAAAGTTATATCCTTTGTGGATGGGTCGGTAGGCGATGGCACCAAATGTATGGCTGATGCATTTCAACCCAGACGCCAGTGCTGAGCTCAGGAGAAACAGCAGCCAGACTGCTGTGTGACCAGTGCAATAAATACACACATGCACACATACCCCACAGCACTGTATAGCTCTTGAAAACCATCCAATTATTAGCTCAAACACACTCCAAGTGAATTAAGGCGATTACATTTAATACCATCTCCACTTTGAGTGATGAATAGCATAAGGTGATGTGAAGTGAAAGGTGAGATTTGAAGGCACAAAAATGCTGAGCTGTCATCCACACCAAACTAAACTGCGCCATCTTCTCCCAGCGCGGCGGCAAGCGTCTGTCAAATGGCAGAGTGACAGTATATATACTCCATATCAGAGAGAAAGCATTTCTTTATGAATAAATCCCTTGAATGAATTTCATTTACATTATAGCCACAGTATATATGTTCTCATTCTTAAATAAAGAATTGCTTTTAAAATAATGAACCAAAATATTCATTGTTATGTGAAAAGATTATGAAAAAGAAAAGCTAGAGGTGTTTTGCAGTTCTATGCAGTGCGCATAATTAAGTTGGCATAATAAAGCATGGGAAGGAAATGTAATTAGTTGGCATCCTGTGAAGCCATAATATCACAGATGTCATATTGTTTTTTTCATCTTCCATAAGGATGAAAAACACTTTTGTCTATAAAATGGGCTTATTAAAATGCATGTCGAATAGTCTATACCAGTGGAGCTGATTTTGTTTCAGACCCATATTTTTAAATTGGACATCAAATTGAGGCCCAACACAGTACCAAATAAAATAGTTTATTGTATAAAAATAGACAAAAATGTCCTTAGATTCAAACACTTAAGTATATTAATATTACATCTTGAATCATTAACGACAAAGGCTAAATAGAAAAATTAGTTTCTAAAATTTTGGCTTCAAACACATTTTGTGAAGTTTAGGTCTCATGAGCAGCGTTGGGGAAAGTTACTTTTAAAAAATAATGCATTACAATATTGCGTTACTCACTAAAAAGTAACTAATTGCATTACTTAGTTACTTTTTATGAAAAGTAATGTGTTACATTACTTTTGCTTTACTTTTTCTCTCCTGGGCTGGGCTTGCTTGTTTGTTTTTTAATAACAAAAAAGTTCTATTTTTTGGCAAATGTTAAAGTGCCCCTATTATGCTTTTTTGGATGTAACATTTCATGCAATGTGTAATGTACAACCCGAATTCCGGAAATGTTGGGACGTTTTTTAAATTTAAATAAAATGAAAACTAAAAGACTTTCAAATCACATGAGCCAATATTCTATTCACAATAGAACATAGATAACATAACAAATTTTTAAATTGAGAAATTTTACAATTTTATGCACAAAATGAGCTAATTTCAAATTTGATGCCTGCTACAGGTCTCAAAATAGTTGGGACGGGGGCATGTTTACCATGGTGTAACATCTCCTCTTCTTTTCAAAACAGTTTGAAGACGTCTGGGCATTGATGTTATGAGTTTCTGGAGTTTTGGTGTTGGAATTTGGTCCCATTCTTGCCTGATATAGGTTTCCAGCTGCTGAAGAGTTCGTTGTCGTCTTTGACGTATTTTTCTCGATAGGTGAAAGATCTGGACTGCAGGCAGGCCAATTCAGCACCCGGACTCTTCTACGACGAAGCCATGCTGTTGTAATAGCTGCAGTATGTTGTTTTTTGCATTGTCCTGCTGAAATACACAAGGCCTTCCCTGAAATAGACGTCGTCTGGAGGGGAGCATATGTTGCTCTAAAACCTTTATATACCTTTCAGCATTCATAGTGCCTTCCAAAACATGCAAGCTGCCCATACCGTATGCACTTATGCACCCCCATACCATCAGAGAGGCTGGCTTTTGATCTGAACGCTGATAACACTCTGGAAGGTCTCCCTCCTCTTTAGCCCGGAGGACACGGCGTCCGTGATTTCCAACAAGAATGTCAAATTTGGACTCGTCTGACCATAGAACACTTTTCCACTTTGAAACAGTCCATTTTAAATGAGCCTTGGCCCACAGGACACGATGGCGCTTCTGGACCATGTTCACATATGGCTTCCTTTTTGCATGATAGAGCTTTAGTTGGCATCTGCAGATAGCACAGTGGATTGTGTTTACCGACAGTGGTTTCTGGAAGTATTCCTGGGCCCATTTAGTAATGTCATTGACACAATCATGCCGATGAGTGATGTGCGGTGTTGTCTGAGGGCCCAAAGACCATGGGCATCCAATAAAGGTCTTCGGCCTTGTCCCTTACACACAGAGATTTCTCCAGTTTCTCTGAATCTTTTGATGATGTTATGCACTGTAGATGATAAGATTTGCAAAGCCTTTGCAATTTGACGTTGAGGAACATTGTTTTTAAAGTATTCCACAATCTTTTTACGCACTCTTTCACAGGTCTGCCCATCTTTACTTTTGAGAGACTCTGCCTCTCTAAGACATCCCTTTTATAGCTAATCATGTTATAGACCTGATATCAATTAACTTAATTAGTTGCTAGATGTTCTCCCAGCTGAATCTTTTCAAAATTTCTTGCTTTTTCAGCCATTTATTGCCCCCGTGCCAACTTTTTTGAGACCTGTAGCAGGCATCAAATTTGAAATGAGCTCATTTAGTGGATAAAAGTGTAAAATTTCTCAGTTTAAACATTTGTTATGTTATCTATGTTCTATTGTGAATAAAATATTTGCTCATGTGATTTGAAAGTCTTTTATTTTTCATTTTATTCAAATTTACAAAATGTCCCAACATTTCCGGAATTCGGGTTGTAGCATAATAAGGCCCTTTCACACCAAAAATGAAATGAATAAGCCTAAAGTGGAAGGAAATGCATATTTACGCACAGCTCAAACAAACCTTTCAGCTGTGCTGCCATTCTGGATTAAAGAAGAATAGGATACAGGAGAAGGAAGTTCAACACTCTTATTTCTAAATCTAATCTAAAGTAATTTTTGCTTATACTAATATATTAGTATGACTGAGTTAGATCATTGAAAGTCAGCAGCAAAGACGTCGGTTAATAAAGTGAGATTAAATACATTTGTGTAATTTAAGATAGTAAATTATTACAGGTTTGCATAAAATTCTGAGATTACATTTTACAGTTTTTATTCATTTTGAGGATATTTTCGTGCAGGTGAGATGAGTAAATGCATGTTCACATTTAGTCTAGAACTACAATAACCATCATATTTACACAGCGCACACAACACTTTATACAGCACTTTTACAGCACTTTATTTCTCTCAACATGGGTACAGGAGAGCTGTCAGTCAATAAATGTGAAAAGTAACTTGCATTATTTGAAAAAGTAACTTAGATATTTTGTTGTAAATTAAAAAAAGAATACGTTACTTTACTAGTTACTTGAAAAAAGTAATCTGATTACGTAACTGAAGTTACTTGTAATGCGTTACCCCCAACACTGTTCATGAAAAAAATTCATTATTTTGTGAATTTGTATGATTTGATTCAAACAGAAGCATATGGTTTTTAGAAAAAATTAATAAATAAAGAAAGGTCCACCCCTAAACCCAACCCTCAATGGGGGTGTGAACACATCAACGTATGAATAAGATTGCACAAATTCATTCAAATTCGCCACCATTTTGTCAAAACATAAGAATGTGTTGCTGTGGCGCAAACTATGTACCATCTTTTAACAGAAAGTTGCATGTGAATCCAATGATTAAACTTTATTACATTTATACAGAGAAGTGAAGTATTTTAGTAACCTAAAAGTACCAATCTAGGCTCATGTAAAATAAAACGTGCCTGTGATAAATGATATTACAAAATTATATTATGTTGTTTCTTAAATATACATGTTTAGAGTTTTGCAAAAATGTAGGTATAGAAGCAAGTTTTTCAAATGAGCCTGTTGCAAAGTATGCAAGGGTATTTTAGTCAAAAACTACAAATGACTCAAACCATAAAGTTTTTATCACCTGTTTTCATCTACATCATTGCAAATCCTGTAAGCCTGCATGTTTTACCATATTACTGTATGTCCCTAAAACACACATAGTGCCTGTGAAAGGTTTATTTAGGACTAAGTGCTGAAATAATTTCATCATGGATGAATTAGACAGCTGAGAAAGATGATTATGATATTACTGTATCCATTAGGATTTCAACATTAATCCCTATCTTGTATGAAGGGCACAGTTATGGAATCCAAGCTTTTCTGAGCGACTCCTGTTATGGAAGCAAGAAAAACTCATCGTAATTCATCTGTCTGGACTGTGGCCAAGGGTACAAGACATTTAGCTGCAGAGTTGTGAGGCTTTTAGTGAGAAAGGCAAACAATATTATGCTCAAATTCTATGGCTAGCTATACAAATAAATACAAAGGTTTGTTTAATAAAGTAAAAGTGATTGTAAGTTTTGTTTTCGCTATGAACTTTTTGCCGGTTTAAGCGACAAGCTTAAACTTTAATCATTGACAGTGAATTCCTCTTGAGCACTGCTTACACTCTATGATGGAGATAATGAAGCTAGACAGTTATGTAACTCAGAGTCACAATATAAAAATGTTTGCTTACATGTGTGGGAAACGTTTGAATTTTGCTGTCGCCCTACCATTTCAAAACCTTCCCTTCGCCACTTAAAGCAGTTGTAAAGTGACTGGTGTATAAATATATAGTCAAATACATTCAGATGTGTATTAATGATTCCCCAGAGGACCATTAATTTACTAGAGGATCTACATATGCCACATATGGTATTTTACTGCAATATACTATTGTTTGTTCTCATGTCTTATTCCCATGGCCTTTTTAAACTGACTATTGAAAATGTTTATTCTAAACTTATAGATATTCAAAGGTTTGATTTATTGTTTTAGGATTTGTAACAATATTGGAAAATATTACTGTTTTTAGTGTATTTTGATGAAATAATGGCAGCCTCGTGAGACCTTTATACGAGACTTCTTTCAAAAGCATTAAACCAACTCCAAATTTTTGAACGTTAGTGTAGATTTATAATTAAATCATTCATTTATCAAGACATTTTCCAGCATGTTTTGTCTATAGGCTTTCATAATGTCTTTGGTCACAGCAGTCTCAGCAGTCAAATATACTGTATGTCAAATGGTAATTTTGTAAGATTAATGCGAATACCTGCTAAATTGATATTGCTCTTGACGCCTGTGGAATATGAGCATTATTTTAAGACACTGGTTTGGAAATATCACACAGTCTCACAGGCAGAAGAGAATAATGCCAAGAGTTTATCATGGGACACGGGCCATCAATCCATGAGATTTATCTTAATATTAATATCCTGCATGTTATGAGGATAGCATCTCTTACCTTTGCTTTTGTGCTTCACATGCTGGAACACAAAGTACCAGACATCGGTATAATTCGCCCATAGCAGGAAGTGGCTCCTTTTGAATTCCGTACTAGATATGAGATAGTTAGATAGAGTGAAAATACAAATGACTATCATACCCGGACCCTTTGTTGGTAATGTAACAAGCTTTATCTAAAAGTAATGCATAAAAATAAGTAAATTATCATAAACTGCAGAATTGGATTTCTAGAAAAAGGACATTCACATAAATTTAGGCTACATACTGATGATTTTTTTTTTCTTTTCCTGCATTTCAGAACCCTTTTCGTCTTTGCGCTTTGGGAAATGTACTTAATCTATCACTCTTTCCCCCAGATTTTAATGTGGGACAGAATGGAGAGATGCGGGATAAAGATTGCAGGAAATTATACAAGGGTCATATTGCCCTGATAAAGGAAAAACTCCAGAAATGGAAGATCACAGTGAACACAGACATGAATACTAATTCTTTACACTCATTAGAGAGCATCCACAGCTAAGGAAAAGAGTACTCTAAAGATAAAATTAACAGAAAAGAGTCATCAGATCTGCACTGCATTATACATAATTACATACTGTAGCAGACACTTTTATCCCAAGCGACTTACCTTGAAAATCACAAGCAATCATATGCAATTTCATGAATAATCCAGAGTAAGCTGGAGCGTGACTGGAAAAGTTGAGGAAAGAGGGGGAAAGGAGGCAAAAAAAAGACATGCTTTTATTTAATATTAGATTTATATTTGTATATGCAAATTAAACGAGTAGGATGGTCATTGACATTCTCAGTGCAGTCCATTGACATACTGCCATGTCTATGTATGTGTGTCCACTGATGAATCTGTGTTCAATAAACAAGAGGGACCATGAGGCTCTTTGACTTCCTTTTAGATATTTATATATAGAGTAGTGGCTTTATTGAATAGCATAAAATAAATACATAGCAGATAACTGTCAAAACTTGCAATAAAACACAAAATTTATTCTGCATTGGTAAGGTTGCCATTTTCTTTTAACTAATAAGACATTATTTTATATTGGTAGCACCCGGTGTGTTTTTCTTTCTACTATAAGTTGAGACTTCTGCTGCATTACAATGACGTCCAAACACCAGATCCATTTTAAACAACTGTCTCCTTCGTAAATAATAATAACTACTATTTACTTTCTGTTAACATCTGACCTAACCCTTAGCCCTTTGTCCGCATTTGTAGCAGCTGGTTTCACAGTGCTGTCCTCCCTTGTGCTCTAAAACAGAGCTACAAAAATCAGGACAGCAGTCAAACTCTGGCTGCAGTTTATTATTGTTTATGTAGATGTTTTATTTATGGTTATTATTAAGCTCATAAAAAAGCGAGTTGTAATTGGATGATATAAATACTTCAATGTTTATGTCGCTGCTTGCTGTGGCTGAAGCATTTTTTTTTTTTACTTTGTTAAATTCTCAAGTTACATTTTAAAGTAAAGTGAAAGAATGCACATCTGCATGTCATTTATATTTAATCCACAAATTCCCAGGTAATATTTTGATAAATGTGTCCCGAAAGAGAGCGTACAAAGTTTAAGTAACTTTAGTATATGACCCGTAGGGACCCAAGAAGATTCTCCATGCTTCCGAGTTTAAATGAGTTTTGCACATTTTCTCAGCTCCTGTGAGACTTTCTGGAAAAACAGCAGAATTTCCCAGTCTGTGGCCCTGAAAAGATGTGATTTCACAGTGATTTAGCGTTCTCAGTTTGTATCGCTCAGCAGGTCTCTGTTGTCACTAGACTGGAATGAATGACGCTGGATGTACGTTGGAGCTGGAGGGTCAGCGTGCATCTCCAGTAAATGTGGAGTTGAGTTTCGTCATAGCTCGACGTCCAAAAAAGACAGTAATCTATCAAAATCAGCAACTTCGATTGGGTAGCATGAAAACTGCTAACAGCACAATCATTTAAAATGAAAAATAACCTTATCCTGAATGGATAGGTTTGGCCAAAAGACATGGAAAAGTATTAAAAAGATGGACCTTAAAGCTCTTCCCACTGGAATCAGCACTCTGTTTTTTCACACCCAAAATAAAGTTAGGCTGAGGGAAGCCTAAAGCAGTCAATTATAAATTGGCCTCACTTTGGTCCAAACTATACTGTAGAGACAGAACTGTTTCACAGTCAATACTGTATGATCCAAAATAACACACTTCTACTCAGCCATAGCTTATACAGTATATTTCTATCATGACAACTCTCTGAAGATTTTTAGCATGGTAATGGATATGACAATGTTAATGCATTTGGTCTTGGCGGAACAGATCTGCTACGCTTCTGCTGCTGATATTGCTGCTGCTGCTGCTGCTGCTGATTATTGCTGATGATGATGATTAATGCTGCTGCTGATTATTGCTGCTGCTGTTGATTCTTGCTGCTGCTGTTGATTATTGTTGCTGCTGTTGATTCTTGCTGCTGCTGTTGATTATTGCTGCTGCTGTTGATTCTTGCTGCTGCTGTTGATTATTGTTGCTGCTGTTGATTCTTGCTGCTGCTGTTGATTGTTGTTGCTGTTGATTCTTGCTGCTGCTGTTGATTGTTGTTGTTGTTGATTCTTGCTGCTGCTGTTGATTATTGCTGCTGCTGTTGATTGTTGTTGCTGTTGATTCTTGCTGCTGCTGTTGATTGTTGTTGCTGTTGATTGCTGCTGCTGCTGTTGATTATTGTTGCTGCTGTTGATTATTGCTGCTGCTGTTGATTGTTGTTGTTGTTGATTAATGTTGCTGCTGTTGATTATTGCTGCTGCTGTTGATTATTGTTGCTGTTGATTATTGTTGCTGCTGTTGATTCTTGCTGCTGCTGTTGATTGTTGTTGCTGTTGATTCTTGCTGCTGCTGTTGATTGCTGCTGCTGCTGTTGATTGTTGTTGCTGTTGATTCTTGCTGCTGCTGTTGATTGTTGTTGCTGTTGATTATTGCTGCTGCTGTTGATTGTTGTTGCTGTTGATTCTTGCTGCTGCTGTTGATTATTGCTGCTGCTGTTGATTGTTGTTGTTGTTGATTCTTGCTGCTGCTGTTGATTATTGCTGCTGCTGTTGATTGTTGTTGCTGTTGATTCTTGCTGCTGCTGTTGATTGTTGTTGCTGTTGATTGCTGCTGCTGCTGTTGATTATTGTTGCTGCTGTTGATTATTGCTGCTGCTGTTGATTGTTGTTGTTGTTGATTCTTGCTGCTGCTGTTGATTATTGCT
Organism: Mylopharyngodon piceus; assembly: GCA_039654765.1. Lineage (NCBI taxonomy): Eukaryota > Metazoa > Chordata > Actinopteri > Cypriniformes > Xenocyprididae > Mylopharyngodon > Mylopharyngodon piceus. The sequence continues at coordinate 21,112,004 of CM077461.1, forward strand.
GCTGCTGTTGATTGTTGTTGCTGTTGATTCTTGCTGCTGCTGTTGATTGTTGTTGCTGTTGATTCTTGCTGCTGCTGTTGATTATTGTTGCTGCTGTTGATTATTGCTGCTGCTGTTGATTGTTGTTGTTGTTGATTAATGTTGCTGCTGTTGATTATTGCTGCTGCTGTTGATTATTGTTGCTGTTGATTATTGTTGCTGCTGTTGATTATTGCTGCTGCTGTTGATTGTTGTTGTTGTTGATTCTTGCTGAGGCTGACATTGTTTATGCTGCTGCCGTCGGTCTCTGTGCACGGAAAATTCTGTCAGTTACGTCACGTGAGGTGTCGGTCTTTGGTATCGGGGGTATTTTTACGAGTACGAGTACAAGTACATGAGCTTGGTATCGGGCCCGATACCGATACTGGTATCGGTATCGGTGCATCCATAGTGATTACTTGTCTTTCGAATATTTGGGTATTGTGTTAAAAGGTGCTCCTCGCATTCTATTTATAGTTATTTACAGGCCTCCAAAATACTCTCCAGCCTTTGTTGAGGATTTTACAGAACTGTTATCAGCAATTTCCTCAGAGTTTGACTGTTTTGCTATTACTGGGGACATTAACATCCACATAGATAATGCAGAATTCAATATGGCAAAAGAAATCATAACTGTTTTGAATACTTTTGATCTGACTCAGCATGTACATGGACCCACACACAATCGTGGACACACTCTAGATTTACTTATCAGTAAGGGTCTAAACATTTCATCCATTGTCATTAAGTATATAGCGCTATCTGATCATTTCTGTATTTTCTTTGATATATTGATCTCTCCTACTGTTGAAGCTAGATCTATCTCGGTCAAAAAGCGATGCTTAAATGAGAACACTAGTGTGCTGTTTATGAAGGCTATATCTTTAACACCAAGCATATCTGCAGACTCTGTTGATTTTCTCCTTGATTCTTTTAACACAAAAGTCAAGAATGTTATTGATAACATTGCTCCTGTAAAAAATCAGGAAGAAGTGTAGCAGACAAAAAGCGCCTTGCAGAAACTCAGCAGTGCAAAATATGAAAAGACAATGCAGAAAAGCTGAGTGCATGTGGCGAAAGACAAAACTTGAAATCCACTATAACATCTATAAAGATAACCTTCATGCTTTCAATGTGGAACTAGGCAAAGCTAGACAGACCTTCTTCTCAAATATTATAAACAGCAACTTAAACAACACCCGCACTCTTTTTGCTACTGTAGAGAGACTAACAAACCCCCCAAGTCAGATTCCCAGTGAAATGCTCTCAGACAGCAAATGCTGTGAGTTTGCTTCCTTCTTCTCTGAGAAAATCAATAATATCAGAAAGGCGATCAGCACATCCTTGAGCTGCACTGGGGTAAAACAGATCAGATCACAACCTTTAGAAAGTAGCTATTATGTCTGATTTCGAAGCAACTGATGGTAGAATTTTGGAAGAAACAGTACAGCACCTTAAAACATCAACCTGCGCCCTTGACACACTTCCCACATCTTTTTTCAAAAGTGTGTTTAACTGTTTAGAAGCAGATCTCCTAGAAGTGGTAAACACCTCATTTCTTTCTGGGACTTTTCCAAAATCCCTGAAAACTGCAGTTGTTAAGCCCCTCCTGAAAAAGAGCAATCTGGATAACACCATATTGAGCAACTACAGACCAATCTCAAATCTTCCTTTCATAGGCAAGATCATTGAAAAAGTTGTTTTCAATCAGCTGAACAAATTCTTAAGCTTGAATGGATACTTTGACAACTTTCAATCTGGTTTCCGACCGCATCACAGCACAGAGACAGCGCTCATAAAGATAATAAATGATATTTGCCTAAACAGGTAAATTATCAGTGCTGCGTTTGACACTGTCAATCACAACATACTTCTTGACAGGCTGGAAAACTGGGTTGGGCTTTCTGGGATGGTTCTTAAATGGTTCAGGTCATACTTAGAAGGGAGAGGTTATTATGTGAGTATTGGTGACCATAAGTCTGAGTGGACATCCATGACATGCGGAGTCCCTCAAGGTTCAATACTTGCACCCCTCTTGTTCAACCTATATATGCTGCCACTGAGCCAAATAATGAGAAAGAACCAAATTGCATATCACAGCTATGCAGATGACACCCAGATTTACCTTGCCCTATCACCTAACGACTACAGCCCCATTGACTCCCTGTGCCAATGCATTGATGAAATTAAAAATTGGATGTGCCTAAACTTCCTTCAGTTAAACAAAGACAAAACTAAAGTCATTGCGTTTGGAAACAAAGATGAAGTTCTCAAAGTGAACACATACCTTCACTCTAGGGGTCAAACAACTAAAAATCAAGTCAGGAATCTTGGTGTGATTTTGGAGTCAGACCTGAGTTTCAGTATCCATGTAAAAACAATAACTAAATCAGCATATTATCATCTCAAAAATATTGCAAGAATTAGATGCTTTGTCTCCAGTCAAGACTTAGAGAAACTTGTTCATGCTTTCATCACCAGCAGGATGGATTATTGTAATGGACTCCTCCCTGGCCTTCCCAAAAAGACCATAAGACAGCTGCAGCTCACACAGAACGCTGCTGCCAGGATTCTGAGCAGAACCAGAAAATATGAACACATCACACCAGTCCTCAGGTCCTTGCTCTGGCTTCCAGTTGCATTGAGAATTGATTTTAAAGTACTGTTACTTGTTTATAAATCACTCAATGGCCTGGGACCTCAATACATTGCAGATATGCTCATAGAATATAAACTTAACAGATCACTTAGATCATCAGGATCAAGTCACTTAGAAATACCAAGGGTTCACTCAAAGCAAGGAGAGTCTGCTTTTAGCTGTTACGCCAGCCGCAGCTGGAAGCAGCTTCCTGAAGAGATCAGATGTGCTCCAACAGTAGCCACATTCAAATCCAGACTCAAAACATATCTTTTTATCTATGCATTTACTGATTGAGCACTGTGCTATGTCCGAACTGTTTGCACTTTATTTTATACGTATTATCTTTTTATTCTTTTAATTCTTTTTCTTGTTTTTATTTCATTTTTAATGCATTTTATATCAATCTTTTATGTATCATCTTTAAATCTTGCTGTCTGGTTGAAAGAGCTGGGAGAATTAGGAAGTAAGCATTTGTTATCCCTGGATGGAGTTAGTCCAGGAAGATTTGTCTGTAAGGGTACTGTTTAAACGCACAGCTACCTGACAAATATTTTTACAGTTATTCCTCTGCGTGAGGAAGATCCATTTAGATCCGCTCTGATGGATAGATCCATTTAGATCGCTCTGACGGACAACAAAGTTGAGTAGAGTTATCCCTGGATGGAGCTCTGGATAGAGTTAGTCCAGGATGATTTATCTGTAAGGGTACTGTTTAAACGCACAGCTACCTGACAAATATAAATATTTTTACAGTTATCCCTCTGCGTGAGGAAGATCCATTTAGATCCGCTCTGATGGATAGATCCTTTTAGATCCGCTCTGACGGACAAAAAAGTTGAGTTATCCCTCCAGCGTGAGGAAGATCCATTTAGATCCGCCCTGATGGATAGATCCATTTAGATCCGCTCTGACGGACAACAAAAAACTCCCTGAAACTTCCTAACTCTTCCATCCAGATAGCGGTATTCTCTGTTTTTACTGTTATTTTTATTTCTTATGCGTTCCATTTTTATTATTATGTATTTAGTTCTTCTTTATGTAAAGCACTTTGAATTACCATTGTGTATGAAATGTGCTATACAAATAAAATTGCCTTGCCTTGCCTAATGATTATTGCTGCTGCTGTTGATTATTGCTGCTGCTGCTGATATTGCTGCTGCTGATGATGATTATTGCTGCTGCTGTTGATTATTGTTGCTGCTGTTGATTATTGCTGCTGCCGCTGATTATTGCTGCTGCTGTTGATTATTGCTGCTGCTGTTGTTATTGCTGCCGCTGATTATTGCTGCTGCCACTGATTATAGCTGCTGCTGTTGATTATTGCTGCTGCTGATGAATATTGTTGCTGCTGTTGATAATTGTTGCTGCTGTTGTTGATATTGCTGCCGCTGATTATAGCTGCTGCTGTTGATTATTGTTGCTGCTGCTGCTGATTAGGGCTGCAACAAACAATTATTTTGATTATCGATTAATCTAACGATTATTGGAACGATTAATCGACTAATCATCGATTATTACACTGATTAATCAGTATGCTTTGTTCGATTATTCAACTAGCAATTAGTTAAAATATTGAGTTATACTTTAACTAATAAATAAAACAAGGAAATCTCTTCAGCTTTTGAAAGTGTATTTTTAATGAATTTGTTAAAAAACATTCTGTTAAAAATGACTGGTACTGTGTTTTTATTAAGTCTGGGAATTGTAATAACTTTTTAATAAGTAAAAATATGCAATATGTAATATTGTGCATATTTTTTTTGAAAATGCTCCTCTAGATTTCTTCTTTTTCTTTTTTTTTTTTTTATATAACTATTGAGTTTATGGTCATTGAATGGCTTTCCTGAGGTAAATGTAACATTTTGTGACATATTTGTTTTCAAGCTGTTTTAATGACGTCTTTCTGTGGTAGAAACTCTGATTAAGTGATTACATTAGAGATGGATTCATTTCAGTTCAAGTTGTACTGTATCTTTCAACATACTTTTTGATGTTCATTTATGTTTATTTCGTGCTGTAATAGCAGAGAGAAAGAGATAACAGGTTCACATGCTGCTTGACCTGAGGTGCTACAGCGATCTGTCACTACACATTAAAGAGCGTCAAAACCACATGTATTGTTTGAATCCCGTAGTAAAATTGACAGAATTTCAAAGCTGAGACTTTGTTTTATATCAAAAGTAACTTGATCTGTCTTAACTGTCTGCGCATTATCTGTGTCCTCTTTGCTCTGCAATGTATCTTTCACTGCGTGAGAAAATGGATGTGTGGCGTGAGAACAGAGAACAGTGAGTTTGAATGAGAGTTGGTGGCCCTGCATGACAGCATTTTTTGTAGTTATGCTAAACGTTATGTTTGTTATGTTTTATGCTAAGTTAAACTCGCACATTTTACAGGTTCGACTTCGTTTGCACTCCGAAGCACCGTGTCTTCTTCTATTGGATTCAATCTGGGAGAGCTGCATTACAGTATTGCGCTACAGCGGCCCACTGGTCAAACCGCATTATTGCAGGCCCTTACATAGGTCATACGAGATCAAAAGACTATTCGACAACAAAAATATTTGTCGACAATTTCTTATTGTCAACGTTGTCGATAATGTCGACTACTCGTTTCAGCCCTACTGCTGATTTTTGCTGCTGCTATATTGCTACTGCTGTTGATTATAGCTGCCGCTGATTATTGCTGCTGCTGTTGATTATTGCTGCTGCTGCTGTTGATGTTGCTGCTGCTGCTGCTGCTGCTGCTGATATTGCTGCTGCTGATGATGATTATTGCTGCTGCTGCTGCTGATATTGCTGCTGCTGATGATGATTATTGCTGCTGCTGGTGATTATTGCTGCTGCTGCTGTTGATATTGCTGCTGCTGATGATGATTATTGCTGCTGCTGCTGATATTGCTGCTGCTGATGATGATTATTGCTGCTGCTGCTGTTGATATTGCTGCTGCTGATGATGATCTTTGCTGCTGCTGCTGATATTGCTGCTGATGATGATGATTATTGCTGCTGCTGGTGATTATTGCTGCTGCTGATGATAATTATTGCTGCTGGTGTTGATTATTGCTGCTGCTGTTGATATTGCTGCCGCTGATTATTGCTGCTGCTGTCAATTATTGCTGCTGCTGTTGATTATTGCTGCTGCTGTCGATTATTGCTGCTGCTGCTGATGATTATTGCTGCTGGTGTGATTATTGCTGCTGCTGTTGATATTGCTGCTGCTGTTGATATTGCTGCCGCTGATATTGCTGCTGCTGATGATGATTATTGCTGCTGCTGTTGATTATTACTGCTGCTGTTGATTATTTCTGCTGCTGATGATGATTATTGCTGCTGCTGTTGATTATTGTTGCTGCTGTTGATTATTGCTGCTGCTGTTGATATTGCTGCCGCTGATTATACCTGCTGCTGTTGATTATTGCTGCTGCTGTTGATTATTGCTGCTGGTGTGATTATTGCTGCTGCTGTTGATATTGCTGCTGCTGTTGATATTGCTGCCGCTGATATTGCTGCTGCTGATGATGATTATTGCTGCTGCTGTTGATTATTACTGCTGCTGTTGATTATTTCTGCTGCTGATGATGATTATTGCTGCTGCTGATGATGATTATTGCTGCTGCTGCTGATTATTGCTACTGCTGGTGCTGCTGCAGAGCAAGTACAGAAACTTGCTACTGCCAATACATACAGTACACTGATATGCTACCGTGAGAAAGTAAGACATGCTGCCCATTGCAGATCAATACAGAAAATTACCCATTGCAGATCAATACAGGTGGAGCTGGGGGAGGTGGAGGGTTTCAGAGGAACTCTGAAATCACGCTGCAAACTGCTAAAGTAAAAGCTAACCAGCTATTTAAATGTTGAGCAGCAAGCTCATTGGCTGCAGATGAAACAGGAACCAATCAGCTTGTGGCATGTATTAATGATGTCAATATCATCAGGTTGCATTAAGGATCCATCAGCCTGTGCCATCTAGACGTTTCAGTTTATGTAAAACATTTTTGGAATATATTCCTAAATTCATGATGCAAAATTAAATACAAAACTAAATATAATTCTAAATTTCAAACATTAACCTGTCACAGAAGGTTGAAGGAAGAACAAGAAGATGATCAAATCTTCAAATCTAATAATCCACTTCAAAGACCTGATTAAGATTAAAGGGTAATAAATGCTGTAAAAAATATCTTGCACCATCATGTTAGTTAATGCATTAACTAATGTTATCAAATGAGACATTGTAAAGTGTTAACGTAAAGGGTTATCAAAATATTTAAATATCCTTAATAGATATAAATTCAGAGGCAAAATTTTATAACATGTTGTTGAGATATTTTTTGAAATTTAATTTCAAATAATACATCTAATTAAGTTAATTATTATTAAGACCATTTTATTTTATTCAAAGACCATTTAAGACCTGTGCAGATTAAATGAATCTCCATGACACCTAAAGAGTCATGGGAAACTGAACTAAGGGACACATGTGACTGAAAATAAAAGTCCATGAAAACAGAAACTAGCTAACTGAACATAACTGTGACATAACATAGTACCATGCCATTGCATAGTTCAGCCCATAAGAAGCTATTGTAGTGGGTTTTAAAGTTGTTTTACTTAATGGATTTTGTGTGCTTTACTATAATCTACACTATCTGGGAGGACATTCTTTGGTAAGTTCCCCACAATGATGAAATAAGGGATGCTGGAGCAATACAATGAATAACAACCAAATCTCATTCCAGGAATGAGATAAAATTCAATTTGGGCATTCGTAAATAAATCAGAAGTTACAAAAATAGGCAGGCTAATTTTGTGCCATGTTACATCCACGTGCTTTCTTCAAGACATTAACAATAGAGATTAGAGGGCTGGGAAAACTTTCTTTAAGCCACTATTTTAATGGCCCTGTTTATTTGCTAAAAAAAAATATCATGTTATATCACTACAAGATAAATGCAGTAATGTCTGGAAATCATGAGACCAGCTTGTGATTGAACAGTTCTGTGTGGCTGCATTCTGATTCATCACCCAAACAAACCATTGTTTTCTATTTGTATGAGCGGAGTAGCAGATGTTCATCTGTACATTGGAGACCTCATGTTTTGAACAATAAAAACATTGTTATTGTTGTGCTGTAATGTTAATCCACAGAAGAAAATCAATGACATTTTGAGTCTTTCAGTGTTTTATATAAAGAGATATTGGATGATATTTTTAAAATGTCATTCACTGAATTTAGACAATCAGTATTATTCAGCATAATGGGCATTACTGACCGACTGGTTCACAGGGACACGTTTACTTACAGGGATACGTCATCTTTAAAAAAACATAGTTTAAAAAAGTTTAAAATATTAGTATGTTTCACTTCAGAAGACACTGAATCATCAATTGGGGTTGTATGGATTACTGTCCACAACGGGATTAGATGGATTCAGATGGATTACTGAATACAACTGTTAGTTTTGTGTGGTTTTTGAGCCTGAGATTGTCTGTTTGTGTGCAGTATTACTTTTACAAGCTGGCTCAATCTTCTTCCAAACATTTCTTCCCTATAGGTGAGCATGCAAACCTTCCTTCAAAGTGAAATTTTCCAGGAAGTCAAAAAGTCACCTTTAAAAAGGAAGGAAGACTCTAATATTAATACAATATTCTTTGCCATGATTAATAATATTTTATTAAATTCACTTATTACCATAATGGTACTGTGTCTGGCATGACTAATTTACGGTGAAACAAATGACAGAAATCCACGGATTCTAACTGTCTGCATTACCAGACAGGCACGGCTTGTATCTGTGAGGCTGAAGGGCTTCTGGAGTGACTTTGGAACAGAGACAGAGATCAAGCCCAGAAAATTAAGGGTTAATCTCCTGAGGATGCTAGACTCATCACACCATACTTCCCTCACTACCTGCGGCTTTTAGCTCTGTGAATGGTCCCCTTTCCCAACATCACCTGTTACCACAATGCTGAATTGTGGTACCGGTGTTATCATCAGAAAATCAATAGTGGCTGCTAGACGAGTAAACAAGGTCAGGCTGAACCACATCTGATTCATACAGGTCCATATAGTCCAAAATGGACTCACTGGAAAATGACAAGTGCTGGGTTTTAGTTAGATTAATAAGCTTAATTCATCCTCACAATGCCCTGATAGAACTGGTGACGACAATAGCACCCAGTCGATACGGCACGCATGATCTGTTGCGTTGGTTGCTTTTTTTAAAAAAGCAAACTGATTCATATATTTAATTGAATAAAAATCTAAAGATAATTGGTAATATTGGATGCACACAGTTTGCTGGGGAGTATTAACGAAGCTTATCAATGGTTGCATTCAAAATGCATGTAAAATGACTAATTGAATGAATGAAACATGAGGGCTTCTGAATATGCATGAGACATAAGAATAACCCCTTAATTAGCCCTGGACACTGAAGTCTTTTCACAAGCTCTCAAAGCTCTGAATGAGCACTCACACAAAATGACTGCATACGCACATACTGTATTTATGAACATCAGGACTGAATACATTTTTAAAATATATATATATATATATATATCTTACAGTTTTTTTTTTAATACTAATAATACACTTAATTTAGGATACATTTTAACAATGTTTTAAATTCAATTCTGATTATTATTATTAACACTTGCAAGTGCAAGTGACAAAGCTGCATAATAAACCGCATTCAAAATACATTTTTTAAACAAATGTTTTAATTCATTAATATTTAAATTAAAAAAGACTAATAATAATAATGAACTTAATTAGATGTATTATTTGAAATTAAATTTCAAAAAATATCTCAACATGTTATAAAATTTTGGAATTTATATGAATTTATATCTATTAAGGATATTTAAATATTTTGATAACCCTTTACGTTAACACTTTACAATGTCTCATTTGATAAGATTAGTTAATGCATTAACTAACATGAAGGTGCAAGATATTTACAGCATTTATTACCCTTTAATCTTAATAAAAACGTTCATGTTAGTTCACAGTACAATAACTAATGATAACAGATACAACTTTTAATTTTAAAAAGGTAGTAAATACTGAGATCATGTAATGATTCCACTGAAGAAACGTTTGATGTCAGGAAATATAGGCTGGAGAGATCAGTATATAAACAATCAAACTCTTTATTAAACAATAAGGTGAAGATGGCACAGTGAAAACAACAGGCAGCGATGACGGTGAAAGTAGATGGGGAACAAGCAGGTGAGGTTCCACACACACGTTAACAGTCACTGAGGTGCTATGGTAAATTTCCTTTGTCTTGCAGATGTTCCTCATGGGAACGAGAATGAACAGGAACAAGGAGCCGGAAACGAGGAGTAGGACAGAGGTGAGTATACTTCAGGTAAGTCACAATCCAAATGATGTGTGTGGAGTGTCCTTATATCTGGTGCTGTGGTGATGAGGTGATTGATGACAGCTGGGGATGATTGTGAAATGTGTGCAGGTGGTGGACCAGGAAGGATTCTGGGAGATGTAGTGCTGAAGGTGACAGGCATGGTAATTGGAGATAGTTGACAGATGAGAACCCATATGCAGTTTATTTACAAAAACTTGAACAAATACAAAAATAAACAGAAGTGGCTTGACGGAGAAAAAAAAAAAAAAAAAAAATCATGAATAAAACATGAACTTAAACTTAGCAACAGCAGTAACAGGGAACAAAGCAAGACCAAGGAACAATAGCTGCATCTCATTTGAGGCTGCATCCTCCGGAGGTTACATTTGAAGGCTGCAATTCTTTCTTGCTTTGCAATCTAATTGTTACTTTTCTTAAACGAGACCACCTCGATGACGTATGCAGCCCTTCAAATGCAACCTCCGGAGGACACGGCCTCTAAAATGAGACACAGCTAATGAAACATGAGGGCTATTTTCTGCATTCACGCCACCTCGCATTTACCGGAATCTTGAGATGACAACACGTGATGTTGTATTCGGAGCTGTTCACGTCCTTGGACTGGGAATTATGCGTTTCTATGGCACCACTATCAACGCCTAAATGAATCTACAGCGGTCAGGTGGTACAGCGGCCACGTGGTAGCTTTCCGAAAACTCCCAGCTTACAACCTGTAATTACGAGCTCTACGAAGACGTGAACGCTTTTTACGAGCCAGAATCTAGTTACAGTAATTACGATATGGCGTGAACGCACCTATTCATACACAAGACTAGCAACAAGAAACAACTGAACCCAATGAAACAATGAACCAATCAGAACGTGACACAAGGAACAAAGAACCAATGAAAACAAGACACATGAACAGGGAAATCACATGACAGAATCTCATGATGGGGTCAGGGAAATCACATGACAAACCAGGAACATAACTGATAATATTATACAAAATAAAAGACATTAAAACATTAAAGTGAATACAAAACCTAAAACCAAACGTGACAGATTGTTCATTGTTAGTTCATGTTATGTAGTTAACCAATGTTAACAAATGAAACCTTATTGTAAAGTGTTACCTTACAATTCACTAAGGGAAGCAGGTGAAGGGGGTGACGAGAAGATGCCGGATAGCAAATTAATTAATGTCACTGATTAAACCCACTGTCTATCACTCAATAAAATAATCACATTGCTGAGTGTTTTTGAAAGTTTTGTATTTTGTTTGGTTTAATATACTTTTACAAGTCTGACTCTCACAGTTTGTTGGCTTGTGAAATAGCATAACTTGCATGCAGCCACTACAAAACTGTTTACAAGCTTCTAGGGATTTGATTTTGGCTGTCTTGTGTTGAAATAAATATATAAAAAAAACAGTGTGTCGATGTCTGTCTGCTGAATGTGACCCACACAGGCTATTTATGAACAGAGCAAACAAAGGGAACTAATGAGTTAATTAACAAGACACTAGGGATGCACCGATGTATCGGCCGATTTTTGCTCAATTTACAACCATCGGCATATCGGCTGTAGCAGGAAAAAGGCCGATATAACAAACCGTTGGTTTATAAATTAACTGCGTTAAGGCACTGAGCTGTATAATGACTGTTGCGTAATCCTAGCGCTGCTGTCTGCGCTTTAATGCTAATCAAATAACAAAAGATCGCACACTATTCTTGACTAAATAACTTTTGTAACTTTTTTATAAGTGTAGCGGACCCCATCCGAATGATGACCAAACCTTTACTGATGTTTTATAAAGTTTATTGAGTCCGTTTTCACTCCAAACAAATCACCACAAAAGCTAAACATTACAGAGCACAAGAAGTACGCATTAAACTCTCTCTCCATTGCATTATCATCACCATACAACGAATTACTCAAAACACTTATTACAACGAACAGTTAACAAACACATACAGATCTTATGCCTTTTCGGGGGATGCTTAATAAATGGACAAACTTTAAATCTGCAAAATATCTCTGAAAAACTGCGTGCTCTCCTCAGCCGGTAGACTAGAACACCCGTCAAAATAAGAGTCCCGCCTTAGTAAAGGAGATAGTGCAGATCTCATACATATTTAAACTTACAAAAAATATTAAAATGTACACAAAAACAAATTAGAAGATTAATCACAATAAAGTCTGTTACAATAAAGAAGGATTAATATGTATTTAATTTATGCAGTGAAGAATATGCAGTGCTATTTTACATTTGTTTACTTTATTTACCTGAAAACTATTAAACCTACCTAAAAAGCACTGTTTATTCCATATGTATCTTTGTTCTGTTGTCTTTATGTAGGCCTGCTGAATGTTAAATGGATCCAATCCATGTTCATTAAAAATTATTTGATGATGCAGCAATAAACCTGCTAGTATATTTTAATGCAGGTGTTTTTGAACTTTGCTTATTTAAAACATGATCAAAATACTATCTATTTTGATGACAAAAATTCAAATAAGAGAGGAAGTGACAAATATCGGTATCGGCAAATAATTGTTTGTTAAAAAATCATATCGGTGCATCCCTACAAGACACAGGTGAATATAATGACTAATAAGACAACTCAGGAAAACTTGGTCAAACGATGGGCAAACACGACAGAACCAAAAACACAATGAAACAAAGAACACACGTCACAAGCAGAGAGCGATCCTCTTAAGATTGGAGACAGCGCCCCAAAATGCAAAGTGGAGTGACGTAGCTTCACATTCTCTATTATATGCAACTAACCAAAATCCTAATCTTAAACCTAACCCTATAGTAAGTACATGTAGTTAATTAATATTGCCCAGTTCTTGAATGTATAATTACAGTGTAACAAAAACATTTTATTTAAATTAATTACAACCATTCTTGTTTTGTTTTTTTTTTCCAGATAATGGGTCATACACAAGTAATACACGGCAATTCGTACGTATTTTACGAGGTGGCTAATTTGTACGAATTCGTACGACCTCACTCATACGAGTTCATGCGTTTTTTGCTAAATTTTACGTATTTTATGAGTTGCCAAATTCGTATGAATTCGTACGAATGTCCTACCTCTAACCTCGCCCCTAAACCTACCCACCACTGGGGTTTAGACAAATCATATAATTCGTACGAATTAGTCACCTCGTAAAATATGTACGAATTGGTCATGAGATAGCGTTGGTAATACATAGACATAGGTCTGGTTTCACAGACAGGGTTTAGATTAAGCCAGGATTAGGCCTTAGTTCAATTAGGACATTTAGTAGCTTTTATTGCAACACAGAGGGCTGTTTCATAAAAGACGCTAAGAAAAGCGAGGATTAAACTCCAACACCTGACTTGAATGAACCTAACAAATAAGTTGGGGCTAAAGCGGTTTCATAAAAGGTAATTGAAGTTCACGCAGTCCCGCTAATTTGATCCAGGTTTACCTAGTCAAGATAATTGCGCGTGCACACTTTTCTTAAGCAGCCCTAGAGGTCGATCATGGATCAAATCGATCCACCATAGGAAACAGCATACATTTTGTGCTATTTTATGCGTTTGAGACATTTGTTGAGGTGTTTTCCTCAGTGCATAACTTACATTTCACAAGTTTATTCTCCATCTGTAAATGTTAGAAAGTCATGCAAATATTTCCATTTTGCTGCTAAACTTCACAGTGAACGAGCGCTGCTGCGCGCATGCGCGCTAAACAGACGGAACGCAATAGAAGCGCAATAATTCTGACTAAAATATACATTTTGCTAAAATATTTGATGTTGGACATTAAATGTGCCTTATGTATAATTTTAAACCTACAAGTAAGTGTATTTTTATGATAGCAGTAACTGTAAATGGACTATTGTAATGGGGTAAATCAAGGTTAATATACTGTAGGCCAGTTTAGATTCATCTTAGCAATTAAAATGTAGTCTGTGCATATTTATTTTAATTTTTAATTTTGTGATTTTAACTTCTGCTCTTCTAATAACCATAAAAGGTACTACAGCTGCCAAACAAAACCAGAGAGAAATGTATTCATATATTTTAAAACAATCTAATTAAATCTTGGGCACAAAACATTTAGCTGGTAAGAAAAGAAAACCTGTAGGTTACACACACACACACACATACACATATATATATTTATATATTGCCAAAAAAGTATTGGGACACCCCTCCAAATCATTGAATTCAGGTGTTCCAATCACTTCCATGGCCACAGGTGTATAAAATCAAGCACCTAGGCATGCAGACTGCTTCTACAAACATTTGTGAAAGAATGGGTCGCTCTCAGGAGCTCAGTGAATTTAAGCGTGGTACCGTGATAGGTTGCCACCTGTGCAATAAGTCCATTCATGAAATTTCCTCACTACTAAATATTCCACGGTCAACTGTTAGTGGTATCATAACAAATTGGAAGCAATTGGGAACAACAGCAACTCAGCCACGAAGTGGTAGGCCACGTAAAATCACAGAGCGGGGTCAGCGCATGCTGAGGCACACAGTGCGCAGAAGTCACCAACTTTCTGCAGAGTCAATAGCTACAGACCTCCAAACTTCGTGTGGCCTTCAGATTAGCTCAAGAACAGTGCGTAGAGAGCTTCATGGAATGGGTGTCCATGGCCGAGCAGCTGCATCCAAGCCTTACATCACCAAGTGCAATGCAAAGCGTCGGATGCAGTGGTGTAAAGCACGCCGCCACTGGACTTTAGAGCAGTGGAGACGTGTTCTCTGGAGTGACGAATCACGCTTCTCTGTCTGGCAATCTGATGGACGAGTCTGGGTTTGGCGGTTGCCAGGAGAACGGTACTTGCCTGATTGCATTGTGCCAAGTGTAAAGTTTGATGGAGGGGGGATTATGGTGTGGGGTTGTTTTTCAGGGGTTGGGCTTGGCCCCTTAGTTCCAGTGAAAGGAACTCTTAATGCTTCAACATACCAAGACATTTTGGACAATTTCATGCTCCCAACTTTGTGGGAACAGTTTGTGGGATGGCCCCTTCCTGTTCCAACATGACTGCGCACCAGTGCACAAAGCAAGGTCCATAAAGACATGGATGAGCGAGTTTAGTGTGGAGGAACTTGACTGGCCTGCACAGAGTCCTGACCTCAACCCGATAGAAAACCTTTGGGATGAATTAGAGTGGAGACTGCGAGCCAGGCCTTCTCGCCAACATCACTACCTGACCTCACAAATGTGCTTCTAGAAGAATGGTCAAAAATTCCCATAAACACACTCCTAAACCTTGTGGAAAGCCTTCCCAGAAGAGTTGAGGCTGTTATAGCTACAAAGGGTGGGCCAACTCCATATTAAACCCATTTTTTTTAAAACTATTTTAACTATAGTGAATAAACTGTATTAATGAATGAAATGTTCAAGGTGTCTGAATAAATTTTGGTTTGACTGTATATATATATATATATATATATATATATATATATATATATATATATATATATATATATATATATATATGAGACCAGAGTATAGATTCCCAGAGGTCTATATTTTAGTAAATATGGGCCTTGGAAAAGGCTAGCTGACTTTATTGTGCTTTGACTACAGTGGGTAGTTCACAACCATGCATGTCACTTCTGCAGGCTGCATATTACTCTGTCACTCTTTTCATAGCTTTTGCTGGCTCTGAAACACTCGCTTGGTATTTCTCCTGCTCTTTGTCTAGCAAAAAAATCACTCATCACTTAATGAAAGCTTTAAAATGAAGGCCTGATTGTTTCAGGGGCCTTGTCACAGGTCTATTGATTTTGAAATTCTGTGTTACTTTTGCTATATTTTCACACTTAAAACAATGATTTGGTAATCCTCTTGTAGCACTGTCCTCTTTTGAGCTAAGAAATAAGTCTCCTGACAGTTCTCTCGCAAGTGCTTCCATTTTTGTCAGTATTAAGTCTTGAGAATGATTCAGTGGGCTATATAACACTTTTAATTGTCAAGAAATTACTTCTCTTTAAATGTTTTGGTTCATCATACTTACCTTTTAATCAAAAATTGCCTTAAACTTACACCAATTTTTTCTTTTTATTTAGCTCTATTTAGTAAATGTATGTATATATATATATATATATATATTGGACTGATAGTGGTTAATAAAGTCAAATAATTGTATGTGAGAGAGTCAGTGGTAATATCATTGCGTTCCTATTGGTCAGTGTTAGAGGAGCTCAGCTTAGCCTGACAGTTAGCCTGCCCCGGACCATGTTAGTTTCCCAGCATAAGTTGCCAGAGTAACTGAGTTTGAACTAATTTAAGTTTGCTGTATGAAAGAGAATTCACCGACAATAAGTCTGACTAACTAAAATAAGCCTGGCTTGTATTCTAATCTTGTTTTATGAAACAGCCAGACAAAACAATGGCACTGACCTATTTTAAGATATGTCATTACAAGCTGCTTTCAGTTAAAACAGCTCAAACATGCATTTTAGTCTGGGACTAGCTTAAGCCTTGTCTGTGAAACCGGGGGATAGTGTGCTTGATTTACTCTCTCCATCCCAAAAACAACATTTAGAGAAATTTAGAGGATTAAAAATAAATAAAACAGGCCTAGTCATCAAGCAGAGGGAAAACTGCAATGTTTCATGAGTGCTGACAGCTCTGTATACACTGCGCAGTTGTTATGAGCCAGTTTTTCATCAAAGGGATCATCCCACAAGAATTGGATGTGTCGTCTGTCAAGAGCAGCAGATATGGATCAGCTACTAGGAGGAACACTCAAATGTTGTGCTTCTATGAGAATCAGGCCAGCAGGACCACGTCTTCCCATCGAAACATCTCCCCTCTGAGCTCCAGCAGCTCTGCTAATTCCCATGAGATAAATCCCATCATGGCTCCCAGCCAGGTGAAAGCACGACCCATCTGTATGGAAAACACAATTTCTAATTACTCTGTTTATATTCTCAATGAGCTTTTTAGCTTTGTCCAGCCCATAAATATACTTTCCATTACTGTTGCTAAGCACAGATAAGAGTATAGTGCACTGTTTTGGTTTGTTTACTTAAAGATAGAGCATCCTCACTCACATTCAGACAGTGACTTCATGGGAAATCTTTGGGAATTATGATGATTAAATCCTTTTAAAATAAATAAGTGGTCTCAAATGAAATGTCTGAGCCTGGCAGATTTGTAACAATATTTTGTAACAATATAAATTTAGTGTTTTGATCAATTTAACACATTCTTGCTGAATAAAAGTATTGGTTTCTATTAAAAACAAATGGTATCTTATCAGCATAATGTGTTTTTTTAACACAGTCCTCAGTTAGAAGCACATTAAACATTTTTATGTTCATGTTTCTGTTTGCCCAGCTTTACTTTTTAGCACAGTAAACCAAATTAAAGAGAGACCACACTGAAAACCCTCTGCCCACTGCGTTATCTCCATGAACTACACGAAGCACGACTCACTGAAACGGTCTCGAGTTCAGCTCAATTCAACAGATGGAGCCGTTGTGTAACAGGATAGCTATGGCATTTTCTGTTCAGTGGCCATTAGAAGAAATCTTCAAAAGAACTTTTTAAAATCTCATGTCCTCTTCCCAGAATCCTTTTTATAGTCAAGCACTTACGCTTTGCACATCATGGTGTTTAAAAAACAAAGTTACTCCAAGTGTTGACATACACAAGACGAATCACCACTTGAATCTTGATAAGCAGCAAAGTCTCCTGTGTAAACATTAGCCTGTATCTGATCTGCTCGGTTAGGGCTTTAATTACCTTGTTTGAATATCAGCATTGTAATGCAGGTGTGTGTTATGGGGTTTAGGGCCACGGCCTCAAGAGCACTGAAGCTCTTCATCAACTGTGGAGATTTTTTGTGCGAGGGGTCGTGAACCTGCAGTGTCATTGTAACTCACAGCACGGGGGGACTGAATCAGCACTCCCTACTGCCAACTTGGCTCGATAACCTCCTTTTTCCTTCCCACTCGGGCTGATTTACTTTCATAAGAGGTGTAAAAATCCTAATCGCTGAGGATTCATTTTTATAGACAGCAGGGTGTATGCCACCCCCATGTTGTTCTGGGTTTGCCTGCTGGCTCGATATCTTTCTGTCAGCATTCACACATGAACAGACTTTTACATAATCAACAGAAGTGTGGAAATATTCATTTTATTTATTAATTTATTTAATGATTCCAATCCAATTATCAAATCAAGTAAACCTAATTATTTTGCTGGCTAAAATAGCTTGGAGACAGCAAGATCTACAAGTTTAGTATGAATATAGTAAGTAACTTTGTTTAGGCGTGAAAAAGAACAGAGAAACTTAAATGCCAGATCATTAAAATTCACTGTGATAAATGAATCTGAGTAAAAATAAATGGATTTGAAAAATATGGAGAGAAAAAAAACCTTTCTGACATAATGGTCAAAACAGCAGGAACTTCAATACTACTACTACTAATAATAATAATAAATAAATAAATGATTGAACTTCATGGAAACAAATTCGCTGCCTCTTTTAACTTTTTATTATTTATTTTTAACCCTTAAATGCATATCTCAGGTCTTTAGTGTTGGGGAAAGTTACTTTTAAAAGTAATGAATTACAATATTGCGTTACTCCCTAAAAAAGTAACTAATTGCGTTACTTAGTTACTTTTTATGAAAAGTAATGTGTTACTTTACTTTTTGCATTTTGGGCTGGGCTTGCTTGTTTGTTTTTTAATAACAATAAAAACGTTATATTTTTGGCAAATGTAAAGGCCTTTTCACACCAAAACTGAAATGAGTAAGCCTCAGGCTGAAGGAAATGCATATTTACGCCTGTACAGTAGAGGGCGCAACTCAAACAAACCTTTCAGCTGTGCTGCCATTCTGGATTAAAGAAGAATAGCCCTGCGTCCCAATGTCCATACTATTCATCCTAAATAGTATGTGAGATTAAAATAAGTGTGTCCCAAAACATAGTATGTTGAAAAGAGTAGGCCCTATGCCAAAAGTCCCCGGATGGTCTATTATTTCCGGTAGATTTTCGAAGTGTGGATCCGTGCACACTCTAAAGGCTAATATTGCCCACAACCCATTGCGCTTTGGATGAGGATTCAGTTCAGAACTACAAACACGAGTTAAAAGTGTTAAAAAACTACAAAACATGGCGGATATGCGTGACCGAAGGTGAGAGGTTTGAGTGACTAATAATCAGTTTAACTTGATAGAAAATATTTATTTAATGTTATCCGTGTTATATTTCATCTGCAATACCAATGTGGACTTTTATAAAGATCCGATTGGCCATTATCTTTTAAATGCATCATTATGCATATGAGGAGAGTTCGCCACATGAAAGACCCGCGACTGCAGATCAACATGCTACTGCGTTTCTCTCCGATACGATAGGAAATTAACTAAATGAAATGTGGTGGAGGATGTAAGATGATTGACAGGCCAGTTTACGGTGACAGGATGCGACAGAGAGCAAAGACGCAATTGTATGACGTGATAGTATGTCCCAAAGCTTGTCTACTCTTTTGCTACACACTCAAAAGTATGTACTTTTTGTTCACAAAAAGAGTACATACTTTTAGGGCGTAGTAGAAGTAGGCGAATTGGGACGCAGCATGACTCAGGAGAAGGAAGTTCAACCCTTTATTTCTAAATCTAATCTAAAGTAATTTTTGCTTATTAGTATGGTTGAATTAGATCATTGAAGGTCAGCAGCAAAGACATTTGTTAATAAAAAGAGATTAAAGTATATTTGTGTAATTTAATATAGTTAAAGGTGCAATATGTAAAAAAAATTGTCTGCTAGAGGTCGCTAGAGGCCTATTCAAAACAAAGGCGTAGCTGGATGACGCCAAGTTTGAGTGCGGAATCTTGGGACATGTGGTCTTCACCTCAACGGATGGTGCAAAAGAATAGGGATAGGACTCGGGAAGAAATCACGTTCATGGATGCGATTATTAATGTTACTGTAGTATGAAGCAGAGCAGGACCGAGTGTTGTGGGAGCTGACGAGGCCGCTGGAGCGATTGCGCAACACACGCCTCACGAGCAGCGGAACTTTTATTATGCCACAGTCGCCGGCGCCACTTCTGCTTTTCCGGTCATGAGTATGAGGTAACGCAGCTCTGTTTATCATATTAGATACATTTGAGCATAGATATACATAATAAAGGCTAGATGTCTTACGGTGGAGTCTCTAACGTCATCACCGGCGGCCATCTTGTCACAGGCAAGCTTTCTGGCGGGCTCTGTGGAACCTGATGTAAGGTGAGTGATCTGCACGAACACAAATACTCTTATCTCGCTGAAATCTTGACGGATTTACAAATGGTTTGGTTTCTTACAAACGTTATTAACGTGGCTATAATTCTGGATGCTTGAACATGTTGAAATTGCAGCTTTTCTTTTCGAAAAATGACTTAATCGTGCAGCATAGTTGTGTATCACGGCTACTTGCGCAAGTTATCAAGGCTGAGACCACAATCGAGCTGTTCAATTATATAGGTTTTACTGACACCAATAACGATTTTATGATAACTAATCTTTTGTCTAAATTACAATCTTTGTGGATGTGGCTGTAGTTATTAGCTGGCTAATAACAAGAAGCTTTGAGTGAGACCTAGTAGTTACAGTTTAGCTGCTACCCAGCAATTTTACATCAGTGGGAGAGGCAGAATTGCTCTTTCTTTTCAATATAACTTAAGTTGCACATGATTTCCAATCGGTATGGTTTGTTAAAAACATCTTACATTATGATACAGGAAATTGCTGGCTTTATAGGAGAAGATGCCAGACTTTTGTGCAGCCTACGGATGCTCCAATCGCCGTAGTCTCAAAACGAGAGCCCGTGGGATCACCTTTCACCTGTAAGATATGACAATATTATGATTATATTTGGGATAATCGTTAGTTACTTAGTGGATGTATGTACAATACAGGTCCTGTTACACTGGAACAGCGGGGCTATGACATAATAGTATTACAAGATTGTTGTTGACCCAAAGCTTTTTACAAGTTTGTTTACACAATCGCAGAATGTTTCTTTTGGACACCTTTTTTTTTTTTTTTTTTTTTTTTGGAACAGTGATCTCTGAAGTAGGCACAGTGCAATGTCGAGGGGAAAAGCCTAGTAAATGGCCCAACCCTGAAGAAGTTAAAATAAACATGTAATAATTCAAATTATTTTATTATAATAGTAATATTCATATTATAAAAGTGTATATATATATCTCATGTTGCCATTCTGTACACTGAGTTTTAGTAGCCTATATATTGATTTAACATAAATACCTTGTGCGTGTGTGTATATTCATTGCACCTATCTGTTCTGTTTAATGTTATTTTGGTAACACTTTAGTATAGGGAACACATATAAACTATTAACTATGACTTTTCCCTAAATAAACTCCTAATTTACTGCTTATTAACAGTTAGTAAGGTAGTTGTTAAGTTTATGTATTGGGTAGGATTAAGAATGTAGATTAAGGTCATGCAGAATAAGGCATTAATATGTGCTTAATAAGTACTAATAAATAGCCAATATTCTAGTAATATGCATGCTAATAAGCAACTAGTTAAAATACCCTAAAATAAAGTGTTACCGTTATTTTCATATGGAAGTCCATGGTTATAATTATTCATAAGTATACAGTGTCATAAGTACATCTCTGACGTTTATAACAAACCAAACAGTTTGAAAATCGGTAGAAAATTGAGCAAGTTATGGTTATTTAAAAAGTACATGCACCATTAAAACACAATGTTACGAGTGAGCGAGCTGACTGTTACAAGATGGCCGCCAGGTGCGGACGTCGACCTCCATTGGCCAGCAGCGCGGACGAGACATCTAGCCTTTATTATGTATATCTATGAATTTGAGGGTGATACCGAGGGTTAACGCGGGTATGACGCAATTGACAGGCGACTCCTCACACGTCCCGGAGCCTTGGTTAAAATTGCAATTTTCTCACGATTTACAAATAGTTGGAAACATTTGGGATATTGTAAGTACTCAAGTGAACAAAATATATAACACTGGCCTAGTGCTTTTTCGATATTTTACTGCAAAAATATTACATATTGCACCTTTAATTATTATAGTTTGCGTAAAATTATTTTTTATTCATTTTGAGGAATAATAATTTTTTTGTGCATGTGAGATGAGTAAATGCATGTTCACATTTAGTCTAGAACTACAATACCCATCATGTTTACATCAGCGCACACAACACCTCAGCACTTTATTTCTCTCAACATGGGGACAAGAGAGCTGCCAGTCAATAAATGTCAAAAAGTAACTTGCGTTACTTATTTGAAAAAGTAACTTAGATATTTTGTTGTAAATTGAAAAAGTAACTCTACTAGTGACTTAAAGTAATCTGATTATGTAACTCAAGTTACTTGTAATGCGTTACCCCCAACACTGTTTGTGACCCAAGATGTCATTCACTACCCTCCATTTTTTATAGTTAGACATCCATCCTCCATTCATTATTTAAAGTTAGACATCAACCATCTTAGTATTCCTCAATTAATTATAAACAATATAACAAGAAAAAAATTATATTATAAAAAAATACTGAATCGCTATCGACCCAAAGTGTGTAACAGTGTAAGTATATTTTTTCTGCACAACAATAATTGAAACTTCGATGACTGAATAAGTGCAATTCACCTTTATTCCACAAGGTGGCAATATCTGATACACAATGATGAAGTGACGTTTCACTTATAGTTACCGCAGGCAGTAAACAAAAGAATAGAAAATATCATCAGCAAAACTTGAAATGGCTCAGCGATTTACTGCAGAGCAATTACTGAATGCAATCAGATATTAGTGTTACTGTCACTTGATGGTGGATCTGGTGAAGAAGCTGTCAGCTGTCACATATTGATTTTGAAGATGAAAATTATAGTTTTGAGAATATGTTTGAGATCACGAATATAAACCAGATGCTGAATGTACTGGCAAATGAGCTCTGACGAGGACAGTGATGATGGTAAAAAACATCTACTCAAACTGAACCCTTACAAGCTCCAAAAGGTAACTGTCACAGTCACATGGACTTTCCGTTTGTTTGTTTTCATCGGTCACATGTTCCTTTGTTCTAGTTTCCCGCCACAATCTGTAACCATGGACACTAATCACTTTCATCACAGCTGTTTGTCATTTGAGTTAATCAATCAGTGTATTTAAGTTAGTTGTAACAGTAACAAAATATGCTTTATTTTATTCTTCTATAATGGTTATTCTAATGTTAGGGGAGTTTTATATTATCACGTCAGGTAGAGATCCATCCGTGTTACATATAGATCTGAGTCGCTAAAGACCTGAATATGTAAGAATGACTGGCGAAACATTCATGCATTTAAGGGTTAAATACTTTTATTATTAATTTTATTGTAAAATGTTCTGTTTTGGTTTAGGTTTTGGTTCTGTTCTCCCTGTTCTGGTTTACCTGTGTTCCCTAGTTTGTCTCATTGGCTGTTAATTAGTTTCTGTTCAGTTGATTACTCTCCCTTATATTTAAGCCCTCAGTTTCCTTTGTTTCATTGTCCGGTATTGTTTATGTTAAGTGTGGTTATTTCCTGAGCTTCTTCCCTGTGATTCTCCTGAATGTACTATTAAAGACTCCTTTTGTTATCCTTTGTGATTGTGCACTTACTACAGCCTACCCAGCGCCTGACAATTATCTACTTTTATTATTTTTAATATATTGTTTTTTTTTATTAAATAATATTATTTTATTATTTTAAAGCATTTTCTCCTGAGGTCCATGTTACTTAAGTTATTTTTAATCAAAATTTTTAATGACCATTTACCACCTTCTCTCTGACCTTTAAAATTGTTGCTGCTGTGCCCTTTTAAGAACGACCCCTTTACATGTGAAATGAGCAACAGCGAAGACACATGACACAGGGTTGCTGTCGAGTTCAATATAGTTTTTAACTGCCCCATACTTCAATAACAGCCTCTTTGCAAAGCTTGAATCACATTTGTGATAGATTCGTAAAACAATCCGAGTTGAAAAGGAAAATTTGATTTCTCACAATGTGACATTTATTTGTTGACAGCTAGTCCCTGTTCACTTTCATCAAGCAAACGGTTTGAAATGACTGCAGTAACTCTTGGGTTTTACCTCAATTATTATGAATTTATGATGTTATATCTTGTCTTTATCTGATGACCTGTTCATGCAGAAATGAGATCTGTCTCACTGTCTATTATTTTGTGTTTTGAAATGTATAAAAACTTGTTCATGTCATGAATTCCTTACAATGCTCACAATGTTGAGACTAAATATTTAAGGGTTATTAAAAAAATAAATGCTATTTTAGGTAGCAATGTCCCTCAAAATTCAATATCTGACCAGTGAAAAGAATAATACATTTCAAAATGAAACTTAGCAATTAAAAAAAGGAAAGAAAAAGTGCTGAGTAATTTATTGAAAGGAACTGTTTAAGATGGAGGCTATTTCCAATCCGGGTTTTAGATTTAAAATATTAGCCTGCAAATGAAGGAGAGCGAACACTGGTGAATTGGCCAGAATTAAGAAAGAGTTCTTTGGATAAATTAATTTCATGGACTGAGATCCAAAAAAGGCACTGAGGAAAAAGTCTGTACAGATGAATCATTCACAATAAGGCCAGGAATGTGTATTACAAAAATAAATAAGCTTACTAATATTACTTAATATAACAGTAAATTCATTTTGATTTTTGACAACCCAAAGCCCCTGTGATTCAAGTATTCTAGTGATTCAGGTTCGTCTCCTACAGGATCTCTAACATCCTAAGGGAGATAAATCTATGCAAGCGGAGATGGAATGTCCGCTCGTGTGATGAAATGAGTCACGTGTTCCGCTCCGATGGAGACCTCTAACCACTGACTCATGATGAACGACTTTTTGCGAGTCTGACAGAGTCTTGTTGATCATACAAAGACTATAAAAAACATCTCAGCAATCAGCAACAAATCACTATGAGCCGTGAAATACATACTATAAATATCCCTGGGTCTGAAGATGGAGCCCACTCTATATTCACACCGCTCAATGACATCACTGGAATGACCGGTTATTGATTTCCACCATACAGGAGGTTTTGAAGAAAACTGTTGAAATAATTTGGTCATAACGTTCATGTATTTGTGCCATATAAATGTAAGAATGTCTTGTAAGAATATTTCTTATTGTTCAACCCACTTCATAGTTTTACTTCCAAACAAAAACTTTCCCTTACAATTGACTCAATTATATTTCACACACATAACAATTTTCTCAATGATTTCTGCAAAACTCTACACAAAAATACCCTCATTTTACACAGGTTTGATCTCATTCATAAAACATAAACACATAATATAATTAACTGAAGCATCGCATTGTGAACTCAAATAGCACACATTTATCCATGATTAAACACTGAGTAGCAAAACTGATGACACACCAATCAGAATCTCAGGATAATATTATCTCATAATTTGGCAGCAGGTGTTTTAGGCTGCTGTCACTTTAAGACCTGACGCACAGATCCATTATACTGTTACACATGCGTTTTCTTTCTTAACTGTTTTCGTTCACTTAAAACATAACTGACTGGGTTTACGTGAATACTCGCCAAGAACGGCATTTTGACATTATTTTGTGTGGATTTGACTGTTTAAGCAAAATAAGCAGCGAAATATAACTCAATTTAGTACTGAGAGGAGGCTTTATGTGAGTGCACTTTGTGTGTGAGCGCAAAATCTGCAGGAATGAGTAAAATTATGCGCAATATGCGCAATCCCAAACCAAAATTCAAGCCCTGTAACACCAACAATATTCATCCGGAGCAAATGAAACGAGTGAGAGGAGGCAATGTGTCAACTCGCTGTCGGAGAGATGAGAGAGCGAGAAAACGCAGCTGGTATCTATTCTGTGGAAAATGAGTATTGGAAGCGTTTTAGATATTTCAGTATCAATGTGTATCGAAAAAATTATATTTTTGACAACGCTACATTGCACTTAGTTTATTATTTCAGATGCCTTTTTAAAAGACTACAATTGAAAAATGTATATTAGCCTATGTATTAAATTCAACCTGCCAAAGTGGCTAGTGGGAGTGACTGCGTTACACACCACTGCTGAAATCCACCCGCATTTGGCAGGTTGGTGGGTGTTAATGTCAAGCCTTGAGTATAATTACAGTAAACAGTAACAGTACTTTGTATGAGGGAAATTTCACTATTCTATGCACAGTAAACTAGCACGTTCTACACCTTCAAACTTATGATTGTCAAATTTATTTGTGGCTCATTTTTTTTACATGTACTTTATTTTTGCAGAACTGAGAAATGACTGCTAAAGTGAGGCAGAGAAAGTCGGAAGACCAAGAAGCTGCTATAGTACTGTACACTGTAATGAAATTTGGCCAAAGGTGCAGAGGATGCTGAATTTATTTATTTATTTATTAATGTACTGTATTGTGTTGCATACCAAGTTCATATTCAGTTCTTTGATATTCAAACGTTTCTTTTTTTGTGCTTTTCATCTACTGTAAGATCACTTTACAGTAGTGTAATGAAAATTAATTTTCCCTAAAGCTCATTGTTGTATTCTGCACTCTTTTATTCATGTTGTATGCTGTAATAGACATTGAGCTGCAAAATCATTCCTGATTCTTAATGAGAAGTTTTCGTTACAGTGTTTTGAATTGATCTCACTATAGTGTTCACTGGGCAGGAAAGTAGTCTGTGTATTTGATAGGTTTTGTGTTTAATCTGAGGCCAAAGTTTGATTCTGACAAAAGAGAATATTTGAGTGGAAGTTTGAGGTTTGTACAGATTGCTGTGTAGTTACGAAATTGTGTTTGTAGTTGTGAGAAAATGGTGATTTTATTCATAAATTGTGTGTTAGCAATTGAAAAAAAAACTGTAATATTAATATCACAAACCTAAATTATATTAATGGTTCATGGTTCATTTTGAATCAGACCAAAGAACGACTCATGGATTGGTAAAGGAGTCAAGTGTGAACACAGTAAACACTCTGAACAATTCACTCACTTAGTGAATTTGACTCAAACAAACTGAGTTTGTTTCTTGCAAGAAAAAAAATTGAATTAATTAACACCACATTACAAGATGAAATCTAATGAAACTGCATTTAGATGCACACAATATTTTGCTGATCGATTTTAAGTCGTTACAATTTTTGTCACATTTGCATATTTGTTACAGTCTGGAGATCTAATACCAATATGTTCATAATCATACACTCCTAAAAATTTTTTTTGCAGTGATAACAAAAAAGAATACCATACATTTTTGGATCCCAACAGTTCTTAAAGCTGCAGTCCGTAAGTTTTGCCTCTTTGTCGCCATCTCTGTTTGAAACCTGCAATTGGAGTTATTTGCGGAATTATCATCTTTACGTGGGTTGTGCATCGGCACGGCTCCTCAGCACGGATGAATCTAATGTTTTGAGGAGAATGTGTGGCTGTCAGTCACCGCACCAGTGGATACTGTACAGGTACTTCAGAATCACAGATTGTAGTTTTGGAAGTATGACCAAAATAAGAATTTTCACCGAAAAATCTCATCTGAACAAGTAACAAATCTGCCACTTTTGTTCTGACCAACTGAGAAAAAAAGCATTACAATAAATCACGCTACCAATAGTGATTAAATCTAACGATCGCTTGGCTCGGATCACGTAAAACCATGCAAATTATTATTATTGTTATACTTTGTTCTCAAATTGTTAATGTTAACAACATCAGCATTGCGTGACTATGTGTATTTAGTGTGTATTAGCGTTAACTGTAGATTTCAATTTCTGTACAGTCTAATCTCTAATGTTAATTTGTCATAATATACAATTCGCCATCAAAATGGTAAGTTTAATTATTTCAGCTGCTGTCAGAAAAGGCTATAAATGATCCACTACAAGCAGCATCCTCACATGATAAAGCCTACTAGCTGGGACTCCTCCTTTATGTAAACAGCTGTGATGTAATGATGCAAAGATGAACGGCGGCATGCTCGAATTTCCCACGGAAACCCACCCGATTTAGAAAACATTATTACAAGCTTACCGTTGTGAATCGGGCTAAGGTAAGGAGATGTTTTGAACACTGGCTGGTTATGTACATGCTCAAAAATTGATTTTGGATCATTTTTAACCAAAAAAAGTTACAGACTGCAGCTTTAAAATAACCCTTTTTTATTAGCATGAAGAACTTTTTTTTTCATGGATGTTAAAGGTTCTTCATGGAACAATAGATGCCAACAAAGAACCTTTTATTGATCTATATGCCATAAGAAAAAAAATCCTGTGGTACATTTAGATTTTTTTTTTTTGTTAGTGCCAACTATACAGCCCTCCCTGAGAGACTTACACAGATAAAATCCCTGCAGTGCCACATTACTGTCTTTCCTCTTGCTACCGCATCATGTTCCCTTCCCAACACCCACGTCTCAAGGGTTTATGTGTTTGTCCCTAAGTAATCTGTTTCCTCTGCGTGTGGGGACAAGTCTTTGGCACACGGTCATATCTCCAGCAAGGGCCTGCAGACAGAAGCTCTCTCCACTCTCCAGTCATGCTGGGCTGATAAAGGAGGTGGCTATAGGAGCCCTGGGCACTCCAACTGTACGACGTCAATGATGCTATTAGAAGTGTCCTTAGTGGTGCTAATCCATCTAAAACAGAGTTCTCCTACAGTATTCTCCTTTTAAGGTCTCTGGCTGAGATTAAACACATCATCTGGGATCAAAATAGAGAGTGTCTTATGTCATCTCAGACAACCCACTGATTTGGTGATGCCCTTTTGTGTTTTTTCTTCTTTTTGCTTTGTGTTTTTCGGTGCAAATCGACAACAGAATGTATCTTTTTCTAACACATTCAAGAAGAAAACAGATTTATGGCTAGATTCATAATCTCACAATAGCTGTCAAAGCAGGTTTTCTGTAGCAGCTGTGAGCCTGTTATCAGCCTGGTCCAGGTTGTCCATGTGTCCAAGTTCAGCCGCAGCCAGTTGTCCATTGAGACATTACGAGACGTGCAGGAAGTGACAATTGGCTTCGTTTTATGTGAACGCTATAATCACACTTTCAAACGCTTAAAAAGGATCCAGAATGCAAAAAAGAAATGGCAGCAAAAAACCACCAAAAAAAAATCATCCTCATGCAACGATTTAAAAGCTGATGTTTAACTCCTTATTGTATAATGGAGGTATTTCAGCTTACAAATCTGTGTTGTATTTACTACCTACCTTAAAAACAACAGAAGACCTTTACCGCTAGACCAGTGATTCTTAACTGTTCCGACAAGTTCATCAGGGAAAATATTCATATTAATTAATTAAATTCAAATTAAATTCAAATATCAATAATACATTGCAACTTACCATATAATGCAATAGTGTACGGTAAAATAAACAGGCCTATAAAATTTTAAAAGGGAGGTTTATTATCAACATCAAATGCTGATTTTCAGAGCAAACTCTACAATATTTTGGCACAGATTTATCTGTCACTTGGTATAAGCTAGTCATACTTCATGAAGCATACAGACTAGTGGTGGGCGGTATACCGGTTCATATGGTATACCGGTTTGCGGTTTCAATTTCGAGACCAATATGTATTTTTCAAAAACCGCCATACCGGTGCGTAGCTGAAACAGCTGCTGTATCTATTCAATAGCCATGAAGCGCTACGTAGAGTGTATAGAGAGCGGACTTCTATTAACTGCATACCCTTCTTACACTAATGGAAACAACTTTATAACAAAACAATAAATAACTCACAAAACTAACTCTCTTTAATACTGCAAATACCATGTAGAGCCATGTGATTTCCGCGATGCAGAAAACACGGATGAAATCACGGAATCCAGTCACAAGAACTTACTGAATAAAGCGGAGCGTCACAGAATTTGGCAATTTTTGGATGAATAAATGAAAAGTAGGGCTGTGCAATGAATCAGATATCGATACAGAATAGTGTCTGTAAATATTAAAGCTAAAAAAGACTGCCATTGAAATCTGAAGTCTGTATGAATGAGCGCCGCATCTTCCTCTACTACTACACATACTGAAGCACGCGCGACGCTCGCGATGATTTCAGTGTCTGCTGTCTCACTCACTATACATGAACTTCATCTGCAGAGCTGCTCTTAGAGTCACTTTATGAACATTTCACCGTTCAATTTTTATAAAACTATCGACATTTGTCTTATCATATACATAGGAAGTCAAAAGTCTCCACGACCCTGTCAAAATAAAAGTTCGGCAAACTTGAAATAACAGAAATATTACTATTGTGCAATAGAGTGTACTTCGATTAATAGAGATAATAATAACAATAACAATAATAATAATAATTAAAGCACACAAACTCAAAGGTCTTAACTGAAATGACAAATTGCACAGTAAAAATGTAGCCTACTTATTGATATTATTAAATTAAATAATTAAATTAATTTGATTACATTTTAAACTAAATTGTTAGCTTTATGAACTGATTTGATTACATTTTTTAAATAAATTTTTATTTGTCCTTACAATGTTTATATAATATATTCCCTGTACTCCTGTCA
Source organism: Mylopharyngodon piceus (assembly GCA_039654765.1). NCBI lineage: Eukaryota > Metazoa > Chordata > Actinopteri > Cypriniformes > Xenocyprididae > Mylopharyngodon > Mylopharyngodon piceus. Next base: position 21,142,598 of record CM077461.1, read on the forward strand.
AGTAAAATATGCCAAAATAAAGGTCCAGTAAAAATGGTCAAACCGCCCAGCACTAATACAGACAATACTTGGAATGAGACAATAATTGAATGATTAACATGATTTGCGCCAAGAACAATGTGTTTTTGGATTTAGTGTCTTAATTATAATTATTAATAATTAGTGGTGTCGATCGATTAAAAATTAACCAATTAATCACAAATTTTTTCTGTAATTAATCACGATTAACTGAATTTAAAAACATTGGAGTTTTTAATATTTTTATATTGTAATAATTTCACAGTTACTCTCCAAATTAATGTAGAAACAACTTAAAGACATTATATTTTAAAATATTTGTTTAATGGCATCTTTTTATGAATGAAGGCCAGTATCAATCTGGTACTGATGTCTCTATGAAATTATATTATAGACATTCAATTACAGTAGCCTATAACTGAAAGCTATCAATTTCAGCATTTAGCCTATTAGGCTTTTAAAAAAACGACAACTCTTTATTTAATAGAACTTAAAATAATCTTCATAAAAAACCCATTATAATAAATGTCATATTTACCTGTGGCCTTCCTTTCTAACAGGTAGGAAATAGAAATTTAAAGGGTTAGTTCACCGATTTCAAAACACTGCTTCATGAAGCTTCGGAGCGTTATGAATCTTTTGTGTCGAATCAGCGGTTCGGAGTGCCAAAGTCACGTGATTTCAGCAGTTTGGCGGTTTGACACACAATCTGAATCATGATTCGACACAAAAGATCCATAACGCTCCGAAGCTTCATGAAGCAGTGTTTTGAAATCGGCCATCACTATATAAGTCGTTATTTTGTTTTTTTGGCGCACCAAAAATATTCTCGTCACTTTATAATATTAATATTGAACCACTGTACTCACATGAACTGATTTAAATATGTTTTTAGTACATTTATGGATCTTAACAGAGGAAGTGTCATTGCTGGCTATGCAGGCCTCACTGAGCCATCGGATTTCAACAAAAATATCTTAATTTGTGTTCTGAAGATGAACGAAGGTCTTACGGGTGTGGAACGACATGAGGGTGAGTAATAAATGATATTATTCTCATTTTTGGGTGAACTAACCCTTTAATAAAGTTATCAGACACTTTACAGTCTTTGTATAAGACTGCATAAATTATAAATTAAATATAGATTAATCCTTATTAAAGCTACAGTTTTCTCTGTTACCTTTGTTCTTTGATTAACATTAATGACTGACATCACAGCAACTGGTTTATTAGGCTGCTGTGACTTTAAGAGCTGCCACTGCCGAACATGACGTAGATCTGACGTGCATCTCATTTTCTTACAACTCTTTAAGTTCATTTAAAAAAAAAAAAAAAAAAAAAAAAAAAAAGTTCATTTAAAACGTTATTTAACTAATTTAAGACTGCTCTTAGGATACTCGACAAAATGGGCATTTTGCCTTAATTATGTGTTGTTTGTTCAAGTTTGAAAGAGAACTCAATACTGGCTTGTTGTGGCTTGTTCAAGATGCAGACAGATTGGCGTATGACATCAAAGTACCCACGAGAGCGATTCAAAAAGCATAAGTCGTATGCTCTCCAATCGCTCTCGCAGTACTTTGATGTCATACGCCGATCGGTCTGCACAGCGCCGATGCATCTCGAACAAGCCTATTCACAGACAGTGCGTTCTCGTTTGTCTTGTGGCGCTTGAATAGTTTAAAGTCGGCATGAAATCAAAATTGACAACTCTTATTTTTTTTATGGAATATTGTAATATTTATTATCAATAATTTATCCGTGCACTTCATTATTTTTTTTAAAATTCATGTGCCCTCGTAATCTTTAATCAAAAACATTAACTTGCCCTCCCACTCAAAACGACTCATCGTCTCTTCCTGTCACATGCTATGGCGCGAGGGCGGAGCTATCTGGAACCGCCAGCAGATCCAGTGACGTAAGGGGAAAATGCTGTCGCTGGGGCTGATGCCAGTTATTGGGGTGTACAGTACCCTCAAACATTGAAAGGAATGTGATGGAGGACACGCTTAGTCAGTCAGGCTGCGTGTCTACTGGAGCAGAGCAAGCGACCAGAGCGTTTTTTAAGATTCATTCCTATGGAAGTTGAGCGTCACGCAACGCATGAACATGAGGCTCAACTTCCATAGGAATGAACCGAAAACGCTCGCTCCGTGCCAACGGACACGCACAGTCAATCAGTCAGTCTCTCGCGCTCTCTCTCTCACTGTTAAATGTCGTTGACCGTCCTCGTCTTCGTCATCCTCAATAAATAAAGTTCTTACAGTAACGTGAGGGTGCTCGCAGTGAGTCCGGTGGAGATAAATCCCCCACAACTGACTGCAAACGGGCATTCAGATCTGCCTCCATTTTGTTAGCAACGCCCAACTTCCAACGATCCAATCAATTCCCGAAGGACGAAATCAAGTCCCGCCCTCTCATTTCAGATGCTGTTTCACTCAGATAGACGTCACAGTAGAGAAGAAAAGACAATCGCAACTTCTGCTTCATGCCGACTTTAAAAGCATTTGCGTGAATAAGAGCTCGATCATATAATGTAAATCTTGCCAAATTACGCATTAATTGCTAAATATTTTAACGTGTTAACTTTGGCAGCACTATTAATAATACATTTTAAACATTTTCACATTAGAATAAACAATGAAAAAACAGGTAGCCTAATGGTGAGATCAAATTCAAAATAGTAAATATGTAGGCTATGTCATATAAAGTCTCAGTGAGCGAATGCATTTGAATTTATGAGAAATAAAGTAAAAATTCAACATTTTTGTACAATAAACAATTTTGGTTCTGTATTGAGTCAACACTTGAAGTCCAATGTAAAATCTGGGTCCCAAAAGAAAAAACAAACAAGGACCACTGCCCTATAGGCTATATCCAATGCTATCTCATGACCAATTCGTACGTATTTTACGATGTGGCTAATTCGTATGAATTCATACGACCTCACTCGTATGAATTCGTACGATTTGTCTAAACCCCAGTGACGGGTAGGTTTAGGGGCGGGGTTTGGGGTAGGGAATTCGAATTGCCGTGAGATCGGGTTGGCTATATCAGGGGTGTCCAAACTCGGTCCTGGATGGCCACTGTCCTGCAGAGTTTAGCTCCAACTTGCCTCATCACACCTGCTTGGAGGTTTCTAGCCTAGTAGACCTTGATTAGTTGGTTCAGGTGTGTTTAATTAGGGTTGGAGCTAAACTCTCCAGGACCAGGACACCCCTGGGCTAAATTATCCCCTCAGGATGTATATAGTAAATTGAATTATGAGGTCTTCAGTATTGTTTGGAGCAATAAGTCAGGCAGATTAGAAGCACATGTTAGATCATCAGCTGCATTCTTTTATTTGTCACATATGCATTCGGTTCAATGGCACAAAACACTCTCTCCTACAAATCCCCTGGAACTTTAACTAAGATGATGAGAAAATATCAACATGCTCGAGTCACAAAAGGTCAAAATTTGTAGAAGTCTAATAAAAGAGTATACACAAAGTTGCGCAAGTAGGAAGTGAAACTGATGGTGGAGAGTTTAAAATGTGTTGCTGTGTCAGATGTATTTTTGCCCTTAAATGTGTTTCTAACGGGTCTTTTTGATACAAATCAATGGATAAACTACCTCTGCACTGCATGGTGCTGCTCCTCTGGCAAAACACAGTGAGAGCTAATTCCCAGGAACAGCATAATTAATTCAGGAGCATGGCAGCATTTAGGAATACACAATGTTCAAGATTAAGGACAAGAACAGCCTGTTAAATTGAGTTCAGTGTTTCATTTAGGATTCTGTTTGGTGAAGCGTATAAGACACAATTGTACAACAACAGGTTTGCTTCAACCAAAATAATTACTCACACTGAGCTTACAGAGAATCAGAAAAAGGCCTGTTAAATGAGAAAACGCAAATTGCTCCGGATGGTAATGTCTGTGTTAAATATATCCATTAAAAAAAAATGTGGCGGAGTTTCAATTAATATCAAGCACCAATCTGTGTGGTAAAATATGGACATCCATGCCTGACATTCTCACAAGATGCTGACAGGGCACAAAACACTGTAATCTTTGAACTAAACTTCCCCAGATTTATAATCTGATGAACAAAGTGAAATTATTAAGTGCTCTGCAAATTTGTATCAATATTGCCTGCCATGTTTGGTAATAATGATACTTGTGATAGTCTTGAAAGCATCAGTAAGAATGTGCTGAACACTACAAACCAGTCAGTAATGTTTTACATCGTATGCCATTGTTTTCCAGTAAAACTGTGTTTATGAATTTATGGAATTACATTATCCACCTCATCTTGCAAAGTGGAAGTAAACTATTTTCTGTGAATGTGTGTGAACTGATTCAGTATCCACTATATTACTGGAAGAATAACAAAATGCAGTAAATAGTAAAATAATTTGAGCTACAAACCAGTGTGTTTTTGATTACAATAATAAATTAAAATAAGGCCAGATTTGACAGTAGAAGAATCAATCCTTATTGTTTAGCCCTGCAAGTGTGTTCTGAATGGCATGATGTCTACGTAGGGGACTTCAAAGGGAGAACAATCATGGCAGCCATGTAGTACACCAGGAATCGTTTCAAAACCAAGTTGCCAAAAATAACCACTTAAAGGGGTGGTATAATGCCATTTTTACAAGATGTAAAATAAGTCTCTGATGTACCCAGAGTGTGTATGTGAAGCTTTAGCTCAAAATACCCTACAGATAATTTTTTATAGCATGTTAAATTTGTCACTTTTTGAGGGTGAGCTAAAACGCTCCGTTTTTGTGTGTCCCTTTAAATGCAAATGAGCTGTTGCTCCTAAGCAGAGGGCGGGGTTTGAAGAGCTCATGTTAGCAGCGCTGATTACCTCAGACTCACTGAAAATGTCAGAAACTGTTCAGCCTTTTATGTTCAAACTGAAGTCGGACAATGATGGAGAGACTCAAGAAGAAGTGACAACATGTAGAATGCAACAGGACGTTTCTGAATGGTTAGTTGCTTAATTTATGTAGCTGATGTGGGATATCTTAAAGTCATTGATTAGCATATTCTGTCATGATAATCTATAAATCGCTCGTGTGGGAACTGTTGTAAGATCTTACAGAGCCAGAGGATATATACTGCATGAAGATAGAACAGGTATAGTTTAGTTTAATTACGGTTATAACTTATGTTGGCAATTTGCTTTTATGACATGCTATTGCATTTGTGTTATGTACTGAATTGCAATAACATGGCCTCACCCCTTTGTTGCGTGTTCTCGGGGGCGGGGTTTATATAAATTTTAGGGTTAGAGATGTCACCAACCCGGGAAGAAGCTCTTTGTAGTCCCTACCCGCCATTTGTTGAAGTCCTTAAACAGAGAATTTTTTAAAAGAAAATTTCTCCCTTTGCATTGAACTTTGAGTGTCGTGACTTTAAAGTTGTTGTTTATGCTCAAACAGCAACATTACACCCTAACTAAAGTTAAAAAAGTGAAATCATAATGAACCACCCCTTTAAAGGTGCAGTAAGTGATTTCTGAGAAACAAGTGGATCAGACCAAGCACCACAACACACTTGTAGCCAATCAGCAGTAGGGGGGCGTATCCACTCATGATGGGGGAGAAGAGAGAGTAAGCAAGAGGGAGATTTGAAGAAAGACTGTAGAAAGAGAGATGGCTGAGAGACATTACAAAAGAGCAATATCACTGGAAAAAGAAGGGTTATGATCAGACAAGAGCTTTGCAGCGCTGGAGAGACACTGAGGTTGTGTTGTTTCTGCTCCATACATGAGTAACATTGGTTTTGCTACTTTTCACAGAACCAAGGGCCCTTGGAATTGAATGATTTTTTGGCGGTTTAACTGATAGACGCTCTCAGTCCGGACTAATTAAGCAATTTATTAGCATCAAATATTTGCAATGTAAATATATTAAGTATTCACGAGGCAGCTAGTCATGAAAGTGCAGCTTGCAAAGCTCATATTGCTAAAATCTGACAAAATGCTATACACTGCCGTTCAAAAGTTTGGGATCGATAAGATTTTTAATGTTTTTAAAAGAAGTCTCTTATGCTCACCAAGGCTGCATTTATTTGATTATTTACACAAATATACTTTATGTATTTAATCTCACATTATTAACCAAGTCTTTGCTGCTGACCTTCAATGATCTAATTCAACTATACTGATAAGCAAAAATTACTTTAGATTTAGAAATAAGAGTGTTGAACTTCCTTCTCCTGTATCCTATTCTTCTTTAATCCAGAATGGCAGCACAGCTGAAAGGTTTGTTTGAGCTGCGCCCTCTACTGTACAGGCTTAAATTTGCATTTCCTTCAGCCTGAGGCTTATTCATTTCACTTTTGGTGTAAAAGGGCCTTTAAATTTGCCAAAAAATAGAACTTTTTTTGTTGTAATTAAAAAACAAACAAGCAAGCCCAGATGAGAAAAAGTAATGCAAAAGTAATGTAATGCATTACTTTTCATAAAAAGTAACTAAGTAACACAATTAGTTACTTTTTTAGGGAGTAACGCAATATTGTAATGCATTGCTTTTAAAGGGTTAGTTCACCCAAAAATGAAAATTCTGTCATTAATTACTCACCATCATGTCGTTCCACACCCGTAAGACCTTCGTTCATCTTCGGACCGCAAATTAAGATATTTTTGATGAAATCCGATGGCTCAGTGAGGCCTGCGTTGCCAGCAAGACAATTAACTTTCAATGCCCAGAAAGCTACTAAAGACATGTTTAAAACTGTTCATGTGACTACAGTGGTTCAACCCTTAATGTTATAACGACTTTATTCAACAATATCTAGTGATGGGTGATTTCAAAACACTGCTTCATGAAGCTTCAAAGCTTTACGAATCTTTTGTTTCGAATCAGTGGTTCGGAGCACGTATCAAACTGCCAAAGTCACGGCCCAGTGGTGAACCATTGAAATTTCAAAACACTTATGACGTAACGAAGCCTCGTTTACTGAAATCACATGACTTTGGCAGTTTGATACACGCTCCAAACCACTGATTCGAAACAAAAGATTCATAAAGCTTCGAAGCTTCATGAAGCAGTGTTTTAAAATCACCCATCACTAGATATTGTTGAATAAAGTCGTTATTTTGTTTTTTGGTGCACAAAAAGTATTCTCGTCGCTTCATAACATTAAGGTTGAACCACTGTAGTCACACGAACTGTTTTAAATATGTCTTTAGTAGCTTTTTGGGCATTGAAAGTGTTGATTGTTTTGCTGGCAATGCAGGCCTCACTGAGCCATCGGATTTTATCAAAAATATCTTAATTTGTGTTTCGAAGATGAACGAAGGTCTTACAGGTGTGGAATGACATGAGGGTGAGTAATTAATGACAGAAATTTCATTTTTGGGTGAACTAACCCTTTAAAAGTAACTTTCCCCAACACTGCTGATCTCAAACTTTTGAATGGCAGTGTAAATTTTAATTTTAAAATGTCTTTAATTGAAAGGCATTACATCTTTCACCAATTTTGTATAAGCTCCCATCCCTCAGAATTACATTTTATCATAAGCACATTTGTATGTAAATATCAATAGCATTTTCCAGCGAAATTCACCTGAAGTCTCGTTGGTCTTTCAGCAGATTAGCTGCATATCATAAATATATTGGGGCACAAAAAGCACATAAACAACATTGATACTAATACGATTTTGTATCCAAGTAATGTATTAAACCCATTGGGCTTTTAATGGAGACCTAAGTTAATGTTTAAGTATTGTTTAATAAACAAAAGAAATGTTGAAGTCAGTTTACATTATTGATATGTTTAAGGATCCATAAAGCTAATTGATATAGATCAGAGAAGTGCTTTTAAAATGTCCAGCAGGACCAAACTGCATTTAATGGGTTTGCTTTGTAATATGTTTTCACACAGAAATCTATAGAGAAATGTTTCTTATTGATCACACTTAATGCTTATGTTATACCATTGTGACCCTGTTTCAAGTGTTTAAAACTGCAGCTATATTCTAACAGTATTTTAATCACTGTATTGTAAATACCATCCTACAATATTCAGCTTATGATATTGTTGCAATTGTGAGGGTGAAAAAGGTCTCTATTGCGAGAAATAAAGTCAAAATTGCCATATATAATGTCAAAATGCAAGATATATATAGTCACAATTAAGAAACATTTGAGAGATATAGGAGGTCTAAGCATGAGACTGAACTCAATTTTTAAGTTCCCTCTAGCTGGACATAACTAATTAATGTAAAGTTAATTTATATAAGGGAGATAAAGATGTGTATGCAAAATTGTAATGAAAGAATAACTTCATTCATCTCCTTTCAGTTTGAGAAGACCCATAATGAGCAAGATGCTAATTACCACAGTATTTCACAGGTGTAAACACACTTTGTCATTTCTATTTATTGCTAATAGTGCTTGACAGTGTTGGATGCTGCTGTTGAATGGACGACAAGACAATAGCTAAGGCCTTGAATGCCAAAAACGTGAGTGTGTACAGGTGCGGAGTATCCAAAAGTGCTTCTCATTATTATTAAGATAGGATATAAAAAATAATATATGTAAAACGAGTCATATATAAGCCCATGCATCTGCTTATGTTACATGAAAGAGAGAGATGCCTGAAGCCTTGTCCAGCACATGTACCAGAGCATGACCCGCGTAAGCTTTTATATTGCATTTACGTGCGTTTACAACCTCAAATAAACCTCCTGTCCTGTCTTCGGAATGTTCCTCTGAAAAAAGTCCAATTATCCAGCAGGTTTGTGTCATTCTGGATGGTGGTCAACCTGCAGTCAACTCAGATAAGAGGTGATCTGAAATTGAATCACACGCCAGAGTGCGCCTGCATTTAAGATTTCCACAGACGTTTTGACTAGGTTGTTTTCTCAGAGGAAAGCAGAAGGTGCATGAAGCATTCAATGTCTACAAGATTAGAAATAAACCTGTTTACTTGCATCTGTTATTACATTAAACAATTACGACATGCTGCCCAGCGAGTCTGCGTGTTCAACTTCTCTTAACACAATAGGGTTCAAACTATATGCCACTGAAATAATACTCTCCCACTGAGTTGCACTGATTATGATCGGTTCATCCTGTTATATTACCTTAAAATGTGATTAATGATTACAAAATTCAAATAGTCCCCCTCATGGTTTTGTGAAGCACTCTCCAGATCTGCTGGCAATTACAGAAAATGAAAAGAGAGCACTTAAATGACTGGGGGTTATGCAAAATAATTATCAGTACCATAAAAAATGATCATAATGAATGTTCTCGTGGACCACGGTGTGTTTTCCCTCCCAGCTGTCACAGTTAAACAGCTGTTTAAGTGCCTTTTTGATTTCACATTATATAGGTTTTTTAGATTGTTTTGACCCCCAGCCAGGCGAATGGCCAAGCTGGCATTATCATTTAGGGGAATTGTCTACCAAGTAAAATAAAAAGAGTAAGCAGCACCATTACAGTAATGACCTGAAAGAGACAACAGAACAACACTGCCAACTGGGCAGGACAACAAATAATTAGATTTTGTGAATGAGCAGCTGATGTCTCTGTTCAAAAGTAGTGTTTTGGTCTTCTTTTGAATATTGGATTTGATTTGTAGAGTTAGAGAGGATTGTTGTTGTTTTTTTCTGTCAGAGAATACTAGCAATCATGCAATAAAGCAGGGCAAAAAAAGAGAATTTTCCTAAAGCCAAGAAATGGGTTGTCAGCGGGACCCTTACAAAAAAGAAGTATACTTCAAGTTCAATTTATGAAGTATACTTAAGTAATGTCAAGTATATTTTTAAGTATGCTTTATGTAGTAAGTATACTAATATCAATGTGTACTAGTAGTAAACTTGTAAGTGTGCTATTTCAATACTACTTGGGACTAAATTGGCCTACTTTTATAAAAAAAATTATGTTTAAGTGTACTATAAGTGTAACAGTATTAAACTTTAAGTGCTCAACTAGTTCACAACTGTTTCTCATTTGTACTGAATCTGTACTACAAGTGAACTTGTAAGTATAATACTAGTAGTACATTTTGAAGTGTACTTTCAGTAAACCACTAGTTTAGTAGTTTTATTCTGCAAGTAGGCTATACTTGTTTTCTTTAAGTAAACATAACGTCATAGCTACTTATAGTTTACTATTAATATTATTTTTGCACTTCGTACTACTATGTTCCAATTTAGGCATACATTTTTTTATACTTGAAATAGACCTTTAACTGTACTTTAACAAATTTTAAAAACATTTTATTATAGCTCCATGCATCCTTTTTATTAACACTTGAATGTGGGTAAGTTTCATAAAGAAAGGCAACATTTTAAACAAAAAGTTGAGAAAATTGCATTTTTGTCAAAGACTACGTGCCTGGATTGGATTCAGAACGATGATCAAAACACAGATGGAGCAGATCGATTCAATCTTCACAGTCATTTCCTCTTTATGGGTTCATCATTTCATTCAGTTACGTTAGGCAGTTGTGATTTAATATGCTGTTTAATGTTTGATGATCGCGTTATTTTACATTTACGTTAGCAATCGTAGTAAAAGTAAATTCCTACATTAACAGTAGACTAGCCTACACAAACATTCAGACAGGCTACTCAGAATTAGGAAAATATCTGTTTTCTTTATAAATCAATAATTTCAAACAATGGACTCTTTTCACGGACTGTGATGACGCGTTTTAACGGTCATCAGCATCGTAAATTTTGCAAAGTTTTTTATATTTTCATTTTTTTTTTTTTTTTTTAAATGTATGCACATTTATAACACTATTTAGTTAACACTGCTGTAAGGGTGTTTCTAATACAGCGGCCATGGGAGTGACGGTAAAAATGACATCTTTCTCTCTTCTGATTGACGTTATCAATATATTTTTTTCTTATTTTTGAAAGTTGTGAAACACTGTTGTTGAGTTTTTCTTTTGCTATTTGAGAAAATGGGGGCACAAAAAATATATTTATTGTATTCTCTCATTCACCGCCATAGAATTTTACGCAACTATGACAACTTCCGCTTCGAGAAACCCGGACATGTGAAAAGAGTCTATGCAGTGGCGGTTCTACATTGAATTACACCCTGGGCGAGACCCCCTTCGAACCCCCCCTCCAAAAAAAAAAAAAACAAAAAAAAAAAAAAAAAACAGTTCTGCACAAAATATGACAGTATAAGTTATCAGAACTTAAATAAATATACACTATATACTTGAATGTGACAAAAATATATACAATCAGATAAAAAATGTAACAAGAGCAGAGAGCAACAATAATATAAAATATTAAGAATAATATACAAATAAAATATAGAATAAATATTCTAAATAGCACGACTCCTTCATCACACAAATGTGAAAACACACTAAAGAGAATCTAATTATTACACAACACTCACTCACGCCCAGAAGTCAAGACTAAACCAATTCACCTTGGTGACCACATAATCGTTTTGTATTAACTATTTTTATTAGCCATTTCATACAATTCAGAAAAACAAAAATGTGCAGGAACTATAGGCCTGTATTTATAATATTATGAATGAAATGTGCGTTATTTGGAAGAAAGTCGAGGTGACTGACTTTAGCCTACTAATAGAGTATTGCTCTATACAGTGGATCCCCCGTTACCCCCCCTTGTCCGTTCCATTTGGGAGAGACCCAGAGGTGAACTGTACCCCGCGCCGCGCCGCGCCCCGCTTCCCTTTCCCCTTCTCACACAGCTTCTGTGTACGGCACCTTCTCAGCAAGCAGGGGCGCCAATTTGCCAATTCCCCACACAGTGAAACGATAAATAGTAGAAAACTGCTTTGCGGCGGCGACGCAGAGGATTTTTTTTTTTTTTTTTAAACTGCTCGTGCCGCCCCCCGTGTATCATGAAAAAATGCCGCCCCGGGCAGCTGCCCGGTTCGCCCGTGCCAAAAACCGCTACTGAGTCTATGTAAGTTTATAAGACTGTATGTAAAACTCAGTCAAAAGAGTAAACAGAACTACAAGCCAAGTATACTTTGAATATTTAATTATACTTTAAAGTATAGCTCGATCAAAAGATTGAGTACAAGTATAAGCCAAATATACTTACACTTTTCTGTCAGTATAAGTCAAGCATACTTAAGTGCAATTTTAAGTATATTTCTGAGAAGTACATAAAGTATATTTCTGAGAAGTATATAGAAAGTAGTCTGAAAGTATACTTTCTTATTTTTAGTTTAAAAGAAGTATAGAACACTTGAAAAAACTTTTTTGTAAGGGGAAGCGCAGGATGTCCAAGAAGAAAGGGGGTTTTGCACATCACGACTTTAATAATTGAGACCCCAGACTCATTCTTCAATAGGACCAAAGTGAATGAAGGACTCAGTAAGATATTTTGACGAGTTAAAGAAAATCTGTCATCTACCTGTCATAATGTGTCTTAAAAATAATGGCAGTGTAATAATAACAGTGTATGTGTTCACTACTGTGTGCTCTTGGATGGGTGAAATGCAGAGCACAAATTCCAAGTATGGGACACCATACTTGGCCTCACGTCACGTCACTTAAAAAAAATAAATGTGGAATTGCTTTTGTGTGAAAAACAGAAATTGAAGTCATAATTCATCCAAATACGTGAGAACATCTGTTTGTTAATGGAAGTGCTGCCCATTGAGTGTGGTGTGACACCATATAAGGAGAAGGAGGCTGAGAATAAATTGCTCAAAAACCACATTTGTTCTCGTAAACGCAGTAGATTTTAATGAAAATTAGGAAATTCTCTTTTGAGAACCAGCCACAACAACAATCAAGTAATGGTGAAGTGTGTAATATTTAATACTAATGACTCATGTAATTAATTTAATGTTACCCTGTTATTTTTAATTAGAAGGCTAATAAACTTGAACAGCCAGTCTCTGTAAAAACCTATTACTTTGCAGCTATATATCCGATTGATGCCGTGGCTTTTTTTTTTTTTTTTTTTTCAGGTCACTGCATTTGAGAGTAGGGTACTTAAAAAAATGGAAAGATGAACATCAAAAAATGAGAACATTTTCAAGCTGGTAGGACACATGCTCTTTTGCTGCTGCTTATTAAAGTTTGGGGTCTGTGGTTGTGCCATGTGAAGCACTGACACTGAAAGATGGAAACCTGTTTGAATGTGATTTGCAATGAAGTTAGCTTTCCCAAAAACATTACGTCACCTTTCCTCAAACTGAGCCTCCAGTCTCAAGGAAATATGACTGTCTAGACTTGAAACGGCCTCTCGTGAACTGTATTGTCAGCAATGGTCAATGTAAAAAAAAAAAAAAAAGAAAGAAAGAAATTCCCCCTTTAAAAGGAAGTTGATGAGGATACTTTTGTGGCCATGTGTGGCATTTCATGTTAATTATGTTGAATCAGAGATACTTGATAATTGACGCCCAAGGGAAAATTATGGGATCTTTTTTTTTTTTTACATAACAATGCTGCTTTCTTGGAAACTGAAATATAAAAATGATACATTCAGTAAAAGCATTGACAGCTAACCACTAATCTTCAAACCCATTAATCATTAATAAATCAATACATGCTTTTCATGCATGTACACAAACTATGACAGATGAGAAAAGTTCCCAACAGGTTTTAAATAATACTTGAGTTATTTTATCATTAAAGATTATAATTATTATTTCCTAGTATCTCTCTTATACAGTACTATTCAAAAGTTTGGGGTCAGTAAGACTTTTTCAAAATATTTGAAAGAAGTCTCTTTATTTGATCAGTCATTTGAAATCTTTTATATATGCTGTTACTTTTGATCAATTTAATTATTGCTTCTTGAGCCCTTGCTGAACAAAAGTATTAATTTCTTTTTTAAAAAACAATATATATTAAAATACATCACATAAACAATTACAAGGATCTAAATTGTCTCTGTCTGGCTTTGGAACCAATAGCGTGTTGAAGTTATTCCTATTGGAGAACAGCCTTGATAGAAAAGAGAAGTTGTATTTTTAGTATATGAGCCATTTACACGTGAATTAGTGACTTCGTGAGTGTACCACAGCAAAGAAAATGATTGTTTTTCTATTTGTTATCTCAAGTATACATGTAGCAAGTAAGTACAAATAATATTTTTTTCACTATAGTGTTATAATGTGTATATTTCATTTCTGTGCAGTGCAAAAATAGTATCAGTATTTGACTGTAAAACAAGAAAATGTTTTTTAAAATGTCTGTGTATTATATTTTGTGTATACTATGTTGTGTATCCTTTCCACCAAGACAAAAATACATCTTTTTTTTTCTCTGTCATGATTCACCTTAACTTTGATTAGTTTGATATGTAGCCCATTGTGAAAGTTATGCCTTTATAAGAGGAAAAAATTAGTGAAATGCATGAGGAATCTAATAATTTGGTTCCTTATATATGATGTAACTGTAAAGTGTTGATACTTCTCTCTGTTTTTGTGCTGCAGCCTGCAGCGAATCATCAAAACTGGTGGTTGGACGGGTTGGGGAAACAGTTACTCTTCCATGTAAATACGACATCAACACCAATGGCCTATTGAGCATTTGTTGGGGGCGACATCAGTCAGTATTCAGCTGTGAGAACACCGTTATCTCCTCCGATGGCTTGCAAGTGAACTACAGAGAGTCCCATAGATTCAGCTTGGCCAGTGGGCTCGACCGAGGGGATGTTTCACTTACCATAAGGGCTGCTCAAAACAGGGATGCTGGGATGTATGTGTGCCGTATCGAGATCCCTGGACTTTTCAATGACATTAGTTACAATGTTTATCTGTTCATCAGCAATGGTGAGTAAGCACTCGATTTGATCTTTTTTTTTTTAATCAATGTTGTTTTGCTCAGACATGATGATGGATAGTATTCCTGTTCTTCCATAAAAGGACTGGATCCAAACAGAGTCATATCAGAAACACAACTGGTCCCTACAACAGTAAAGCAGGAAAAGCAAGGTATGAAAACCTTTCAGTGCACCTTAAAAAATGCTGGGTTGTTTCAACCCATGTTGGGTCAAATATGGACAAACCCAACCAATTTAATTTAAACAAGACTAACCATTTTTTGTTTTACACACAGTCTACTATGTGTCAGACCCAACCACACTTATTACTGAGTTTTATGACATATCAGAAACGAAAACTGCAGGTATGAACATAATCATGACCACACTAAATCAACAAGTGATTAAGAAATATGAGCCAATATCTGACAAGAGTAAATGCAATTGATTTATTTCAGACGTTACTGACATCTACATAGATGAACCCAGTGCAGTGGTCCATACTGAGGTATTGCAAGCATTTGTTTACAAAGACAGAAACATTAGCAGTTCTGCTTTTGCTGTCAGTCTGTGTTTTGGCTTGAATGTGTTGTTGGTAATGTATGTATGTAAATGTATATGCATATTGATTTTATTTGTTTGGACATGATTAAGGTGTTTCACATGTTACATGCTGTGTGTCATTTTAGGAAACAATGGAAACATTTGTTTTAAATACTGTAAAAGTGGGGGCCATTGTCTTCATCCCAGGTTTAATCATCGCACTTCTGTTCAGTAAGTAGATTAGCGAGTAATTAATCTAATGGTCTAGCTCTGGAAAAATATTGAATACAAGAAGCATAAATGGGGGAATCTCATGAGACCTCTTATGAACAGATCCCATTTTATTCTAAAATCCAAATAAAGAAGTTAAGAAATTATATTTTACATTAAGAAAATGAGGTTTGTTTTGCAATGTGACATTATTTTCCTAATTAAGCATATTTTAGTTTGGAATTCTTATTACTGTAATGTGTCGTAAAACGTTTACTTTTTAATTAAGGTTTTAATGTGATTAAAACATTACTGTAATACAATCATTATCTTTTAATTCCACATAAGCTTAAATTAGAGGCAGTACAGCAAACTAGCAACGGTATTGTACAAATGTAAATAATTCATTTTCTTGCAATATATATTGTTAAAGGGTTAGTTCACACAAAAATGAAAATTCTGTCATTTACTCACCCTCATGTCGTTCCAAACCCGTAAGACCTTCGTTCATCTTCAGAACACAAATGAAGATCTTTTTGATGAAATCTGAGAGCTTTCTGTCCCTCCGTTGACAGCTATGCAACAACCACATTCAAGCCCCAGAAAGGTAGTAAAGACAAGTAATCCATGTGACTCCAGTGGTTTAACTTCAATTTTATGAAGCGATGCGAGTACTTTGTTTGCGCAAAAAATAAATAAATAATAATAATATTGGATTACTTTAATGACGTCTTTACTACCTTTCTGGGGCTTGAAAGTGGTAGTTAGTTGCATAGCTGTCAACGGAGGGACAGAAAGCTCTCCGATTAAAAAATTTCTTCATTTGTGTTCCGAAGATGAATGAAAGTCTTACAGGTTTGAAACAACATGAGGGTGAGTAATTAAAGGATTACTATACTTTAAAATGAAAATTACCCCAAGCTTTACTCACCCTCAAGCCATCCTAGATATATATGACTTTCTTCTTTCTGATGAACACAATCGGAGTTATATTAATAAATATCCTGACGCATCCAAGCTTTATAATGGCAGTGAATGGGAAACAATGAGTATGAAGCTGAAGAAAGTGCATCCATCCATCATAAACACTCCACACGGCTCCGGGTGGTAAATAAAGGCCTTCTTAAGCGAAACGATGCATTTGTTTAAGAAAAATATCCATATTTAACAAGTTATAATGTAAAATATCTAGCTTCCGCCAGACCGCCTTCCGTGTTCAACTTAGGAAGAAAGCGTTGTGCCAGTTACATGTTTTTCGTAAGTTGAATATGAAAGGTGTAGGATGTAGCGTAAGCGTTTTGAATCTGCAAGAGTTTTACACTTTCTTGTAAGTTGAATACGGAAGGCAGTCCGGCGTAAGCTAGATATTTTACTTTATAACTTGTTAAATATGGATATTTTTCTTAAACAAATGCATCGTTTCGCTTAAGAAGGCCTTTATTTACCACCCGGAGCCGTGTGGAGTGTTTATGATGGATGGATGCACTTTCTTCAGCTTCATACTCTTTGTTTCCCATTCACTGCCATTATAAAGCTCGGATGCGTCAGGATATTTATTAATATAACTCAGATTGTGTTCATCAGAAAGAAGAAAGTCATATACACCTAGGATGGCTTGAGGGTGAGTAAAGCTTGGGGTAATTTTCATTTTAAAGTGAACTAATCCTTTAATGACAGAATTTTCATTTTTTTGGGTGAACTGTCCCTTTAATTTTAATATAGATAGATAGATTATATAATGCATGAACAAGAAGCAAATACTTGCTTGTTCCATATGGCTGTGTGGAAACTTCTGCAGATTCTCATGCTGCATAGACATTAAATTTGGCTCTCAGAGTGTGTCTCCACTGAGTGGAAGTGAAAGAGGCGACTCATAGCCTGTTCTGCTTACTGTGCATTAACGCATCCCTCTGAACTTTTTGCCCTCAGGACTGCAGCGCTCAAGAAAACGCACCAGCAGCAGGGGAAGTTAAAATCTGCCAGGTCCCCCCAGCCCAAACAACCACACTTGAATATGGTGTGATAGTCAGATTCGAGGTCACTATGACTGTATATGACACCACATGTATGGTGACGTGGACTTTTTTTTTTTTTTTTTGGTTTGTTCTCAGGGCCTTATATTTATATTATATAAGCCTAATAATTGATTGATTATTAATGTAAATCTGAGATAACTTATTTACATTATAGGCTATTGTTGTTGTTTTACTTTTTCATTGTAATATGTTTGTAGCCTGTATCTTCATTTGCCAAGTATTTTTGTAAAAAATCTTACATAATCTAACTCTAATCATATATCATCTCAGAAATCAATTACTAAATGTTTCTTTGTCCAAACTTCACGTGGGCTTCAAGTTTTGAAACCGTTTGTTTGAAAACGCGATCTGATTTATCACACAACAGCATGGTACAGTAGCGGCCTCTAGTGTTCATCAAACATATCAGCCTAAACGTTCCATTGATGTACAAACACTTAAATATTAATAAAAAACAAATATGTACAACCTCGCATGTGATGTTTTGTAGAAGTGTGCGTTTCTGTAGTAGTCTACAGGTAGATGTTAATATGTTCTCAGTTCTAATAAATCTCTCATTCGGTCATTTGAAGTTGACCACAGATTATATGGAAGTGAAACTTTAAAAAAGAAGTCTGATTGCACATTCAAGCAAAGCTGAGAAGGTGTCATGTGCATGTTGACTTCCGTGTATTGGGCTACAATGTAAGAAGAGCGATGAGGCTGTCTTGAGCATTGCTGTTAGGGAAACCTTTTCATCATGACTGATCTTCACAGCTGGTTCTTTACATCCTGGATTCTTTGTTATCTGACGAGTGAGTTTCACATTTAAATTGAAATGTGGTTATATTCAGTCATTTTTGGCAAAGAGTAAAGTGTAATATATATATTTAACGTTTTTAATATTGATATTTTAAAATGTTTTATGTAGTGTTTAATTTTGCAATAACTTTTAAGATTATTTTATGTGATTAAGCCACATTTTCTAGAACAATTTGGACACCGTAATAAAATATGACATAAGATGTATTTTTGTTTGTTAACTTAAAAAAAAATTATTTTATGATTTAATACATTTTATGATCTAAAAAATAAAAAAAATCACTTTTTCTCTCTCAGTTTGTAAATGCAGCGACGTCATCGTACAGAGTTTCGAGGGTGAGAGTGTCACTTTGCCGTGCAAATATGACAGCAAATACCATGGAAAATGTGAAATATGCTGGATGAGAGGAGACATTCCCAATATGGGTTGTGGTGATGAAATTATTGGAACTGATGGGGATAAAGTGGTGAGGGGAAAATCAAGAAAGTACCAGATGGTGGGAGAAATACCGCATGGCGACGTGTCTCTGACAATCCGTAACATTGAAAAAACAGACTCTGGCAAATATGGATGCCGTATACATGTTCCCGGACTGTTCAATGATGAGATGTATTACGTTCACTTGATTGTTGAAGATGGTAAGCAAAGCCATAATGCCAAAACACCTAAAGTCACTACAAATGTGTTTTTGTTTGTTTGTTTGTTTGTTTGTTTTTGTGGGGGGTCAGTAAGATTTTTTTTAAATAAAGGAATAAAAGTAAAATACTTTGTGATAGTAAAGACATTTAAATTGTTACAAAAAATATTTGCTGTCAAAATGCTGTCAAAAATTTCACGATTTTCACACACAAAAAAAAACATACATAGGCCTATATATATTAAGCATGAACAACTGTTTTTAAGCATAAGAGACTTCTCTCAAAAACATTAAAAAATCGTACTGACTCCAAATGTTTGAACGGTAGTGTAGATTTAAAAACATTACGTAGAGATTTTTAAAAAGTAGTACAGTTTCACATTGAAATACACTTTCTTCAAAGCACTTATTCCAACAACATGGGAAACTACATCCCTGTCGAGCAGCACATCTGAAACCACAGGAGTATTCACCACTGAGGGTACTTGTGTGTGTTTCTATGATTGTATACTGTCTTTGTGAATCTGTTATGGCTGAATCATGAAAACATACCACACAAAACCAAATCAGTACTGTTAATCAAGTCTAAAAAGTAAGTATTTTTGGTGATGGTGAAGATTGTTTGACTATTGTTTGTTAGATTATTTGCCGTCATTCAGTCATCACAGATTAGATCCGTTCTGTGTAAAGTCAATACTGTCAGCAGTTTTCTGATAGCTCATGCTCGTGAGAGTTTAAACATTAAAAAAGGAAAATTCTACATCCTGTTTCAAAGCACCTGGTCCAACCACACCAGAGCCTTTGGTAACCAGTAGTTCTGGGCTTATAACCCCTGAATCACAGACCACTGAAACATCAGGAGGTATTATGATTTTTAACCCTGGCAGTGAATCTATAATGACTGAAGAAAAAAAAATTACATATTTCATTATCTGTAATTTATCATTATTATTAATGATCGAGTGGTGTACATTTGCTGCTTGCACGTCTTGCATCATTTAGTCATTAAAGATCTCTGCTTCCTTTAAAGACATTTAAATTGGTAGTGTAAAAAACATTCTGTGACATTATCCTTTTTTTATTAGAAAAAAACAAAACACAAGAGAATTCTTCATTTGTCAGTTCTTCAAATGCTCCCGAGAGCAGCACTATTGGACTGTGGACCTCCGATATAACATACGGTATGACACAGCAGATGATCTGTGCTATTTTTAACATACTGTATGTATTTGCAAATATGCTGATTGCATTTTTCATTATAAAGCAGAAACCACAGTTGAGGATCCTGAATTGTCCCCTGTGGAACACAAAGATAGTGTGAGTATTTCACCACAACATGAAGCCTTGCATGTTTTACAGTTTGAAACAATGGTGACTTGATATCTTGATTCTGATTTGTTCTTAAAGGTAAATGCATCTGCAGTTATTGTGCCTGTTATCCTGTTACTGTTGGCTTTGATAGTCATTGTTGGCATTCTGATATGTGAGTCCAAACTGCCAATTCACACTTTCAAATTTCACTGCTATATCCTCTCATGTTTATTTATAAAATGAAATGTTCGTTTTCTATTGTCAGGGAAGCAAAAGAAGAAAACCAGAGCTGCGTTAGACATGTAAGTCAATCCTTGAAGTGATACTTAATTATGCTTAATTTAAAATGATTAAAAACAATTCCGAAGTTACATCTTAATTAAAAACAGATGTAAAAAACAATGGGCTGAAATATGAATTTACAGTTTGCATTATGCTGACCAAATGTTAGAACATTGATATTTAAAATAAAACCACTCACTTTGCACAAACACTACTGTTAAAAATTTTGGGGTCAGTAAGATTTTTTTATGAAATGAATTAATATCGTTATTCAGCAAGGACCCATTAAACCAATGCTATCTCATGACCAGTTCATACGTATTTTACAAGGTGGCTAATTCGTATGAATTCGTACGACCTCACTTATACTAATTCATACGATCTGTTTAAACCCCAGTGACAGGTAGGTTTAGGGGCGGGGTTAGGGGTACGAATTCATACAAATTTGGCAACTCGAGAAATACATACGATTTAGCAAAAAAACGTACGAATACGTACGAGTGAGGTCGTACGAATTAGCCACCTCGTAAAATATGTATGAATTGCTGTGAGATTCAGGTTGATCAGAAGTGGCTGATCAATTGTTACAAAAAAATTCAAATAATGCAAATAAAATTTAGAATAAATGCTGTTTTTTTTTAAAGGTGCAGTGTGAAATTTTAGTGGCATCTAGCGGTGAGGTTGGGAATTGCAACCATTGGCTCAGTCCTCCGCTCACCATTCCATTTCCAGACACACAGAGAAGCTACGGCTGGGTGGTATATCGAGTTTGTACGATATACCGATATATTTTAAATATACGATACGGAATGAGGCGATACCATTTATATCGATATACAGTAGTTTTATACGAGCGCATCTGAAAAACAGCGGTGGATGTCGCAGAGTGCTGCTGCGGGGGAAATTCATAATACAATGTGGCCTAAACATAAGACATGCTTAATATTAAGGGCTTTAAAAATAACTCGTAAGATTAAGATATAGTTAACACGTAGGCCTATTGTTTAAAGCGGCTTGCCCCGTCCGATTCTCCACAGATTCATGTGCTGACAGATATTTGCGCTGTTTAATGCTTTTGTGATGTGGTGTTTTCCTAAGCACATAACTTAAATTTCACAGGTATATTCTCCATCTGTAAATGTTAGAAAGTCATACAATATGGCCATTTTGCTGTCAGGAGTGGACGAGCCTTCTGCTAGCGAATCTCATTCTCCTCTAAACTTCATAGACTTCCGTGAACGAGCGCCGCCGCGCGCATTTGCGCCAAACAGACGGAGCTCAATAGAATGGGATCGCCAAAATTCTGACTAAAATATACATTTTGATAAAATGTATGTTGTTGAACAATAAATGTGCCATATGTAGAATTTTAAACCTACAAGTAAGTGTATTTTTATGATAGCAGTAACTATATATATATATATATATATATATAAATGTATAGCTAATTAGTCTGTGCTTTTGTTTTTATTTTAATTTTTAGTCTAGTGAATTTAACTTCTGCTTTAAAAAGCATTATTTTTATTTTTAGATTGTAATGTTACAATGTTAGAATGTAAAGTAACTTTCTCTTTTTTGCACATCTGTAGGCCTATTAGTGTGCCAGACTACATGGTTACATTCACTATATTTGTATCAATAGCTTTCAATATAAACACTGTTTATAGGACAACATTAGGCAGGATGTTAAATTAAGATTTTTAATAAGTAAATACAGATTATTTTTTTTCTACATCCAAATAGAAAAATTTAGAAAATACAGAGATATATACCGTATATCGCCATTTAGCCAAAAAATACCGAGATATGACTTTTTGGCCATATCGCCCAGCCCTAGAAGCTACGGTGTCCGACACAGGACAAAGATTTTGTCGTCTGAGACAGCAGAGAGTAGCCAGTCAAGCAAACGTACTCTGTAGAGCAGTTTGTCCGTTTAAGGCAGTGTTGCCAAGTTTGTGGTTTTCCTGCGGAATCGGGCTACTTTAGCACTGTTGCCGCGGATTGTTTTTCATGTCCACGGGTTGAAGCGACCCCAAATAACGGGATATTTAGCCCCTGGAATGCAATGTTTACCGGGGGACCCCCCCTGAAACGCAACTGGGCTAGGCTTGAGTAGCAATTCGGCAGGATTTGTTCTGAAAACCTGGCAACCCTGGTTTAGGGCTACTGTAGAAACATGGCGGAGCAAAATGGTGAATTCGATGCAAGGGGACCCACAGTGTATGTAGATAGAAATGGCTCATTCTAAGGTAATAATAACATAACGGTTCATTATGTAAGATCTTTATACACCACTGAAAACATAGTTATGTATATTATATTGCATTTCTGTCAATAGATCCTACTATATATTACACACTGGACCTTTAAACTTATTCATAAAAGAATCCTTGGAGTATCAATGGCTTCCACAAAAATATTGCGCAGCACAACTGTTTTCAGCATTGATAATAATAATAAATGTTTACTGAGCAGCAAATCAGCAAATTAGAATGATTTCTGAAGGATCATGTGACACTGAAGACTGGAGTAATGATGCTGAAAATTCAGCTTTGTCATCACAGGAATAAATTACATTTTAAAATATATTCAACATAAAAACAGTCATTTTAAATTGTAATAATATTTCATAATATTACTGTTTTTGATCAATTAAATGCCTTGGTGAACATAAGAGATTTCTTTCAAAATCATTAAAAAATTTAAATCTTTTTAATGGTAGTGTATCTTTTAATTATTTAGGCAATAATATTGTGTGTATTATAAACGAAAAATAAATGATGTGAAGGATGCAACACACATCACAGTCAGCATCAAATAAAGAACATGATTCTTCCATTAGGTCATTTTATGTTTGTATTGACGCCTGATCATGTCATGGGCATCGCTGGTCATTAAGCAAAATGCTTCTTATTATTTTTTCTCCTTTAGAACCCAAAACTCGGACATCTCGGCCATCTACAGTAATTCTGGCAGCAGTGTGGGCCTGTACAACAGAGAGATGGCTGTGGAAAACATCTATCAAATACAGACTGAAAATGAATATGAACAGTGGCATTAATATCTTGGCAAATTCACATTTACTGTTAACGTTTAAGTTGATCAGTGTGGAGTCTGTGTTCTGTATTGTTTGTAATAATGTGACAGCTATTGCTTATCAGAGGAATCATTGCTGTGGACTATTCTTTCTCTGATGTCTAGAGGCTAACTGCAACACTATATCATTATTAAAACTAATCTGAAGTTAACAAAGTTTAAATGATTCATTTACCACAAATGTGTTTTGGTAGGTACAGCAGCTGTACTTTTCTCATACCCTTCATATGACCAGGCTACAAGAGTTCATGCCAATTCAGGGCTCTAGAAGTTGTAGCGAATTAACTCAAAGGGGAAGTATTAATAATTATTCATAACTCATTATGATTATTAATTATGATTAATTATGAATATGTGAATCAGTTAATCAGATTAACTTGATGTAGCTACATTAAAATTAATATTACAATCAATTAACCTGTTCGTCCAGTGAACACTGTGTAAATTGTTTATTAATTCTAAGAAATGTTCATTTGCAGGTTATGGGAAACAACATTCTTATTGTACAGTACTACTCAGAGCATGTAGTCAAGATCTAAATCATTTAAGAGGCAATTTATTAGCAGACGGAGTCAGAACCAAACATGTATTGTGCACAATCTTTATTAACTAACTCACAAACACATAACTAACAAACACATAACATACACGCAGGTCACACACATACGTAGGTAAAAATGAGCAATGATAGAGTTGAACCGGAAGTGGGACCGGAAATGGAGCTATGGGAAAAAGTCAAAGACAATCTGGAAAAGAATCATCAGTTTCCTCAGTAATAAAACACCTTTGCTGACACAGGTGGTTTACAAATTAATACTAAATCGCTGTTTAGTGTTCAAATGTACGATACTTGCAAGATGCCTTTAGGCTGAGGAGCATCGGATCTGCAGGCTGAGGAGAAATCTTGATGATTCGGTCCGAAGTTGTAGCCAGTATCTTCTGTGTTCGATGAAGTAATATGAAACAACTTAAGCTGTTAATTTGACTCTTAGTCACAGAAAAAGTTCTTTCTCTCTCTCATAGATGAGCACATGGCTGGGTTGCAGGCCTTGGCCTGAAGAGGCCTGCAGCAAAAGGGGGTCTCTTCAGTCGTCCAAGAAGCAAGAAGGAGAGAGGGAGGGGCGTTGTGCACTGGCTTTTAACCTCTGGTCAAAGTCACACCTCTTAGGGTTGACCTGACCAATGAAGATGTTGTATTTCCGGCCTCCTGTCAGGGCTTTTACGACCGAGCGAGATTAACTGGCTGAGTTTTTGAAAAAGAGCTATTAAAGATTCTTGTAATACTGATGTGTTGCATGAGGTATCGACATATCGCATACACAAGCATTTAAATCTTCTCGATACAAAGCCATAGACACTAAACATAAACACTAAAAATACTGAGTACAGTACAACAAACAGTAATAATGGATACCATTTCCTTGGGATATGCATGTTAATTTATAGAACAGTCTGTCTATAAATTAATGCAGGAAAGTCTGTTTTCTGTGGGAAGGATGCAGGAAAGATGCAGGTTTTCTGTGTGTCTCTTTGTCTCTGCTCTTCTCTGCTCTTCCATGTGGCAACCAACATTCTTTAGCGCAATAAAACTTGTAACTGAGAACTTCTCGGGGGATGTGGGACAGACCCCAGAGTGAGCTTTAAACCATTATTGGTTAACTATAACAAATAATTGTGTCTGATTTGTCTTAGTCGTTACAAAGTGAAACTAGATTGTAAAGGAGGGCATAAACATGTTGTTATCTGTAAGTCAAAGCATGCTGGTTCACACCTCATATAACACACATAACACTCACTCTCCAGTCACACCTAGGAAACTTCCTTCCTCCATATAACAACCAAAAACAAACTCACTCTTATGATTAATAAATGCTGCAGTTTTTCAGATGCATCACAAACATCTTGAAGGGAAACCCCTGGCAAGTTGTGGCAACAATGCCTTTGAGGAAGTCATACACTTTGTGGGCTCTGATGACTAGGGGCAAAGGAAATCACACGCCTCGAAAGTCACAGAAAATTCCCTCTACCATCCATTTGCTTAGACCCTGAGGAACCCCGACTGGGGAACCAAAGCACTTTTTAGTTTTTATCTTATTTAGTCAACCTTGTCCTGTTTTTGTTTAGTCGACCAAATGTCTGGGAATTTTAGTCTAGTCAATGAAAACTTACATTTTCATCATGCTGCATTATGGTTCAATTGATAATCAAAATTATTTTGCTCAGAATTATAATCGCAATGATTGTTGTCATTTGAGTAATTTATTTTTTACATTTCATCAGAATTATTGTACTTTCACCTATAAGCAAAATACAAGAGAATGTCAACTTATACGCATGGTTTACTTCATCTAGTTTCCTGATTTACTATATGCTATTTATCTTGAAAATTAAGTCACACTCTACATTATGAAAACTGGTAAAACAAGAAACTTCTCTCAAAATAAAACTGAGATTCCTAATAGTAATTACAATAATTCCAAATTACATTCATGTTTTCTATTAAAACAAGAGCAAAAAAGACTGTGTATTGTTACACAGAGCAGCGTAAGTGCATTTATTCAGCAACCACAATCGCAAATATAACCTAATCGAGATCCATGTTTGGATTTATTACAGTTCATTCTCAGCAAACAGTGCAAACGGCTTGTGACAGAACACAGACTGGTTGAATGACACTTTAATTTAATTTAAATGATTTCACTTTTTTAACTTCAGTTAAAGGCTTTTCACACTGCGCTTAACCCTGGGTTATCGTCGTTCTAAACACCGCTTTTAACCCCGGTTAAGTTTTTCTACCCGGTGTTAAGAAACCCTTTTAGCACCCTTTTAGCAGGGTTAGCACCGCTTTTGCGGTGTTACTTAACCCCACATTGCGGTGCCAAACTTGTACAGTGTGAAACAATGCAGTGTTAGAATGTTACGACGATGCTTAGCAACAGATAACCAGTACCGTGCATCATATTCACGTGCTTTAGACAGTCACAGAAACACCTCGCATTATATATATATATATATATATATATATATATATATATATATACAGTAAATTTGGTGTTTGAGAGGAAAAATGTCAAATGCTGACAGAAAACGCGACAATTTGAGTGAAGAAGAGACCGTTTCATTCTTACCTTTATAGTCCGAAATGTCCACTCAGTATAAACTCGATAGTACAGTCGGCAATACAGGATGCGCAATGCTAGAGCTATGTAAACAGGTCGCGTGCTGCGTTTATCCAATCAGTGACACTGACATCGCAAATATGCAAATGCGAACATTAACCCATGGTTTAGGAATGTACAATGTGAAATGTCAGTTTATGAATACCCAGGATTAATTGTTAACCCCGGGTAAATTATGAGCAGTGTGAAATGTAAAGCAAGATAACCCAGGATACCATTTACCTGGGGTTTAGAATGACCCAGGGTTAACTATTTCAAGTGTGAAAAGCCCTTTAGCGTGTAATGTTGCTGTTTGAGCATAAACTACATCTGCAAAGGTACGATGCTTAAAGTTCAATGCAAAGGGAGATATTTTCTTACAGAAATCACTTTTTAAGGACTACAACAAATGGCTGGTAGGGACTACAACGAGCTTCTTCCCGGGTTGGTGACATCACAAACCCCAAAATTTACATAAACCCTGCCTGCTGGAACACGCAACAAAGGAGGTCAGGCCATGTTGGGCTGCTTTAGAGAAGAGGAAGAGTTGTTGTAGTAAAGTGTTGTTACCATGGCGTCATTTTACACCGGACTGCTTCACAAACGAGGGTCAATTCAACGCTGGATTTGCAAAAAAGATGGCATGACGGAACATGCTAGTCGATGAGTTGAATCAACTCCACAGCAACTACATAAAAGTATTCACTAACCATTCAGAAACGTCGAGATGCATTCTGGTTGGTAAAGTTTTTTTATTATTATTATTTGGTAAAGTTTTTTTTATTTTTAACAACATTTTAGTCTTGTCTTTTTTTCTTGGGCCTGCCTGCACATCTTCCTCAGACAAAAAAGTTGGTGTATATCACAGGATTCACTAGAAAAAAATGTAGAAACTTGAAAAACAATTTAATGCTTTTTGAATCAATGTAAGCCTGCTGTATCTTTCTAAAGCCATTGTTATAGCCTAATGAATAATAAGCTATCCAGTTGCAACATCACAAAATCATTATATTTTACAATTCAAGTATTGTATATAAATACCTGAACAGTCTTCTAGCTGTTCCAGCTGAATAGTCTAATACTGTCCATGTTTGTTTAATAACTCAGGCAATTCCTCGAGTCTGATGAAGAATTAGCTGGTTTATTTAATCAGCCAGCTGTGACTGCATGAACACTTGTGCCACTTTGTTTACCAACAATAGCAAACACACTTGCCACCATGGACATGGCGTGTGCTGTGTGCAGGCCCACCGACTCATTCATGAAGCCTGTTTACAAGCACATAAGATATCCAGATAAAACTCCATCACACAATGGCCCTATTCTTTGCTGCACGACTCCACCTCCAGATGAGGACTGCAGATGGGTCAGTGGCCCTGTCCTTCTTGGAGATGTCACAGGCACAGAGCTTGAGAACACAGCCACTCTTTCACATGTCCTCCTCTGCATAACCCTGGTGCCGCCCAGCACAAGAGCAGTGTCGCCTGAACACTACACTGGAATGGCTGCTCCTCCCCGGTTATCAGTCCTCCGCTGGATCCTCCTCCTCACCATTTCAGGTAAGAAACACACTATAAAATTAAAAATTATGTAAGGCATGATAATGTGTTATGAGAGATTTACCTTATAACAGAAGTAATGATCTAAAACAACTGAAAATACACAGCAAAACATTTTTTTTTTCATATAATTTTTCAGTAAGAATATTGAAATATACTTTAAACAAGGTAAACTTACAAAATAGCATGAAATATGAAAGTTATTTTTATAACCTCATTAGCAATTTTTGATAGATAAACAGTGTAAACAGCGTAGGAGAATGACGGGAGAGAAGGAATTGTTGAATAAAGTCGTTATTTTTGTTTTGTTTTTGCGCTCAAAAGTATTCTCGTCGCTTCATAACATTAAGGTTGAACCACTGTAGTCACGTGGACTATTTTAACTATGTTTTTACTACTTGTCTGAACCTTTAATGTGGTAATTACGTTGCTTTCTATGGGGGATAAAAAAAAAAACCTCTCGGCTTTCATCAAAAATATCTTAATTTATGTCTTATGGGTTTGGAACGACATGATGGTGAGTAATTAATGACAGAAATTTCATTTTTGGGTGAACTAACCCTTTAAGCTTATTTTTGGTTTATGCTTAAAACAAAACAAAAAAATTGCTAATGAGGCATTATAAATTTATCTTGTTCTAAGGCTGTTAAGATATTTTTACTGGAAAACAAGCCAAAAATACTCACGGGAAAAAAAAGATTTTTTTACTAATTGTATTTATTTGGTTTTACTATTTTTTTAGTAATTTTTTTTTTTTAAATAATTCAATATATACACTAATATGGTGGTTTTCCATGAGGGGCCCGGGGTCCACTAGGGGGGCTCAACAAACTTCCAAGGGGACCTCAAGTTGACTTAAAATAATTTCACAGGTTCACCTGTCCAACCAGTCTTAATAGTTAATGGTAAACGAACTTGGCATGCTGTCCTTAATTAAGCTCAAACCCAAGGCTTGGCTCAAGCTCTGAGTACTATGTAAAGGGAAGATACTACGTAGAGGGAAAATGAGAGAAATAGAGGAGGAGATGGGGAGGTGGTGGGATGCCGGAAAAATTGTCGCTGGGACGGCGCAATGACTGTTGCTTATAAACGTTTGTAATGATAATTAATAGGACTTAATGGTTAGGCTCCTCCCGAATCTACGTTTGGAACTTCATTTAAAATATGGCAAAACAAGTGTTAAAACAACTAAAAATCAAGACATTTCTTAGTATTCCCAGACAGCAACATAGTGTTGGCCCAGATCCGGCCCACATCTGGTACGTGTGGATTCCACGAGGGGCCAGATGTGGGCCGGACCTGGGCCGACAATATGTTGCTGTCCGGGTTTGGTTATTTTTATAATGAATATACATCTTTCTACACTCTAAAAAAAGATGGTTCTTTGAAGGTTCTTTACATGTAGTAACAGTTCTATATAGAACCGCATGATCCTGTAGAACCCTTTACATGCTGAAATGGTTCTTTGTGTTAGAGTTTAGGGTTCTTTTTTCCCGCCTTTTTGTTTTTCAAATCTGTAACTGTCAAAGCCACATCATTACTGGTTTTCTGGAGCTTAGCTATTCAATTACATAGACTGTCAACACACTCTCAACAGGTAAATGATTTCTTTCTTAAAATGTCTACAAATTTTAACTTTCAAATTGTAACTGGTTTCCTACCAATCACCTTTATCACACTATTGAGGTCCTATAGCACTTTCAAAGCATAATTCTTTATGGAACCTTATAAAAAGGGTTCTATTTAGCACCAAAAAGGGTTCTGCTATTGTTACAAGCCAAAGAACCCTAATTTGGTTCTGTTTAGAACCATTTCTCTTTAGAGTGTAGTAATACCAAGCTCTAAAATATTTTATTGAGTGTGTATGTGTGTGTGGGGGGTGGCTTTAAATATTGTTGTGGACAATGGAGGGGCCTTGAAGTCAAGGAGGTCCACTGCACTAATACAATTTATCCACATTCGATTCTAAAGGAACCTCTGACATGTTGCTAATTTTTGTGCCGCGCAGCTGACAGGTGCTCCGTGTTGTCGTTTCACGTGACGGAGGGCAGCACAGTGATTTTGTCATGTCATTACTCAGTGAAGCACCATGGCCTCAGCCACGTCTGCTGGGGACGGGATTGTGGAACGTTCTGGTGCAACGACATCATCGTACAAACAGATGAGTATGGCGTCATCTCCAAAGTCTCCGACAGGTACAGGCTCATTGGAGACGTTCTGTCAGGACAAATGGACCTTGGGATCCAAAGAATACAGAAGGCGGACAGTGGGCCGTACTGCTGTAGAGTGGACATAGAAGGATTTTTCAATGATAAGAAGGTTTCCTACACATTGAGGGTCATGAAAGGCAAGTCATACAGATGCTTTAAATTTGAAGAGCAACATTTGAAGAGCTTCATATTTGAATAAATCTTCATGTATGTTCATTTCTGAAGCCCCAACGACTGTGCCTCCAACAACCACGACCCCGATTACTACAGAACCACAGGACACGCAGACAGGTGAGAAGCATTTTTTAATGCAAGACAATGGTACATATCTTAAAGGATTAGTTCACTTCTGAATGAAAATTTCCTGATAATTTACTCACCCCCATGTCATCCAAAATGTTCATGTCTTTCTTTCTCGAGTGAAAAAGAAATTAAGGGTTTTGAGGAAAACATTCCAGGATTTTTCTCCATATAGTGGACTTCAACAGGGTTCAACAGGTTGAAGGTCAAAATTCAAAGGGCTCTACACGATCCCAGATGAGGAATAAGGGTCTTATCTAGTGAAATGATCGGTCATTTAAAAAAAAAAAAAAATTATATACTTTTTAACCACAAATGCTCATCTTGCACTGCTCTGCGATGCGCCATGTATTACGTTGAAAGGTCACGCGTGACGTAGGCAGAAGTACCGCAGTAGGGCGAAAAACTTCATCTAATTTTCTCCTCCAACTTCAAAATCGTCTGATATCATTGTTTTACCTTTTTGGCTTAATCTTTGCACGTTCGGTTTGTAGACACTGGATCTGTATTTTTGCCTACGTCACACATGACCTATCCAAAGTGATTACGTCATGCATGTGCATCGCAGAGCTAGTGCAAGATGAGCATTTGTGGTTAAAAAGTATGTACAGTACATTTTTATTTTTTTTAGAAAATGACCTTATTCCTCATGTGGGATTGAGTAGAGCCCTTTGAAGCTGCATTGAAACTGCAATTTGGACCTTCAACCCCATGAACCCCAGTGAAGTCCACTATATGGAGAAAAATCCTGGAATGTTTTCCTCAAAAACCTTGATTTCTTTTCGACTGAAGAAAGAAAGACATAAACATTTTGGTTGACATGGGGGTGAGTAAATTATCAGGAAATTTTCATTCAGAAGTGAACTAATCCTTTAAGAAATGCTTTGTATTAAAAGTATGTGAAATGTTATGTGTAAATATGCATTATACACTGAATATGCACTAATTTGCATAAATCTCCAGAACAGAAATATGAACATTAGATGAAGCCAGGTTCAAAATGTATTGACAAGGTTTTGACAGAGGTAATTTTAGATATCTTTTTTATCACTCCATAAATCAGAAAATACTGTCAACAGTCACAAAAAAATTCACCCTATTTTAGGAAACAATTGTTATAGAAATCATGATGAACAAACCCCTCTGTACAACCCCCTCTGTAAAAACCTTTATTTCTATAGATAGAAATAAAACTGTAAAGTTTGGTGTATGTAAGTGCTAATGAAGGGTTGTTTCTTTCTCAGAGCAGGAGAAAAAAAAACTCATTTTGAGAAAATGGTTTTAAAGATATGTATTGTCATTAAATTCTACAGATGAAAATAGAACATGTTTAATCAAATAAACACTTAAATGTGCATTTTGGATGTTTTCTTGCCCAAACTTGCCCAAAATATCAAAATTGACCAGTGCATAAAAAAACAAAAAATTTTGCCTGTGACTTGCCTTAACAAAATCATTTCTGCTGACTGTTTTTAACAGCTAATTCCGTTATACTTGATTTGCACAGTAAGTGTCATCTAAGTTTTTCCTTAGACAAACCACAATACATGAATCACCAGTTGCATTTCAGTTCTTTTTTTATACTCATGAGAGTTCATGAGAGACCACATAGTGGAGCAACTCAAATGTCACAGACCCTTGTGGGTAGAGATAATGCTTCTTACCCGTCAACTAGCATTAGCAGCAAAAGCGATTTCCTGTGTTTCACTCTGAATTTCATAGTGTCATCGCAGCCAGATCAGTCCAGAGGAGCAGATTCATCATTCTCTGACATTTCCTGGCAGAATGTCACGCATGTGCATTCTGGGGCTATGGTGAGTTACTGGTGCTCTGGCAAAACATGAACATATTTTATAATGGTACTCCCTCTATACACAATATGTATGTATATATATATATATATATATATATATATATATATACTGTATATATATATATATATATATATATATACAGACATTGACAAAATTGTTGGTACCCTTAATAAATATGATCAAAGATGACTGTAAAAATAAATCTGCATTGTTTATCCTTTTGATCTTTAATTCATAAAATTAGCAAAAATCTAACCTTTCATTGAAGGAAAAGAATTGAAAGTGGGGGGAAAATCACATTATGAAATAAATGTTTTTTCTCCAAAACATGTTGGCCACAATTATTGGCACCCCTAGAATTTTTTTATGAGTAAAATATCTCTGAATTATATTCCCATTCATATTTACATTTTTAGCACACCAGGGTGATCATTAACATGAAATTGTCCAGCCGTGACTTCCTGTTCCACAGGAGTATAAACATGAGGAAACACAAAGGCCAAATTCCCTTAATCATTCATCACAATGAGTAAAACCAAAGAATATAGTTATGATGTGCAGCAAAAGATTGTTGAGCTTCACAAAATAGAAAGTGGCTGTAAGAAAAAAGCTAAAGCATTGAAAATCCTCATTTCCACTATCAGGGCAATAATTAAGAAGTTCCAATCAACTAAAGATGTTACAAATCTGCCTGGAAGAGGACGTGTGTCTAAATCGTCCTAATGCACGGTGAGGAGGAAAGTTTGAGTGGACAAAGACTCTTCAAGGATCACAGCTGGAGAATTGCAGAGATTAGTTGAGTCTTGAGTCTCAGAAAGCCTAAAAAAAATGATTAAACAGCACCTACATCCCCACAAGTTGTTCGGGAGGGTTTCAAGAAAAATCCTCTGCTCTCATCCAGAAACAATCTCCAGCATATTCAGTTGTCAGACACGACAAAAAAAAGCTTTAAAAAAGCTTTTTGGCAGCAAACCCACCAGATGGGTTTGGGGCACACATGGATAAAAAGTACCCCATGCCCACGGTTAAATATACTGCTGGATCTTTAATGTTGTGGGCCTATTTTTCTGCTGGAGGTCCTGGACATCTTGTTCAGATACATGGTATCATGGATTCTGTCAAATACCAACAGATAAAAAAATCAAAACCTGACTGCTTCTGCTAGAAATCCAATAATGGGCCGTGGTTGGATCTTCCATCAGGACAATGATCCAAAACAAACATCAAAACCAACACAAAAATGTGTCACTGAGCACAAAATGAAGCTTCTGCCATGATCGTCCCAGTTCCCTGAACTGAACCCTAAAGAAAATGAGTGGAGTGAACTGAAGAGAAGAAGCACCAACATGGAGCTGGGAATCTGAAGGATCTGTAGAGATTCTGCATGAAGGAATGGTCTCTGATCTCTTGTCAGGTGTTCTCCAAACTCATCAGGCATTATAGAAGATGACTCTGAGCTGTTATCTTGGCAAAAGGGGGTTGCAAAAAGCATTGAATAAAAGGGTGCCAATAATTGTGGCCAACGTGTTTTGGAGAAAAACATTTATTTCATAATGTGATGAAATAAACTTTAAATTCTTTTCCTTCAATGAAAGGTTAGATTTTTGCTAATTTTATGAATTAAAAATCAAAAGGATAAACGATGCAGATTTACAGTATCTCACAGAAGTGAGTACACCCCTCATTTTTTTGTAAATATTTTATTATATCTTTTTTCATGTGACAACACTGAAGAAATGACACTTTGCTACAATGTAAAGTAGTGAGTCTACAGCTTGTATAACAGTGTAAATTTGCTTTCCCCTCAAAATAACTCAACACACAGCCATTAATGTCTAAACCGCTGGCCACAAAAATGAGTACACCCCTAAGTAAAAATGTCCAAATTGGGCCCAGTTAGCCATTTTCTCTCCCCGGTGTCATGTAACTCGTTAGTGTTACAAGGTCTCAGGTGTGAATGGGGAGCAGGTGTGTTAATTTGGTGTTATCGCTCTCACTCTCTCATACTGGTCACTGGAAGTTCAACATGGCACCTCATGGCAAAGAACTCTGAGGATCTGAAAAAAATAATTAATTAAGAAATAATATAAAAATATAAAGAGATATAAAAAGTAGGGTGGAAGTATAACATTTAAAAATGTCTTTGAGGACATGCTTTATGACAGCTGCTTTTTTAAACATTGTGTTTTAGCTGAACTGAAACCTTAAATTACAACTTTAAAGAATGAAACCCTTCTGAATTTGTGATTTAAAGATGGAAGAGCCGATCTCTAGGATCACACTACAGATAAACATCCCGGTGCTGTCTCTGTCTCTCAGTCTGCTACTGCTCCTCTTGGGCGCACTGGCCCTTTTGACCATCAAACGTACGTATAACTATGAATCTGGACATTTGTTTAATGACATTTTTATAATGAGTAACATATATTCTGAGCTGAAATGAAATATGTATATTCTGATTCAGGTGGCCTTTATGGGAAAGCGTTTGACAGTGGATGGTAAGTGTGATTCACTTCGAAAATACTATGCTGTTTGAAATGCAGTGTCGTCACGATGAGTGCTGTGTTTTGATCCTCAGTTTCTCAAAGGAGCCCCGACACATTATTTATGAAATACGCACAAGAAGACCAGTGGAGGAGAACATCTACACCCTGGAATAGGAAACAAAAACCACCTGATTCTCATTGTTACTCATATACAGACATTCACACATCCTGCAAGTCTTTAATATCATTCAGTTTTTGATTTGAGAAAGGGATAGTTCACTCAAAAATGGGTAGAGCTGGTGATATTCTAAAAAAAAAAAAAAATGTGTATTTTGTAAGATAATGACAAACTTTTCATTTTTTGTGACCTATCCCTTTAAGTAAAAAAAGAATTATAGAAATGTATATGCCTACACATCTTTTTCTTGTTCCTTACATATAACATTTCATTAAAAAAAAATCTTTATTATTGAATATTTACTATTGATTTTGTTCATTTGTTTGTTGTTGTTGTCACATTGAACTTACTGACTTTGTTCACACAGGGTACAACAGCTTCCTCCCTAAAAATGTATATTTTTAATCCCTTTTGGGGGAGGGTGAGGGGTGTTACTTGTGACCGGCCTATACAAAACATTGCTTCTAAATCTCTCAATATGCTATGTTATTGCCAAATATTGGATTCAATCTTTTTATCAACTTGTTTTCTTTCAATTATGACAGTTTCTTTTTGTAACTAATTGATCATATGTAGGCCTCTTTGGTCTGAGCTTATGCACTTCAGTTTTTTTTTTTTTAGGTGAATAAGCTTTTTTCATTTAAACACTGATAATCTGCATAAGTTCAGATCATTGAGGCCTACGATTGTTCTAACAGAAAAAGAAATACAAAACCTGTGCTAATTAAAAGAAATCAAGTTGGCAAAAAGATTGAAATACTTATTTGGTGATATAATGAGAGATTTAAAAAGCAATTTAAAAGGCCTTCAACACAGCACAAGGGTAAATTGTATTACAGTAAACCGCTCTTTCAGCCTCTGTGCCACTTCATGATCTGCTGTGTAAGAGCATTTTTCACCACAAGATGGCAGACTTTCCTCAATTTCCAATATAACGATTTTAATCACTTTTTTGGCTTTTACGCTGCCTTCACGTGCTCTCTGAATTATGCGAGTTTCCTAGGTAAAAATTGCACATGAACGCCCTCCCATTTCGAAACTTGAATGTGATAAGCTCGTAATCACGACTTCAGAAGTGGGAATTATCAAATTTCCGATAGCACGTGATATACATAATCAGCCTGGCTTACCAGAAACCCCTTCGATTTATTTTTGAGGTGTTCCAGCACAAGATGTCACCAAAAGTACAGTCTTTTTAGTAGACTACAGTGAACTAGAAGTAATGGTGTTTGAATG
Organism: Mylopharyngodon piceus; assembly: GCA_039654765.1. Classification (NCBI taxonomy): domain Eukaryota; kingdom Metazoa; phylum Chordata; class Actinopteri; order Cypriniformes; family Xenocyprididae; genus Mylopharyngodon; species Mylopharyngodon piceus. The sequence continues at coordinate 21,179,201 of CM077461.1, forward strand.
TGCATATGTCTAGTCTGTTTTTGAAATAATGTTCCAGTTGTTTTGTGTGTTTGTAAGACTGTCCAGTTGTTGGTTTGTTTCAGTAGCAGCTCCTGGCCATACATTTAGGTAGGGCAGATTCAGCGCTAGTTTATGAACCATTTTTGTAAGATTTATATTCTAATCGCTGAACACATCATCTGCAGTGAGCACCACTTGCTACATTTTACTATATCCTGCTCACTTTACGACTTAAAATGGTGTAGAAAATCCGAAAAATATTTGTTGCAGAATGCTGAACACATTTATAATTTATTATTAATTCAGTGTATATAGAGGTAAATGTTTGGATGGATATTTTGCCCTAAAGAGAATGATGTGATTACAAACAGATTGAGTTAAGGACCTACCAGCCTGCACCTTCAAGAGTTTCATGACAGAACCTTTTGTTTTAGGTAACTATTCCTATAAGCTTCAAGATTGACCTAAATCTTTCTAATACAAGAATATCTTCTTCAACCTAAATAATCAATGGTGGTCTCATGCACCAAATTATTATTATTATTGTCCACAGGCTCTAGTGTCATTTATTGTAGGGTTATGTTTTAGACAGACTCTACAATGCACTTAAGTTTGCAACCATGTAGATTTTTATTTACATATGTACAGTTTTTGGGGGGGAAGCACAAAAATGGGTCATTGCCTTTTCACTTCTCATAGGCCAAGACTGTTTAAAAGCATTTCTTCTTTTGTAACTGAAAGCATTTATTCAAAGGGGTAATATATACCGATTGGTCATATATAAGGCGCTATATAAATAAAGATGACTTGTCTTGACTTGACTTAAAAAAAAACAAAGCAAAATGATTTTTAAAACAAAGCAAATGTGGCTGTGATGACTTGATGACTTCTTCCCAGTCTTGCGGTCTCTCGTGTTCTTGTTCAGACGTGGACAGGCTCTGAGTTCCCAGTCAGGTTGGAGTTGGACTTCAGGCTTCGGGTCAAGTCTCGAGCTCAAGTTATTTCCTATACAATATAAAGATTATTTGAACCAGTCAACTCATGAATGATATTTTAGAGCTGATTTACAACAGAATTAAATTCTGTTTGCATCACTGATTCTGTTATTTGAATATATTGTGGCCAACGTGTTTTGGAGAAAAACATTTATTTCATAATGTGATGAAATAAACTTTAAATTCTTTTCCTTCAATGAAAGGTTAGATTTTTGCTAATTTTATGAATTAAAAATCAAAAGGATAAACGATGCACATTTACAGTATCTCACAGAAGTGAGTACACCCCTCATTTTTTTGTAAATATTTTATTATATCTTTTTTCATGTGACAACACTGAAGAAATGACACTTTGCTACAATGTAAAGTAGTGAGTCTACAGCTTGTATAACAGTGTAAATTTGCTTTCCCCTCAAAATAACTCAACACACAGCCATTAATGTCTAAACCGCTGGCCACAAAAATGAGTACACCCCTAAGTAAAAATGTCCAAATTGGGCCCAGTTAGCCATTTTCTCTCCCTGGTGTCATGTAACTCGTTAGTGTTACAAGGTCTCAGGTGTGAATGGGGAGCAGGTGTGTTAATTTGGTGTTATCGCTCTCACTCTCTCATACTGGTCACTGGAAGTTCAACATGGCACCTCATGGCAAAGAACTCTGAGGATCTGAAAAAAATAATTAATTAAGAAATAATATAAAAATATAAAGAGATATAAAAAGTAGGGTGGAAGTATAACATTTAAAAATGTCTTTGAGGACATGCTTTATGACAGCTGCTTTTTTAAACATTGTGTTTTAGCTGAACTGAAACCTTAAATTACAACTTTAAAGAATGAAACCCTTCTGAATTTGTGATTTAAAGATGGAAGAGCCGATCTCTAGGATCACACTACAGATAAACATCCCGGTGCTGTCTCTGTCTCTCAGTCTGCTACTGCTCCTCTTGGGCGCACTGGCCCTTTTGACCATCAAACGTACGTATAACTATGAATCTGGACATTTGTTTAATGACATTTTTATAATGAGTAACATATATTCTGAGCTGAAATGAAATATGTATATTCTGATTCAGGTGGCCTTTATGGGAAAGCGTTTGACAGTGGATGGTAAGTGTGATTCACTTCGAAAATACTATGCTGTTTGAAATGCAGTGTCGTCACGATGAGTGCTGTGTTTTGATCCTCAGTTTCTCAAAGGAGCCCCGACACATTATTTATGAAATACGCACAAGAAGACCAGTGGAGGAGAACATCTACACCCTGGAATAGGAAACAAAAACCACCTGATTCTCATTGTTACTCATATACAGACATTCACACATCCTGCAAGTCTTTAATATCATTCAGTTTTTGATTTGAGAAAGGGATAGTTCACTCAAAAATGGGTAGAGCTGGTGATATTCTAAAAAAAAAAAAAAATGTGTATTTTGTAAGATAATGACAAACTTTTCATTTTTTGTGACCTATCCCTTTAAGTAAAAAAAGAATTATAGAAATGTATATGCCTACACATCTTTTTCTTGTTCCTTACATATAACATTTCATTAAAAAAAAATCTTTATTATTGAATATTTACTATTGATTTTGTTCATTTGTTTGTTGTTGTTGTCACATTGAACTTACTGACTTTGTTCACACAGGGTACAACAGCTTCCTCCCTAAAAATGTATATTTTTAATCCCTTTTGGGGGAGGGTGAGGGGTGTTACTTGTGACCGGCCTATACAAAACATTGCTTCTAAATCTCTCAATATGCTATGTTATTGCCAAATATTGGATTCAATCTTTTTATCAACTTGTTTTCTTTCAATTATGACAGTTTCTTTTTGTAACTAATTGATCATATGTAGGCCTCTTTGGTCTGAGCTTATGCACTTCAGTTTTTTTTTTTTAGGTGAATAAGCTTTTTTCATTTAAACACTGATAATCTGCATAAGTTCAGATCATTGAGGCCTACGATTGTTCTAACAGAAAAAGAAATACAAAACCTGTGCTAATTAAAAGAAATCAAGTTGGCAAAAAGATTGAAATACTTATTTGGTGATATAATGAGAGATTTAAAAAGCAATTTAAAAGGCCTTCAACACAGCACAAGGGTAAATTGTATTACAGTAAACCGCTCTTTCAGCCTCTGTGCCACTTCATGATCTGCTGTGTAAGAGCATTTTTCACCACAAGATGGCAGACTTTCCTCAATTTCCAATATAACGATTTTAATCACTTTTTTGGCTTTTACGCTGCCTTCACGTGCTCTCTGAATTATGCGAGTTTCCTAGGTAAAAATTGCACATGAACGCCCTCCCATTTCGAAACTTGAATGTGATAAGCTCGTAATCACGACTTCAGAAGTGGGAATTATCAAATTTCCGATAGCACGTGATATACATAATCAGCCTGGCTTACCAGAAACCCCTTCGATTTATTTTTGAGGTGTTCCAGCACAAGATGTCACCAAAAGTACAGTCTTTTTAGTAGACTACAGTGAACTAGAAGTAATGGTGTTTGAATGTGCATATGTCTAGTCTGTTTTTGAAATAATGTTCCAGTTGTTTTGTGTGTTTGTAAGACTGTCCAGTTGTTGGTTTGTTTCAGTAGCAGCTCCTGGCCATACATTTAGGTAGGGCAGATTCAGCGCTAGTTTATGAACCATTTTTGTAAGATTTATATTCTAATCGCTGAACACATCATCTGCAGTGAGCACCACTTGCTACATTTTACTATATCCTGCTCACTTTACGACTTAAAATGGTGTAGAAAATCCGAAAAATATTTGTTGCAGAATGCTGAACACATTTATAATTTATTATTAATTCAGTGTATATAGAGGTAAATGTTTGGATGGATATTTTGCCCTAAAGAGAATGATGTGATTACAAACAGATTGAGTTAAGGACCTACCAGCCTGCACCTTCAAGAGTTTCATGACAGAACCTTTTGTTTTAGGTAACTATTCCTATAAGCTTCAAGATTGACCTAAATCTTTCTAATACAAGAATATCTTCTTCAACCTAAATAATCAATGGTGGTCTCATGCACCAAATTATTATTATTATTGTCCACAGGCTCTAGTGTCATTTATTGTAGGGTTATGTTTTAGACAGACTCTACAATGCACTTAAGTTTGCAACCATGTAGATTTTTATTTACATATGTACAGTTTTTGGGGGGGAAGCACAAAAATGGGTCATTGCCTTTTCACTTCTCATAGGCCAAGACTGTTTAAAAGCATTTCTTCTTTTGTAACTGAAAGCATTTATTCAAAGGGGTAATATATACCGATTGGTCATATATAAGGCGCTATATAAATAAAGATGACTTGTCTTGACTTGACTTTAAAAAAAACAAAGCAAAATGATTTTTAAAACAAAGCAAATGTGGCTGTGATGACTTGATGACTTCTTCCCAGTCTTGCGGTCTCTCGTGTTCTTGTTCAGACGTGGACAGGCTCTGAGTTCCCAGTCAGGTTGGAGTTGGACTTCAGGCTTCGGGTCAAGTCTCGAGCTCAAGTTATTTCCTATACAATATAAAGATTATTTGAACCAGTCAACTCATGAATGATATTTTAGAGCTGATTTACAACAGAATTAAATTCTGTTTGCATCACTGATTCTGTTATTTGAATATATTGAATTATAATGAAGGTGACTGGACTTGACTATAACAAGAACATTACAATGAACACAAATTTGAAAATCTCACTACAAATAATCCAGAATTGAAGTCAAATGATAATAATCCTACTCTGTCTGTTACACTTCCTCACACCTGAAATCCCTGATCGAGTGAATCTCCTGAACTTCTTCAATCTAGATCATTCCTAATCCATTTATGTTGTAACATCTGCTCTAACGACGGCCGTTTAGTTGGATCCCGGGCTAGGCACTGGCTAATCAGATCACTGCATTCTGTACAAATTTTAATAAGGAGAGAGCTGGTTAGTCATGACCATGTGACATGGCATCTATGAAAACAGCATCTAAAACATGATTAATATAATGTAGAATGTTCCTTATCTTTACTTTAAAAGTGAAGTATGTAGTTTCTTCACTATACGTTGAGCTATATATAAAAAGTCTTACATACTTCACCTTTACCTGTTTCTGTACAGAGTGTTTGCTTTATGTGTGTGTGTTTATCAATGTTATCAATATTATTCACTCACCTTTGGATAAGTTGGAGCTCTGAAATGTAACTTTGGCTTGTGCGATATCCGTTCTGTTGCGAAAAGGAGGACAAGCGTTCACCATCTTATACAACATCACTCCTAGAGCCCAGACATTTGCTGGGACGGCGTGGAATCGAGGATCTGTGAAGACTTCAGGTGGGCAGTGATCCTGTATTCCTGTAAGCAAGACATTTGCACATTGTTGAGCTTTTTTTAAAACATCAAATCATTAGTAAGTCACTACATTCAGGTTTCCACACTCCCAGAATGCTCACCAACGTATACGTCGCTCTCGTAGCCATCACTACTAAATAGCTGACCGCAGCCAAAGTCTATCAGCTTGATCTCTAACGTGTGCTTCAACAGGAAATTGTCCGCATGAATGTCATTGTGAAAAACATCATGCTCGATGCAGTGTTGTACTGCCAGCACAGCCTGACGCATGAAGACCCGAGCTATTGTTTCATCCAGCTGAGGATTGCGATCGATGAAGTCCAGCAAGCTCTCGCAGGGTTCGGGGTACTCCATAACCAGAGTGAATTTTCGAGGGTGTTCAAACCACTCGTAGAGTTGAATGACGAAGGGGCTTATGGGTTCTCGCCTCATCATTAGCAGCAGCGCCACTTCTGTAACGAGAGGTTCAGGATACCCAGGCTAGAGAAAAGTAGTAGACAGAAGGTCAGCTGGGTAAAAATCTGAAGAAAACATATCATTTTTTACATGTACTTTTCTTTGATCTTTTTAGATACGTTCAAAAGAGCCTTTTCAGCTCAAAGTTATTTGGTGCCTCTAGGCTTATTTGTCAATCACATTTACACCTAATGCTTCCTACACGTGTATTAACTACAGTAATCTGCACTTAAACAACTAAATACATATTCAGGTTTTGGCCAACTTACAATATCAAGATAAAGAAAGTTGTCAAACTTGCGCATCCGCTTGATGGCAACCTGCAAAAAAAAAAAGGAACAAACAAAAAAAAACATTTCGATAAAAGTATTCAACACTTGCACTAAATATTCAACCATCTGTATTTTTTTTAAAATATGTTTTGATGCATGTAAGAACAAAATGTTTGTAAAATTCGGTAAGATTTACCTTTTTGCCATCAAATTTGCGTGTTCCCTCGAAGACACTGCCAAATGTTCCGGATCCAATCATCTTTCCCACGTAGTAGAGAGACTCAAAAGACTGAAAAACAGACAGTAAAATAGGAGAAATATGAGCTTGTTAGATCCATTGTTTTATTTAAAACAATATCAGTGCTGGTTGTGTCGAGAAAATAATATTAATATTCTCTGAAAACAAGCCTTAAGATATTTTTAGTGGAAAACAAGACGTCAATACTGTTTAAAATAATGTTGGAGAAATAATGACTGGCGATTTACCATTATATGGCTTGACGCCGGAGTGATCTGGTGCAGGTGATGACGGCTCAGGATCAATCTCAGACTCCAGATCTGATGGAGGAACAAAAGGCTCCACAACATCCACAGAACTGCAGTGGAAACAGCAGCAGAAAGGACGCTTCAGAGCCTTCCATAGCCTCTTGAAGAAGGAACCAAATCCTTTCCTCTTCCGACAGTCTGTAGGTTTTTCTGAAATGAAGAAAAACAATTGAAAACACAACGATTAGAAACTGACGTCAGCGTTATTTCTAAATGTTCCCTGAACGTTCAAAACATTTTCAATGTTTCAAAAATGTTTTTTCTTGATTAAAGGAACATTCTATTTTATAATTTTGCATTATGGAAACGTTACTTTTGAATCTTCTCTGAATGTTCTAGTGAAATTTTGCTGAGCAACAGTAAATGTGACCGGATATGAAGATGTTAAAAACTTGAAGCAGTTATGCATGAAATAGTAAAATCTCTATCTGAACACTTTACACTGCCCAGCCTTATTTCAGTCTCACCTGTTGAGCTCTTGGTCACAGGAGAAGCTTCCCTGGCTCCCGGAGCAGTTCGGCCATGTGAAGTCTCTGTTGGCTCAAGAGGAACTTGACCTGGCAGCGGAGGGCACGTCCACCCTTCGAGGCTGTCGGACCTGGACAAACAGATGCTGCTGCAACTGCCCTGTTCGCTTCGGCTATCCGAAATATCACCACTCCACCTCCATTCGCCGCTGAACGAGCCTCTGCTGCTAAGGCTGATGGACTCTCTACTGAACCGCCTCACTACATTGTCCTCAGAGAGGGAATCTGTGGAAACAGTTCAGCCACTGAATATAGAAACAGAAACTGAGCCATAATTTCTTTATTAAAAGCCAATTCTGACCTCTGCGAGAGAGTTTAGATGAAGTGGACGGGCGTCCATCATCTGGCCTCTGCTGGCTGCTGCTCTGCCACTCCCTCCTCCGGTGATCCTGACCTGAGGACACAGAAACAGCCAAATCAGAAGACAGAGGTGTTAAATATCCAGGAAGCTCCTGGCTCTGTGTCTGGGTCGAGTCTGGCAGCGGATCCTGATCACGGTCATCAGAACCGGGTCTCCAAACCAAATGTTTTAATAATAATGATCAATAATCAATGTCAGTGGTCAATTACAAATTGTTGCTATAGTTACTCAAATTGAAAAGTTTATTTCATATGCAAGGAATAGGAATCAAATACATGTGATCACTTAGCTGGGAAAATTGGGGGATCAAATGGGTTACCTGACACAAGTTTCTTCATATTAATTTAGTCAATCATTGTACAACATCATACCATAACATACCATAAACAAATGAAAACCTAAAGCACTCACCTCCTCTTTCACTCATGTGAGCCATCGATATCCTCCTGTAAACTGAAATAAAACAATACAACATACAATACAAAAACAGAATAAAATACAATTCTCCTAAGAAATCCCCCCTCCCAAAAAAAAAAAAAAAAAAATTAAATAAAACTCCAAACTCCTTCTAAAATAAGAAAAGAACAATAAAATAAAACTGCCCTTAGAAATAATATGAACTCCTTCAAAAAATAAAACTTTATGTAAAGGATATATCCTCCGATCTTCTTCTAGAATAAAAGTCTCCTCTCAGAAATCCTCGGAACAGCTTCAAAATCGCAAGATCAGCACAGAAAATATTTCGCAAAAGTCTCTGAATTCGCCTCGTCTCTCAATCAACATATAGCGATCGGTTCAAGTGTAAATATGTGCAGTCAGGATTCATAACACGCGTCGCTATAGCAACTAAAATTCGAATCACGCATACGTGCGCACGCACACCTGAAGTCGCGTGCGTGAGCAAAGAAATCTGACCACATTATTGAATAGTTACAAACTTCATTTTTATGTTTTCTTTAATACATATGAGCAATAGCGGCTCCTGGCCATAAATTTAAGTAGGGCAGATTCAGGGTCTTAGCGCTAGTTACAATTTTTGTAAGATTTATAATCGCTGAACACATCAGACACACTTTTGGCAGAATTCTCATGTCCTTGCGTTAATTATCCTGAGGGTGGCGCTCTAATGATGATTGACAGACTTTAGTAAACGGAATTGTGTTGCTGTTGAAGTCTGTAGTTTTGAAAGTTTAATAAAAAATAAATAAATAAATAAAAACGAGAAACGCATAGAACGTCATCTTAGAATTGCTTAATGTAGTATTTATTGCTTCCGAATGTTGTTTTATAATATTGCAAGTTATGCAGGAATTCCAGTGAGGAAAAAAGTAGTCTATCCTTAAACAAACATAAAACAAACACAACAGAACTACTGTATATAAAAGCTATTCACATGAGCACGTTTAAATTGAAGGGTTTATACTCTCATTAATTTGATACGCTACTCCACATAGGAAGAACAGACATGCCAACTAGTTACTGACCTGAAGCGGACTAATAACGTCTTGTCTGGAGCGAGGTTTACGTAAGGCGTGTTTACCTAACGTAAACATAAGCGGGGCAACCAGAAATCTGTCCCAGTGGCTCTCTATGAGAGCACGCTGCAGTTCCATTTCTCACCACAGATTTACATTGGAAATTTGTGTGGCGCTGTAGAGCTAGGGAGGGCTCCGAGACCGGCTGCCCCACTTAGTATCATGAATACATGCCTGCCGAATCCTTGTGCTACATTTTAATATATCCTGCTCACTTTAAGACTTAAAATAGTCTAGAAAATCCGCTGTGGCCTAAAGAGAATAGGCTTGTTCGAGATGCATCGGCGCTGCGCAGACTGATCGGCGAATGACATCAAAGTACCGCGAGAGTGTTTGGAGAGCATACGACTCCTTATGCTTATGAATCACTCTCGCGGTAATTTGATGTCTTACGCAGATCAGTCTGCGCAGCGCGAATAAGACTATTGATGTGATTACAAGCAGATTGAGTTAAGGACCTATCAGCCTGCACCATCAAGAGTTTCATGACAGAACCTTTTATTTGTTTTAGGTAACTATTCCTATAAGCTTCAAGATTGACCTAAATCTTTCTAATAATACAAGAATATCTTCTTCAACCTAAATAATCAATGGGGTGTCATGCACCAAATTATTATTATTATTGTCCACAGGCTCTAGTGTCATTTATTGTAGGGTTATGTTTTAGACAGACTCTACAATGCACTGAAGTTTACAACCATGTAGATTTTTATTTACATATGTACAGTTTTTTGGGGGGGAAGCACAAAAATGGGTCATTGCCTTTTCACTTCTCATAGGCCAAGACTGTTTAAAAGCATTTCTTCTTTTGTATTCACTGAAAGCATTTATTCAAAGGGGTAATATATACAGATTGGTCATATATAAGGTGCTATATAAATAAAGATGACTTGTCTTGACTTGACTTTAAAAAAAACAAAGCAAAATGATTTTTAAAACAAAGCAAATGTGGCTGTGATGACTTGATGACTTCTTCCCAGTCTTGCGGTCTCTCGTGTTCTTGTTCAGACGTGGACAGGCTCTGAGTTCCCAGTCAGGTTGGAGTTGGACTTCAGGCTTCGGGTCAAGTCTCGAGCTCAAGTTGTTTCCTATCCAATATAAAGATTATATGAACCAGTCAACTCATGAATGATATTTTAGAGCTGATTTACAACAGAATTAAATTCTGTTTGCATCACTGATTCTGTTATTTGAATATACTGAATTATAATGAAGGTGACTGGACTTGACTATAACAAGAACATTACAATGAACACAAATTTGAAAATCTCACTACAAATAATCCAGAATTGAAGTCAAATGATAATAATCCTACTCTGTCTGTTACACTTCCTCACACCTGAAATCACCGATCGAGTGAATCTCCTGAACTTCTTCAATCTAGATCATTCCTAATCCATTTATGTTGTAACATCTGCTCTAACGTTGGCCGTTTAGTTGGATCCCGGGCTAGGCACTGGCTAATCAGATCACTGCATTCTGTACAAATTTTAATAAGGAGAGAGCTGGTTAGTCATGACCATGTGACATGGCATCTATGAAAACAGCATCTAAAACATAATTAATATAATATAGAATGTTCCTTATCTTTACTTTAAAAGTGAAGTATGTAGTTTCTTCACTATACGTTGAGCTATATATAAAAAGTCTTACATACTTCACCTTTAACTGTTTCTGTACAGAGTGTTTGCTTTATGTGTGTGTGTTTGTCAATGTTATCAATATTATCAATATTATTCACTCACCTTTGGATAAGTTGGAGCTCTGAAATGTAACTTTGGCTTGTGTGATTTCTGTTCTGTTGCGAAAAGGAGGACAAGCGTTCACCATCTTATACAACATCACTCCTAGAGCCCAGACATTTGCTGGGACGGCGTGGAATCGAGGATCTGTGAAGACTTCTGGTGGGCAGTGATCCTGTATTCCTGTAAGCAAGACATTTGAACATTGTTGAGCTTTTTTTAAAGCATCAAATCATTAGTAAGTCACTACATTCAGGTTTCCACACTCCCAAAATGCTCACCAACGTATACGTCGCTCTCGTAGCCATCACTACTAAATAGCTGACCGCAGCCAAAGTCTATCAGCTTGATCTCTAACGTGTGCTTCAACAGGAAATTGTCCGCATGAATGTCATTGTGAAAAACATCATGCTCGATGCAGTGTTGTACTGCCAGCACAGCCTGACGCATGAAGACCCGAGCTATTGTTTCATCTAGCTGAGGATTGCGATCGATGAAGTCCAGCAAGCTCTCGCAGGGTTCGGGGTACTCCATAACCAGAGTGAATTTTCGAGGGTGTTCAAACCACTCGTAGAGTTGAATGACGAAGGGGCTTATGGGTTCTCGCCTCATCATTAGCAGCAGCGCCACTTCTGTAACGAGAGGTTCAGGATACCCAGGCTAGAGAAAAGTAGTAGACAGAAGGTCAGCTGGGTAAAAATCTGACGAAAACATCATTTTTTACATGTACTTTTCTTTGATCTTTTTAGATACGTTCAAAAGAGCCTTTTCAGCTCAAAGTTATTTGGTGCCTCTAGGCTTATTTGTCAATCACATTTACACCTAATGCTTCCTACACGTGTATTAACTACAGTAATCTGCACTTAAACAACTAAATACATATTCAGGTTTTGGCCAACTTACAATATCAAGATAAAGAAAGTTGTCAAACTTGCGCATCCGCTTGATGGCAACCTGCAAAAAAAAAAAAGGAACAAACAAAAAAAAACATTTCGATAAAAGTATTCAACACTTGCACTAAATATTCAACCATCTATAATTTTTTTTAAATATGTTTTGATGCATACTAGAGCAAAATGTTTGTAAAATTCGGTATGATTTACCTTTTTGCCATCAAATTTGCGTGTTCCCTCGAAGACACTGCCAAATGTTCCGGATCCAATCATCTTTCCCACGTAGTAGAGAGACTCAAAGGACTCTGAAAAACGAACAGAAAAACAGGAGAAATATGAACTTGTTAGATCCATTGTTTTATTTAAAAGAATATCAGTGCTGGTTGTGTCGAGAAAATAATATTAATATTCTCTGAAAACAAGCCTTAAGATATTTTTAGTGGAAAACAAGACGTCAATACTGTTTAAAATAATGTTGGAGAAATAATGACTGGCGATTTACCATTATATGGCTTGACGCCGGAGTGATCTGGTGCAGGTGATGACGGCTCAGGATCAATCTCAGACTCCAGATCTGATGGAGGAACAAAAGGCTCCACAACATCCACAGAACTGCAGTGGAAACAGCAGCAGAAAGGACGCTTCAGAGCCTTCCATAGCCTCTTGAAGAAGGAACCAAATCCTTTCCTCTTCCGACAGTCTGTAGGTTTTTCTGAAATGAAGAAAAACAATTGAAAACACAACGATTAGAAACTGACGTCAGCGTTATTTCTAAATGTTCCCTGAACGTTCAAAACATTTTCAATGTTTCAAAAATGTTTTTTCTTGATTAAAGGAACATTCTATTTTATAATTTTGCATTATGGAAACGTTACTTTTGAATCTTCTCTGAATGTTCTAGTGAAATTTTGCTGAGCAACAGTAAATGTGACCGGATATGAAGATGTTAAAAACTTGAAGCAGTTATGCATGAAATAGTAAAATCTCTATCTGAACACTTTACACTGCCCAGCCTTATTTCAGTCTCACCTGTTGAGCTCTTGGTCACAGGAGAAGCTTCCCTGGCTCCCGGAGCAGTTCGGCCATGTGAAGTCTCTGTTGGCTCAAGAGGAACTTGACCTGGCAGCGGAGGGCACGTCCACCCTTCGAGGCTGTCGGACCTGGACAAACAGATGCTGCTGCAACTGCCCTGTTCGCTTCGGCTATCCGAAATATCACCACTCCACCTCCATTCGCCGCTGAACGAGCCTCTGCTGCTAAGGCTGATGGACTCTCTACTGAACCGCCTCACTACATTGTCCTCAGAGAGGGAATCTGTGGAAATAGTTCAGCCATTGAATATAGAAACAGAAACTGAGCCATAATTTCTTTATTAAAAGCCAATTCTGACCTCCACAAGAGAGTTTAGATGAAGTGGACGGGCGTCCATCATCTGGCCTCTGCTGGCTGCCGCTCTGCCACTCCCTCCTCCGGTGATCCTGACCTGAGGACACAGAAACAGCCAAATCAGAAGACAGAGGTGTTAAATATCCAGGAAGCTCCTGGCTCTGTGTCTGGGTCGAGTCTGGCAGCGGATCCTGATCACGGTCATCAGAACCGGGTCTCCAAACCAAATGTTTTAATAATAATCAATAATCAATGTCAGTGGTCAATTACAAATTATTACTATATTTACTCAAATTGAAAAGTTTATTTCATATGCAAGGAATAGGAATCAAATACATGTGATCACTTAGCTGGGAAAATTAAGGGAACAAATGGGTCATATTAATTTAGTCAATCATTGTACAACATCATACCATAACATACCATAAACAAATGAAAACCTAAAGCACTCACCTCCTCTTTCACTCATGTGAGCCATCGATATCCTCCTGTAAATTGAAATAAAACAATACAACATACAATACAAAAACAGAATAAAATACAATTCTCCTAAGAAATCCCCCCTCCAAAAAAATAAATGAAAAAAAATTAAAAAACAATAAAAAATTAAATAAAACTCCAAACTCCTTCTATAATAAGAACAATAAAATAAAATAAAACTAATAATATGAACTCCTTCAAAAAATAAAACTTTATGTAAAGGATATATCCTCCGATCTTCTTCTAGAATAAAAGTCTCCTCTCAGAAATCCTCGGAACAGCTTCAAAATCGCAAGATCAGCACAGAAAATATTTCGCAAAAGTCTCTGAATTCGCCTCGTCTCTCAATCAACATATAGCGATCGGTTCAAGTGTAAATATGTGCAGTCAGGATTCATAACACGCGTCGCTATAGCAACTAAAATTCGAATCACGCCTACGTGCGCACGCACACCTGAAGTCGCGTGCGTGAGCAAAGAAATCTGACCACATTATTGAATAGTTACAAACTTCATTTTTATGTTTTCTTTAATACATATGAGCAGTAGCGGCTCCTGGCCATAAATTTAGGTAGGGCAGATTCAGGGTCTTAGCGCTAGTTACAATTGTTGTAAGATTTATAATCGCTGAACACATCAGACACACTTTTGGCAGAATTCTCATGTCCTTGCGTTAATTATCCTGAGGGTGGCGCTCTAATGATGATTGGCAGACTTAAGTAAACGGAAATTGTGTTGCTGTTGAATCCTGTAGTTTTGAAAGTTTAATAAAAAATTTAAAAAAAAAAAAAAAAACGAGAAACGCATAGAACGTCATCTTAGAATTGCTTAATGTAGTATTTATTGCTTCCGATTGTTTTATAATATTGCAAGTTATGCAGGAATTCCAGTGAGGAAAAAAGTAATGTCTATCCTCAAACAAACATAAAACAAACACAACAGAACTACTGTATATAAAAGTTATTCACATGAGCACATTTAAATTGAAGGGTTTATACTATTAGTTTGATACGCTACTCCACATAGGAAGAACAGACATGCCAACTAGTTACTGACCTGATGCAGACACATATCTGAAGCGGACTGATAACGTCTTGTCTGGAGCAAGGTTTACGTAAAGCGTGTTTACCTAACGTAAAAAAATGAGCGGGGCAACCAGAAATCTGTCCCAGTGGCTCTCTATGAGAGCACGCTGCAGTTCCATTTCTCACCACAGATTTACATTGGAAATTCGTGGGGCGCTGTAGAGCTAGGGAGGGCTCCGAGACCGGCTGCCCCACTTAGTATCATGAATACATGCCTACCGAATCCTTGTGCTACATTTTAATATATCCTGCTCACTTTAAGACTTAAAATAGTCTAGAAAATCCGCTGTGGCCTAAAGAGAATAGGCTTGTTCGAGATGCATCGGCGCTGCGCAGACTGATCGGCGAATGTCATCAAAGTACCGCGAGAGTGTTTGGAGAGCATACGACTCCTTATGCTTATGAATCGCTCTCGCGGTAATTTGATGTCTTAAAGCCCTTTCACACAGGACGCGGTATGCGCTGCGCTATGAAACCCATTTATTTCAATGGTTTGCGCCGCGCGAGGACGGTGTTCTGAAATATTCGGTGTCTGAGATTTTCGGTGACACTGGGCGGAGCTTACATGAATATTCACGAGTTTTCCTGTTTTGTGTTAAAGCGACTCTGAAAATTTTGTAGTGCACTGTCCTTGGATCACAGAACTGTTTTCGGTAACGTGATTGTGTTTCCGCGTCGAATGAAGTTAAGATTCTTTTTATATTAATAACTGTTTATGTATGCTCAATAGTTTGTAGGTTACATTGTGTCGTGAGATATAATTTAGTAGTGATTACAGCCACTGGTGGTCTATCGTTAGGAAATGAGCCAACAGCCATCGAGTTTGTTTTAGTACAACTGTTTTGATTTTATTTTCTTTTAGTTCGTTTGATAAGATAACTTGTATAAATGTAGGCTATCTGTGGTGGCATAATAAAAGTTTCAGTTGTGATTATTTTGTCATTCCCTATCGCCTTCTCAGTTGATAGCCTGCATAACTTTAACCAGACATTATTATTTTTAAAACACACTGAGAGTTAGGTTTATGTTCCGTTTATGTTTTTGACATGCATGAATTAATGCATGTAAACCTTCTTTATCTTTTTCTTCAAAACACACAATGCTCTATATGAATAGAAACATGATGAGACAGTGATATTAGCTTCCCTGCAGCACTTTAATAAGGTTTTAGTTTAATTCTACAAGCTTTCCGCAACAATTAAAATGTTAAAATTGAAGTGGTTATACAAGTGGTTAAATTGATCATCTACAAAACTAAAAGTTACTAATGTGGGTTTTATTTACAAATATTTATATGAAGAAGACATAATTGTCAAAAGTATGAGGAATATTATTGTTATGTGGATAATCAGATATACACACTGCTGTGATTGTTCTGTCATTTCTTAATTGCTTGCTCAGTTGGTAAATAATTTCAAAGAGACTTTATTAAATCCTGAAGTGGTGTTTTTTTTGTTTTTTTTTCATATTATTAGGAAACATTCTCAATCTTTTTCCCCACAAAATGATGCATTTCATTGACAAAACATTTTAATGTGGAAAAAACATGATGCACTTGAATCAGGATTCAGTTTAACGCAGTGGTGATATGGAACTATATGGAACTAAGTTGTGAAATGAGCAAACCTGCAGTATATTCACAATGAAATGTTCTATTCTACAAGCTTTCCATAACAATTAAAATGTTTACATTTTAATTATGTTTATTTAGTGGCTAACATAATAGACTGTGTAGTAATTTGCATATCTGTAATATCAAAGATAAAAGTAAATAATGAGAGTAGTTTCATTTTGAATAAAAAAGAGCAACTGATTCTGTGTTGAAATTAAACGAGGAGAAATCATGACATATGACATATAATTAAAAACACTTGTATTTAAACACATTAACACACTTTACACAGGGTCGTGGGATCCCAGACAGATGAAAGTTTGGTCTGCTCATGCAATCCCAGTGATACCAGCCTTTGCTACTGACATATTCAATCTAAAATATATAATAAAATGACATTACAACAAACCTGTATTATTAAATTTTTTAATACACTGTGAAAAAGTGAAAGTGTCTGCTTTGTCTGGTGTTTATTGGCAAAAGTCATCATCTTTGGGAACGATTCAAGGTTATATTAGCTATAGACATTATATTAGTTATTACATAATTCATCATGGCCTATTTGGGTAATCATTAAACTATATTTAAAGTACATTAACATGTTTTCATGCATGTGTGCAATTTTGGAAACATAACATATATAACACTAGAAATTCAAGTCTACCCAGATTAGAAGTGCTTCTGCAAACTAGGAAAGTTTACTGCTGCCTTCACCACAGGAGTTTACAATTTATATTATTATGCTACCATACATTTCGGCAAACTTTTAAAACTATATGCTTTAAAGACTTAAGGTAAAACAGAAACAACAAAAATAGGCTACTTAAAACGCTATTGGCTCGTTGAGCGAATCCTAACGACACCTCTGGCGAATCATTGGCTGTGTTCATATCAAACATAGCTAACACATGACAAGACATAACACAATATAGCCTATATTGTGCATCAATAACAGTTAGAATATAAGCTTGACTTCGTTTAACGCTGAAACATAGGCTAATTACCTTTAATGTTAGCCGAAGAGCGTGCACTAACATTTTCAGAGTCGCTTTAACACAAAACAGGAAACTCGTGAATATTCATGTAAGCTCCGCCCAGTGTCACCGAAAATCTCAGACACCAAATATTTCAGAACACCGGTTTGTTGCTGCGTCGACCAAAGCGCACACGCCGCGGTCAAAGTTCAAAATAGTTCAACTTTTGCAGCTGCGCTCTGTGACGATTACCCGCGCGACCAATAGCAACGGGGCATCCAAACAATCGGAAAGCAAAATGGATTAACAGCTACAGGTGCATCTCAATAAATTAGAATGTCGTGGAAAAGTTCATTTATTTCAGTAATTCAACTCAAATTGTGGAACTCGTGTATTAAATAAATTCAGTGCACACAGACTGAAGTACTTTAAGTCTTTGGTTCTTTTAATTGTGATGATTTTGGCTCACATTTAACAAAAACCCACCAATTCACTATCTCAATAAATTAGAATACTTCATAAGATCAATAAAAAATGCACTCAATGCTTGGTTGGGCCTCCTTTTGCATGAATTACTGCATCAATGCGGCGTGGCATGGAGGCAATCAGCCTGTGGCACTGCTCAGGTGTAATGGAAGCCCAGATTGCTTTGATAGTGGCCTTCAGGTCATCTGCATTGTTGGGTCTGGTGTCTCTCATCTTCCTCTTGACAATACCCCATAGATTCTCTATGGGGTTCAGGTCAGCCGAGTTTGCTGGCCAATCAAGCACAGTAACACCATGATCATTGAACCAGCTTTTGGTACCTTTGGCAGTGTGGGCAGGTGCTAAATCCTGCTGGAAAATGAAATCAGCATCTCCATAAAGCTTGTCAGCAGAAGGAAGCATGAAGTGCTCTAAAATTTCCTGGTAAATGGCTGCGTTGACTGTGGACTTCAGAAAACACAGTGGACCAACACCAGCAGATGACATGGCAGCCCAAATCATCACTGACTGTGGAAACTTCACACTGGACTTCAAGCAACATGGTTTCTGTGCCTCTCCACTCTTCCTCCAGACTCTGGGACCTTGATTTCCAAATGAAATGCAAAATTTACTTTCATCTGAAAAGAGGACTTTGGACCACTGAGCAACAGTCCAGTTCTTTTTCTCCTTAGCCCAGGTAAGACGCTTCTGACGTTGTCTTTGGTTCGGAAGTGGCTTGGTATGTGGAATGTGACAGTTGTAGCCCATTTCCTGAAGACGTCTGTGTGCGGTGGCTCTTGATGCACTGACTCCAGCTTCAGTCCACACCTTTTGAAGCTCTCCTAAGTTCTTAAATCGGCTTCGCCTGACAATCTTCTCAAGCCTGCGGTCATTCCTTTCACTTGTACACCTTTTCCTACCACACTTTTTCCTTCCAGTCAACTTTCCATGAATATGCTTTGGCACAGCACTCTGCGAACAGCCAGCTCTTTCAGCAATGACCCTCTGTGGCTTACCCTCATTGTAGAGGGTCTTGATGATCGTCTTCTGGACAACTGTCAAGTGACTTCCCCATGACTGCTGTTGGGATTACTGACCTAAACCCAGTATTTATACCCTGAGAATGGTAATTTAATAGAATTTGAAATTAAATATTCTAATAATTTGAGATACTGATTTTTTGATTTTGATGAGCAACAAGCTGTAATCATCAAAATGAAAACAAAAAAGTCTGGAAATATTTTACTTTATGTCTAATAAATCTAGAATATATTTAAGTTTTACTTTTTGAATTAAATTACAGAAAAAAAAAAAACTTTTTCATGATATTCTAATTTATTGAGATGCACCTGTATTGTCTGTGTTGGAATTTCCAGAGCTACGATACAAGTTGGCTGGTCGTATAGAGACATCGGGAGGAAAGCTGACTGCTGACCGAAAGGTGGAATAACAATCAAATGACTAGACGTATAGAACTCCCGCTACAAGTTTGGAAAACTCCGCCTACTGTGCTCTGGCCAGCGTAGCGCAAATCGCTTTGTATCTGAAGGGCTGCGCTGAACCCAGCGGCGAGCGCAGCGCATACCGCGTCCTGTGTGAAAGCCCCATTACGCAGATCAGTCTGTGCCGCACGAACAAGACTATTGATGTGATTACAAGCAGATTGAGTTAAGGACCTATCAGCCTGCACCATCAAGAGTTTCATGACAGAACCTTTTATTTGTTTTAGGTAACTATTCCTATAAGCTTCAAGATTGACCTAAATCTTTCTAATAATACAAGAATATCTTCTTCAACCTAAATAATCAATGGGGTGTCATGCACCAAATTATTATTATTATTGTCCACAGGCTCTAGTGTCATTTATTGTAGGGTTATGTTTTAGACAGACTCTACAATGCACTGAAGTTTGCAACCATGTAGATTTTTATTTACATATTTACAGTTTTTTGGGTGAAGCACAAAAATGGGTCATTGTCACTTCTCATAGGCCAAGACTGTTTAAAAGCATTTCTTCTTTTGTATTCACTTAAAGCATTTATTCAAAGGGGTAATATATACAGATTGGTCATATATAAGGCACTATATAATTAAAGATGAATTGTCTTGACTTTAAAAAAAAAAGAAAGAAAAATGATTTTTAAAACAAAGCAAATGTGGCTGTGATGACTTGATGACTTCTTCCCAGTCTTGCAGTCTCTCGTGTTCTTGTTCAGACGTGGACAGGCTCTGAGTTCCCAGTCAGGTTGGAGTTGGACTTCAGGCTTCGGGTCAAGTCTCGAGCTCAAGTTGTTTCCTATCCAATATAAAGATTATATGAACCAGTCAACTCATGAATTTTATTTTAGAGCTGATTTACAACAGAATTAAATTCTGTTTGCATCACTGATTCTGTTATTTAAATATACTGAATTATAATGAAGATGACTGGACTTGACTATAACAAGAACATTACAATGAACACAAATTTGAAAATCTCACTACAAATAATCCAGAATTGAAGTCAAATGATAATAATCCTACTCTGTCTGTTACACTTCCTCACACCTGAAATCCCTGATCGAGTGAATCTCCTGAACTTCTTCAATCTAGATCATTCCTAATCCATTTATGTTGTAACATCTGCTCTAACGTCGGCCGTTTAGTTGGATCCCGGGCTAGGCACTGGCTAATCAGATCACTGCATTCTGTACAAATTTTAATAAGGAGAGAGCTGGTTAGTCATGACCATGTGACATGGCATCTATGAAAACAGCATCTAAAACATGATTAATATAATGTAGAATGTTCCTTATCTTTACTTTAAAAGTGAAGTATGTAGTTTCTTCACTATACGTTGAGCTATATATAAAAAGTCTTACATCACCTTTAACTGTTTCTGTACAGAGTGTTTGCTTTATGTGTGTGTGTTTATCAATGTTATCAATATTATTCACTCACCTTTGGATAAGTTGGAGCTCTGAAATGTAACTTTGGCTTGTGTGATTTCCGTTCTGTTGCGAAAAGGAGGACAAGCGTTCACCATCTTATACAACATCACTCCTAGAGCCCAGACATTTGCTGGGACGGCGTGGAATCGAGGATCTGTGAAGACTTCAGGTGGGCAGTGATCCTGTATTCCTGTAAGCAAGACATTTGCACATTGTTGAGCTTTTTTTAAAGCATCAAATCATTAGTAAGTCACTACATTCAGGTTTCCACACTCCCAAAATGCTCACCAATGTATACGTCGCTCTCGTAGCCATCACTACTAAATAGCTGACCGCAGCCAAAGTCTATCAGCTTGATCTCTAACGTGTGCTTCAACAGGAAATTGTCCGCATGAATGTCATTGTGAAAAACATCATGCTCGATGCAGTGTTGTACTGCCAGCACAGCCTGACGCATGAAGACCCGAGCTATTGTTTCATCCAGCTGAGGATTGCGATCGATGAAGTCCAGCAAGCTCTCGCAGGGTTCCGGGTACTCCATAACCAGAGTGAATTTTCGAGGGTGTTCAAACCACTCGTAGAGTTGAATGACGAAGGGGCTTATGGGTTCTCGCCTCATCATTAGCAGCAGCGCCACTTCTGTAACGAGAGGTTCAGGATGCCCAGGCTAGAGAAAAGTAGTAGACAGAAGGTCAGCTGGGTAAAAATCTGAAGAAAACATATCATTTTTTACATGTACTTTTCTTTGATCTTTTTAGATACGTTCAAAAGAGCCTTTTCAGCTCAAAGTTATTTGGTGCCTCTAGGCTTATTTGTCAATCACATTTACACCTAATGCTTCCTACACGTGTATTAACTACAGTAATCTGCACTTAAACAACTAAATACATATTCAGGTTTTGGCCAACTTACAATATCAAGATAAAGAAAGTTGTCAAACTTGCGCATCCGCTTGATGGCAACCTGCAAAAAAAAAAGAACAAACAAAAACATTTCGATAAAAGTATTCAACACTTGCACTAAATATTCAACCATCTGTATTTTTTTTAAAATATGTTTTGATGCATGTAAGAACAAAATGTTTGTAAAATTCGGTAAGATTTACCTTTTTGCCATCAAATTTGCGTGTTCCCTCGAAGACACTGCCAAATGTTCCGGATCCAATCATCTTTCCCACGTAGTAGAGAGACTCAAAAGACTCTGAAAAACAGACAGTAAAATAGGAGAAATATGAGCTTGTTAGATCCATTGTTTTATTTAAAACAATATCAGTGCTGGTTGTGTCGAGAAAATAATATTAATATTCTCTGAAAACAAGCCTTAAGATATTTTTAGTGGAAAACAAGACGTCAATACTGTTTAAAATAATGTTGGAGAAATAATGACTGGCGATTTACCATTATATGGCTTGACGCCGGAGTGATCTGGTGCAGGTGATGACGGCTCAGGATCAATCTCAGACTCCAGATCTGATGGAGGAACAAAAGGCTCCACAACATCCACAGAACTGCAGTGGAAACAGCAGCAGAAAGGACGCTTCAGAGCCTTCCATAGCCTCTTGAAGAAGGAACCAAATCCTTTCCTCTTCCGACAGTCTGTAGGTTTTTCTGAAATGAAGAAAAACAATTGAAAACACAACGATTAGAAACTGACGTCAGCGTTATTTCTAAATGTTCCCTGAACGTTCAAAACATTTTCAATGTTTCAAAAATGTTTTTTCTTGATTAAAGGAACATTCTATTTTATAATTTTGCATTATGGAAACGTTACTTTTGAATCTTCTCTGAATGTTCTAGTGAAATTTTGCTGAGCAACAGTAAATGTGACCGGATATGAAGATGTTAAAAACTTGAAGCAGTTATGCATGAAATAGTAAAATCTCTATCTGAACACTTTACACTGCCCAGCCTTATTTCAGTCTCACCTGTTGAGCTCTTGGTCACAGGAGAAGCTTCCCTGGCTCCCGGAGCAGTTCGGCCATGTGAAGTCTCTGTTGGCTCAAGAGGAACTTGACCTGGCAGCGGAGGGCACGTCCACCCTTCGAGGCTGTCGGACCTGGACAAACAGATGCTGCTGCAACTGCCCTGTTCGCTTCGGCTATCCGAAATATCACCACTCCACCTCCATTCGCCGCTGAACGAGCCTCTGCTGCTAAGGCTGATGGACTCTCTACTGAACCGCCTCACTACATTGTCCTCAGAGAGGGAATCTGTGGAAATAGTTCAGCCATTGAATATAGAAACAGAAACTGAGCCATAATTTCTTTATTAAAAGCCAATTCTGACCTCCACAAGAGAGTTTAGATGAAGTGGACGGGCGTCCATCATCTGGCCTCTGCTGGCTGCTGCTCTGCCACTCCCTCCTCCGGTGATCCTGACCTGAGGACACAGAAACAGCCAAATCAGAAGACAGAGGTGTTAAATATCCAGGAAGCTCCTGGCTCTGTGTCTGGGTCGAGTCTGGCAGCGGATCCTGATCACGGTCATCAGAACCGGGTCTCCAAACCAAATGTTTTAATAATAATGATCAATAATCAATGTCAGTGGTCAATTACAAATTGTTGCTATAGTTACTCAAATTGAAAAGTTTATTTCATATGCAAGGAATAGGAATCAAATACATGTGATCACTTAGCTGGGAAAATTGGGGGATCAAATGGGTTACCTGACACAAGTTTCTTCATATTAATTTAGTCAATCATTGTACAACATCATACCATAACATACCATAAACAAATGAAAACCTAAAGCACTCACCTCCTCTTTCACTCATGTGAGCCATCGATATCCTCCTGTAAACTGAAATAAAACAATACAACATACAATACAAAAACAGAATAAAATACAATTCTCCTAAGAAATCCCCCCTCCCAAAAAAAAAAAAAAAAAATTAAATAAAACTCCAAACTCCTTCTAAAATAAGAAAAGAACAATAAAATAAAACTGCCCTTAGAAATAATATGAACTCCTTCAAAAAATAAAACTTTATGTAAAGGATATATCCTCCGATCTTCTTCTAGAATAAAAGTCTCCTCTCAGAAATCCTCGGAACAGCGTCAAAATCGCAAGATCAGCACAGAAAATATTTCGCAAAAGTCTCTGAATTCGCCTCGTCTCTCAATCAACATATAGCGATCGGTTCAAGTGTAAATATGTGCAGTCAGGATTCATAACACGCGTCGCTATAGCAACTAAAATTCGAATCACGCCTACGTGCGCACGCACACCTGAAGTCGCGTGCGTGAGCAAAGAAATCTGACCACATTATTGAATAGTTACAAACTTCATTTTTATGTTTTCTTTAATACATATGAGCAATAGCGGCTCCTGGCCATAAATTTAAGTAGGGCAGATTAAGGGTCTTAGCGCTAGTTACAATTTTTGTAAGATTTATAATCGCTGAACACATCAGACACACTTTTGGCAGAATTCTCATGTCCTTGCGTTAATTATCCTGAGGGTGGCGCTCTAATGATGATTGACAGACTTTAGTAAACGGAATTGTGTTGCTGTTGAAGTCTGTAGTTTTGAAAGTTTAATAAAAAATAAATAAATAAATAAAAACGAGAAACGCATAGAACGTCATCTTAGAATTGCTTAATGTAGTATTTATTGCTTCCGAATGTTGTTTTATAATATTGCAAGTTATGCAGGAATTCCAGTGAGGAAAAAAGTAGTCTATCCTTAAACAAACATAAAACAAACACAACAGAACTACTGTATATAAAAGCTATTCACATGAGCACGTTTAAATTGAAGGGTTTATACTCTCATTAATTTGATACGCTACTCCACATAGGAAGAACAGACATGCCAACTAGTTACTGACCTGAAGCGGACTAATAACGTCTTGTCTGGAGCGAGGTTTACGTAAGGCGTGTTTACCTAACGTAAACATAAGCGGGGCAACCAGAAATCTGTCCCAGTGGCTCTCTATGAGAGCACGCTGCAGTTCCATTTCTCACCACAGATTTACATTGGAAATTTGTGTGGCGCTGTAGAGCTAGGGAGGGCTCCGAGACCGGCTGCCCCACTTAGTATCATGAATACATGCCTGCCGAATCCTTGTGCTACATTTTAATATATCCTGCTCACTTTAAGACTTAAAATAGTCTAGAAAATCCGCTGTGGCCTAAAGAGAATAGGCTTGTTCGAGATGCATCGGCGCTGCGCAGACTGATCGGCGAATGTCATCAAAGTACCGCAAGAGTGTTTGGAGAGCATACGACTCCTTATGCTTATGAATCACTCTCGCGGTAATTTGATGTCTTACGCAGATCAGTCTGCGCAGCGCGAATAAGACTATTGTTGTGATTACAAGCAGATTGAGTTAAGGACCTATCAGCCTGCACCATCAAGAGTTTCATGACAGAACCTTTTATTTGTTTTAGGTAACTATTCCTATAAGCTTCAAGATTGACCTAAATCTTTCTAATAATACAAGAATATCTTCTTCAACCTAAATAATCAATGGGGTGTCATGCACCAAATTATTATTATTATTGTCCACAGGCTCTAGTGTCATTTATTGTAGGGTTATGTTTTAGACAGACTCTACAATGCACTGAAGTTTACAACCATGTAGATTTTTATTTACATATGTACAGTTTTTTGGGGGGGAAGCACAAAAATGGGTCATTGCCTTTTCACTTCTCATAGGCCAAGACTGTTTAAAAGCATTTCTTCTTTTGTATTCACTGAAAGCATTTATTCAAAGGGGTAATATATACAGATTGGTCATATATAAGGTGCTATATAAATAAAGATGACTTGTCTTGACTTGACTTTAAAAAAAACAAAGCAAAATGATTTTTAAAACAAAGCAAATGTGGCTGTGATGACTTGATGACTTCTTCCCAGTCTCGCGGTCTCTCGTGTTCTTGTTCAGACGTGGACAGGCTCTGAGTTCCCAGTCAGGTTGGAGTTGGACTTCAGGCTTCGGGTCAAGTCTCGAGCTCAAGTTGTTTCCTATACAATATAAAGATTATATGAACCAGTCAACTCATGAATGATATTTTAGAGCTGATTTACAACAGAATTAAATTCTGTTTGCATCACTGATTCTGTTATTTGAATATACTGAATTATAATGAAGGTGACTGGACTTGACTATAACAAGAACATTACAATGAACACAAATTTGAAAATCTCACTACAAATAATCCAGAATTGAAGTCAAATGATAATAATCCTACTCTGTCTGTTACACTTCCTCACACCTGAAATCACCGATCGAGTGAATCTCCTGAACTTCTTCAATCTAGATCATTCCTAATCCATTTATGTTGTAACATCTGCTCTAACGTTGGCCGTTTAGTTGGATCCCGGGCTAGGCACTGGCTAATCAGATCACTGCATTCTGTACAAATTTTAATAAGGAGAGAGCTGGTTAGTCATGACCATGTGACATGGCATCTATGAAAACAGCATCTAAAACATAATTAATATAATATAGAATGTTCCTTATCTTTACTTTAAAAGTGAAGTATGTAGTTTCTTCACTATACGTTGAGCTATATATAAAAAGTCTTACATACTTCACCTTTAACTGTTTCTGTACAGAGTGTTTGCTTTATGTGTGTGTGTTTGTCAATGTTATCAATATTATCAATATTATTCACTCACCTTTGGATAAGTTGGAGCTCTGAAATGTAACTTTGGCTTGTGTGATTTCTGTTCTGTTGCGAAAAGGAGGACAAGCGTTCACCATCTTATACAACATCACTCCTAGAGCCCAGACATTTGCTGGGACGGCGTGGAATCGAGGATCTGTGAAGACTTCTGGTGGGCAGTGATCCTGTATTCCTGTAAGCAAGACATTTGAACATTGTTGAGCTTTTTTAAAGCATCAAATCATTAGTAAGTCACTACATTCAGGTTTCCACACTCCCAAAATGCTCACCAACGTATACGTCGCTCTCGTAGCCATCACTACTAAATAGCTGACCGCAGCCAAAGTCTATCAGCTTGATCTCTAACGTGTGCTTCAACAGGAAATTGTCCGCATGAATGTCATTGTGAAAAACATCATGCTCGATGCAGTGTTGTACTGCCAGCACAGCCTGACGCATGAAGACCCGAGCTATTGTTTCATCTAGCTGAGGATTGCGATCGATGAAGTCCAGCAAGCTCTCGCAGGGTTCGGGGTACTCCATAACCAGAGTGAATTTTCGAGGGTGTTCAAACCACTCGTAGAGTTGAATGACGAAGGGGCTTATGGGTTCTCGCCTCATCATTAGCAGCAGCGCCACTTCTGTAACGAGAGGTTCAGGATACCCAGGCTAGAGAAAAGTAGTAGACAGAAGGTCAGCTGGGTAAAAATCTGACGAAAACATCATTTTTTACATGTACTTTTCTTTGATCTTTTTAGATACGTTCAAAAGAGCCTTTTCAGCTCAAAGTTATTTGGTGCCTCTAGGCTTATTTGTCAATCACATTTACACCTAATGCTTCCTACACGTGTATTAACTACAGTAATCTGCACTTAAACAACTAAATACATATTCAGGTTTTGGCCAACTTACAATATCAAGATAAAGAAAGTTGTCAAACTTGCGCATCCGCTTGATGGCAACCTGCAAAAAAAAAAAAGAACAAACAAAAAAAACATTTCGATAAAAGTATTCAACACTTGCACTAAATATTCAACCATCTGTATTTTTTTTAAAAATATGTTTTGATGCATGTAAGAACAAAATGTTTGTAAAATTCGGTAAGATTTACCTTTTTGCCATCAAATTTACGTGTTCCCTCGAAGACACTGCCAAATGTTCCGGATCCAATCATCTTTCCCACGTAGTAGAGAGACTCAAAGGACTCTGAAAAACAGACAGTAAAATAGGAGAAATATGAACTTGTTAGATCCATTGTTTTATTTAAAACAATATCAGTGCTGGTTGTATCGAGAAAATAATATTAATATTCTCTGAAAACAAGCCTTAAGATATTTTTAGTGGAAAACAAGACGACAATACTGTTTAAAATAATGTTGGAGAAATAATGACTGGTGATTTACCATTATATGGCTTGACGCCGGAGTGATCTGGTGCAGGTGATGACGGCTCAGGATCAATCTCAGACTCCAGATCTGATGGAGGAACAAAAGGCTCCACAACATCCACAGAACTGCAGTGGAAACAGCAGCAGAAAGGACGCTTCAGAGCCTTCCATAGCCTCTTGAAGAAGGAACCAAATCCTTTCCTCTTCCGACAGTCTGTAGGTTTTTCTGAAATGAAGAAAAACAATTGAAAACACAACGATTAGAAACTGACGTCAGCGTTATTTCTAAATGTTCCCTGAACGTTCAAAACATTTTCAATGTTTCAAAAATGTTTTTTCTTGATTAAAGGAACATTCTATTTTATAATTTTGCATTATGGAAACGTTACTTTTGAATCTTCTCTGAATGTTCTAGTGAAATTTTGCTGAGCAACAGTAAATGTGACCGGATATGAAGATGTTAAAAACTTGAAGCAGTTATGCATGAAATAGTAAAATCTCTATCTGAACACTTTACACTGCCCAGCCTTATTTCAGTCTCACCTGTTGAGCTCTTGGTCACAGGAGAAGCTTCCCTGGCTCCCGGAGCAGTTCGGCCATGTGAAGTCTCTGTTGGCTCAAGAGGAACTTGACCTGGCAGCGGAGGGCACGTCCACCCTTCGAGGCTGTCGGACCTGGACAAACAGATGCTGCTGCAACTGCCCTGTTCGCTTCGGCTATCCGAAATATCACCACTCCACCTCCATTCGCCGCTGAACGAGCCTCTGCTGCTAAGGCTGATGGACTCTCTACTGAACCGCCTCACTACATTGTCCTCAGAGAGGGAATCTGTGGAAACAGTTCAGCCATTGAATATAGAAACAGAAACTGAGCAATAATTTCTTTATTAAAAGCCAATTCTGACCTCTGCGAGAGAGTTTAGATGAAGTGGACGGGCGTCCATCATCTGGCCTCTGCTGGCTGCTGCTCTGCCACTCCCTCCTCCGGTGATCCTGACCTGAGGACACAGAAACAGCCAAATCAGAAGACAGAGGTGTTAAATATCCAGGAAGCTCCTGGCTCTGTGTCTGGGTCGAGTCTGGCAGCGGATCCTGATCACGGTCATCAGAACCGGGTCTCCAAACCAAATGTTTTAATAATAATGATCAATAATCAATGTCAGTGGTCAATTACAAATTGTTGCTATAGTTACTCAAATTGAAAAGTTTATTTCATATGCAAGGAATAGGAATCAAATACATGTGATCACTTAGCTGGGAAAATTGGGGGATCAAATGGGTTACCTGACACAAGTTTCTTCATATTAATTTAGTCAATCATTGTACAACATCATACCATAACATACCATAAACAAATGAAAACCTAAAGCACTCACCTCCTCTTTCACTCATGTGAGCCATCGATATCCTCCTGTAAACTGAAATAAAACAATACAACATACAATACAAAAACAGAATAAAATACAATTCTCCTAAGAAATCCCCCCTCCCAAAAAAAAAAAAAAAAATTAAATAAAACTCCAAACTCCTTCTAAAATAAGAAAAGAACAATAAAATAAAACTGCCCTTAGAAATAATATGAACTCCTTCAAAAAATAAAACTTTATGTAAAGGATATATCCTCCGATCTTCTTCTAGAATAAAAGTCTCCTCTCAGAAATCCTCGGAACAGCGTCAAAATCGCAAGATCAGCACAGAAAATATTTCGCAAAAGTCTCTGAATTCGCCTCGTCTCTCAATCAACATATAGCGATCGGTTCAAGTGTAAATATGTGCAGTCAGGATTCATAACACGCGTCGCTATAGCAACTAAAATTCGAATCACGCATTCGCACGCATGCACACCTGAAGTCGCGTGCGTGAGCAGAGAAATCTGAACACATTATTGAATAGTTACAAACTTCATTTTGACGTTTTCTTTAATACATATGCTAGTTACCATTTTTGTAAGATTTATATTCTAATCGCTGAACACACTTTTGGCAGAATTCTCATATCCTTGCGTTATTTAGCCTGAAGGTGGCGCTCTAATGATGATTGACAGACTTTAGTACACCCGAAAAACGCATAGAACGTCATCTTATAATTGCTTAATGTAGTATTCATTGCTTCCGATTGTTGTTTTATAATATTGCAAGTTATGCAGGAATTCCAGTGAGGAAAAAAGTAATGTCTATCCTCAAACAAACATAAAACAAACACAACAGAACTACTGTATATAAAAGCTATTCACATGAGCACGTTTAAATTGAAGGGTTTATAGACTACCTTTTTTTTTTTTATATAGTCTATGGTTTATACTCTCATTCATTTGATACGCGAGCCCGACGCCGGTTTCAGTTTCGCTTTAAATAAATTCATTTAGGCTTTTAAAAAATATTGTTTGTAATGAATGCCACTATAATTTGTTTATTTTATACTTATATTTTTCATTCTTGTTTTGCATTGATTGAATACGGTTAAATTTAAAGGATCTGTTGTGGAAATAGCCTAAAATATGTTTATTGCCTGTTTCTAAACGTTTAGTTTTTGCCGGTATTTTAGCTACATTATATTTTAATGTAATAATAAAATGCGACTGGTACACCAATGCGATTTTTTTTATCTTAAAAAATAAATATAAATATAAAAACAAAACAATTATATTGTGTTCATTACTCCAACCCAAACCGACTTTGGGTTTACTGTTAAAGGCTAGGCTAATTATAAGGGGTCCTTGGCAAATGTTCTACCTTACAAGTTTGAGAAAGTTTGGTTTAGTATCTGTGATTAACTGTACACCAAATCACAATCTCGTGCTATGGCCACTGCCATTAATACAGGCATCGAAAGGTATTTTACGCTATATTTGCTTCTGCTTTTCGTTTTGAACGCGGAAATATGATAAAGGCACTGATCTGATCAGATATTTCGTACACGCCACGTACAAAATATGTCGTTTTAACGACATAATATCTCGTTATTACGAGAAAACGTCGCTTTAACAAGAAAAATATGTCGTTTTAACGACATCTCGTTATAATTGAGTTGAAAAAATATTATGTGGCAGCAATGGGCCACCGTAGCCACCATATATACCATAATACTCTTAATTGTAACTTAGAAACATAAATTTTCTGTAAAGATGCTTTGAAACAGTATGTATTGTAAAAGCACAATACAAATAAATGTGAATTGAAAAATATGTGATATAAATGAAACACTAAGAATAACTAAGTTAAAGACTTCAACTAAACGAAATGTGTTTCAACTTGCATGCCATACAACGTACCTCAGTGGGAAATTTACCATCAAAAGACATGTGACATTCCATTTTATAACATCCAGGAGATTGCAGTGAGTAATAATTAAAAAAAAAAAAAAAATTAATTTGTATTTATGTAATATTGCCAGTGTGCAAACAAACAGCAAAGATTCATTTTAAATAAAGGAGAATGCAACAAAATCTTAAATTTTGAAAAAGGAAATTAGAAAGCCCAACAGAATCACTCGTTTGCTTCTATCATTTTGCTATCATGGTGTTAATTATTTCAGTTTTACACAACTCATTTGGGTATGTCAACTCGCTGTAATTTCAAATAAACTTTATTTTTACATAAACTGAGTCTGAATTGATCACACATACAATAAAAAAAAAAATCTCTAAATGACAGAAATAGCCTGTCTCCAACCTTCAAGCTACCATCTTTACACAACTTATTTGAACAAATACTCGCTGTACAATACAGTATAACAATGTGCCTTCAGAATACAGTGGTTGCTTTCATTGTTTCTTTCTAAATGTCCCAAATACAGTGCATTAATAAATGTACACATTTCAGTTTTAGAGGAATGCATTGTACAGATTAAAAAAAAAGTCTGCAGGAAAAAAAACAAAAAAAAAAAACAGAACAACAGCTACAGTACACAATTAATTTCCTTGAGGAATCTTTTGATTAAGAGGAAGAAAAAAAACAGGCATCTTAAGGCTTATGTTGAATTAGATGGACCTTTGTCAGGAAGTATAAAGGTCTGCAGAGTAAATACTGCTATGTCATACTGCCCTTTTATATTTCAACTGAACAAAACACTGATATTTATAACCATCATCCAAGAAAGTCTATTCTTACTATCAAAACAAGTCGAGAGGAAAGACAAGAAAAGAAAGAAGCGGGAAGCTTTTCGCCTCCAGTTCCGTTCTGTCAGTTTGAAGATTAGAATTCTAAGAGGACGTCCGATACACATAAAACCTTTTTGAAATATTTGCATCCTTCAGACTGTCTTAGCAAACTCATTCTGGAATGTACAATGTTGATGGGTCAGCGTCTGTGACTGCCTGCATATGATAGTAGTCGGCATGTCTTCATTAATGGGCGTCTACGCCTGCGCGCCTCGTGCGAGGACAGCAGGGTTCCTGAGAGGCCTGCCAGTGTAAGGTAGCAGGTGGTGCAGAGCTGAATGCTGGCGGTGGAGGTGAGGGGGGAAAGGAGATCTTCCCCAGATAACTTTCAGTTCTCCTCAATGAGGGTGAGATCTAGTTCAGTACAATCCCTTTCAAACACGCTAGTTTGTCCTCCGTCACGCTCTTCAGGGTCCTCCTCCTCTCTCTCCTCCTCCTCGTCACTTTCACTTAACGGCCCAATACTTGTCCTACCCAGGCCTTCAGCTGGTGAACATGAGCCTCTGAAGTCTCCAAAAAAAGGCTCAAGGCCCATACAGACATCACCCCCACAGGCCAATCGGCCACGTTCCATATAACTAAGAGGGTCTGTGCTTCGAGTCTGAAAATGAAGGGATAAATAACAATGTTACTTCAGCTTAGTGACAACAAAGCAATAATTTAAGAGATTTATAAAATTACTTTTTGGAACACAATCATATATTTTTAAGAGTTTTAGGTTCCATGCACAGATGCCACGTCGTTTCTGCTGTGAACTGAACTAACACATTACATTAGTGTTAAGCTACTATAGTTAGCACCCACTTACCTAACTTTTTAATAAGGATTACTGGGCATATGTTACAGCACCTAATTAATATTCTGATGAGGATTATCCACCTTACTCCTGACGAGACTACTGTCTTTTTTGAATTATGGGTGGCACTTCCGGTTTGGGGAAGTTCTATTCAAAAAGACCGAAACGAATCATTTAAAATCATAAGTCTGCCCTACAAATAAAGCTTATGCGTCAGTTTGACTGTGAATGAGCTGTCAATTTTCCTTCATGTTTCATTTTCTGACATCATGAGAATAACGTAACGCTCAGTATTTTAACATGACGTTATAACAAGAATATCTATGGCAAGAGCTCTTTTCAGTCGCTGCATTCTTTTCCTCAGGATTATTTTCTTTTTTCCCTTTGCATTCCGCTTTAATAGTATGAAAAAGGACAATACTACACATTTGTGGTCTGTTCTCCCGATATAATTTATGATGTATCCCAATAATTATTCACTGGAATGCATGAAGAATCTCTCATGTTTTCTCATCAAATCCTTATGTCTCTTTCCAGGTTTGTTTTCACAGGTAAATACAATTTATTATCTGTCAAAATGACGGAAATCACGCAAAGCTGAAGTTAATGAACATTTTTGATTAAGGAAAGGTATGTTACATAATACAGATATATATTACTACAGTGATATTTCACCCGTCTGTTATTGCTGTGGAAAGAATCGCGCTTTTGGGATTATTCATGGTCTGTTGAAATTACCTTGTTGATGCTTTTACACTTTTAAATGTACTTTTAAATGTTCAATGGTTGAAGGGTGAGTAGAATAATGTCATCTCATTGTACCCTGTTTAAAGGGTTAGTTCACCCAAAAATGAAAATTCTGTCATTAATTACTCACCCTCATGTCGCTCCACACCTGTAAGACCTTCGTTCATCTTCGGAACACAAATTAAGATCTTTTTGATGAAATCCGAGAGGTATATGACTCGTCCATAGACAGCAACTTAACCAACACTTTCAAGGTCCAGAAAGGTACTAAAGACATCGTTAAAACAGTCGATGTGACTGCAGTGGTTCAACCTTAATTTTATGAAGCGACAAGAATACTTTTTGTGTGCAACAACAAAACAAAAATAACTTTTATTCAACAACCTCTTCTCTTCCCTGTCGTTATCCTTATGTAATTGCAGCAGTAAGCACAGTGAAAGCTTTCATGTTTACCTCAAAATGCCATCTCAGTATTGGCCAAAGCTGGTCACGTGAGCAACACGACGCGTGTGATGCTGACGCAGGAGCCGGCCAATAATGAGTCGGCGTTCTGACGTAGAACCTGGAAGCGCTGGACGTAAACAACGTAAGGATAATGACAGGAAAGAGAAGAGATTGTTGAATAAAAGTTATTTTTGTTTTGTTTTTGCGCACAAAAAGTATTCTTGTCACTTCATAAAACTAAGGTTGAACCACTGTAGTCACGTCGGCTGTTTTAACGATGTCTTTAGTACCTTTCTGGACCTTGAAAGTGTTGATTATGTTGCTGTCTATGGACGAGTCATATACCACTCGGATTTCATCAAAAATATCTTATTGTGTTTCGAAGATGAACGAAGGTCTTACGGGTGTAGAATGACATGAGGGTGAGTAATTAATGACAGAATTTTCATTTTTGGGTGAACCAACCCTTCAAAAAAACAAATTATTGCATTAATAGAGCGAGCCTTTCACTGATTGCTTACAGCTTAATGGTAGTTACACCCATAATTCGTGCAAAGCGTCATGGGGCGTAGGAATAAGGTGGATACGATTTTTATGTCAGTTATTTGTCGGTTGAAGTTAGACATTTGTTTTGAGGGGGATTATTAAATCTGTAAGGTCTGAATCAAGAGCTTGTGAACAGGAATTTAATCAAATAAAACAGAAGCAGGAAATCTGTATCAATACCCAGCCCTACTTTCGACTGCCACCTTTTTCTCCTCAGAAAAAAACATTACTGTCAGATGTGCCATTTCAAAATAAGATATTTTTAGTAACAGTAGCTGTAGTAACTGTACTAACACATACCTGTGTCATTTTGGCGAAGTCTAGCACAGGCCGTGCACATGGTCTGTCCGGGTCCCTGCGGCGTTTTAGGCCAGGTTTGAGCAGGAGAAGGTCGCAGGGCTGAGAATGGCACCGTGGAAGTTGAGGAGGAAGAGCACGGCGCACCGAAGACGGAGTGCTGCAGGCGGACGAGGGCGAGGCGGGCACCGCCGGAGGGTGAGACGTGATTTGTGGGGGCACCGGAGGTGGCGGCAGGAACTGGGCGGCAGCTTCTCGGATGAGGACAGGAGAGAGGGAAAAGCGCCTCTGTGGCGGAGGCGGCGGGTGGAGCGGCGAAGGAGAGGAGGAGCATGAGGATGGCGAGGGGAAGAAGCAGCAGCAGGCGCCGCCTCCGGCACCGTCACTCGGGTCCCAGGGGAAAGTCCACGGCAGTGGGGAATCTGGGGAAAGGGCCAGACTGAAAAAGGTGGGGCTGGAAGAAGAATGCAGTGAGGAGTTTAGTGAGGAGCTGGGGGCACGCAGTGGACACGGCCCCCCCGCGCCCCCTCCACTGTGGCATCGGCGGTTCACTGGTGTCCAGACCTTGGAGGCGCTTGGCCGCCAGGTGTACCGGCAGCGTGAAAGGTCCTCTGGTACAGACAGCGAACGACAGTGGCGTTTGGGGGGTGGCGGGGGGGGAGGGGGAGGCCCGGGAAAAGACAGGTCCGTCACAGAGGTGCTAGGGGCGAGCGGACGGTTCAGGGCATCCCCCTCCGGCAGGTGGCTTTCTGGAGGACCCAGGGGCACGGGGCCGGGGGGGAAGCTGGAGCTGAGCACCCCCTGCAGGCTGGCCTTCGACGGAGGGCAGAGCTGCCAGTAACTGCTCTCTGAAAGAGGTCGGACAGAGTTTTATGAGTTAATATCATTCTGTGCTCCTCAACATCAATTGTGACATTTGGAAGACATTACTATGACAAAGTCTTTATAGAGTGCTGCAGGGATGATGTGTTTCTGTAGGCCCAAAACCCGAAATTGAGTTAGCATTTTAGCACTTCTGGTTCCATCGTCCTGAAGTGAATTGGTTTTTTTGAATGTCTGAAAAAAGGTTTGTGGTTAAGATAAGCTCAAGATATTTTCATGTTTTTTTCTATGACATAAAATACATCAGTAATAAATTCTTGTGATCTTTTGAACACTTTTACTTGTCTTAAAAAAGCAGATTGCTAACAAGTGGCTAAATGGTACTACAGAGGATGTCAGGGTCATTAAACATCATTACACCAAACAGGTAAACTCATATACTTACTAGTCTGTTTTTACAGCCTCATTCAGGGGCGGTTTCTTTGTTAGAGCGATAGAGTGACACCACAAGTGCGAAAAGGAAAGGTTTTTTTTTATTTTTATATCACATTCAACCACAGTGTTAAGCTAGCTGTCACTGTTCTAGACTGTTTGTTCTTCCTCTGGATATATATATAGTCCAAACAGTGTAAAATCACGTTCTGTTAAGTACCGCCCCCTTTGGGGGCGATTTCACTCTGGCCAAGAATCGTGTTTATGTGTTCTCATAGACTTCCATACAAAGATTTTTTTGTTTTCCAACTGCAGGCACTGCAATGCAATCTATATGGTTTTTGGGAGGGCTAGCACTAATATGCTTTTGTCATCACATGTAACCTTAACTTGTGCAGCGATTGGTGGGAACAAACATACCTCTATTAATAAACTTTAAGCTGAAGTGACATCCAATAATGTTTTAAAACAATTTTGAATTTGACAAACAAGAAAAATAAAAAATAAAAAACTACTTTAATATCATTATCAAATGTGATAAATGAATAAAGAGACAGAGTTGGGACAGCTAGCCAACTATTCAAATTCAGATGATAAAGCATGACGCAGCAAAGATGCATATGGACAGTTCCCTAAAATTGGTGGCTGTCAGGATGGTCAACATTGCCACACATTTGTACGACAGCTACCGGATAGCTGTATGTCA
The DNA here is from genome assembly GCA_039654765.1 of Mylopharyngodon piceus. Taxonomy (NCBI): domain Eukaryota; kingdom Metazoa; phylum Chordata; class Actinopteri; order Cypriniformes; family Xenocyprididae; genus Mylopharyngodon; species Mylopharyngodon piceus. The sequence continues at coordinate 21,215,742 of CM077461.1, forward strand.
TCACAACGACGAGGTTGGTAAGAACCACCACATTCTTGGCCGTCTTATCGACTGTGTGAAATTTTGTGGCCCGTTCGAATTAGCCTTGAGAGGCAAAGAGGAGAGAGTAAAGGCTCAAGCTACACTGGCATTTTCCGTGGACTAGTCGACTTAGTCGCATCGCTAGATGAGGTGTTTGAGAAGCACTTAAAACTGCCAAGCCATTACTTGTTTGGAACACGTTTCAATCTGTAACGTTACTCCATGTTTCTTCACATTACTCTATGTTTCTTCATCGCTATCACATGTAAATAATGTAAAGCAGTCCTTCCCACTGACAGTTGTGCAAACATATCTATATTTGTATAGCATAAACACTAAAAATTTCTTCCCAAAAAATAAAAAAATATCGCACTGATCGCACAATTTTGAATGGTTGAGTAAATTCATACTAGTAAGTTTCTATGTTGTAATTACAAGGTTCACCTTGCATTTGTTATAACTAGCAGCTATTCTTTAGGAAACCAATTAAAGGGTTAGTTCACCCAAAAATGAAATTATCCCATAATTTTCTCACCCTCAAGCCATCCTAGGTGTATATGGCCATCTTCTTTCAGCCAAACACAGTTGGAGTTATATTTAAAAATATCCTGGCTCTTCCAAGCTTTATAATGGGAGTGAATGGTGCCATTTTATTTATTTATTTATTTTTTTTTTTTAAAGTGCATCCATCCATCATAAAAGTAATCCACACAGCTCCAGGGGGTTAATAATGGCCTTCTGAAGCGAAGCAATGTGTTTTTGTAAGAAAAATATCCATAATTTGGATTGCTTTATAAACTGTAATCACTAGCTTAACTGTAATTACTAATTAGAGCCAGGATATTTTTTAATGTAACTCCGATTGTGTTTGACCAAAAGAAAGTCATATACACCTAGGATGGATTGAGTAGGTGAGTAAATTATGGGATAATTTTCATTTTTGGGTGAACTATCCCTTTAAGTTGTTAGACTTATGGGGGGTTTTACGCTCACTTGAAACTCAGAATAGCAAAGAAACTCTGCGCTTCAAATTAAGGAGCTATTTAAAGTGATAGATCAATGCTCCAGATACTCAAAAGAGGTCAGATAAGTCAGATAAGTTACATACCAGGCATCAATCCATCTGTGGGCCGGCTGGTTTCGGGGCTCTGACGATGAAGTAGAGACTGAAAGAAGAAAAAGAAAAGATTAATTGCATTAACAGGCAGATATTCTGGAGAGCTTGACTGAGCCTACACATCTTAAATGGTAAAGTGAATTAAATCATACTGTGCTGGTATCTAAAACACAAGCTTTACCAGTTTGCTGTCCAGTGGTCGTTGTTGATGCTGGGACAATGTTGTTGATTAAGATTTAACGAAACCATGGCATGGCAAATTGGAGGAGGAAGGAAAGGTGGGGAAAGAGGCTGATGTACACTAGATAAAACTGAAGCACTGTCCACCATACATCCAGGACACGCTGCTCGCCCGGTCTCACTCAGGAACCATGATGACGGCCTCACCTGGGACACAGAAGTCAAATAAATAAATAATTAGATATTAAACCAATTTTATTATTTTACATATGATTAAAGAAATAACATACAATATTATTCAAGTTTATTTAGATAAAAACATTCATATTTTGTTCTTCATGAGATTTTCTCTTACCCTTTAAAAATTTTTTTTTTTTAACCCTTTTTGAACTCTTCAGATGTTTTTGAATTATTAATTGTCATGTACGCTTTTGACTCAAGGAAAATGTGATTCCTCATGATTATGACCCCTTTAAATAAATGTACCTAAACGCTAAGTGACACATTTGGTTGTTCTAAATTCAGGACAATTAAGGCTGTGTCGGTAAACTTGACAACCACCCCACCGTGAGGGTAGAGTGCCACCGTTTGTATGTAGGCTATATATCTCATTGACAAATAAAGCTTCAAAAAAGGTGTTTTTTAAAATTCTTTTTTTGAAAACTGATGTAATGCATATCTTTGAGTCATGAACAATGTGTTTAAAGAAGTTTCAGTTGTTAAATAAATGTTTTGACTGTTTTTATGTCAGGTGGTATAACCAAATAGTTGTATTTATATACTGTAGTTGTACCACCTGACATGGAGAGTGTACCAACCTACCCATACTTGAAATTAGCAGTTTTTTATCAGTATGAGAGAGATCTACAAACCTTTTCAATCTGCCACAAGGATCAGTGTGGGTCCTCTGTTTACTGTTATTACCTTGTCAATTCATAATAAAAGAGCCATGTTTGCAGTTGTACCACCCTGACATTTCAGATTGAGAATATACAAATTGCTGCACAAAAGTTTTTCAATTATCTCAACAGTGTTAAAACTACTGATATTTATAAGATTTGTTTATATGAAAGGTTCCAAACGTAAAATTATGTCACAGTATTTAGTTTTTAATTTTTTATTATTAAGACACCATTTTAAATACTTTTCTTAGTCTGTTCATTTGTTCGGACAGTTGCACCACCTGACATTTTGGGGGTTTAAGATAACAAAACCTAAAATAATATGTTAAATGTACTAACAATGAATTCAAACTAAAAAAGGATTAATAGAATAAAATGATATAGGTCATGAATTATTGTAAAAGGAAATAATGCACTTGGACACAAAAATATGCAAGTCATGTCATTGACCCATACATACATACATACACACATACATTTATATATATATATATATATATATATATATATATTATATATATACTTTGTCATGTTTACAAGGAAGAGTATAAATCCTTGATAAGAGCCCTTCCTGTGTAACTAAACTTTGCAAAAGGAAAAAAAAAAAAAATATTGCTTAATTTTTTTAGGTTTCATTTCCGAGTCTTTCCCTGGCTAAATACATTTAAAAGGCTGTACCAACAGCCAAAGACGCTAAATGGAAGAATCAAACAGCACTCGCCATCTCCTTTCTGAAAAATCATTAAACACACCATGAGTCTGGCATAAAATGATAATAAAAACTATAATTTCACCTCTATTACTTTCATAGTACAAACAGTCCTCTTTATAAAGCAGGTATGAACCATCTTCATTAACTATGCATTGCCTACAGTGCACATATAAAATTCCCTTTGATTAATAAGTCCTTAATACTAAATTGCTGACATCACACTTTCAGACTGAAACAAACCAGGAATTTCAGGTGACTTGCATGAATGTAAGTACCAATGAAACAACACTGGAAAATATGCTTGCAAATGAAATTACACCAAAAGAACATGATTTTTCTCTTCAGATTTCTATAGTACTGGCTTTATAGGGCAATTATTAATGGCAGCTTACATGAACAGAATTTGACCAAATTTTGATCAATATTTGAATATTCTTGTGCTTAAACTTATATTTCTCTTTTGGAGTGACAAAAGTGATTGAAGTTCTCGCTTTCCAAAGGCCACTAAGGACTGTAACCCTGCAGGGCACAGGCCCAGTCTGCTAGTGGTCTCCCATTACAGCACACATGAATAGGGACTGCTTGGTGACAGGTGTCTGGGAAAGCTGCACAGTCAAGGAACCGGCTGTTCCGCTGGCCTGATGCCACTGTGGGATCTCCTACGAACACATCCTTCCCTGTCTGTGCTCACTGACACACGAAGCATTAAAATCACATTGTTCGACATGACTGTATTGATGTATAGATACTAGTGCATGTTATTAATAAGTAGGGCTGGGTAAAAAAATATTGATTACTTGATTTTAATCGATTCTTACTTTTATGAACCGATATCTTAAATCCTAATATTCAATCTTGCTGTTTTCAGCTGATAAATGAACAGAACATTGTAGAGCACATCCCATCCAGTAAATCGCAATAAGCTCTGTGCTTTGATACTTTTGATATAAAGTTTGATATAAAGTCTCAGATTTCAAATTCTGTCCATTTTATTATGAAATTTAAAAAAATAAATACCATTTTGGCACTCTATAACATGAATCAAGCCAAGCGGCAGCGAGGAGCATACATGAACTGATCATCCTTTCCGCTTTACTACTAGTTACAGCATGAATGCTGTAAACATAAACATGAATGAACATCAAAAGGTATGTTAAAAGATACAGTACAACTTACTGAAATCCGTATCATGTCTCATTTAATCGCTCAATCAGTGTTTCAACCACAGAAAGACGTCAATAAAACAGGTTGTAACAATGTCACAATGTTTTATTTACCTCAGAAAATCCATTCAGTGACCATAAACTCGTTAGTCAGGTTATAAAAAAAAACTCTAGAGAGGAGCATTTTTTCTATGCACTGTATTACATATTCATTTATTTCATTTATTATTCATTTACTGTTCTTCAGTAATTTATGTTTTAATAAATCCGTCAAGTTTTTAGGACAACCACCATTTAAATGTTTACATTTCAAAAACAAATTAGAGTAGAAACAAAATTATTAGGGATGCACGATATATCGGCCATCATATCGGTATCGGCCGATATTTGTTCATTTTTAATGTTATCGTTATCGGCCCAATAAGAAAGTTTGGCCGATATATTAAAGCCAATAAATAATGGATTATTATATTGAGACACTTCAGATGCACACTGTCCACCATTATGTTCTTTTCACCATTATGGTTTTGAATTGCTTGAAATATGATTGAAATCACTTCAAAAAGGAAAATACAGTTAAGTACAGTGCAAGTCTGTCATATAGGCTACATAAAATTATAATGAGAACATTATAATTGTGTGCTTGGCACATGGCTTTTAATGGTGAGACTTTTGTTTTTGTAATCAAGCTCTCAAAAATTATATAAAAATTTGGATTTAGATTTATCGGCCAATATATCGGTTATCGGCTTTCAAATATAAAGAATTATCGGTTATCGGTATCTGCCAAAATGTTCATATCGGTGCATCCCTAATAATTATGTAACTATAAAGTTAGCATTATAACTTTATTATTATAAAAAAAACTTCCTTGTGTGTAATTTAAGTGTTTGTATTCAAATCAGTTAATATTAACCTTCAATATTATAGTAATGTAGTACTATAATGTCTCCTTGTATAGTTTACAGCATTAGTTGAGATTTTTTTCTTGAGCAAATTTGCCATGTACTGTATCTGATATATATCCAAATTAATCGATATCAAATTGAATTGAATAGAATCGTAATTCAATCGAATTGAAAGCTTGTGAATCGAAATCTAAATCGCATTGAATCATAAAACTTGTGTCAATACCCAGCCCTATTAATAAGTCCTTAATACTTCTCAAACTGCAATCCAGGGCCACTTAGGTGCCACAAGGGAGTGCCTGGGGGTCTGTGGAAATGTGTAAACAACGATTCAAATAAAATAAAAATGTGTAAAATTAAAGTTAAAAAATAAATATAATAGTACAGTACTAAAACAACTTAATAGAATTGAAATATTTTCAAAATAATATTTTAGACATATTTAAAGTATTAATTTTCACAGCATATTTTTTTTTATATATTTAGGATGGGTGTTTCTTGCACAAGGATAATCATATATGGGGGTCCATGCATGTAAAAGATTCAAAACCCTGATTTAAGTGTTAAGTGAAGTAAAGAATAATTCACAGATGCTGATTTAAGTGAAAAAAAACGTCGCTAGTAATGACGTATCATGGTGGTCACGAGTAGATTCGGGTTCGGTTCCGCCGTTGCCTTGGTAACGCGCTGAGCGGTCGCGGCTGATGGAGGGGGGAGGGGGAGCCTGCCTGTCATCTCCATTATAAGCACATTAAGCGTGACATGTAGCACAACATATCCTTCGTCTACGCTTCAAATCATTTGCAGGGATGAAAAACATGTGTGTATATATACATTTCACGATCGCATCGCCATTATTAGAATAAAATAAAATCGCGCTGAAGGTCGGGGTAGGCCACTGGGTTACATTACTGAAGCGTGAGGTTTGCACGGGACATTAGCCAAGTTTTGCCATTCTGAGCATGCATACACATTAAGAGTATATTGATTTTTGCACGCCGAAGGCAAGCGAATGAATTGAGACTATAAATAAGCACTGGTCGACATTAGGAAACAGAAGCGGTTTCATATCGCGTGCACCGGTTGTACTCTCTATTTGCAGTTTACGCTAGGGGTATAACATATTAAAACCTAAAAATCTAATTCTATATTTTGCATTTTATAAAACTCCATTCATTTCATGATGATTAAAAATAACAAGACTACATGTCAAGCCAATCAGGAACAGCCGACCCGGGCTATAGCTAACGCGGAGCTGTAAACAGGCCTATTAAAGAAATAAAGGTTTAGAATGTCTTTCCGTTTTATAGGGTACATTCTGTTCGCCAATCTGCAAAAGCAAATTTCTGCATCCCTGCCATGTGTTGCAGATTTGTTTACACACGTTTATGAAATGCAATTCTGCCCCACGAGCCAATTTCTAGCTGTTAAGCCATGCACAATGAGCCCGACTGCAGCAAAACTACATGTAATATGAAGAATGCAGCATTTAAACGAGGATGCACTGATGATTTTCGACGATAATGGCTTACCTTGAGTCAACCGAGAATGGTCGATAAAACCCCAGGCCTTGTATGTTGCTCGTAACCGAGAGATTCAGCCGATTCGGTACAAGAAGCTAAAGCAGGTCGGCTTGCTGTCTAATACACACTGTCCTCGCTTTGGCCTGGAAATATATCTGTATACAATTCTCGCCTGCTAACAAAAACATATCGTTAAAATAACATGCTGGGTCATAAGCGAAGACCGATAGAGATGATTTAAAGGATCGTGTAAAATTGAGGATTGGTCTGCAATTGCACGCTTGGTCGATACAGACTGCCTTCTCAACGTCGCCCACTAGGGAAAAATAAGTGCGTCCCTTCTATGGAGGAATTTGTAAATAACATTCAGGGCATACGGTCTCGGGTTCATCTTACAACTGTTCTCAAACAAACGCCTGCAAGGAGCTGTATGAGAGCTAGTAAATTGGAGCAAATATTATCAGATGAATAAATGGACGATATAAAGCTCGGAGATGTCAAACAATACAGTTCAGTGAGAACACTCGACTCTTTGGACTGAGCCGATCCTGAGAATAATACGACACTCAGAATCATGGGAACTGTAGTGAACTCCATATAGGGATTTTGATTATTTTTGTGAATAATCCCCATCTAATTTAGGGCTTATTTTCTGGAAAGATATGCAATATCTTGAAAATAAACTCTAAATTATATTAGATTATTCACAAATGGCAAAAAATAATAATAATTGTAGGCAACTCAAGCTAGTCGCCTTTGACTAACTTTTCTCTATATTCTGACAATGTAGTACTAACAATCAAAAAAAATGGGTGTTCTAATAAAAAGGTACAATTGTTTGAGTAAGGATGCTTTAAAGTCCCCCTGTGGTGAAAATCAAGTTTTTAATGTTTATATGTCTATCTGGTGTTTTTAACATGCTTTAAGACAAACCATGTGCAAATTCATAAGTCAACGCCATTGCTAAATATTTTGTCTTTAAAACTGCAGTAAACCAAAGACAGTCTCAATCCAGTGGTTTGAAATCACTGGTATTTCTGACGTCACAAACTACCTTGTAACCAATCACGTCAACATGCCGACGGGCTTTAGCATATCATTAACTGACCGCGCAAGAGTCTCAAAAGAAGGTTATCCTGGTATATTTTTCTGTTGATATGAAACATCGGGTAGATTTAGCAATATGGCGGGTGTATGATGCATATTACGATGTTATGATGAACTGTATGCCTTTCTCCACTGACATTCCGAGTTGTTCAAAGCGTTTTTAAGGATACTGATTGTTAGAAGGCAGCTGTCTGACTCGTGACCGGGAACATGGTTTATTTAACATTAGCAACACATTATCTGTTTGGTAACATTCAAGCAAAACACTAATTATATTAATTACCGTTACGTGTCCGACGTGGTAAAAAGCGATACCATCGTGCAGCGTTTACCTCAGTAAGTTGACCGAGTGGATCTCTGAGCTTGCTCGAGTGAGTGGAGGCAGGGCTAATTATCATATTCATAAATCCATGTATATTAAATGAGGCAAGGGTGTAGAGTTACATTCAAGCTATTTTAAGGCATTAAGAATTCCCCCCCCCCCCCCCCTCACAGTAAAAAAAAAAAAAAAAAAACACATTTAAATATGTAGTTTTGGTGATCAAAGATGAGTTTTAAGGGATAAAATTTACTACAGGGGACTTTAAGAGGTGAGATTAGGGGTTGTTTACATGACAAGTTTTATGTTTTTAGTTAAAAATGCATTTTAGCCATTCATTTACACGACAACAGCGTTTTGGGGGCTTGAAAAAAAAAAAAAAAACTTTTAAAAACAGGTTTCAAAGTGCAAGTTTTTGAAAACGACACCATTATGGTCTCTCTAAACTACAAAAACATGGTTAGCATTTCTTTACAAAGTGATATCGCAAACTACTGGCTTGGCATGCATAACAGCATTTTTAGTCATTTTCGTGGATCAGTGTGAAAAATGCAAAAAAAAAAAAAAACCAAACAAACATACACCTCTTGTTTTTAGAACATTGTCATCATGTAAATTTACCATTAAATGGATAAAAGCATCACTACCATTCCAACTAGTGGGGTATTATTAAACTTCCAAACAATGAAAATTGTGCAGAACACATTTAAATAGTCTGCAGAATGTGTAGCACAACCAGTTAGTGACATGCAGAGTCAGCTATAGCCAGTCCACATCTTTATTAATTTTGCTTTCCATTCATAGAGGTCCACACAAAAATAAAAATAAATAAAACTTCTAAACTTCCTGTTTTTAGAAAAACAGTGACGTGACAAACAAGAGGGAAATGTAGTGTTAAGAATGAACAAAATTAACCTGTGTTTTTGAAGGACAAGATAAAATAGAAAATTAGAAAGTGAGGAACTTAGCAATAACAGATACCTGGAAGTGTACAACATTCATCTGAAGAGGATGCCTTGATTACAAAATACAGTGCACAACATACAGAACTAGGAGACAGTGATCCTAAAGTGTAATTCTAACATCTAACACTGCTGGTAGAACAAGTTTTGCACCTGATCTGTGCAGACCATTCACATGATTTGACGAGACACTATGTATATCTCCAGAAAGGCTCTTCATGCAGCAGAGGTGCCTGGTTTCGGTTGTGGTCAGTCTCGAGGAGAAATCGCAACCATCCTAGGACGTTTTCCTGTGCTGTTAGGTGACTACTAAAGGTATAGCCCAATCCAAGCTGAGAGGTTTGGCTCTGGTGGCATGGGACCCCAATCTGGACAGAAGAATCCCAGTTAGCATCTGAAATTACACCGGCTCAAACAGAAAATGTTTTGACTTCTTACATTTGCAAAGAGGCAGTGTATTAGATGTAGCAGACAAGACGACAATTACACAAGTTTGGATATTGAGTATTCCATTTCAATACAACCATTGACTCAATATTTAGGTCTGACCTGAGAAGCATTAGTAGACAGCCAAGGACCATCAGTTGAGAACTCAGGAGGTTGGGAAATAGAGTCTGGCACCATTTCCCACTTTGTGCCCTCCTTTTCACTGGCTTCGCACAGCTCTGTATTCATCTTCTCAAGCAAGCTCTGCCTAAGAGTTAAAACTTGCAAATTAATAGAATGTTAAAAAAAATAAAAATAAAAAAAGACTCACAATTGATCAACAGGGTCTTGTCCTTCCATGTCTTTCTGGGAGGCAGATGGTGGGTCCCACGCATGAAGCGCCCTCCGCCAGAGCCGGACTTGCATATCCCAAGATCTGCGGCTATATTTGCGGTATTTGTTTGGAGTGGAAGGGTGAATTCCAGGGACACGCAGATGCCTGAACATTGAGGAGATATAATACCCAGAAAGTTTAGTTAAACATTCACTACAATCAGGAGAACATCCAAAACAAATGGAAATTAACAAAATTTCACCAATTCTCACTTTGGAACCTGCTGCTCATAGTTCTGGTAGCCACAGGTATTCTTTCCATACTGAATCTGTTTTTGTCTGCGCTTCAAAACTGCCTCATTAGTCTCAAAATGTGACGGGTCAGCATTTTGGGGGCACCACTTTACCCTTGATGGTGACCTATAAGATGAGTTTTGGTCATTTAATCAGCTGGAACAAGGCCAAATAAATACACTTATTTGTATTAATAAAAATAAATCCTTTATTATATAAAAAGGATATATAAATTATATTTCGTATTCAAGTCTCTATTAAAAGCTGTGTCTTTAAATTTCTTTTACTTATACCAACTACATGAAGAGACATTTGCCAAACCTCTTGATCCCATCTAGGTCTTCTGTTCCAACAGCAACACTAGCTGTAGACATCTTCAGGATGCACCGCTCAAGGATAGAGGACCTGAATAGAGACATTTAGAAGTGAAGACAAAACTTCCACACAAGAACACTCACCATCATCCCCCACACAACTAAAAATAGTTAAATAACAGACCTGCGAGGCTTCTGAACAGCAGAAGTCTTTTCTCCATTATGTGAAGCAGACTGTGGGGTTTTAGAGCAGCTGCAAAGGGGGAAATACACAGTTCACAAAACAACATTATCAAGTTTGCAATCTGTAGCAAAAACATAAGAGAACTTACCATGTTGTTCTTCAGTCTACATAGATATTTACCTGACAAGACTATCATACACTGTACTGCAGCCTGGAAGAAGCCAAGGTTCTGGGCTACATGGAAGAGAGTGTGTTTTAGTCTTTAAGTCTTGGGCAACGTCTGTTGGCCACAAATGAAGGGGCAGACCTCTGAAATACAAAAGACAGAGCGTCCCTACATGCTACAGTAACACATAAGCCTAATTATATTAAACAACAAAAATGTATAAGAAGAAGCAGAACTTTAAAAACATACAACCGCGACTCAAAGGGGCTTTGAAGAAGGCTTTCTAAGCGTGTTGTCATGATTTTGGCTACAGCCACACAACACGTTGAGTTTGACAAAGCTTTTTATCAGCGACAGGTGTACTGAGGGCGGGGCTGTACAAATGAGACAGGTAAGGCCCGTAATTATTAAGAAAAAATAATCAGAATAAATGATTCATGATAAAATAATGTAATAAGGGAAATAATTGCGCTTTTATTATGAAAATACCTAGTGAACAGTTTCTGGTCGTTCCCACGGGGACAAGGATCAAGTTGTCACAGTTTTTTATTCCAGTGAATTTTTCTCTGTTTAGACACATACCTTAAAGTATTGGTAACAGCTTTTTCGCAAAACAAACAAACAAACAAACAAAAAGTTCCAGTTAGGCTAATTTAACTCGTACACTTTTTGTGAGTAAGCTGTCACAATGGAACCAGACTATTTCAGGCTTATCAGCAAAATTTAAACAGTAAAACAACTATGAAATACAAAACAATTGAAACAATTTCAAACAGGTGAAAACACGTTAAACGTAACAAAACATAAAACGTTTTTAGCCAACGAATATTGTAATTAATATTTTTCCCCCACTGTCAGTGACCACTTTCGAAATAGATTAGCTACAGCACTAGTTTACGACAGTCACGCACGCTTTACGACATCACGATAGCAAAATGGCGTCTGGCAGTGGGGTAAGAAATTTGCTAAGACTTGTTTTTGATTTCTTTCTTTGTTTAGAATTGCGATCTATCGGCGTTCTTTAGATAAACGTTTTGCGCGCAATTCGGTTCTTAGATTCATATTTTTAAAAGTATACAACGTTTTATATCGTAGTAGTTGGAAGATCAAAACTATCCGTGACGGCAGATGGTTTTGTTTTGTCATATACAAGAACGAAAACAGATAAGTATTTTAATTATGAGACGATTTGGAGTCTAACATCTCTAGTATTATTGGCCGACAGTCTTTTTAAACTATTAATATGGTCGTACGGGTTTTTATTAATATTCGATCTTATGCACAGGCTGTTCTATGCAGTTGAATGAATACAGCTGATGTGATTCCCTTATTTAACATGTTTATAATATCTTCTGCTTGCTTTTGTAGTCTAAGAATGATTTTCGACGCAAGTGGGACAAAGATGAATATGAACAGCTGGCCCAGAAACGAATCACGGAAGAGAGAGAGAAAAAAGATGGTAAGCCTTTCAATATTTATTCAGTTTTTAGGTGAATTCAGGTCATCTCAATAGCAAAAAGTGTCCCAAAAAACCCTGAATTCACCAAGTTCGTCAAGTACAGGGTCAAATAAACCCAGCTACTGAAATGATCACATTATGATTTAACCTAAATATTTAATCCAATGAAACAGTTTATGGCAGTATTTCCCATGTCATCCATTTGTTTCATTCTCCAGGCAAGCCTGTGCCCCCCATCAAACGGGAGCTTCTCCGCCACAGAGATTATAAAGTGGATCTGGAGTCAAAACTGGGGAAGACTATCGTCATCACAAAGACCACACCACAGGCTGAGATGGGAGGGTGGGTATCTGCTATACAATTGACCGTAGTATAACAATGTCAGTATGAGTTCATGAATAAGTGATCACTGGCTATGTTTCCATCCAATGTTGTGAATTTAACTTGTGCACAAAATTGGAATATTGCATAAAACATTAGTGAATAAAGCACAGTTTCGATTCCATGTGTTGAAGAGAACAAAATTGTCTCAAACCAACATTTGAGATGCTGTGCAATGAAATTGTTCCGCTTTTTAGTCCAATTATCCAATCACACCCTCTGGTGAGGCAAAGTCATATTAATTTTTTGTTGCACATTGAGGGATTTATTTGGTAAATGTGTTTCCGTCGTAGTTTACGCTTGTGTAGGATAAAAAATATCCACCACAATTGAGTGCACACGTTTTTTTTAATGCGCATTTTTCAAATTTATGCACATCTTGGTGTTTCCGTGCAGCGTTTTTATGCGATATCCCAAAATTTGCATAAAAATAGGTTGATGGAAACCTAGCTAGTGCTGTGTTGAAGCATAGGTTGCCCAGAGAGTTTTTTCATGGGCTGCATGTATTTCAGGTCATTGTGCTATTTCTATTGCTGTAATAGAGTGCAACAGTGCCCGCTCACTATTTCAGAGGCCTTGGTTCCAGAAGTGTTATTACATTCATTTCTCCCAAAGGGATTTCAAAAAAGTCATTGTTAAAGCGTTGTAAGCCATAATAAACCAAGCCAACCAGCTACGAGGTGAATCACAACATTACACTTAACTTTCATTTTAAGCAAAAAGGATTTGAAAATCGGACAAAAATATAAAGGTAAAAGACTGTGTACTTAACGGCTTTAGTGAGGGAAAGAACTATAATACCATGAAGCATTGTGAACAGAATAATCGAATTAAAAACAATGGAGAAATATAAAACTACGTATTTAAAAATGTAGATTTTATATAGCCTATATAAACAATATATATTTAAGATTATTGCAAAATATGCATAAATGTTGAAATATTTAAATATTTTGAGCGTAGGGAGACCGACTCGATTACATCATTTGCAGCACTTCATGGGAGTAGGCGGGGCTAAAGAGATCTTATTTGCTTGTTTCGACTCTGGTGGAATTTTCTGTACAGCATTATGGGTAATGTAGTTTTTCACCACAAATTCTGCTGTTAAACAATTATTTTAAAACTAAGTTGAAATAATGCTGGCTGACAGCTTCAACAGAAGCAAATACTATCGATTAACAACCTCGTAGCTCACAGTAAGACTGTCAGTTTCCCTATGGAGAAAATTAAATTAGTTTTTACTTGTGGAACCCAACTGTTGCACTCTATGTATTTGTGTCAATTAATAATATTTGTGTCAACATTTTTTCTCTCAGGTACTACTGCAATGTCTGCGATTGTGTAGTAAAAGATTCCATAAACTTCTTAGATCATATTAATGGTAAAAAACGTAAGTATTGAGGTCTTTGTTTGATACAACATCTTCACTGAATGCAATATGTAAATTCCTATTTATCCACTTTACCTGTACAAATCCCTGTATGCAATATTTAAATGAATATTTATACTATCCGTACATACTGTATCTTTGTATACATACTTTTTTCTTTTTTATTATTATTGTGTATGTTACTCTTGTAATTTCATGTCTAGCTGTTGTATTTCTGTGGAAAAGTCAGTCTTTGTAAGCACACTTGGCCAGTAGCATTTTCTAATTCAATACATTTATTTACAATTCATAGATCAGAGAAACCTGGGGATGTCCATGCGAGTAGAGCGCTCTTCACTGGACCAAGTTAAAAAACGTTTTGAAGTGAACAAGAAAAAGCTGGAGGAAAAGCAGAAGGAGTATGATTTTGAGGAACGAATGAAGGAGTTGCGAGAGGAGGTCAGTGTTGAAACTGAGGTTCATTCACACATTTACTGACAGGTGACATGCAAATAACGGCCGTTTCACACTGCAAGCATGAGCAGTAGGGGTGCAACGTTCAAATTACTCACAGTTCGGTTTTTATTTCGGTTTCAGTATGGTTCGGTATGTGCTATGTTCAGGGAAAATAGGACTACTGTCAAATAAAAATAAAAAAAATAAGAACAAATAATCAAACTACAAGCAACAGCACAAATAAATACGGTAGAGCAAAGATACAAATGAAATAAACTGTGTTTTTCAGGTATCTAGCAGTAGTTTTCAGGTACAGAAATTGAATAAAGTAGCTAATCAAATGTAAAACAAATCTTCACTCTATAAATTAAGTAAAGATTAATCATTATTAATTATTGGCCCGGTTTCACAGACAGGGCTTAGCCTAAGCCATAATTAGTCCTTAGTTCAATTAGGATATTTAAGTAGTTTTTATAAACGTACCCTAGAAAAAAACATTACTGGTGTGCATCTTAAGACAAAACAATGGCACTGACATGTTTTAAGACATGTCAGTGCAAGTTGCTTTCAGTTAAAACAGCTCAAACATGCATTTTAGTCTAGGACAAGCTTAAGCCTTGTCTGTGAAACCGGGGGATTAAGTTACAAAAGCTATTCAGTCAAGAGCAATGAGTGATTTCCTTGTCTTTTGTTTGATTAACAACACAAAACATAAAACACAGACAGCAGGAATATTAGGCTGCTGTCACTTTAAGACCTAATGCATAACACATAACTGACTATGTTTGCTAAGATACTGGCCAAGACGGACATGTTGACATAATTTTTGTGTGAATTTGTCCGTTTAAGCGAAAGACTTGAAAGAGAACTCAATATTTATGCGCTTCAAGCATGTGCGCTTCGGATGAGTACACAAATCTTCTCACAGCGCGCGCAAGAGTACGAATATTAAAATTAGCAAGGCTTAAATGAGTTTAGTTTAAACACAGATAGCAGCGTGTGCTGTTCAGGTCTCACCTGCGTTCGCACGCTATCAACACCCGGGTGATGGCGGCGTAAATGACTGGTCAGATAGAGCATATGGCACTTGCATTGAACAAAGTTTAGGGGAAGTCAGAATGCATATACATTGACAGAAACATACATTAGCCTAACTCTCTGTTTTATTTATTTTCAACAAACCATATTATAGATGTATATGCCTCGTCAGATATGAGATCAATCATGGTGCAGGTGCAAGTGCATGCGAACCATATGTGGAGAACGGTACAGTTTTAATTTTTTTTTTACACACCAAGAAATGTTACACCCCTAGTGAGCAGCGTGTATTTTTTTTTAGCATGCATGTTAACTAATGAGTGCATTCACACCAGGAGTGGGAGCAACGTGTGAGCATCACGTGAGCATCGCATGAGCAACAGTGAAGCCGGGGGTTTCGGTGCTGAGTCTATTTTTGCTGCGCTGCTCACGCTCAATGCAAGTGACAAGCACACTTTTGATGAACAAAATAAATATGATTTCACACAAAAAGTGCTCAAAATGCACAGAATAAGCATGTCTAGTGTGTTTTAACAAGAATTGGAGTATGTCAGAAAAGAAAATTAAGAATCAAAAATATTTATAGAAGATTTACCCATTTAAACTTGTTTTTAACTATTCAGTTTGTGTAAAAGTATGGTGTATTATAAAAAACTAAAGTAAACAGCATGTTCTGGATCAAAGTATGACTGAAACAACATAATCGGAGCTGTTTTCTTGGTTGTGCCGTTTACCATTTACATGCGAATTTTGTATACCTCCCCATGTTAACAAACTTTCAAGACAATCAAGTTTATAAATGACCAACTTCTAAAAACAAATTTATAGTTGTCTTTGTAAAGAAATGCTCACTTTATATGTAGCTTTGGAGTTACTGCTGTGACGCTGTACAAACGCTTCCAGTGTGAATACTCTCGCGAGTCTGTAGCTACAGTGACGATGTAGTTACGCTGACACGCTGCTCATGTGCCACTCACGCTTGTGGTGTAAAACGGATGTAAGTGTCTTGAAAACCAGTGCATCTTAATTCACTATTATGAAATTGCGAATATAAAAAAAAAATGTGTAATTTCCAATGCATGTTTTCTAAAACTTATGGTGGTAACCTTAAGCCCAAGACAAAATTTCACTTTTTTTTTTTTTTTTTTTTTTCTGGAAAGTGTATATCAATACTCTTTATAACTTGTTGCCCTGTGTTGTTTCTTTTATTCTGTTGTTAAGGAGGAAAAAGCAAAAGCCTACAGAAAAGAGAAGCAAAAGGAAAAGAAAAGAAAGGCAGAAGAAGACCTCAACTTTGAAGATGACGATGAAATGGCTGCTGTGATGGGATTCTCAGGTTTTGGATCCTCCAAAAAAGGCCACTGATCACTCATTTCAAAAGTTTGCTCACCAAGACCATTCTGAATGGGTTTCCATGAACTGTATGAACATTTTCAAGAACTTCAATATTCCTTCACAGGACCACACAGCTTTTTATCGCACAATCTGTTAAATACTCCCAATTCAACGTGGTGTAAACCTATAGTAGGTTAACCTGTTTTAGGTCCTTGATCACAGAACATCAGCATAACTCCGTCAATCTAAATTAAACTTCTTGTTATGATTAAGTTTTTGTTATAAGGTAATTGTGTAAATAGGGCTGCATTATGCATATGTTTTTATGAGTTGTGTCTGAAGTAACCCTTTTACCCCTTTCACACTCTGAAAAAGGAAAAGTTCAAATAATCTTTTTTTGAAGACGAAACTTGATGCTTCCATTCCTCAATGTCTTTGTAGATGAGGGGAAGAGCGTTGCTTTTTTTTTTTTTTAATTATAAGGAGAATGATAGATTGCAGTCTGACATTAAAGCATTGTCTACCAACCTTAGACCTAAGAGTTTTCCCACTGTATTTAAAAAAAAAAAAAAAAAAAAAATATATATATATATATATATATATATATATATATATATATATATATATATATATATATATATATAATATAATATAGTGTGTGTGTGCAGGGCCAGCTGACCAGCCACTGTGGCTTGTGGTTTTCCAAAGTTACTCAGCATTCAGTGTGTGTGTGTATATATTATTTATATATATATATGTGTATATATATATGTATGTATATATATATATATGTGTGTGTCAGTGTGTGTGCAGGGCCAGCTGACCAGCCACTGTGGCTTGTGGTTTTCCAAAGTTACTCAGCATTCAGCATTTTCACTGGCCACAATTTTGACATCAGTACCATGGGAAAAAAACTGCCATATAGAGATTTTTATATATATATATATATATATATATATATCTCATAATTTGGCAGCAGGTATATTAGGTTGCTGTCACTTTAAGATCCATTATACTGTTAGGACCTGTTTACACCTGGTCACTTCATGTGTTTTCACTGATCAGTTATCTATCTGATTTATTAAAACGATTCCATTTACATTTGGCCACATAAATGTGTCTCCGCAAAACGAATCCGATCTTCAATTCCTGCACTATATGCAGATTTGGTGAAGTTAACGTCACCGAAAGCAACAAATATGAGCTGCATTTTATTGCTCATCAGCTAATTTCAAAATTAAAGACCAAAATAGGAGAGAGTGTGCCAACAGCACTGGTAAGATCATTTAGTCTCATTACTTTTAATGAAGATGATTGTGTGTTGAGTGTCTGCAACTTTCAGTTTCATTTGCATCAGCTTGCTGAAGAGATACTCATCTGCGGCGATGCCTGATGCAGTATCGCCGTCATATCTGGCTATAACAAGTTACTTAGCCTATAACAAGCTCTCACGTTTATTTTTTTAGCATTTTTGGGAGGAGTAAAATTGACTTGTGTGGTTTCAACAACTAGATGCATTTATACTTGTTCAGTTTTGACTGGAATGCGTCCCAGACCACCTCCTGAAGTGGTTTGAGCGATCGGATTTAAATCCATCTCGAATGCATTTTGGAGGGCATTTAGACCTGGTCTTTTTACGAACGTATAGCTATCCGATCAGAGAAAACGCATGAAGTGACTTTCTCAATTGTTTACGTTCACTTAAAACTGACTGTGTACATGAATACTCACCAAGACTGGCATTTTGTGTGTATTTGACTGTTTAAGCATAATAAGCAGTGAAAAAGAACTCAATTTAGTACTGAGAGTTGGATTTATGTGCGTGTACTTTGGGTGTGAGCACAAAATCTGTGGGAATGAGTAGAATTATGTACAATATGCACAATCCCACGCCGAAATTCAAGCCCTGTAACACCACCAGCATTCATCTGGAGCAAATGAAACGAGTGAGTGAGGGGAGGCGGGTTTGTGATATATATATATCTATCCCCCTATTGAATAAAAAAACATCTAATGCTTGGCAGGTCTTAAAATTTGGAAAATAAAACCTCAGATGAACAATAACACATGACATATATCACACCACGTCATTATTTATGTAGCATAAATAAAGCCAAGATGGAAAAGCTATGCATGACAAACTTAGGACACCCTATGATTCAATTGTTTGTACATCTACTTTTAGTAGCAATAACTTGAAGTAATTATTTTCTGTATGACTTTATTAGTCTCTCACATCATTCTGGATGAATTTTGGCCCACTCTTCTTTGCGATGTTGCTCCAGTTTATTGAGGTTTGTGGGTATTTGTTTATGCACAGCTCTCACCACAGCATTTCAGCCAGGTTGAGGTCCGGACTTCACTGGGTCATTGCAACACTTTCATTCTTTTCTTTTCAAGCCATTCTGGTTTAGATTTCCTGGTGATCTTCAGATTATTGTACAGTTGCATGACCCGATTTTAGCCAAGCTTTAGCTGTCGGACAGACAGCCTCACATATGATTCTAGAATACTTTGTTATACAGAGGAGTTCATGGTCGACTCAATGACTGTGAGGTGCCCAGGGCCCATGGCTACAAAACAAGCCCAAAATCATCACCCCTCCACCAGCATGCTTTACTTTTGGTTTTCACCAAACTTGGCACTGTGCATTATAGTCAAACATCTCCACTTTGGTCTCGTCTGCCCAAAGAACATTGTTCTAGAAGCCTTATGGTTTGTTTAGATGCAGCTTTGTAAACCTAAGCTATGCTGCCATATTCTTTTTAGAACGATGAGGCTGTCTCCCTGCAACCCTTCCAAACAAGCCATACTTTTTCTAATCGTATTGTCTTAAACTTCATCATTAACATGTTAACTGAGGCCTGTGGAGTCTGAGGTGTTCTTGGGTTGTTTGCAATTTCTCTGAGCATTACACGGTCTGATCTTGGGGTGAATTTGCTGGCACATCCACTCCTGGGAAGATTGATGTCTGTTATGAATGTCTTCCACTTGTGAATAATCTTCCTCACTGTAGAATGATGGACTTCAAATTGTTTGGAAATGGCCTTGTAACCCTTCTCAGAATGATGGCAGCAACAGTTGCTTCTCTAAGATCATTGCTGATGTCTTTCCTCTTTGGCATTGTGTTAACACACTTCTGAAGGCTCCAGAACAGCAAACTTCTGCTTTTATAGAGGTGATCACACTTGCTGATGATCCATTAATCAAATATTATATATATATATATATATATATATATATATATATTTAAAATCAAATATGTCAAATCTGCCCATACAAAGACAAACTTAGAATATGTTTTTTTTTTTTTTTGGTTGTTGTTATAGATCAACTTTTTTTATGATATCAGTTGCAGAATATTAATTTACCTTATGTAAGTAAACACAGTAAATTTGGGTAAGTACATTAAATTTACCTTCTTGGAACTGTAAATTCTGTTATTGACAATTAAACAAATAATAATAATAATTCTGGGGATTAATTACCAAAACTAAAGTGAAGGAAAAGTTTTATCTTGTATTGATTTTATAAAGTAGATCACCACCTGATGGTGCTATTGGGTCCTATAATTTAACTATTGCAGATGCAAAACACCTGGCTAAAATAATCAATAAAATGGGTTAAATCAAAAGTCAGCATCTGACATTCTAAATTGTCTCATAGACCTTGTCAGTGAAAAATGCCAATTCACAAGATAAATACAGTATTCCAACAAAAACCAAGTGATATGTTGATTCATAAAGGGAAGTGGCTCGCACACAGCATGAAGAGCTGTGCAGGCCTCAAGTCAGAGACATATGGTGACACGTGGCCAGAGGGTTCTGGCCTTTTATTTGCCTATAAATGCCACGTTGCCATTGTGCATAGTTAAAGAGGAAATATAGCATGTCAGTTTTATCAAAAATGAGGAAAAACTGAGCGCCAGTGACAGGTTTGTGATCTCCAAAGACAAACGTGAGACCATTGAGACCATAGACTAAATTATAATTTATATTAAGCATCATCAGTCACAAAATGCTCAAATAATTGAATTTAAAATCAGAAAAAATGTCTGAAGGAAAGAGTGTCTAAAGAGTCATTGCAAAAAAAAAAAAAAAATTGTAACAATACTTTCCGCTGAAATATATTTAAGTAATATTACTACTGTTTTCAGTGTGGGAGCTCCTTTAAATATTTATATATAAACAACAGGATGACATTACCTTGAATCAAGACTGCCGAGTTTGCCCCCAAACAGATTTTAATACACCCACATTACCGACTTCTACAGCGTATGCAGCCAGGAAATGGAAATATGTGTGACAGGTAGGGGTATTGTATGACATCAAATAAATGTAATATAACTATATCTGAACATCCGTTTACAGGTTTGTGAATCAAACACACTTTACAGCTACATCAAAGCTGATATTCAGTGATGGAAGCACATTTACCAAGATATTTCCATGAACTAACCCCTAGACTCAAGAACAGGAGCAACTGAAAGCTTGCAACTCATAGTTTCCAGCTGTGGGTGTTGAATGTGAACAGTTCAGGGACTGAACCAGACACTCATGTTGCAGGTCACAATCGTCACATAAAACACTTTCTTTTCGCAAATGTGGTATTTTGTAATATCTCACAAATCAGTCTGGGTTTTAAAAAGTTAAAAATAGTGCAATTTGTATTTTTTTATTTTTATATATATACATGTATGGTTAAATTGATAAAAATAGCTGATAATTATCAATCAAAATGCTAAATCTAAATGTAGATTTTAAATCTACATTTAAACAATAAGCTAAATATTTAGCTGTGAAGCATCAACTAATGGCAAATGAAGCTCTGAACCAAAAGATGAGAACACATGACTAATAAAATTACAGTGTTTATTACAGCTTTAGTGAACATACAATTTGTGTTGTAAACTTAGCTGTCCATGGCCTGGTTTCACAGACAGGGCTTAAATTCAGCCAGGATTAGGCATTTGTTCAGTTGGGATATTGAAGTTGCTTTTATAAATGTTCCTTATAAAAATAAAAAAAAAACCTTACTGGTGTGCATCTTGAGACAAAACAATGGCACTGACATATTGTAAGATATGTATCTTATTATTTCTGCTTGACAAGTAAGCAGTCATGATAGCAAGTGTACTACACTCTACACTTTTTTTTTTTAAGGTTATTTTTCCAGTGTTTGGGTAGTTTTTGTGATACCCAGATGATCCTCCTCCTGGGTCAGACATAACCCAGGGGTTGAGTTATTTATCGCTGGCTTTTTGCGATTTTTTTCAGGAGAGAGCAGTGCAGCTCCGCGTCAAATTGGTGCATGTCTTCGGTAAATTACAGGTTTGTGTACGTTTTATTTTATCTAGAAATTCGTTATTGTTCTGTATATTGTTTAATTTTATGCAAAGCAACACACAGGGCAAGATGTGAGTCACCTAAACGAGTGTTGCGTCTGTCTTTTCGCGTGATGGATGCCTTGCATAAATTGTATGATTTTATTCATAAAGATAAAGAATATAAATACTTAGGATGTTAAAATATGTTATCAGAATTGTACACTGCTTACTTATGTATAGGTTATGGAGTCAGTCACAGTATATTTCGCTATGAGTGAAATGC
Organism: Mylopharyngodon piceus; assembly: GCA_039654765.1. NCBI lineage: Eukaryota > Metazoa > Chordata > Actinopteri > Cypriniformes > Xenocyprididae > Mylopharyngodon > Mylopharyngodon piceus. Next base: position 21,238,020 of record CM077461.1, read on the forward strand.
AAGGCGGCGGTCTGAAGTTAGCAGTTTCCCCGCCGAACGCGAGCCATCTCCGGCACGAGATCCAGCGCCGTTACGGTGGAAACTGGACAACAGAGACTGGTCGATTACGCTTGAATTACTTCTAAATGTTTATTTTTTTTACTTCTAATATTTTGTTAAACTAGCTTGAATGTAGGCAATATGTATTAAAAACGATATAAAATATGCTATACCATAAAATATGATCGAAAATATCATGCATTTAAACCAGTGGTTGTGTGGAATATTTAAAAAATTAAAAAAAAATTAGAGGATCTAAGTTAATCTGTAAACATTAATTCATGTATGAAGTAAAAAGAAAAAAGAAGCTAGTATTATAGTAAAAATGAATCAACCCATTATGCTGGGCTAAATAAACAACCCGATTTGCTGGGTAAAATTAACCCAACATGTGTTCTGTCCTATATTTACCCAGCCCTTGGGTTGTTTTTAACCCAATGTTTTTTTTGTTTTGTTTTTTCTCACAATGATTTTGCTTGTGTTACTTTGAAGTGTGACTGGCAGAGGTTAAACTTAATTCTAAGTGTTTAATCCCCACTAAATGGCCATTTATCAAAATTCCAAAACAAACATTGTGTTTTTATAGTCTACATAAATCTGAGGGGGCGAGGATGAATTATCATATATCAAGTAATATCTTGTTTTTTTCATGAAGGGGCTGTACTTCCCCTATTTGTCAAAAACAATCATTAACAGGAAGTCTATGGGGAAGTGGATGTCATTCTGACTTTTCATACAGTGCTCAGGCGAATCCGGGGTGTTGGTTTTTTTTTTTTTTTAAGTATTCTTTGAAAATGTTGGTAGAATTTTGAGCAATTCTACCACGTCTACATTTGAAACTGAGTGAATCTGTCACTAAGGTATTGTCTGTTTTGGGTTCTTATTTGTTTTATTTTTCTTGGTTTGGCACCAGTCTCCTCGTGTTCTCAGTGGACATAGCGTCAGACACAGTGTGAACCCACTGTGAGAGTGGCAATTTTTTCAATGCTTGAAGTTATCTGGAATTTAATATTAATAAGTAAGTGTAGTAAATTTGGAACAATGAGTTTTGATAGTATTCCATCCAAATCGGAGGTTCTGAGCTGGGATTCACATCGGTTAGCAGACTTTCTGAAGAAAGTAAGTTGCTTTCTCTTTCCATCTTTCAGAGTAAAATTACATATGAATTGAAACAAACAAACAAAAAAAATCTGTAATCAAAGTATTATTAAAAATATTTTATAGACCTTCAGCATACATAGTATGAATTTAATACTATTTAAAACACTGATAAATGAGAGACATTTGTTATGAAGTAGCACCAATGAAACTAAAGTAGCACTGAATGTACTTTTATAGACCTATATTTGATATTACATTTAATATTACATCCTGTTGTTTATATAAGTGAGATACGTGTGTGACCATGCATATTCAACTGACATAGTTTCTTGTTCTTTATCTTTAGCGGAATCTAACTGGATGTGACAAGGTCATAACAAGACATAACATCAGTGGGCAAAGGTTCCTGGTAAGTACCATCTAAAATTAGGCACAGGTTTTGCAGGATAACAGCCCACATTTTGCATTTAGAAAGCAGAAATGACCATTTTCAGCCTACGCCATAATTTTGTGTCAAAATAATTTAGTATAGTTCTGGTCCTATGCAGTGTGATTTTTAGTTTAGTTTTTGTTTTTACATTTGTAAAATTTGTAGCTTTTAATTTTAAATGTTATATTCTATGTGGAGCACAGACCAAAATTTCCCTTCACAAAACAGATGTTTGTGGTCTGACTCAGTGTAACATCATTGTTTCCCTTGATCCAACAATTCAGGAAGTGTTGTTAATAGAAACTAAAACTACTAAAAAATGTTAGAACCCCTAATCGGTCTAAACAATAAAGTTATAGCTATTATATATATATATACGCACACACACATATATATACATGCATACATATGTACATATACACAGAAATTTATAATTGTAATTATATATATGTGTAGGCTATATATATATATATATATATATATATATATATATACACACACACACACGCACAATGCTTAACAAAGACCACCTGTCATAATAAAGAGAAAACACAAATATTTTAGGAATCTGTCCTAAAATTATATACGTATATATATATATATATATATATATATTGTCATTTATTAATCAAATAACAAACTGAAACAACTAGTCTTTATTCACACATAATACCCCCCCCCCCCCAAATATTATATATTTGATTTTTATTTTGTATGGCCTCCATTGGCCTTGATAACAGCTTGCATTCTTGCTGACATTGTTTTTATGTACTTTTCCACAGTCTCTGTTGTTATTAATTTCCAAATAGTTTCTAGTTGTTCCCAATAACTTGTGCAGCTTTTGATGAAACTTTTGTGCATATATTTTAGCATTAGAAACACTACTGTGACTAAAGAGTTTACACATACTGATGTGGATTAATCATTATACAAACATTTAACAATGATTTTGGTAAAGCTGCGGCAGCTGTGGCACAAACCTTACATTGTATATATATACACTCACACAGTTTGATAAATGAATGTAAAATCAGTCTGTATTTTTTTTTTTTTAAGAGTATGACTGAAAATGACCTTCAAAAGTTCCCTAAGCTTCATGCGCCGTAAGTACTGACTGTATATTTTTTTTCTGCTTATTTTCTTTTCTCTTCATCTGTACATCGCTAAAGTACTTTAGACAACTTTTGAATTTATATGGCATAATAATATGGTAGATTAATTGATCATATTCACACTATTCGAAGACATACTTTTTATTTATTTAAAAAATGTTCAACTGTAGCACATCATGTATTAGACAGGGTAACAGTCTACAAACAGGTAGAAACGTGCAAGAACCCCATCGATGACATAGTAACATTAAGAGGAAATACTGCACAGGAAAGATAAACCAGAGAAGCAGATGTGGCAGGAACCATTGCGTTCATGCAGAAACTCTTTTGTAGAGCATGTTTGGTGTGAAGTGTTTGAAAACACCCACACCTGAATAACACTTAAATAAGCAGATGTTATTGATTTTACCCCAAAATCAAATTTGGCAATAGATATGCCACAGTGACTTTATGAAAATATGATTGTTGTTAGTTTATTGAGCAGTGTCAGATGCACAGAAAAGAGGACAGAAAAATTATGGCTCTGTTACCACATCCTGCCTAAGCTGAACCCTCAACCAGCACATAAAGCAATAATTACATGCTGAACTCTTAAAATGCCTTCTAATCAATAACATGCCAGTAATGTTATTTACACTTTGAGGATTTGAAACTGGTGTTTCCTAATATTTTAGGCTCATCTCCAAGATTTGTCAGGAAATCAACAAAGAGAAGAAGAGGTTCTTTCCACCGATTCCAGCAATAAGGCGAGTACTCTACCGTCACAAATCTTGTGTTATACCTGAGATATAATATACACCTCCATTCAAAGTTTGGGGTTGGTAATATTTTTTAATGTTTTTGAAATAAGTATTATGCTCACCAAGGCTGCAATTATTTGATCAAAAACACAGTGAAAACTGTGATATTGTGAAATATTATTACAATTCAGGGGTGCATTTCCCAAAAGCATCGTTAGCCAACTAACATCACAAGTTCTGTCGTTACTAACGTAGTTCAACGATTTGGTGTTTCCCGAAACCATAGTTCAAACGAACATTCGCAAACTGCATTGCAAACTTGTGTGGGTGGAACGACAGCTCTCGAGCTGTGGTTAGAAGCATAGTTTCTTGATGTGTACTGTACTTAATAAATCATTATCTTGAGCAAAATAAGCAAGCTGACATTAAGTACAATGTATATCTTTTATTCCGAATATATACAAATGTCATTTACATATTTTAGTTTGTCAAGAGATTTTAAAGAGTGTGCATGTGCATACGTGCTCTAGTACGTAAGAACAAGCCTATGATTTAATCTGGAAATAAAGGAAAATAACTGAAAAAATGAGAATTAGTCCTCATACGCCATGTCCGTAATTTATAGCAAAAAATATAGCATTAATTCGATCTCAAACGGATTCATTTAAAGAAGTTATTACTGCGTGACATCATTCACCAACGTGGCATGTTTGCGACAATATGGTTTCAGGAAACAGTCATGATTAGCTAGTTGATTTGTTCAACAATGCATCGTACTATGGTAGTGAAGCAGTGAGTTACGTTGTTGCACGGGAAACGCACCCCAGAATAACTGTTTTCTATTTGAATATATTTAAAAATGTCATTTATTCCTGTGATGTCAAAGCTGAATTTTCAGCATCATTACTCCAGTCTTCAGTGTCACATGATCCTTCAGAAATCATTCTAATAATATGCGGATTTGCTGCTCAAGAAACATTTATCACTATTATCAATGTTTAAAACAGTTGTGCTACTTCATATTTTTGTAAAAAAAATTTTTTTTTTTTTTATGAATAGAAAGTTCAAAAGGACAGCATTTAGAAATAATTTTATAACATTATAAATGTCTTTATTGTTTTGATCAATTTAATGCATCCTTGCTGAATAAAAGTATTAACTTCTTCCAAAAGAGGAAAAAAAAAAAAAACCTTACTAACCCACACATCTAGTTCTTGAACATTTAATTGGTTAGTTCACCCAAAAATGAACATTCAGTCATCATTTACTTGCCCTCATGTGGTTCCAAACCTGTATGACTTTCTTTCTTCTGCGGAACATAAAAGAAGAATGTTTCGAAGAATGTTATTTGAGGAACTCTTTTTTTGTCCTTACAATGAAAGTCAAAGGGGACCCCATAAAAAATAAATCACTATGACATTTTTCATAAAATCTTCACAGAAGAAGAAAAAAAGTCATTCAGTTATGGAACCACATGCGGGTGAATAAATGGAATGAATTCATCATTTAACTACCATGTAGTGCATCAATTGTTAGTATGTTATTATCCTTATTGTATTTTTAACAGGCCATCACAACCAGTTCCCAGCTTCCCACAACCACCAGGTATGATATAAAGTAGAATACATTCAATGCTACAAGTTTGCTTTTAAAGATATTGTCTAGAAGTTTCCTGCTCTTACTATTTTCAGCTGACCAATTTGAGGATGAAGCGTGGGACTCTGAAGAGTTTGTAAGTCTCTTATTTGTGTTATAAACTGTTTTGAAGTGATCAGCATCACATCTGTCTGGCAGAACACATGTATTCTTTCCTCATTAAGGACTGTGATGACGACGACTACGAGGATCCTAATTCAGAAGATGGTGATGCTAGCGGTGGAGACTATGAGTCCCCAGAAGAGGGGTCAGACAGTGATAATGGCTATGAGCCTCCTCCAACTGAGCCTAAAGAAGACGCGGCCCAGATCTGTCCTGCTAAACCCATGGAAAACAGCGAATATATTGGTACGCAAAAGTGGACACTTTTCCATCCTATTGCTGTCTTAGTCATTTGGAAATGTCATGATGGGATTCCTTGTTTTATCAGATAATAACCGCACACGTGGAGCGAGCAGAAGCCAACCACCTGTGCCTCCGGAGCGCCCGGGGCCCGGACCCTCTCTCCCTCCTGTGGAGCGGCCAAGTGTGAGTCCTTCATATTTCCAAACAGTATGTGTCCTGCTTTGTCTCCAATGTTCATCTTTGAGTCTTCTTATGCTGTAGGTTGGGCAACATCTGAGAGAAGAGCGGCCCCTAAAAAGACCCCCAGGTAAGAGAGTATGATTATTGTCAGTCAAAGCTAATCTGGGTGTGATGTTGTTGAACTTATCCACCTTTTCTATGTGGTTTCTACCATCCCGTGCTCTTGTAGCGCCTGCTGTGGACCGCAGCAAAAAGCCAGGAACTCTGGAAAGAAGCCACCCTCCACCTGTAGCAGGTCACTGCTTTTTTAACAAACAATAACTGAGTAATAATGCAATTCAGATTACCTAAAGGCTAAAGGGAGGTCTTTGACTCTGTTTTTATTTTCTAATAACGGTTTGTATGCTTTATCAACCTTTATTGTATTGTGTCTTCACAGGTGGAAGGGGCACTAGCTCGCTTGACAGAGTAAGTTTGATTTGTCCTACCTCCACATAGAAGCTGCCAAACATCTGCCTTAGTTATTATCAGGGCTTGACATTAACACCCGCCATATGCAGGTGGATTTCAGCAGTTGCGTGTAACGCAGACACTCCTACTAGCCACTTTGGTAGGTTGAATTTACATAAATATATACATTTTTCAGTTGTAGTCTTTTAAAAAGGCATCTGAAATAATAAACTAAGTACAATGTAGTGTTGTCAAAAATATTGATTTTTCAATACATAGCGGTACTGAACTATCTGAAATGCTTTTAATAATCATTTTCCGCAGAATAGATACACGATACCTGCTGCGCTTTCTCGCTCTCTCATCTCTCCGACAGCGAGTTGAGACACAAACCCGCCTTCCCTCACTCATTTCATTTGCTCCGAATGAATGCTGTTGGTGTTACAGGGCTTGAATTTCGGCGTGGGATTACGTGTATTGCGCATAATTTTACTCATTCCCGCAGATAATGTCAAAATGCCAGTCTTGGCGAGTATTCATGTACACACAGTCGGTTGTGTTTTAAGTGAATATAAACAGTTGAGAAAGAAAACGCATGTGTAACAGTATAATCATGGATCCGTGTGTCAGGTCTAGTGACAGCAGCCTAATATACCTGCTGCCAAATTATGAGATAATATTAAAAATATCTATATGGCAGTTTTCCCCATGGTATTGATGTCAAAATTGTGGCCAGTGAAAATGCTAAGTGGCTAGTGACTTTGGAAAACTACTAGCCAGTGGCTGGTGAGCCAAAAAGTTAATGTCAAGCCCTGAGGTATTATATATAACAATTTATATATGTATTTATTATAGAGCGCGTGTTTGTGTGTGTGTGTGTGTGTGTGTGTTATATTTTATGAATCGATTAACATATATCATTATTAAGTAGCCTATATTAATCTATAAATATACAGTGCCCTCCACAATTATTGGCACCCTTAGTAATTATGAGCAAAGGCGGCTGTGAAAATAAATCTGCATTGTTTATCCTTTTGATGTTTCATTCAAAAAATTCACAAAATTATAACCTTTCATTGAAGGAGAAGAATTGAAAGTGGGGGGAAAATCACATTATGAAATAAATGTTTTTCTCCAAAACACGTTGGCCACAATTATTTATTTATATTATTTTTTTATCTGTTGGTATTTGCTGTTGGTATAATTTGCTATTTTGCTGTTGGTATAATCCATGATACCATGTATCTGAACAAGATGTCAGATTTATTTCATAATGTGAGTTTCCCCCCACTTTCAATTGTTTTACTTCGATGAAAAGTTATAATTTTGTGAATTTTTTGAATGAAAGATCAAAAGGATAAACAATGCAGATTCATTTTCACAGCCACCTTTGCTCATATTTACTAAGGGTGCCAATAATTGTGGAGGGCACTGTATATTTAGCATCATATATATAATTATAAATATAACACTTTACATGGTAAAGTATTATTATTATTATTATTATTATTATTAATCCACTATGCTTGAAATATAAATTATCTTGAGACTATGAGACTATATGAATGTAGTTTTTCCATTTCAAAGTACCATTTTGACTAAATACAGTAATAATTTTATATTTTAATATCTCTGTGGTGTATATAGTTCTGTGATGGTTCTCTAATAATTTCTTTTTTCTGCAGGCTGTCCATCCGCCAAGAAGGTAAAGTGATTTCCTTTAATTTAAGTTTTGTTTAATAGTAATAACTGCATGTGCCAATTTTGCAAAGTAAGACATGTTCCTGGATCAACATCTTTTGTTGATCCTGGAACAACATCCCTAATCAAAAACATAGTCATAACCATATCCCTACCCCTAAACCTAACCCTACCCATAAATTATCCCTAAAATCAGAGGGAAATGATAGGCGACTAAGAATGGTGTAGAAGCACCTAACCCCTTTCTTGTGTTGAACACAAAAGAAGATATTTTAAAGAATGTTGGTAATCAAACAGTTGACGGCACCCATTGACTTCCATAGTAGGAAAAAAAATAGTATGGAAGTCATTGGATGCTGTTAACTGTCTGGTTACCAACATTCTTCGAAATATCTTCTTTTGTGTTCAACAGGAGAAAGACACTCATACAGTTTTGGAACAACTTGAGGGTGAGTAAGTAATGACAAAATTTTCATTTTTGGGTGAACTATCCCTGTAACTGTATGCCTATCCCTCAAATCTGATTGGTTAATTGGAATGTTGTTCCAGGATCAACAAGGATGTTCTAATTGGTGAAATCACATTAGCAGTCAATTACTATAAATCTCTGATTTTAGGAAAGTATGATAGGTTTGTCATCCATTTTTTCATGATGTCATATGCTTTTTATCCTATAGCAGTGCTCCTGCTCCTCTCAGACTCCCTGCAGTGGAGTTGCCAGGAGACCCAATGAGAATTCCCAAACCCTCACTTCCTCCATCAGGGGTGCGCAGAAGTGCCTCCTCTGTAACACCAGGCTACTCTCAAAACAGGTCAGATTTATAAAAACGAAAAGAATTTACCGCTGCACCATTCTATTCACAGAGCTGCCAATGTAACCTATATTTCTTTTTCCAACAGACATCTTGACCAAAGAAACGAGGTAATCACATTAAGCGCACACACACATAATATAATCGTTTGTGCGATTATAATAATAATATAGCAATTCACTCACTTAATTTTACTTTTTTTTTTTTTTTTTTTTTGTCTTCAACAGTTTCACGATGACAGTAAGTAGCCTAATTGTCTTATTTTGCGTATTTGCATATTTTGATAAAGCCCGGAACACACCAAGCTGACGGTCGGCCGTCGGGCAGTTTTTGTTCGTTAGCCGATTAAGTTTTCTCTGTGTTCCACACCGTCGGCTGAAGTTGGTCCTCGTCTGCTTTTTTTCGGCCGATTCGACATGTTGAATCGGCGTCGGAGCTCGTCAGTCAGTCGGGCCATCTGATCAATCTGATTGGCTGTTTAGCTACTGCCACCTGCTGGTACGGAAAGGCATTTCTTCTTACGCAGGCGCAGAATGGACGTGCTACTTGGCCGTCGGGTGTCGAGCATCGGTTTGGTGTGTCAGGGCAACTTTGGACCCAGACGCTGCCGACGTGAGCCAACCCCGCAGTCTGCTTTCGTCGCCACTAGTTCGTCGGCGTCGGCTTGGTGTGTTCCGGGCTTATGATGGATAGCTTTATCATCAATAAATAATTTGTGTTTGAATATTCTGTGATTTTACAGCTGCCAGGCAAAGCTCCAACACGTTTCCAATGCACACCAGGAATCCATCACCGAGACCGCCAGGAACCCACGGACAGTCTTTTCAAACAGAGAAGTGTGTATTCAAATATGAACACTGTCTGTGGGTGGTCAGATTTGAAACCATGTCTAGAATATTCTGCCAAAATTAATACTGATATTCAAAAATGTTAGTTAAAGGTCCAGAATTTGACTATTTTTCTGTCACATTTCACACAGCGTTAACCCCAGTCGATCACTACCGGCAAAACTGCAGGAGGGTAAGCACGCATTACACTAGTTTGATAAATCTTACTATATATTAGATGAAAATAACTACTAACATTCTTTATTTTCTTTAATAAAAGCAATGAGCGATCACCGGAGAAGTGCAAGAGCACCACCACCACCACAAACAGACATGGGAGGCATGCAGGTACAGTACGTTGAAATGCTTGAGCTGCTGACAAACAATCACACCACTATAGACCAGGGCCGTAACCACCATAGACAATGTCCCCCCCAGTAATTAGAAATGTCCAAATTGCCCCCCCCAGTATTTGATATTATTGATGCTGCTCTGCTGTACTCCGTTATGCACCGCTCTGTTTGTAGTTAGGATGACAGAGTTTTAAAAGTTAGATTTTTAGGCTGGTCTGCCTCAACGGTTTTACGGCGCTCATCACTGTCAGAATGACTGAGCTGGCCAATCAAATCAAAGAAGGCAGGGCTTACTGTTCACAGAAGACGAGTGCGAATTCCAATGTGACGCTTTCGTTTTAGCAGTAGAAGAGTATGTGGCGAGTAAGTAGCTAAAAATTATTTAATTACGACTTACGAAATTATTTTTACGACTGTTTTATGATTAAACTATTCAGCGACCGACAGTAATATCCAGTGATGGAAACTAGTCATTACATTTTTATAAAATTTTGCCGTTTTGAATTGAAAACATACTATTATTTGATTAATATATGATTAATGTAATTAATAACTGAATGTGACGAGACAAGAAACGATTTGTGTTTTTGACATATCAAACATACAAATAAGAGTTAATATATTTTTAAAAAAATATTATTTGCAAATAGTTTAAATTGATTAGTTAATAACTACAATAGATCTGGAACTTTAACCATTCTTATTTATTTTCCTTATTCCCTTAAATCCCTTTTAATCTTTTAATTATTTAATTCCTTTTAATAAAAAAAATACCCAATAAAGTTATGGTCCCCCTCCACGCGCAGACCCCCCCTCAAGACATGGCCTTGCTATAGACCAACCAGCAGGTGGCGCCTTTGTATTTCCTTTGAGGTGCTACTGAAATTACTGGAGTTTACTTTCTAGTAGACTGGAAAAAGAAGTGGTGTAGGATTTACTTTAAAACGATTTTTACTTTGCTAGTAAATTTCACAAATAATTACAAAGAAAGTAAAGTAACACTGAATTTAACATTACATTTTGAAGTGGAAAGACTGAAAAAGTATTTTGTTATTTTTTTTATTTATTTTTTTAACAGTGTATAGTTTAAGTAACAGCCTGTTCTAAGCTAAATTTTACTTATGTTAATACTAGGTATTTTGAAAATGTTTGGATTTAATAAATCATAATTGTCTCAGATAAATTCAGAGAAAACAGACAAACATTTCAGCCCTAATATTTCATTATTTCTCCATTTATAGGACATGGATCCAACTTGGTATTTGGGTCAGATCACCCGTGGTGAGGCAGAGAGCTGTCTGAGAAGAGTTAACAGGGTGAGGCATTGCGTTCTTACTTTCTTATTACGGAATAATAATGTCATTCTTGATATCAGGTTAACAAAGTTAATTTGTTGAAATGTACCCTCTGTTAGGATGGGACGTTCCTTGTGCGAGACAGCTCAAATCGATCCTCTAACCAGCCTTACACACTCGTGGTCCTGTACCAGGACAAAGTTTACAATATTCAGATCCGCAGATTCCAAAATGGCTTCATGCTAGGCACTGGGATGAAATCCTCAGAGGTATTCAAACTGTTGTTTTTTATGTCTGTATGTAATCATAGCTACATGCTCAATAACCAAAGTTTGTAACACTGTTGATTGTCTTTGGCAGACTTTTGAGCGGGTCGGCGACATTATCAACCAGCACAAACACACGCCACTCCTTCTTATTGATGCTAAGAACCGGGTATCAAGCCAACAGAACCAGTGTGCTCTGATTTATCCTGCTGGATATTAAACATTTATTCTACATGACTAATTTACAGTAATTACTTTTGCCTTTTTTTGTTTTTTTTTCCAACTCAATGCAATTCATAACTGTCATAATCTCTCAGGTGTATGTAAAAATCTCTCTCTTGTGGTCTGTAAAACATTGTAAAGTTTTTAAATGCATAGCTGCACACTGCATAAGACTGAAAATATGTTCATATTATAAACAAAAAGAGTAGCCTACTTTATCACTATTTTGACCATTGTTTCTCAAACTAATCAGTCTTGTCTCTTTATTTGAATTTTTCCATGATATCCTATTAAAATGTTTAGGCCTATTTGTTATGTTAAATTTGTCTGATCATGATATATGAAATGTAGCCTATATTGACAAGACAATAAAGATTATAATTCTAGAAGGAACGGGATAGTCCACGTGTTGAGGGACTGATTCGTGTTTTGTCGCTTATTTCTGTGAAATAATTCTGTTTTTGAAGACTCACTTTCTAAAGGGAAAACGCAGGTCAACATTTCCCCTAAATGATCTCACGACTATCAAACTGTCTCCGAGTTTACAACACCATCGGTGTACAAAAGGGGATTCGGTTACATGGCTTTGGCATGAAACGTCAAAGCCACAGGCTACATTAATAATACTGCTCTGTTCGTGAAAGACTGCCGTGCAATTGTGTCCGATTTATGAGTGCTTTTGTTTTGTTTGTTATACGGATTCTAGATAATCGATTAGTCTACACTCAGAGGTGTAAAGAGTACTTGAAAACCATACTTGAGTAAAAGTACAGATACCTTACAGTGAAAATGACTCCACTACAAGTTACAAGTCACCGATTCCAAAACAACTTGAGTAAAAGTCTTAAGAGTATCTGATTTTAACAGTACTTGAGTATTTTACTCATACTAAATAGAGGCTCAAAGATGCACTAGTGCTCAACACCAAAGAGACATGCCTGTGAAAACACAAGAAACAACTGATTTGTAAAATGAGAAATCATGTTTGTTTTGTAAAATCGAAATAAAACTGAATACCTCAATATTGCAATAAATCAAGGTCAACACAACAGCCTCTTAAACGTCTACAAACTCTCAAGTCTCAGTTAAGCTCAAGTGCTCATATAGGCCATAAGTAAATCAATATCCTTCAAAAAGGTCTCGTCAATATAGCGGATAAATAAAATAATGTTAAGTAAAATTAAATAGTCAAAGCCTACTTGCACTGGATGCGCTGGTTTAAGCTGCAGTCATGACCTCATCTCCTAAATCAAACACCTGTGATTCAGCAACTACCTGCTAATGCACTCGCATTCATGTAAAGTATTGACTTATTGAAGTTTAGGTGAGTAAAGGCAAAACGCACAAGATACAGTACCTTCAAAGCCCTTAGATGCTGATATCGCTTCTTTACAGCAGAAACAAACTGCTGCAGAAAAAGTTAGGTGCCATGCAGAATGTAATGTGTAATTGCATTACTCATCACAAATGTATTGGAGTAAAAAGTACATTTACTTGTTCAAAAATGTAGTCAAGTAGAGAGTAAAAGTTGCAAATATCTTTGATACTCAGTACAACTACAAAGTAGCCAAAAAGATACTTAAGTACAGTAACTAATTACATTTACTCAAATACTTTACACCACTGCCTACACTTCGGCTACATCGTACAGCCAATATAAAAATAATAATAATAATAAAAATATATTTGCCAATCTCCTTTTCCTCCAAATAATGTGCTTTGAGAGATTTAAGTTGAGACATTGCACTTGCAGTTTAAAGGTAATGTTAATGCTAAATATTTTAGACATGATCGGTTATCAAGCTTTCGTCAGTAAGGTTGAATTTAAATAAAAACTTCAATTATGAAAATTATGGGTAATATTGCAGTCACATTAGCGAAATTCAGGTCACTAACAAAAGTCACTTTCAAAAAAAAAAAAACAAAAAAACAGAAGTCACTTTCAAACCAAGCAGCTTTCTGTTGGTCAGCTCGGGGAATTCACGTGACCAACTTGAAAAATGAGTAAAATATTGGAATGACTGGATTTCGCCCGCGAAAATTGGCCGAGTAACGTTAAATATGAGCGCACATTAAAGGTAAGTTAGGCTTACTCACTCATTGCGGTTTTGAAGTAACTTCAAAAAAAGATTTTAATCATCTGGATCAGCTGATTAAATAAAACCGTACAAAGTCAGACTTTCAATTAATCGCGCGCGATCAGGCTACGCCTCCGAGACTGCAGGGGAATCGCTCTGCGCGTGGAGGAATGGGTGGCGCGCGTGCTCGGTTTAAGAATGTAAATTACGTTTGAGACCCAAATGGCTCAAATTGAATTCGCATTATCTCAAGTGAAAGGGCGGGGGTGGGGACACATTTAACCTCCCCAATAGCTTCAAGTGATCTAAAAATGTAAACAAATTAACCAAGCCTACGGCATGATGGTGTCTTTTAATATATCAATGTTTATAATGCCACAGAAACCACATTGGTACAACATAAAATTAGTTAGATAAATTTGTCAGCACATTGGGCAAGGTTTGTTTATTTATTTATCTATTTATTTATCAATTTATTTCCTCAGATTAAAACACAATCTGCTTGTATACCCACATGAAAAAATACTATAGTATTTCCTATAATAAAATATAGTAAATTGTTGTATACTGTATATATTATAGTATTTACAGCAATTTTCTAATGAATGCTACAGCATAATGTAGTATTAACTATAGTGAACTGATCAACTGTAATAAATACTGTAGTATACTTTAGTTTTTACTACAGTAAACTGTAGTGTATTCATTGTAGTATATAATATACCCTATAGTTGTAGAAAACTTAGTACAGTATTGGGTATTACCACAACAAATTAATTCAAGTACTTTACTATAGTATGGTTCAAAAACACTATAATATTTTCTATAAATTACTATAGTATTTTTAGGCTATATGATTAGTTCTGTACAGTTTTGCAACTTTTAACTGTTCCAGAACTTTTCCAATGTATCTAAATTCAACATGTATGTTACATACAAACGGTTTTGTGTTGTGTGCATAATGATATGAAAGTTAGGAATTATAAGGTAATTTTAACTCTGAAATTTAAATGCAACTGAGTCACTCATGAAAATTAAGATATCTCTCTGATATATCTTATCCCCTTTCTGATATATCTTATCCCCCCCCCCCCCCACCTTTCTCAGAGGTGCCACACCAACCCCCAAACAAATGAGGGCTGAGGTGTGACCGTGACAGCCAATCAGAGTAGAGAGGGTGTTACAAAACTTGTATAAATAGTTCAGGTGAGACAGGTGTCAGGTTGAGATGCACCTGACCAATCCACCTGTGTTAGACAGAGGCAGCAGAACAGAAGAAGGTATTTTCTCCCAGAACAAACAGAAAAAAAAAGGAGGAAAGCATGACGTCATTTGTTCCACAAGCCCTTTCACCGCAGTTCCACAGCATGGGGCAGGAGTCCCAAGAGTTCAGCCTGTACGGTGACAACTTTTACAGCACTCAGCCTGTGCCTAGTCCACAGCAAACCCTGCCGTCCGCTTACGATTTTGGAGAGTATGCCGGACAGACCTCCAACCCTTACCTGTGGTTCAACGGACCCGGGCTCAATCCGGCTCCCTGTCTCAGCGGAGGGCCTCAGCACTACGGGATGACGAAGCCGTACATGGCTGCAGCTGGAATCGGTGGCTCAGACACCAGCATCAGCTGGTTCTCCCTGCCTTCCCAAGAAGATCTGATGAAACTCGTGAGGCCTCCGTACTCTTACTCAGCACTCATTGCGATGGCAATACATGGAGCCCCAAACCGTCGTCTCACTCTTAGCCAGATCTATCAGTATGTGGCTGACAACTTCCCCTTCTACAACAAGAGCAAAGCCAGCTGGCAGAACTCAATCCGGCATAATCTCTCGCTCAACGACTGCTTCATGAAAGTGCCCAGAGATGACACCGATCCAGGTTAGAACATGCTCAAATTTCTTTTTGTGTAACTGCTTGAGTTTTAGATTAGTTAGTTAATTTTTCAACTGCCAAAATAACAAAGTTATTTCTGTTGAACAGGTAAAGGCAACTACTGGACCCTTGACCCAAACTGCGAGAAGATGTTTGATAATGGCAACTTCCGTCGCAAAAGGAAGAGAAAGTCCGACACTTTGGCCGAAGAGGAGGGAAAAGGTTATTCTGGATCAGACTCGGCTCTATCAAGTCCTAAAGAGCCCAGCGACTCCTCCGAGAGAGGAAACTCTCCAGTCTCCACAGATCTGACACCCTGTCTCAAAGGCTTCCTAAGTCAAATGGGTGACGTGGCTTCAGGCTCAAGAGAGGCTCTGGCATTGCCTTTGAGCCAAAGATCTTCTCCGACTGGGGCGTATGGCTCGTACTCGCCGAGCGCAACCGTGCCGCAATGGGAAACCCACATCCCTCCCCCTGTCGCATCTAACATCTCCACTTCGCCCGCTCCATACACAGACAGCTATAGTGACTCTATGCTCAACCAGTACACCAGCCAGCTCTATCCAGTGCTGGGCTCCTCTGACTTGCTGTATCCACGGGAGGGAACAGAGGTGTAGCACTGGATATAGCACCATCAGGTATGAACTGTGGCCGCAGGCACTTGAGGGAGCGGTCGGCCTGCATCGCAGGCCAAGTTCTCACCGCAGTGCCTGATTCAGCAGGTCCGAGTGGAGGAGAAGATTCCCTCTATCAGACAGTTGTGTGAACGCTCTCATACGCTCTTCTCAGACTCACTTGCTGACATCATCTAATTCATGTTGCAGCTGAAAGACAACAGTAATCGCCCCGGGCTACTGCTCCCAGTCCCGTTTTTTTGTGTTGTGGTTTTTGTTTTGTTTTCGCAACACATTTCAATTCTGTATAAGTGAAGCTTGGAACATACATAAATGCACTGACTTTTGGCATGAATATGAATTTGTCCATTGTTCAATATTTTCTATTTGTATTGTTTACTTTATGTATTTTGTGATTGTAATATATATTGTATTTGCCAAAATAAACAACATGCCTATTCAAACATGCAATTGCTACCGTCCTTATTGCTATTATATTTATGGGCAAAGGGATAGTTCATCCAAATAGTGCTGTTACTGAAATAAGGCTGAAATAAAATATATTTATATATATACTTTAAAATCTTAAAATTAAGGTAAAAATTTAAATCTTGCCTTGGCAACTAACTGAAATGAAATAAGTGTAAGTTGAAATACTAATGTTACTAAAACTGAATAAAAATAAATACTAAAAAGCAACAAAACCTAATAAAAATGACAAAAGCACACAACAAAATTCTAAAACTTAAACTAAAATTAAAATGAAAACTGAACATATAAAAAAAATAAAAGCTAATTCAAAATATTAATAAATGTTATTAAACAATACTTGACATTAAAAACCATTAAAAGTCATCATTTACTCACACTTGTGTCTTTCCAAATCTGGACTTTCTTTCTTATGCTGAACACAAAAGAAGATATTTTGAAAAATATCTTCATACAACAAAAGCCAATGGGAGGTTCAGTCAGTGTTGTTATTTTGGGACCCACTGACTTTCATTGTATGGACAAAAACAGATTAAATATTCTTCAAAATATATTCTGTTTCACATAACAAAGTCATACAGGCTTATAACAACATAAGGAGGATTTTTTGTGTGTGTGAACTGTCCCTTTAAAGGGATAGTTCACCCAAAAATGAAAATTCTGTCATCATTTACACCCCCTCAAATTGTTCCAAACCTGTATAAATTTCTTTGTTCCGCTGAACACAAAGGAAGATTTTTGGAAGAATGTTTGTAACCAAGCAGATCTCGCCCCCCATTAACTACTTAGTAGGGGGAAAAAATACTATGATTGTCAATGGGGGGATGAGATCTGCTTGGTTACAAACATTCTTCCAAATATCTTCTTTTGTGTACAGCAGAACAAAGAAATTCATACAGGTTTGGAATAACTTGAGGGGGAGTAAATGATGACAGAATTTTCATTTTTGGGTGAACTAACCCTTTATTGTGGCTACATAATAAATCTCAACACTAAACTGAAAATTTTCCACTATAAATTAAAGACTGAAGCAAGAAACAAGTCATTTATAAAGCTAATTTATAACAACTTAAAAGCAAAATTAAAACCATGAAATGAAAAAAAAAAAAAAAAAAGAATAAATTTGATGAATGCAATGCATCACAAAACTTTCACCCGTATTTCAGTCAAATTCGTCATTCAGTGCTTATCAAGATGTGAACATCAACACTTAAGCTCAGTAAAAGTTAGATCTACCTGCTATCTGCCAATAGAGTTAGTGATCCATCCCACATAAAGGACGTGGGGAGGGAGATCACCATAGGAACCGTTAAACAACACTCCTTAAACATGAGAAGAAACAGCCATCATTAGCAGCAAGAGAGCAAGTCGTAATTATCAGTGCTTTTGGCTGACTTAAGACCATTCAATCTGATCCACACTAAAGAGGAGGTCAGGCAAGAGAAAAGACTGCGAAAGGGACAATAAATACAAATGCCTAAAGTGTGAAAAGGTAAGAACACTTCAAGCCAACATGTGATTGTCACCTTAGCTGCCAAAACTACCTGCAGTCTGTCATTACAGCCAATGACCCAAAGTAAAAGAAAGGTGAGGGGGAATACAGCTAAAGGAACCGTTAAACAACAAACCCTAATCGAGAGGAAAAGACTGGTTTGACAGCCAGAGGGACAAAAAAAGTTATATGAAACAAAACTTGTTCCTCAGGGTCTCAAAATCTTTGGTTGCAAAAACAGCTACTCAGATGAAAGACAATATTCCTCGAAAGATCTTCGTTGGAATCAGCCGAGCTGTAATCTAATATTCTATTATACAGAGTATTCATTTCTTTACAAACATATCTGGTAATATCCTAAAAGAATATTCTAGGTTCAGTAAAGGGATAAGTTAAAGGGATAGTTCACCCAAAAATGAAAATTATCCCTTGATTTACTCACTCTCAATCCTAGGTGTATATGACTATCTTCTTTCAGACAAACACAATTAGAGTTATATTAAAAAAATATCCTGGCTCTTCCAAGCTTTATAATGGTAGTGAAGGGGGCGAGAGATTTTGAAGCCTAAAAAACTGCATCCATCCATCATAAAAATAATCCATATGGCTACAGGGGGTTAATAAAGGCCTTCTGAAGCGAAGCGATGGGATTTTTGTAAGAAAAATATCCATATTTAAAGCTTCCGGTAGACGGCCTATACGCAAATCGACTTTAGGCGAAAGAGTAACCTCTGACCTGACACATGACGTAATTATGGACGCGAAAGCACAGATGATAGAGCAAAACAAAACTCCGGTCACAAATTAGAAGTCTAAAACGAGAAATTTTAAAGAGAAATGTCAGAGGATTTCAATACAAGAGAAGAGGAGCTTGTGTTTGTTACCCAGCTCTATTTGTTTGAACCGCGAGAGGCGTCTAAGCTACCATTATAAAGCTCGGAAGAGCCAGGATATTTTAATATAACTTCCATTGTGTTAGTCTGAAAGAAGATAGTCATATACACCTACGATGACTTAAGGGTGAGTAAATCATGGGATAATTTTCATTTTTGGGTGAACTAACCCTTTAAGCTTGACCAACAGCATTTGTGGCATAATGTTGATTAACACAAAAATAAATTTCCACTATAGTTACAGTGAGGCACTTACAATGGAAGTAAATGGGGGCAATTTTAGGATGATTCAAAGCAGAAACATGAAGCTTATAATTTTATAAAAGCACTTGAAATGATTTTTCTGTTAAAATTTGTGGATTATTTGAGCTGTAAAACTGTTAAGTCATCATGTTAACAATTGTTTTAGGATTTTGCATTGTTGTCTTTGCGACAAAGTTAAAAATGGATATAACTTTACATAGAAAAGGTTAATAAATGTAACCTCCATACTTAAATCACATTATCGCACATATTGATTACATCTTGTGGCTGTATTATTGAAACTGCGAGTATTTTAATGTTTACAGCTTGTCCCCATTCACTTCCATTAGTGTTTCAATTTCTTTTAAGAAAAGGAGAGACATGTGGAAATTAATTTTTGTGGTAATGTAACAGACGTAGGCGCTCTAAGCAACTGACACTAAAGACTGTGGTCTTTAGTCTCCTTGTTAGAGAGCCCGACTCCCATGCCGGCGGACCAGGGTTCGAGTCCCGCTAAAAGCGGGCGGTTCGAGGAGGGGTTACAGTAACAACATTATGCCATAAGTGCTTATTGAGCTAAATCTGTACTGCCAATAGGTTAGCGTGACTTCATCATGAATGGATTGATTTGAATGGGACTGATAAGGGTGTTGTGACAGTATATTATACGTTATATCGTGCAATACACCCAACTCATTTATTCCCTCAGATAGTGAATCTAAAGATTGGCATTCACTAAAAAGCAGAATACAGATCATACAGAGTATGTGACACGCTGCTTGGTAGTTATTTTTTATTGCGTGTCAAGACTTGGGAGTGCAGACAAAATGAAAGCAAATTTGAATAGTAAATTGAAGACAGATTCAACAAGCCAATAATTTGGACCAGTTGGTTAACATAAGTGTCCTCAGTGGCCATGAAAGAAGTCAAATAAGCACAGAAATGCTGAGGTTTCCTGCTGACTAATTACTGTCGTGGGAATCGCCTTTCAGCCCCGCTCCCTCATACCAAACACAGAGAAACTGCCATGTGCTCTGCTTCCACTGGCTCATTTGGATAAGGAATTTATGGGTAAGGTGGAAAATATAACACTGATGTAAAATAGGAAGATCATTCCTTTAGATTAGAGAGAAATGAGTCAGCTGTTCACTGCTGGTTTCAGCAGGGTTTCACCTTTCAGTTCCCTAAACCTGTTCCCTCCTCCTACCACCCCTACACAATATAGAGGGGTTAAAAGTCTCTGACCACAGTGAAAATCTGGGACTTAAAAAATCTCATTTAAACCTAGAAATAAACAGTGTTTTAAGAGTTAAAAGAATGTATAGTGAAGAGACGCATGATTCTGCACTGTCACTAATCAAATAAGTACATTTGTAGCATGTGAATAGGGAGGTTTGTACAAAAAAGTCAGATGTTCTTGCTTTTGCAACACATTCTAAAATTCATGTTAATATTTCTATTTCTAGTTATTAACTTGACTGATGCTGATAATACAATTTAATAAAAATCACAATGGCCTGGTTTCACAGACAGGGCTTAGATTAAGCCAGGATTAGTCCTTAGTTCAATTAGCATTTAAGTAGCTTTTATAAACGTGCCCTAGAAAAATCATTACTGGTGTGCATCTTGAGACAAAACAATGGCACTGACATATTTTAAGATATATCAGTACAAGTTGCTTTCAGTTAAAACATACATTTTAGTCTGGGACTAGACTTAAGCCTTGTCTGTGAAACTGGAGGAATATGTTAAAAATGCCAAATAGAAGCATAGTATCTTAATAAAATAAAATAAAACAGATACTTAAATATATGGAAGGATAAAAATGCCCAATTATATTTGTACAAAAAGGGCTCAGATATTCTTGCTTCCATCACCAGTGTTTAGGTCAAATATGGACAAACCCAACAATTGGGTTTAAAAATTACATGTAAAAATTTAAACCAGCGGTTGAGTTTGTCCATATTTGACCAAAACATGGGTTGAATAACCCATTAAATTACTATTTTTTTTTACTTTTACTATATATATACACTCTAAACCCGAACAGTACTACTAACTTATAAAGATTGAGTACGCTGCAATTAAAGTCTGTTATATCATTGATGCAACTTAAAACAATTACATTTTCTGAACTCAACATTTTTGAGTAAACCCTTATATTTAAATTAGCGATATAAAGTCACGTCATCTATGTCAGGTTGTTGCTGATGTAACCGACGTTATCAGAAGACTCCATTCAACATTAAACTGAGTTGTAGCAGATTTCAAGTTCCCAGCATGCTTTGCGTCACACTCTGTAAGGGAGAATGAATGTTGAAATTGAGTGTTATTTTGTGTTTTTTCACTAAATTAATACAGGGGAAGATGTGTTATTGTTTAATGTTCTGTTATTTTGGTATTTAAATGTGTTTCTGTGATGTTGAAGGGGTTACCATCGTGGAGAACAGTAGTGCCTGTGGTTAGGTTGAGAATGAGCTGGGATCCATCAAGGCTATACTGCATGTTAATTAACAGTTCATGCAAGTAAATAGTGATTAGTCTCTTTGATGGTTACATTAGTGCATGCTGGCGCTAACTAACACTTAACTGTAATGATTAGATGTTAGTTTATTCAATATTTCAATTAAATTGTAATTACTGAATTTGTGTAGTATAAAATAATCTTTGAGTTGTTTACTTAAATGTTTTGAGTATTCTGAACTTACTGGGTTTTACAACCACTGTATCAAAATAATTGAAAAATAAGAAACATTACGTATGGTAAACAATAGTTTTAAGTATAGTGGACTTAAACATTAAATAAAACTAAAATTAAAAAATTTCAGTTTGACTTAATTGTTATTTATAATTATTCTTTAATTAAAAGATTTGAGTTGCTTAAATTGTTTGAGGTAATTGGTGTCTACAATAATTTTGAGTACTCTGAACTTATCGTGTTTTACAGTGTATATATATATATATATAATGAAATCTTCATTCACCCCATATTAGAGTCTGATATGGTTTTTATAAGCTTGTATTAAAATGTATGCTGAAAAAAATCATTCTGAAGCATTATTGTGTTTCTACATACAGACAAAAGTCTGCAACATTAGGAGTTTTATTACATTTTAATTAGTATATAGGCCTATTCCACTGTATTAAGCAATAATCTAATAATGAGCTATAATGATGCTCAGTGAATACCCTATTTTACCAGTGTAAATGGTCAAGATTTATGGCCCTGTGGCAGCGCATGACAACACACTGATATAGAGATATGCCAATCATTTCTGCCTGTAACATCCAGAGTCCCTCCCTCCAGCCCTCGATTCCTCAGGTGTTTATTGTCAAAACACATGATTCACTGTCTCCTCACAACAAATTGACTCTACGTTTAGTTGTGCCTCTTTGATCTAATCGATTGAATCTAACAACACAGAGAGTGTGCCGTGTGTTTATAGCCAGGTGCCTCAGCTGCTGTCTCCTGCGCTGATCTACATCAGATTGCCTGTGGCTTAATGTATGTGATACTGTAAAAAATACTGTGTTTATGCTGCATATAGTTCAATTAACCAATAAAAATGTCATTGATATATGTTTAATCACAAACAACACTGCATTTGCAGAGAGATATATGGGGTTTTACTTTAAATTCTTTTAGTATTCTGACATATTTGATGGAATTAGTCAAATTTCATATAAATATTATGCTATTCACTGCAGTTAACTTGAAAGATCTCTGTGTTAGTGAAATTGTGCCGCCCCACTCATTTAAATCCACTTAAAGTAACGTTAAGATCTCAGTCTTGGTGTCTGTGCATGACAACAGAGACCTCGTGATCACCAGAACATCACAGATACGCTGATAAACCTGGCATGTGCCGCTCACACACACACATACACACATATCTGCAGACCCTAGAGACCTCGCCCTACCTTCATACACACGTTCCTTCATCTCCATTCACACACAATAGTTTCAATGCTGTCTGGCTTTGTTGAGGTGGCTACTCTATTGAGATCCGAAGAGCCAACGACGTTGTAAGTGTGCCTACTGTTTACTGACACATGCCACATCAATGGGCCAGTGTTGTTTGTAAACACAAGGCCCAATGGGGAGATAGATTGAGACAACTTGATTAAAGACGCCCTATGGCCCCATCAAGTGCAGGTGTGGAGAAAACCTGTTGTATCCATCTGAGCAGATGTTCCTGAGGAGATGTTCATGGTCAGTGTAAGAAACATTCTGCAGCTGGAAGAGTGAATGAAGGAAAATCTAATCAAGCAACAAGTGTTTTATATACTAGCATAAAACTAGAAGGAGGTTTTTGTTATCAAAATAAATTAGGCAAAGATGCACAGTAAGAGAAGATATCCATTTTAAAACTAATAGGGGTGTAACAATATATTGTGTCACAATATATCGCAATACAAAAATGCAACAATATGTATCGTGGATAGTGACAATATGTGTATAGTTCACCCAAAATGAAAAGGAAACAGAGTTTCAGTGTCAGTACTACATTAAACTACTATATATAATGTTGAATATAATGTTTAATAATGCAACGGGGGAATATTTGTGGGTCCTGATGATGCCAAATGTCTTATGTTACCAGTAAAAAGTGGCATTTTAATCAACAGTACATTTTCGCAATAATACCATATTGTGAGTTCAGTATCGTGATATGTATCGAATTGTGACGTGAAGTTATCGTTACGCCGCTATGTGGAATCCAATTGTTTAAAAATTAAAAAACATACAAACATAGTAGATTGAAGTGTTTATTCAGAGTCAACAAATTAATTCAGTTCAAATAACACTACTATACATATATACAGACAAACCAAAATTTATTCAGACACCTTAAACATTTCATTCATTAATTCAGTTTATTCACTATAGTTTAAAAAAATGGTAATAAAATACGACAAGAAGTTAAACTGTCAGAAAAAATTAATCTTAATTATGTCAGATAACACTTAAGCAAAACATGGTCAGGTCAAAGTGTCTGAATAATTTTTGGTTCCAAATTTTCTATCAATTTTACTGGTAGTCCACTGAAGAGTTTTTGGGTATAATATGTCACTGTTTACTTTATTTTGCTATCCTCACTTACATGAACTATAGTGTCCTGCATGCTTTTCAAAGTGTCTCATCAAGGCTGCATTTATTTTACTATTTAAAATGACAGGTAGTCATTTTTTAATGTGATTTATTCCTGTGATGTCAAAGCTGAATTTTCAGCATCATTACTCCAGACTTCAGTGTCACATGATCCTTCTGAAATCATTCTAATATGCGGATCTGGTGTTGAAACATTTCTTATCATTATAAACGTTAAAAACAGTTGAGAAAACTCAGTGCTGAAAACTTTTTTTTTTTTCAGAATTCTCTGATAAACAGAAAGCTCAAAATCAATTTAATGCACCCTTTTTAAATGAAAGTATTAATGTCTTTCAAAAAATCATACTGACCTTATTTGAATGATAATGTATAATTAAGTAGAATAATAAAAAAAAATCACTCTTTTAGCTTAATTTAAATGTAAGAAAATAATTACAATAAATAATTAAGATTTAGATTCTTAGCATTATGTCACTGAGTATGTCTAAGTATATTAACAGGTGTTTTGAGTATTTTTGATTGAATGTGGGGTTGAACTGTACATATTCAGGGAGCTTTACAGGTTTCTATTGCTCATTCATTATCTGAGATGGTTTCTGTCTCATCCACCAGACTACCTGTCATTCCTTATTCTGAGCAAATTAGCAGAAACTCCCAGTAATTCTTGGTAAATGTCATGTTTATTGATGAGCACACTTCAGGATTCAGTTACAGCTCATGTCTGTGCAAAACTGTTACATTCACCATGACGGTTTTCACGTGTCATAGCAATCCAATGCATGCGTTGCCTAAGGACACTGCGCGCGCGTGTGTGTGTGTGTGTGTGTGAGAGAGAGAGAGAGAGAGAGAGAGAGAGAGAGAGAGATAGTGTGTGTGTATGTGTGCTTGTTTATATGATTTATGAGGACACAAATGTGTATAATGACATTACACTGGTCTTACAACGTAAATGAGGACGTTTATGAGGACATTTCCTGAGTCCTTTTAATTAAAATGGCTTAAAAACATACTAAACAATGTTTAGTATGTTTAGAAAGTTTTCTGTGATAGGGTATAGGGTTAGTGTAGGGGGACAGAATATACAGTTTGTACAGTATAAAAACCATTACGCCTATGGAATGTCCACAAAAATATGAGGTAAACATGCTGTGAGGACCAAATGACCCCATAAAAATTGTAAAACGAGTAATTTTGGACCTTGTGGGGATATTTTTTTGGTCCCTATAAGGAAAAGATCATTCACCATACTAAGTAATGTTTTTTGAAAATGTAAAAATGCAGAAATATAAAAAAAAAAATTCAGAGTTAGTGTAGGGGGATATAATATTCAGTTTGTACAGTATAAAAAACCATTACGTCTACGGATTGTCCTCATAATGATGATACCTGTCTCTCTCTCTCTCTCTCTCTCTCTCTGTGTGTGTGTGTGTGTGTGTGTGTGTTTGATTTAGCATAAAGAACATCAGTTCTCACAGATATAAATCTTCATCTGACATGGCTTGTATTCCAGATTCTCTTTTACAATAATTGCAGTAGAAATTTGCATGTAAATATGGAGGGAAAATTGGTGCTGGAATAAAATCAGGAATGGAGAATGATGATGATGATGATCTTAATTTTCTGTCTGGCTTTACTGAACCCCTGCCAAAGTAAAATACAATCAATTATTTTAAAATCAACAATGCTCATTGCATTTGGACCAAAAGTTTATTTTAAAATGTGTCAATACTAATTAACACAATATAAATATGTGACCCTGGACCACAAAACCAGTCATAAGTCGCACGGGTATATTTGTAGCAATAGCCAACAATACATTGTATGGGTCAAAATTATCGATTTTTCTTTTATGCCAAAAATCATTTGGATATTAAATAAAGATCATGTTCCGTGAAGATATCTTGTAAATTTCCTACTGTAAATATATCAAAAATGTATTTTTGTGAGTGGATATGCATTGCTAAGGATTTCATTTGGACAACTTTAAAGGCGATTTTCTCTATATTTAGATTTTTTACACCCTCCGATTCCAGATTTTCAAATAGTTGTATATTGACCAAATATTGTCCTATCCTAACAAACCATATCAATGGAAATCTTATTTATTCAGCTGTCAGATGATGTATAAATCTCAATTTAAAAAAAAATTGACCCTTATGACTGGTTTTGTGGTCCAGGGTCACAAATAAATGAATCAATAAAGAAATAGTCAACTCAATAATTAACTCAAATGAGTAAAAAATGTAAAACAAATATATAAATGTTTTATATAAAGAGTGAATAGCATTTAATTTGTTTTATTTCACAAGTAAAGCATTATGGTACAAAATATTTTTTGGAGACATAAAACAAATTCCATGTGGTTATTTATTTATTTAAGATACAATCATTATCATATATATCATGTTACACAAATTTGTATACACCATAAACATTCATAAAAAATAAAATATAACATATGTAATATCATAGCAAAAGCTCATAAAATACCAAAGCTACATGATTTAAAAATAAACCAAAAAAGTAAAACCTAAGCAGTGCCTCTTATATTTTTTTTACACTATTTTCTAAGTGTAAAAAAACAAAACAAAACAAACAAACAAAAAAAAAAAACATAAAATGAAAAATCTCCTTCTAAAGCTGTGGAAATGTGCAAGCGAAACTATAAAAAGCGCTTATTCTTAAAGCACATGATTGTGTAAGGTGCTGAATTGAACATCAGTCCTAGATAACATTAGATATGAAGAAACCTCTGACTGTGGCGCATGTCCTGCCCCAGCATGCCTAATTTTCGTTGATTGCTTGTCGGACCCCTATAACCCAGGTCTCTACCCCTATAGAACAGCACCAGTCCCACGGGTTTCCCTCAGGACGCCTGAGAGAAACCTGGTTAAAAAAACACAAACTCTCACACCTTCAGACGCTTTCGGCGACAGTCCTCATGAATCCTGGCTTGTCATCGTCTGGCCAGAGGATTAGGTTTACTGTGTGTCAACAGATTTGTTTCGGTATATCAATAAATGTTCGCACCCAAACACCGCAATCACCAAAATCAAGCACAAAAGAAGAATTATGCAAAATCACATCGTCGAAACGCAAAGAAGAGTTTCTTATCGTCTCCGTAAGGATTATAATTCAGATCTCCTAACGGTCTGTGAAATATGACACTGGAATATTTGGTGGGGAAGGCCGGAGACGAGACTCGTATTATTCCAAATAAGAGTCCAAATGATTCCTTACTGAGATCTTTACAAGTCTGTGCAGGTGGACATGCAAACGTTGGCCTTTGTGCAGCTACTCATTTCCATATTTTCATTTCATCAAGTCATAAAGTACACAAGGACGTATGGCAGAACCTGGAGTTACTGCTAAACTGGATCCCAGACATGCATTTACATCCGTTAACACTGTTTTTCCCCTCCTCGATTCCTACAATGGAGGACTGGGGTCTTCTGTTAAAGCCTGTGGCTACAGACTCGAGCTGATGTGTGATAAATCAGGGCATCACTTTCTCTACCCGTCTGTCGTTCACAGGCACCACCAACACATCTGGCTGTGCGCCATTTGCCTAACATCCAAAACCATAAACTCACTATGACTTTGAAATCATACCGTTTAATATTTAAAGGCCCATTGAAGTGTCTTGGAATGCGCAGCATTGTTCAATGTGTTAACGTAATTTCAACTGAAAACAGAAAGACAGCACATATCGAACAACCCCGCCCCTTTTTTAAAATAGCCAATAGCGTTTCACTTATATGACAGCTCGGCCAGAGCCGCTGAGCTCGTAAAGCTTTGGTTTCCTTCTAATTTCTAACCGTTTCTCCTCCTAATCTCTTATATGTCGCTTTAAAATATAGCATTATGTGCAGAATTCAAATGGGTCCAATACGTTTTTGTGGTCTGTGCCGACTCGCACATATGTTTCGCTCCGTGCTCTGGACTGGAGCAGACTGTGCTCGCGCTGCAGCGGTTCACGTGACACTAACACTGTGTCTTAACTATACGCGACGCGACGACACGCGATAAAAGGTATCTTTTCCATGTTAATTGGAGTTTTTTTATCCTAACTAGCCGCGACGGCGATGATTCTATTTTAGAAATGGTTTCTATTTTCTGCGACATCGCGGAACAACAACACAAAGTATGGCAATGATAATCTCAAGTACTGTTTATGTGCTTATTGTTAAAAGCGTCTAATGTGAGATTGAATATCATTTTGTGTGTCTTTTAAAGCCGTACTGAGAGCAACAATGGACAATTCACCTCAGATCTTCAAAATAAATAAAAGGAAACAAGAACGTTCAAACTGTCAACTCATTGTGAACAGACAAGTGTATTCTATGACAAAGATTTTTTCAGTAGCTCAGTATGTATTTTTAATAATGTTAAAATTGTGTAATATTCATGAATTTGATTATGTACTTATCCATTTCGTTGCACGAGAGAGCCCGCCCACGCGCTCTTCTGATTGGCTGTGGTTTTTGATTGACTTTATCGCGTCTCATAGTTGCGTCGCGTCTGGTGTGGACAGACAGATTGTTTGTCGATGGAATCTTATCGTGTCATTTGCATCAGTGGAAAGCATATTTACACTGTCTGAATCGTTCCCTATCCTCTATATAGTGCACTATGTGCCATTCACCATATAGAAACTAGTAAATGTGTTAATGAACGGTTTTAGCCACAGATTTGTCTGTTTATAGTGTAGGAGGGGCGGGACTTCAGATTCTAGAGAGCATTTAATTGGACAGAAGATTTGATAAAAGCTGAAGTGCGCGGTGATGTCATGAAAGTCTATGATCCATTTTAGCAGAAGTGAGAGACTGTAAGTTTTGAATGCTTTTATCTCCTAAATGCGAATTTTGTCATTGTTTTGGAACACACCAGCTTATTCATAACCTTAAGGCTAACATATTCATACTAAAAGCTAAAAAACTTAAATTTTGATTTCAGGGGGACTTTAAAAGATAGGAGGTGTGTTTTGCATGCATGTATGAAGTATTTCCATAAAAGCCCAGTCATTTACAAGAGGGGTGGCTTGAACGTTTTTTTAAAGACCTAGGAATGACAAACAAACAGGTATGGGGGTTGAAATAGAATGACATCGATTTGTTTTTAATTGCTCCTGGAACATTCAGTATCGTATAGTGAGCTTCTGGTCGTGTTGAATAGATGCTTGTCACTAGCGGTTTGTCATTTATCATTGGTGGCTTTCTCTTGTTAGACCCGTTAGATTTCAGCACTGATCTCCAAATGGGCGTGGATGGTGCACTCAAGTGTGAATTGGATGACAGGGTTGACAGGAGTTTATGAACTGCAAAGCTGTCAGAGGCGGAGAACATGTCCCCACAGGCCCCTGGTCGCCCCAAGGCTGTCCTGATGGTACACTGACACCCCAATAACCTGATACACGCACACACTCACGCAAACAAAGGCTCTGGAACACAAACAAAAATGTCACTGTTGATGCAAATAGAGGTCAAGCTGCTGCTTTTTATGATGATCTTAAAGAGTTTGTGATCTTAAGCCTGACGTGACATTTTGGTGTTAAAAGCCAGCTCTAAACGATATGCTTCGAACCGCTCAGGCATTATAATTCACTGCCCTCTGATCTTTCTATTATATGTCCATCTCTCTTCTCTTTTCATGTAAATATTTTGGCCTATACAATGAGCAATTAAGCCTGACAGACAACCCTTTAATAGTTTTCTACTCAAACACTGTCTTAGACAGTTTTTTTTTTTTTTTTGCACAAAACCGTTATGACCCAAGTTTATAACTTGAAAAGTCCTTGAGATTTGATGTTAACTTTTTAATAAATATAATAATTTTCACTTTAGTATCTTTTTTTTTATATATATATATATATATATATATATAAGAACAAACACATATAATGATTTTTTTTTTTTTAAATATGTATATTTTATATTCATTATATATATAATTTAGTTTGGAACTGAAAAATAAAAGGTAATAAAATTTTACATATTCATATTAGTGTTGTGTAAATTACTCTAAAAAAGTGATCAATTACTAGCTACTAATTAGCTAGCTACTACTTCAACAGTGTAATTAGATTACTGTACAAATTACTCTCTCTAAAAAGTATTGGATTACTTATTACTAATTACTTTCTAAATCCCATTTCAACCTCGACCTGTTGAACAATATAAAGATGACATGAAAAACTGCTCTTTTAATTCTTTCAAATAAACAATTTACAATGTCATATTTTGTTCTTGAACTGACTAAAGTGTGTAAAGGGAGAAGGTTACATTAAAAAACATACATTTTAACATAAAAATTCATGTTATATTCACTATTGTTTTATATAGAATTGTTCTATAGTCTATACAGTATTTAATGCAATTACATCAGAAGTAACTGTAATTAAATTACAGAAAAAATTAAGAGTAATCCCTTACTTTTTTCAAGGGAAAAGTAATTAAATTACAGTAATTAGATTACTTAGTAATTAATTACACACAACACTGAATGTAATATAATATAATATAATATAATATATACATCCATATATTAAAATGTATATTGACTATATATATATATATATATATATATATATATATATATACTCTTTTATATATGACTACATTTTTTTTTTCAATGAATTTACCGAATTTTTTGTTTATTCAGCATTAAATTAATCAAAAGTGACAGTAAAATATTGTGGAATACTAATACTGTTTTAATTATAATAAGACAAAATGTTTCTTGAGCACCAAATCAGCATATTAGAATGTTTTCTGGATTAATTCCTGACGAAAAGTCAGCTTTGCCAACACAAGAATAAACTATTTTTTTAATATATTACAGTAGAAATCAGCTAATGTAATTATTTTTTTACAATATTACTGTTTTTACTGTATTTTTGAACAACCCCAACATTTTGAATGCACTTTAAACCCCAAAGTTGGCAAAACTCAAAAAAAAAAAAAAAAAAAAAAAAAATTGAGACAATGTAAGCAGAAATGGCAGATTTTTATTTTGTACTCATTTTAATTTTTCTTAACTTGAAATGTTTGAGTACACTCATACATACATTTAACTTACAATATCATGAAACCTCAATGTGAATGTTTTAATTAGTGTGAACTTAACTAACTATAACAAGCTAATTCAGAAAATGCTAGCTTGTTAAATTGCTAACATGTTAACAATAGCATGGTGTAGCACTTACTGAATAAGTACAGCAATATAAAGCATTTAACATGCTTGCTCTCAAATAAGCCGCATACACCGCTTGTCACCATGATGGTAACTCTCCAAAAACCCACATTAACAGAAACTCTTCTAAATTAGCATAACAGCATAATGTTAACCTTAATGTTATGAAGCGACGAGAATACTTTTTGTGCACCAAAAAAACAAAATAAGGACTTTATTCAACAATATTTAGTGAAGGGTGATTTCAAAACACTGCTTCATGAAGCTTCGAAGTTTTACAAATCTTTTGTTTCGAATCAGTGGTTTGTAGCGCGTATCAAACTGCCAAAGTCACGTGATTTCAGTAAACGAGGCTTCGTTACATCATTAGTGTTTCGAAATTTCAGTGGTTCACCACTGGGGGGTGTGACTTTGGCAGTTTGATACACGCTCCGAAACACTGATTCGAAACAAAAGATTCGCAAAGCTTCGAAGCTTCATGAAGCAGTGTTTTGAAATTGCCCATCACTAGATATTGTTGAATAAAGTCGTTATTTTGATTTTTTGGCACACAAAAAGTATTCTCGTCGCTTCATAACATTAAGGTTGAACCACTGTAGTCACATGAACTGTTTTAAATATGCCTTTAGTAGCTTTCTGGGCATCTGAGTGTTAATTATCTTGCTGTCAATGGAGGCCTCACTGAGCCATCGGATTTTATCAGAAATATCTTAATTTGTGTTCCGAAGATGAACGAAGGTCTTACGGGTGTGGAACAACATGAGGGTGAGTAATTAATGACAGAAATTTTCATTTTTGGGTGAACTAACCCTTTAACATTAATCTTGCACCAAAAACATTATGTAACACCTAATTTTAGCATTTACTCTCCCTTTTGAGTGCCATAGGCAAAGCATGCTGGAAAAAGAAATCCCAACCCAGTTTCAGTTAAACGTTTGTCTAAATGAAAAGAAATAAGTTAAAAAAAACTCAAAACAATTTAAACAATTTACTTAAAATATATGAGTTCTGTGAACTTAAAAGAAAAAGAAAGTGCTAAATACTCATAAAAGTTAATTTGACTGAACTAATTTGTTTAAGTTTGTCCTACTCAAACCAATTAATTATTTTGAGCATTAGGGTGTGGTAGTGTAGGCCTACATATAGGCCAAATTAGTAAAATTTGGAAACTGAATATTAAACAGTTGTAACTGGCAACGTAATTTTTATCTCAGTGTCATGGAACAGGCAAGACTGCAGAATATATGAAGGTTCTCCTCCTTTACGGCACTGACGGGCATAACTCTTGCCTGTCAGTCCTCAGTGAAAGGAGTCAGCCGGTGCAGGCGGTCGGAGGGTTTACCTGCCTCATGCCCCAGGCTCAGAATTATTGCTCAACAGAATACGATGAAATCAGTAAATCTCCTGCTACACCTGCTTTATCACCAGCACCTGTCTGGAATAGAAACTGTCCCATTCTTTAGAGAGAGAGGGAAAGGCGATGATGGGCCACAGAAGAACATATGCAGAACTAGAGTTCCAGTAATGCTACAGTTGTACAGACAGCAATGAGTCCGACGTGTTGATTCGATAAGAATGATATAAGACATGAACCGGTTATAGCTGGCAGGGTGAAGCAGGGTGAAGTAGGGTGAAGTGGGTGAGAGGTGAGGGGGTGTCACGGTGGCGCGTGCTGCTGTTCCAGAGGGGACGGCAGGCGGCAGGTGCATTGTTGATACCCTAAACATGTGCAAGGACAGTGCCAAGCCCTGAAAAAGACATTTCGGCTAAGATACTGAGAAAAGTAGATGAGCCAGGACCTGCATCCTCCTGCATTTCCACCTCAAACAGCCAACTTGGTACGTTAAACGTGTCAACAGAGAAATAGTACACGAAAAAGTGTTAAGATATGAGTCGGAGATAAAGAAAAACACAAAATGATAGACAAGTGTGAGGAAGAAAAACAAATGGTTGATTGGTTTCCTCCATCCTCCAATTATTGCTGTCTCACAATGAAAGCCTTTTTTCTACGCAGAGTAATAGCTTGATATTGAGGCAAGTGTCAAAGTAACCAAAACGGAAAATGTTACGCTACAATGCTAGGGTGGTGTGGGTAGTTTCAAGCACAGATATGCATAGATGCCTCATTAGCGGCTGTTTCTATGGGCCGCTGTACATAAGCCGTATGTATACATATTATGAGTTGCTGTGCTGTTCAGAGTGGGTTTTAGCATGTTGCTATGCAGTTGCTGGATTTTTTTTTTGGGTGGTCGCTACATGGTTTAAGCTGGTTTTCTAACCGTATACTTCAAGTTCCTTTTATTAAGTATATTTAAGTTCAAGTATATTTTTAAGTATTCTTTACTAGAAGTATACTTGTAAATGTACAGTTTCAATACTACTTGGGACTAAATTGGCCCACTTTTTAGTGTATAAAAGTATACTTTTAAGTAATTTACTAAAATACTTTTAACTTTTAACTGTAACAATAGTAAACTTTGAATACACAACTAGTTTAAAACTAAGTTTTTCATTTGTACTGCAACTATACTGCAAGTGAACTTGATAGTTTACTAGTCAAATACTTGTAGCACATTTTTTAGTTTATGAAAGTACACTTTGAAGTATACTCTCAGTAAACTTTAGTAGTTTTATACTGCAAGTATACTTGTAAGTTTTCTTTAAAGGATTAGTTCACTTTAAAATGAAAATTAGCCCAAGCTTTACTCACCCTCAAGCCATCCTAGGTGTATATGACTTTCTTCTTTCTGATGAACACAATCGGAGTTATATTAATACATATCATGACACATCTAAGCTTTACAATGGCAGTGAACAGGACCAACGAGTATGAAGCTCAAGAAAGTGCATCCATTCATCATAAACGTACTACACACGACTCCGGGGGGTTAATAAAGACCTTCTGAAGCGAAGCGATGCATTTGTGTAAGAAAAATATCCATATTTAATGCGTTATAATGTAAAATAACATGCTTCCGCCAGACCACCTTCCGTATTCAACTTATGAAAAAAGCATAACTGATCGAGTCAGTCAACACCCCCAAAGGTTTACAGTCATTAACCCTTCCTGGGTCGACATTTCATTCGGTAACATTATGCAGTTTTGAACTTATATGCTGTTTAATGTTTGATGATCGTGGTTTTTTTACATATGTGTAAGCGATCTTCTACCACTTGTTTCTGCTTCTTCTTCACCTGTGTTTTGATCCGGAGATTCTGTACTATTTCAAAAGATGCGTAACAGAGCCCCCTACCGTATAACAGTGAAAACATGGATAGTAAATTCGTATGTGCACTACCATTGGACTAGCCTACACAAAAATTCAGATACTCAGAATTAGGAACATATCTGTTTTCTTTATGAATCAATATTTTCAAACAATGCAAGTTTATAAGAAATGTATATAAAACTATGTGAAAAAAGTATTTAATAGGCTAATCAATCAAAAGAGTAAACAGAACTACAAGCCAAGTATACTTAAAATACTTAATTATACTTTTAAGTATATCTCAATCAAAAGATTGAGTACAAGTACAGGCCAAATATAATTAAACTTTTTTGTCAGTATAAGTCAAGTATACTTAAGTGCAATTTAAGAATATTTCTGAGAAGTGCATAAAAAGTAGACTGAATTTATACTTTCTTATTTTTAGTTTAAAAGAGGTATACTAATAGCACACTTGAATCCCTTCTTTTCGTAAGGGAATGGAGACAAATTGTTTTGTTTTTCATAGGCTTTTTTTTCTCAGCAGGGTGCTCCAAATTTAACATCTCAGTGATATATTTTTTTAGTTTTTATTATTATTATTATTATTATTATTATTATTATTTTATTGTCAATCGTGTGATTGTAAATCTCCTCTCCTCAGCAACTCACAGGATTAGAGGTATCATTTGTGTCCGTAAACAGAGTGAGTTGAGTTTTGTGCTAAATTTGAATACTTATGCATCAGGATTTGTTCAGATAGCAATAGTGATGCTTACCTTAGCAAGAACCCCTAACCAATGATGGTGCAATGCAGGCCAACAACATCACATCTCTATGACTAAAATAATTAATTGCTTGTTTTTTTCCATTCCTTCAGTTTGTTTTTCCTCCATAGCCCATATTAAACATTGACCACACTTTGAAGTGTGTACACTAAAACATGGCTGAACTTTAAGGCTTGTTTGGTAAACTCATGGCACAGGCTGTGTCACCATCCCCCTGGACACAGGTGACTCATGTCAGACCCCGTCCCGCTGTTGGGAGTAAATAGATGAACACGTGGCCTGGAATGTGGCTGACAGGAAGGACATTTGCATGTCCTTGTCACATCTTTTCTTTATGCATTAATGCACAGCTTCTGTGCCACCCTGTTTGCCATTTATTAAGAACAAACATGCAGTTCATTAGTGCAGTGCTTCCCAATCCTGGTCCTGGAGTATTGGAGTTTTGATGTGTCTCTAATCTGACACACCCATCTGAGGTCTTGGGAGTCTTTACAAACGAGCCGATGAGTTGAATCAGAAGTTTTTGATTAGGGAGACATCTTAAGTGCAGAGCTCGGGGTCCTCATTAGCCAATGCCTGTGTCCGGCTTCATAATGAGCTCATCAATGTGTATCTCAGGCATCAAAACACCAAACATCCAAACAGAATTTCTTTGCATTTCCCATAACAACTGTGACAGAAAAACGTCAGTATTGTTCATCATTGTTGTTCTTCCAGCACAGAAGTTCCTCCATGTGCAGTACCTCCTCAGATCTGGTGGACTAACTGTGGTCTTGATCCCTCAAGTGACAAGAAAATTTGCGTAATCCAATACAATGAAAAATGTGAAGCAAAAGAAATTGTATTATCCATGTCTTCCATGCTTGCTGCCTTTATGTCCCTTTATCAAGGAAAAAAGTGGCTCCAGTCTCAAGTGTCAACCATCCTGTTCTCTGGTTTTGGCAAACTGATGGACTAAAACCCCTCTCTTGTGCTTATATACATGATTTGGGTAAAATGTGCCAAAAAAACAACAAACATCATGGGAGTAAGAACATTTCGGTATTAAATATTTAAGATGTCAACACAGACTCAACAAGCACCAGGAAACTGGGCCTAGAGAAGCAAGAGACTCACAGTGGAGTCTGTTGATCAGTTTCAACACCTAACACACACTGTGTTGCCTCACCAAACAAAGAGGCCTACTTATGGGCATATTCTATTTCAGTCATGAGCTTTAAGTAAATATATTAGAATGATGAGTGATATTTTTCAAGTTCTGATACAAAATACATCATATATACTGTACAATAAACTTAAGTGAGAAGTGTGTACAGGCTTGATGTTTACGAACAGACATAACCTCTAACGGAAGGACAGTTTCTGGAAAGACAATACTGCCACCATGTGGCTGTTGCCAGAACCACTGTTGCGTTACGGTTAAAAACCGTAAAACCTAACCTGGTTTGTAAGCCTACTGTAAACTTGACATAAACTGCAAACCTGTCCCTCAAATCTGATTGGCTGATTGGAATGTTGTTCCAGGTGTTGGGAACACGTTCTGCGTTACGGACGACTTCCTTATTGGTTTCAAACTGTCTCAACTGTCCTTTATGTTATTGTTAGGCAGTTTAGTCTAGTTTTCGTAAGGGGAAAACAGTGCCTCTACAAAACAGAGTAGACATAATATGCATAATACAATATACATTGTCCAAAATACATAAATAAATTCAATTAACTATATCATTAGAATGAGACAATATTCACTATTGATCTTGATTATGAATAATCCATCAAATGCAGCATGATTTGTTTCCAAGTCTTATTTATTGTCCTGCAAATCGTTGTTGTTCCGCACACAAGTGTATATTACATTTATAACATTTATACATTTTGCTAATATTATACAGAATGATATATGAAATATGCATCAACACCATGTCATCTATTGTTGGGGAAAAGGCACTTTTACATATTGGGCTGTTTATTTAAAAAAAAAAAAATGCAAATTTGGATTTTTTTAAAATAAATCTTAATGTTTCCATATCTTTTTTTTTTTATAATCTTTACTAATAAACAAGCCTTTATATATATATATATACTGTGCTGCTTGAAAGTTTGTGAACCCCTTGCAGAATCTGTGAAAATGTGAATAATTTTAACAAAATAGGAGAGATCATACAATATGCATGTTATTTTTTATTTGGTACTGTCCTGAGTAAGATATTTTGCATAAAAAAATGTTTACATATGGTCCACAAGACAAAAAAAAACCCATCTGAATTTATAAAAACGACACGCTCAAAAGTTTATCTTGATTCTTAATACTGTGTGTGGTTACCTGGATGATCTACGACTGTTTTTATGTTTTGTGATGGTTGTTCATGAGTCCCTTGTTTGTGACTATGATTCTCAGATCCATCTTTTCACACTGAGGACAACTGAGGGACTCAAACACAACTATTAAAAAAGTTTCAAACATTCACTGATGCTCCAGAAGGAAACACGATGCATTAAGAGTCAGGGGGTGAAAACTTTTGAACAGGATAAAGATGTCCAAATTTTTCTTATTTTGTTTAAATATCTTTTTTTTTTTTTCATTTAGTACTGCCCTTCGGAAGCAACAGAAGATACTTGCATGTTTCCCGGAAGACAAATTAAGTTCAATTTACCTTGATCTTCAAATTTAAAAAGTTTTCACCCCCCGGCTCTTAATGCATCGTGTTTCCTTCTGGAGCATCAGTGAATGTTTGAAACTTTTTTAATAGTTGTGTTTGAGTCCCTCAGCTGTCCTCAGTGTGAAAAGATGGATCTCAAAATCACACAGTCAATGCTGGAAATGGGTCTAATATGCAAAAGATGCTGGAAATCTGAAGAATTTTCAGACCTGGAGGATTTTTTCTGAAGAACAGAGCTCAGTTTAACTGCTCAGGACAAACAAGGGACTCATAAACAACCATCATAAAACATAAAAACAGTCGTAGATCATCCAGGTAACCACACACAGTATTAAGAATCAAGGGTTCATAAACTTTTGGTCATTGGGTCATTTTTATAAATTCAGCTATTTTTTTTTGTCTTATGGACTTTACGTAAACTTTATGTAAAATATCTTACTCAGGACAGTACTAAATAAAAAATGACATGCATTTTGTATGATCCCTCTTATTTTGTTAAATTATTCACATTTTCACAGATTCTGCAAGTGGTTCACAAACTTTCAAGTATATATATATATATATATATATATATACACATACACACACCATTTCAGTGTGATATCAACATTGGTAGACCAAACAAGTTTATGATCATTTAAGTGATTGTGTGTATGGGTTGGATGTCCATAAGTTAAAGAATGGGTTGAATACATGATGTTAGTTAACGGCATGATTTGTATTATCTTAGAACTGTACATTTCTGACATGTGGATATGTACACTGGTGACTCGGATAACAAATTACTCTAAATTGTAATGTAGACATGCATTTTCTGTAAAACTGCTTTGAAACAATGTGCATTGTGAAAAGCGCTATACAAATACATGCAAATTGAATTGAATAAGGCCAATACATCAGAGGTTTTCACCCAGAATGCATATGTATGGCATTCAATGCTGAAAACATTGAAGGATTTCATATTGATGATTCTTCAAAGTTAAGCAGCATTGGATTTTACAATTAACTATCCTCATCATGGAACAATGCAGACATTAAAGTATAAACGCTAAAATAGCATAAATCCAAAGAAACAGATGTGAAAAAACATAGTACAAAAAAATGAAAAGGTTTATTTCAACATCTATTGGAGCTCTCCAAGGTCCACTGCACCAAAATCAAATCAATCAAGTTAGTTATGAAAAACTGAAAGAAAACCATGTCAATACAGAAAACATTACAAAGATCAACTGTTTCAAATAGAATAAAATTGGTGACATAAACCGAAGTTTCCTTTAAACAACATAATATTAACGGTGATCATACATTTGCGCTCCTTTCTACAAATGAAGAAGTCCACAAATATAACAACTATCCAGAATTGGGTTGAGTCTTTAAATGACTTAACAGATGCACTGGTGAACACTAACACCATGCAAAGTCACCCACAACCATCCTACTTCAACATTTTATTTTAATTTTTAATAGAATGATTGAATATATCACAAGTCCAGTGACCTCAGATTGGTTTAGGCAGAGATGCGACTTCCTCCATACACTCATCATAGGCTTCTTTATATTCATCATGCGGTTTGATCATGATAACACAGGTGGGACGTTTGGATCCTGCTGAGGAGCCCAAATCCTACAGAAAGACGAATACAAACACATGAGTATAGTAACTCTGTACATTCAATTTGATTTAGAAAGGCAAATATAATATCATATACACTTCTGAACTTACAACTTTAGATGGAACATAAGCATAAGGCAGGTTTCGGTCTTCACACATGATTGGTAAGTGGCAATACACCTCGATGGGAAGAGTGTCTCCAGCAAAAACCACAATACTAGAAGATGACAGAAAATAGTGTTAAAATAACATACTTTAGTGTGGACTGCTCAACCAGTGACCATGATACTAAAACACGAGGAAACTAAAGCTCATCTTACCCAGTCTCTCCTTTGTTGATAAACTTCTGTACCTCTTTTACTCCTCGTCGGATCTGTTTGACTTTAGCAGCTATGAAAAACAACGAGTAACATTTTTAATGAACCACGTGCCTGTCTCTTAAACAATAAATCTATGTACAACTATATTTAGTATACTTTCATTCAGACTCAAAGATGTTATAATTAATGATAATCAACGGGACAAAAATAAAACATTTTTTACCTTTCTTGACGCATTTGTAGAGCTTTTTGCTTAGTTTGCGCGACGCAAGCGGGTTTGCGATTGGGTTTATATTAGCTAATAATTCTTGATATGATTTTTCTGTTCCCCCTGTCTCCTCTTCACCGGTTTTCTCCTTCTTAACCTTTGTCATTTTTCGCTAAAATATGTGAAAGTTGTTATTATTAAGAGATTAACTTCAGTGCGATTTTGTGTTGCAGGAGAAAACACACGTGCAGTGAATCTGAACGTATTTCCGGTGTTTTTTCACCACTCCAGTACTTCGGCGGCATGTAATGTGAGTTCAGTTTGGAAACACTGACCCCTAGTGCACAGAATGAACAAATGATGAGATTTTATTCAGTCAAGACCTCTGCCTCGCACACATACACTCAAAACTAATCGTTTTCATTATTTACAAAGAATACATCTGTA
This sequence comes from Mylopharyngodon piceus, assembly GCA_039654765.1. Classification (NCBI taxonomy): domain Eukaryota; kingdom Metazoa; phylum Chordata; class Actinopteri; order Cypriniformes; family Xenocyprididae; genus Mylopharyngodon; species Mylopharyngodon piceus. The sequence goes on from CM077461.1 coordinate 21,278,769, forward strand.
AAAACCTTAGTTTAAATGAAAATGTAAATAGCATACAGTTTTTCTTCTCAGTTACAAAAAAAAAAGTAAACTATCAGGGCAAAATATTACAAACAAAATAAATACATATAAATATTTTTGTGAAATTTATCTCCCAAATAACATTTTTCAATTCCACTTTGGATACATATATATCTCATGTGCATTTCTCCCCTCCAAAAGAGAAAACTAGCATTTGTTTTTGGGTAAATGGTGGCCTATAACACTTACTTGACACATTCAACAACAGCCAATGACTTTCTGGGAACATTACAATAATGTTCTATATGTTAACATGAACTAACCATTACCAACACTTTTACTGCATTTATTAATATTGAGTTAACATTAAAATGATGCATTATGAACTATATATGGATTAGAATGAATAGTATATTTTTAAATTAACATTAACCAAGATCATAAATGCTGTAAACTTGACTGATGCCTACTTCATTAATTATTGTTAAACATATAGAACCTTATTATAAAGTGTTAGTAACTTTCTAATAAAATACTGCTCCAAAACTACTAATCACTTACAAAAACCACCATGACAAGGGTGTAAAGTGCATTTTTCGGGTCAATTTAACATCACGATTCTCTTTAACACACAAAACAATAATGAATCTTTCCAAACATTAAATGGGCATTGGACATTCTGTAAATCAGGGGTTCAAAACAAAAACAAAACTAAAACACAAATAACAAGGCCTAATTAATCTGTGTAGATTAGAAGTTAGAAAAAGAAGAAAAAGCAACTTTTATAAATACATATAAATAACCATTACTTCAAAGAGTAAGTCAAATGTGTAGTTGTCTAGAGATGTAAGAACATACTAAGAGTGTAAAAAAAAACGTAAGCAAGAGAGGACTGAATCAAGGCCTTGTCACTGCTCCTGCGTCTTCACAGCAATGCCCACATGGGCGTGGCGAATGGTACGTCCATGCAGCATGTAACCGTCTTGCTTCACCACAGCTATGGTGCCAGGCTCCACTCCCTCTGCTGGAGTATGACAGACTATTTCATGCTGATAAGGGTCGTAGGAGCCTCCCACGGGGGTCATCTTCTCCAGTCCATGTTTGGTGAAGACGTCCTGCAGCCGTCCCTGTATGTGTGCCAGGTATTGTGTCAGCTGCTGTACTCCATCTCTCTCCTCGACTTCTGCGCTCTTCTCCAACAGGTCTGCCACCTCCACAATGTCACGGCAGAAACTCTGAATCCCTGCAGGAGGAGCATAATGTTTAATGCAATACTGTTATAACAATGCAATGTGAACACATATAAGAAATATGTGTTGCTAAATTAAAATAGGTTACCAAATAGTTTGGCGTCCTCTACAAATTTCTGTGTTCTTCTTCTAACATTGTCCGAGTCAGCTAGGGCTCGTTTGTATCTCTCCTGTGAAAAGAGTTTGATTAACAATTGGCAAAAACAACCAAACTGCAGATACAACTTTGATTAAAATTTATGGCCAATATAATGCAGATAAGCTTATACAATTTAATTATAGCAATTAGTGTTAATTTCGTTAATGAAATCTATTACAAAAAATGTTTGTTGACAACTTTTTTTTCCATGACTAAGATGAGATGACACAAACGTCATTAAATGATAACTGTGACTTTATCAACATGCAATACCGTTGACGAAAAAAAGACGAGACTAAAATGTAGTTAAACTTTACCAAAATCTCTCTTTGTTTTTGTTGGAAAAAAAAGGAGACAATATTACAGACTGTTTTTAACAAGCATCTACGAACTTGCATGCTTACGGTTGCCAGATGTCAAGAGTTTAAATCCCCCAATCAGAGCTTTTCTGTTAAAAGAATACTGTCACGAGCAGCTTGCACTGTTTCCTGTGGCTAAATCGGTGATCAAACATTCTCAGTGATGAACTGTAATAAACCCAAACATGGACCTCGGCTATATTGTTTGCGATTATGGTTGCTAAATAAATACACTTATGTAGCCTCTGTGTGACAATACAAAGTCTTTTTTGCTGTTGTTTTAACAGAAAAGCATTAAATGTAATTTGGATATATTAAGTAGTTTATTGTTTTACCAGTTTTCATAATGTAGAGTGTGTGTTAACTTATATGGTAAAGAGCCAATAATAAATCAGGAAACTAGAGGAGTTAAACTATGTGTATGAGTTGACATTATATTGACTTATAGGTGAAAGTGAAAATTCTGATGAAATGTAAAAATAAATTTCTCAAACGACAACAATCGTTGTGATTATAATTCTGAGCAAAATAAATGTGATTATCAATTTAACCATTATACAGCATGACGGAAATGTTTTCATTGACCAAAACTAGGCTCTGTCGACTAAAATTTGACTAAACAAAAACAGGCCAAGGTTGATTAAATATGATAAAAACTAAAGAGTACATTTGACACAGGACTAATCAGGGCTAACATTTGAGAGCAGTAGCACCGGTGCCACTAAGTTCTACAGATGGTGGCACCAGCACCTGATTTGGTAGCGCTTTTACAGTATCATACCGAACTAACTGACAGCTTCAGTGATTATAATAGGAGCGCACTTTACTTGCTTTCTGTGTAATTCAGTTGCAATTTGGAAAAAAAACAAAAAAAACAAAACAAAACGTTTTGTCTTTCGTGAGATTTTGTGACTTTTCCTACTTCATAATTCAGTACAAAAAGTACTGAATTTCATAATGTCTAAATATAAATTCACAAGCAAATGTGTGAAAATAATAATAATAATAATATTTTTATATATATACATATAAGTGCCAATAAGTGCTTCTCTGCCACCATCTACTGGTTATAGTGTTAATTTCATTTTTATTTTTAAATAAAAGTGTTTGTTTGCCACCAAGTGTTAGTTTTCCTACATCTTGAACAATCTTTTAAGGATGAGCAAATAATGTTTTTGGTAATCACATTAAAAATTTAATGTAAATTGAATAATATAATTATAACTTGTTCATTCATGGCACAACGTTTTCACGTCAGCGCTGTTTGTCTGATATCTATGGTTTATAACAGAGAATTATGTGCCGATTTGAATGCTTCACACTAGATCTCGCAGCAATGTTATTAATTCTTTCTCACTGGATTTCCCAGCACTGTGTAGTAACGGTGTCGCGTGATCAAAGATTGGCCCACGAGTAATTGTTCTGAGCATTGTCTATTATTGGTCCGAGCTGTTAAATGGTTTTGTTCTGCTTTTGTTTTGTTTGCCGTTTGAATGTTTCTCATTTGCAACAGAAATGCAGCTCTTATCAGTTGGGCAATGTGGTGGTCACACCAGTGAACCTCTAACAAAATGTAGCTGCACCGGCAGGAAAAAAGGCCGCAAAATGCAACCATTTGGTCTCAGTCTGGAGCCCTGATGAAACTACCACTAACAGCAATTAAGATGTTGTGTAATTGTGTAATTACAATGTATATGTGAAGAATATTTACTCGAAATTCACTAATAAATACATAAGGCAGTACAGATATTGACCAATGATGCTGAAATTACTAAATACCAACCTGGTCAATACAGCAGTTGATAATTATCCCTATACAAACAGTACGTGACTGAATTTAAAAAACAATGTGAACTTACCGTGAGGTCGTGAACCTGCTCTTCCAGTTTTCTAGCTCTCAACTCCAACGTCCTGACATGTGTCACAGAGTGACTGTGGTCGTCATCTCCATCGTCACCATGGCAGTCGTCACCGGTACTACGCTGTTCCGCCGCAGTGCTGAAGAGGCCTACAACAGACCTGGAGGACAGAAAAAAGAAAACAGTTGTCAAATGCTCAAAATGATCACTGCATCAAAATCAAAATTGTACTTTATATTAGGCAGCTTCTAAAGCCTGTACATCTAATCAAAATGCCTCTGAACATGCCTTAATATTGCAATGCTTATGTAACATGTTTCTTTATAACACACTTTCTGGCAAACTAATATTTATTTTTGTTTTGCTCTGACCCCAAAATATTTTACATTGTCACAGTTTTAGCCATAAATACATAGTGTTCTCTATGGCAGGATACAATGGAGATAAAGGCCCCTTCAGGCCACTTGGATCATTTTTTCCCCCTAAAACACTACACAGCACCGGTAATGCCACAACAAATTGTTTAGCATAAGTGGAGAGGAATGGATTTGTTGTAATGGATGTGAAACATGTCACAGTGGAGATTTATTTGTAAATTAAAATTTTAGATGATGTACACAGCAAGGAGCTCCACACAAGACGTGGGGTAAAAAAAAAAAATAAAAAAAAAAAATAGAATGTGTCCATGTTGTACTAATTCATTCCCACATTTTAATTTAGTTAAATTATGACTTCAGTAAAAAGGGAACAAATTAGAACATATATAAATTATTTATTTCAATCGCCAATTGTTTATTTCAAGTGGAGTGTTAATAAAATACAAAATACATAAACATAATTTAAAAAACTATTTGGGACAAATCTTAATATGTGCCCTTTACCCATTGTATCCTAAACAAGAATTCTTGAATTTTAATGATTTTCAATGCGTGTTCAATTTGATCCAAAAGATCACAGGTGGCTGAAGTATCTTGGGACAATAGGAGGGTTATATCGGTATGTGCCTCTAACAAAGAAAATCCACAGGAATGCAATAAAAACCATTCATCATTCATTCATCACTCCATTTAACGTGTATAACGTTAGTTGTGAAAGTAAATGAGCCGTAGGATTGATGATTACAAAACGGAAAGTAAAGTTATGAAAACACTAAACAAACCCCGAGATAGAGAAAACCCATTAGAGTCTTACCGGTGTATGACACTAATGAAATACAGATTGTAATAGCACTGTTACATTTCACTGCCCGTTAGAAGGACAAAACGTTTCACAGATGTGATATTAAAGGTGCCAGATGTGATTGATGGGGTATTTTTACTAAACAACTTTTAGCAAGAAACACCATTTAAAACTACAAAACCACAGATGGTCGACGTTTGAGAACAAATTTAAACTCGTCTGGGTTGTATATTTATTGTTTACATTGAGGTTTGAGTCCCGCTAAACCGTTAACTCACTCGTTAGCAAGTTAGCAGCGACGCTTCCCACACAACACTTTAAACGGTAAAAAATGGCGAAAATGTGAACAAAAACCATCTTTTTCTTGTATCATTTGCATATTTGTCTGAATATTACTCTATAAATCATGTTTTACCTGGTGACAGCACTTGGTATTAACCTGCACAAATCGATCGGATATCTTCTCGTTACGGACAGAAGACGCACGGCCATTTCCTCAGTAGCGTATGTGGGTGGCCGGGACGTGCGCGCGTGACCTGCTCGACGAGTCACTGTTCAGAATCAGTGAGTCGATTCACTAAAACAACTCTGAATCTCACTTTACTGGGTTTGCAACAAAAAAAGATGAAATCCTACTTCTACGGTAATTTATCTTTTATTGTAAAACAATTAAATCAGACAGGTGTTGTTTTTTTCTTCATTACTGTATTTGACTGACTGAATCCTTTATTAAACACAATAATCTGCTTGAGGGGTTGTAATTCTTTTGTGCCCCAGGCAAGGACCACCCACCCAGACTCACAGCCAGCTCAGAGACCCCCTAATATAAAGCGGTCGATTTTATTCGTAACAAGGTATAAAAAAAATCATTAATAATATTAACACTCCACATCAACCACATTGAGAATGTATTTTCAAGGACAACCCAATCCATGGACCCCTACAGTAACTTTAGTTGATGTTGTTACTTCAGTGTAATCCACAGTGAAAATGCTTCAATAAACAGAACTCCAACAAAGCCATTTTTGAAAACACATTTATTACAGTTACCAAGAAATTGCAGAGATAAAGAAAAAACAATGATTCTTTTCTTTAAACTGGTTTTATGTACAAAGTAGAAATAAATAAATCTGGTAAATTAAGTGCCCTAGTGTAAAAAAAGGGGGGAAATCCTTTGAACTCAATTCAGTTTCACATAACACATAAAAGAGCGAGATATTAACACTATATCTCAGGACTGCACAAAGAAATCAGCAGGAAGACCACATCAGTATCCTGTGGCATTATACAGTAAGAAGTGAAACGACAATTTCATAGAATTCAGGCACCTATTTTAAGTTTTATATTAAACAAATAGATGTTTATAAAACACTTTGTTTCCTGAACATTCCCTTATCCTTGCCATCCTCATGCAATTTTTCAACAATCATTTTCATTTATATAAAGGCTACCATCAACTATATGGTCAACTGTCCTGTGCATAAGTGTAGTGTAGTGGACAGCCAGGATGATCACAGATGAAATCTTTCCTTTTGACGAGACTCTCTTGATGACAGCACTATAATTACATCACTTTCTTTGACTCCCATTCCTAAATATAAAATTATATTTAGAAAAACAGAATTAAACAGATTGTTTCATTTTATCTATATACTGTTAGAGATTCGTTCAATCATATACCTTGGCTTTCTGCATGACATTTCCTTTGGTGGACGCATAGATGGACGGGGGACGTTTCTTCATTTCAGATGCACAGTTAACCGGCACAGTGGCATCATTGTAAATATGTTCCTTTTTTTTAACTGGAACCTACAGGTATTAAGATACAAAATGATTTTCAGTGTAAATTCAGGTTACTTTCAGGGAAAAGCATATTTAGAGTCAAAAATGTGTGTACTTTAACGGTGGGTTTGCTTTCCACAGATGCCCCCAGCATTCCTCCAGTCAGAGACTTCTTCAGTTTCTCTTTCACCTCCGTGAGTCGCAATTCCAGGTCCACTCGCTCAGCTTCCTTCTGACGGCAGCTTTCCTCCAGCTGGGCCAGATGCTGCTCCATGGCTTTCTGCTGTTTATCTGTTGCACATATGTACAAAACATATAACATTAAAGTGCCCCTATTATGTTTTTTCGGATATTAACTTCCATGTAGTGTGTTATATACAGTCAAACCAAAATTTATTCAGACACCTTGAACATTTCATTCATTAATTCAGTTTATTCACTATAGTTTAAAAAAAATGGTAATAAAATATGACAAGATCTCAGAGTTAAACTGTGTCAGAAAAAATTAATCTTAATAATGTCAGATAACACTTAAGCAAAACATGGTCAGGTCAAAGTGTCTGAATAATTTTTGGTCCCAGATTTTTATCAATTTTACCGGTAGTCCACTGTATGAAGAATTTTTGGGTATAATATGTCACAGTTTACTTTATTTTGATATCCTCACTTACATAAATGAACTGCACCCACTAGTAAAAAAATATCAAAAATATCAAAAAATGTCTGAATAATTTTTGGTTTGACTGTATCTGTTTTTGAATGTGAAAGGTCTGCAAAGTTTCAAAGTGCACGATAAATAGAGTTATTGTCTCCCAAAAGAACCAAATCTGAACTGCCTGAAACGAGTCGTCAGTAATTCCAGTCTTACTTTCCACACAAAGCTACTTAGGTCTGTAACAAATTTGCATAATGCCAGCCTATGGTCTTCACTGGCTTCCGCGAACAATGTCAACTTTGACCTGCCCTGAAACACTGTAGCTGTAGCTGAGGCCAAGAAGAGTTTGGTTTACGTTGTCGAAATGCACTTCCTTTTCATGCACTTCCAAAAGATGAGGACTTGGGCTCAAACTGATACGGATACGGAAGGTGGTCTGTCGGAAGCTAGATATTTTACTTCATAACTTGTTAAATATGGATTTTTTTCCCCCACAAATGCATCGATTCGCTTCAGAAGGCCTTAATTAACTCCCCGGAGCCGTGTGGAGTACGTTTATGATGGATGGATGTGGATGGAAGCACTTTCTTCAGCTCATACTCATTGATCCCACTCACTGCCATTATAAAGCTCGGATGCGTCAGGATATTTATTAATATATCTCCGATTGTGTTCATCAGAGTCATATACACCTAGGATGGCTTGAGGATGAGTAAAGCTTGGGGTAATTTTCATCTGAAAGTGAACTAATCCTTTAAAATAGCATAATAGTGGCACTTTAAATGAACAGCTCATGTAACTGAGGGTATTGTCAGCAGGTGGCGCCAAATACTGCAAAATTGTAACAAACCAACTTGCATGTTTTGGATTAACACTCAGACAAGTAATTTCTCTTTCATTCTTCGAGTCAGTCACCTGTAGCGTTTTTTAGCCCTTCCTTTACCACTCTCTTTTCTGAGCGCAGTGACAGCAGGCTCTTCCTGATTTCTTCTTTTTCTTTCTCTAGCTGCTCTTTCTCATTGAGATACCGTCGTGCATCTTCTTCCGCCCTCGTCTTTCCATATTTACCATAGTGATTCACAGCTACAACACAAAAACAAGACAGAATTGGTCATCAAGAGAATTTAAACAGTAAAATTATGTGGCAATGATTGCGTTTGTGTAGACGATACTCAAAGGTCAACCAAAACAGTGATTTTCCAGTGAAAAAAACAAACTTACAGGAACCGTGTCGCTTCACTGTGATTTGTGTGTCACCCTTGGCTGTATCCACACTGGACATAGACGAATAACGCTTCAGTTTAGACTGATTCTCATCTACCTGCTGGTGGAAAAGAGGGGAAAAATGAGGAGTAATTACAGTTTACGTGAAAAACTTGAAGTACTTTATATAAACACTCAGACTTCTTGGCTTCCAGTATTATTTAGGCATTACAAAATGTGTTTATTTAAGGATTTCCTAAAAAGTTCCTTTTTTTTTAAAGGAACATGCTTGCAATGACAGAAGATTTGTAGCTGACTAGACATAAGAAAGACAGTTGCACAACATTACCGCTCAACAAAGGAAGAAGTGGTTGTTGCTGCCTAGTCCATAAAAAATGAACTACAGCTCTGAGAGAACTGTGGTTATTCTTGCTGAACTGCAGAAACTTCGGCTATGGGCCGAAACATGCTTTTCAATAGTCATATAAAGCCAAAGTAACCTCCCACACATTGCAAATACTATGAGTTTTCATTATGAACACATGAACGTACACTACCATTCAAAAGTTTCATTTAAATGTTTTTGAATTAAGTTTCTCACCAAGTCTCCATTTATTTGATCAAAAATACAGCAAAACATATTGCGATATTGTAAAACATTATTACAATTTAAAATTACTGTTGTTTTTTATTTGAATATATTTTAAAATGTAATTCATTCATGTGATGGCAAAGCTGAATTTTCAGCATCATTACTCCAGTCTTCAGTGTCACATGATCCTTCAGAAATCATTCTAATATGCTGATTTGCTGCTCAAGAAACATTTCTTATTGTTATCAATGTTAAAAAAAGGTGTGCTGCTTAATATTTTTGTGGAAACCATGTTACAATTTTTCAGGATTCTTTGATGGTTAGAGACTGTTGGGGGTAACGCATTACAAGTAACTTGAGTTACGTAATCAGATTACTTTTTTCAAGTAACTTGTATGGTTATTGTAGTTCTAGACTAAATGTAAGCATTTACTCATCTCACTTGCACAAAAACAGAGTCAGTATTCCTCAAAATTAAAAGAAAACAGTGAAATGCAATCTCAGAATACTGCACAAACCTGCAATAATTAAATATATTAAATTAAACAAAATATACTAGTCTTTGCTGCTGACCTTTGATGATCCAATTTAACCATAAAAATAAGCAAAAATGACTTTAGATAAACATCACATTTGTGTTTTATTTTTTTTAAAACATTTTAATTTCTGAAGTAAGAGTTTAACTTTCTTCTCCTGTATCCTATTCTTCTTTAATCCAGAATGGCAGCACAGCTGAAAGGTTTGTTTGAGCTGCGCCCTCTACTGTACAGGCGTGAATTTGCATTTTATTTAGCCTGAGGCTTATTCATTTCACTATTGGGGTGAAAGGGCCTTTACATTTGCCAAAAATAGAACTTTTTTGTTGTTATTAAAAAACAAACAAACACCCCAGCCTAGGTGAGAAAATGTAACGCATTACTTTCCATAAAAAGTAACTAAGTAATGCAATTTTTTTTAGGGAGTAACACAACATTGTAACACTGGTTAGAAAGTTCAAAAGAACCACATTTATTTTAAAATAGATTAGCTGGTGCTGCGAGGCTCAACACAACATTTTTTTACTAAAATTTTTAATTTCTCTTAACACCTTACCAACACGCTTTCATAGGGAACTTCGTCGTAAGTCCGTGGGTCTGTGGAGGTGCTGCTGGAGGAGGTTGCCCACCTATGGCATGAAAAATAGAATTAGCATGAAAATACAAAAATTCTGAGTGAATTTCTATATACATCCCAACATAAAACAGGCTAAATATACTCACAGAAAAGAGTGCCGTGCTGCGTTCTGGATGCTGCTGATGGTGTCCACATCCACATAGTCATAATGCAGTGCCTCAGGAGTGGTGGCGCTGCCTGCTTCAGCCAACAAAACCCCCAGCCAGCGGCCCATCTCCACAGAACAGCTCGCCTGAGGTTTTTATTGTACAAAATTACCTATTTTTTCAAAGAAAGACCTTAAAATGTAACAGAGATCCATTTTATTACCTCCAGGGCAGCCACTTCTGTGCTCGCTAGCATGATACGGAAGGCAAAAGGATGTTTGGGCCCAAGGCCAGGTAAGACGTCTACACCATGGAGGGCTATAGAGCTAACATGGGTGTGAATATCCCCTCGGTCCTTATGGAGATACAGAGTCCCATTCCTCACACAACACCAGCGCTCCTTCCAACACTGATTCACCAGAACATTCAAGTAACCTAGGAAAAGAAAATCCATCAGAGACTTACAGGAAAGTCTCAACAGATGAAAAAGATCAACAGCTAATCGCAAAGGGAAGGTGGATTTATGTCTGCTCACCACAACGGGGATTGTCATCCAGGTGGGAAAGCGTGTTGGTTTCGCCCGGCAGAGGCGGCTTCTTCTTGGAGAAACTGATGATGCGGTTGATTTTCCTGCCAGCAGCTCGACTCATAGATCCAGTCAGCTCAGAGAATGTCCCTTTCTTGCCCTTTCCTACAGGAAAAAACACAGGAAGCATCATAAGAGGATGCATATAGTGCAAGGACAAGACACGAAACACATGTTTAGATTATATTTATGAAAATGCCTTTGACTACTTCTGCTGGCAATGCGGAGTTTAAAAAAAAAACCAGCACAATTAAGTGTATGGCTGTTGCTTGCAACATTGTGTTTTCAAGTGTTTTTATGCATGCTTTAAATCAGGATCCATCTGTAACACTAAAAGAAGTGGGAGTGTGTTTTTAAAATCCTGAATTAAAATCTTTATAATGTTTTATAATGAGATGATTATAAAAAAAAAAAACTTTGGATGATATAAATAAGTCATCATATATCAACATAGTGCAAAATGGTATTAAAATTATGTGTAGAAGTCGTTGCTTTGTTATGAGAAAGAATGTCCGGAAAAATGAATTTCATTGATGTCATTCGGAGTAACCAATATAAAGGGACCATTTTGGATCAAGTCATGCGGTCAGTATCATGTGACAGGATGTGCCATTGTTCAGACACCTGCAAAGGAACACATGGTTGTGAAGCAAAGTATCTAAGTCTCTCTTAAATATTTGAAAAAATCATGTTTTCACTCGCTCATACGAATGTCCCGAAACATCAGGTCATTTGGTACAACCGCTATAAAACATAGAAAATGTTGTAATATTTTAAAAACTTGTACTAAATATATAATGTTTGATTGTCCTTTTGCTAGCTAGCTAGACATCAGCCTGTTAGCATTATTTGAAAATATTGTCATTCGGTATAACCAAAAGTGTCATTCGGTAAAACCGAAATTTTGGTTAAACCGAATGACTTTTTTAGTGACAAATTTTGTCCATCTTGTAAAAAAAAAAATGAAAAAAAGCAGATAATCCACATAATCTCATTGTTAGCACTTAATAAAACTTTTAAAAATTAATTATATCTCCATTATGTTTTTTTACACTTTTAAAAACCTTATTTGTCAATGACCCAAATAAATAAAGCGATAAGTCCCAAGAAGCCATAGTTTACAGTGAATTTAGAACAGCTAAGCGGCGTTTTTAGGCACAATGCAGAGTGGAAATTCACGGGGCTTATTGTTTTTATAAAATGGTTATTCCACATACTGTAACTTGTAGTTCTACTGTATGTCTGTTTTGTTTAATTGTGTTTTGGTTCTGTTTTGCCTGTTCTTGCTTGCCTGAGTTCTATGTGCTTATTAGTTTCCATAGTTCCTAATTTAAGCGCCTGTTCTGTTTTCCATTGATTACTCAGTCTGTGTATTTAAAGGGATAGTTCACCCCAAAATGAAAAGTAAGTTATTTGGAAGAATGTTTGTAACCAAGCAGATCTCGCCCCCCATTGACTACCATAGTATTTTTTTTCCTACTATGGTAGTCAATGGGAGGCGAGATCTGCTTGGTTGCAAACATTCTTCCAAATAACTTCCTTTGTGTACAGCAGAACAAAGAAATTTATACAGGTTTGAAACAACTTGAAGGGGAGTAAATGATGACAGAATTTTCATTTTTGGGTGAACTATCCCTTTAAGCCTTCAGTTCATTCAGTTCTTTGTTTGGTCAGTATTTAACGTGGCTGTGTGTATTATATCTCCTGTGTGTTCCTGTGTCTGTGTTAGTTAATTATCTCTGACTGTGTTAGTTAATTATCTTCTTCGTCGAGAGCATCATTACAACCACCCATCGTGACACATACCTGGCAAGTTTTCATTACATAAACACACAGACACCAAAATTAAGTGCTATTGATAAAAAATATTATTCTTCCTCCAAGCAATGTAATTCTTCAGAAGTGGAATGGTGCAGTAATACTGATGTAATGCGGTCACAGGTGTATGTTCGTAGAGTAAATAAAAACGGTTTTGAACGCGGCTCAACTAATAATCAAGGACCGGAACTATCCGTTTTATAAAAAAATGTCTAACATGGGCTGATATTTGATATGGTACCAATATAATATGCATGCCAATATAAAACCTAAAAAATAAGGAAAAAAGGATGTGACATACAAAAAGGGACAAACTTTAACCTCAGGACCCATCAAAGACACAGGAAGTACTGCAGAGAGCAGCTACATCCTTCCTGAGTTCCTAATGCCATTGTTTCAGAGTGACATCACAGAACTAACAAAAGGAAACATGCTACACCTGGAAAACTGACTCTGACCCCAAAAGCATTCACTAAGCAAAGAAGCTCATCATTTATGTCCATACCGTTCTCACAGATCTCGCGGGTAATGTCGCCATTGGCTGCGCTGTCAGAATCAGAAGTATGTTTATCTGGTGTCATCATCTGTAGTAACCAGGAAGCAAACGGAACAATTATAGGGATTTTCATGTCAACATTGTAATCAATACAGTTTAGGTGTTTAGAGTCCTCTGGGCTACTGGATGCTAGTAATCCATTCAGACTTACCTTATCCAGCTCTAGTTTTCGCAGTATCATCGGAGAGGATGAACTCTCTTTTCCATTAATGTTGTTTGCCAGGTTACTCACTTCCTGAATGACCTACACAGTTTTAAAAGAAGAGAGTCGTACAGCTAATATTTGACAGAACCAGGTTATTTAATCTAATCTATGACACTCTGTGAAGTCTGAAAACTATGGAAGCCTGTTTCTGCCACTGAATAAAAAATAAAAAAAGGAAATTGCGACTTTTTATCTCACAATTCTGACATTTTCTCATAATTGTGAAATATAAACTCACAATTGTGATTTTTTAAAAGTCTGAATTGCAAATAATTTTTTTCCTTGCAATTGCGAGTTTATATCTTACAATTTTGAGGTTTTTTTCTCAAAACTGCAAAATATAAACTCACAATTGCAAGGAAAAAAGTCAGAATTGTGAAAAAATGTCCAAATTGTTGAATTGTTCTCAGATTTGGTTTAAAGTTCATATCTCGCAATTCTGACTTAATGATTCGCAATTGCCAGTTTATATCTTGCAATTCTGAGAAAAAAAGTCGCAATTACCTTTTGTATTTTTTTATTCAATGGCGGAAACAAGCTTCCATAGAAAACAACAAGTCAGAGTATAAAAGCGAATAAGACTGCTATGATTTATCATTGATTCTTATTTGGTCAAATATTTTTGCATAATGAGCACTACATTCTGCATAATTGTCAGTGGAAAATGACAATTAAGAAAGAAAGAAATATATTTTAGAGTTGTGCATCTGTGTTTAATACTTATTAACAAAAATTACATATAAAACCACTAAAAAAATTATTTCCATTAATTGAAATTAAGCTGAAATAAATTAAATTAAATATTAGATGAATAACTTAAACGAAAATGAGAAAAGTTACCAACTGAAATAAAATAGTTAGCTAAATAGAAATATAAAAAAACCTAATAAACATGACAAAAGCTCATATAACAGAATTACTAAATCTTAAAATAAAATAAAATAAAACTGAACATATTAAAATAAAATCTAATTATTAGAATATAAATAAATACTATAATGTAAATAAATGTTACATTCGCTATAAAATTTCCATGACTTTTCCATGATTTTATTAACTTTTTAATGCCTAGAAATCACAATTTTAAAATTCTCTGATATTTCCATGCTATGGGAATCCTGGATTTCCTACATATCTGTGCATGTTTCATGACTTTCTCTATCTTCTCACATAATTATTAATAATAGTAATAATTTCAACTCAATATTTCTAGACAATTTATTTATTTATATAATTTGTAAATAGCCATTATATTATGTTATATATTGCAGTGAAGCACCTTGAGCCAGCTCTCGGCCTGTTCTTTGCTCTGCACAGCCAGCACTAGAGCCTCTCCTCCTGGCATGGAGAAACGAAGCTCGTGCTTCTTGCGGCGTCCATCTTTAGGTACATAGATGACATTGCAGAGATTCAGGGGCAGGTCAATGTGTGGAGAGCGATCTTTGGGATTCTTGAAGCACTGTGGAGAATAAATACTAAGTTTAGAGCTTGGCAAATTAAAAATACATTTCTGCTCAGCCAGATGTTTTCAAATATAGATTGTCTGTCTTCTTTTAAAAGTCCCAGTGTGATTCACCTGAAGTCTGTTCTCGCGGATGATTGTTAGCTGCTTGGCCCACTGACCGAAGCGCTTCTTGCGCAGCAGGAAGGCGCATTTGCGGCAGTCTTTCATTTGGCCCAATGGGCTCTCCTCTGAGGGCCACTGGTGCGTCCTCTCTCTGCTTTTAGCTTCCTCATCCTCTTCGTCATAGGACTCATAAGAACTGCTGAGTGCATCTGAATCATTGTCTGTTGACATTAAAAACCATTAAAACGCCACACAAATATAGAACATTTTGATTTGCACAAGCATGAAAAACAGCACAGGTTCCTTACAGGAGTTTTTGCTGGCCCCGTTCAGACGAGTTGTCGGGTAATTGTTGTCAGCGTCTTCATAATAAGCATCCTCTATTGAGTTTTGAGGGCTGGAGTTGTCTGGTAAATAAGTGTACTGTGTTAGGTTTCATAGCTGGCTGTTATTGTGCCATCTTAGGCTTGAATGTGTTTGCACTTACTGCGTGTAGTTATATACTGGGGCGCTGTGCCCGGTCCGAGCGGGACGGCTTCTTCATAGTAATCATCAGGAGGAGGTGTGGTAGGAAGAGGTGGAGGTGTGTCTGTGGGACTCTGACAAAACAAAACCTATAATTATTCAATTCAACTTTGCATGCTTAAATGAAATAATTTTTTTTAGTTAAAAAAATATTAAATTTTCTTTTAATGATTCTCATTTGGCATTTACTGATAGTGAAAAGTGAATTCATTTTTATATTTATTTTTAAAATGCTGTAAGAGAATTTTCTACTGTTCGTGGCCGGTATGATATTTAAAGGATTAGTTCACTTTAAAATGAAAATTATCCAAAGCTTTACTCACCCTCAAGCCATCCTAGGTGTATATGACGTTCTTCTTTCTGATGAACACAATCTGAGTTATATTAATAAATATCCTGACGCGTAATATCCTTAATGGCAGTGAACAGGACCAACGAGTATGAGCTGAAGAAAGTGCATCCATCCATCATAAACGTGTACTCCACACGGCTCCGGGGGGTTAATAAAGGCCTTCTGAAGCGAAGCGATGCGTTTGTGTAAGAAAAATATCCATATTTAACAAGTTATAAAGTAAAATATCTAGCTTCTGCCAGACTGCCTTCCGTATTCAACTTACAAAAAAAGCGTAAAGGCTTATTTGTACTTCTGCGTCGGACCTACGCTGGAGCCCCAGTGCCGTAGGCTATGCATTGGTTTTCATTTATACTTATGCCTCGTTGTCCACATCGACGTGCAACATGCAGACCGCTACTAGGCAGTGTCCGCGGTCATGTTGAGTATCAAGGCAAAAGCTGAAGAAAAAGCAGCTTGTCATGTATGTTATCAGAGAAGATTCAGCAGTGATGGCGGCAAAAAGGCAATGACTTTTGTTGCAGTTTTTCATTCCTGTTGAAGTTGAAAATGCTTACTCTTTGCTTGCTCCGTGCCAGTTTTATCTGAGGGAGGGGTTCAAGCAGACCAATCACAGCTCTCGGGGTCCGCGTAGAATTGACACGTTATTACATTTTTGAAGAGGTGCACGTCAGGCTAGCTGCTGCGTACACTCGACGCAGAAGTATAAATCAGCCTTAACTGACGTTGCGTCAGTTACGTTTTTTCCGTAATTTGAATACGGAAGGTGCAGGATGTAGTGTAAGCGTTTTGAACTGCGAGAGTTTTACACTTTCTTCGTAAGTTCAATACAGAAGGCAGTCTGGTGGAAGCTAGATATTTTACTTCATAACTTGTTAAATATCGATATTTTTCTTACACAAATACCCCACTTCGTTTCAGAAGGCCTTTATTAACCGCCCGGAGCCGTGTGGAGTACGTTTATGATGGATGGATGCGCTTTCTTCAGCTTCATACTCGTTGAAGTCATCAGAAGGAAGAAAGTCAAATACACCTAGGATGGCTTGAGGGTGAGTAAAGCTTTGGATAATTTTCATTTTAAAGTGAACTAATGCTTTTGAAAGACTGCATTTATTTGATCGAAATATGGTAAAAACAGTAATATTCCTGTGATGTCGAAGCTGAATTTTCAGCATCATTACTCCAGTCTTCAGGGTCACATGATCCTTCAGAAATCATTCTAATATGCTGATTTGTTGATCAAGAAACATTTCTTAATATTATCAATGTTAAAAACGGTTGTGCTGCTTAATATTTTTGTGGAAACTGTGAAACATTTTTTTCAGGATTCTTTGACGGACAGAAAGTTCAAAAGAACATTACAGATTTGAAATAGAAATATTTTATAACATTATAAATCCCTTACTGACACTTTTGATCAATTTAATGCGTCCTTGTCAAATAGAAGTATTTCTTTTTAACAGTTATGTTTTTGATTTTGTATTTGTTACATATTCTAGTACCGATTTTGTGGGCAAGTGCTTGGACGCCTCCTCTTGCTCCACATCTTTCATCTCTTCAGGTGAGTCCCTGAGATCCTGCAGGTCACAATCTGAGAACAAACATCAAAACATCTGAACAATTACAACACATGCAATTCATAAGACACCATGGGAAAATGGTTATAACTAACAAAGCTGCCATTCTTTTTTTTTTTTTTTTGCTATTTCTTTGCAGCCCCTACTACAAGAATTTATATATTACATGTTTTAGGCACTGTTTAGCAGTTTGCATAACTGTTATTTAAACACTGAATTTTTAAAAATGTCTATAATACCTGTTTTTAATAAACATAAATATACTCACCAAATTCTTCAAACAATGATTCAACAAAGCTGGTACCATTTCCATAGAGAGACGTGTTCATGTATATGAAGTCAGATCCATTCACTATAAATAAATACATTTGCAACTTTACAAGTGTGATTTACCCTTTATACATAAATTCTTACATGAAACTCAACATAGAACATCATTAAGACAATCATAATATACACTTTATTCCTATCATTTTTAGGATAACATTTTTTTTATGAGTAATTTTTTAAAATAGTCCTTTTCTTCAGAGTAACGTTGCTGCCTGAAATACCTTTACATTGCTATAATTATTAACATGTGAATCCTTTCAGTGGGGCCGTGGCCAATAGGTTCATCTCAGCTGTTATATATTTGCTGTTCAATCTCACCAGATGGCTGCAGCTGTTTGACCAAGTTCCTGACCACGCTCATCTTCTCTGCGGTGGCTGAACTCACGCTCTCGTTCTCCAGCAGCTTGAGAAGCAAACTCAGCTCCTTCACCAGGTGCTCCATACCTGCACAGAGATTCGAGAAAAGGACAGGATCAGTGAACAGAAACATGTTTGCAGAAGATGACAATCGCTAGTGGTCTTAGACTTTTGGACCCCATTGCATTTATATACATCAGATGGTCTAAATATACACACAACTTTTATTTTAATTTGATTAAAAACTTTTCTTTGCATTTATTTTCTAAGCATGTTACTAGGAGTGACTGGGCATTTCCATTCAGTCAATTTGACCTTTTTAAGATCCATCATGAGACCTCAGCTGTTGGACATCTGATTTCTTTGGCTGTTTGTTGAAGAAACTTTGCCAAAATGCCAAACATGATATCCTGAAGGTTTAATGCAATAAACAAGCAAAGAAAAGGGGTATGACCTGAATTGATTTCTTATGGTAGTGCTCTTCCAAATATGTGTACGGTGAACAATAGATGCAGTGTTATGAATGGCCTAACAAACACAGGAAACAAGAAACCCCCTAAAGACAAACAACATTTTTAGAAAGTCTTGGAATAAGAATGCAACAACATTTACAATGGTTGTCTTTAGGTGCGGACATGTCTCATTATTAGTTTTAAGAAGGAAACCTGTGGAAAAGTAGCTTGAATGTCCAGACCTGAAATGTACAGTTAGATGCTGGTTTTAAAATTCTGATTAACATTTACTGGTGATTTAATAGTTCTCTTTGGGTTAAGAGACTCCAACTATGAAACCATAGTTTTCACAATGTTGTGGGAACTGATAATAAATAAAATTTCAGCTCTATAGCATTCAATAACAAGTCCAAAAATTAACCATTACATATGTTTGGGGTCTCAAAGAGAGTTAAGAATAATTATTCATAATGTAATTAATTATTAATTTATTATATATATATTATATATATATATAAAAATTATTATTATTTATTTATTTATTTTTATAATTTTCACATCTTAAGATTTTCTGACTGGTATAAACACTATAAAAGTGTACTCCTACCAGTTTTTATTGTAATTTTTCTAAAATTAGATTTTTCTGTGCTCATTTTAAAGTGACTGCATGTCCTGTTATTGTCAATACTTTTTATGTTCAAAGTAAATAATTGTGCACTGCTTGTTGGCAGTCAACTTCAGTTTCTATCCTCATGATACATCTCCTCATTCCCCTGTCTTGTCTTGCATTCTGGGAAAGCCAGATTGATCAAAGTCACCTGGAGCCATTTCAGTAAAACTGTGCCATGCACAAGACCCACTCTTCGATGTAATCATATGATTTTTTTTAGATTGCACTTTGACAATGATGAACTGAGTTGTGCTGCTCACATTATACTGGACAATATAGTAGAAACACTTAAACAGAATCTTTGTGCAGCTTCAGGACTTGTGGAAAAATTGTTGTCAACTTAACAATTAAAGTTGGTCAAACATAATATAATAAGTTCTGTAAACTAATAATATTTTAACTTGTGGATCCAATTGTGCATTAATATTACATAATAATAGTGACATAAATCTTTACAAAATGGCTGAAAAATCATAAATACAATCACTAGTAATATGATTTAATGGTTTATCACTTTTGACCAATAGGTGGTGCTGTTACAAAATTGATGTGGTGTGGTCAGAGTAAGGTGACAATGACACATACAGCTTGGTTTGGTTTGGTGTCAATATGCCAAAGCATTGCAGAGAAACAACCTCAGTGTCCTTTTAGCATCATGCCATCAAATTTGTTGATGCGGTATACAAAAACAATTTCATCTATCAACGCGAAATCCATAACTTTTTGCCAGCTTGGTCTGAAGATGATCTGACTCGAATTTGGTGAAAATCAGACAAATGGTCTATGAGGAGTTAGAAAAAGTATTTAAAGAAAATCAAAATGGCGGACAGGAAGTTTGGCCGACTATGGCAAAATTGTTTTTTATGTTCTCAGCATGAACCAAGGAATGTATTAAGACCAGTTTCATTAAAATAGGCTAATTAAATCAAAAGCTATTAGCATTTTTTGAAATTTCATTATAACTTTTGACCACAAGGTGGTGCTGTATTGAAATTTTTTGAGTACTTCAAGGGAATGGTGCCGATGGCACATACTGAGTTTGTAAAGATACACCAATGCATTAGTAAAATATAGCATTTTACAACAAAATACAAAATACAAAATGACCAACATGGGAAAATAGGGTATTATTATCATTATGGTATGTCGCACCAAATCTAAAGAGACCAGTCTTTTTGGCAAATCATTCAAAAGTTACAAGCAAAAATTTTCCATTTTTCAAATCTCCTGACCACTAGGGGGCACTGCACCAAAACTGTGCAGGTAGCCTCGGGTCATAGTTGTCATAACATACACCAAGTTTGGTCTGAATACGCTAAAGCATTGTGGAGACATAGCCTCACGTCCATTTAGGTGTGCCCTTCGTCAAATTTGTTTGGCTGTTATTCGAGAACAGTTTGACCAATCAACTTGAATTTTTGTTGACATTGTCTGAAGATCATCTGGTTTGATTTTTGTGAAAATCGGAGCAACGTAAAGTAGATTTTCCGGAAAATTCAAAACGGCGGAAAAATTTTCATGACGGAAAATTACATCATAAGGTGCAAACACACCTGAGCTTCTACCACCAGAGCTGGTGGTAGAATCCTCACCACCAAACTTAACATTGTAAGTTCTTGCTGTTTAATATTTTAAGTTGCTCATACTAAATAGAAAGCTGACTTTAGTTAATTCTTTTGTGTAATGTCAACCTTTAATACATTTGATAGTTCATTCAACGCTTAAAATAGAGTTTGTCTGACAAAATGAAAGTTGGATTTTTTTAGAGTGCATGCATCATTCCAAAAAGAATTAAATCTCAAAACAGATTAAAGAGATCAGAGTCACACATCTTTCACATGTAAGCACTTCACACCACACCCCGACCCTGCTCAAGAGAGAGGGATGGGAAAGGAAAAGTCCCTCTTTCAAGGCTGTACCTGCCACTCATTTAGCTTTGCTGATTCAGGAAATATTATTCTTGGCCAAAAGTAATTACTGCAATATGTGACCTTTCTTTTGCTTCTGCCCTGACAGCGTTTTTTTCTATCTTTCTGAACCAGATCAAAAAACCTGTTGCATAGCTCATGAGGTTTCTTTTCTAGACCCTCACCGCTCCGAAAACAAACACTGCTTTGAAGAGGGGGACGCAAACCGCTACGCAGACGGGGAATTCAAAATAAAGGATCTTTTCTGTGTTTGCACTTCTATTTTGAGAATCATCCCGTTCACTGGATATGTCTTGGTATGTAAAAGTCCATGTTACACACTACTGTTAATATAGTGACTAAAAATTAGGGCTGGGACTCCTGATTCGATACTATCACGGTACTTGGGTACCTGCCAATATGATATGTATTGCGATTTTTAAGAATTTTTAAGTATTGCAATTCGATATTCCTATGTATTGTGATTTTTCTTTGTTTTTTTAACACTAGACCATGTGGAAAAGTTAAAATCATACACTTATACAGACTCAACATGATGTATAAGATGAGTCATATTTACAAAAACAATTCATAACATCTTTTTGAGTTTTATTTCAGAAGCATCATACATTACAGTACTACATTCTCTTGAATAAACGATTCAATGACAACCATTTTTTTAACAGTGCGGTCAATGTTGATATTGCGGCAGGCCAATGACTTTGTAATGCGTTTTGCTTTCTTTGAAGCACTGGGTGGTCTCACATCGCTTTCTCTTGTCCGCTTGAAAGGGATATTACGCATAGATAATGACACATTTCGTTACACATGCCCTCTGTTGGAGCAAAAGTGGGTAACTTCTATCCACCTCGTCTATAAGCAAGGATAAAGCAATTTATTTTGAATTAATATTGATTCTGGAATAAAAAAAATCGATTTTAAAATCGTAAACAAAAAAAATCGTGATAGTTAGGTGAATTGATTTTTTTTTCCCAGCCCTAATAAAAATGGTGCAATTAAAAGCTTCTTAAAAATAATTATGCTGCAATTAAATATTAAACAATTGGTCTACATTAAATATAAATTTTTTAGCATTAATCATTACTTTTAAATTTTACACAGCACATTGGGGAATAGAGAACATCAATGAAAGACTGTAAGAGAACTTGTGTCAGCATATTTACTTAGAGGGCTGTGCAAATTTGCTCTTCAGTGAGTCATTTAACAAAAACCCTCATTTAAAAAAATACAGCCCTGTGTAAGATGATGCAAGAGAAACAGTGAAATGAGCCAACAAATCTAAACGCCACAGTGAACAAACATACGGCTAAATAAAGGTGAAAACTACACCACTGATTTCTATTACTAGGCATTTTTAGGTGTGCCAGAATTATAATCATTTAAACATTCAGTATAATCAGTTTTAAACAATAAACAAATTCCAAAATTGTTAATTCTGGAATAAATGAAAACATTTTCCAGAATAAACACCTAAGTGCCTATTATTTATGGCTCAGTAAGACATAATATCACTCTAAGACCGGAACCTTCCTGGTTGACTGTCAACAGAGGAGAGACCGTATAATTCACAATGCAGATTTCCAAATGCCTTTGCAGTTCTGTCGGCAGAGCACAAACACAGAGCTGACAGAGATAAAGAAAGCAAACCACTGAATTGCTCTCTGGTCCCGACAGCTGAAGGACATGAGAAACCCACCATTTTCAGACAAAAACAAAACTGAGCTGCATTGTGCTGAGGAGGATTTTTGTGTGTTACTCTGTCACAGTAATAGCAAACCATAATCATCCAATCAATACCCGATGGACAAAATCAAGTCCCACCCTACATTTTTCTTGTTCCAGAAGCTGTTTCATTCAGATATACGTCACAATAGAGAAGAAAAGACTATCGCAACTTCCGATTCATGACGACTTTAAACACACAGCCAATGATAAGCTATCATTCAGTTGTCTTTCATTGAATTGGCTTAATGGCCAGTAAACTCCTAAGAGTTTTCCTCTCTCCCAAAGAGCAGGAAACGTGAATATGTGTGTGTCCGTAAGGGGAAACAAGAAAAAGTGAGGGGCGGAAGAAGAGTAGGAGGCGGAAATTCGGAGAGCAGAGAGAAGGATGACTCTGTTATTCTACTGAGAGAGGCGCAATCACAACTCCAGGGCCGCAGCTCTCCAGAGGGCCATTGTCTGGGTGTGCACTTGCTGACACGGGCGAGGGAGTGACC
The DNA here is from genome assembly GCA_039654765.1 of Mylopharyngodon piceus. Taxonomy (NCBI): domain Eukaryota; kingdom Metazoa; phylum Chordata; class Actinopteri; order Cypriniformes; family Xenocyprididae; genus Mylopharyngodon; species Mylopharyngodon piceus. Next base: position 21,302,188 of record CM077461.1, read on the forward strand.
CGTCCCTTTTCCGAGCAACGTAAGTTCCCACACAACACCCTCTGTGCCTCTGTGTCTTCTGCTGGCCATGTTTCTCTCTGGAAACTGGGTCAAGTTTGTGGAAATAAGCACAGTCAGCTCAGTTACAAGTTACAACTATTCCTTGTGTGTAATGTGTGGGAATGTGAGATTGCTGAACCCCATCTGACTGCTTCAGTGGCTTTCTGAATGAGTCTATACTGTCTGCTGACTCTCACAGACCAAAGACATACTGTATTTAAAGGATTAGTTCACTTCAGAATTTAAATTTCCTGATAATTTACTCACCCCCATGTCATCCAAGATGTCTATGTCTTTCTTTCTTCAGTCGAAAAGAAATTAAGATTTTTGAGGAAAACATTCCAGGATTTTTCTCCATAGGGTTCTTCAACAGGGTTCAACAGGTTGAAGGTCCAAATTACAGTTTTAATGCTGCTTCAAAGGGCTCTACACGATCCCAGATGAGGAATAAGGGTCTTGTCTAGCAAAACGATCGGTCATTTTCTAAAAAAATTAAAAATTTATATACTTTTTAACCACAAATGCTCGTCTTGCATTAGCTCTGCGATGCGCCACACATTATGTAATCATGTTGGAAAGATCACGCGTGACTTAGTCTTTGCATGTTTGCTTTGTAGACACTGGATCAGTACTTCTGCCTACATCACGCATGACCTTTCCAACGTGATTACGCAATGCGTGGCGCATCGCAGAGCAGTGCAAGACAAGCATTTGTGGTTAAAAAGTATATAAATTTTTATTTTTTTTTAGAAACTGGACGATGGTTTCGCTAGATAAGACTCTTATTCCTTGTCTGGGATCATGTAGAGTCCTTTGAAGCTGCACTGAAACTGTAATTTGGACCTTCAACCCATTGAACCCCAGTGAAGTCCACTATATAGAGAAAAATCCTGGAGTGTTTTCCTCAAAAACCTTCATTTCTTTTCGACTGAAGAAAGAAAGACATAAACATGGGGTGACATGGGGGTGAGTAAATTATCAGGAAATTTTAATTCTGAAGCGAACTAATCCTTTAACTGAAAATGACAGTAGAAAGACTTCGCTCATCAACACTTAGTCATATTAGTCGATATTTACACTTTTTTTAATTGGTAATAGGTTCTTCAATATTGGTAGGTCTTTAAAGAATAAAACTCAACACTTACACCGCATTCAACAGGAAACAATATTCAAATGTTCTGTTTACATGAATTAAATATTAATTATAAATGATTATAGTAATATTATGAGAGCATATATAAAACAGCTATTTTATACATGAAATCTGCAATTTAGCAACTTACATTCAAAAAAGATTAGAAAGAAGTACTTTCTTTGTAGTTTGTATGGACTGGGCACATTTTTATACAACATTCCAACTGAACTTTCATTGAGTGGCTCGGCAAAGTAGCTAGACAATGTGGCATTGTGAGGTCCGAAATTACACAATGACATCACCTTTGAGGAAAAGAGGACAATGCAGTGCGAAGCATTCAGAAACATTCATTCACTCAAATACATCACTGAACACAATCACATATACACTAACACTTGCAAAACAAATTCTAGGGAAAGCAGCTGTACGGTCTTGAGGCAAGGGCATTGTGGGTAAGGGGATATGTCCTGCAGCTGTAGCTTCCTGTCTGGGCTGACGACAGCAGTTTCTATCATCCCTAACCTTCTGCTTCCTATTCCTCTCCTCCACACACCCCCAAAAATGACATACCATCCGTCCTTCGCTAACAAGCACACGCTCTCTCTCAGCTCCGGACTCTCCCACCTGGACCGGTTCCAACAAAACACTACAAAATCATAGCACACTACATATCTACAACACGCACCATCTGTGCCTGTTTAGTGGTCTTATCCACAGACCATGTTGGGTTTCTCCTGTAACAGTGAGGAATGAGGGTTCAGATCCTACAAGCATCATATGCAGAATGCCGTGACCACACAACCCTTAAAAAAGATTATCAGCTGTCTGATTCAGGGTGGGTGGACGTCACGTGCCATAGTTCTACAGGACACACAAGCAGGGCTAGATACATAGAAGAGGCTTTGATGAACACCAGTCAAGGTCACATGGAGGCCACATGGAAATAAGGGTGAGATGGCTATAATTTAAAACTCACTATTTTAGTGGATGACAGCTTGCTGGGTGGGGTCAATTACAGAGGAACAACAGGCCACATAATTGAAAGGGAAAGGATGAAGGCTTTGAGGATGACAACATGGTTATCGATGGCTTAATGAGCATGGGAAAAAATCCTCCAACAAGTTGCAGTACATTGCAGTTGTCTGAACACATGCTGAGCAGGGTTGTGCACCATTCAGAATTAATTTATTTCATAAATCACAAACAGTCTCTCCAAACGCGTGAGTTCCCCCTACTCTTACGTAAGAGTAGGGACTGGTGAGGATCTGCCCTGCTAGCATAGATACCGGCCTGAATGTCTGCGCCAAAAAAGCATTACAAATGTTCTGTTATTGGATGTACCAACGAACATAAGTGTCTCCATAGACTCTCTGCATTCACTGAGGACACCTGAATTTCTGGCTGAATTTCAATTATGAAGGAAATGTTGCGAAGAAAGTCGGTAAAGTGTTATATATTAGCGCAAATCATTTTACGCTGGACTGCTTCACAAACGAGGGCTGGATTTGTACAAAAGATTAACATGACGGCACATACTAGTCGATGAGTTGAATCAACTCCACAGCAACTACATAAATTTATCCACTAATCATTCAGAAACGTCCAGATGCATTCTTAAAGTTGTAACTTCTTCCTGAGTCTCTCCATCAGTGTCCGACTCCGGTTTGAACAATGTAAAGCTGAATATCGTTACTGACAATCGTCATTTTGGCTGCGTGAGATTCTCCAGCTTTGTTGTTGAGCAACCGAAGCGTGAGCTGTTAAAGCTCCGCCCTCTTCTGAAATGGGTCCAGGAGCAGCAGCTCATTTGCATTTAAACGGACACACAAAAATGGTGTGCTTTTGCTCACACCCAAATGGGGCAAATTTGACAAGCTATAATAAATGATCTGTGGGGTATTTTGAGTTGAAACTTCATAGACACATTCTGGGGACACCAGAGATTTATATTACATCTTGTAAAAGGGGCATTATAGGTCCCCTTAAAAGGTTTATAGGCCTTTGAACAGAGATAATGATAGATAGATTTTTTAAACCATTTACTGGATCAAGAACTTCAAGGAGAGAGTTCAACTCCAATGAAGAAGGCTTCAGGATGTCCCAGAGTGTCCAGCAAGCGTCAGGACTGTCTCCTCCTGAGGAGTCGGCTGTGGAATTGTGTCACCAAAATTGGCAGCAGGTGGGTGTGGGTGCATGCACAATGAGGTCAAGACTTTTGGACAACGGCCTGTTGTCAAGAAGGGCAGCAAAGAAGCCACTTCTCTCCAATAAAATCTTCAAGGACAGACTGAAAATCTGCAGGAAGTACAAGGATTGGAGAGCAGAAGACTGGTGCAAACTTATTTTCTCTGATGAAGCCCCCTTCCGACTGTTTGGGACATCTGGAAAATAGATTGTCTGGAGAAGAAATAATGAACGCTACCATGAGTCCTGTGTCGTGCCAACAGTGAAGCATCCTGAGACCATCCATGTGTGGGGTTGCTTTTCATCCAAAGGAGTGGGCTCTCTCGCAATGGTAGAATGGTATCAAAACATCCTGCAAGAGCAACTCATCCCATCAACCCAGGAGCAATTTGTTGATGATTTGTGCATTTTCCAGCATGATGGAGCACCATGTCACAAGGCAAGAGTGATAATGAAGTGTCTTGGAGATCATTACATTGAAATTTTGGGTCTGTGACCAGGCAACTCCCCAGATCTTAAAGGGTTAGTTCACCCAAAAATGAAAATTCTATCATTAATTACTCACCCTCATGTCGTTCCTTACCCGTAGACTTTCATTCATCTTTGGAACAAAAATTAAGATATTTTTGAGGAAATCCGAGAGGTATCTGACTCCTCCATGACAGCAATTTAACCACCACTTTCAAGGTCCAGAAAGGTACTAAAGAAATCATTAAAAAATGTCATGTCATGGAGTCTGGAACCCCTCGGATTTCATCAAAAATATCTTAATTTGTGTTCCAAAGATGAACGAAGGTCTTACGGGTGTGGAACGACATGAGGGTGAGTAATTAATGACAGAATTTTCATTTTTGGGTGAACTAACCCTTTAAACCCACAGACTGATTGTTTACTTCATGCACTGTGCGACTACTGAAATTTGAGATCCTACACACATCTTTCCACACTAAAAGCTGTTTTCTGGTTGGAGGATAATGCTATATTTCGGACTTTGTAAACCACAGAGATGACAGTTTTACTCATTGGCAATCAAACTCACATTTACTCACATAAAACATTTGGAGGACTGAGTGTCACTTGGAGAAGAGTCTAGTTGAGATATGCAACCAAGTATTATACAGTTGGATTATGCAAGATACTCAGAAAATGAATGCCAGTTGGTAGACACCGGAGGAATAACCTGCTCATCAGCACAAACATAAAAATGAACAAGAGAACTGTCCGCTCATAACCAGATGAGATTTATAGCGAAGGAACAGAGCAGTCTTTTGCTATATCTTTCACCATCTTCTCTGTTTCTACACTGCAGTCATAAGACTTAAGGCACGCGGTCATGAGAGTTGCATTTGTACATTCTACCCAACAACAACCCCAGCTGTAAAACCGTCCATGACTGTTGTTTGACACAATCCTAAACTTTCACTGAATTCTCATGAAAAAGCAACTTAATCTTTGATTCTTGCATGAGAAATCTTTGATTTAGGATGAAATTAGCATTTTTAAAATGGCAAGCAATGAAGAACTGCCATTAGACATTAGAATTGTATACAGAAAAGGGTCATTCAGGTCACCTCTCTTTAGAGAGACATAAACATTATCACAATTCTCATCAGATGTCTAATTCAGTTTAAGTCCAGTGTTATTTTAGTATTATTTATATACTATTATATTATTTATTATTAATATTTTTTATTAACTTTAATTTTTAGATTTTGTTTAAATTTTATGTACTTTTGTCATCCGTTTTTTTTATATTTCTATTTATTTATGTTAATTTTAGTTAATTATTTATTTCAATTTTAGTTTGGTTAATTTTCGTTTAAGTTTTTTCTGTTTAAGTTTTTCATCTAATATATTTTATTTAGTTTTAGCTTTATTTCAAATAATAAAAATGATTTTTAATACTTTTCATTAGCAATAACAAAACTGATATTCAGAGGTGTAAAGTATTTGAGTAAATGTATTTAGTTAAGTACTTAAGCATCTTTTTGGCAACTTTGTAGTTTTACAGAATATAAAAGATATTAGCAACTTTTACTCTCGAACTTGACTGCATTTTTGAATAAGTATATGTACTCTTTACTCCAATACATTTGTGATGAGTAATGCAATTACTCGTTACATTTTGCAAGGCACCTAACTTTTTCTGCAGCAGTTTATTTCTGCTACAACAGAAGTGATATCGCCATCTACAGGACATGTGCGTTTTGCCCTTACTCACCCAAACTGCAGATGGCGATAATTGCTGAATCGCAGGTGTTTCATTTATTTTACATTTATTCCAGAGCAAGTGCAGTGCAAGTAGGTTTTGAATATTTCATTTTACTTAACAATATTTTATTTGTTATATTGAAGAGACCTTTTTGAAGGATATTGGTTTACTTGTGGCCTTTTTGAGCACTTGAACTTAACTGAGACCTGAGTGTTTGTAGACGTTTAAGAGGCTGTTGTGTCGACCTTGATTTATAGTAATTTTGAGGTGTTCAGTTTTATTTTGTTTTTAGAAAATAAACATATGATTGCTCTCTCACAAATCAACTGTTTCTTATTTAAATGACTCTTAAAGGGATAGTTCACCCAAAAGCCTGTATAAATTTCTTTGTTCCGCTGTACACAAAGGAAGATATTTGGAAGAATGTTTGTAACCAAGCAGATCTCGCCCCCCCATTGACTACCATAGTATTTATTTTCCTACCATGGTAGTAAATGGGGGGCGAATTCTGCTTGGTTACAAACATTCTTCCAAATATCTTCCTTTGTGTACAGCAGAACAAAGAAATTTATACAGGCTTTAAACAACTTGAGGGTGAGTAAATGATGACAGAAGTTTCATTTCGGGTGAACTAACCCTTTAAGTGTTGAGGACTAGTGCATCTTTGAGTTTACAGTATGAGTAAAATACTTAAGAACTGTTAAAATCAGATACTCTAAGGCTCAGTTTCAAAGACAGGGCTTAGATTAAGCCAGGATTACACCTTAGTTCACTTCATTTAGGACATTTAGGTAGCTTTTATAAACATGCCCTAGAAAAAAAAAACATTACTGGTGTGCATCCTGAGACAAAACAATGGAACTGACATATTTTAAGATATGTCAGTGCAAGTTGCTTTCAGTTAAAACAGCTCAAACATGCATTTTAGTCTGGGACTAGGCTTAAACCATGTCTGTGAAACCAGGCATAAGACTTTTACTCAAGTCGTATTGGAATTGGTGACTTGTAACTTGTAATGGAGTCATTTTCACTGTAAAGTATCTGTACTTTTACTCAAGAATGTTTTTCATGTAGAGTGAATTCAGGTTGATTGGGATACTTTTTCCAAGTCATTTCAATGGCAAAAAGTGTCCCAATCACCCTGAATTCACCCTACTCTTTACAGCCCTGCTGATATGAGACTCAGGTGGAAGATTGGACATTTTGGAATTATCCTTCAAAAACGGATGACTGACTTTCCCTTATTTTGTTCCACAACTGTATGACTATCTTTTATACTGTGGACCGCAAAAGAAAATATTTTGGACCCCACTGACTTTTTGACAGTTGAGACACTCAGAAAGCTAAAACATGCTTGCAAATCTTTCTTGAAATTCTTATCTTTCTGACATAATGCTCCTACCCATATCTTGGCTACTACTTTGCATGACTAATGGGATTGAGGAAGGTTGATTAGGAAAAGCCTTTCCAGCTTTATCCCGGGCCTCAGCATCTGACCTCCTTTCATTAGGGGGTTAATACATTGGTCATCCCTGTGATGACTGGCTTTGATTTCCACTCATTGAGGACACAAGTGTGGAAGAGCCTACAGGGTCACACACAAAGACCTTTCCGGCCCCTCTGTATCGTAATAACCCTGTGTGATTTCTCTACAGACAAGAGCCGCCCTTGACGGCTGCGCTCGGTGGGAGGAATGCTGGAGTGAGAGACACTGTCAGGCCTGTGCGGACCCATCAGGCTCACAAGCTGCAGAAGAGAGAAGCCTTTGTCTATTTGGCCATGGGTATTTATAGATGTAAGCCATGTGCATAAGGAACTGGAGGAATCAGTGCAATTTAGACCCCCCCCCTCCCACCACCACTCCCACCTTTCAGAGTTTGAATGAAGTCTTGACTTGAATCAAAGCATATTGTCATATATCTGACTACAATTGCTGTGAATCAATTCATCGGTGAATTAAGTAGCAATTAGGAAAACTAAACCATTATTTCAATGGAGATGGCATGATCTTACACTACCGTTCAAAAGTTCAGGGTCAGTAAGAAAAATGAAAAGATATTAAGCAGCACAACTGTTTTCAACATTGATAATAATAAGAAATGTTTCAGCATATTAGAATGATTTGTGAAGGATCATGTGACACTGATATATTACAGAAAGTTATTTTAAATTATAATAATATTTCACTATTACTTTTTCACTGTACTTTGGTGAGCATAAGAGACTTCTTTCAAAAACATTAAATAAATCTTACCAACCCCAAACTTTTGAAAGGTAGTGCACTAATGCTCCTCACAAGGAACAATTACACACATAAAAGGGCATTTCCAAATCCCACCATGACTAAAAACAGCAACAAGTGGCTGATGGGCTGTTTTTTCCTGGCATCCATGCAAACAAACTCAAAGTTGAACACATTCTCAAGCGGATTTCCTGCATGAGAGGCAAGGAAGTCTTCTTTCAGATCATGAATAGACATCATGCTGAACTGGCCTTCAACCAGCTAAAACAGCAGGATGAAGGAGCTGATAGCTGGGTCAATGGAAAGTTAGGAACATGAAGAATACAGGATGAGAGGAAGAGAGATATTTTTATATATTTTGCAGCATTGGCTGTGAAAGGTTTTGCACTTTTGATTAAATATAATGAGGAGGTGTTAAAATTTACTGTAATGATTATTGTGAAACATTACGCTTTCCTTGTACTGGACATGTTTATTTGGGCCTTTAACAAATTATAATTTGGAGGAAAACATAAGAAATGAGGAGAACAATATTTAGTTCAGTCTATCTAAGGGTCATGTCACACATAATTGGCTTTAAAAAGGTGATTTTTAAGTGTATTTATTTAAGATTTTATACAAAGTATGCAATTAAGAGTTAAATTTTAGAAATGTATTAATTTTTTTTACTGTACAAAATAATGACAACAGGAATGACTCTTCAAGTCTGTCCCCTACTTGAAGGGTTCACATACTGAAAGGGTGATGATGTCATTATGATGTCATTATGCTTTTTATGGAATTGTACATCTTTTCCATATGTTATCAAGCTAACAAGATTGACACATATTCTGGGGTCATAATAACAAAATTTAATAGTTTAATAAATGTTGCATCCACTAAAATCTAGCTATATTAAAATGGTTATAATTGAAATTGTCTTTATGGCATAGTAGTTAGCCTAATGAAATCATTGTTTACACAATGGGAACCACCAATTTTGTGAGTTTCAAATTAGTTTGACACACAGTAATGAGTTTTTTCATTCATAAAGATATTAGCCATCTATTGCATCACCAACAAAACTGTGCAAGTGTTGATGAGGTTTCCTTTGTATCCCGATAAAGATAAGAATTATGAAATAACATCTGGTTCACCCTCCAGCATAGGTACACAGAAAAGGTGCAGATGATTTAATAATGTTAAAAAACTAAAATATTGCATTATAACTTATTTCGAGTAACTGTAAGGTTATTTTCGAATTAATAAAATTTCAGACTTACAAGTGGAATCGGTGATCTCCATGACGAAGAGAATACTTTTCTTGAGTACTCCGTTAGCACGCTTCAGCAGTCCCTCACTGTAATGTACACCAGCATCTTATGCAGCGCGCGTGTGGCCAACACTACACTTTTGACAGGGGCGCGTGCAGACCACTCCAAATCACTACTAATCCGGGTCCTAGTGCTCGTCAGGTAGTTAGTGGCAAACAACGTCATCCAGCTGGTCTTTGGTCTTTTTCTGTCATTAAAAAAACACAAAATGTAAAGAGGACAGTCATATAAAATTGGGTCAGGGCTCAGGGTCAAATGTAATCTTCCATCCACGGTGGTTTGGATGTAACATCAACATGATTATTGAGATAGTGGCTGGCTGATGCTAAAGTTTAGCACCCTCCAGAGGTAGAGGTCTTTATACAATTTTAAATATAAAATCACGTAATTGTCACTACATATAGCCTACACGAGTGAAACAAATATCTGAATAATAATTTCGGGAAAAAACAATGCAGAACATACAGTATGGTGATATCTTAGCTAATGTAAGCGAATTTTTATTCTAAGTAAGACGTTTTATAAAAAGATGCAATTGGCTTTTATTCATTTTTGACCACAATAACCCAAAATGAAAAAAAAAAATCGATTTATTTTTTAATATACTTCATTATACTTCATAAGTTTCTACATATTCCAAGTTTATGGTAGGTTTATTATACTAGTTATTAAGTAAAACTAGAAATCGTTATTTGAAATAAAACAAACATTAACTGAAATAAAATGAATCTAAAAAAACAAACAAACAAACAAAAAAAACTTTATTTCACTCACGTAGCCTACTAAAATAACAAAAACTAAAATGAAATAAAAATATATAGACATAGGCCTAAGCCTTTTAGTACAAAACTGACAAAACACACAACAAAATGACAAAAATTTTAACTAAAATCAAAATATAAAATGTAATTCAAAATATTAATAAAATTATTATGTTTATGCTATTATGTGTATACTCTGCATCATATTGTGTGTATATTTGGCTAAGATATTTGGAAGGTGTAATTCTGTATTGTGTATAGTTTGTATTATGTGTGTATATGTGTATATACTGTATTGTATTTTATAAATCCTGTATTGTGTATATTTTGTACTGTGTACATTCTGTATTATGTGTGGTACAGTGGACATTTGCATTTTGTATATTTAATGTAGCCTACCTGTCATGCTTTGTAAAGTGCACTGTGTGGAGTATTTACCCAAGACTTTAACACAGTTACACTTGTGTGTCTTACTGGTGTGAAAATAATGGTGATTTTGATTGATTTAAAAACTAAATAACCCTGGTTTAAAACATAAGCAGGTGTCAAATAAAGGTAAATGTTATCTATGTAGGCTGTTATTTTGGTAGCCTACTTTTACGTTTTAAAGCAGGTTGTTTAATATAGCTATATAAAAATACTAATACTTACTAAGTAGAAGGCTAGTATTAGGCCTACATAAGAAAAGCGCTATATAAATGCTTCATTCATTCATAAACATTTTCTATTCATCACGAGTAGCCTGTGGTCTGCCACAGCACTGAAATCGATGAAATATGCTAAACAGAACTCGGTAAAGTGTACTAATAATTTTTTAAAGGGTATTTAAAAGAAAAATCTATCTGAGCAAAATTTAATTTTAAAATCCTGACATTTCTGCTCAATCCACACCTTTACAGTCTCTCCTCCTCCAGTTATGAAATCTTATGGAACCCTGAAGAGCCCACCCCCCTCACCGTCTTCTCAAATCTCATAGGTCAAATGCCTGTCAGTCATCATAAAACAGAACTTCTATTGGCTAGCTGGGTGATGAAGGGTGGGTCATGAAGTACGTCTCCCAAACTGCTGCACATATCATCGAATCGGTGAGAAACGCAGGATTTCCTGTGGTGTTGGTGAATTGGACACATTCAAGTTTTAGATTCGCAGAAGTACCTAGCCCAATTTTAACATCCATCGATTTAATGTCTTAATCAAAACCATCTCATCCGTACGTGCTCTAGACTACACCTCGACGTAGTTAGTCTGAAAGAAGTCATCAAAAATGTCCGAACCCACAGTGGCCGATACTCGCCGGTTAAACTCCAAGCCGCAGGACCTGACGGACGCCTACGGCCCTCCCAGCAACTTTCTGGAAATCGACGTGTACGACCCTCAGACAATAGGAGTCGGCCGCAACCGCTTCACCACTTACGAAGTCCGGATGAGGGTAGGCTGGCCCAGTGAATGAATGTGATTGTATGTGTGTGTGTTAGAGAGACTGCGGCTCGGTTCGGCCTAGTTAGCCTTCTCGCTAACATGCTAACTAACGCCTCATTCGACGTGAAAGTGTCTTTTACCCTCGCAAAGCTTTTAGAAACGTGGTTTTATTTTATGAACTGCAGGTTTTGATATATGAAAAAAAGGTTTTCTGAGAAAGCAAGCTGGATTTAAGTAATCTGGCGGGTAGAGATTGAGCTAATTTAGCTGTTGCTGTTACTCTGTCAACCATCAACAATCTCTAGCGAGATGTTTATCTTGCATCTAAGACATTAAGATAAACATGTGATTGTTTTACTACTATAAATGCAGAATTTTATCAGTTAAATAATATGTTAATTAATGTTAGATGTATTTGAGTATCCCTCTGCATCGTGTACACCGCTAATATATCTGATATATTTTATTTAAGAATCATGTGACTTATTCTGCTTTCTCCGTTGAAATCCAGACAAATCTACCCATTTTTAAACTGAAGGAGTCGTGTGTCAGACGAAGATACAGCGACTTCGAGTGGCTGAAGAATGAGCTGGAAAGAGACAGCAAGGTATGACAATAAAAAATACTCGTACTAAACAAATGGTTGTTTTTACATGTTCTGTGCAGAAATTAAAAATGGTTTACTTAATAAAAAAGCTTTTAAGAGAGACTTCATGTAGACCCTGTAAAGCCCAACATATGAAGTCAGAAAAGTCTATTTTTTTAAATGGAACAGATAATTGAACCTTTAGATAAAATATTAAGAAAATTCTTAAAAAAAAAAAAAGATTTTAATGTTTTGTATTATATTTGATACATCAGTCTTTTATGGATCATGTAGTATGATATAGGACAAGATATAGCTCACACTCGAGGAAGAAAAAAAAAATTATTCAGAGCCCCAAACTGAGCAAAAATAAGCAATTTGGTGCAGTTGCTGATATTTATATGGTCAAAAAAGTAAGATTAAATTTTGCTAGCTTGTGATGTAAATCAATGAGATCTTTATAGCAAACTACTTGCATAAAACGCATATAAATATCAGTTGTCACTCTAAATCTCTTAAAGTCCCCCTGTAGTCAATACTTTTATCCCTTAAAACTCATTTTTGATCACAAATTACATATTTATGTAAATTACATGCATATTAAAATAGCTTGAATGTATCTCTACACCCTTGCCTCATTTTATATACACGGATCTATGAATATGATAATTAGCCCCGCCTCCACTCACTCGCACAAGCTCAGAGATCCACTTGGTCAACTTACTGAGGTAAACGCTGCACAGTGGTATCGCTTTTTACAACGTCGGACACATAACGGTAATTAATATGATTAGCGTTTGCTTGACTACGTTACCAAACAGCTAATAATGTGTTGCTAATGTTATACAAACCATGTTCACATTCATGAGTCAGACAGCTGCCTTCTCACAGTCAGTATCCTTAGAAACGCTTTGAACAACTCAGAACGTCAGAGGAGAAAGATTTTTCATATCAACAGAAAAATATAGTAAGAAAGTAAAGTTTATTTATATAGCACCGGGATAGCCTTCTTTTGAGACTCCCCTGTGCGGTCATTTAATGATATGCTAAAGCCCGCTGGCCCGTTGACATGATTGATTGGTTACTAGGTAGTTTGTGACGTCAGAAACATCAGAGATTTCAAACCACTGGTTTGAGACTGTCTTTGGTTTACTGCAGTTTTAAAGAGAAAATACTCAGCAATGGTGTTGACTTATGAATTTGCACATGGTTTGTCTTAAAGCATGTTAAAACACCAGATATACATATGAACAACATTAAAAACTTGATTAATAGTCTTAGGCAGATGATATTTAAAGGGCTAGTTCACCCAAAAATGAAATTTGTCATTATTTACTCACCCTCATGTCGTTTCAAACCCATTAGACCTTCGTTCATCTTTGGAACACAAATTAAGATATTTTGATGAAATCCGAGAGGTTTTTTTAATCCTCTAATGAAACCACTGTAGTCACGTTGACTATTTTAACAATGTTTTTACTACTTTTCTGGACCTTGAATGTGGTAATTTCGTTGCTTTCAATAGAAGATTAAAAAAAACTCTCGGATTTCATCAAAAATATCTTAATTTGTGTTCCGAAGATGAACAAAAGTCTTACAGGTGTGGAACGACATGAGGGTGAGTAAGTAATGACATAAATTTCATTTTTGGGTGAACTAACCATTTAAATGCTTAGTTTTATGATCAAAGCTCTGTAGTTTTAATTGTGGGGGCAAAACCTATAATACAATACAATGATTAAGAGATGTACGAATAAGCGTTCAGCAGAAGCCTTTGATACTTATATTTTAATATGATTTAAAAAATAAAATAAAATACTTGGGTCAACCTAAGTTGCTTCAGTCCAGGAACTGTTCGTTTTGAAATATTATTAACAATATAAAAGTTATTTTGTGCTTACTTCATACAAAATTATTAAAGATTTCACAGCAAAAAGAATTTAAAAGTAAGTAAAAGGCCTTTTACTTACTAAAAAAGTATGAACTATAAATCAGAAGGCATTGTAGAAGATTGTGTGCAACAGGTTTTTTTCAGCAAAGTTTTGATCATGATGATAATTTTAAGGCCTTAGAAATTAATTTATATTTTTAAAATGTATGAAAATATTTCCTAGATTGTTGTGCCTCCATTGCCTGGAAAGGCATTGAAGAGACAGCTCCCCTTCCGTGGAGATGAGGGCATTTTTGAGGAGTCCTTCATTGAGGAGAGACGAGCTGGGCTTGAACAGTTCATCAACAGGTTGGCCATCGAAATGATGCACAACGGACACTGCTAAATTATAAAAGTACAAGACACAAATTAATAATATTTGAGGGTCTGAAATGACTACACAAATATATTGTTTGTTTTTTTCACATTTACCGTCAAAAAGACTTCAGCTTGTCCAGATTTCATGGATTGCATGCATAAATATTTTGCTCATGTTCCTTTTCAGAATTGCAGGTCATCCTTTGGCCCAGAACGAACGCTGTCTTCACATGTTCCTGCAGGAAGAAAGTATTGACCGGAACTACATTCCCGGAAAAGTACGGCAGTAGGGTTTTCCAAACTGGGACAAGGGAGGGTCTTCTTTCTTCAGTTGTCAGCTTCTATTCCCATTCGTCTGCAAACAGTGCAGAGTAACGTTTATTTTTACACCGGGCGAAATCTAGATACGTGATGAACCGTGCAGGACTTGGTTTTATTAAACCAATCATGTTTTGTACATGTGTCTGAGAGTTTCTCTTTACACACACATTGTATTTCTTTTACATCTATACAATGTACTTGTTAGTGTGTGTGCGCGTATACATTATATAACTATACATTAAGCTGTAGCAATGTAAAGCGAAGAGGGTTGGCTCATATCGTTGTCCTCTCTAGCGACTGTTGAGAGAACGTGCTTTTCAAGTTCAAGAGTTGAGGTGTATTGCATGTCATTCCAAACAGCGCAAATGCTTAACACAACATTAAGGGAGCAACGAAGAGCTGAATTTTTGCAGCGGTTTAGAAAAGTGCTCATAAATATAAAGCGTTAAATTGTTCTGGGGTGTGTTTCAAACTTGTATTTTTAAGCCGTACTTGTTTTTGTAGTCACATGACCATCAGCAGGACTGTACAATGCTAGTCAGTATTCAGAATCACAAACGGAACTTGGTAATGTTGCTTGTTGCTCCCTTAACCGCCCGATGCGTCGTTGAATATAATTTGAATGACCATATTATACAAATATGCATGTTGCATTTCAGTCTGGTTAACTCTGTGAACGCACTTCAGTTTTTTTCAGACACATGGTTTATGAAGAGATTAGAGCCTTTTAATTCAATTTTATATGAGAAGATTTGGTGCTGAGACTATGTTGGAAGATTTATGCTGTTGTAAAAAAAAAAAGTCTTTGTGTTGGTGAACAAATAAGTTCTAAAAATGACTAAATATCAAATATAAACACACCTGTTAAAGGAATAGTTCACCCAAAAATCAAAAATGAAAATTTGCTGTCAATATACTCGCTCTCAGGCCATCCAAGATGTAGGTGACTTTTTTTTTCCCCCCCAGTATAACAGTAAAGATGATATTTAGCTGAAACCGTGGTCCTCGTGATTCATATAATGGAAGTCAATGGGTGCCGTCAATTTAAGTTTCAAAGAAACATATGCAGACAAAACAAAATTAATACCCGTGGCTCCAGACGATACGTTGAGGTGTTAAGAAGCGAAACGATCGGTGTGCAAGAAACTGAACGTTATTTACAACATTATTACCTGTAATCCACAGCCTCATCAAACGGTCCTGAGCGCGTTCACGACAGTCTTGTCGCATAATGGTGTATGAGCTCAAACATTGGGAATCTGTAAAAAGTCAATCTTCCCGACTGAGATCACCTGAGCGAACGTAATCTTAATTTTTTATATAGGTTGCGGCATCCAGGACAAGCACAAGTAAGTACTACTTTGATGAACAATACAACATACGCGTCAGCTCACGTGTGAGTTTGCTCTAGCACACGTCATTATGCGACAGGAAGCTCACGCTCCAGACTGCCATGAATTTGCTCAGGACCGTTTCCCAAGGCTGTGGATTAGAGGTTATAATGTTGTAAATAATGTTTAGTTTCTTGCACAGACTGATCATTTCACATCTTAAGACCTCAATGTATCGTCAGGAGTTGCGGGTATTAATTTTTTGTCTGCATATGTTTTTTTTTTTTGTTTTTTTTAATCTCAAAATGACAGCACCCATTGACTTCCATTATAAGAATCACAGAGCACCACGGTTTCAGCTAAAAATCTTCTTTACTGTTCTACTGAAGAAAAAAAGTCACCTACATCTTGGATGGCCTGAGGGTAATTTTAACAGCAAATTTAATTTTTTTTTTTTTGTGTGTGTGTGTGTGTGTGTGTGAACTATCCCTTTAAGTATGTGTTATCCAATAATAGGCATTTAGTAGTTGGAAGGAATGTTCTAAACTGCTATTTGGTTGAAGTACAGTAATATGTCCGTTTGTCAGCCAATATGGAGTTTTCCCAATTGATAAACAAATGTACTTATTTTTTGGTAGGAAATAAGTGCTTGAGACCTGTATAGTATGTGAGTCCAGGTTAAACTCCGGGATGCGTTCTGAACATGTCAGTCATGTGAAAGATTCAAAAACGGCACTCTAAGAGAGGACAATATATGTGCCAACTGTGTAAAAGTTGTCCTGCCAAAGTTCAGTCATTTTCCTCAGAATGACTCTATATTTATGTTATCTCCTGTGTTCATTGATTTGTGCCTGTGACGTTTGTCTGTAAATAAAGTAAAACGAAATAGAGAACACCGGCTGGAGATTTTATAACATCAGTACATTTTTGTCCTTATTCTGTTTATTCTCTCTTCCATTTTAGGTGTGAATAAAGTAAGTTTTGTTTTTTACTCTCAGTATGTTGTAACTGATGTGGGGAAACAATGTCTGCATGAATGCTAATGAACAAATCAGTTATATTGTGGGGAAAATTCTGTCATACTTACAAGACTCATTTCAGTGTTGTCTTACATCCTGTTGCTTTGCTAATTTTTATTTTGCATATGCTTGTCATGTCCTTACCAGTAAAACTACTGTTGGCTGCATGTCTTGATTTGCATGCTTTGTGTTGTAAATTCTGGTTTCTTAAAGTGTTTGTTCAACCAAAAATGAAAATTCTGTCATTAATTACTCACCCTCATGTCGTTCCACACCCGTAAGACCTTCGTTCATCTTCGGAGCACAAATTAAGATATTTTTGATGAAATCCAAGAGGTATAAGACTCCTCAATAGACAGCAATTTAACCACCAATTTGAGGTCCAGAAAGGTACTAAAGACATCGTTAAGATAGTCCATGTGACTACAGTGGTTCAACTTTAATTTTATGAAGCGACGAGAATACTTTTTGTGCGCAAAAACGAAACAAAAATAACGACTTTATTCAACAATATCTGTTGAATATCTCTTCTGTGTCATTCTCATACGTTGTTTGCGTTCAGCGCTTCCAGGTTCTACGTCTGTACGCCAACTCATTATTGGCCGGCTCCTGTGTCAGCATCACACATGCGTCATGCTGCTCACGTGACCAGCGTTGGCCAATACTGAACCGTCGTTCTGACATAGAACCTGGAAGCGCTGGACGTAAAATGCGTATGAGAATGACACAGAAGAGAAGATATTGTTGAATTTTGTTTCGTTTTTGCGCAGAAAAAGTATTCTCGTCGCTTCATAAAATTAAGGTCGAACCACTGCAGTCACGTCAACTATTTTAACTATGTCTTTAGTACCTTTCTGGACCTTGAAAGTGGTGGTTAAATTGCTGTCTATGGACGAGTCATATACCTCTCAGATTTCATCAAAAATATCTTAATTTGTGTTCCAAAGATGAACGAAGGTCTTACGGGTGTGGAACGACATGATGGTGAGTGATTAATGACAGAATTTTCATTTTTGGGTGAATTAACCATTTAAGTGAGTCTGTTTCACAGGCAACACCCAGACTGTTATTAAAGGGATAGTTCACCCAAAAATGAGAATTATCCCATGATTTACTCACCCTCAAGCCATCCTAGGTGTATACGACTATCTTCTTTCAGATGAACACAATCGGAGTTAAATTAAAAATATCCAGGCTCTTTCAAGCTTTATAATGGTTATGAATGAGCTCCAGAGGTTTAATAAAGGCCTTCTGAAGTGAAGTGATGTGTTTTTGTAAGAAAAATATCCATATTTAAAACTTTTGGATTACTTTTATGATGAATGGATGCAGTTTTTCGGGCTTCAAAATCTCGAGCACCATTCACTTCCATTATAAAGCTTGGAAAAGCCAGGATATTTTTTTAATACAACTCCTATTGTATTTGTCTGAAAGAAGATAGTCATATACACCTAGGATGGCTTGAGGGTAAGTAAATCATGGGATAATTCTCATTTTTGGGTGAAATATCCCTTTAACATCATCCAAGTTTTTGTCTAAAATAAAATAGAATAATGAAGGAGGCAGCACAGTTTGCACTGAGTTCATTAGTTCTGTCAAGATCTCTAACCGTTTTGTTTCATGTCTCTTGGCCTGTGATGAAGGTTTTGGTAAACCCCTTCCCTGTCCTGGACCCATCTGCTCTACCAGCTCTTTTCTGCACATCAGTCAAAACCTTTCACAGCTGCTGTCCATAATATCCTGTATATATTTCTGTTCTGGGATAGAACTAAACTACAACATCTATTTCACTCTGAGGATGAACTCAACTTAATGCTGTATTTATACCTCATGCACTCATTTTGTGGAAAGAAACATGCTTTTTTTTTTTGGGCTGATCTTTGAACAAATACTCCTTTCCTTTTAAAATAGGTTTAAACTCCTGGCTTTAACCTTTCAGGCAACCCAATGATTTTTCTCCAATAAAAAATAAAATAAAAATAAGGAGAATTTGGTCTGGCCGCTATGACATTCCTAACTGTATTCTGAATTAAAAGCTAGTCTGAGATTAATTAGATAATTCAATCCTAAAAAAAAGTGACCATGTTGAAAAGTTGAGTAGTTGCATCACAAATCCAGAGAACAATTATCAAACTAACTCGCCAAATGTAGCACCTCAGAAACTAAAACTGGGATTGCCTCTGGACAATGTCTTCCTTTACATTCCACATTTCATTTGTATCCTTTTGACTTTGACTAAATATGTTATAACAAGGCTTTTGCAACCATTGTATTTTACTTTGTTTAGTGTCAGTGTAATGAGTCAAGCTTTGGGAATGTATATATTCAATCACTGTGAAAAACTGAATTCCATGATGACAAAATGTGTCACATTTGCTGTTTTGTCTCTACTATGCCATCTCTCAAAACGAGTTATGTTATTTTCTGGCTCTTTCCATTCTGTTTATTTTCAGGACTGTGTGTAAAGAAAAGGGCACTAATTGATTTTTAAACCGATAGCCATCCTTTCTACCCATGAATAAACCCTCTCTGTCTCCTTCAATGTATTCTCTCATTCTGTTTAATAAGATCATACATGATTTATATTTTATAGTTAATCAAGTGTAAATCTTTTAGTTTGTAATAATATATATATGTGTACATCCACACCTCGACATATTTAAATTTTTCGTTTTCTTACAGTAATTCATTAAACCGATCAAAAGGGCTGTTTTCTTGAATGTAACCACGAGGTGGCAGCACTGCAGAAAGATGTTGCATGCATGAGAAAACTTCGTCAATCACCATTTCATTTTGAAGAAACCTGCACGGTTGTTTTTAATTATATTACATTAATATTACACTATATTAATATTTTAAATTATATTATATTACCGGTCAAGAGTTAATAATTAGTAATTAACAATTATATGGATTACGATTATACATTAATTAATGATAATTAATAATTAAGATATTTTTTGTTTGTTTTTGAAAAGTCTCTTAATTGGACTGCATTCATTTGATCAAAAATACAATAAAACTAATATTCTGAAATATTACAATTTCAAAGAACTGTTTGCATTTTAATATATTTTAAAGGTGCAGTTTCAGTGGCAATTACTCCAGTCTTCAGTGTCACATGATACTTTTTTTCAGATTCTTTGATGAATAGAAAGTTCAAAAGAACAGCATTTGAAACTAATCTTTTGCAGCACTATAAATGTATTTACTGTCACTTATGATCAATTAAGCATATCCTTGCTGAAAAAAAGTATTAGTTTCTTTCTTTCTTTTTTAAATCTTAGGCCTACCCCAAACTTTTGAGTGGTAGTGTATCATGTTTTCCACAAAAGTATTAAGCAGCACAACTGTTTTCAACACTGATAATAATAAGAAATGTTTCTTGAGTACCAAATCAGAATATCAGAATAATTTCTGAAGAATTAATGTGACACTGATGACTAGCGTAATGATGCTGAAAATATACATTTTAAAATATATTAAAACAGGGCCTAAAATTAACACTTGCCAAGCACCAAATGCAAGTAAAAATCGGTGTCAATCGCCAGTTGGCGGGTAACATTTCTATGAATTCTACAATGCAAAATTGTGAGAACGTGAACAAACATGAATGATGCTCGGGACAGTGTTGCATCTTCACAAAAGGTAAGCCTTGCCAATTTAAATATTCAATCTCAAGAAGACGCGAAAGGGAACTCAATTCATTACTCATGCTGTGTGAAAGTTTTCTGTTCTCAAACATCCAAAACCCTTAAAAATCTGCGTCTCAGACTGTGCGAATACGGAACTGAGCTGTCTTTCACATCTTCTTGCACTTGAACAGACATGTTCAAACAAAATTATGTCAAAATGCCTGTCTTGGCAAGTATCCCTGTAAACATAGTCAGTTATGTCTTAACTGAACATAAACAGTTAAGAAATAAAATGCATGTGTAACATATTGGATCCGTGCATTAGCTCTTAAAGTGACAGCAGCCTAATATTCCTGCTGCTGTCTGTTTTTAAAGAGGTCATGAATTGAAAAATCAACTTTTCCTTGAGCTTTTGACATATAAGAGGTAATTGTACTATAAGAATATCCTGTAAGTTTCAGAACTGAAAACGTCCTTGTTAGCTTTCATTGACACCAGGCCCAGCGAACGACTGATCCTAGAATGTACCTATCACAGATAGGTGAAACGCCGCCTCAGCAGAAGAAATCAACGTCTACTTCATCATTGCAACATTAGCCCCACCCACCGGCATGTTAGTGAGATGAGGAGGAGAGAAGAGCGATACAACAGGACAAAAATAACATTACATTTCAAAGGATACTAATGCTAGGAATATGGTTATTTTTAACAATTTGAATGTCTCAGTTGAGCTTTATTTATTTGTATTCAGTACATTTCACTGTGGATTCTTTGGTAAATCAATCGCATTTCGGCGCAGGCTTTGCAAACAGACTTTTACGATATGGACTCGACAGTAACACAGCAACATGTAAGTTTGTTATTCTAATGCCTGATCTTATATATAATGATTCATGTACAGTCAGATGTTCTTTGTCTATGTGTCAGTAAATCAAACCAGTGACTAAACGGTCAACTTCACATTGTTTCTCTTAGTAGAATGAAAATAATCTGTTATTTAAATGGTGATTAAATTATATATAGAAAGCGATCAAAGAACGCTCCCTTTACAATCATTAGAGCTGTCAATCAAACAGCGCGAGTTTATCAGTGACTGAGCTCTGGACATGCGCCAAAACTCCCATTTTATTCAACAAATCTCTTAGTTACATTGAGTTTGCACTGTTAGTTATGATGAAAGCATAAATTGTGCAGAAATTGAGTTGCGAGATCACTGCTTTTATGCACTCAACAGCATGTCTGTGATCGGCTACATGTTCATCACTGCAACCTTTCATGCCACGATCTAAATACACTGCCCGGCCAAAAAAAAAAAAATTTTAAATACTGTGAAAATGATTCTTCATGCTCTCTGAACCATTCTTTCACAATTTGAGCCTGATGAATCTTGACATTGTCATCCTGGAATATGTACATGATACATCTTCCTACATGGTTGTTTAAGAAATGAAAAGCTATCTAATCTTTTAGGGTTAAAAGAACCGTTGCCAAACATAAAACATGCTAGAAAAATAATAATCACTGTAATAATGATCCATCCATAGACTCTTAAGTATTTGCCTATTTAAACTCAAACAGCGACTTTTTTTTTTTGGCCGGGCAGTGTATAATGCCATAGATATAATCAACACTTTTCACGATTAGTTAACCTCGAGAGAGTAATAGTAGCTATTTCATATTGCAGAGATGTTAGCCAATCACAGCAGTGGGCGTTTACACAAGTCTCACAGCAGACACGCCCCTTAAAACAGAGCGTTCAAATAAGAGGGCTAAAATCAGGGTAGAAAAAATGCCTTTTATTTCTAAACTATGACCATTTTTGATGGGATCACATAAATGCAGCCTTGTTGAGCAAGAGATTTCTTTTAAAAACATTTTTAAAAAATCATAATAATTCCAAACTTTTGACTGGCTATATTGTGCTAATGAACTACAATCACAGAAACCTTTTCTGGGTGTGCCCAGTTTATTTTAAGACCATTCCATTCAGTAGAATATTGATTACAATTGTGTTTTCAGGCCCGTTTTCCCTTGTGTGAATTGCTCTGATCAGCCTGGATTAGACATGGGGGAGGGAAAGTGTTGGCGGGCAGGTAAAGTCTACCTGAATGAGCCTGTCATGTAAGCTGTGTAAGCGCTGCTTGAATGTGGATAAACTGACACCATTAGTTCTTACAACTGCAAGAAGAGGCGTGTTAAGAGGATTAATATGTTCCTCATTTAGATCATGGATACTTTTGGATATGCTAATAGTTGAGTCTAATCACATGGACAAACAAGCTCAAAAATGATTTTATTTTCACTGTAAACTGTAATTAGCATGTATAATAGTGTTTGTTTGTAATAGCCTATTGAAGAACTTGAGAAATTAGGCTATAATTTAATGATTTCACAAAAGCTTTATTTAAAGTCATTTTGTTCATACTGTGTAAAAAGAGGGCTATCGCCCATTCTCACAAACAAAGGGATAAATATTCATTAAGTAACACTTGCCATTCACTTTAATAGACTTTATCTGACTATGTAAATGTAGTTCGGAAATGAGTTTGCGCATAACGCATGATTGACGCTTTAGTCTGTGAAGTGGAAGCTAAATGGGATATTTTTGATGCCTACACAAACTGACACAACATATCCACCGATGTCAAAGACCACAAGGCTTTCTTTGATGCACAGACTTTAACCCTCTCTATGAAAACATGCTAAAAGGAGCAGCCAAATGGACAGAAGTGAGATTACAAGCGCTTTGTTAACTCTGAAACTGCAGTGGATGAGATCACAGAATGCAAGGCTGTGACCTGGTTTCCACAGGTTACCATTGTTTTATGATGGTTCAGTCAACTTGACGGGATGGAAAAAGATTAAACAAGAATTGAGGATATGCACCAGACATTTTGTCTGGACGGGAACCAACAAAACTGACAATGTTTATTATAATACATTTAATAAAAGGTATAGTTCCACATGTTTCCTTAGTTTGTTGAATATGCACATTCAATTCAGCTGCCCTTTCTTTTCTAAAAAAAGCGGTTGCGACTGCAAGGTCCAAGTTCATTTCTTGGAAAAGTTTCAGATTAAGTCTATGTTTCTGAGGATAATGGGCCCCCTGCTTAGGCGAGCAATCTGAACTTTACCAAGGCCGACGGGAGGAGATTTATTTTATAACACTAGCAGAACCGCCTCGCACACTACACCACAGAAAGAGATCCCACAATAAAGTTTATTTTATTTAATAGCAAAGCTAACGCGCATACCATATTAAACCTGCTGGGCTAAGACAGTATCAACAGTGTGAAATGTTGAAACAGACTGGTAAGCCCTTTTTCTCTGCCCAATACTCTTTACCCAATAAATAAAGACACTATGACACATTCTGTAAATAAACATAAGTAAATAAATATAGTTGTGGAAATAAAGACAGTATATACTTATCTAATAGTGCACAAAAAGTTGATTTGATACTGCATGCTCTTTCAGTTTTGTACACCAATGAGGATATGTTCAAGTACTGAAGTAATTCTCATTTTGGTATTTTTCTGGTTAATGTCTAGTTTAAACAGTCCATAAATTATACTCGGACTGGGACACACCCTAAAACTTGTCAGCTGAAGATGTCAAATAAATTCAGCCACAGCTTTGAAACAACTATAAAATCAGCTAAGATTAGATTAAACAATCATTGTACAGAGTCAGTGGCTCTGACAATAAAGTTGAATCTAATCTAATCTGATTTTATAGTTGTTTCAAAGCTGCGGCTGAATTTAATTTACATTTTCAGGTGAAAAGTTTCAGGGTGTGGCCTGGAGCAGGAAGCCACAAAAGAGTAGTTTAGAGAAAAACAATGTAAAAATAAATAAATAATGATTAAAATAAAAAATACATAATATATCTAACAATACAGTATTAGTGAGTATAAATAAAACATAATAATGTAACATAATAGAAACAAAATGTTTCAAATAACATTTTTCACAGTATATATATATTCATGGTTCGTGCATCTAAGAGATTGAAAAGCCCTTGACAGGGACTTTTGGTCCACTTTTAGACACTGAGAAAAAGATGAAAGTTTTTTGCATCAAAGTTACTGAGAAAATCTTGTCTGTCCCTTGTTTTTATCAGCAGGCCTACTTATCCTCCTGGGACCCAGGAATAGACTTTTGTCCTCTGTAGTGGACATTATATTTTAGTGATTTTCTCTGACATCATACATGTCACAGTTTTAAGTCTGTATGTCCTGTAAAGAGCACATCCAGGGCTTTGCAGAGATACTAAATTTTTAGAGGTATCGCCATGACAACAACAACTTCTTGGTCTTTAAATATGACCAAAAATGAAAATTAGCACTCTTATGGAAATATGATAATATTTTGTAATTATCATTTAAATCGGATTAATTTCCAAATTGTTTGTTATAAATCAACATTTCAGGAAAATATTATGGGGTTTCAAATCAAAATATGACTTTCTGTTACAAAACAGGGCATTGATTTCACACATGTCCACTGTGGAGGACAACAGGACTTAAATCATGTTTATCAGGCATTTTAGGAGATACAACAAGTGAATAGGGAAAGAAATGTAATGACGTGAAAAAATACTAAATTCAAAAAACTTTTTTTTTTCTGGGTCTCAGGATATATTTCATCAATTCTTAAATGTAGAAACTGCTTTACTTTCACTTAGGCCTACTTAAGCATGTTTTGGCTAGATACTTAATTTTAATCCCACGCTTGAACTTCGTACTTTTTAATAAGGTCTTTATTTACTAGTTGTATTTGTTGAGTTCTAATGGTTTTGCGTGTTTTACGTAGATTTGTCGATACGAAAATGAATCATTTACTAAAATACTATACTGTATACATTTTTCACGTTGAGGCGGGACATCTTACGTGCGCATGGCAACGCCCTCAAAGCTGATTGGTTACTTTGGCGGATGAATGCCACGGTTTGTTTATACCTACGTCATCGATGACTATTGGTCCGCGTCAAAACGTAGTCGCAGAAGCAGAGGATGAGCAGTGATCCCTCGCACACAGCCAGACAAGGTAAATACAACAAACTGAAGTTATCGGCACCTTCACATCAGAAACCAAGAGGTAACTTTTATACTTTTCACTCTTTTGAATTTATTAGACATCTGGTTTTAATATAACTAATAAGATCGTTTCAGTCCATCTTGACTCCACGATGCTGAATGGATCCTTTATTGCACTGTACGGTAAAATATCTGATGCAATCGAACTCGTTCATGTAATCATATTCACAAATTAACCTACAGCCCTGACATTAACGCGAGCCTGCAATATTTGCATACATCTATTAGACGTATAATGGTAAAAAGAAATTTTATATATATATATATATATATAGAATGTACATTGGACTAGTGCACTATTGTCAGCAGAAAAAATGAACAAATAATGTATGTGCAATTTATTCATATAGCTACTACGAAATGCATGCCATTATGTTTGCAAATACTGTTTACTATTGTTGCAAATATTCGTATATCCTACACACAGTGCATTTTATTTATCATGATTTATTGTATTTCTTATTATAAAATGACATTTATTGACATAACCCAAATGATGCTGGTCACAACTATTAGCCCGTCACTTATTCTGTTATTTTACAGCATTATTATTATTATTCGGAGAAGTAAATCATATGTCTGCCGTAGCTCTCAGGGAAGAACCAGAGCCAATGGATCTGGGAAGAACGAAAACCACTAATTTAAATATAATTCAAATGTCTATTTAAATTTATCGTACGACTCGCTTTTGTTCCCTACATTTGCTGTATTTTAGATTTGTTTCGCAAAACGTCGTGTTTTGTTTCATTCATTCACGGCACGCGAGTTCCCGCTCATAGACACACACGTTCTGTGTGGACAGACGACGTCACTGCCCGGAAGTTGTATCTGTTGTAATAGTTGCATCAGCCCAGAACAGACTGGTACCAGTTCAGACTGGCCAGATCACACACCTAAATTATGCTGTTTGAATATTACGTCAGAAGGGTAACTGAATCATCCCGTGACGTTTATTGTATTTTGTTTGCGTTGCCATGTATTATATCTAATATAAGTTTTCTATTAAAATAATCTTATATCTATTGTACCCCGCTAAACAAAATTTATCATAAGATACTTGATGTATTTTGGAACATGATAGTTGTTTCTTGCAGGTCTAATTTGCATCAGATGTTTTATTTCAGTTTTATTTTTACTTAAACAACTTTTTTAGACTGCTACAACAGAAAATGTATACAATTAAATAATAATAATTACTACTACTACTACTACTACTATGTATTGGCCACTTGAGAATTAAAGTTTGCAAATATGCAAATAATACATTATTTTAATAAATCCTATGAATATAATATAAATAATTATTATTTAATAAATTAAATATGTAGGATACTTGACCTGTGAACATCATTGTTTCCTGTTTAATGGATGGTGGTGTAATGACGCTGTTGGGTTTTTAGAAATTTCTGCTCTCTTTGGCTAAACAGAAATGTGTCCCTTTGCAAAATCAAACACTGACAAATAAGAGAGCATGAGACTGAATGACAGGGGTGCAAAACTCAGTTCCTGGAGGGCCACAGCCCTGCAGAGTTTAGCTTCAACCCTAATTAAACACATTTGATCCAGCTCATCAAGCCCTTCAGGCTTATTTGAAAACTACAGGTATGTGTATTGGAACTAAACGCTGCAGGGCTGTGGCTCTCCACAAATTGAGTTTTGCACCCCTGCTGATATAAGGCAATTTGTTCAGCAGAGTGATGTACACTTCATTATAATTGCATCATCCATGACTTCTAGAACAAATAGGTAATTGTCAGTTAACGATTACGTTCATAATAGTGAAAACCTCAAGCTTGTTCAGTATGATGAAGCATCTCTGGCTGGTAATTTGCACAGTCTGTGGAGCCCTGTTAAAAGGGGCTGTGTGATGGCATTAATCCAGCTATTTGAGAGGTTGCCAGGTTCATTCACAGCGGCATGTGCCACCCTGAGGCCTGAATAAGTTCGTTTCATAACCATGAACAGTTGAGTTTTTGAAAAATGAAGTTCTCATGCTGGTTTCTGCTTGTAATATGGCGCCAGTGTCCTGTGGATCCTTCAACAGTTTCGTAGTATCTCCTTCCTCAACTGCATATCTCGTTGTTTGGTGTGAGAAGATATATATTCCCGTTCTGTGTTTATATGCACTGCATGCAGACTATGAAATGTCCATTTACCCACAGATATCATTTCATGCTTGTAGTTCTTATCTGCCTGCTAAATCAAATATAAGGGTTATTAGAATGATCAAGAAGTAATACTGATTCTTTAGTAAGATATTTGAGCCTGGGAATGAATGTTCCTACCAAGATTTAGCAAATCCTGTCATGAGGAGTAACAGTAATAAGACTGAATAGGATTTTGATGTCTCTCAACAGGTCAAACATAACGTCGGTCATGTCACAAATGGTTTAGAGTATAATTGCCCAATTTAATTGTTTTAGGGAAATTGTACTGATTAAACCTTGATTATGGGGTTAGTGGTGTTTGTTTTGAAAGTTCAGATGTTGGACAAACACATTTACTGAGTTGCAGCAGTACAAAATCTGTTCTGCGTAAAAGAGAACCAAAACAAAAACAACACCTAATGTAAAGTCCTCACTCTCCTGTTAAGAAGGTTAACCGTTTGGCGGGTCTTTATGTAAGCCTCTTAGTATCTATTGAGGTATTTATTTTGAGAAAAGCCCAGTGAGTCACTTCAAAACAGTAGCATCTCACACTCATGTATGGGTTACATAAACCCTTAATAGACATAATGAGTGTGGTTTCTTCACGTCTAAGCCTGTGCATTCATTGATCAACGTTGTTGCTACTAGCCTACTTTATGAAGTAGTTGGCATAATCTTATTATTTCTAGAAGAAATAATATATATATAAAATTTTATCATTATTACTATTTTTTCATCAAATAAAAAAACGACAGGTTGAAGAAACAAGCCTTTTTAAAAAGAATAAAAATCTTGAAAATAAAACTTTACGAAGTAGTTTAGCATAATCTTATTATTTCTAGAAGAAATAAAAAAACTAATATATATATATATATATATATATATATATGAGAGAGAGAGAGAGAGAGAAAAAAATGAACTACTTATTAATATTTGTAAAACATTTGTCCATCAAATCAATGTCATGTGGCGCAACTTATAAATTAAAAATTCATTATACTTATAAAAATACATACTTTTTTCAAAATAATAAGTGTGTGTGCTCAAAACGAACGGAAAATGTTCATAAATACTATAATCATATATAAACAATACTGAAATAACACTGGTAAGGTAAATATATAATTTTTCTTTTTGATGGTTGCACCAAATGACATTTAATTTTCAATGTTTCTTGAAAATGGTATAAAAGTTTTGCAAAACCGTATGAAACCTGCAAACAAAAAGGACATTTTTAAGAACTTACCACATGTGTTTTAAACTAGATTATGGAAAGATTCTTATATTTCATTCACGCAAGTCAAGTGTAAGCTAAACCGAAATGTTACAATAAAATGTGTAGGTCTCCTTGGTGTGCCAGTTTCCACCGGATAACAGACGTCTTGGCATTCATGAATTTCTCATGGCCAGATCAAAAGCCTTACAGATTTAATTTCGCCTACGTGTCACCCAGCCATCCTCGTGGAGACCACAAGAAAGAGATTAGTACAGCCGCCCTCGCTGTGGCCTATCATAGATGTGTGTGCACTGTACGGCCCAAAAAGAATCTCCTGGTAGGAAACATTTTCAAGGCAACTGATATCAGTGCACTCTATAATCTCCAGAACTGGTCAACGCTCCAACCTGGCACAAAGAAAGACATAATTCCAGACTTTCTCAACTGCTAGATATATCAGTGCCGCATTAAATATGTTGTATATGCGTATTCATTTCATGATTACAAAAAGCAGTGAATTGTGAAAGAAAGCAGCCATTGTGTGCTTTGTGTAAGACCACAACAGTGGCTTAAAGTTCTGAGCTCTTGCCCGGACTGAGCTCGATTCAACCCGCTAAGAATCTTGCCAGCTGCTGTGCCAAGTGAAACAAACCACCTTACAGATAAAAAGAGTCTATTTCAGCCCCTCTATTGTACAGTGAATTACAGGGATGTTTTTGTTTTCCCCCTCCTCTGTCCTCTTTGTCAAACCTGTCTTTGATCCAGGACATGGGGTTCTTTGCGAGCATTTCCACAACTTTCATGAAGCCATTTTTAGCGATTTCATTGTTCTAGTTTTGTTGTTTTTGTGACAAGTTTTTTTTATAAGTGTTAAGTAATAGATCTCCGCCGTGGGATGGGAAGTCGAATCGTCATGGCAGTTTGTGTGAAATGTACGAAGATTGAATCAACAGAGCGCTCCATGTTCCAACTTTCTTCACTGTCATTGCATCAGCATTTGGTTTTGATAGCTGTTGCTGCAACTCAAG
Organism: Mylopharyngodon piceus; assembly: GCA_039654765.1. Lineage (NCBI taxonomy): Eukaryota > Metazoa > Chordata > Actinopteri > Cypriniformes > Xenocyprididae > Mylopharyngodon > Mylopharyngodon piceus. The sequence goes on from CM077461.1 coordinate 21,332,122, forward strand.
GCTTAGTTGTGACCTTGTTTGTGCTTGTGTTTCCAAATCATTTCTGTTAGACATCACTGTAAACGTCACCAGTAAGAATGATGACATAGGTAAAGAACTGCATGAAACATCAACAGTGTACTACAGTACTACTGCTGGCTCAGACATGACATGACATGACCATGTAACCTGATGAGCTAGCAGGAGTGCTTTGGAATCAGACAGCTCCGATAAGGAGTCGAGCGGGCCAATAAGATACTGAAGGGTTCACACAGAACATTGTGGATGTTGTTGGGAGAGTGCAACAGTCAGTTTACATGTGCAGTTATAATTGAGCTACAGCAGGTTTTTGTGTAGTCAAGCTGAAGTCTAAAGAATACAATGACAATTTAAAGGGATAGTTCACTCAAAAATGAAAATTACCCCATGATTTACTCATTCTCAGGCCATCCTTGGTGTATATGACTTTCTTCTTTCAGCCAAACACAATCAGAGTTATATTTAAAAATGAAAAAAAATCCTGGCAAGAAATTAATACATTTATTCAGCAAGTATGCATTAAATTGATTTGAAAGTAACAGTGAGGATATTTATAATATTACAATACAATATATTTTTACGGAGCCCCGCACATGACATGCAGGAAAAAAATAGTAGGCTAAATCGTGAGCATCATTTAGTAAATCGAGGGAACGAATTAGTAAATCGTGAGCATCATTTAGTAAATCGAGGGAACGAATTAGTAAAATGTGCACACGATTTAGCAAATCGAGGGAGCGAATTTGTAAATCGTGAGCATGATTTAGTAAATCGAGGGAACTAATTAGTAAATTGTGCGCACGATTTAGCAAATCGAGGGAACGAATTAGTAAATCATGAGCATGATTTAGTAAATCGAGGGAACGAATTAGTAAATCGTGAGCACGATTTAGTAAATCGAGGGAACGAATTAATAAATTGTGTGCACGATTTAGCAAATCCAGGGAATGAATTAGTAAATTGTGTACGCGATTTAGCAAATCGAGGGAACGAATTAGTAAATCAGGAGCACGATTTAGTAAATCGAGGGAACGAATTAGTAAATCATGAGCATGATTTAGTAAATCGAGGGAACTGATTAGTAAATTGTGTGCACGATTTAGCAAATCCAGGGAATGAATTAGTAAATTGTGAGCATGATTTAGCAAATCGAGGGAACGAATAAGTAAATCGTGAGCACGATTTAGCAAATCCAGAGAATGAATTAGTAAATTGTGAGCATGAGTTAGTAAATCGAGGGAACGAATTAGTAAATTGTGCGCACGATTTAGCAAATCCAGGGAACGAATTAGTAAATTGTGCGCACGATTTAGCAAATCCAGGGAACGAATTAGTAAATCGTGAGCACGATTTAGCAAATCCAGGGAACGAATTAGTAAATCGTGAGCACGATTTAGTAAATCGAGGAAACAAATTAGTAAATCGTGAGCATGATTTAGTAAATCGAGGGAACAAATTAGTAAATTGTGCGCACAATTTACTTTTTTTCCCTGCATGTCATGTGCGGGGCTCAGTACATTTTAAATAAATGCTGCTCTTTTGAACTTTGTTTATAGAATCTTGAAAAAATGTATGACTGTTTCCACAAACACATTAAGCAGCACAACCGTTTTCAACATTGATAATAATAAGAAATGTTTCTGAATGTAATAATATTTCACAATATGAATGGTGAGCATAAGAGACTTCTTACTGATCCCAAATTTTTGAATGGTAGTGTGTTATTTTTAAAACTTCTTTCATTATTGTTCACTTTTGTTGTTTTGTCATATCAGATACAGATTTGGTTGTAGACGAAACTTCCACATTCATATAATGAAGTCTGTTGCCTGACCTTTCCTTTAGGAATACTTCTTTACTGGATCAGTGTATAATAGATTCCATTTTTACATCCGGCTGTAACCGACTATTTAATTAGAGGGCAGAAATCTGGAGAGTTGGGACACAGAACTCCTCTGAAAATTCTGAGCAACTTTGTAATGGCGGTAGGAATTCAGAGAATCACAAAATGGCACATTCACTGAGATTTGGTAATAAGGTGTGATGAACACAATGTTAAGTTAGGCAGGAAAAAAAAGAAAAATTAGACCTGTCCTGACTAGACCGGTTAGATCAAACCTAGGCGTACTGGCTTGTGCAATTACTCTCACACGCCCAAATGTGTCTAATTCTTCCTTCCTGTTTTATGTGCTCTTCCAGACATATAAGTAACAGAGTGCTTCTGGGAACCAGCACAAACAAGAACCTTTCCAGATTTGTCAACTCATTTCGCATTAACCATGGTGGACAAAATGGTCTCTTTTGGACACGCGCTGCTGCGTCGTCGTGCTCTGGACTGCTCTGGGGAGGAAACGCGGTTTGCTCGGTGTCTGTCCACTCTAGATCTGGTGGCGCTCGGGGTGGGCTCCACACTTGGAGCTGGAGTGTATGTTCTGGCTGGAGAGGTTGCGAGAGAGAAGGCGGGTCCTGCTATCGTCTTATGCTTCCTTGTGGCCGCACTTTCCTCCATGCTGGCTGGACTGTGCTATGCAGAATTCGGCGCACGAGTCCCTAAGACAGGGTCTGCTTACTTGTACAGCTATGTAACAGTGGGAGAAATCTGGGCCTTCATCACTGGTTGGAACCTCATCCTCTCTTATGTTATAGGTAAGTGTACTCTACTAGTTGATGATCATTTTAAAGAAATCCACTGTAACTGAAATACAAAAACTGGTTCTTGTTTTCAGGTACAGCTAGTGTGGCGCGAGCTTGGAGCTCTACGTTCGATAACTTAATCGAGCAGAAGATCTCTAACTTCTTCAGGGCATCCATGGCTATGAAGGTTCCTGGGAAGGTTCTTGCAGAATATCCGGACCTATTTGCCCTCATTCTCATCCTGCTACTGACTGGTGAGAAATTTAAAAATAGAAATTATCATTTAAATGAGGTATATAATAGGGTTGTGACAATACCCTCATGTCACAATTCGATACATATCACGATACTGAACTCACGATACAATATTATTGCGATACTCCAAGACATATGGTAAAAGGATAACAAAAAATGTTGATTAAAATGCTAAATTTGGTATTACATTGGGAGTGGAAATGAATAGGCTTGGACTTGGTGCTGGTAACCCAATGCACAGGACAATGGTGACACCAGAATAAAAATATTCATGATTCTAACGCTGAAACACAGATTTATTTTAGATGAATATGTTTCACTCTGTCACTGACTAGATATATTTAAAATAATGTAGGCCACTTTTTACTGGTAACATAAGACATTTGGCATTATCAGGACCTACAAATATTCCCCTTTGCATTATACATTATATTCAGTTATTATAGGTTTATTAGGAATATACCAATATTAAAATTCTGGCTAAAACTAAGCCAAAACTTATTTTTATAGCTGATAACCAATAAATCAATGATTGAAATGCTATACTATTTTGTGTGAAAAAATAAAAAGTAAATTAAGGAATCGCAGCAATATGGATATTTAATTTGGAGGTTAGCTAAGGATTACATTTAACATTGTTATTAAATTATTAAATTAAAGATATAAAAAAAATATTTATATATTGGCTGATACAGATTAAAAAAAAACTCTAAAATTTGCAGATAACTGAAATGGTACTGATATATTGTGCATCCCTAGTTTTTATCAGGTAATACATTTAAATAATTAAAAAATAATAATGGTGGCCTGATGATGATTTATCCCTAAATAATAGTTTAATTAGTATATATCTATATCCCTCTATACATGTGAGTGAAGAACAAACTGAAATGTATATTATTAAATAAGAGATTTCTGATTTTGATGTGTGATTTACTCCTCAGGACTGCTTGCTTTTGGTGTAAGTGAGTCTGCTCTGGTGAACAAGATCTTCACTGGGATCAACCTGATTGTGCTGGGCTTTGTCATCATCTCTGGCTTTGTCAAGGGCAACACAGCAAACTGGAACCTCACATATGAAGACTTTGTCAATGATACAAATATCACCGAACCAGAGTAAGTTTGCCATGACAAAATCCAGCTCAACGTTTCAGCCACAAGCTGCTTTTAAAGTGGAGCAAATGAGGATCTCTTAAAGTTGTGAGGTGGGTAATGTGATTTTCTTCTGCAAGATTTGACAAATCTCTTCTGCTCTCACAGACGGGTAGAAAGCACATTTGGAAGTGGAGGTTTCGCTCCGTTCGGCTTCAGTGGCATCTTATCTGGTGCAGCCACCTGTTTCTACGCCTTTGTTGGCTTTGATTGCATTGCTACCACAAGTACGTCTCATAAATGTTGCAGTTACAGAGCACAAATACTGATTGCTGAACATTTTGTTTTTGTTTGTTCTAAAACCATCTGCGTGGTGAGTCATAAATGTATGTGGGTCACTTTAACCTTATTTTTTCCGGTAGGTGAAGAAGCCAAGAACCCGATGCGCTCCATCCCCGTGGGCATTGTGGCCTCTCTGCTTATTTGCTTCTTTGCTTACTTCGGTGTGTCAGCTGCTCTTACGCTCATGATGCCCTATTACAAACTCAACACCCAGAGTCCCCTGCCCGAGGCCTTCAGTTACGTGGGCTGGGCACCGGCACGCTATATTGTAGCTGTGGGTTCACTCTGTGCCCTCTCGACAAGGTAAATCAAGGGCTTTACTGTGTCTAGTAATGTTTTTGTTCAATATTTTCTATTTATCTGAATCTGTGTGTTTTTTTTTTTTTATCGTAGTTTGTTGGGCTCCATGTTCCCCATGCCTCGAGTGATCTACGCTATGGCAGAGGACGGGCTGCTCTTCCGTTTCCTTTCCAGGATGAACAAGAGAACCAAAACTCCACTGCTGGCGACTGTTGTGTCTGGAATAGTGGCATGTGAGCGATGTTCTTTGTTTGTTTGTGTTACAGAATGTCCTAACTTTGTGTCCCATAATTTTTGTCAAATGTGAAACAAACAACAACAGACAATCAGAACATACTTGTTTATTTAAAGGGTTAGTTCATCCAAAAATGAAATTTCTGTCATTAATTACTCATCCTCATGTCGTTCCAAACCCATGAGACCTTCGTTCATCTTCGGAACACAAATTAAGATTTTTTTGATGAAATCCAAGATTTTTTTTTATCCTCAATAGAAAGCAACGTAATTACCATCATTCAAGGTCCAGAAAGGTATTAAAGACATCGTTAAAATAGTCAACGTGACTACAGTGGTTCAACCTTAATGTTATGAAGCGACGAGAATACTTTTTGTGCACAAAAACAAAACAAAAATAACGACTTTATTCAACAATTTCTTCTCTACGCTGTCAGTCTCCTACACAGTTGATGCAGTGAACGCGCTTCCGTGTTTACGTCAGAATGCCTGCTCAGTATTGGCCGGGTCCTGCGTCAGCATCACACGCATGCGTCGTGCAGCCAATACTGAGTCGGCGTTCTGACGTAGAACCGGGAAACGCTGCAACGGAAATAGCATAGGAGACTGACAGGGTAGAGACGAATTTGTTGAATAAAGTCATTATTTTTGTTTTGTTGTTGCTTTCTATTGAGGATAAAAAAACACTTGGATTTCAAAAAAAAAATCTTAATTTGTGTTCTGAAGATGAACGAAGGTCTTGCGGGTTTGGAACGACATGAGGGTGAGTAATTAATGACAGAAATTTCATTTTTGGGTTAACTAACCCTTCATATACAGTTTTGTGGATTTTGGACCAATGAGATTTCATTGTGGGCGGGGCCATCCAGTGCAACGCTACAGAAATGAAAACAAACAACTGACCGAGTTGTTGTTGTTGTGGCTCCTACTGATTAAAATCTCAGATTTACTTGGTAGCAATAGCATTTATTGCATCTGGTTAGGATGTGGCGTTTGACCTCTTAAAGTTGGTGGATGATGTTATGTAAGATTTGATATGTTATAGCTTGATAAGATTTCAAATTTGTTTGTTTTGTCTTCTTTTAGCTCTCATGGCGTTTCTGTTTGATTTGGCTGCACTGGTTGACCTCATGTCTATAGGGACATTGCTTGCATACTCTCTGGTCGCCGTGTGTGTCCTCATTCTTAGGTATGTTAAAACCTGCACCACAAATACTAAACACTGGGTCTACTACTATCTACTGCCTACATTTTTTAGAGAGGTCATACCGTAAACTTTTTTTTCCGTGAATATATAATGTTAAATCCAAATCATAATTTAGTTTTACATGACTATTTTCCACTCTAAGAATGTTTTTGGTATGGTTAAGACTCCTATATGTTACGATTGGCTAATTTTTTGTACATTACTGTTCAAAAGTTTGGGGTCGGAGAAGTCTCTTATGCTCACCAAGGCAGGATTTAGCTAATCAAAAATACAGTAAAAACAGTATTATTGTGAAAATATTACAATTTAAAATAACTCTTTTCTATTTTAAAATGCAATTTATTCCTGTGATAAAAGCTGAATTTTCAGCAGAAATCATTCTAATATGCTGATTTGGTGCTCCGGAAACTTTTCTTATTATTTTCAATGTTGAAAACAGTTGTGCTGCTTAATATTTTTGGTATTACTGTGATATTTTTTCAGGATTCTGTGATGAATAGAAAGTTCAAAAGAACAGCATTTATTTGAAATAGAAATCTTTTGTAACCTTATAAATGTCTTTACTGTCACTTGATCAGTTTAATGCATTCTTGCTGAATAAAAGTATTTCTTTCTTTCAAAAAATCTTACCGATTTCAAACATTTGAATGTTACTATGTAAAATGATTAACAATGCTGCATTTTTTGCTGCAGGTCAACTATGTAGTTTGACTCACTGCCAATCTTTATGCCACTAGATATCAGCCAGGCAACCTGAGCTCTTCCAGTCAGACAGAGAAACTGGTGGAACTGGTCGGTGGCGAGAAAGTGGCCGTATGTGGAGACAGTGGAGATGAATATGGCATAGATCTGGATGACAGTCCCCGCAAAGAGAAATTCTCCATGAAACTCCTCCTGGTTCCCTCCAAGGACTCGCCAACAGAAATGTCGGGAACTATTGTCTACGGCACAACTGCTGTTATCTGTGAGTAAAGATTTTGCTTGTCACTTTTTGATAAATCTAGCTAATTTTAAAGTGATAGTTGACCCAAACATTTAAAAAAAATGTGAACTATAAACGTGTGAGTTAGGGAGTTTGTCTAAATAAATAAAATAAAACTTTAAAAACTTAAAACCAGTCATTTTATGTGCTACAAGTGGATTGAAGCATCACGACATTACAGTATGATGGATATTCATTTTGAGATTTGCTAAAGATTACATTTAAGTGTTATTAAATTAGTGTTTTTAAATATTAACTTGAGTGAGCGTTAAATGATGGAAAATGATAGTGTATTTACACTCTACATCGACCCCGTTTCTACATGTCTGTGTTATTTGTATTTATCTGATTTAGTGCTGTAGTTGGCAATGATTTGGCTGATCAGGAATCAGCTGATTATGGACTAATTCCAATATCCTCTTTTCTGCGTAGCTGTGCTGATCACCAAACTGTGTGCGGTTTTGGCTCTGCGTCTGGAAGCCATCGTGAATCTCGAGATTGTGTGGGTGGCGACGTGTGTCATTCTGGTCCTGCTGTGCATCCTGTGTGTCATTGTGATCTGTAGGCAGCCTGAGAGCAAGGAAGCTCTCACCTTCAAGGTACCAGATGTCCTTGTTATTGAATTTGCCTTTTTATAATGCTATAAATCTTTGCCCAGGCTTGAACGTAAGCACTGAAGTGATGTAAAAGGAAATGCGCAATTAGAACACAAATACTCAGACTTAAAGGGAGAGTTCACTCAAAAATGAGGGTTTTGTCAGCATTTATTCACCCTCATGTCATTCAAAACCTGTATGAATTTCTTTGTTCAGCTGAACACAAAGGAAGATATTTGGAAGAATGTTTGTAGCCAAACAGATCTCACCCCCCATTGACTACCATAGTATTTATTTTTCCTACTGTTTGGTTACTGACATTTTTCCAAATATCTTCCTTTATGTTCAGCTGAACAAAGAAATTCATACAGGTTTGGAACTACTTGAGGGTAAGTAAATGATGACAGAATTTTCATTTTTGGGTGAACTAACCCTTTAAGCAGCGAAAGAGATACTTTTCCCTAGGCGGATATCTCTGTGCACGCTCAGACGGGGCGGAAAGCGCATAAGCAAAGTAGCCTATACTGTGGGCTTCAAATACGCGCCAAAACGGTCAAATAGCATACACACAAAAATGTCAAAATGCCGTTTTGATGTAAACACAGTCGGTTATGTCTTAAATAAATGTAAACAGTTGAGAAAGAAAATGCGTGTGTAACAGCATATTGGATCTGTGCAGCTCTTAAAGTGACAGCAGCCTAATAAACCTGCTGCAGTCATTAATGTTAATCAAACAACAAAAGACAAAGGTAAAATCACTCACTGCTCTTGAATGAATAACTTTTGTAGTTTTAATAAGGATTAGTCTATATTTAATGTATACAGCAGTGTTATTTTACATTTGATTACTTTATTAAATTTCTGTTATAGGCTATTACTTCTCTGAGTTACTACTGAATACTACTGTTGCATCTTCCTGTAAAACCTAAAGCACTGTTTATTTAATTTGTATATTTTTTCTTTTGTATTTATTTGTTGGTTTTTTTTGTAATTAGTTTCTTTGTTCTTATTGTATTGCTGAGTGTTTACTTGTCTTCTGTAACTGTTTTGAGGACATTTACTTACATTAGTTAACCTAGTATTAGTTTTTGTTGAAGCATCAATAATTGTGAAATTTCACTGATATGTAAAATTACTCATATCATGAAATAAGACTGATCAAATCACCCACCAATAATCGTATTAAATAATCGTGATTTCAATATTGACCAAAATAATCGTGATTATGATTTTTGCCATAATCGAGCAACCCAAGTTCAAATTGTTAATAAAGATTTTGTAAAATAAATCCATATGAATCTAGAAGTCTTCTGAAGAGACACGATCGCTTTATATGGTGATCAGATTTAATTTAGTCTTTTATTCACATATAAACAGTCTCAGCCAACATACATAGAGCACTCAGATATGGTAAAAGGACGCTCAACCGTACTTGCTTGACACGCAAGAATAAACCTCATTGGTTCTCGCGCATCAAGCAAGCATGCTTGAGCTTCCATTTACCATATTTGAGTGCTCTATGTACATTAGCTGATCAATCTTCATTTGTGTTTCGAAAATGAACGAAGGTCTTATGGGTTTGGAACCACATGAAGGTGATTAATTGATGGAATTTTAAACTTTGGGTGAACTATCTCTTTAAATCTTAATCTTCCTGTGTGCAGGTGCCTCTGTTACCTTGGCTGCCTCTATTCAGTATCTTTGTCAACATCTATCTCATGATGCAGCTGGACGCGGCCACCTGGTGCCGCTTCACCGTGTGGATGGGCATTGGTGAGTACATCTGTTCATTTTGCTTGTGGTTGCGATAGCGCCCTGTTTGTTTCCTTCATTCCAAACCTCCCATTTCTTCTCTCGTGTCCATTCCCAGGTTTCGCAATCTACTTCGGCTATGGTATCCGGAACAGCACCGAGGCCACGAACAGCTCCCTCCGAAAATACGAGCCACCCCTTCAGAACAAAAGCCCCATATATCTAGGCGGTGAGGAGAGTGAAGTGGAGGGCATTTCTCCCTGATAGGGAGAGAGAACGACGGGCATATTGCCCTACATGTTTTCGTTTTAAGTCTGCAGATTTGATGTGAAAATCACGGCTCATTTATTGAAGAGACTGCCCCAAACATCTCAATTGGGAAAAAAAAGGATTTCTCATCCTCTCAAAATGATCAGGTTCCTCAACCTAAGAGTTTTCCGTTAGAGGTCATCGTGCAGCTTTGGCCTTTCAGTACTGTAGATGCTGGTTTAAATGTCCCTGTGGCTGCTGCTGTAATCACTAGTACTGTAATGGCCATATTGTCTGGCGGACAATGAACTGACTGTGTACAGGGTATTTTGTTTTCATCATTGAGCTCCAAGCGCATTGTTTGTGCTCTAAAGCATTTGGATTCTGAATCCAAAATGGTCTCCTTCTGCCTCCTGGTTTTTCAGCATGAGGTTGTGAATTACAACAGGGACCCCTAGTGTTCACCGTGCAGAATGTGAAAATGGCAATACCATGAGACAGTATTGGTGGTTGTTGGTTACTGTCAGACAGAATAATTGAAGAATTGAAACTGAAAAAAACTGAAGAGCTTTTAGACATTTTGGCTTGGCTAAAATCCCATGTGTGTGAGAGATGACTGAAAGAGTGCATGGATAGGAAAAACGTTTCCATTTCCTAAGAATGACAGTGAGGTATTAGCCCCGCTGCATGTTGGGATAATGATATTGGGTATATTGTTGTGGTATAAAATTATAGTTTTTTAAAGTGCGTGTGAGAGTTTTGAATGGACCATACGAGGTTGCACCATAAAATGTTCAGTTTTACAAAATACTAAATTATTTTTGGGGAAAAACTGTTTTATATGAACATGTATAGTTTACCCATCCATCCAACTTCCTTAAACTTGATGATTTTACTTAAGCAAACTGTATAACAGTTATTGTTTTTCCAGACGATGCTTATGAAAAGTTACTTGATAACTGCTGTTTCTGCCAAAACTACTTGCACTGCCGTTCAAAAGTTTGGGGTCCGTATGATTATTACTTTTTAAGAAGAAGAAATTAATACTTTTATTCTGCAAAAAAATTGTTTTCAACATAGATCATAATAAATGTTTCTTGAGCATCAAATCAGCATATTAAAATGAATTCTGAAGGATCATGTGACACTGAAGACTGGAGTAATGATGAAAATTCAGCTTTGTGTCACAGGAGTACAATATATTCAAATAGAAAAGTTCTTTTGAATTATTATAATAATATTTCACAATTTACTGATCAAATAAATGCGGCCTTTATGAGCATAAGAGACTACTTTCAAGAACATTAAAAAATCTCCAAACTTTTGAATGTTAGTGTATCTACGGTTATCCTTACCAACTAGTACATTGATAGAAACCGCCATGACTTGAAAGATTCTGAAAGCTACTTATATTGTTTGAAGGACATCCCATAATAATCTTTTATTTTGAACAGTATTAGCTGTAATATTTGAGCAGAAACTATGGTTACTGTGCTAAACTTGTTAGTAACGTTAGTCTAACTCACAGGTCAAGGGTTAAACCTAAACTTGACTGAAGACCTAAAGAAACAGGGCTTTCTTTCATATCTGAAGGTGTAGATATATATACTTGAGAAATAAGTGTCACTATTTTTCACCAGATTTTTTTTTTTTTTTGGGGGTTTCCATTGAAACTTGTTCTTGGCAGCTTGGCTGTTGAGCTCATGTATCTTTATCTATTTTTGTTCTTTATTGTAGAGAGTTTGTAATGTAGTGGAATACTAGTTTACCGTTGCTCAATCAAACTTGTCAATTATCTTGTGCACCTATCATACCTTTTTGATATTTTATAGTTTGCATATTTTATCCATTCTGGATGCTGAAATTCAGCTCCTTTTTTCAGCCGTTTTTGGTTGGTTGTGCAAAAAATTTTTTGTGTAACCTAAATGTATTCAGATAATCAGAGAGCAAAGGAGGTTTGCCTACAGGACAGAATAATAGAATAGAAGTTGTTTAAAACCACTATTATTTGTAAACACATTTTTGTCTTTATTATATTAACATTCTGACTTGATTAGAAGCATATTTTTGTATAGCTTTACTATTATATTTGTGTTTCACAATCAACTGAAAACGGTTTTGTTTACATGTACTGTACCAGACATGTAAAGTTTAGCATGTAAACGTGTCCGATGATGCATTGTTGTCTGATCCCAGGCATTTCAGTTTTGATTCAATTTGGAAACATATGTTTCCTGTAGATCAGTGCCTGAAGTTTCAAATGTACCTCAAAGATGGTTGGTAGATATCAACATATACCAAGTCATTTGCCTTTGAGATCCACCTGTAGTGTTACATGTGTTTGTTTATCAGTATATGAATATATATATTTTATTTGTCCTTGTTTTTTTTAAAACTGTAAATATTCACGCCATGTACAAAGAAAATGAGCTGTATTATAAAGATTCTGTTGTATGTTTTTCTTTTTTTTTCTTCTTTTTTTTTAAATAAAATGTTTCACAAAACAACTGAGGCTGTTCGTTGTGGCTTTAAAGCAAAAGGAAATCATTTTTAGACACAAAATCTTTTGTGTCACACATTTTATTGATAGTTCATCTCATCTCTCCCACAGGATCAATAAATACACAGTTAATAGTCATTTCAGTTGGCTAAATGACATTGTATTAGTCTGTAAGTCAAAAAATGTACATTTTCTCAGCAGCTACTAACCTCAAGTGACAGGCAACAGTTATGAAAGAGTGAACTTTATTAGGAAGAACCTAACCAGAAAAAATTCGGATATGATTTATCAGTGCTTTACAAATAAGTATGTTGTAAGTAAAGTCCCTGGAAAAGTGTCTAAGGATACCATGACCCACTTTAAATGAGAAAAAGGTGGGAAACTTAAATGTGGCTCTCTATAATTGCATGTTTTCTGGAAGGTTTACAGATGATCTCAGAGATTTGAATGTAGCCATTCAAAATGCTTTAATTTTTTTAGTCTTTAACTTTACGTATTGAATCATTTAATGTTTTAAAAATCACGAGGGTGCATCCTGAAGGAAACAAAGAACTTTCACATTCCCTGTGATTGTTATGACCTCTGCAGGCGAAATCTGTCATCTTCTCCTTGTCAGGCAATAAGGTTTGATGATAAGGAACAGAATTTCTCCCCCTACTGTTTAAAGGGTTAGTTCACCCAAAAATGAAATTTCTGTCATTAATTACTCACCCTCGTGTCGTTCCACACCCGTAAGACCTTCGTTCATCTTCAGAACACAAATGAAGATATTTTTGATGAAATCCGAGAGTTTTTTTTATCCCCCATAGAAAGCAACGTAATTATCACATTCAAGGTCCAGAGAAGTAGTAAAGACATCATTAAAATAGTCAACGTGACTACAGTGGTTCAACCTTAATGTTTTCTTTTGTGTACAACATCAGAATCCTGCGTTAGCATCACACGCATGTGTCATGGTGCTCACGTCAACAGCGTCGGCCAATACTGAGTCGGCGTTTGGATGTAAACACGGAAGCGCTGAAAACAGTGTAGGAGAATGACGGGAGAGACGAAATTGTTGAATAAAGTTGTTATTTTTGTTTTGTTTTTGTGCACAAAAAGTATTGTCAAATAAAAATAAAACCAAATAAAAACTCAAATAAAAAAACCTCGGATTTCATCAAAAATATCTTAATTTGTGTTCTGAAGATGAACGAAGGTCTTATGGATGTTGAACAACATGAGGGTGAGTAATTAATGACAAAAATTAAATTTTTGGGTGAACTAACCCTTTAATTTTTGAAATCAGAGTTCCCAAATAAACAACCAATATACTACCATTCAAGTTTGGGGTCAGTAAGAAGTCTCTCATGCTCACCAAGGCTGCATTTAATTGATCAAAAATACATTACGAATGGTAATTGTGAAATACTATTACAATTTAAAATAACTGTTTTCTGTTTTAATATATTTTAAACTGTAATTTATTCCTGTGATGGCAAAGCTGAATTTTCAGCATCATATGATCCTTCAGAAATCAGTCTAATATGATGATTTGCTGCTCAAGAAACAGTTCTTATTATTATCAATGTTGAAAACAGTTGTGCTGCTTAATATTTTTGTGGAAACCATGATGCAGTTTTTCAGGATTCTCTAATGAATAGAAGATTCAAAAGAGCAGCATTTGTTTGAAATAGAAATCTTTTGTAACATTATAAATGGCTTTACTGTGACTTTTGATCAGTTTAATGCATCACTGATGAATAACATTATTTAAAAAAAAAAAAAAGATTTACAGGAAATTATTAATGGTATCTTTAGTGAACACATTAAGGGCTATTTAGTCCAGTGCGATGTTTGGATTGGTGTGGTCCTCCTGTACATGCTCTCAAATGATCCATCATTACCAGCTAAACGTTTGGTGTAAACATTGGGTCCGTCTTTGCTCCAAAGGATCTGTGTGTTTTTGCAATCTTTTACTCAAACAGTTCTCACAACTCAGTTCCCCAAGTTCCATCTTCCTAGGTGGACTGAGAAGACTCGCCAAAGCTCCAGTTAATTCACATTTGCTTATCTTGAAGTCATTATTTGAACTGACTTTTAAGAGAACTTTATTGGAAGTAACTATGAAAGCAGAAAACATTGATTGAGGGGATGAGAGTATTTGTGGGGTTGCAGTAGTGGGAATGTCAAGCTAAGGGAGAACGACGGCACTGGTTTTGCAGTGAAGGAGCATGATACGCCGACAGGAGTCACTTGATCAACAGAGGCAGCGGCGGTCACTCTTGGTCACCTCCTCGGATGAATGCACCACGTTGGGCACAAAACCGCTCTTGACACCCTCCCAGCCCTCCTGGATGGTGATGTCACCACATTTGACCAGCTCGAAGATGTCGCGCGTCAGCTCCGTGAAAGCCCTCTCTACGTTTATGGCGTCGCGGGCCGAGGTCTCCACGTAGCGCATGCCGTAAGCTGCTGCCAGTTTCTCTGCCTCCTGCTGGCTCACCTGCCGCTGCTGCTCCAGGTCACACTTGTGGCCGACCAGTAAGAAGACGATGCTGTGAGGCTGCACGTGACTGCGCGCTTCCTCCAGCCACTCGTGGACATTTTGGAAGGAGCGCCGGTTGGTGATGTCGAAAAGCAAAAGGCCACCCACTGAATTACGATAATAAGCCCTTGTGATAGATCTAGATCACATACAGAGGAGAAGAGTAGACGATATAAGACAGGTGGAAGAACACGTTGTACATTACAAGAGGAAAAAAAGCATAAGCACATACAAAAGTATAAACTGATTTATTAAATAATATTAACCTAGCACGTAAACACTTAATAGGAATTCTATGAAAGCCTGTTTCCACCACAGAATAAAAAATAAAAAAGGAAATTGAGACTTTTTTTTCACAATTCTGGCTTTTTTTCCCTCAGAATTGCATGTTATAAAGTCGCAATTGTGAGTTATAAAGTCAGAATTGTGAGATATAAACTCACAATTCTGAGAAAAGAAGTCAGAATGAGTGATAAAGTCAGAATTGCGAGATATAACTTGCAATTTAGAGAAAAAAAGGTCAGAATTGCGAGTTCTTTATATCTTTATATCATAAAATTCTGACTTTATAACTCGCAACTGCAAGTTAATATCTCGCAATTTTGAGAAAAAAGTCAGTATTGTGAGATAAAAAGTCGCAATTATCTTTTAAATTGTTTTATTTTGTGGCGGAAACAAGCTTTCATAGAATTCTGCAAATAACCTGTAAGAAAGATATTACAGAAAAATCATTACAGCCTCAAATTCTGGAAATTAGTGACTGGTTTGGAATAGTATATGAAATACACATGATGGGAAGACTAATGATGAATCTTTGTTTACAGTCGGAGAAATTATGGTTATGGGCAGAATGAGTGGATTATATTCTTCCCCTGAGAATAGGGGCCTCTTTTATAAAGACACAAGTAGAATAATCCTAAAGGTGAACATAAGACAGTTTCTGAAATCTTACTATGATTGATTTATAAAACATCCATACACACAAAAAATGTTCCTAATTGCATCCCACTTTATAATTCACGTTATAAATAAACCTTAAATTCAAGTGCAATGTGAACATGTCACATTCAAGGCAACGTTGAACAGAAGAAGGGATTAGCAGCAGTTTTTTAATCCAAATAAACAACACAATACAGGAAGCACAGGAGTAACACAGGACAGCGTAACATCTCGTACATAAACAATAGAAAAAAAAGAAACTGAAACAGGTGAGTAACTAAACTATGACAACAGATTATGGAAACTATGGAAACTAACAAGGAACTAGAACACAGGCAAACGGGAACAGAGAAAACCAAACTAAGGGTATGTTTACATGACAACAATGTACTAAAAACGGAACAGTTTTTCCTTTGCATTTTTCGTGTACAGATGACAACGCTGTCAAAAAAAGATCCCCCAAAATGCATAAAAAGTTTTCAGTTTTTAGTCAAAAACAGTGTCGTGTAAACGGCCCCAAAAACATAATCAAACTGAACAGAACTAAACATAAGCCCATCAATTCCACCTACGCCCACAAATATCCCTTTATGGTTCAGAAGAAATATGTTACTCATCATCATGGGCAAGCATATATGTATATGTATAATTATTATTATTATATTTCAGTGACATAATTATCACAAAGCAGTTCCTCATTTGCACATACATAATATTTATGTATTTTGTTATTGTCTATTTATCTTTACATTTTAATAAACAATGTTGGATTATTTTAATTATTGGTATATGAGCGCAAAAAGTTTGTACGCATGCTCTTCAGTTGGTGTATGCACCATTTCATGTCAGTTTTTGCCTTTATAAATCCTGATTTGTTACTCACTTTTGACGTAGGATGAAATCCACTGAATTTAGGATCAAATCCTACAATTTTATAAATGAGGCCCCAGATCTAGTATAGGAATTTTACTAACTACAAAAAAGGTTTGGGTGTGAATAAAGGTTATGAAAAGAAAAGTGATGAAAAAGATGACAGTTTAAAGAGTCAAAAAAGAAAAAAAATCCAAATTGGAAACAAAATTACTTTGTGAATCAAGCATATCATCCTCTATTTATCTATTTAGTTCATGAACTAAGAAAAGTGTAATAAGAAGTATAATAGTACATATGGAAAATACTTATTTAGTAATAAATGCATAACTGCAACTGGTATTGACCACAAAAAGACTGCATTACGATTACAGCTACTATTATTTACTTTTAATCATTACAATCAAAATTGATATCAATAAAAACATGCTAGTTATATAACTAGCATGTTTTTATTGATATCAATTTTGATTGTAATGATTAATGGGGGGTTTTATTAAAAATTTAACATCTCAAAATTAACTTCCTTCTTAAGCAATAGAATGTTTCCTATTGAAAAAGGGAGTTGGGACAGGACATAAATAGCTTTTGCCTTTTAAAAATAGCCAATAGTTTTTAGTTGGTTGCAGGGGGAGGGGCATTCTCATTTGTGAGAGTATTTGATTGGTCAAAATTTTGTTTAGTGCAGGATGAGTCATCAATATTTTTGGGGTTGTTTCCCTGGAAGAGGAAGACTGTAAATTTTAAATGCATTTATCAAAAAAAAAAAAAAAAAAAAGATTTTTGCCAATGTTTAGATGTACACTAGCATATAAATAGCCTCAACGCTAACAAACATCGACTAAAAGCCACACATATCCATTTTGATTTCTTTAAAAAATTAGGAAGTGCCCGTAGCTGCGATTGCTACATGTAAGTGTGATCAAATATCACCAGATGTACCTGAATCTCTCTTGGCCTGCCGTGTCCCAGATTTGAAGCTTGATGCGTTTGCCTGGTTCAATCTCCACCAGACGGGAGAAGAAGTCTACACCAACAGTAGGATCAGACACCTGTGCAAAACGTCCTTCTGTGAAGCGTCTGATCAAACAAGACTTCCCCACCGTCGAGTCGCCAATGACAATCAGCCGGAACTGGTACAGCCATATAGCTTCCATATCTTATTTTATCTGTCAAGGAATAACAGTATGTTGTCAGACAAAATGACAGTATTTTTTTTCTGAGTAAACCTAACCATGTACTTAGAGGAATAGTTCACCCAAAAATGAAAATTCTGTCAAAATTTTCTTATCCTTGAATTGTAATTTTTGTGTTTTATTCAACTCAAAGACATTATTATTATTATCAAAGTCATTTTTGAGGATCAGATCATGTAGATGAGCACTATATAATAACAGCTGAGCCTCGTTCTTTAAATGGACGAGTATCATTCAAATAGGTGTTATACATAATTACCTTATTACATATATGATATGAGACCATTAATTTGTATGGAAGTCCAAAGTATCAAATACATTTATACATCGGAAAGATTTTTGCAAATTGTCATATATTTGAGGTCAAATTGATCGAAATGTAATACAATCATTTTTGAGAAGACCTAGCCTATATGAATTTTCAGTGGTTGTATAAGTATCAGACTTGAGTTTTTTTTTTTAAATTACATTTTGATAATAATTAATATGATTTCATTATTAATAATAAATCGTTTAAGACAACATCTTTAGTAAGTGAACGATAATAAATTTCATAACAACATCGTGTCTCTGGATAAACGAGTCCCTCAAGCTAGCTAAAGCATAGTAGATGCTTGCAGGCCTATGAGTCGAGCATCGCTCTTGTTTAGAGAAATCGCTCTATGAATGCATATTATTGTCTCTTTTGTGTAGTTATTACCTTGGTTATGCTTCTCAATGTCTGCGGATGGCAAGCCCCATATTCTTCGCTGTCTTTCAGTCAGAAAGCGTATAACACCGCGACGTTCCCCAACAAGGCATCGAAGCACACCCGAGTGTTTGTGAGGATAAATGTGCAACTAGTCGCGCTTTGAATATGCACTAAATGACCAAACGAATGCCCATAATCGCCTGGGGCGTTTGCATTAAGACCTATTACTTTCAGAATGCCCGTAAATTCTTTGTAAATTCATATTGTCAATCTCATGATTAGGGATAAAGAGATGTTTGTGAAAATGTGCTGATGAAATGGCAGTATCATCAGCATCATATAGCCTGACTCATCCCTCATCAGTACCATTACCGTAATAACTGCTAGAGCGACGCACTATTGGTGGTGTCTCAAATCTCAGCTGTCGCTTCCATGTACTTGTTCAAAATAATTAATATGCCAGCTCCCATCACCCGCTGCTTCCACCTCATTTCATTGTATGTATTTTAATTTCAGTTGAAAGTAAAGAGAAACATTTTAATTGCAAATGCATAACCAAATGCGTAAACATTTTGTAGGGTTTACACTAAAACAATAATAAAATAAATAAAAAAAAATAAAAAAAAACAGTTTATGTGAGTGTGCAAACCTCTTTAAATAACAAACATGCATTACCATTGTTAAAAACAAACATTGAAGATAGATAGATAGATAGATAGATAGATAGATAGATAGATAGATTATAACATATATTAAATAAAAAAAAAACGTTCAAATAATATTTAAATGCCACACATTTGGAGCAAATTTAACCAATATACAGTTATGTAAATAAAAACTTACATGTAATCAAAATATTATTGTTAAGTATCCTTCATGGGTACTTCGGAAAGTGTTGCAACCTCCACGTCTGGTATATCTTTAAAATATAAAATGTATAAAAGACATTATTATTACTACTTCTCTTTCCCACAAAGTGCTAAAAAATGTTATCTTAAAGGGTTAGTTCACCCAAAAATGAAATTTCTGTACTCACCACCCCATGTCGTCCCAAACCCGTAAGACCTTCGTTCATCTTCGGAACACAAATTAAGATATTTTTGATGAAATCCGAGAGTATCTGATCCACAAATAGGCAGCAACTACATTGCACCTTTTGAGGTCCAGAAAGGTACTAAAGACATTGTTAAACCCGTCAACGTGACGACAGTGTTTCAACCTTAATATTAGCCTACGACGTGACGAGAATACTTTTTGTGTGCAAAAACAAAACAAAAATAATGACTTTATTCAACAAATTCCCACAAAAAGTATTCTAGTCGATTCATAATATTAAGGTTGAACCTGTAGTCTCGTTGACGGTTTTAACACTGTCTTTAGTACCTCTCGGATTTCATCAAAAATATCTTAATTTGTGTTCTGAAGACAAACGAAGGTCTTACGGGTTTGGGACGACATGAGGGTGAGTACTTAATGACAGAAATTTCATTTTTTGGTGAACTAACCCTTTAAATTTTAATCAAAACATTTTTAGACGGGGCGTGGCTCTGACGCTGCGTGAGTTAATGGGCGTGGCTTTCCATCATCACTCTATACTTGACAGTATCTGAAGAAGAAGCTGAGTTCATCTGTGGCTTTTACCAGTTCTGTTCTTTGGAGAAAAACACTAATTATTATACATTTCTATTCATGTTATTATTATTATTATTATTATTTATTTTTTTTTAAATACGTTCACTTTTTTTTCTTTCTCATATGTGGAACTAAATGGGAAGGTAAAGCGTGTAACACACAACCTGTGCTTGCGTTTAGTAAGGACGAGCACCGTTTCGAAGTAACATGACAGCTGTTTGACCTAACTTTTGAGCATTATTATATAAACTTTTTAAGAGCGCGTGCCTCTTACAAACTGTAATCCTTCAACAATGATCAATGGATAAGCTGTGATACATAAGACTACTCATGTGCTACAAACTGTACAAAAAGTAGGTCAGTGCGTTTATGATCCGGGTGTTTATTTGCTGTTTTTTAAGTCATCATGCAGAAAGAACATTTGTTCAAAGTTCTAGTCATCGGAGACCTCGGAGTTGGAAAAACGTCAATAATCAAGCGATACGTTCATCAAATATTTTCTCAACATTATCGCGCGACTATTGGAGTGGATTTTGCTCTTAAAGTCCTTCACTGGGACAATCAGACGGTGGTCCGGCTGCAGTTATGGGACATAGCAGGTATGTCATTAATATGTTTAATGTTCATAATGTTTTTTTATCCGACTGGCGTTTAGTTTATAAGATACTGAATTTAAGATGTTAAATAATTTACAATATTTAGTGTGCTGGTCAAAAAAGCATTTAAGTAATAGATATTCTATATTAGACAAGTTATTTTGAGTGTAGTATGATAAATCATTACAAGTATGCTATTGCCTCCCTGAAATCTGTTCCCACTGGTTTCCCTTGTGTGAATGTGAAGGAATGTGTCTTGTGTTAATCTCAGCTAGTCTCATACTCGTGCTAAAGTCACATGAGAGTTTGAGGCCATAAACACACACACACAAACACACACACACACATAGTGCAGATAAATACATTGGTTCTTTGACTATACTGTAGGATTTATTATTAAGAATAACACACTCAATTATTAAAAGCACGATGCTATTTATGTCTGAGTGATGTTTAACCTTCAATTTGCCATCCCATATTTGTCATAGGACAGGAGCGCTATGGGAACATGACAAGGGTTTACTATCGGGAGGCCGTGGGAGCCCTCATAGTATTTGACGTGACCAGAGCCTCCACGTTTGATGCGGTGCTGAAATGGAAAGACGACCTGGACATAAAGGTCACTCTCAGCAATGGCAAACCTGTCCCAGCTGTGCTTCTAGCCAACAAGTCTGACCAATCACGTGAGGGGCTGCGTTCCCAGATTCCAAAGCTTGATACATTCTGCAAAGAGAATGGATTTGTGGGCTGGTTTGAGACCTCTGCAAAGGTGAGGGGTATATTTTGCAAGATACTATATGAGTAAAAGAAAAAAAACTACTTAGTAGTTTCATAGATGTTGTGTTCATGATGATCCATTGGTTCTGCTCTATTTTCACAGATGTAGAGATACAGAATCAGGGTCTGTGTATGTGTTTGCATTTAGAACAAATACAGCAAGAATGCATTGTGCTCATTAGCAGGAAGGCTTTGTTTACCATCTACAGGCCCACTTTAATGAGTTACACAGTTGTGTGTGAAAGGGGAATGATGTGCATAAGGCAGATGGGGCTATAAAGTGGTTCCTGGAATAAGTGGCTTAACACCCTAATGTCTGAAACATTTTAACTCTGGATCAACTTTAATCACATTATGAGTGTGCACTTTTACATAATTCTATTTTTTTTTAGCTTGTTAATGCTATTTCAAATTCTACCAGGCAGTTTACAACTGCTTTGCCTATATATATTTTCATCCATAAACTGGATTAAGGCCCGTTCACACCTATAACGATAACTATTTTCGCGTCCACACCAGCGGACGATATCATTCTGTTTATCTAAGCACACGCTTCAGTTATGTCCTCTGCTGCTCTCAAGCTCTTAAAGCAGGATGGATTCTGATTGGCTGTCATGTTTTTTCGTTCATCTTCTGGGAAAAAATCATCCTGAAAGTGATTCCAACAATATTGTTTCTCTGTGCTGTTATCATTAATATTTAGAACAATCTTCAGAACTACACTCTAAAAAAAGATGGTTCTTTACAGGTAGTAACAGTTCTATTTAGAACCCTTTACATGCTGAAATGGTTCTTTGTGTTAGAGTTTAGGGTTCTTTTTTCCCGCCTTTTTGTTTTTCAAATCTGTAACTGTCAAAGCCAAATCATTACTGGTTTTCTGGAGCTTAGCCATTCAATTACTTAGACTGTCAACACACTCTCAACAGGTAAATTATTTCTTTCTTAAAAAGTCTACAAATTTTAACTATTGTAACTGGTTTCCCTACCAATCACCTTTATCACACTATTGAGGTCCTATAGCATTTTCAAAGCATGGTTCTGTATGGAACCTTATAAAAAGGGTTCTGTTTAGCACCAAAAAGGTTCTAAGCCGAAGAACCCTAATTTGGTACTGTTTAGAACCATTTTTCTTTAGAGTGTAGATGTTTATCGGATTCATTATCTTTATAGTTATTGTTCTTGGTGTGAATGGGCTTTTAGAGTTGCATTATAAGTTATGCCATACAACTGTTACATTCATCCTTGGGTAAATGTCACATGATCTGAGCTGAGCTGTATAGACAGTTCTTTCTTTACATATGGACTGGCCAAAAAATGTCCTTGTGCTATATTGAATTTAAGTGAAAAAATGGCATGAGGTATGCATTGTAATAGTATTACATGAATGGCATATCCAGTTATATGCATTAATATTTGACTTACAATTGGGACTAACACTTTGATTCACATATAGGCTACTTTTACATTTCGTTAGTTTGGGGTCAGTAAGATTTGTTTTGTTTTGTTTTTTTGTTTTTAAATAATACTTTTATTCAGCAAGGATGCATTAAACTGATCAAAAGTGAGAGTAAATAAATTTTAAAAAAGTATAATCTTACAAAACATTATTTCAAATAAATTTATATTAAGCAAGAATCCTGCAAAGAAGTATCAGTTTTCACAAAAATATTTTTAACATACATTGAAGTTTCTTGAGCACCAAATCAGCATATTAAAATGATTTCTGAAGGATCATGTGACACTGAAGACTGGAGTAATGATGCTGAAAATTTTCACTTTTGAATGGTGATGTATATGTTTCATGCATGTGACTATAATTTAGGGTTATGCTTTGTGCTCTTATTGTCTGAATGACACCCATATTCTTTGTGTTTCATTTTCTGCCCACTGAAGGAGAACACAAACATTGAGGCGGCAGCTAAATGTCTGGTGGATCACATTTTAGCCCATGAGGAGAACATCATCAACAACACAGACCCAGATGTGGTGGCCCTCCCCGGGTACAACAACAACACCAAAGAACGGGTCCGAGGCAGATGCACGGCGTGTTCCAAATTTTAAAAACAGGACGATGAAAGTCAGTGAGAAAGAAATGAAAACGTATAGCAGTTTGTTATAGATTTAAAAGGACTCAGCCATTTGATGGTACCCAAAACAATGAGATTCATCTTCAAGAGACAAGAATTGCAACAAAATGGCGGAGACTGTGAAGAAGGATTGTGCTGATTATATGTAGCGTGAAATCTCACATAATTAGACTGTGTTCAATTTGAACGATTTCACTCATCAGTGTTCTGTTTACAGGTGAATGCTCTGCGATTTTAGCCAACTATTTTATGACTCAAGTCTAGATCAAATATGCATTTCTTAATGTGTTGTGTGTGGACACTTTGTAAGCATGTAATATTTATTAAAAAGTGGCCTCTGATTCAGTTAAATAAGATTATGTGCACACAAAATGGCTTAATACTTCCACAGCTCCAGTATGTAGGAATGCATTAAAAATAAACCATGCAGTATTTTTCCTCCATGTAAGCTCTTGAATATGTTATTGTAGTCCTGCGCAATTCAGGGTTGTGCAATGAAAAGAAGCAAGACGCACCATTAAAGCTCTGAAATGGCCGTCTGATGCATTCTTATGTATGTACAGAGGGGGTTTAAAGCAGTGCGGAAATTCCACCTTAAGGTGCCCACCCCAGATATTCTGACACAGGCCAATCGCCCCCCTCTCCAGTCACCTGATTCTGATACTGCCATTTTGCGCGGAGCGTCCGACTGTTAACTATAGGAAATTGGAATTGTTGCTTCATCAAAGATGTCATCGACGAGATGCTGAATTTTCACATTTAGGACCACTGCTGCAACTGTTTGACTGGGATAATATCCATATAACATTTAATATTCTCACTAGCGCGTGTATTTTTAAAACGCGAAAGAGCGCTGAAGGAATTTGGAAAATGATGCTTGGTATCAAATTCCGTGATGCACCGACTTCGCGCATGCAGTGAATCAGGGCGAGATTTTCCGCGGCTAGACGTCGATAACACTCCGGTTTGGCTTATTTTCGTTCGCTGAGATCGTAGTTAGCTTCGTTCAAACAGCAATTACATGGTTAACCGGCAACACCGGAGGCTAGCGAGTAACGTAGTGTCCTTTTTGCGCGTGCTGAACGGGTAGGCCTATTTAAATAACGATCTGTCATTATATTGTCATCATTTGAGCGCGCGGTGATTGCCGTTATCTGGATGTCAGAGCATCCTCGCCCGTGTCCGGTTCGTATCAGGGTAGCGCTCTCCGCAAGACCGAGTAAACCCACGGAGCGGGCTCCCACACACCCCTGCAGTGAATAGATCTGTTTGAGAGACGATTTATTGAAAATCGTAATATGTCGGGACAGTCCATCACGGACCGGATCGCCGCGGCTCAGCACAGCATGACCGGATCTGCCATCAGCAAAGCCGTGTGCAAGGCCACTACGCACGAAGTCAGCGCGCCCAAGAAGAAGCACCTTGATTGTAGGTTAAAGCAGGGGAAAAAACGCACCCGTTGTGTTTTGCACTGTGCTTCGGCTTCCATTTAGATTCACTCTTTGCTGGCCGATCATTTGCTGTTATTTACAACCTAACCTATGATTACAGTAAATTAGCCTATTTCTTGACAGCCATTATAGAGATCATTTCATCAATTAACTGAAGGTCACCGTTGGCACGTTCACAGTCCCGAACGGGCGTAATGCTGATTAGAATGCTTGATTGACACACTGACCAATTTGCATACGACAGGGACCTCATGACCGTTTTTATTTATTTATTTATTTATTTATTTCGAAATACATTTAAATCAGTTCGATTCTACGCATGTTACATCACAACTAGATGCTTATTAAACAAATTATGCCGACTCTTATGTGGACAACGTGTACAAATCATTTTATTGGCTGATTCCATATGGGAAACATACAATGTCAAGGGCATAGCATGATGAACGTTAGCTTGCGTACACAATGCTAGGTGCAAATTGCTCGTGACTTGAACCTTTATTTTTGTTTTTAATGGTGTTGTTGTTGCTGTTTGTATTTCTCCATTGTTGACTTACTGTTTGCTATCCTAGTCTGAGTCATTGAAGGTGACAGCAGTATCAATGCAGTGATGTTTGGAGCTTAGGTGTTTCATATTGCATCACTTTAACCTTAATCTGTTTTATCTGAACATATTTGTTAAATTTGTCTATTATTTGTTAAATGCAAAAATGACATTGTAGGTATTTATAGCCTATATGAGTCACAATGACGGAGATAGATTTGATTCTGAAATCTATTGCTAATCTTGGCATTTGTGGTCGGGTGTGAGTTTCTTGAATCATCCCCACCATCGATTGTATGTGTCAGAATAGACACATCGTATAAAATGTGATGGTGCACCTTCCTTTACAGGTCAAAACAAGTTTTTTTCAGTTCACTAATAATAACTTAAGTGTAGTTGATTAATGGAACGGGTTATCAATTAAGCTGTCAGTTAATGAGTCCAGAGCAGATGTCCTGTGGGGGACATAAAGAAAGCAGCCTGCAGATCTAATAAACTGCCAGGCTCCTTCAAAGTAATAAAGGTAGCAGGTGTTCACTGAATATGTGCTAGCATTCAGTGACACAGGTTTTATTATCAGTTAATTAGGGAGAAATCAAGTGTAACTTTTGAGTAACTGCTATTCAAGCAATGTCATGTTAGATAGCAGACCAGCATCACTACAGATTGTTCTATTGCAGTGAAACATCACATTTCTGGCAGTTTACCTTCATATAATTATGAACCACTGAAGTAGACAACAGATACATATTGTAGGTATACATGTCTTTACACTCTAAAAATGCTGGGTTAAAAACAACAATTTTCAAGTTGGGTTGAAAATGGACAAACCCAGCGTTTGGGTTGTTTTAACCCAGCGTTTGGGTTGTTTTAACCCAGCAGTTGGATTAAATGTTCACCCAACCTGCTGGGTAGTTTTATTTAACTCGACTATTGTTTAAAAATTGCTGTATTGCTTGCTTAAAATGAACCCAAAGTATGTTTAATAATATGTTTAATAAATGAACATTTATTAATAAGTTTAATGAAGAATAATTAAACAATAAATTGCTTATTAATAAATGTTCACCTTTTGATTATTGTTGTTGCCTCTAGTAATTATGTGTCTGATTTTTAATTTCCAACCTATTTTGGGTTCATTTTAAGCCAGCCATAAAGTAATTTTTAAACAAAAGTTGGGTTAAATAAAACTACCCAGCACATTGGGCAAACATTTAACCCAATTGCTGGGTTTGTCCATTTTCAACCTAACTTGGGTTGTTTTTAATCCAGCATTTTTTAGAGTGTAGAATTAATATTTGGCAAATTTGTTGGTTCCAGCTATAGAATGAAAAATGTTTTCCTAACATCTAGATTGACTACTATACGTGGCTGGAAGTATGTGGGCACCTGAGCAAAACTACCTGTTTATTGAACATTTGATTTGGTGTTAATAGTGAGTTAGTTCTCTCTAACTGCTCCCATTCTTCTGGGAAGGCTTTACACTTGATGTTGGAACATACATGAATACATGGATTTGCTCCCAGAAGAGCATCTCTGAATCGTAGTCAGCTTTCCAATTCATCTGAAAGGTGTTCAGGTCTGGGCTTTGTGTAGGCTATTCACAAGACTCACTGATAAATAATTTCTTTATGGATTTCACATTTGTGGAGGCATTGGTACACCCGATTCTACTAAAAACGTTTAATTAAATTGGAAGACTTGATTTTATGCACCTGTTAGTATTGGGAGTAGATGAAATAGCCAAACCTGTTCCATATTTATTGTTTTTCAAATGCATAATATATATTTTATGTTTGTTTTTCTTCTTTAAAAAGTTTGGGGGCGGTAAGATTTCTTAATGTTTTTTGAAGTCTCTTCTGCTCACCAAGGCTGCATTTATCTGATCAAAAATACAGTAAAAACAGTATTATTTCTATTTGAATATATTGTAAAATGTAATTTATCAAAGCTGAATTTTCAGCATCATTACTCCAGTTTCAGTGTCACATGATCCTTCAGAAATCATTATGATATGCTGATTTGCTGCTCAAGAAACAATTCTTATTATTATCAATGTTGAAAACAGTTGTGCTGCTTAAAGGATTAGTTCACTTTAAAATGAAAATTAGCCCAAGCTTTACTCACCCTCAAGCCATCCTAGGTGTGTATGACTTTCTTCTTTCTGATGAACACAATCTGAGTTATATTAATAAATATCCTGACGCGTCCAAGCTTTAAAATGGCAGTGAATGGGAAACAGCGAGTATGAAGCTGAATAAAGTGCTTCCATCCATCATAAACGTACTCCGGGGGGTTATAATAAGGGCCTTCTGAAGCGAAGCAATGCATTTGTATAAGAAGAATATCCATATTTAACAAGTTATGAAGTAAAATATCTAGCTTCCACCAGACCGCCTTCCGTATTCAACTTAGGGAGATGTCAGTTAAGCTTTTTCCGTAAGTTGTATAGGAAAGGCGTAGGACGTAGCATAAACATTTTGAACTGCGAGAGGCGTTACACTTTCTTCGTAAGTTGAATACGGAAGGCGATCTGGCAGAAGCTAGATATTTTACTTTATAACTTGTTAAATATGGATATTTTTCTTACACAAACACATCACTTCGCTTCAGAAGGCCTTTAATAACGGCCCGGAGCTGTGTGGAGTACGTTTATGCACTTTCTTTAGCTTTATACTCGTTGGTCCCATTCACTGCCATTATAAAGCTTGGACGCGTCAGGATATTTATTAATATAACTCCAATTGTGTTCATCAGAAAAGTCTTTACTGTCACTTTTGATCAATTGAATGCGTCCTTGCTGAATAATTTCTTTAAAAAAATCTTTTTCACTCCAAACTTTTGAACTGGTAGTGTATATTATCTAATAAGTAGGCCCACATACTTATTCAGCCACAATATAACTGTCCTGGATCATGTACAGTCATTGTTCCTGCCCTGTTTTACACAGATCTAATGCACTGCACCAATGAGCTGAACGTGAATATACCTCACTTGGCTGACACATTGTTTGAGAGGACAGCAAATCAAAGCTGGGTGGTGGTCTTTAAAGCTCTCATTACTACACACCACCTTATGATGTACGGCAATGAGGTAAGAGTCGCTGCTTGAATTCTTCTTGTTCTTGTCAGTTTCTCAGTGGACCGTAGTATGTCACAAAATCAATGTAACAGTACTTGCCAGGACCATTCTGTCAGATTTTTGAAGTATTAAATCTTTCGGGTAGCTGTGAAACATAACATTTCTTGTTTTTATATTCTTTCGGAAGGTATTTATTGTTATTATTCTGCTCAGTTTGCTTTATTGATCACCCTGTACTTACTTGTATTTCATCATCCAGAGGTTTATCCAGTACCTTGCATCAAGAAGCACACTCTTTAACTTGAATAACTTCGTAGATAAAGGCGCATTACAAGGTATGTTTTATGGTTAATACTTTAGATGTAGTTTTTTAGATTTATGCTTTATGCCTAAAGCATTGTCTCTTCTAGGTTACGATATGTCCATCTACATTAGACGTTACAGCAGGTATCTGACTGAGAGGGCTCTGTCCTACAGACTCGTCGCAGTTGATTTCACCAAGATGAAGAGAGGGTGAGACATCTGCTCTGCAGGGGAAATATTCCATAATGAGACAAATAAGACAAATGGCAACATTTGAAATGGCAGGAAAAGGTGTACAGTTGTGGTCACTGGTCACACCGTTCAGTTTCAATTATGTGTAACCTCACAACCTCCATCAATATGCTCTGCACAGGACTGATGGAGTGATGCGCACTATGAGCATAGAAAAGCTGATGAAGACTCTACCTATCATTCAGAATCAGCTGGATGCTCTTCTGGACTTTGAGGTACAGAATACATAATGTTTCAGTTTCTGCATCTAAAAGTGACCATTGTGTGTGAATAAAACATAGAATGCATGATTTTATCAGTATTATTGTAGGTAGAATAGTGTAGTTATGACTAAAGAAACATCTGATTACTATCTTCAGGACCGGTTCTTCTGTCTCACATCTGCTCTTCCTTTTCTGCAGTTTTACACGCTACATTTAAAAAGGCTGTAATTTTTCTAATTTTTCCTGATAAATAAAAACACATATATTCCCAATTGCAGTGCATGTCGTCAAAGTGTCATGGGGTAACATGTCACAATGGGAATGTTGTCATCAAACAGCCTATTATAGATGTTTTATCAGTAAAGAGTTTTTTATAATATATATACAGTACTGTGCAAAAGTCTTAGGCCACCATTAGATGTTGTTTTAGCAATGGTATAATGACCATAAGTAATTATTTCTCAGTCCCTTTATTAGAATATAACCAGAAAATACAGGAAATTTTTTATGCAGTATTAAAAAACAAAAAACAGAAAAAAATGACTTCTATAGGCTAAAGTGGCAAGTATTTAGTGACCTCCTCTTACACTTGAGCAATAGCAGGAACCTGGGTCTCTTAAACCTAAATGAAATGGATAAGGACTGGAAGGCCAAGAAAACTTTCAAAATATGATGAGAAGTTTCTCAGATTTTCTTCTTTGTGAAAATGGAGGAAGTCCAGGAGGTCACACTAAATACTGATTTTTGCTTAAAGAAGCCATTTTGTTCTGAATTTTTTTTTACATTTTGTGTACATATTTTCTTGTATGTTCTGTTTGTATCATAATAAAGACCAAAATAAGTATCGATGGTAATTAAAATATTGCTAAAACAACAAAGCTGGTGGTGGCCTAAGACTTTTGCAAAGTACTGTATATTTTTAAGAAGTTAATACTTTTATTCCGCAAGAAAGCATTAAATTGCTCAAAAGTGACAGTAAAGACATTTATAATGTTACAAAATATATCTATATCTATATTTCAAATTAATTCTGTTCATCAAAGAATCTTGAAAAAATGTATCATGATTTCCACAAAAATATTAAGCAGCACAACTGTTTTGAACATTGATAATAAGAAATGTTTCTTGAGCAGCAAATCAGTATATTAGAATGATTTCTGAAGGATCGTGTGACCCTGAAGACTGGAGTAATGATGTAGAAAATTCAGCTTTACCATCACAGGAATAAATGCCATTTTAAAATATATTAATATAGAAAACAGTTATTTTAAATTGTAATAATAGTTCACAATATTACTGTTTACTGTATTTTTGCTACAGTAAATGCAGCCTTGATGAGCAAAAGAGACTTAAGAGACAAAACAAAAAAATTACCAACCCCAAACCTTTGAACGGTAGTGTGTATAATATAGTATTACAAATATATATTAGCAAAAATACAAAATAGAACATTTAGGAAAAAATATTAATTAAATTCAAATATTAAAAAAAATAATTGACAAATTACAGGATGTAAAGCACATGAAAACACTCCCTGACCTGACATTTATGAAAAACATTCCTGTTGTGAAAAGAATTAAGGCACTAAGTGAAAATAGCATATTCTCTTAGCGATAGATGCTATTTACACTAAGTGAAAATAGCAATATATTCTATTTACACTAAGTGAAAATAGCAGCATTTTCTTAGCAATATGCTATTTACATTAGGTGAAAATAGCGATAGATTCTATTTACACCATGTAAAAGTATCAGTTCTTTGCAATAACAGTAAATAGTAATTATATGCTATCCATACTTTATATTGGCAGATACTATTTGCACCTCAGTATTTTTGTACATTAATAGGATGCAATAATATCATAGAGTGTAAATGATTATATTTATTAAAATTATTAAATGGATGCTGCCTTATTGGGAGAATAAAAACCCTCCCTACACCTTCCCCTAACCCTATCTAATAAACACTTTTAATATTATTAAACACTCGTTCGCAGTTTATTTCCACTTTTAGGACATTATTTTCATTTTTATTGAAAATAAATGTGAGCTCTGCAAAAGGCGGATTCAAACACACGTCAATCGTGTTAAAAGCCAGGTCTTTGAGCCTTACTCGCTACTGCTGCGCTACTGAAGGTTTAATTTCGCGTGTCTTTTTTAAAACTTGAGTGGCCCAACCAGATGTTGGTGGGCGGAGCTAGTGTAAATAGCATTTGCCAACAAGGGATGCTATTTGTTCTTAGTGTAAATTGACACTCCGAAGAATTAGAATCCCTGCATTATGTTGACTCTTGCCTGAATGTATACCAGTGTGGTTTTATAAAACCCCTGCTAGAGAAAACACAAATTTGTGCAACTGGGATCAAAACCTTACAGCTACTGAGATACAATCCTTATGGCGCTTCAGATGTGGCTTTTGTACCAACAGCAGGAGGAGTTTGGAAGCTTGATATCGCTTGATGATTTATAGACGCCTAGTAGGAATGCAGAGAAACAGCAAGCTGGCATTTAAAGGCTCATGTTTTGATTACATTTGTGATTTTGTGTTTCCTTGTAGGCCAGCTCTAATGAACTGACCAATGGGGTGATCAATTGTGCCTTCACGCTGCTCTTCAAGGACTCTATCCGCATCTTTGCTGCTTACAATGAGGGTGTCATTAATCTGCTAGGTAATACATTCATTCACCTCAGAGCAAAGATCCTTTGTTTCCGTGTGATTTCAGTAATTCAGTAGTTTGTGTACTCATATGAGTGTGCAGCGCAAAAGTATATATGAATATATTATATGTATTAAAAATATCTTCTGTACTTCAAAGAGAAATGTAAGTTGCTAAATGGACTTTTTTCTTCACTTCAAAGAGAAATATTTTAATATGAAGAAGAATCAATGCAAAGAGGCGCTGGAAATATACAAGAGGTTTCTTATCAGGATGACCAAGCTCTCAGAGTTTCTCAAGGTGGCAGAGGTAAAACGTCTCCAGATCTAATCTATGCATGGGATGGTTGGGCTCATCTTATTCAGGCCCTTTTTTGCTAAGTGTCCCTCTTGCCTTTTGGTCCAAGAACCTGTATCGGAGGTCCCCCCTCATGCTGCCTGTTCTGGTGCCTGCACTGCATGCCTTAGCAGAAAGTCTCTCTATCTATCTGTCCCTCTCAACAACAGCAAGAACAGAGCTATGACATGACTGCAACGACAGTCCTTTAATGTGCAAACGTTGAGCTGAACCTTTGTTTTGCAGTTTGGATACAGGCACAGTTGTCAATTTGGCCCCCAGGAACTTTTAGATGAACAATTGCATTAATGACAAGATAAGATAAGCTGCAAAGATAAAGCTGTAGAGATGAATGAATACCGGGCACCTGATATTTTTGACAACTGTGCCAGTGTGATGGTTGGAATTTAGCTGTTTACTTTTGTCTGTAAAGCCCATTATTTTGATGTGTATGGAGGCATACAATGGGGAAAAATGCTAAGCACATCCTTCTTGAGTTTTTTGTTTGGTTTCTTCTCTTCTTTCTTTTATTTAAATCCTTTATTTTTTTTGCTTTCTGGCTGAATAATATGACTCTTCAGGAAAAGGGTGAAGTGCTATCCAAAAACTGACTAAAGTTGACTTTAAGAGCACATTTCTTTCTTTGTATAACAATGTGTGTATGCCATTTGTTTTTCTTGTCTTTTTTCCAAAGTCAACATTAGTTGTGTGTTTCTTTTGGATGTTTCTCACCTAGCCATGTAAATATCTCACCATTGACCTACAAGTGTCTTCTCACTCATCATTACGCCACCTCCAGAACCTCAATGTCTGTGTGTGTGTGTACATCCAGTCGTCCATGCTCTCTTTTTTGGTTCTCATACACTGCATGGAGTAATGGCTCTTTTTCTTAATTCTTCTTTCTCCCTTCTCCACGTGCCTCGGTTTTCTCTTTTTACCGTTTGGTTTCACGTTTTGTTTTCCGTTCTCCCTCCCTTCCTTTTCTTTTGTGTCACAGCAAGTTGGAATTGATCAGGTTGACATCCCAGATCTCTCACAGGTTAGTGGTGCATTTCATCTCAGTTTCTCTCATGTGGCTTCACCCTGATCTCTCATTCACGCCTCACCCCATAGACCATCATCCCCAGCCCTGATTTCTTTTGATTTCCCCCTCATCTATCAGACTTTTAGGATAGGGGCCTCAAGAAACTTACTCCATACCCGCGCACTCCCAAGGAATCAGATGTGCTGTTTTGCATTTTCTGTTGTCGCCAGAGGTAAATGGGTACCTATAGCTATAGTCTATGTGAATTTTTACAGGTGCTATCTCTGATAGCCGTTGCCTTGATTATAGCCACATTTGATCAGTAATGACAAGTCAGTTAAGGTCTCATTAAAGCTAGTGCTTGCCCCTCAAGCCACTATTTCTTACTGGCATATACCCATGAGAAATTTGACTGCTTGTACTTCCAAAAAGCCGCGTTTTCACCATCTCTGGCACTCGCACATGACTGTCGCATATCGCACGAGCGCAACACCATCACCATGGTTGGAATGAATAATTGTTTATCGACAAACGTTGTTCCAGTGCTTATCAATGTAAAAGATTGTTTAACAATTATAAAATAGTACTTAATTCTGCAGAGTATAGAAGTTTAAAGTTTCAGTAAAACGTCGCGCTCATAGTTTGATTGGAATACACAACAGCCGTCGCATACAGTCTAATCACAGAAGTTGAAACCGAAGCTCAAATCCAGTCCAAAAAGTTGGCAAATGTAGCTCCCGTGCGATTTTCCATTGGAAATGAATGAGTTCCGGTCTGTCGTTTGTCAGAGACAGCGAAACGGTGGCTTTTACACTGATTGATATATGGCTAAACGGTGCTTGTGCGATGATCTCTGCCACGCTGTACGTGGCCAGTCTGACGTTGCGGGCACGGGCTCGCTAAATAAAGACATCTCCTAACATGTAAGCACTCACCTTTGCCATATATCTCTGTACTGGTAGGGTATTCTGCTTGGATAGCTTCTTGGGAAGAACAGTGAATGTGCACAAATAAAAAGAATGCCTTAAAACTGGAGCTGGGGACTAAATTCTGCCTGGCACCTCATGAAGTTTTATAGTCAGCAGCGCTGCCAAATATAGACCTTGCATCTCTTAACAATTCTGCCGGGGTGCCGGGCATTGACGTCCCCCTTCAGTTTGCCACCATTTGGCATATTTGACATTTTCATTTACATTGGACAGGGACTCCTGAAGGTGTTGGGCTGGCACACTACAAAGTGGTACTTCAACCATGTCAACAAAACATTTTATTGGAAGGAGTGCCTTGTTTACTTAAGCTGAAGCAGTATTCAGAAGGCCTGCGTTCTGTTCTCAAGTACTTTATCATTAGCACCATTGATTAGGCTTATTTCATAAGTCCTATTTAAGTGCCTTTTCTTGTCTGTAAGATAGATATCAATCACGGCCTTTTGTATACTCCTGCTCCTGTAGTACCCTTGTCTTAACTTCTCTTCCTTGTTTATCTCTCCTTTAATAGTGTGTTGTTTCGTTGCATATGTTTCAGATTTCTCAGTAGAACGCTCCCTCTATTGTGTCTTCCTTCAAATACACGTCTGAGAAATCTGCTCTTTTGTTATTCATGAAATTTCCTCCTCTGAATTGGCATGCACACCGGACACAGCTCGTGGCCCAAAGGCAAACGTTGTATAAGAACAGACGCACGTGCCTGCGTGCCGAATCCTTTTGGCCGGCATTTCGATTCAATTGACGTTGCTCTTTTTGGACGAAAGTGCAATACAAGCATAAAATACTGGCAGTGTGTTCTGGTCTCACTCAGTGTTTGCCTTTCTTTGGTTAACCTGCTTTGGCTTCCAAGTGTTTCGGATTCTATCAAAATGTCGATGCAGACACTGCAATCAACACTAAAAGCGGCATAGCTATAATTTTCCCCCTGATTTATTTCCAAGAAATCCAAGTGGAATCCAAAGATTAGCAGGTTCCGCTGTTTGATACCTGTGCAGTATGTGTGTTTATATCCTGTGCATGATTAGAACAATCTCCTTGTAGGTCAGTCTGCTTTCTGTTTTTCATAGTATTAATTCTTCTCAAGTGATCTCAGTTGACCTCGCAGGTCTTAAACGGCCTGTCAGAGAACTTGCATGGGAAACAGATATTGTTTTGCATGTGTAGCTTTTAAGCTTAAGCCCTTTTCACTTGAATTACTTCTGTTGTGTTTCCCCTTTGTTTTCAGAGTCTCATAACCACTATTAGGTTCTCTTAGTTACGCAGCCTTTGTGTGTGTGAAGGTATGAGTGTGTGAGAGAAAGAATAAAAGATAGAACAGTAGAATATACATGTAGTTTGTGCATCAATTCCTTGTTTTACGATTCACAGATAGAAGTATGGTGCAAATGTTTGAGTGTGTGTGTTTTGTTTTGATCATTTTTTGCTGCTACTTATAACTATTTTATTGTGTTGCCTAAAACCTGTGTTGCCTCATCCCTTCTTGACCTCACCACCAGGCTCCCAGCAGTCTCTTAGAAGCTCTGGAACAACATCTGGCTTCTCTGGAGGGCAAGAAAATGAAAGAAGTCTCTACTGTCAGCAGGTACTTGAATATATTCTGGGATTCTATGTAAGGATCGATTGACAAATACAAATGTAAGGAATGATGAAAATGAGAATTAAGAAAAAAATCTAGTTTATATGCAACTGCCAAGGTTTTGGAATTGAACTATTTGTATTCATGCTGATTTTATACATTAAAAAAATTATTATAGCATTCTCATCCAACATTTTGGCTTAAAGGTGGGATCAGTAGATTTTGAAAAACGCTGTTGGACATGGTTGATATTTAAAATCAACCCAAACAAACCCACCCCTCTCTTCATTGCTCCGCCTACAAAACTCACCCTCCAATCCTAACCTCCCTGCTCCGAGTCGGTCTCGAACCCCGGCCCGATCGCTGCTGGCAGGCGAGTGCACTAACAATGACGCTAAACACCACATTCTCTAACAGTTGTCAGTGTGCAGTAGTTTAACTGCAAAACTCTCACTATCTGGCCACTGTTACACACGCAATGCGAGAGTGGATGTCTGTTTATCACAGCTGACACGCAACAAAATGAAAAATAATAAAATAATAACGAAAAATAAAGCGCAGTGTATTTACTACACAAGAGTAAATACAAACAAGTGTTCGTTGTTACACCGTGTCTACACCAGACGCGACTTTTATCGCGCCGCAACAGCTAAAAGCTGTCTACACTGATCGCGACAAGACGACCGTTGGAAAGCACTTGGACTACGTCAGAAATAGAACGGGGAATCCGTTTACTGTCGGAAATTTGTCGCGGTGCGCCATATCCAGTGTAGACAGTATCACTGATTATAATGGGTTCTATTGTCTTTTGACACGTCACGTTGTGCCGCTCGCGTCCGGTGTAGACACGGTGTTAGCCGCCAACAGCACAGCAGCTCCAGACAATTAAAACCCAGTTTTACTCACCTGTGAAAGCATCCGTTTTAAGGCCTTCCCACTTAGTTCTCTCCAGCGCAGGAAAGCTTTTCTAATATAACTGCGGTCCTAAAGCGCTTGCCCAGTCATAAACCTTCATTCCAGTGATATTCTTTTGAGCTTTTGTATTGTGTCCTATCTCTCGTTCTGCAGTGTTTTTTTCTTCTTTTTTTCAAATCTCCCTCTTTCTTGTTCTCTCTCCTTGCCTCTTCGTGCCTCATATGCCCCCTAATGCTGATTGGTTACGCGTTTGTTGTTGGTTCCAAACAGTGTTATTGAAATTCTACTGACTCCACCTTTAATCACTCTAAATCAGTGTTTCTAAATCTTTTTGATTACAAGGTCCCTCATTTTCAACAATATTTAAAAAATTTCTACCTATAGCACAACTAGAAAAAAATGTATATTCATTATAAAAATGCCAGCAGAATTTTAAGATTTTATTAATTTACATGACTTTTCCAGGTCTAGAAATCATACTTAAAATTTAAATTGAAATAATTTTAAGTCATCTTAAGCCCCCCTCTTTGAAAACCACTGCTTTTAGTATAAGTTGTGTAAAAATACTTTCCTTACACCTTGCATACACTTCAGTTTACACATCTTAATTATTTTATTTTATTTATTAATATTGGGGTACTCCATTTGACATGAACCAAACTTGCCTTTTCATAAAGATGTCAAAATATCTTTTATATATATATATATATATATATATATATATAGTTTTAACATTTACAGACCTTGACACATAGTCGTGAGGGTCTAAAAAGGTCCTTTCTTTTTTATGATTTTAATTATTTCTTAAAACAAAATTGCTTTGCTGCTTTTTAAAAAAAAAAAAAAGAAAGAAAAGAAATAATAAAGTTTATGTTACTTGTGTAACTTTAGAAAATTGGTAACACTTTATTTTAGGGTCTTTTAACTAGTTGTTTATTAGCATGCATATTACTAGAATATTGGCTGTTTATTAGTACTTATTAAGCACATATTAATGCCTTATTCTGCATGACCATATTCTACATTTTTAATCCTACCCAATACCTAAACTTAACTACCTTACTAACTATTAATAATCAGTAAATTAGGAGTTTATTGAGGGAAAAGTCGTAGTTAATAGTGAATATGTGTTCCCTATACTAAAGTGTTACCAAAAAAAAAATATTTTAAAAATGTAATTCTTTTAATTAAAAATATTCTCTTTATTACAGAAAAAAATCTCCCAATTAAATCTCTGGCCACATTAAAGCACCACAGACATTTTAGACACAAACACATCTTAAAATCAATTTTTAATCAGAAATTGAAGATGTATAAAAGTTCTGTCATGAAACTCTAGATGGTGCAGGCTGATAGGTTCTTAACTCAGTCTGCTTGCAATCACATCATTCTCTATAGGGCACAGCTGATTGGTTCCTGCTGTATCAGTAGCCAATGAGCTTGCTGCTCAACCTTCAAATACTTGGTCAGCATTTGCTGTATCAGTTGCAGCGCACTTTCAGAAACCCTCCACCTTCCCCAGCTCCACCTGTATAGATCTGCTAAGGGTAATAGGTTGTTTGCACATGATGTCATTGCTGTGGTGTGAAATGCAGCTGGAGGGCAGGAAGTGATTTTTCAATATAGGATTCGCTATCACAAACTCAAAATGCCTATGTTTTGCGTCATTTATGGTTGCTCAAATCGATCAAACCGAGAAACCATAAGGAGCTTTTATCGTTTACGTAACTTTTAAATTTACTGAAATTAATATGGATACCTGCTTACCTTTTTTGTTTTTGACTTGGTTAAATATTCACATTCTTCATGGTATCGTTTGCAGGGAAGAGAAGCTTTTTTATCCCATTGCATGATCATTTTGTGTTTTCACTTCAGTTTTGTCGAATTCCGTTCACAATGTTGATCTGGTTACCGTGAAAACAGTGTCGCGCTGCTGCTTCAGCCATTATATAGAAAATGTCCAAATAAAAAAATGTGTTGTCTTTGTAAATATTCACTTTCCCATATGGCCACAGAGGAGAATCGGAGGGTCACATTCAGCGGACAGACACCAAATTTTTTGTATTTATTTCAACAAATGACAACCAAAATCAAACCCATAGAAGCTCGTGAACAGTTTTGAAGTGGCTGTGTGCAAGTTATAATCATTCACAAGCCGAGTGAGAGTCGTACTCGCAAATGTAATGTTAATTATTAAACCAAACAAAATATAAAACTTTCAAAAA
Source organism: Mylopharyngodon piceus (assembly GCA_039654765.1). Taxonomy (NCBI): domain Eukaryota; kingdom Metazoa; phylum Chordata; class Actinopteri; order Cypriniformes; family Xenocyprididae; genus Mylopharyngodon; species Mylopharyngodon piceus. The sequence goes on from CM077461.1 coordinate 21,371,150, forward strand.
CACTCAGCAATGTGATTATTTTATTGAGTGATAGTCAGTGGGTTCAATAAGTCACATTATTAGATTTGCTATACGGCGTCTCCCCGTCACCACCTCAACCTGCTTCCCTTAGTGTTTTTACACGTAGAAAAGACGAAAATTGAATTACACCGTCAAGTTTTTTCCCTGAACGATGAAGTGAGTTCCGGTTTCAATTCTCGATTCAGCATGAATGACCTACAATGGCGACATTTTTCACAATCACGATACTGCCCTAAACTCACTAGCAGAAAGGCAGATCTATTCCGCCAAGACCAAACATATCAACATTGTCATATCCATTGCCATGACAAACATTTCGAGAGTTGTCATGACAGAAGTTCATTTCTGCCACAGAATTTTAGACAAACACTCTTTATTACATACAATAATCATGCAAATTTATCAACGTTTTTTGAAGTTGCATTCAAAATCTACTTGGCTCAACAATCAGGTGCCAGTTTGAATGGGCATGACAGTTTTGCTCATAATCAGTGTTGTCATGGTGATTGTGGTCCTTACAGTAAAGTTTTCATAGATCCTCAAAATGTACCCACTGAAACTTGCCTAAATAGCACGATTGATTTGTTTGTTTGTGTATCTGTTGCAATCAGACGTTCCAGTAAATCATTCTCTTTTTGCATTCATAGGGAGGTGGAGGGTGACAGACTACAGCCTGCAAAGGTAAGAAATCTAATTTATTTGTCACATCATTTCTCTGTCAAATTGCTAATGACCGCAGACTTCACAACAGCATGAAATTTATTTCTAAAATCCTACCTTTTCGCATATGTTCATCCAAACAATTACGTGTTCTCTGAAACTGTCGGCATCAATGTTGTCGGTTTATGCTGTTATTTCTGTTCTTCAGTCTGTTCAGCTCAAAGACATTGGCTTGCAGACCCCAACAGTATCCCCCAGCGGGCAGTCTGTGGGCAGTGCCAACAGTAGCTGCACCAGCAGCGGTGCCACCGAGCTTCTGTCCAGTCCACCTGATCTAACCATCACAAACGGGTACATGAGGCCTTTTTTCTGGAGTGGCACTTCTATATGAAATACAATTGCTCTATATTATACTATATTTGCATTTATTCAGTTAGCAAACTAATTTATCCAAAGACAAATGAGTTAAAAGTAGTTGCAGAACTAATTGTGTGCCCTTTACAAGGTTTAATTGTACTTTCCCCAATATCCTGAACAGTGTGCACAACTTCACCAATGACCATTTTGATCTCCAACACAATTCCAGTACCCCTACTCAGACAACCACCCTGCCAGCCACTAACAACAGCTGGGGAGGTAAATAAACTGGGCCGAAACTGTCCATTTTACTATTTCTATATTCTGGGTGTTTTGGCATTCTCCTTTGAAACTATTTTAATCTTGCTCTTCTTAAATTCTTTATTTTATGGCACATTCTCCACTTGTTTGGGACTCAACCAAGTGAGTATTTTACATATTTTTATAATGAGTTCTTTAACTGTAATTTTTGGACTTGTAGCAACATCAAACTAATTGCAAAAATACTTGTTTTCAAACAGATTCTTCCACCCCAAAAACATGAACCATTATGAACCAGTTCTTTTTATTGAATCAAAAACAGTGCGACGGTGTAGTCTGATTCTCTAACAAGTGACTCTTATGAACCAGTTCTTTTTAGTGAATCAAAAACACAGCACGACGGTGTAGTCCGATTCACTAACAAATGACTCTTATGAACCAGTTCTTTTTAGTGAATCAAAAACACAGCACGACAGTGTAGTCTGATTCACTAACAAACGACTCTTATGAACCGGTTCTTTTTAGTGAATCAAAAACTATGGCTGCATTCGAAAACCTAGGCAGCTGACTTGTTGCCTTGCTGCCCTACCAGACTTTGCAGGCAGCATTTGCACATGAAGGCACCTCACGAAACTGATTTCGGACAGACTTCTGAGGCAGTGTAGCGGTTTAATGATCTACAGCAAAATAGCGCAGGCTTTGATGATAACTAAGCGAATATTTAATTACTACAATAGTAATTTTTCACTAGAAATGACATCAAAAGTGGAAAACAATGGTCAAAAATGTACATTTACACACAAACTGACCACCAGCCGCAACTTTCAGATGCCATTTTTATTTTTTAGCTCAACTGTCACAGAATGGAAAGCACAGGATTGTGGTATATCAAAGGCAGCGAAGGATACATCTATGCTGCCTTCAAAAATTGATCAGATGAAGGTATCTTATGAGATAGGAAGTGAAGCTAACTTTGGATTTGGACGTGCCTTGATGCCTTTCTACCTTATATGCATCCTCCGAAGACAGCATTTTTCAGTTTTCGGATGCAGCCATACACTCCAACAAGTGTAGTCCGATTCACGAACAAATGACTCTTATGAACCAGTTCTTTTTAGTGAATCAAAAACACAGCGCAACCGGTGTGGTCCAATTCATAAACAAATGACTCTTATGAACAAGTTCTTTTTAGTGAATCAAAAACATACAGCACAACCAGTGTAGTCTGATTCATGAACAAATGATTCTTATGAACCAGTTCTTTTTAGTGAATCAAAAACATACTGTGCAACCGGTGTGGTCCAATTCATAAACAAATGACTCTTATGAACATGTTCTTTTTAGTGAATCAAAAACATACAGCACAACCAGTGTAGTCTGATTCATGAACAAATAACTCTTATGAACCAGTTCTTTTTAGTGAATCAAAAACACAGCGCAACAGGTGTGGTCCAATTCATAAACAAATGACTCTTATGAACCAGTTCTTTTTAGTGAATCAAAAATCATACTGTGCAACCAGTGTAGTCTGATTCATGAACAAATGACTCTTATGAACAAGTTCTTTTTAATGAATCATAAACAGCGCAACCGGTGTGGTCCAATTTATAAACAAATTACTCTTATGAACAAGTTCTTTTTAGTGAATAAAAAACATACAGCACGACCAGTGTAGTCTGATTCATGGATAAATGACTCTTATGAACCTGTTCTTATCAGTGAATCAAAAACTTACAGTGCGAACAGTTTAGCCCCATTTCAAATCTGAACGACTCTAATAGTCATATGCGTTTTTTTAATGAATAGCTGAAAAAGACGAGTTATCGGTTTAAATCAGTCTGAAATACTTCCCTACATTGCATCAAATCAAACCGAAATCTGAACTGAGAAATTGATACCCAACCCTTTAAATTTGTCTCTGCATATTGAGCTGGAATTTTGTCAGCTTTAATATTGAAAAATAATTGCCTTGTTTCCTCTTTTTATCTTCCAGATTGGCTTTCCCGTAGGAGGACTTTTGAAGCCCACCCTCTCCTCGCAGGTCCAAAGTCAAGGCACACAGCTCTACAATGGAGGAAAATTACTTACTAACGATCTGGATTCGTCCTTGGCCAATCTTGTGGGCAGTGAGTCTTTCAGTCGTCTCATTTCTTTGTTTCTATGGCAATTAAACATTAAGCTACAGACCGTGATACCTGCGCTCATAATGCATGTGAATTATTTTTCATAGATTTACATTTTGGAGGACCCCCAGCCAAAAAGTAAGGCTTTTACCATGCAAAGTGTATGATATTTTAGGTTTATTGATAACATTAACAATCATTATTGCAATATGAAGTACAGCTGTAACAGTCTGATTTATTTTAGGCCAGAAGTTCAATGGACTCATTTGGAAAAGAAAGCAACTGGAGGTTCCCACTGGCAGTCTAAAGCCATGAATGGGACGGCACCCTGGAGCCACACACACCTGGCACCTGCTCCCATACCGATGCCACAGATGGTATGGAAATTGACTCATTGCTCAAGGCATGCGCCTGTTAGAAAATTTCAGTCTGCTTCTTTCGTTCAATATGTTTGAATACAATATGTACGCAATTCCAAATCCAAGCGACTACACTACATACAACACAAAATAATTTCTGTGATTGTCAGTAATGTCTTTGTCTTTCTCTCTTCTGCATGTTTTTGTAATGATACAGAATGGAATGATTTATACTGGCTATGTAAGTCCTGCTTGTACATAAACATGATTGAATCAACTAAATTCAAAGAACTATCAATATAAACCAATTACAAATATTTCTGCACACTTAATTCTGATGATTTTCTGTCTCAGGCACCAGCTCCGGTTGCATTTCCGATGACAACCCCCCAAGTGCCTGTGTATGGGATGGTAAGTGTTTCTCACACTGCATTAACATGGGGAGTCGGCATCGAAGCTTGACGGAGAGCGTCTGAAGCTTGGTGCTGACGCAACCGTCATAGTGACAACAGCCAATCACATTACTTTCTAGTGTTGCATGAACGCATTTGGCTAGCTCTGCTCAAGGGTATTTGCATAAGACGATCTGATTGGCTGAGGCCTGCGTTGGTGTTTGAAAAGTTGAATGCACCATCATCATGTTAGCTTGATAATCTTGGCATCTTAATGTTCAGGGTTCAAGATATTTCTAACTATTTTATACACTACTGTTCAGAAGTAGGGGGTCGGTAAGGTTTTTTAATGTCTGCATTTATTTGATCAAATATACAGTAAAAAATAGCCAAATTGTGAAATATTATAATTTAAACTGTTTAATTTTAAATAAAATCTCATTTATTCCTGTGACGGCAAAGCTGAATGTTCAGCATCGTTACTCCAGTCTTCAGTGTCCCCCCCCCATTTTTCTTCTTTTACATTCAATATAATTATTAACTATTCAACTCACAAACCCCCTGCAGTTCCCTCATGAACCCCCAGGGGTTCACAAATCCCATTTGGGAAACCCTGCTTTGAAGAACAGAAAGTTCAAAAGAACAGCATTTATAAATAGAAATGTTATAAATGTCTGCCACTTTCGATCAATTTAATGCATAATTGATGAATAAAAGTATTCATTTCTTCCAAAGGAAAAAATATTACTGACCCAAAAATCTCCACAAGTATGACACTCATGCTGAACTTTCTATTTCTCTGTAGATTCCTCCTCCTGTGGGGCAGATGGGGTCAATGCCCTTGATGGCCCCCCAGCCTGTGATATATAACCAGCCCATCCTCCGCACCACCAATCCTTTCACCCCAATCCCTGGAGCTCAGGTACTCCTGCCCAAAAGTGTCCTAACTGATTACATTAAAGGGTTAGATCATCCAAAAATTATCTCATCCTAGGTGTATATAACTATCTTCTTTCAGATGAACACAATCGGAGATATATTTAAAAATATCCTGGCTCTTCCAAGCTTTATAATGGCACTGAATGGGGGGGCCTGAAAAAAGTGCATCCATCCATCGTAAAAGTACTCCACATTGCTCCGGGGGGGTTAATAAAGCCCTTCTGAAGCAAAGTGATGGGTTTTTGTAAGAAAAATAACCATATTTAAAACTTCATAATCTAAAATAACTAGCTTCCGACAGCCATACACATCAATTTGTGGTGGAAGAGTAACCCCTGACCTGACGCATGATGTAATGACGAACGCGAAAGCTGCAGAGGATAGAGCAAACACCGGTCATGAATTAGAAGTCTAAAACGAGAAATTTCAATGGGGACCTATAATGCCCCTTTTACAAGATGTAATATAAGTCTCTGGTGTCCCCAGAATGTGTCTGTGAAGCTCAAAATACCCCACAGATCATTTATTATAGCTTGACAAATTTGCCCCTATTTGGGTGTGAGCAAAAACATGCTGTTTTTGTGTGTCCCTTTAAATGCAAATGAGCTGCAGCTCCCAGCCTGCATTCCAGAAGAGGGTGGAGCTTTAACAGCTCGTGCTTCAGATACTCAACAACAACAAAGCTGGAGAATCTCACACAGCCAAAATGACGATTGTCAGTTACAGTGTTCAGCCTTACATTATTCAAACCGGAGTCTGAAGAAGTTACAACTTTAAGAATGGAACTGGACTTTTCTGAATGATTAGTGGATAAATTTATGTAGTTGCTGTGGAGTTGATTCAACTCAACTCATCGACTAGCATGTGCCGTCATGTTAATCTTTTGTGCAAATCCAGCATTGAATTGACCCTTGTTTGTGAAGCAGTCGGGCGGAAAATGACGGCATGGCAACAACACTCTACTACAACAACTCTTCCTCTTCTCTAAAGCAGCCCAACATGGCCTCACCCCCTTTGTTGTGTGTTCCCGGGGGCAGGGTTTATGTAAATTTTAGGGTTAGTGATGTCACTAACCTGTGAAGAAGCTTGTTATAGTCCCTACCAGCTGTTTATTGTAGAAAATATCTCCCTTTGCATTGAACTTTGAGCGTCGTCACTTTGCAGATGTTATGCTCAAACAGCAACATTACACACTAAAGTTAAAAAAAATGAAATCATAATCAACCACCCCTTTAAAGAGAAATGTCGGATGATTTTGAAATAAGAGAAGCTTCAGTTTGTTGCACAGCCCTATTTATTTGAACAGCAAGAGACGTCTAAGCTTGCGCTACTCCTACATCCTGTGTCATACATCGCATCAGGGGTTACTCTTGTGGTGCAAGTCGACACGGTCGTTCCCCGGAAGCTAGTCATTTCAGATTATAAAGTTTTAAATATGGACATTTCTCTTACAAAAACCCATCGCTTCGCTTCAGAAGGCCTTTATTAACCCCTCGGAGCAACGTGGAGTACTTTTACAATGGATGGATGCACTTTTTTTGACTTCAAAATCGGGCCCCCCATTCACTACCATTATAAAGCTTTGAAAAGCCAGGATATTTTTAAATATATCTCCGATTGTATTCGTCTGAAAGAAGAAAGTCATATACACCTTGGACGGCTTGAGGATGAGTAAAACATGGGGTAATTTTCATTTTTGGGTGAACTATCCCTTTAAAGGCTGTTCTTCTGTACGTACCTCTGCTTGTGACTTGTGATAATAAGATGCCTTTTTTCCAGATGCACTTCATGTAGCACTGAGGAGCATGTTGAACTGATACATACGCCCGAGGAAAAACATCAACCAATCCAAAACCAAAAATGGCAAGGCAGACATGAAAAATGGTTCAGATGGCTCAAAGAGACTGAAGATGTTCATGTGGCATTTTAACCCTTAGCCCGTGTGTTTGTAACATACTCCCTCCATCCAGCGACATAACAGTCCTCCGTCATTTTACATGTTACCTTTAATTTCTAAGTGTCAAAATTTAGTGTTTTTAGGCAGCCCTCTTTGATGATGTCACTGGCTGATGCAAACGGAATGACAGTGTACAGTGAATTGCAGTGGAATGCAAAAGTTGTCATGATGTCAAGCCCCCCCCCCCCCCTCCCCCGTTTGGAAAAGTGATTGTTGTAATTGTGCACACTTGAATCAATGTTTATAATGTCTAAACCAAGCCACGGTTTTGTATGCACATTGCCTGAATAGTGTTTCGAATCAACCACTGTCAATGTTGATTGTGCCACAGCGGATGGCATCTCAATTTCTTGAGTCTTGGAGAAATGTGTACAGGTCACTTTTCGTACATTTGTCTCGTCCCCAAACATTTTGGATTTCACCTTAAAAGTTCGATTTGTTTCTACATGACTTGTAATGCCTCATTCAGGTATGGTAAGGTATGGCTGTTTGGATTAAAGTAAAATACAGCAGTATGTTTCTGTATGGAAATGATACCATTTATTCAACATCTGGCAAAAAGTGCACGTAAGATACCAAGGCGATGACTATGGTTGTGTCCAAAATCGCCCCCTATACCCTTATATGGTGCACTATTTGAGGGGACAGTCGTTTTTAGTGATGTCCAAAACCATAGTATTGGACATTATCAAGTGCACTCATTTGGTCCCATAATGCACCTCAATAACGTGTGTACAGCCAATGCACACTCAATGGCTAGACGCTAGAGAATACATTTCTGTACCTCAGGGTCCGAATTCACTCACTCATTTTCATTTATAGTTGACTATATTAGTGGAATAATGTAGGGAACAGTGATATTTATCACTATTCCCGTTCCATTGTTCTGAAGTCAATAGGTTTTTTTAAATGCCTGAAATAAGGTCTGAGGTTAAGACAAGCTCAAGTTATTTTCAAGTTTTATTCTGTGACATAAAATACAGCAGTAATACCCATTTTGATTTTTTAAAAAGGTTTTACTTGTCTTGAAAAAGACAACTAAAAATGGCTAAATGGGACAACAGAGGATGTCATAGACGTTAAACATCACCATGAAGAGTAAAAGTCATATGCTCACTAGTCCGCTTTCACAGCCTTGTGCTCTTGCAGACTATTCTTACTCAAACATTCAGGGAAAAGGTTTTTTTAAATAAAGACTGAAAGAGTTGTCGGAAGCTTAGTGGTGGTGACATTGAAGTCATTTGACCATGGTGTAGTTCATTTATAGCCTAGCTTTTTACTTCTGGCAACTGTATTTAGTTTTCAAAATTCATAAAAGTTGTTCATTTGTGAAGATTATCATGTATTTTTGTTGGTCACAGAGCTCATTTTCTGCAATTATCTACAAGCCAATGGAAAAATCAACCAGGGTGATGCTAACTTCTGGTCTGGCCTACAAAAATGTGTCATCACTGTAGCACTCTATAAGGGGCTATTTTGGATACAGCCTACATCTTGATTGCAACCCCACAAACCAAGCACTTTTTCAACAGAAACTTCAAAGAAAACTCCAGAATACATGGCTACTTTCAAACAGCTCATCTCATATATGGAACACCTGCGATTCATCAACTACCTGGCAATGCACTCGCATAAAGTAGCATTGTTGATAGGTTTGGGTTAGTAAGGGCAAAACACACAAGATATAGTACCTTCAATGCCCTGTAGATGGCGATATCACTTCTTGTGTAGCAGAAATAAACTGCTGCAGAAAAAGTTAGGCGACATCCAGAATGTAACAATTACATTACTCATCACAAATGTATTGGGGTAAAAAGTACATATACTAATTCCAAAAATGCAGTCAAGTAGAGTAAAAGTTGCTAATATCTTTGATACTCAGTAAAACTACTCAAATACTTTACACCACTGCAAAAGTAGCACACTTCGCATTTAACTTGCCTTGTTCGCAAAAGACAAAATTTTTTTTACTCACTATTTTCTCACAAAAATGTCTACAAAGATTAATAATACCTTATTATCTACATTTAAAGGATTAGTTCACTTCAGAATTAAAATTTCCTGATAATTTACTAACCCCCATGTCATCCAAGATGTTTATGTCTTTCTTCAGTCGAAAAGTTTTTGAGGAAAACATTTCAGGATTTTTCGCCATATAGTGGACTTCAATGGCTACCAAGGGTTGAAACTAGAGATGCACCAATACTAAATTTCTCTGCCGATACCTATAGCCGATTATTCAGAATGATATCGGCCGATACCAATAGTTTGGTTTTTCTTAAGGAAAAAAAAATCTCTCCCAAATAATATTGCAAACTATACAGGGAACCCTCTCATTTGGTACACTACAATATTAGAGGTTACAATTAACAGCAGAGGTATTATATTCAGCTGCTGTTTATTTTCAGATATAATAATTACACTCAAATAAAAACTGAAATGTTTGTATAAAACTTAGTATCACATAAGGTAGTTTTCATAAGCACTTGTCTTCATGGCAAATTTACACAAACATATAATTAACAGTAAATAAGCTCCTCTCTAGTGTTTATATATATATATATATATATATGTATATATATATAGTATAGATAGCTAAGGAACTGTGAACATTGGAAAACATTCCTGAGGTAAATGTGACATGATGTGACATTGTTCACACGCTGTTTTATTGACGTCTTTCCGCGGTTGAAACACAAATAAAGTGATAACATGAGACATGATACATTCCGGTAAGTTGTACTAGGCTATATCTTTCAACATACCTTTGATATTCATGCATGTTTTTCGAGATATAACTTGTATTGAAGAGGAAGAAAAGACTCGCGCTCCGCGCTGCCGCCTTAACTGAGGCGTTACAGCGATCTGACACGTCACGTTTAAGAGCGTCAAAACGCCATTTATTGTTTGAATTTCATGATAAAATTGACAGAATTTGAAAACTGAAACTTTTATTATTATCAGAAGTAATAAAGCACAAATCTTTTTGCGATTATTGGATGGGAGGCGCTACAAATAATATTTGATGTAGGAAAAAAAAAACGCAGACCTGGCTTGAACTACGGGTGATTCATAGGGTCAAAAAGAGCCTGCTTTAACGTCACTATTTTTAAACTGTTAATGCGTTAAAATTCAACACGAGTGATTTTCTTCACGCACAGTATGAGTTGCAGTCTGAATACGTCTTTCCGCACCCTTTTGATTGACAGGATATAATCGGCCCTGATCATCGGCAGTTTTTAAACAATCGGCCGATGGCCGACAGTGATAATAATAACTTTTATCGGCCAATACCGATTGTTGGCCGATACATTGGTGCATCTCTAGTTGAAACGATCAGTAATTTTCTAAAAAAAAAATAAATAAATAAAAAAAAATAATATATATATATATATATACTTAACCACAAATGCTTGTCTTGCACTGCTCTGCGATGAGCCACACATTATGTAATCACGTTGAAAGGTCACGTGTGACGTAGGTGGAAGTACCGTGATAGGGCGAAAAACTCTCATTTTCTCCTCCAACTTCAAAATCGTCGAACATCATTGTTTTACCTTTTATTTGTAAAGGCCGTTTGACTTAATCTTTGCATGTTCGCTTTGTAAACACTGGATCGGTACTTCCGCCTACGTCACGCGTGACCTTTCCAACGTGATTACGTCATGCGTGGCGCATCACAGAACAGTGCAACAGAGCATTTGTGGTTAAAAAGTATATAATTTTTATTTTTTTTTAGAAAATGGCCAATGGTTTCACTAGATAAGACCCTTATTCCTTGGCTGGGATCATGTAAAGCCTTTTGAAGCTGTATTGAAACTGCAATTTGGACCTTCAAACCATTGGTAGCCGTTGAAGTCTACTATATGGAGAAAAATCCTGAAATGTTTTCCTCAAAAAACTTAATTTCTTTTCGACTGAAGAAAGAAAGACATAAACATCTTGGATGACATGGGGGTGATTAAATTATCAGAAAATTTTAATTCTGAAGAGAACTAATCCTTTAAAATGTGATACTTCAGTCTGGAGCTTCATTGAAGGGCACAAGCTCCACTGGGAAGAAAGTCTTCAACGTAGCTAGTCACTGCTTTAGAAAGGTAAGTCATGCTTCCGAAGCGGCCACTAGGAGCGCTGTCATAGAGCAGCCTGCAGATGCCAGTCATGTGATCTCTCTCAAGGAGACTTTCATCAGCACCCAATTCTTTCTGCAGAAACAGAATTCAGTCATTAATGTTAATGACTCCATGAAATCCCTGTGCAAATGCAGTTTCCTTTGCTATTGCTAGTCAGTTGCATGTGATAACATTGCAATATTGCACTGCAAAATAAGGTATATAAAGGACCCTCCTCAAGAAGCTAACCTGATCATTGTAGAACATGTCACTGGCCATTTGTACAATCCTCTCCACCTGAATGACACCACCCAAACTCTGGACGTCCACCTCAGCCAACATGGTCAGAACCAGGATGGCCTCCACCAACAACTGCCGGTATTCAGGCTGAGGAACGCGGTTCAGCACCGTCTCCACATGTACGGCAAACTTTATTTCACCAGGAGTCATCTAGAAATGGCACTATTTTATTATCATTCTGTGAATTTAAGACTAAAATATCACTGCATTTTATGGCTTTAAAGGATTAGTTCATTTCAGAATTAAAATGTCCTGATAATTTACTCACCCCCATGATGTTTTTGTCTTTCTTTCTTCAGCTGAAAAGAAATTAAGGTTTTTGAGAAAAACATTCCAGGATTTTTCTCCATATAATGGACTTCACCAGGGTACAACAGCTTGAAGGTCCAAATTGCAGTTTCAGTGCAGCTTCAAAGGGCTCTACATGATCCCAGACGAGGAATAAAATATAAAAAAAAATTATATATTTTTTAACCACAAACGCTCATCTTGCACTAGCTCTGCGATGCACCACGCATTACATAATCACGTAAGAAAGGTCACGTGTGACATAGGTGGAAGTACCGCGGTAGGGCGAAAAACTCCATCTCATTTTCTCCTCCAACTTCAAAATCATCCAACATCGTTGTTTTACCTTTTTTTGTAAAGGGCGTTTCACTTAGTCTTTGTACGGTCGCTTTGTAGACACTTGATCGGTACTTTCGCCTACGTCACGCGTGACCTTTCCAATGTGATTACATAATGCATGGCGCATCGCAGAGCAGTGCAAGACGAGCATTTGTAGTTAAAAAGTATATAAACTTTTAATTTTTTTTTAGAAAATGACCGATCATTTCGCTAGACAAGACCCTTATTCCTCGACTGGGATCGTGTAGAGCCCTTTGAAGCTGCATTGAAACTGCAATTTGGACCTTCAACCCACTGTATCCTGGTGAAGTCCACTATATGAAGAAAAATCCTGGAATGTTTTCCTCAAAAATCTTAATTTCTTTTCAACTGAAGAAAGAAAGACAAACATCTTGGATGACATAGGGGTGAGTAAATTATCAGGAAATTTTAATTCTGAAGTGAACTAATCCTTTAAGTTGTTTACCTCTCTTGTGGTTGAGGATGGAAGCACAGAGCCCTCAATGGACAGCCCATGACACTGTTAATTACAAGAAAGTAAAGCAAATTTGAAGCATAAGCTTGACAAACCCGGCCTCAGCACTCATTGTAATGTGTCCCACTCACCTTCTGCAGAATCTTCCAGACATTCTGATAGAATCCAACAGGGACTCTGTTGAGAGCTCCATCTAGACGTCTGCGCCGAAGCCACTGGCCATGTCTGCTGTCACGCACCAACGTGGCTCCTAATGATCCCTGAAATGACTCGATGGATGGAAGTCTGTATCTCTGGAAAACAATCAGATTAATAACACTTATAAAGACATAGCTCAAGCCTGGAAAAGAAGTAAAGGCATGTTTGCCTGTGATCCACTTACCCCTGATTCAATGTTTCCAATATCCAGTGAATGAATGGACACAAACTAAAGGACACAGAAAAAGTGGCTGGTGTTAATGTACTGCAATTAGACTTTGAAAAAACCATCCTAATCCCAAGCATTTTCTCACCAGTTTGATATCACCACCCTGTTTACTTGCAACTTTCACTTCGGTTTTGGTGGAGCTGGATTTGCTCTTATCCTGGATACTGACTGCAGAGCTGACCACATTTCCTGCTGAGCGCACTGGTACAAATATACAAATGATAAATGCAAATTCACAGACCTAATGGGTGAAGTATGATGCTGGCAATGGATGAATATATTTACCACTTTTTTGAACTCCAAACTCTTTGCCACTGAGAATGTGAAGCAGCAGGTTCTTCATCTCAGATGGGCTCATATTCATCAAACTCTCTGTAGCCTCCTCACCTAAAAAAAATGACTGATATGTTTCTCTATGGCTTGGACTACTGTTCTTTTGAACTTTCTATTCATCAAAGAACTTTCCATTCATTTCAGCTTTGCCATCACAGGAATAAATTACATTTTAAAATAATTTCGCCTGTTAACTGTCTGTGTCCTTGTACCCTATCACACATTTTAGTAATTATCATAAATTAGGTATCATTCCAAAGCTTAAACACTCAAAATTCATCCTGTGAAAACCATTTTAAATTCATTTTAAAAACCATTTAAATAGCTTTGATTTTCTAGCAAGTTTAGAGTCCAAATTATTTTGTAAAATATGTGTTTAGTTCAGTACATTAAACTTCTTTTAATAACTTTTTTTTTATAATAATATGTAATAATATGAGTGTCTTCTTTAAAATAAACCAACCTTAGGTCTGTATTCCAAAACATTCATGAATTACAACCATTTAGGTTCAGATCTATGCTCAAAAAGGGTTAAATAGAAAACATTATTTTATATTGCAATAATATTTCACAATATTACTATTTTACTGAATTTGTAATCAAATAAATGCATCCTAGATGAGTATAAGAGACAAACTATAGTGTATATCAATATTTGTTGAGAAATCCTCCAAATGAAGACAATTCTAAGACATTGTAAGTGAACGGACATTACAAAAAGTGGCTTTAGAAATCCATATATTGTTTTATTTCCATATCACTAAACATTGACCCTATCACTGGCTTCTTTTAATCACATTATTTTTATACTTTATTGTAATAAATACGAAATAAATAAGAATAAACAAAATTGTTTACTGCATGTTAAATGAGTTTTAATGAAACAGGATCTGAGATACCTGAACAGCTGAGGGACTGGGCGAGCTCAGTGACCATGACCTGAAGAATGAGGCCAATGCGGAGGCGGAACATTTCACTGAAGATTTTCGGCTGGGTTCGAATGATCATACCCAGAAACACCATTATCTCCTGCCAGGACCGTATACAAGTGTCAGTGGAATTAAAACATACAAGGTTGAGATGTGGATCTGACCTTCAGCTCTAACCTGAGTGAGAATGGCAATGGTGAGGTTGTTCTCACTAGCCTCATCGATCAGCCTTGCCAGCTTGTCTGGAGGCATAGGACTATAGAGAGACAAAGATTGTAGTATGAACAGGTAAACAAGAATGTGAACATATCTGTGTATACTCACGCTGAAATAGTTTTCTCTCTTGGTTCAGGAGGAAGGCCAACTGTTAGATGTTTCTGATGAATTAGCAAATCTGAGCATGCCTGTTAATGGAAAACATTCAATATCTACATTCTGAGAACCTTTTGTTTAACTTTCATAAAGACACAGGAAATCTGACATTATAATAGTGGCAGTGCTGATACTTACATGATCCAGCTCTTCTACTTTCTTGCGTAGCATCCCGGAGATCATCCGAATGAGGCCCCAGTGTTTCAGGCTTCCTGCCTTTTCATACAAATCACTCAGTAGTCGTCTTACCATCCAACCTTTCCCATGTAGCTTGGTGTCCCAATCCATTCCCCTTATAACAGAAATCCCAACATCATTTATCCTCATATAACCTCCACAGCCACAGTAGAGCTCTTTCCTAGGACACAGATCTAAAAACTCGTTAAATGCTTTTGGAGATACTAACTTGTCTTTGAAGAGTATGTAGAGAATGTCAGCCTGATCCTGTAAGTTCTGACTTTGTTTCAGCATCTGCACTAGGGCTAGGTAGTCAATCCCACCACTGACGTCTCTGGGCAGGTTCACAGAATGAGGAGGCTGTGTCTCAGATATCTTTGCAGTGGAAAAAAATCAGCTCATTGCGAGATGCGGAGACATGCAGTACAGCCCATTTATTAACAGTTCCAGAAAGCAATTTTCCCATTCATTTTTTCTATATAGATATTATTCAGAAAATAAATTCTTCAGATCGATTAATCTCTCTGAAATGAATCACAACATTACAGACTGTGTTTTGAAGTAAAACAGTATTTGATCTGAATAATGGCAAAGGTACCTAGCTGTGTACTTAAATTTAAGGTTGCAATCACAGAAATGATATACACCGATCAGGCATAGCATTATGACCACTGACAGTTGAAGTGAATAACACTGATTATCCCTTCATCACAGCACCTGTTAGTGGGTGGGATATATTAGGCAGCAAGTGAACATTTTGTCCTCAAAGTTGATGTGTTAGAAGCAGGAAAAATGGACAAGCGTAAGGATTTGAGCGAGTTTGACAAGGGCCAAATTGTGATGACTAGACGACTGGGTCAGAGCATCTCCAAAACTGCAGCTCTTTTGGGGTGTTCCCGGTCTGTAGTGGTCAGTGTCTTATCAAAAGTGGTCCAAGGAAGGAACAGTGGTGAACCGGCGACAGGGTCATGGGCAGTCACAGCTCATTGATGCACGTGGGGAGCGAAGGCTGGCCTGTGTGGTCCGATCCAACAGACGAGCTACTGTAGCTCAAACTACTCAAGAAGTTAATGCTGGGTCTGATAGAAAGGTGTCAGAATACATAGTGCATCGCAGTTTGTTGCGTATGGGGCTGCATAGCCACAGACCAGTCAGGGTGTCCATGCTGACCCCTGTCCACCGCCGAAAGCACCAACAGTGGGCACTTGAGCATCAGAACTGGACCACGGAGCAATGGAAAAAGGTGGCCTGGTCTAATAATTCATGTTTTCTTTCACATCACGTGGATGGCCGGGTGCATGTGTGTCGCTGGGGAACACATGGCACCAGGATGCACTATGGGAAGAAGGCAAGCCAACGGAGACAGTGTGATGCTTTCGGCAATGTTCTGCTGGGAAACCTTGGGTCCTGCCATCTATGTGGACGTTACTTTGACACGTAACACCTACCTAAGCATTGTTGCAGACCATGTACACCCTTTCATGGAAACGGTATTCCCTGGTGGTTGTGGCCTCTTTCAGCAGGATAATGCTCCCTGCCACAAAGCAAAAATTGTTCAGGAATGGTTTGAGGAGCACAACAATGAGTTTGAGGTGTTGACTTGGCCTCCAAATTCCCCAGATCTCAATCCAATCGAGCATCTGTGGGATGTCCGATCCATGGAGGCTCCACCTCACAACTTACAGGACTTAAAGGATCTGCTGCTAACATCTTGGTGCCAGATACCACAGCACACCTTCAGGGGTCTAGTGGAGTCCATGCCTCGATGGGTCAGGGCTGTTTTGGCAGCAAAAGGGGGACCAACACAATATTAGGAAGGTGGTCATAATGTTATGACTGATCGGTGTGCAATTACCTAACAACCACTAAACACATTGTTGGGAGGTTTTAAATTATCGCTAAAAACAGTTTCTCCATGTAGAAATGAATGAATTGTTTACTTCTGGAACCTGACAGAAAAAAAAAAAAAAATCAAGCATACTTTTATGAAGAGCAGAGACATTATTTAAATGTTCACAGTGAAAGCCAGTAATTTAGTGTTATCTACCTTTCCTTTGTTATCCAGCAAATTAAGGTTTGGTGCTGGCGAACGGAAAAGTTTAGTTGGAAGGTACATGTGCACATCTGCAGGGAGGTCAAAATAAAATCATGAATTATTTCTGAGCATTGCAAAGGCAAAATGACTGTCTAAAAAGCCTCATTCTGAACTCACTGTGTATATTGAGCTCTCTGGCTTTGTGCACCAGAGACACCATTTCCCGTGTCTTTTTGGCAGCTGCCCTGAAGCGGCTGAGGCCTCCTTTAGTGGCACTAATGGGACTTTGCTGAGGAACTGCCAGTAACTGGTCCAGATACACAGCCAGGTCATCCACCTCTGCACACACACACACACACACAATTAAATAAAAGCCTCAGAGGGTTGAGCACGTCTTCTGTCACTTTTGAGATGAGATTGAATATTTCACCACATGTGTCAATGTATAAAACTGTGACAGCAGTTACTGCTCTGTCACAAAATTGCCTCTCAATCCACCCATGCAGGTAGGCAAACTGTCTTACAGAGTGACTGTCAACCGCAGGCCACACATTTCAACATAAAATGTCATGCAGAAAAGGAAAAAACTGCAAGTCAACAGCCAACAAACCCCAGACAGCTGACTTAACCCTCCAAACAAGAATGTTTGTTGGTAATCTTTCACATAAGAAGTGACTACTTTCAAGATTTGAAATATACTACGAATGCAAAATCAAGACATTTAAGCACACTTCGTTTCACAAGGGTACTGTAGTTCACCCAAAAACTAAAATTCTGTCATCATTACTCACCCTCATGTCATTCCAAACCTATATGACTTTCTTTCTTCAGTGGAACACAAAACAAAATATTTTATATATAAATTTTGAAAGTCAGCAGCTACAATGGACCAGTGAGACATTTTACAAATACCTTCTTTAGTGTTCAACAGAAGAAAGAATGACATTTTTCTTATTTTTGGATGAATTATCCCTTTGGTTTTAGTCTTTTAAAAAAAAAAGTTGGTTAAACGTGCTGCTAGCTGGTGGCTCACTCACCACAGTCCATAAATGTAAGATGGGCACAACAGGAGGTGTCAAGAAAATCAGAAAGTTTCCCAGTCTTAACCCTTGAAATGTAAAACTTTTTTGATTTTGGGCTGTTTCAGGTATGTAACAAATATTACAAGTGCTGACCTCTTTAAATACATTACCTTGCTCCTCCAAAGTAACCATCCTGTAGTTTTTTCAAGGTTGCCAAAACAGCAGGATCAATGTGTTTGTAGTCATCAGCTGTGAAGCACAAAAACTAAATGAGTCTTTCAGAATAAGAAAGCTGCTGTCTGCATTTCAATGGCATTAAGTATTTTTTCACTCACTGAGCATGCCATGTGAAATTGGGAATGTTACTGTGGGTCGGCCAGTCATCCTCCAACGAGAGCAGAGGTAGGAGAGGTCGATACGGAGCATCTCCACAATCATGTGATTGTCCAGGGCCAGATAAAACTCATGATGGTCTACAAACTGCACATTCGATCAGGACCAGAACCAGCAAATTAACTGAATGGATACTAAATATTCAAAAAGACACCAACAGCAAATTTGAATTCACATGCTGACCTACTTGGGGTGTGAAGGTAAAGATGGTGTTGCGAATAATGTAGAATTTTGATGTTCCCAGCACACCAATTCGCCGGTACGGCCGCCCAGTCAGTCCCAGCCTTTGGTTACGCCCTGAAAAAAGACTAAAATATACTAAAATCCTTCAGTCTCTATTTGTATTTTGTATCTCTCTCACTTAAAGGACATTGTATACCTTTCATATAATAAATGTGGTCGGGGACCAGCTTATTAAGCTCAAAAAGGGGCAAAAAGGCATCACAAAAGCATCACAAAAAGTATTCCATACTATTTGTGCATTATATTTCAAGTCTTCTGAAGCCATTTGAAAACTTTGTGTGACTGAAATTGAAGTCATTGTTTACTGAAAATCTTTCTATGGTCACCATTCACTTTTCACCATTCACCATTCACTCCCATTTCTTCTACCGAAGTTTGGAATAACATAAAGGTGCGTAAATGATGATAGTATTTTTATTTTTGCATTAACGATCCCTTCCACCCTGAGTTCACCTAGTCTGGCATAGATGTGACTGAGGACTCTGGAGGGCTGAACTCGGATTGGGTGAACGTCCTCCAGGGTTTCTGAGTCAATGCCATGGCTCTGCAGGAGCTGTTTAATCTCGTCGTTTTCTGCCAGGATAGACACTGAAAACACAAGAATGGAGAACAGCCAGTGTAAATATGGTGGGATAGAATATTTATGTAATAGATTCAATGTCAAACACAGTCTAAATTGATTAACCCAGTTTTAGCTACTGTCAAACACTGTAGGTCTTACCTTGAACCACAACATCAGGCTTGGGAATAGTGGAGAGGCGTCTATTGAGAGGATCAATTTCTCCAGCTGCTAAAAAACCCTATAAAGTCAAAAACAACATTTCACATATACACCATGTGCAGAATTATTAGGCAAGTTGATTTTCTGATCATATTTTTTTTTCCAAGCACATTTTACCAATTCCAAACCACATCAGTCTTAAAAACTACTATTAATTTTGTATTTAATGATTTATAAGTGATATGTTCATGAAGGCTGGAAATGTAAAACGCCTTATATTCAGGTGTGCATAATTATTAGGCAGGTTTTCTTTTACAGGCAAAACTAGCCAAAAAAAGAGATTTAACTCAGACTGAAAAGTCAAAAATTATTAAATGCTCAAGAGAAGGATGCAATACTAATGCAATACTAGAAATTGCAAAGTTAAGGCATGACCAATGGACAGCAAAACACTCATTGGGTGAGCAGGGTCAGACAAAAACAGGTGGAGAAGAAAAGACACATGTTAACTGCAAAATAATTAAGAATTAAGGTGAAGAATTGAGTGTGAAACCATCAGGAACCCTTTAGTCTCCAGTGCCACCATTTCCCAGAACTACCTGGAGTCTCCAGAAGTGCAAGGTGTCAGGATCTCAGAGACTTAGAAGGTTAGGTTAGCTAAAAAATGACCCCCACTTAATAAGAATCACAAGCTGAAGTGTTGTAAAATACATGAACACTGTTTTTTTTATATGCTTTATAGACAGACGATTGAGAGTGACTCTTGAAGGACCAGCACCACATCTTCTTGTACCACTGTTTGAAGAATTTATCTTCCAGAATCTGGCAGTAAGGTGTGGGAGTTCATTTTTAGTCCATCTTCTATCTTGAAAAGTCCGTCTTGCAGATATGGAATAAAAATTAACTCCCAAAACTTACTGCCAGATTCTGGAAGATAAATTCTTCAAACAGTGGTACAAGAGGATGTGGTGCTGGTCCTTCAAGAGTCACTCTCAATCTGTCTGATCCACAGTTGTTCTGGCTTCGCCTTGGACTTCCAGGTCTCCAGGGCTGTGCCTCAACCCTCCACCCCTCTGGCTCCGCTGGGCTCCTCCTTCCTTCCGTTCCAGCACTGTCCTCACTCCCACCCGCTCTGCCCCGGTCTGCTGAGCCCCCGTCTCCACCTTGATCCCATAGCCTGCAACACCTATTTGGCCCTCCAAGCTTACGGTGTCACCCCAGGTCTTTATCTCTTCGGCTCTGCCTGGGTCTCAACCCCTCCCGGCTCCACCTCAGTCAGTAGGGCTCCTGGCTTCACCCTGGCTCCTCCCTCCATCGGTTCTGCCTTATGGCTCTGCTCTGGGTCACTCCCTAGCTCTTTCCTCCATCTCCTCCCTGGTTCCTCCCTCATGGTCTCCCCATGGACTCTTCTTCCCATTCCCCCATGGACTCTTCCCCCTGCCCCTCCTCCAATGAACTTTGTTTCGTTTTTCCCCCTCCCTCCACTAAGGTGTAGTTTCTGTTCACAGGGTGAGGACGCATCTTCCGGTTATGTTTTATGGACTTTTAGTTTGTATCCCCTTGTTTTCCTGTGTTCTGCTCCTGTTCCCGCTCTTCATTTGTTGTCATGGTTACTAATTATGTTGCATACCTGGTTCTGGTTAAGTCTTTTAGTTCTTTAGTTCTTAGAGTTTAGTTCTGTCCATTGTCCTGTATTGTCTTTGAGTTTAAGCCAAAGCTGTTACGTTTTGTACTCCTGCGATTCCCGTATTTTTGATTATCTTCTTTGTTTTGTTTATTAATAAAGTTTTTAAGGCTAATATTAAGATCCACCTCTTCCTGCTCCTCCATCATCTTTGTCTGCCTTGCCCAACAAGACACTTATGTTCATCAAGGCTGCATTTATTTAATCAAAAATATAGTAAAAAACAGTGATATTATTACTTTTTTATATTACTTTTTTTTTTACATTTTTCTATTTTATACACATATATATTAAATATATTACATATTAAATTATGTATTTTTTCATTTTATGTATCTCAATTTAATTGTTGCAGTAAATCTTATTTTCAAAGTTTTAAATGTATGTATTTATGTATGTCTGATATACACAAATCAACTGAACTATATTAATGAAATTAATAAGATAAATTAGTTGAAACAGGTATATTTCATAAGGGAGACAAAATGTGCAGGGGGCCTCCAGGAACAGATTGAGAAACACTGCAGTACAGCATTACCATATAGAGCGATTTTTGTGGAATTTACTGTACCTCTGCCAGCAGGTTACCCAATATGTACAGAGACTGGCCCCATTTCAGTGGACACTTGCCTACTGGCACTCTCTCCACTGTGTGAGGATTAACATACTCTTCATCAACCTAGATGAAATGACACATACAGGGTGAAAGTCCATTTTCCTTTGGAATAACCCACAAAGAATTACTGAACCAGGAATCTCGCTTTAGGTGTTTCGTAACAGTACAAAATCTATTGATTTAGTATTAAGAGAAAAATAACTAAATGTGTCCAGATTGTACCTTATCTGGAGGAACACTATAAAGCTCAGGGACCAAACGTATTCCATTCTTCCCTCTGATGAGAATGCCATCTAAAGCATCTCTGTACTCCTGAACCTAAATAAGAGAGGAACAAGCAAGAGAGTATTGTTTTCTGAAGAATAGTTAGATTGTTTATTGTCTATAGTGTATTGTCTGTACCTGTTCTGGACTGTTGATAAAAATGCCATCCAGGATGAGGTATGTCCAGAACAGTGGCCATTCACACTCTATGTTCTCAAAGAGCTTCAGCTCTGATGACTCGTAGTACAATCGATTCGGGTCCTTAGAAATAAATGATTATGTAGGAATAAGCTCCAAATGCCCATACAAAAGACAACCACACACATAGACATGACATATTGTCTCACAAATACACGGTTTTACCTCTCGGGGAGTTTTGTGCCCATCTCTAAGAAAGCGACAGCATCCATATCTGCCCTATGAGACAGTACAGGGGTAAATAAACACTGTAAAATTAAGTGTTTGTCGAAACTTTAAAAAAGCAATTAATAATTTTTTTTTAAAATACTTAATTTAATAAGTTAAAAAATAATAACAAATCAAAAATATATAATTTATATATTTAATGTAATTTTTATTTATTTTTATTTGTTTAATTATTATGTCAATATCTTCACTGAACTTCAAATGTCAAGATATCACTATTTAGATGGAAAAAAAGATTTCCTAAATTGTTTCCACAGTTCTCTGGTTTTTTCCCCCAATTATTTATACTGTTTTAAATTTAAATGTCCAGAATTATGTGCTTCATTTCATGTTTTCTCGAACAATGTCATTAAGGAGCAAAATGCTTGTTGTCTTAAACTATCAACAAAGTCATATTCATATTCATGAGACAAAAATCACACACAAAAAAATGCTATAATGTCACACACTGACCTCAACACTTGGTACATGAAACACGTCAAGGGATTTATTGATATCCATATTCACCTGAAGTTTTGAAATGATTTCTTCTTTGGTGATATTAACAATATCAATGTCCTCAACTGCAAATGCTGGATAAGAGATGATGGACAGAACCCCAGCGTCCACCTCTTTGGATGTCGATGCCCTCGGCAGCATGGAGCTGAGAATAGACTATTGTAAAGGATCCAAAAAGAGAAAAACATTCAGTTAGTTTCATGAGGCTTGGAAGCTCTGAATAATGTGGATGATGTCTTCCCATGTGTGACATCATAAATTAGTTTATTACTTGGCAGTGCTGAATGTCATCAGCTAAAGCGTGTACGACAGATTCTGGGCCACCCTTGGCACCAAAAAGGTTCAGCCCATCCAAGGCCTCCAAAGCTGCCTGAATAAACATGCAGCAAGAGGTCATGCTTTTTTATCACGAAGTAATCATTATTTGACACTTGTTAGACATGTGAAACCAATTCTTAACTGATTATGCAATTTATCAATAAAAAGCTAAATATTACCTTTGCCATTCCAATAGAGCTGACATTTATCTCAGGGATCCCTTTATTCGTCTTGTCTCCTCGTTCCCACATTCCAAAATCCTGAAGATCATTTCCAGTCTTAATACCCATGGAAAACCTATGAAATCCTTCCGTATCAGAACAGCATTAAGGTGCTTACCGCCACTTTGTACGCAGATTCAATGTAAAAGATCAGATTCTGGACAGCATCGACTTCATCACGTGTATAAACAATCTTCAGCCCTGCAAATAAAAAGTGGTGAAAATCTAGTCTGCTGTTCCACACAAGCAAAAGATTTAGACACTTTTTTTGTGATAAGTTAAATTTGACCTGATGCTGTCATTTGGGCCAGGAAGAGAAGGAAGATGGAGGTAGCGTCCACCTGTAGATGACCCCATTCCTGATCACCAACTACAGTGGCACACGTTCCTGAATGGAACTTGGCATGAAGGCAATCGTTGGTGCTTTTGCTGTACTTGAACTTCTCCACCTTATCAAGCTGAAAGTTGAATACAGGATCAGAGTTACTGTACAGAAGGTTTGTGTTTGCTTCTGTGACCAAGGCCGGTTCACATGCAGCATCCTCCTTGAAAATAACTGTGTTTAATTCTTGTTTTTTTTTTAAGGATGACACATGATAGACACAATATTCTTTATTTTGTTTATTTTGAATTATGCTTGCAGTGTATAAATTAATATTGTATATGGATGATTATATCAAGTGAGCATGCAATGAATATTTTGTGCATTTTTCCTTCATTATTTTGCCTGATTATGTCATTGTCAGGATCCTGTGATCTGTATCATGTCTTTTATTTTGAAATTTGCCATTCATTTGTTCATTTATTTGTAGTTTTGTCCATGGTCCTTGTAGTTCTTTTGTTCTTTGTAATTAGTTCCAGGTGTTCTTTGTTGTCTAGCCTCACTCTTTGTGGATTATTGTTTGTTCGCTTCCTCTAAAGTTAATGTTTTCATGTAGTTATTTGGATATGTTTCATGTCATGGTTAGCATGGTCAAGTCATAGATTATGTATCATGTTTGATCCATTAAACGTCTTTTATCTGCATTTAGACCCAGTAATCTTTCTTGACTTTTGAGACAAGTTATATTTTTGTAGCGTCTGGACCAATCAGACACACAATTATTCATTATATTTAATGAATTATCCAGAAACTCACTCTATCAAAGTGCTGTGAACCCATCCCCCTAAAACTGCAACTAGCATCCCAAACGTAGCTAACACACAGGCAGAACTAGGTGTCCTGTTACAGGACACAGGAAAACTGATAAGAACTTTTTACGATCAGAAAAAATTTTGCAGAGACTAGTGACTCTGACTTCATTCTTTCTGAGAAGGACAAATATACCCTCTTAATCCTATATATTCTCTATATAACCGCTTGGGAAATGTATAAACATGTATCCAATTTTCCCATCTCATGACTTTCCTTTTATAGGCTTTATTCTATGTATTAATTCTCTCTTTTTGAACTATTTTGGTATTAATGTTTCGGATTTGCAAACTTATAGTTAACTGAAATCACATGGGTAGCATGTTTGGTATCTACGGACTCCAACGTTCGTTTCCTATTTGGTAATTTATGTTACATGTTACTAACTCTGTGACACATTAGTATTATAAGAATCTAGAAGGTTCTTCTCTCATTCATCCAATCCAGTGTCTTATGCTAATATCCTGCCAAAGGCACAAAGACTCGTAAAGTTCCCTCCGAGGAGACAACTCCTTATTGGCTCAGACACCTCAAGAGGGTGGGACATCTTTACCCTTTAAAATTACTGATCACGAGATCACATTCTCTTCCTTCTTTTCTCTTTTCCTGTACTGAAAATGCTGATGTGAAGATGATGCTGTACTAGAAGCTTCTAAGGAACTCTAAGCTTGTGCCAGGCTTTGGCCTAGACCTTCCATTCACCAAAGATCCTCTGAATCCAACTGGCTCTCTTTCATCAAGACAATCTCAGCAAAGATTCAACGGGAGCCTCCACAATTTGCATCAGTTTTAATTCAAATGGGCGAGACATGCAAGTATCAAACTTAGTCTCATTATTCGATACATTGAGTATCCTTACCCCTTTTAAAGAAGGGCCTGTTAAAACTAAACTGATGGTTTGCTCAAGGCTGTTGATCTGCTGAATTTCAAACAATGCTGTAACTTCTTGCTTTCCTGTATTCTGCTTCAGCTCTCTCTTTCCCTTGGTAAACTGTATGCATGTATGTGTGTGAATGTTAGAGTAGTTATGTGTTTAGTCTAGTTAATAAAGTCTTGTTCATGTCACACGTAAAGTTGTCCGTGTTTCATGCTCATATACTGGAGTCCCTATTCATGCAGATCCTGACTACATGCTCTGAGTAGTACTGTACATAAAATTGTTATTTCCCATAACCTGGAAATGAACATTTCTTAGAATTAATAAGCAATTAACACTGAATGTTCATTGGCCAAACAGGTTAATTGATTGTAATATTAATTTTATTACATTAAGTTAATTTTATTTAACTGATCCAAATATTTATAATTAATTATACTTAGTTATGATTAATTATCATATTTCTTTTGAGCTAATTTGCTACATTTCATATGCCATTTTATTCTGTATATATATATATATGAACATATGTTACCGGCAATGTGTGAAATCCGGCATTGTATAGAATGCCTAGGGAAAATATAGAATGCCTTAAGTTTGTAGGCAAAGTATACAATTCTATACAAGGGCCAGCCGGCTTGTCATTATGTATAATACCTAGGTAATGTATAGAATGCCTAGGAAAAGTATGCAACATAATCACAAAAACCAGACACTTCATACTTTGCTCACGCATTCTGTATATTCCTTAGGCATTCTATACAATACCTGCTTTTCACACATAGCAGTAACATCGGTAATCAGTATCGGCGGATAAAAGCAAATTTTCACATAATCGGCTATCAGCCGATAGTTTAAAAACAAACAACGGTCAGGGCCGATATATCCTGTCAATTAAAAAAGGGCAGGAAAAAGCACTGCATTTGGGCTTTGTGTAAAGAAAATGCTAAGAAACCAGTTTGATGTTCAATATTAATAGTAATTATATGAATTAATAACATTCAGAAAGTTAAGAAATATTAATTTAATCTTCAGAATTTAGTTAATGTGTGTTCATATTAATTTGAGTAAAGTATTTGTTTATAACTGATACCAGTTACTCTGAAACAAGTTGATGAAATGGAGAGAATAAAGTTTTTATTTGCATTTCTTTCTAAATATAATAATTAAAAATATAATGAATAATTATTAATTATAATGAAATTATCATTAATTTAAAAGAAGGTATAAAAGGCAGAACCCCCAAACTATCGTTATCGTTATCGGTATCGACAGATATCATTCTGAATAATCGGCTATCGGTATTGGTGGAGAAATTTAGTATCAGCACATCTCTAATATACAGTTGTTGTCAGAATTATTGGCACCCTTGATAAATATGATCAAAGATGACTGTAAAAATAAATCTGCATTGTTTATCCTTTTGATCTTTAATTCATAAAATTAGCAAAAATCTAACCTTTCATTGAAGGAAAAGAATTGAAAGTGGGGGGGAAATCACATTATGAAATAAATGTTTTTCTCCAAAACTCGTTGGCCACAGTTATTGGCACACTTTTATTCAATACTTTTTGCAACCTCCTTTTGCCAAGATAACAGCTCTGAGTCTTCACCTATAATGCCTGATGAGTTTGGAGAACACCTGACAAGAGATCAGAGACCATTCCTTCATACAGAATCTCTCCAGATCCTTCAGATTCCCAGCTCCATGTTGGTGCTTCTTGTCTTCAGTTCACTCCACTCATTTTCTTTAGGGTTCAGGTCAAGGGACTGGGATGGCCATGGCAGAAGCTTCATTTTGTGCTCAGTGACACATTTTTGTGTTGGTTTTGATGTTTGATTTGGATCATTGTCCTGATGGAAGATCCAACCACGGCCCATTATTGGATTTCTAGCAGAAGCGGTCAGGTTTTGATTTTTTATCTGTTGGTATTTGATAGTATCCATGATACCATGTATCTGAACAAAATGTCCATGACCTCCAGCAGAAAAATAGGCCCACAACATTAAAGATCCAGCAGTATATTAAACCGTGGGCATGGGGTACTTTTTATCCATGTGTGCACCAAACCCATCTTTTTTTTAGTTTCATCTGACCATAGAAGCCGGTCCCGTTTGAAGTTCCAGTCGTGTCTGACAACTGAATATGCTGGAGATTGTTTCTAGATGAGAGCAGAGGATTTTTCTTGAAACCCTCCTGAACAACTTGTGGGGATGTAGGTGCTGTTTGATAATTTTTTTAGGCTTTCTGAGACTCAAGACTCAACTAATCTCTGCAATTCTCCAGCTGTGATCCTTGGAGAGTCTTTGGCCACTCAAACTTTCCTCCTCACCGTGCATTAGGACGATTTAGATACACGTCCTCTTCCAGGCAGATTTGTAACATCTTTAGTTGATTGGAACTTCTTAATTATTGCCCTGATAGTGGAAATGAGGATTTTCAATGCTTTAGCTATTTTCTTACAGCCACTTTCTATTTTGTGAAGCTCAACAATCTTTTGCTGCACATCAGAACTATTTTCTGTGGTTTTACTCATTGTGATGAATGATTACAGGAATTTGGCCTTTGTGTTTCCTCATGTTTATACTCCTGTGGAACAGGAAGTCATGGCTGGACAATTTCATGTTCATGATCACCCTGGTGTGCTAAAAAAAAAAATGTAAATATGAATGGGAATATACTTCAGAGATATTTTACTCATAAAAAATTCTAGGGGTGCCAATAATTGTGGCCAACATGTTTTGGAGAAAAACATTTATTTCATAATGTGATTTTCCCCCACTTTCAATTCTTTTCCTTCAATGAAAGGTTAGATTTTTGCTAATTTTATGAATTAAAGATCAAAAGGATAAACAATGCAGATTTATTTTTACAGTCATCTTTGATCATATTTATCAAGGGTGCCAATAATTCTGACCACCACTGTATATAAATGT
This sequence comes from Mylopharyngodon piceus, assembly GCA_039654765.1. Lineage (NCBI taxonomy): Eukaryota > Metazoa > Chordata > Actinopteri > Cypriniformes > Xenocyprididae > Mylopharyngodon > Mylopharyngodon piceus. The sequence continues at coordinate 21,399,418 of CM077461.1, forward strand.
ATGTGTGTGTGTGTGTGTGTGCGCGCGTGTGTGTGTGTGCGTGCATGTTTTTGTGACATATCAGGACACAAATTTGTATAATGACATGGGTATGACCCCATGTCCCCATGTCCCCATTTTTCAAAAGGCTTATAAATCATACAGAATGAGTTTTTTTGAGAAAGTAAAAATGTTTCCTGTGATGGGTAGGTTTAGGTGTAGGGGTAGTGTAGGGGGATAGAAAATACAGTTTGTACAGTATAAAAACCATTACGCCTATGGAATGTCCCCACAATTCACAAAAACAAACCTGTGTGTGTGTGTGTGTGTGTGTGTTATTGTAAACAACTTTGTGTGCCCTAATAAAGTGTGTCACATTTCAGTGACATGGAGCCCACAATCTCTAATATAATTCATCAATAATGTGTACATTAACCTGTTTGCTATGATTAAAATAATTTTTTAAAATATGTATATAGCTTACATATATTTGTAATATTCTTTTTGCTTTAAAGAAACACAAACACACACTTCATTGTCAACAAGCCAGTAAAAATGAGAGCTGTGGTGGTGACAATAGCCAAGCCAAGATTTCAAGACAGTCTTGTGTACAATTGCTAAGCACTGTAATGCACTCTAAACCTTAATGAGTTCAATACACTCTGAGAGAAAATTAATTGCCTCTGAGTAATTAAGTAATGTCTCAAAATGGTAATGGGGTTGCCATTGTGGAACGGAGACTGTGATTCAGGTCAGACAGAAATGGTATTTATTAGACAAAATTGTTCAGAGCAAATTCCACTATATTCATTATGTTATTGTATTATTATGTAACATGACCTGATTTTATAAAAACAAGCACATTAGCATTTAAATGTTTGGGATCACTATGAGTTTTTTTTTTTTTAAAGAAAGAAATTAATACTATTCATGAGTTGAACAGAATAAATTGATCTGAAATGACATTTATAATATTAAGAAAGATTTCTATTTCAAATAAATACAGTTTTTCCTCATTTTGTTCATCAAAGAATCCTGAAAAACTGGAGTAATGGCTGCCAAAAATGGAGCATTGCCATGTCAGGAAAAAATAATATTTTAAAATAATATGTCATATTACTGTTTTACTCTTTTTTTTTTCTTTTTTGTATTTATTTATCAAATAAATGTAGCCTTGGTGATGAACATAAGAGACTTTCAAAAAAAAAAAAATCGTACTGATTCCAAACTTTTGAATAGTAGTGTATGTTCTCCTGCAAAGCAACTGCATTTGCAATGAGAAAAATGATTTGAAATGATCACCACAGTGGTGACTTAATACTTACTGCAAAACATTATCTACACCGTATGCTTCAGATTTACCTGCCCAAAATGAGTAGGATTTGTTCAGATTCAATCAGAATCTTGAAATATTTATTCGCATATACTGGAATGAGATATGTTGTTTATCCATACCTGTCTCATCATACACTGCAGTAATCCTCGCATGAGTTTGACCACACTCTACAGAATGAGAAGAGACAGAGAAAAAGAGGGAGAGAAAGAGAGCAGTGAGCCTTGACCGTGACCTTATCCTCTCCATCTGCTATGACCATGAAAGAAACATGAGCCAAATGATTTGCCCTTTGGCATTTTACATGGTCTCCCAGACACAAACACTAATGAGCAGAAAATATTAAATGTCTGGGACATGGGCAGACATGGTCTCCAATGCCCTTTGACAAAATTATATAGTTTTGCTTGTATCTCAACTCACTATGTATGCATGAACCAACCTGCTCCAGTTCATAGGCTTTGGCTTTGTCTTCATCTCTGTCTGCATTCTTCCTGTAGGCCAGACTCAGAGCCCACACAGACAAGATGCAGTACACATTGTCTCTAACCCAGGCATGAGGTAACTTCTCATCTCCTGGGAGTAACCCTGTCACCGGATCCTGCAAGATATTATAAGGAACCATAATAGAATAAATTATATTTATGTGATTTAAAGTCTCACCAATAGCCTGGCCTGTAACATTTAAAGCATGTGATACTTTAAGTTCTATGTCTGTGTTTTAAAGTGTTCTCTTTCATAATGAGTAATTTTACTTTAGCACGATCCTGTTGACTTCAAGGATTAGTTCACCCAAAAATGAAAATTATGTCATTAATTACTCACCCTCATGTCATTCCACCTGTAAGACCTTCGTTCATCTTCGGAACACAAATAAAGATATTTTTGATGAAATCTGAGAGGTATCTGACTCGTCCATAGACAGCAATTTAACCACCACTTTCAAGGTCCAGAAAGGTACTAAAGACATCGTTAAAACAGTCAACGTGACTGCAGTGGTTCAACTTTAATTTTATGAAGCAACAGAAACAAAACAAAAAATAAACAAAAAATAAATATCTTAATTTGTGTTCTAAAGATGAACGAAGGTCTTACGGGTGTGGAACAACATGAGGGTGAGTAATTAATGACAGAAATTTCATTTTTGGGTGAACTAACCCTTTAAACATGTATGATTCATTCCATAAAATATTGTCAAATGCTCGATAACCCAAATTCAAACTGTAAACTCTCTTGTGAAAATGAAGTGTGTTTAATTGAATTATTTAATGTGCCCTTGTAGTGCACACTTAAAATCTTAAAACAAGTAACGACAAATAAAGCTTTCACTTTAAAAGACATTTTAAATAATTTTGTTGTGCTTTAAAGAAGTATACTTATCTTGATGTGCTAACTAAAGCACATGTAAAGTAGGCCTACCTGATTATAATTTTAACTGTAGTGTGTTATTCAACATTATATTTAAAGTTAAATGTACAAAATTGTAATTACAAATGTATTTAAATACATGAGAAGTTTCAATAGAAATGACATATATTTTGTTAACACTTTACAGTAAGGTTTCATTTGTTAGCATTAGTTAACTACATTATTTAACATGAACTAACCGTGAACAATGAACAATACTTCTACAGCAGTTATTAATCTTAGTTAACGTTAAGATATTAATCTTAACATTTACTAACATAACATTCAGTTTCCACCGAAGTATATTATTTTTTCCGTGATAAGTACATATTTTTAAAATGATGCTGAAGTGTAGCCTACTTCTTTTTCACAAGGGCTGTTATGATATCAACACAGCACGGGCTGCTCCCTTATAATCAGTGAAAGTGAGATGTTTTTTGGCTCACCTGGTGACAGAGGATTGTCTGTTGCAAAGTTCTGGCATAATTGTCGAGTTTCACTCCAGAATTACTGCGACTTCTCATTATAGTTGCTTACTAAATGCTGTTTAGCTCTACAGTCTCACTAGCACTGTGTCTTAGCTGCCGCTGGACAAGTATCAAGTACCGTACATGTGAGGTAGGCAAATGTCAAAGACGAGTAGTTCAGTAGTATCTGTTACAGATGGCGTAACTGTTGAGGCGCACCCGGTCTTATAGCTAGTTACAGGCACAATTTTTCATCAATAATATTGTAATAAAATCAATAATACAAATTAAAACACAATTAAAAATAACATAACATATATAATGCAACACACTTAGCAAAATGTTGCATCAACAACTGTACCACTGATACGAAGACGATGTAGCTTCTGTTGTTGTTTACAAAATGATTCAGCCTATTTAGCCATGATGATTCATTCACACCAACAGCACGATTGCGAGTCAGATTTATTTTGTACTACACAAAACAAAATAGTTCAATAAAGAACAAGTTAATAGTGAGATTTGCTTAAAATAGTTTTTAAATGAAGTCAACCAGCGGAATCAACCGGTCGTATGTATCGGCCAACAGTTGTGATTTGTTCCACAATGAATGGGTTTGATTGAACGAATCAAATGTTGAGTCAATGATTCACTTATACAGACACAGTCACTTGTGGCCAACTACTGGCGATGTAACTTTAAATGGTCGTTAATTTAAAGGGTTAGTTCACCCAAAAATGAAATTTATCTCATTAATTACTCACCCTCATGTCGTTACACACCCGTAAGACCGTTCATCTTCGGAACACAAATTAAGATATTTTTGATGAAATCTGAGAGGTTTTTTTTATCCACCATAGAAAGCAACGTAAGTACCACATTCAAGGTCCAGAAAGGTAGTAAAGACATCATTAAAATAGTCAACGTGACTACAGTGGTCATTATTTTTGTTTTGTTTTTGCGCACAAAATGTATTTTAAAGGTTGTAACATAAAGGTTGAACCACTGTAGTCACGTTGACTATTTTAACAATGTTTTTTACTACTTTTATGGACCTTGTATGTGGTAATTATGTTGCTTTCTATGGAGGATTAAAAAAAAATCTTGGATTTCATCAAAAATATCTTAATTTGCGTTCTGAAGATGAACGATGGAATGACATAAGAGTGAGTAATTAATGACAGAAATTTCATTTTTGGGTGAACTAACCCTTTAATAGTTAATTATAAAAACAATAATAAATGTTTGTTTTTTTTTTGTTTTTTTCAAAATTTCTTGTCAAAAGTTTTTGTACTTGCTTCAAAATATGTATACTCAAATATGAACATATCACAGTTGTATATCACAACAATAGTTAAAAAAGCATAAACTAAAAGAATGGAATTATTGTTACAGAAACAGAGGTATTTTTAGTGTTTTATTTGACAAACATAAACTTTGCTCTTTCATGTCAGAAAAGGACATGCAATCTGGGTACATGTGGAGGTCGTTCACAGTACAATGACATCAGTCTGTTACAGTACATTCTTGTGCAAATACTCCTCTTGCTAACTTCAGGGGCCTCTGCCATTAGAACTGGCTTTTCAGAGAGCTCAGGCCATCCTAAGAAAGATGTGTGCAACTGTGCACGTTCTCTTACAGGCACTATGCCTAGTATTGATTTTAAGTGTCACTACTGAGGCCTTCTGTATGCTCACATAGCATATCAAATACAGTACTTTATATCAAATATCACATTATGTTATACATATATATAGTTCTTAAAATGGTCTACAAATTAAAACAGATGCTCTTACAGATTAATACAGCTTTTTAATTACAATGCATTTACAGTATTGTATTGTAGAATTAAAGTTTGGGGCAAGTCAAATACAAACCTCAATATGTTAATGACCATAAATAGTGTTATTAAATGCTTTGAACATAAAACATCTACAGTGAAACCAATGTAACTTTTCAAGTGAGACTTCTCCATATGCACTACACAATACTGCACTACATACAGTTAAAAAATTAAAGTGCTTGCAACATAGCCTACACACACAATGCTATGGCATAAAATAGTATATATTAATTGGGTTGACTCATAAATGAATATATTTCAGTCTTCCACTCCGCTATGAATGAACAGGCTCATTAAAAGAACAATGACCATTCCTGGGGGTAGAAAATATAATCAGTTTTCAAATAGGGCAGTTTTAGGACTTGATGAAAGGAGATGGATGGCAGCAGTGACGTACCTGCATAATCCTGTAGTGCACTCTATGTTGTCATGGCAGTACGCTCCATATGGTTTGAACCCCATGATTCGCCACAAAGGGGACATTCGTATCTTGCGGTGCAGTATATGTGATGACTGAAGATCCGATCGCACCTCAGAAGTCGCTAGTGGCACAGTAGATACCTAACATAGGTAACACATGCATTAACATAATAATAATAATTTAACTTTTAACTTTTTATTAATAATAACTTTAATTTTATAGGGTAACACTTTACAATAAGGTCTCATTTGTTAACTTTAGTTAACAAGGAATAATAATGAGCGATATATTTTACAGCATTTATTCATCCTTGTTAATAAAAATACATTTGATCATGGTATTTAACAGTGCATTAACTAATGTTAACATTTTTCATGTCAAACAACGTTTGATTTTAAAAATGAATTGATAGCGTTAACTAAGATTAATAAATGTTATATAGCCTAGTACTGTTCATATAGCTTAAAGTGCTACCTAGACTGTAAAAAATAAATATTTTTTTGTAAATTTTTGTAATTTTTTTTGTAAAAGTTGTAAATAGAGCTGAAGATTTTACAAGAAAATACTATTGTCGTCTTTGTTTAATTCAATTTCTTTGTAATAATTTGTGAAATTTAATAGTATTTCTCAGTGAAGACTATTATACCTACACCATTTTCTCAGTGCAGTAATTCTGATAAAAGTGAAAAAGCAGTTTTTTAACAAAAGAAACATTTTCACGCCTGTCAACCTGTTATCACATGTTCTCGCTAACTGTGAAAAAAGTTGTTGGAAAAAGGTGTAAACCCACCTGATATATCAGAACTAGCAAGATCAGTGTGCAAAATCCAAATTTTGCCAGGTGAAAGTGATGCAGATTCATTTTGGTGGTGTTATTTCCTTCAAAACCGTGGTAAGTCAGTGTGTCCAGGAGATTTGCTTAAGCTTTGCAATGACTATGTGTATTTATAACCCTGCAACATTGATCTTACCTCCCCACCCTCTCTGTCTATCCGTCTCTTCTGCTCTCTTACTATGCTCAAGGCCATGGCCAAGATAAAATCACGTGTTTAGTAAATATTTGAGAGTTTACATAAGCTTAAATAGGCATTAATGTCATCTAGCTTGATTGATGGAAGTAAAAAGTTATTCTCGGAAGCGCTGCACTAAATGTTTTACATTTAGATTTACAGTAGCATGCTTTTTACATCATGATTAGATTCCTTTTTTTAAAGTAAATAAAGAAATAAAAGCTATATCCAACAAATTACAATTCACAGAATTGCAGCAGTATATATAAAAAATAAAAACATGCACCAGATCTCATATTGGGATTTCTGCAAAGGAACTTATTTCAGAATTGAGAAGACAAAGAAGTTGCTTATCCCTTTTTCATAAGTTTAACATCATTTTCAAGAGAAAAGTGTGTTCCCGTCCATCTCTCTCTAAATCAATAGGTCATCAAGTACATTCAGATAACATGTGGCCTGTTCATACTAAGAGTCTTGCATGCCGTTGCATCAGTCATTTCAATATGAATATAATTAATATAATAATTAATGTATGCATATGAAACATTGCATAGGCAGAATAATGCAACTGATATGAAAATATTGCAACAGTATTTCACTTATTCTTGTAATTAGTTATTATACATGCAGATTTTATGCAGTTTTCATTTGTCACACCACAGGACCATTTAAAATGAACAAAATGGTGGGGAAAAACCTAAAATAAGAGGTGATTAATAACAAGACCTAAGATAAAAATTTCTCTTAAACATTCATATACATTTTAAATTTAACTCTAAATTGATTTAATAATTTAAAAAAAGTCTATGGATAGGTTATGCATTAATAATAGCATAATGCTGAACAACCTCACACAGCTGAGCGGTGAAAGTTCAGCATGTGCTCCAAATGACAGAACAGTGTGATCCTGTTCCTCAGTCTATGTATTTAATCAGAACAAACTGGAAAGTTCTAAAAATATTTGTTTTTGGACAATCTGTGCACTATCACTTGTTTTGTGATGTACACTAGGCTACATGTTTTTATACAGAACAGTATTGATGCCATTTAAAGAAATAGGCTAAAACAAAGTCCATACGGTTCATGACAACGCAAAGTCCATTAGGTTCAGGAAAGCACAAAGTCCATTAGGTTCAGTAACACGTAATTGTTGTAACAAATGTAATCACACTCTGCGTGATCAAGAGTAGGTCTATAGGTCGGCTCCAGTTTGTCTGCACTGTCACCTATAGATGGCAACATTGAGCCACTCATTGTGTGTATACCGTCCATGTGTCATTTTGTAATTTGCATTAGCAATGAACATCACATGTTCTTTGAAATATGGTTAAAGTGTACTGCCGAATGTGACAAGCATTTTTGGTAAACTAGCATATAGCTAGGCTATTTTAATGTTCTTTCTATTGACACTTGCATGTCATATATTAAAACATAGGCTATTTGTAATTACAGATTTGTAATAATGATAAAGTAATTTAGCTCATTTAAAAAATCTTAATTTACAAAAAACTATTATATATATTCATAAAATATTAACTTTAAACGTAATATCAAAAAATACACTATAAGCACACCTATTCACAATTTATTAAATAAACTTACTTAAATAAGAAATAATCAATAAATTTTAAAAAAAAAAATCTAATCTCTAAAATCTATTAATTAAAAAAAAAAATAGATTAGATTAGATTAGATTAGATTAAAGCTAGATTTTGGACAGTAGTGACAGAGGCCAACTGTCAGAGACATTCTTAATCGAATGCTGAAGTCGTCACACATCTTGTGTATCGGCACTCGGTTGTATATGTCTTAATTTGTACGTCATTGGCATCGGCGCTTGAGTGACACAAGATAGCAAACAAGGTAAATGTTTACTAGTTTCACTTTAACCTAGTTATAAGGCAATATACGACATGTTAACATTATAAATATGTTCTGCAACAGTTCATCTTGATGCCATTAAGCCATGGTTCTTAAGCTTATGAAAATTACAGCTGGTTAGCAAGCAACCCTTTTAGCTATCCTGCTAACCAGCCCCTTGAGAGTATTTTTCTGAATTTGTCATAGTTCCCAATTGCTGAGAGCTTAAATCAGAGTAAGAGTGTTACATGCGCTTTTTTTCTACGGCATTTTGCTGCCATTGACCATATTACTCGTATTTCTTTTACAAGCTAGTTGGCTAAGCTAAAATGACCCATATTTGAAGTTTGCTGATGTCATTAGCTTTGGTTTAGTAACTCAGATGGTACACCTTTAATCTAATCTGCTACTTCTATTAGATACATTTATTATACATAAATGTAAATATTGGGGAAATAAGCTTTTGCTTTTAATTATAAAGGCAGAAGTTTAAAGAATAGCTAAAAATAAGATTGAGTTTGAAAAATAAAAAAAGTTTTGAAAAATAAGAAAGTTAATATTTAAAAGTAATAAATAAATTCTTATTATTATTATTATTAAATTCTTGATATCACTATTGTAAATTCTGTATTCAGAGTGCATCTGTTTTTTTAATGCTCAGTCCAGAATTATAATAAATGGAATTAAAAAGTCATGATGTAAATATGCAGTTACTATTCAATCTAGAAGTGCATGGTAAACATTAATAGTTAACTTAAATGGAGTCTCTTATGCTCAGGTCAAAGGACATTTCTATGTCCTCCACAGTCTGGAAGAACGATGGACAACGCTGGCTATTGCAGTGAGAGCTTCAACAGCCTGCAGAGTGGAACCAGCGATGAGGACATGGTGGAGATCGCAGGAGCCACGCTGGACTTTTCCAGCACAGATGACGTGCCTCCTCTGGACCGGGACTATGGCTCAGGTGAGTGCCAGATCTACCCAAACACATGTGTTGCATTTATAGTCAAATGAGACAAAGGGGATTGAAAATGGCCCCAGTGACAATAATAATCTGTAGAGGTGACAATATATGTCATATTTTTTCTCCAATGTAGCTGCCACCCAGTTTTATCCTTATTCATTGAGATTCCCATAGTTTTTTTTTCCCTTTCTCTCATCACTTGATATAGGTTTGGGGGCAAATGTGTAACATATAGGTCTCTGGTGTTTGTGTGTCTGTGAGAAAATAGTGGTGAGAATTCGCTGAGGTCACAGCTTCGGTATTTGCCGCCCCCCCGACAGAAATCCTTTTATCAATGAGATCAAAGTGTACCCTCTAGATTTTTCCATTGTAGCTAGTTTCATGTTTTTACCGGTGTCAGGTTTTCACATCCATCCGTTTCCCTTGAACTTCCTCAGCATTTGATATCAGTTGTTTTGTAGTGTGTGATGTGTGATTAGGTACTTTCACACAGTTTATTGGTTATTTTTTTCTGAAACACTAACATTTTGTGTATTTTGGCTTCTAGAAGGTTGATAATTAACCATAGCTAGTTTTATTGCTGTGTTTTTTGAGTAAGTTTATTTCCTGTTCTTAGTACTAGTAAAATCGTTCTAATGAAAGTCATGTGAAGAACTGTGAACACTGGAACAGGAATGTGTGCCACCATAAATGTGAAGTGACAACCTTTACCCCTTTCCCACTAAATGGGGGCTGGTAAATAAATGCAGCCTCTGCGGCTTTTTTTCTATAACATTAAAAAAAAAAACTTTTGAACGGTAATGATGAGATTATCCCAACCCTTGACTTCTGACATGAATAATTCCTCATTAAAGAAAAGCAGGTTTAAGGGACAAGTGCAAATCCAGGTCTTCAGGCCCCTCTGGTCATTTTAGAGGAAAATGTTCCAGATAAAGGGCTCTTGTGATCATTTTGGTTTTCCACCTAAGGCCTTGAACTGTCACAGCTTGTTATTTATTAGCACTTTTGAACTGCATGCATAATATATATCTCTTTCTTTTCTGTGCAGGTGGTTCATATGGAGCTGGAGATGGGCCTAATGGGGTTCCTAAACTGATGGATTTGCTAGATGAGCCAGTGCCTGGGGTCGGCACATATGAAGACTTCAACACCATCGATTGGGTCCGGGAGAAATCTAAAGACCGAGATCGCCACAGAGAGGTGACAATACTCAATTGAATCTTTTTAAACATCTATACTCGGAACGAAATGAATCATGCATTTTGTGTCATCCCGACCAATAAAATACATTTGAACTGTAGTATAAGCTTATCACACCATGTTCATTCATATGTCACTGCACCCCCACCCCCTGACTTTCCATCACCTGAAAGAGTTCTTTGCCACAGTCACCTTTGGCTTGCTTAGTTGGGGTTTAAAAGACATTTCATATTCAGTAATGTCAGTCTGACTGCACTGACACTATCGCACGAGAACAAAACTTGAACAGTGGATTGGTCTGGATGATAATTAGAGCTTGACCGATTCATTGGTTTTGCCAGTTCCGATAACTGATTGGTGGAACAATCGGTTATCGGCAAAAATCCATGCCGGTAGTTGTTCCGGGTTGTGTTCGTTGCTGGAGCTATATCGGGAGGCTGGAGTGGCTGAAAAGTGTCCGCTGTCATCATACAGTATGAGAGCGGCCTCTAGGCGGAATCACTGATGCCTCGTGCTGTTTATTTTGACACGTGAGGCTGAGTGCTGACACTTCAGATGCATGTTTAAAACACAGAAACTGTGTGAATACAGTACTACTACATGTTGTCATATCATTATAAAGTAATTAAATTGCTGACTAGATGCTGCATTAGCAGAGAAGGAACAGCAGTAGCCTATCTTTGTCATCAAGACTGAGAGGACGTCAACATTAGTAGTACCTCAAGTGGTTAAGACAATGTGGCAAAAATACACGCATATCCAACCCAAATGTTTAATGTCATGATTGTTACCATCTATCTGCACTAGTTTATTTTCAGCTGGTTACTTATGCATTCATTAGCCGGCGAAGTTGCATATTTAAAGCTAGTGACGTGAGAAAAATTAATGCATTAAAAAAAATTTATGATTTTAAAAATTAGAGCAAATTAATGCAGCTGACAGAAACATATAAACAAATTGTTTTTTTAAATTTTTTATTTTTTTTTATTTATCCAGTATCCATTTTAAAGGGAACCCCTGGTATTAAGACTTGTATGGCTTAATATAATGTAAATTATGTCTCTTATTGAAATATGTAATAGAAAACCAATGAAAGATTTACTTTATTTAAAAAATCCGTAACATATTTGGACAATGGGGGGGCGCTATTTTGTTTAGGTGCACACAGTGCGTTCTACATCAATGACGTCAAATGGTTGCGCTCGGTGAGCTACTGACGCTGCCCTGTTGCTGTTTTTACCGCAGCACAACTCAGAATATAATATACGATGCCACATTGTGCAGCTTTTGGTTGTAATTTTCAGTCGATGGGCAACAAGAAAAGTGATGTAAGTCTTCACTGCTTTCCTAGCAATAAGTGGAGAAAAGAATGGGAAGTTGTGAAGAATGTGGACGAATAAAACTTCAAAGATGCACGTCTTTGTTCTCTTCACTTTTGACCTGATGCCTTTGAGGCTTTTAGTAGACCACAGCTACTGAAAGAGCTTACAGTTGCCGATGGATATCGATGGAAAGCGTAGGCTTTAACCAAATGCCGCGCCTGTCGTGGAGACTGACGAGGGCAGCCTATAACACATCTCGATTGAGACAGACTGCCTCAAAGCTCGCGTGCGCTGTGTTGCACGAGATATCTGTAATAGCATAAAAAACAGTAGCATCTTCTCAGCACATTTAACTGTGTAATGCATCCAGGTGACATATCTGACATATTTTTACACTTCAATCATACAACAGTAGTTCGAATAGCCACAGATATTGCGCGGCTTTGATGTTTTCATTCTCACTAATTTTGCGCTCTGGCTCAAATCGAAAAGGCTGATCGTGTTTTAAAAGGAACCCCGTAGGTATTAAGACTTGTATGCTTTGCTGGACTGTTGCACCAAAACATACAGATGAAAAAGTATCAAAGGCATCAGGGCTAAATTGGAGAGAACAAAGACGCAGTTCTTTAGGAAGTTGTATTCATCCACATTCATCACAACTTCCCATTCTTTTCTCCTCTTATCGCTAGCAAAGCAGTGAAGACTTACATTGCTTCTCTTGTTGCCATTCGACTGAAAACTGTCATCGTATATTATATTCCGAGTTGTGTTGCGGTAAAAACAGCAAAAAGGCAGCGTCAGTAGCTCACCGAGTGCAACCATTTGACGTCATCGACGTAGAACGCACTGTGTGCACCTAAACAAAATGGCACCCCCCATTGTCCAAATATATCATGGATTTTTTAAAATAACGTAAACCTTTCATGGTTTTTCTACTACATATTTCAGTAAAAGACATCATTTACGTTATATTAAGCCATACAAGTCTTAATACCAGGGGTTACCTTTAAAAACTAAAGGTTGATTAATTGGTTATCGGCAAGTACGGTCCAACCTAGTTATTGGTATCGGTAATCAGGTCGACCTCTAATGATGACACTATTGTCTTCTATAGAGCTGCTTTACAGCTGATTTGAATTTGTTTCATAATTGACAAATTTTGCAACATCGACACAGTTATTGAACTGAAATGCGCTATGTAAATAAATGTGACTTGACTTGACTGTCTGTGATCTTCAATTTCTCTACATTTTAGATTGCTACCAAGAGTAAAGAGTCAACCTGGGCTCTGATGAAAAGTATCAGTGATGCCTTCTCTGGCTGGCTTCTCATGCTGCTCGTGGGATTGATGTCAGGTTGGTTCATCTCTATAATATTAAAGCACAAGTATAATGAGGAGCGATTATAGAGTGCCAAGTTAAAAAATGATGCATCATAAACACCTGGCCTTACCATGAAGTTTTATAGCATGTGCTGTTCTGTTTGATTCCAGGTGCCCTGGCTGGTGGGATCGACATCTCTGCCCACTGGATGACAGATCTGAAGGAGGGAGTGTGTCTGAATGGCTTCTGGTTTAACCATGAGCACTGCTGTTGGAACTCCAACGAGACGACCTTCCAGGAGAGAGACAATTGCCCTCAATGGAAAAGCTGGGCAGAGCTCATCGTCGGCACCAACAACGGCCCTTTCGCCTACATCATGAATTACCTGATGTATGTGTGCTGGGCGCTGCTTTTCTCCTTCCTGGCTGTGTCTTTAGTCAGGGCCTTTGCCCCATATGCCTGTGGCTCTGGAATACCTGAGGTAAGCTAGAGAATTTTAGTGCCTGTATAATATTTAATCTTGCATTTTGACACACTGGTTGTTGCATTGCTACATAATAAAGTATAGGCCACTGTTAAAATGTCCCAGTTTTTGTTTGACCCTCTAGATCAAGACCATCTTGAGTGGGTTTATCATCAGGGGCTACCTGGGTAAATGGACTCTTATGATTAAAACCATCACCTTGGTGCTGGCTGTGTCATCTGGACTCAGCCTAGGCAAAGAAGGGCCTCTGGTCCATGTGGCCTGTTGCTGTGGCAACATCCTATGCCACCTCTTCACCAAGTACCGCAGGAATGAGGCAAAGAGACGAGAGGTATGATTACCCATTATAAATTACCCTTAAAATGTTCTTAAACTTTTAGTGCCAAAAACTGATTAGAATTATATTATTATTATTCAATATAAATAAAGTAATTATAAATATTTTAGTTTTTCATGATCATTTTCGCCCATTCTGTGTCTGAGCAATAAACATTTGGCTTTAAGAAAAACCCTTGTCTGTCATATCCAGTATAATTTGAACTTCCCTTATTCCTCTGTGTGACAAATAAACTGTTAAAATTGAACTGAAATGATCAGAGATTTTGTAAAATTTTGCCACTCTTTCCTAACATCCTAACAACAACGTTTGAGCTCAGTGAGATTTTATTTTAAAGAAATTATTACTTTTATTCAACAAAAATTGTTTAAAGGTGACAGTAAAAACATTGAGGTTACAAAAGATTTCTATTTCAAATAAATGCTGTTCTTTTGATCTTTCTGTTTATCAAAGAATCCTGAAAAAAGTATCAAAGTTTCCACAAAATTATGAAGCAGTACAACATGATGATAATGAGATATCCGCATATTAGAATGATTTCTGAAGGATCGTGTGACACTGAAGACGGAAGTAATGATGCTGAAAATTCAGCTTTGACATCAGAGAAATAAATTACATTTTAAAATATATTTAAAAAAATCTATTTTAATTGTAATATGTCACAATATTAGAATTTTTACTGTATTTTTGATCAAATTGCAGCCTTGGTGAGCATAATACTTCTTTCAAAAAATAAAATAACCTTACAGACCCCTACCTTGAATGGTACTGTATGTTCTAAAGACTATGATCACTGTTTTTAAGGAGCAAGGCACTCCCATCTGTCTCTCTCTATAAATACAGTGGCTCTATGGGAGCATTTGTTGTTACATTTTTGCGGCTTGCTGCTAAGGACGTTCTGGTTGCCTGTTTTTGTGGTTTTATGTTTTAAACACACTCATTGTGAGAATGTTTTTATTGACATCATGAAGACGAGACCAAACATAAGATCACATTTTATTTTTACATTTGAGGCCTTTGTTGATCCAAGCCTTTTCTGTGATAAGCTTGGTCTATTGTTTCACTTCTACCTTTCTTCTCTTGGTATGTTGATTAGGTATTGTCTGCTGCAGCAGCCGTTGGTGTGTCAGTAGCTTTTGGCGCACCGATCGGTGGCGTTCTCTTCAGTCTGGAAGAGGCAAGCATTTTCCAAACATACTTCTGTTTGCATACTCTCAACATTATCTAGTGGCATTTTAATAACCAGAATCACTCTCACTTTATCCTGTAGGTGAGTTATTATTTCCCTCTGAAGACGCTGTGGCGCTCTTTTTTTGCTGCGTTGGTGGCGGCCTTTACCCTTCGGTCCATCAACCCATTTGGTAACAGCAGGCTGGTGCTCTTCTATGTGGAGTTCCACTCCCCTTGGCACTTGCTGGAGCTCATTCCCTTTGTCCTGTTGGGTATTTTCGGAGGAATCTGGGGAGCTTTCTTCATCCGTGCAAACATTGCGTGGTGTCGCCGGCGTAAGACCACGCGGCTGGGTCACTACCCTGTCCTGGAGGTGCTGGTTGTTACGGCGGTCACAGCTCTGCTGGCGTTCCCCAATAGCTACACACGTATGAGCACCAGCGAGCTGATCTCTGAGCTGTTCAATGATTGCGGCCTGCTGGATTCCTCACAGCTGTGTAACTACACCAACGTGAGCATCACCAAGAGCAACAGCGACGCTCTGCCTGACAGGCCGGCGGGACATGAGGTCTACACAGCCATGTGGCAGCTGTCACTCGCCTTGATCTTCAAGATGCTCATCACCGTGGTGACCTTCGGCATGAAGGTACTGGGTCAAAGCCATCCATCTTATCTTCCTTTCTTCCATTATCCATCCATCCATCCCTCCCTCCATCTCCCAAGGTCTTGACACACTTTCCATTTCCTTTTCGAATAGTTTAATGTTTACACAGGCTGTTGTCTGTACTGTTGTCTCTTGTGTGTTCCTCCAGGTGCCCTCTGGCCTCTTCATCCCCAGTATGGCTGTGGGAGCGATTGCAGGCAGACTGCTCGGTGTAGGTATGGAGCAGCTGGCATATTACCACCACGACTGGGTAATCTTTAGAGGCTGGTGCTCACCTGGAGCGGACTGCATCACTCCAGGCCTCTATGCTATGGTGGGCGCTACTGCCTGCTTGGGTAAGAATCTGTTCAATTCTATTCAAACTAGTGTTGTCAAAAGTACTAGACATCTTTGGCATTCTTCACCGAGCGCTTACACAGATACACACAGGAGTGTTTGAAAGCAGGCATCTATATGCAGACCGTTCCGCTGCTTTCAAATGCTCCCGCTTTTAAAATGCTTTCAAATACTTTGTGTGCTTTCAGACGCTCCCGTGTGTTGATCATTGTAGCCAATCACAGACATATCTGTTGAGCGCGTGAACACAATGGCCAATTAGAGGTGTTTAAGAATCCGCTCAACAGCGCTCAAAATGAAATGCTGGCATAGTCACATTTTATAAGTGGCGCTTTCATAAAGCCGCCTCTCAAACAGTTGCGAGTACCAAATTGACTTGGTTTTCATGGAGTATTGCGCTTAAATGGTCAAATACCCACAACATTATGTTAAAATGCCCATCTTGGCGAGTAGACCTATTCAGTTAAACAGTCCGTTTGGGAACACAGCGCATGTTGTGTAACAGTATATAGAGGGTATGCATTGAAGTCACTTTCCTGCCGGAACATGCCCCCTCAGCCGGACTGAGTGGCAAAAGAGCCTGCTGCATGACTGGATTTAATAGGGGAAACCGTGAAAACGTGAGTAAAACAGATGATTATCAGATTAAACTAAATGTTGGTCACAATGTAGTGTTCCTTACAACTTACCAAAGATCCAGTAATCCATGGATATTGACATGCAGCTAGGAATTGTGTTTCCTGACATTTATATGTGCCTGATTTCGACACCGGGGAAATGCATAAAGCAAATTTGCCTTTGAACTCTTTATATAAATACAATATAGGTATGTCTAAATCCAGCTGATCACTTATATCAATGTTATATATATTGTCATATCATCCAGCCCTAAAACTTTTATAGTTTTTGTCAGTGTTTTTTTTAAAAACATCCAATTATGCAGAATATAAGATGGTAGATATTTATTTGATGAGTTGTAAATACAATATATAACAATACAACATACAGGGTATGATTTTACCTCAAATTTCAACATATTGACACAAAATGATAACTGGTAATCCACGTTTTGCTGCCTGGAGTCCAGTTTCTGTGAATTGCAGTGATCTATTTCCTTCTCTTTTCTTGAGTTTTCGGCAGTCTGTGAAAATATACCCCAAAACTGAAACAAAAAACATCTATTTGCACAGTCAGTCGCAAAGCTCTTTCCCGTTTTAGACGTGTTTTGTGTGTTCTTCACGGCATTCATGCTAAAAACCAATGCTGCCACTCAGTCTTTTTGCCACTCAGTGGGCATAACCGCAGTCACTCCGGCCGACAGTGACGTCACTTGCATACCCTCTATTGGATCTGTGCAGAAGCTCATAAAGTGACAGCAACCTAATAAACCTGTTGCTGTCTGTCATGTTAATCAAAAAACAAAAGACAAAATTAAGGAAATCACTCTCTGCTCTTGTAACTTTAATTGTAAGCATTAATTTGTATGTAATTTTTACAATGAAGAACTTCCAGTGTTGTTTTTTATTTGTAATTTCTTACCTGAATACTACTGTTAGACCCACTTTGAAACACTTAAAGCACTATTTCATCTGTCTCTTTATTCTAATGTTTATTTGTGCTATTGTTTGCAATTTGTTTATTTGTTCTTATTTTATTACTGACTGTTTACTCGTCTTTTTTATTTAGTTCAGTTTCAAATAAAGCCTTCCTGTGCTGTGTGAAAGCTATTGCAGCAAAATTACCCAAATTATCAAAAAAAAAAAAAAAAGAGATAATACAAATATCTGATTGGCAATATACATGGCAGTTTTCCCCATGGTATTGAAAATGGTATCGGATAACGAAATTTTTAAAGGTATCGTATCGAAGTTAGAAATTCCAGTATCATGACAACACTAATTCAAACTGTCTTCTATCAAAAATGTGCCATTAGTGGCTTGTCCAGGTGCCTTTTTCCAGGCCTGTCTTTCTTTCATAGGCGGTGTGACTCGTATGACTGTCTCTCTGGTGGTCATAATGTTTGAGCTAACGGGCGGCCTGGAATACATCGTGCCTCTCATGGCTGCCACCATGACTAGTAAATGGGTGGCAGATGCTCTGGGTCGAGAGGGCATCTATGAGGCTCACATCCGTCTCAACGGCTACCCCTTCCTGGAGTCTAAAGAGGAGTTCAGCCACAAGACGCTGGCCATGGATGTGATGCGACCTCGCCGTAGCGACCCCCCACTCTCCGTGATCACACAGGATGGGATGAGCGTGGAGGAAGTCGAGTCGCTCATTGCTGAAACATCATACAGCGGTTTCCCTGTGGTCGTCTCACACGAGTCTCAGAGACTTGTGGGCTTTGTGCAGCGCAGAGATCTGGTCATCTCTATCGGTAAGAGATTACAGCTTTAGGTGCCATTTTCAGACCACATTGTAAATTGTTTGCCTTGTTCTGAAACAGGGACTTAAAAGGGTTAGTTCACCCAAAAATGAAATTTCTGTCATTAATTACTCACCCTCATGTCATTTCACACCTGTAAGACCTTCGTTCATCTTCGGAACACAAATTAAGATATTTTTGATGAAATCCGAGAGGTTTCTGATCCCCCATAGAGAGCAACGCAAGTACCAAGTTCAAGGTCCAGAAAGGTAGTAAAAACATCGTTAAAATAGTCAACATGACTACAGTGGTTCAACCTTAATGTTATGAAGCAACGAGAATACTTTTTTGTGTGGAAAAACTAAACAAAAATAACGACTGAGTCGGCATTCTGACATAGAACCCGGAAGCGCTGCACTGTGTTTACAACGTCAACAGTGTAGGAGAATGATGGGGAAGAGAAGAAATTCTTGAATAAAGTCGTTATTTTTTTGTTTTTACGCACAAAAAGTATTCTCGGTGATTTAACTAACCCTTTAAATAACTAACCCTTTAAATTGTTACAATGTTGCATTTTTATGGGTTCAGTTCATTTTCACAAGGCAACATTTTGTCTTCATGCAAGTCACATCATGACTGTTCTCTCATTGGTCAGAGTGCACCTGTTTATATTCCAGGATTCTGCTTATAGCGGCATCCACCAAGATGGATTGACAAGCTCCATGGGCTTTCTTTACACACTTTTATGGATGTATTTAAGCCTTCATTCCCACTCAATCTGATAACATGTATATTATCAGCATTCTTGTATTGTACCTGTAAGCAATTACAGGACAGTTTAACATAAAGAGTAAAAAAAGTGCTCATCAACAGAATCAGGCACTGCTGCTTTTTATGTAATTCATTTTCCTTTATGACTTTTGATACAACTTGGTTCATGATCTGTTGGGATCTGTTGGGTCTCACCACAAGCGAACCACTCCAGAGTTTGCTTTCAGTTGGGCTGAGACCACCTCATTTAGGCGATCTCAGACCGATTGTTTTGGTGCAGATTCGAGCGTGATTGGCGTGTTTATATATGCCATAAATAACCAAAATAAGGGAGGAAACATGCCAGGTTCCAAAACAAACTCTAAAAACAAGCCAGGTGTGAAAATACCATTAGATCTTGACTGTTTACCGATGATTAACACCAGATCTTCGTAGATTAAAAACGTAGTTCACCCAAAAATTTAAATTCTTTTACCTTTTACCTCATCTTTTACCTCATGTTGTTCAAAATCTGTATGACTTTCTTCTGTAAGACACCAAAGTGTTTTTTGTTCATACAATGAAATTCAGTGGAGTCAAAGTCAAGTTGTTTTGCACCCAATTTCATTGTATGGACAAAAACGTTGAAACATTCTTCAGAAGATCTTCTTCAGCAGTTCCACAGTAGAAAGTCATACAGGTTTGGACTGATATGAGGGTATTTTTTTTAGTGAACTATCCCTTTAATTACTTTGTTATCATAGGGCTCATGTGAATTATAGGTCTCTCATGAGAAGATTTCTTATTCTCCGTTTCTCTCTGGCAGAAAATGCTCGTCAGCGTCAGGAAGGTGTGGTCAGTGCCTCCCGAATCTTCTTCACTGAATACACACCTCCACAGCCACCCAACAGCCCTCCGCCATTAAAGCTTCGTGGTATCATGGATCTCAGTCCATTTACCGTTACAGACCACACCGCCATGGACATTGTGGTGGACATCTTTCGCAAGCTTGGTCTGCGCCAGTGTCTTGTCACTCACAACGGGTAAAAGCGTGGTTTGCTTGCTCAGTTTTACAGTTCCAACCTCATATTTTTGAGTGTGTCCATGATTTGCATACATCAGAAATGTTATACATTACATAAATTCGGGTAAGCTCAATATAATTATCTGTTCCTGTCTTCCCACAGGCGTTTACTGGGCATCATCACCAAAAAAGACATTCTGAAACACATGGCCCAGATGGCCAACCGAGACCCTGACTCTATTCTCTTCAACTGAAGTGCCAAACGGGCTGTTATGAAACACCAGCCAGTTTGAAACAACCCACTGGGCAGAAAACACCAGTCTGGCCAAATGATTTGCACTACAGAACTGTCAGTACTGGATTAGCGTCCATTCACACTGTGAATCCATTTGTAGGGTCTTATTGGTACAGGCGCTACAACTGCAGGATGGAGAACCTTCAGCAGCATTCTATGCACTCCAGCAAATAGCTTAAGAGGTGGGACTGAGTGCAACCAAGTCTTGGTGTTTGCAAATAGCCAACCTATCATAACATATCAAAGCATCAAAACATATCACAATATATACACCACACAGACAAGTGACGAAACAGTTGAAATCATTACATTTTGTAGCATAAATCTGTCTAAATATAGACATTCACCTACCTGGTCTACCTTGGATCGTATTACTCAACCCCAAAACACTTCTGGTCAGAAGACATGTCTCATCTTTCAGATTTTAGGAGACATTGTGTATGTCAAGAGGAAGTCACAAGCGATCAGTGATATCAATCAGTGCATATTTCCCAGGAGTTCTCCTGCCTTCCACTATGCGATGGATGTTAATCATCAGTTAAAACCATTATTTGTTGTTTACATGTTCATGCACATTTTTAGTCTTTTTTTTTTTTTTTTTTTTGAAATCTGTTTAAATGAGCATTTGCAAGTATTCCAGCATCTATCAGCTCTCGGGCTGAATTATATGAATTAGTTTTTGAGTATCAACAGTTAATGAATCTGATGATTCAGTTTCCTCATTTTGTCAAGTCTTTATTACAGTTCCAGATTTTGTAATCAGTCATAAGCAGCACTGGGTAGTTTCTGCCAAGACATGACGCATTAAAAGACTCATTCTGTATATGTTTTGTACATGCACTTTCAAAATTACAATTTAATTTTTACACTAACATTCAAAAGTTTGGGGTTAGTAAGATTTTTCATGTTTTTGAAAGCAGTCACTTATGCTCATCAGGGCTGCATTTAGTTGATCAAAAATATAATAACACAGTAATATTGTGAAATGCTATTACAATTTAAAATATATTAAATATATTTTAAAATGTAATTAATGCCTGTGATGAAAAAGCTGAATTTTCAGCATCATTACTTCAGTCTTAAGTGTCACATGATCCTTCAGAAATCATTCTAAAATGCTGATTTGCTGCTCAAGAAACATTTCTTATCAATGTTGAAAACATTTGTGCTGCTTCATATTTTTGTGGAAACCATGATACATTTTTTAAGGAATATGATAAATAGAAAGTTCAAAAGAACAGCATTTATTTGAGTTAGAAATCTATTATAACATTATAAATATCTTGCAGTCATTTTTGATCAATTTAAAAAAAATTTAAAAAAAAAAAAATCTGACCCCAAACTTTTTAACAATAGTGTATGTAGTTATCAAACATTGTGCTCTTAATACCACTGTTAAAACCACAGAATATGTAGCATTTTCCTATGCAAGTTAGGTTGCCATTATTTTTGGACAATATGAACATGCGATGAATGCAAATGCATTACATTATGCTTGTATGTATTGCCTGTACCATTTATATTCCTATCACATGCATGTCCAATTGTAACCTGAGCATGCAAAATGTCATCTGAATTGTGTCATTTCATGATATGCATACAAACCCAGATGTTTCCATTTTAATGTTAAAGCCTGCATCTATCTGGTTCAACCTCTTTTAATAATTTGAATCTCTGCTAGCCTACCACACCACTCTAAGTTAATTCACAGTGGGATATAGAATAAATGCTAAGACCATTATAAACCATACTTGAAACTCCCCCGATGGCTCATTAGCTTGGTTGGTTCTCAGTCCTTAGACGACTTCCACGGTATTTCCATTTTTAAAAAAAAAATGAGGGCCACTTTATTAAGAACATCTTAGAGCACTGTGTACTAATTTTTGTTAAAAAAATATTTAATATTTGCCCGAAATCATTTGTTGGGTTCTTTGTACTTTTTATGTAATTATGTTTTTAAGACTTGTTTTTTTTTTTTTTTGTCAGCATTATCCATTAGTGTTAAATATGAATGTCACCTTATCATTGTAATTTATTCATAAGCACTACATGAAATATAATTACATGTAACATGCTCTTCAGTGTTTCTGTTTGGTGTGGATTGTGAGATTTGGTGATGAACTCTCTCCTTTGTCGTTTCTTGAAATTACTGAAAAAATGGAAATGGTCAGTACTGCAGAACACAAGATCCAGGGGGTCTAGATCCAACTCCTCCCACTTTACATATCCCTAAACCTACCTGTCTCCGCCCCCTGGATCTAAACCTACTCATCCCCACCCCCTGGATCTGGATCCAACTCCTCCCACTTTACATATCCCTTAAAGGAACACTCCACTTTTTTTGAAAATAGGCTCATTTTCCAACTCCCCTAGAGTTAAACAGTTGAGTTTTACCGTTTTCGAATCCATTCAGCCGATCTCCGGGTCTGGCGGTACCACTTTTAGCATAGCTTAGCATAGTTCATTGAATCTGATTAGACCGTTATCATCTCGCTCAAAAATGACCAAAGAGTTTCAATATTTTTCCTATTTAAAACTTGACTCTTCTGTAGTTACATCGTGTACTAAGACCGACGGAAAATGAAAAGTTGCGATTTTCTAGGCCGATATGGCTAGGAACTATACTCTCATTCTGGCGTAATAATCAAAGAACTTTGCTGCCGTACCATGGCTGCAGCAGGCGCAATGATATTACGCAGCGCCTGTGACCCCCTGCTTGCACAGGGAGCGTGCCTTGCAACCATGGAGACATTTGTGAGAGACGCTGCGTAATATCATTGCGCCTGCTGCAGCCATGGTACGGCAGCAAAGTTCCTTGATTATTACGCCGGAATGAGAGTATAGTTCCTAGCCATATCGGCCTAGAAAATCGCAACTTTTCATTTTCCATCGGTCTTAGTACACGATGTAACTACAGAAGAGTCAAGTTTTAAATAGGAAAAATATCTAAACTCTTTGGTCATTTTTGAGCGAGATGCTAACGGTCTAATCAGATTCAATGAACTATGCTAAGCTATGCTAAAAGTGGTACCGCCAGACCCGGAGATCGGCTGAATGGATTCGAAAACGGTAAAACTCAACTGTTTAATTCTAGGGGAGTTGGAAAATGAGCCTATTTTCAAAAAAAGTGGAGTGTTCCTTTAACCTACCCGTCTCCGCCCCCAGGATCTAAACCTACCCATCCCCACCCCCTGGATCTAGATCCAACTCCTCCCACTTTACATATCCCTTAACCTACCCGTCTCCACCCCCTGGATCTCGTGTGTTCTGCAGTGAGGGGCTACTGAAAAAATGTTCCCTGGATCAGATTTGAGACCTTTATATTAACAGGCTACACTCATGTCATGGATATTTAAGTTTGGAGTAAAAGCAAAAAAGGACATTATTTGACAAAGGTTAGATTAACTTTGGCTTGTTTTGAAGAATATGAGTCATGTGACGTCTTGCTCTTAATTTTACCCCATGCTGGCTCTGGATTATTTGCTAGACTTACTTCAGACATAACTGAATGACACATGCTTGACTCATAATACAGTATGGGTGGCTTAGTGTTTAGTGCAACAAACTAACTTAATTTAAATGGAGACTTCTTGTCTATGAATGGTCATATTCTTTTTAGGAAAGAATGAACAATATAAACATTTATTAAAAAGAAAAAAAAAAACATAAAAAGGAGAAGACTATCAATCTGGCATGGTTTGCATGTACATTTAGTAGCAGCTTGCACAAAGTTTTGTGCATTTGTTGAAGGTAAAAAGTCTTAATTTTAAGGAATTAATTTGGCTTTTTTTAATGTGGTTAAATAGTAAAGGTCATTGTCATCATTTTCAGGTCTTCCAAGCATTAAATATCAGGTTTGTCTTCACAAAGCCCTCACAGATTTGCTCATGATCTGCCCATTCAGATGGGAGTCCAGAGGTCATCACTCTTGCTGCTGAAGCCTAAATGTCCAAATAAAATTCAGCCTATGAAGGTTAAATGGTCCTCCTCATCGCAGACCACAATAACAAGATGGTTTTCTGAAAAATAAGAGTTGTTTGGACAAGGGCTTTTTTAAACCCATCAGATGGTGGAATATCTGTGCTTCCCTTTCTTCATGGATACCATATGGGGCCCTCAGACAGGAGCAATTTCCTTTCCCTTGGAATGAGACCACAACTGCATCCCTCAGAGGTCAAACAGGAAGGCCCCGAAGTAGCTGGAGGAGTCTTCTGCATACACAGCTGTGGGAGAGGACACGGAGATGAAGATCTCATCGCCCGCACGAAGTTCAAACAGGCCGCCCTGGTAGATGGAGTGGAGGGCGTTCTCGCTGTCTGGAGACCAACATTTGGTGCCCACACCCTTCAGGAGCTGAATAGGGCGAGCATAGGCAGTCTTCTTGTAGACACACTGCACCACCTGGTGGCTGACAGAACCAGAGTGGTAATTGTCAATGGAGAGGGTGAGGTAACGGAAGTAGACTTGAGCGTACAGGTAGTAGCGGCCTGCGCGAGGAATACGCAGGCGGCCGTTGGACACGGTCATGTTGTGCAGGTGGGAGCCAAAACTCTGATTCCCCCAGGAACGAACGGGATGGCGACAGGACTGGTGAAGATCGGTCTGGGGGGTTAAGGATGTCGTACCTGGTATAGTAAGGAATAAGATACAACAAAGCATGATCACCTCAGTGTACAGAAACATTGCTCATTCCTGCTTCTGCTGAAATTTGTTTGTGACCACAAAGCATTTGTTGAACATTTTTTTTCTGTTTTTATGTAAGATATCTGTTCAGTAAAGACTCAGAAATGTTTTGTTATGTTACTGAATTCCTATTGGTAGTGGTTTAAGATTG
Source organism: Mylopharyngodon piceus (assembly GCA_039654765.1). Classification (NCBI taxonomy): domain Eukaryota; kingdom Metazoa; phylum Chordata; class Actinopteri; order Cypriniformes; family Xenocyprididae; genus Mylopharyngodon; species Mylopharyngodon piceus. Next base: position 21,424,805 of record CM077461.1, read on the forward strand.
TTTCCAAGAAGGACGACAGATTTTTTTTGTTTTGCTGAGTAAAGGCCTCTGTAATATACACACCCAAACATGCTAGCAAACTCACCCTGCAGTCCACTGTCTCTGAGAGTAAGATGAGCTGACGGCCGTGTGGTGCCAGTGGTGAGTAACTTTGTACGTGGAGGGATAGCTACTCTTTCTGAAAAACACAGTAAAGAACAAAGAGTGAACGAGTCGACAAAGCAACCAAACAACTCATGTAAAGTCATTTTAAAAAATATAGATTGCAGAATTTTAAAAGATTAGTTCAGGCAACAGTAGAGAGATTTTCTTCAATTGATGAAAACACTTGAATTCCTGTGGTTTCATGTTACCTTGAAAGGTGTGTTTTGAGATTATGTTTTCTGTGACCTAAAAGAGAGCAAAAAAATGAATGTACTCAGTTTTTTGGGGGAAAATTGCATAAAAAAGTTTCTGCCACTGAAGTGCACACTCCTGATTTGGTTGGAAAAAAAAAAAAAAAGTGTTACACATATAAACTTAAATAAAACATTTTCCACATTAAAGTCTGTGTCAGAAAGACAATCCAAGCTCTTTTCTGGATCACCAGAATGGAAAAATAATTCCACAGATGAGAGAGAACAAGCTTTATTACGTTTGATTTATTTGGAGCATGCTTTCTGAGTACAATAAGCCAAATCAAACATTTAAAGGGTTAGTTCACCCAAAAATGAAATGTCTGTCATTAATTACTCACCCTCATGTCGTTCCAAACCTGTAAGACCTTTGTTCATCTTTGGAACACAAATTAAGATATTTTTTATGAAATCTGTGAGCTTTCTGGCTTCTGATAGACTGCAAAGTTATTACCACTTTCAAGGCCCACAAAGGTAGTAAAGACTTCATTAAAATAGTCACATTAGTAATAACGTTGTAGTCTATCGGAGGCCAGAAAGCTCTTGGATTTCATCAAAAACTTCTTAATTTGTGTTCCGAAGATGAACGAAGGTCTTACGGGTGTGGAATGACATGAGGGAGAGTAATTAATGACAGAAATTTCATTTTTGGGTGAACTAACCCTTTAATATATTTGTCAATAACAAATTATGTACCACGCTTTGTGTCATTCTCTCAGAATTAAGCTCTTAAAGAGCGCTAGCCGATATGGCAGTCATCATGGACTCACATTGATGCCTAATGGTTATGCACAATTAAAAATGATCAGCTATTGTACAATGCGCTATTCACAATCAGCCATGATTGATTTATTCAGTGAGCTATAGTGCCCAATAAAAGGGGGATTACTGAGATAAAGCGAGTAGTATTCGACTAGTCATGTGATCTCAATATGGCCGCCCCCATGAAGGGACCCACTCTTTGTTAAATAAAACACCTTTCATTAGGTTACTGATATGACTGGAGTCTTATCTTTTTCAAATATACTTTTAATTTCTTAAACTTTTTAAGTAAATAGGACTGTGAGCACCTTTAAAAAAAAAACTTAGTTGACTGTAAATCGCTTATACTGTAAGTGACCAGAAATCTGTTTTAAATAACTTAAGGCTGGCCCACACTAAAAGATTTTTTAAATCTTATCAGATTTTCAAAATGTGAAAGACCACAAACATGATGATAAAAATCATAGATTTAACAGTTTTGTTCCTATAGTGTGTGGAGTGCCACGATGTGACCAAAATAGCACACCACACGCTAACAGATTCCATTCACAAACAACCAGAGTCCTGGAACATGGGAAATCTCGCAAAATCTCTTGCAGTCAAACATGACTTTAGTAAATCAACATGGCAGACGGTGGGCAAGAAGCAGTGGCGATAACAGTGTTTGGGCTGCTTTTTTCAGAAAATTCACAGGGAAAAAAAGAAAGAAAAGGTTTGGTTGAAGTCGTGGAGATTGTTATGCTTCAGTCCTTTGTCAGCCCGGTTTCTAATTGGGTATCGTTTCGTTCCACATGACAGTCTACAGAGTGTGTGCGTGTTTGTCCTCGGGATTGCCCCTACACAACAGGATTGCTGATCATAAATATTCATATAAATATAAATATATATATACATATTGTATACATATACATATTGTATATTTACGATTTGAGATTGGTTCTCAATCTGACGTTCTTCCGAGCAGATTCAATTACACTCAACACATTACACCACAGGAAAATCTACTAAGATAATCTGTAGAACCATCAAGATAAAGCCCAAATTTGGCCCGATTTTCATGTAGTATGTGGGTGCCTTTAGTTTTAAGAGGAAGGAAAAGATCAATGCAGTGCTGAATGTTTTTGTGTTATGGGTTCCCAGGGTCTTGTGGTTTTCTGCAGCTACTCTCCCACTGGTCTTGTGAATATCTAAAGAGTCCAAATGGTCTAAATGCCATAAAAATGCCATAAATAGACTAATTCCCATTACTACAGTAGACATCTGTGATAAGAAGCAGAGCATGCTTTTGATGCACTTGCATGTTTAACTTAATGTGCTTTCATGTCTAAAATAATTATACTGCCTGTTTCCAAGCAAGGTTCAAAGCAAAAGTATGGGAGAAATATATCTTGTGTTGGATTATTTTAACTAAGAACCTCTGCATTTCTTAGCATGTTTTATCAAGAAATGCAGCATCTCTTTACCTTGGAGATGTAGGCTTTGAGTCCCTCAGCTAGTTTAATGCATGGCTCCCCAAAGAGCTGAACCAGGTCATCAGGTACATCCTGTTCTTTCTCCATAGCATTCAGAAGACCAAGACACCTCAGCTCCTCCACCACACCTTCTGTCCGAGCCTGTCGACGACACAGATCTCAATTCACCAATCCACTTAAAAACATTTAATGTCTCCTCATGTGATGAAACATCCTAAAAAGCTTTATTTCTCAGGAATACATTACAAAACTTTCATAACTCAAATATTAATTTAGCTTTACAGCACTATATTTAGCTTTACAATGTGCAGTTAAATAATTCCAACCGAAACAGTATATGCACACTAGGTATAATGTTTAATGTTTAATTTTTTTATTACAATAATGTTACATTTTTTGTGCAATTGCAGGAACATAAAACAACTAAATCAGTTCAACTAAATCATCTTAACCCTTAGTTAAGCCTCTTTTTTTAATAAAAAAATGGTTTCCTCAATCTGAGTGGTTCAAAACGTTATGTAACCTGATTTCCTGAGAAGGGAAACAAGACGCTGCGTCACGGTGTTGACGCTATGGGAACGCTCCACTTGAACCAAGCATGTTTGCATACACGCTTGTTTCTGATTGGGTACGGCAGTTGGATGACGTCACAAGCATGATGACAGTGTATAAATGGGCGTCTGAACAACACATCATTAGCTCCAGATTGTCTGAAGGAAGGTGCGCAGGCATGCCTGAGATATGGCAACACGACACAGCGTTCCGTTCCCCTTCTCAGAGAACTGGGTTACATACGTAATCCGAGATGTTCCCTTTTGAAGTGGAACATCAAAGCTGTGTGAAGGTGTTGACGCTATGGGAACGTTAATACCCATTGTGCCATGCTGAACAAATGCCTGCTCACCGTGCTGTGAAACTCACTAAGCGAGCTAGAATGTAGCCAAAGGCTGCCATACTGACCAAGAGCTTAGGTGCTTGAGGTGCGGGGTTCGCAGCTCAATGCCCTCTCATTTTTACTTACCTGTAAAACTGGCCTGGGGGCAGAGCTAACTAGGGAGGTCGCAGCTTTACTGAGTCTGCCAGCAACTTTCAAATTGGAAGAGGGCCGACTGCTACTTCAACCATTCCCAGACCTCAGTCATAAGCTCTAAAAAAGCAATCCAACCCAGGGAAGCACATATTTAAGCATTCAGACCTGAAGGACTAGAAGAGCAGTGCTCTCTCAACTGTCTGCTCTACCCTCAATTCACCTCAAGAAGAAATAGCAAAAGTACTTTCGGAAGATCTGGCATGAGAGTGGAGCGCCCATGGCAGCTCTAACAATCTCATGCTCTCCGTCACAGACCATCATGGAAGCGTGTTGACAAAGCTAATTATCACCTGCTATCTCCAATAAACATCTGGATGGGGTGACCACTTCTCTCTCTAAAGTGTCCTATTACCGAAAGACTTTCACAGCAGAACCACTAGGGAAGCACTCTATCTGTTAGACAGGTCTTCCAGGGAAATGAGCCGACATATTCCAGTCAGGCTACTACCTTCTCTGTAAACCGGAGGGGGGCAGCTGAGAGAGTGGGCCGCTGTAGCTTCTACAAACCATTCTCTACTAAGTGGCCCTCATCGGCCGATGGTTGCCTATTCCTCACAGTTCTAGTAAGGGAACGCTAGATGCATATACACCTCCAGAAAAGTACTGGAGGGGAGGACAGAGAGTGGGCTAATGGTGGTGGATATGTCCATTAGGGGTGGGAGAAAAAAATTGATGCATCGAGTTTCTCTCTCCAATGATTCTGTATTGATTCTGAGAATTTCAGAATCAATTCTGAGCTTAGTTTTTAACCGCAGATGCGCGATGACGCTGCGTGTGCTATGGTGCACCGTCAGAAACACTCGTTCTGCTTGTTTCCATTTCCTCACACACACACACACCACTTGAACCTTCCATAAAATAATCTCTCATAAAGTTCGGAAAGGCTGGAGAGAATTACAATCACGGGATTCATTGCACAGGATATGCATTATGAGAAACGGGTGCTTTGCTTGATGTTATGCTTGCAGTTTGTGGCCTCGCACACCGGTAGGCCTATTTTCCTTATAAATGCACAAAAGCACATTGACGCTTCCTCTCTACTCTAAATACGTGGAAAGGGTGATAGATGGGACGCGAGTGGCAGTATTGTCCACTCTCCTCTTCTGTAACAGCCCATTTACATGCTACAAGGGAAGCACCCAGGTGTAATAAGGTCTGTGTTCAGAGAAGAAGGAGGCGGGAACTGGCAAACGTTCAACGTAACTTTATTAACCAAAAATAAACAAACAACAAAATGAAAGTAAAGCAGCAGCTCCTCACGGACGACTGCCACTTAAAATAAAACAAAACACAACATAAATAGTCTAGGCCTGGTCCTCTGTCGTCCTTCACTGTTGTCGTTCCTCCTTTTATCCTCCCGGAGCTCTTCCGTGAGAAACTCGATCAATCACGCCAATGCCCTCGCTCCGTTCCCATGGATCTCGGCCTCGCCCTGCTTGCCACATACCCCCATCTCCCCTCGCAGGCCAAGGGCACCCTCGAGACTGTTCTCTACTCACCTCCTAACCCTAACCCTCTCGTCCTTCACTGTCGTCGCTTCTCCTTTTATACTCCGGGAGCTCCTCCGTGAGAAACTCAAGGCCGGTTCCCACAGCTCTTGGCCCCACCCTGCTTGCAGTGGTGTAATGTAACAAAGTAATAATACTTAGTTACAGTATTTGAGTATTTTTTGGGAGAATCTATACTTGAGTTTTTATATTTCTGTCAACTTTTACTTTTACTCTACAACATTTCCTAAATAAAATGTATACTTTTACTCCGATACATTTTCCCAGAGCATTTTCGTTACTTACTACAAAATAAAGTCAGAAGAACACAGACTGCAAGCAAGCATGTGCAAACAAGTGCTCGCACAACCGCAGTTGATTTCATTTTCCGGGTTGCGTCCGTTGCTGGAGCGGCTGAGAAGAGTGCGCTGTCATTATACAGTATGAGAGCGACCTCTAGAGGCGAAATAAAAACTATCACTGATGCCTCGTAGAGTTTATTTTGACACGTGACGTGAGGCTGCGCGCTGCACAGAACGCTACACTTCAAAAACGGATTTAAAACATAGACAACAAAACGGTATGTTATACAGTGTACACTACAGTACATGTTTTCATATCATTATAATTAGTTTGTTGACTAGATGCTGCATTAGTGGAGAACAGTAGTATGTTTGCCGTCGAGGCTGAGAGGATGCTAACATTAGTAGTACCTCATTTTGCCATTTTTTTTAATTCAAAGAAAACAAAATGTAAGAAAGAGTTAAAACTGAACACACTCTTGCTGCTCAAACTGTGTATAGAACAATTTAATATTTTTTTGCTCCTTTTGTATTATACATTTACTTGAACTTTTACTTTTAATACTTAAGTACGTTTAATTAAAAAAAAAAAAAAAAAACTTTTCATACTTAAGTACAAAAAATATCACATACTTTAAAACTTTTACTCAAGTAATATTCTAAACAGTGACTTTAACTTCTACCAAAGTCATTTTCTGGTAAGATATCTATACTTTTACTCAAGTATGGCTTTCGAGTACTTTATCCACCACTGCCTCCTTGCCACACCAGGTTTGGACAGGGCATGACACATTTTCTAAACCCACTAACCATCTTTGCTTTCACACTTAACAAAACAAACAGACAGACATGCAGGTTTAAATTTCACATGCACACACAGACAAAGCAGCTTCCCGAAGACAAAAGAGCTGATGACGTGTTGTCCAGGAGGCCTTTTATAGATTGTTAATGCACCTGTGACGTCATCCGACTGCCGTAGCAATTAGAAATTGGCATGTATGCACACGTGCTTCAGACACTAGTTCATGTGGAATGTTCCCATAGCGTCAACACCATGACACAGTGTCTAAGTTCTTTGAAAGGGAACTTTTTAGATGTTATCTAAACAACCAAAAAACTGAACTTCATTCAGTGGTCAAAAAATGTCTCACCTTGGCTGTTTGTGGTCCAAATTGACCAATCATAGGACATTAATGGGAAAGACCCCAACACAGAGCATTTTAAAAAATGTGTTGAATAAAATCTTTATATTTGCCACAATGTTGAACAAATTTGCACAAAAAGTGCAAAAAACACTACCCACTTTCTAAGCAGAAAATCTCAAATTCTTTCACAGCAGGAAGCTGCATAAAACACTTTAGCCATCTATTGGCCTTAACTGTCATAACATTATTTTGACCTGACATGACATGAAGCCATGTTATTTTTGTCTGGCCCCAATACATGATAAATTCCCATATTCACTTCATGTCTCAACTTATAGACATGTGGATTTTTACTGAAATAAATTTCCAAAAGCTTGTGTATTTGCTTAATGATGATGGTGAAACAGAGAAATTTACATAAACTAAAATAAATAAACCTGAAAGTGCAAAAAAGTGGATATTTTATTGTTACTACTTCAGGAAAGTTAGTGAACGCTTAGGAGGGTTGAAATGACAAAATAATATGAGGAAATTATTAATAATAGAAAACTGCCTTTTCTAGTTACGATAACGCTGTGCTCTACATATTTGTGCTATAGCTACACATACTAAAAAAGCAAAGGACTTTGGGGGCCAAACAAACAAGTTCCACAATGGAAAACTATTTAGACAGAGACCAGTTTATATGATAAGAAGAAAAAATATTAAGAGCTTTCTAAATGCCTATAAATAAATTTGTCACTAGAAAAACATACAAGACTAGACTATGGGTGTACAGATGTTTGAAGTATAATAAGGCTGCATTTTTTTCACAGTTTTTTCACAGTTTCAGATTATTGTTTTCAGGGCCCACTGTGTATTGTGTCTAACTCATCACATGTGGCCCAAACTGCAAAACCCTCCCACTCAAAACCACTGACCTTGAGCTCTCATAAAGCAGAGGATTTCAAACTAATTAATATGCTAATTAAATCTGACAGCATTCCTCTGATTTAATTAAAATTTGTATCTATGTCGGTCGAGAGCCCAAATCTTTGTTTATCTTTTAGGGGAGTTTCCTAGACCACTTTCAGCCTTGTTTTAAAGTCCTTTACCAATAATTTTATTATAACTTTTTGAAGAGATACAGAGATGATAACGTTATCGGTTATTTTTAATAAAGAATTAAAAACATGTAAATATTAAAAGGACACATTTGATTGTTTCAGCAGCCAATGGAAGAAAAAAAAAATTTGCTGAAACAATATTAATAACACATAAAATCATTAATATTCAGTGCATTATGCAACTTGACTCACGGGACATAGTAAGTCAAGAGTTTGACGACTTTCCCACATAATATATGAAGAAGGTGTCAGAATACAAAGGACACCATCCAAAGAGCTCTTTTAGAGGAGTTTGAAAGCATGAGATGATTACAATACAAGCTTTAGTAAAGAATTCAGCCATTCTATGTGCAAAATGCATTGACTGATTCTTTTTATCAGAATGCATTTTAACAAAGACCCATGACCTAATTCTTGTGGCAGCTAAATTGATGCAGTAATAGCCTACCCATCCCAAGACTATAGTCAAAGAAAAACCAGTGCTGACACAATGAAAACTTGTAAACTTGATACCAAGATGACAGCATGTCAGCCTGCAGGGTATGAAAGAGTTTTAATGCCATTTCCATATGATCTCCATTATGATTTGCCTATACAATGTAAAAACTCCAGTTCTGCATAATGCAATAGGAACATTAGCCTACATGTGGAATGGTTTTACAGAAAATAAAAAAGTTTAAAGTGATACAGACAGTGAATAAACTGTTCCATAAATCTGTTAATAATAATACTAATTTTGTTGCATGCAGTTTTACCTGTGCCATTGACATGTTCAAGTATATGAAGAGTCCTGTGGTCGAGGCAACTTGAAGGACAATCACGATAACAACAACCGTCGTCACCCACAACCTGGACGGCACTTCGAGACGAGTTTTGGGCTGAACCATGATGAATGAGCTCGATTCGCTACTTACAGATTGTAAATAATCGGAGTTGCCTTCGGATGCCGCGGCATTCCTGTCTAATGACTCTAGCACGCGCTGAGGAGGGGCTGCAGAGTCCATGTCCATCGCTGTGGCTAACTAAAGAAGTTTGATTTTACCTACCAACACAGACGAGACGTCCAAGGAGACAAATAGGTTTGAATGATAAGAATATCATTTTAGTGGCAAAATGAGATTCCGGTAAATCCTGCGAGTTTTAGCGACAATAAGTTATCGATGTAGCTGTAAAAACACGCTGATGCGCGGAAAAACAACTGAAGGAGTTCGACAATAGACTGGCAATATCATCCGCTCTCCATCCTGCCCTCTCGGTTTTCATTTGACACCGCCTCGTGCCTCCCATTATTAGTAGGCTACCTGTTACATCTGCAGTACACACGCTATGTAGAGGATGCAATAAAATAATAATAATTATTATATCAATAATAAAACATGGTAGCACATACAAAGTGCTGAGTAGTAACTGATTATATATAATCTGGATTATGTAACCAGATTCCAAAAATTCAAGGGTTAGTTCACCCAAAAATGAAAATTACTCCATTATTTACTCACCCTCAAGCCATCCTAGGTGTATATGACTTTTTTCTTTCAGACGAATACAATCGCAGAACTGGCTCTTCCAAGCTTTATAATGGAAGTAAATAGAGGATAAGATTTTGAAGCCCAAAAAAGTGAAACCATCCATCATAAAAGATCCACACGTCTCCGGGGGTTTAATAAATGCCTTCTGAAGCAAAGCGATGCGTTTGTGTAAGAAAAATATCCATATTTAAAACTTTAAAAACTAAAATATCTAGCTTCCGACAGACGGCCGTACACATCAGTTTACGTCGAAAGAGTGAACTCGACGCCTGCCGTATTGACGAACACGGAAGCGCAGAGGAGAGAGCAAAACAAAACACCAGTCAAGAAACGAGAATTTTTAAAGAGAAATGTCGGAGGATTTTGATATAAGAGAAGAGGAGCTTGACTTTGTTGCCCAGCCATATTTGTTTAAACTGCGAGAGGCGTCAAAGCTTACGCTACTCCTACATCGCGTCAGGGGTTACTCTTTTGGCGCAAGTCGACGTGCGTTTGGCTGTCTGCCGGAAGCTAGTTATTAAAGTTGTAAATATTAATATTTTTTCTTACACAAACCCATTGCTTCACTTGATAACAAAGAATGCAATATATTTTCTTTCTCTTTGTATTTTTATATCAATATGGTGCAATATAATTCTATTCAGTTCAATGTGATGAACGAGTTAGGTCAAAAAGTAGTCTGATTATATTACCAAAAATGTGTAATGTAATGGATTATGTTACTAACTACAACTTTTGTAATTTGGAATCAGTAATGGACTACAATTTGTTAGTATCTACCCAGCAATGTACATATAGCCTACATTTAAGCTTCCACATTTTACATTTCTTGTTACTAATTACTATGGTAGCCTAATAAAAAATATGTCAGTACAAGCAGTACAAAATAGGATAGTAGTTTCACAAATTTACATAGTACATACCAAGTACACTTTGTTGCGCAAATATGTCAGATTTCACATATATTTATGAATATTCATCATATTCAATGAAAAAATAGCCTACTTTGAAAAATATGTTCGAAAAACTAGACCTATTATTTTTCAAAGTACAAGAAAAGTGTATTAATACTTTATGGTTACATCACATCAATTTTAAAAATAAATTTTAAACTATTTAATTATTATATTTTTTTAGCATGCAGTTGTTTTTGTTCTAAGTGTGTTTTGCTGTATTTTGTATGGTAGATGAATCTAAAAACTGTTATTGCAAAGGAGAGATAATACACTGCTATCTTGCACAACAAATCTGCTTTTCAAATATGTGGTCAGCCTGTTTTGTCTTATCTTTAACTAAAACTGTTAATAAAGGGACATTCTTGCAACATGTTTTTATTTCTAAGAATTTAGGCACAAATCAATGCAAATTAATTCAATGGAATATAAATAAAAAATAAATATAGACTTCAGTATAGTCATTTTGCCTAGCATTTCAGCTTAATAACTGGAATTTATAGTTACTTTCACCAACCAGAGACTCATGGTTTGTTTACCAGTTGTTTCCTGTCTTTTCTGTTCATGTAGTTCACTGACAATCTATACCATCCCAATAAGCTTATGTGCTTAAAGACTTTTCTAAATCAACCTAGAGGGAAAATTCATGCATGGATAGTGTTTATTGGATTTCCTGTTTGTGCAGGATGATGGTATGTAGATGACGAGGATGGGAGACAGATGTTTTGATTACTGGAGTGCAGTCCCTGGGTTACAGCGGCCCCCTGATTCTCCACACCCACATACTTTGCAGGAGGGGCTGACAACAGCTGGAGAAGGGAAAGTCTTCGGACTCATTTGCAAATGGTTGAAATTATCTATTTGATTTCCCATTCAATGCGACAGTCAACTAAATCCCATCAGGTTTTTCAGGTTTTGGTTTCACTCAGGATATACATGTAAGATCAGGTGCAGATATTTTATCATATAGTGAACATATTTTTAACATTAACAATTCTTAATAAAAAAAAAGGAATGATTTCCCTAGTAGGGTTTAAAGTAGCCTGTTTTTAATGTGCACCAAGCACTGCATAACTCCCTTTGTAAGGGGCAGATATATGTCTGCAGCTGTCTTCAGCTTTTCCACTGGACGACTGGGGGAATTCTGCACGCTAGCTTACAGAACAGCTGAGCATCAAAGCCGGGATGAGTTTAACGTACTGGAATGGAGTAAGAACTGCAAATATGAATAACTGTAGGCCTAAGTGGACACACATGACATATGTTATGAGTTTATACTCATATTTTTTTTTTTTTTTCAGAAAACGATTTTGATAATAGATAAAAAAATATAGGCTATATATATAAAGGCCACGAGAGGGAATCATCTGATTTTTTGCCTGAACCGGATGAGGCGACGCAGTGGGCGGAGTTATTTGAGTTCAGGCGGGAAAAACGAATACGTGATGACGCAATACGTACGCTGTCACGTTGAATGGTTGTTTTTGCGATGGCTCCCATCAAAATAAAGCATATCGTCTCGTTTACATCACAGGTAAATGTCTGGTCGAAATTGCATGTATACGGCAATGAATAGTAATTAATAAATACTTGTAGTATTTAACATTTTATAATAACTTTCATGAACAATATTACGTAACGTTAATGATGAAGAGTTCATATACATTCAAATAATGTTTTATATAAACTAATCCCGCACCTGTACAGTGACAATACAGAGATAAAAAATACACATGAATCAAAGTTATTTCATTTCTAACTCCCTGAATGTGCTTATATGATGCTTAGCATGTTATTAAGTAACTGGGTAACACTTTATTTTAGTGTCATTGTTACACATGTAGTTACAATAGTAATAACGATCAATTTTGCATTAATTACATGCAACTAACCCTAAACCAAACCAAACCCTAATCCTAACCCTATAGTAAGTACATGTAGTTACTTAATATTACTTAGTACATAAATGTATATTTACTGTGTAACAAAGACACCAGTAACCAGTAATTGTTATGTATGTAATTAAGTATGTAATAATGTTAGTACTGAAAGTTATTAAAATATTACCTGTAATAACGTCCTCTCTTACATGACTGAATTGCAGGATAGTAAGAATGGCGTGGATAATCTGTGTGATGGCAGTGACAGCAGCAGGCCGTGGTTGTGCAGCATCCAGGACCGCAGTGGAGTGCTCAGGGTGGAATTACAGATGGAGCGAGTATCTACTATAGGATTCATTGATGTTGGTGTGTTTGTTAATATAAAATGTTACACTATAATCTGATATGTATTCTTGACATATTAATGTTCATGGTCTTCCTTTTTTGTTTGTTTGTAAAGGCAACTGTGGCTCTGCATTCATTCAGGTTGATGTTGGCCGCTCCTCGTGGTCATTAGACCATCCCTATGTCACCCTGCTGCCCACTGCAACCCTCATGAGTCCAGCAGACTCGAAACAGGGCACTGGCCGCCAAAATGTGCGCATGTTTAAAAAAGGTAAAATGACTTCAAATCCCTAGTTTCTGTTACAAACTCAACCTTTTGGTATTTCTCACTTACGGGTCACACTTGTGATCCTCAGTGGTCAAAACAGACCGAAGACAATAAGCGTACCATTTTAAAACGAAATAAATGTACTATATTTTGTTTCCATAATATTTTTTCTTTAATATTTTGTATTTTCAGCAGATTTTATGGTACTAGGTACATAGTCATCTCTAAATTATGCACCATTTATATCTATAAATAAAATAATACAAATATAACAATAATATTTATTATTATTTTTAATTAATACAGCATTTAAGTTAAAAGTAGAGCAAAGGTATTTAAAATCCAAAGCATTGAAAGCAGATTGGTGCCATCTGATGGGAATCATAATGAAATGTATCCCTTAGTTGATTATAATAGTATTTTAATAATAACAATAATAATACATTTTATTTATATTGTGCTTTTTTGATATATTTTATTTATATTGAGAGTCACTGAAGAGTACAAGAACCAGAAGAGTGCAAGTTGGAGTATAAGGAGTGACTAATTAATTAGTACATAATTACTTACTTTTATGAGGTTTTATATTTGGATATATGTTTAAACATTATCAGAGACTACTTCATTGTGGCCGATTTGTAGTTTGTATCCCAAGAAATTGCTCTGTATTTTTGTATTTCCCATTTATTTTTTATTGCATTTTTGATTGTGAAGTTCTTTTTTTATAGTTGGCATGAAATAGAAGTTACGATTTGTGATTTTGAGTGAAATGGCTTCTTGAATAAGAAAAAATGTAGGGTGGGACTTGATTTTTGTCCATCAGGAATTGATTGGATGGTTGTGGTTTGCTATTGCTGTGATGTCATGTGAGTGACAGGTTGTCCCGCCCTCGAGCCAGTAAACACATCATCAGAGAAGAGATGATGCTGCAAGAAGGAGGGGAAGTTATTTTGATTAAAGATTTTGAGGGCATATGTGTTTAAAAAATAATTATGTGCACAGAAATCATTTATAAAAAATACTGCAATATTACTTTAAAAAATGATTAATTTTGAATTCTTGGTGACTTTAAAGGATTAGTTCACTTCAGAATTAAAATTTCCTGATAATTTACTCACCCCCATGTCATCTAAGATGTTCATGTCTTTCTTTCTTCGGTTGAAAAGAAATTAAGGTTTTTGAGGAAAACATTTCAGGATTTTTCTCCATATAGTGGACTTCAGCGGAGATCAACAGGTTGAAGGTCCAAATTGCAGTTTCAATGCAGCTTCAAAGGGATCTACACGATCTCAGCTGAGGAATAAGGGTCTTATCTAGCAAAACCATCGGTCATTTTCTAAAAAATATTTTAAAAAAAACTTAGACCCTTATTCCTTGGCTGGGATTGTGTAGAGCCCTTTGAAGCTGCATTGAAACTGCAATTTGGACCTTCAACCCGTTGATCTCCGTTGAAATCCACTAATTTACTGAGTAAATTATCAGGAAATTTTAATTCAGAAGTGAACTAATCCTTTAAGACCATTTTGCCCTTTCTATCAATGTCCACAATTTTATTTTGTTTTCATATAGCAAGTACCACATAAGTCACCAAGTTTCATACCATTCCGATTAAATAAAAAATTCAAAACAAAATTGTTCAGTCTAAAATGACTGAAGACCACCAGAGGGTTAAATCTGTGAACTGTATGCAAATGCATAAGACTTAATTGTGTTCATTCACACTGAAAGACTAAGATAATGTCTTAAATGTCTCCATATCCAGCTGATTTTCTCCCTGAGGCAGCAGATGAGAGCTGGGACAGACTGCGAGTCACCTGCACTCAACCTTTCAACAAACGGTCACAGTTTGGTCTGTCCTTTCTGCGCATCCGCACCATGGAAGACGAGGCTGAAGATGCCTCAGCGCAACAAGAAGATATTGCTGTTGAAAATCTGGTGAGAGGTTTCATAAAGGTTTTATCACCTTGCGTTTAAAACAAATGTGTATTTTCTTATACCATATATCCAGTGGCACAGCAGCCATTACAGTTGGGTTCAATTGTTATGAATTGTGTTTCACAGTGCACGCCAGAGAAGATGACATCCGTGATGGAGTGGCTTTCCAGCCCAGCTATCCAAAACACGTTTTTTGGCCGAATCACAGGGTGTGTGAATTAAGTGTCTTACGCTTCATTTCAAAACTAGATGTGTAGTTGGACGGTAGTCAGAAGGCACTCTGTACTCTCTCTCTGACAGGGATGACTCTTCAGATGCCCAAAGGAATGCTGGGAGTTTGAGTCGGGCAGAGCGCATGGTCATAGCCGCCCACTCTAACAGACGCTCTTTGTCAACATCCCCGTGCAGTACCACATCCAGCACAACACCTCAGCGAGGCGATAATATAAAAACCCCACCAGGCAAGTTATTATTTGGTCACCATGCAGACAAAGCAAAAATAAAGAATGCTTTCAGTGGATCAAACAAATGTTGTTTCTACAATCAGGTGAATTTAGGACTTCCAGTGACCAAATGAGAACCCCTCAAGAGCAAAGGAGGAAGTCTAAGGCACGGTATGCATTGAGAAAAAAGTACTGGGCTGCGTTTCCCAAAAGCAATGTAAGTTTAAGCCACCAATGGTATCTACGATCAACTTAGCTCACAATGTTTTTGGGAAATGCAGCCCTGGTCAGATATGAAGGACAAACAAATTGGGGTCTGTAGAGTTTTGTTTTGATTTAGAATACCAAAAAAAGCACATTTTGACTTTTACAGGTTTTTTTTTATTTTTATTTTTTAAATTGATCAAAAGTGACATTAAAGACATTTACAATGTTACAAAAGATTTCAATTTTGAATAAATGTTGTTCTTTTGAACATTCTATTCATCAAAGAATCCTGAAAAAAAATAGTTCCATGGATTTGGAAAAGTTCCATTGATAATAATAAATGTTTCAGCATATTAGAATGATTTCTGAAGGATCATGTGACACTGAGGACTGGAGTAATGATGCTGAAAAATCAGCTTTGCCTCACAGGAATAAATTACATTTTAAAATATATTAAAATAGAAAACAGTTATTTTAAATTGTAATATTTCACTAGTTTTCACAGTTAGGATTATAAAAAACATAAAACATTTGTTAAATTTTTATTATGTTTTATATTTATTGTGTATTATATTTATCATGATGGAAAACATGTTCATCAGGTTTTACACAAATTTATGGAGGTTATGCATCTCTAATGCAGCTGTCATTAAAGCAAAATACATAAAGATAGTTTCAATCATATTGTTATGCTGATTATATAATATTAATTTGTAAGGAAAATTTCTTAAATGAGAAAAATGCAACATACACTTTTCACTAGTGGTCCCAAACTCTCTGAACCCTGTTGAATATATTCTTCAATCTGTTTATAATTTGTATAGACCCATATATTCTGTTTTTAATGGTGGTTATTCAGGCAGAGCCTCATAAACCGTCGCACTCCACTGAAGAGATCCAGACCTGCAGCATCCGCACATGAACCCACCTCAACAAGCCCACCCAAAAGTGTCAGCAGACACAGTCAGAGCCCATTGGACACACAGGAATCTGCCCACCAGGCTCCACAGAGCTCACCTGAGACCAGATGTCCTCTTTGTGGAGGTGATGTGATTGTGTACATGCACCTTTGGAGAGGAATTTTGCAAGTGAATCGATCTGCAGCCCATTTTGGCTCATAATTTACTCTTCTTTCTTTCTTTTGCTTTTTGTCCTTGTAGAATCCTTCAGTCCTGATTACCTGCTGTTCCATGCTTCCACCTGCCTGGATTGTGATCCAGCGGAGCTCATGGGAGTCAGAGAAACAGAGGTCATGAGCTCACGGCACAGCTCTTCTGTTTTTGGCACTGGCACAGATGAGCATATGGTTCCATGTCCTCTTTGCTCCATCCGATTCCCCCCAGACTGTATCCAGCAGCACGCCAGCAACTGTGGCGAAACAATCGAGCGAAGCACTGTGTGGTTGAACTGAGAGAAGAGCATTGTGGTCTCAGAAACCTTTTCAAAATCGCAACATGCAAATAGAAATCAGGTATTCTCTTGGTTTCTCTGGCCTTGCCAGTAAACAATGTGTGTCCTACTGGCTTATGAATTTAGGAAAATATGCATTCCTCCCTAAAAAGACTGTATTTTTATGGAGACAATTATAACAATGGTCATTATGTTTATACTGTACTGTATGTCATGGTTACATTTGACTGGCAAACATGTTTGGACTGTAAATATGTTTGTTGTCATATCTGCCATTCACTCTCTTTGTGGTATCAATTAGAATGTTAAATGAAACCATTGATTTTAATTATCAATATATTCTAATAATTGTAAAATATGTCATTTAGACAGTTTAGATTTTTAAGAATTTGTCATTTTTCTCACTTTCTCAACAACAAAATAAATAAATTTTTTGGATTAAAACTGATTATTTGATCAAAATACAGTCAAAAAAGGAATAATAATATTAATAGAATTTATGTAATTTATTATTTTCAGCTGAATTTTCAGCTTCATTACTCCAGTCTTCAGTGTCACATGATCCTTCAGAAATCACTCTAATATGCTGATATGCTGCTAAAGAAATGTATTATTATATCATGTTTGTGGAAACCAAAAATAAATTTTTTCAAAAAATTTTGATGAATAGAAAGTTCTTAGAATAAAAGTATTCATTAAAAAATATAAGGTTCATTTGTTAACATTAATTAATGTATACATTTGTTACTCTATTTATTAATCTTTGTTAATGTTAGTTAAAAAACACAGCAGTTCATTGTTTGTTCATGTTAGTTCACAGTGCATTAACTAATGTTAACAAATACAACTCTTGATTTTAATAATGTATTAGTAAATGTTGAAATTAACATTAACAAAGATTAATAAATGCTGTAGAAGTGCAGTTCATTATTAGTTCATGTTAACTAATGAACCTTATTGTAAAGTGTTACCAAAAAACCTTACTGAGCCCAAACATTTAAATGGTAGTGCATATGTTAACACTTACTTTACAATAAAAGAAAAGAAAGAATTATGTTACAATCATTTATCTAATTAATTTTCAAATAGCTGTCCTGAAACGCTCTCACACTGACCCTGTGTCATGGGGCCATCCTTATTGTTGAGTCCTGATGTTTACAGAGGTGTTGAAAGGAGGAAGTGCACTGATGGGGGAGTGGAAATTCAGAAGTCCTTAGTGAGCTCTAATGGGATGCAACATAGTGTTACGGTTGCATTTTTAATTGGCCGTGTCCTTCAGGGAATTGTACCTGTTATTTGGTTTGTTCAGAATGAAATCATTCAGCCGTGTGTTGACTCCTCAGTGGTGGCAAACCAGTGGACTCTCATGATTAGTGTCTTAATCACTCTCTTCAGATCAGGATTAGAGCCTCATAAAACAGTGGTACTGACTGGCTTTTGGAGCTGCTTTGTTTGCTTTTTTGACATACAGTGGACATGTGAGACATCCATTGATACAAGCCCACTGTAATATTTATTTCCCAGGTGTGTCTGAAGATGGAAAACCTCACGGTAAGAAATATGCATTTTATTTTGTGAATATATTCTGTAAGCATGAGTCAAAGTGAAATGAAATCTATGATAAAGAAGTTTAGGTTATGTGACAATCTGCTCATATTGTTCCCAACATTTTTCCTGACTGTTCTTTTGCAGCTCAGCACACTGTGATTTGTTGATTTTCCCCCCCAGATCTGATAAGTAAAGGACTACAAAATTAATTCAGCAGTTTGAATGAGTTTGTGTGGAAAGATACTAATAAAAATACAATTTTGCATTTTTCTAATTTATTAAAATTATTCCATTCTTTTGCGAATTCTATTATCAGCATAGAGTGAAAAGTGGCAAATTTATTTTATTAGCGAATATTTCTTTGTTTTTACAATTTTTTTTGAAATCCTAAAACAGTGATTCTTAACCTTTTTCACTCTAAGGCCTCCCATTGTCAAAGACAATATTTGAAGAACCCCCAATATATCTCTAGTATTTCTGCTTTATTTACAAAGAAGCTGCTTATTTTCTATTTTTTACTTTTCTATTTACAGAAACTAAGAGTGGCAATATTAAAATAATTAATATAATTCAACTTAATGTTTTCAAGGTTTACACATTTTTATTGGCAGTGAATATACATGACATTTCATCATTTTCTAGAGTTTCCCAGGTCTAGAAAATAATCACTTTTAAAATTCCCTCCTATATTCAGATCATGAGAATCATGTTGATTAAATTAAAATGGCAGTTGTTAAAGGAACGAATTAAAATAAGAAATGTCAGCTAGCATCTTGATTTTTATCTACACTCTAAAAAATGTGTTGGCTCAACAACAACAAAATTAACGGAACAATTTGCATCAATTTTTTCGAGTTATGACAACTTTGAGTGAATTTATGTTTAACCAACAAGCTACATTGAGTTAGAGGAACTTAATAATTTGTAGCATAAACGCACATTTTTAAGTTGATTACTCAACTAAAAATTAAGTCGCTCCAACTACCAGAGTTGTAGCCCTGGAAACATTTAATCTTATCTATTTCAGTTCAAATCAACAGCTATCATATGTTAACATAACTTCTTTAGCATGTATATTTAATGAACAATTAAGATATTACTTGTCACTGACATTAGCGCAGTCATTGCTTATAGAGTCAATGTAGTGTTTACCTTCATGTATCTGCTCTTCAGCACAATGGTAACCACAAAAACTTCAACATTCAAACATAACAGCATTAAACACGAACAGGTCTTTCCCTTCACTAAAAACAAATAAATTAACACTTAATTTCAACTTTTATTCTCATCCAGTCCTATGCAAAGCATGCTGGGAACTAGAAATCCACTGCCTAATTTCCGAAGTTATCAAGACAATTTCATTAAGTTACTACAACCTAATTTTTTAAAGAAATGCAAATTAATGCAGAAATTTGAGTAGTGGTAACCTGTGATAACAGGTCCGCAGAATTACTTTTTAAAGCTTGTTTTGCCTTGTTTTAAATCATTTTAAACCATTTTGTTGCCCCTTGAAAGAATTTTGAGTCCCCCTAGTTGGTCTCACGCCCCGGTTGAGAAGAGAACTACTATTAGAAGTCCTAAAACTTGATGTTGAGTCCCACATTTTTAGTATGGACTCTTGGACATTTGTTACCCCACTTTATCTTAAATTTTTAAATGAACATAAAGTGTGTGACATTGCATAGTAATGCTTTAGTTTTTAGAAAATGAAAATGACAGTGTTTAATGCAGTGAAATGCTAGAAGAACAGACAAACGTCTAGCCCTCTGTGAAACAGCCCTCTGTGAAACAGAATCTCGTATTTCAGTTTGATGGATAGTTTGGTGTTGCTACTGTATGTATTAAAATGATTTTTATCTCCCCTTTGAATAGCCAGAACAATGGCGCGAGATTGTGAACAAGAAGTTTCGCTTCCCTCCGGAGCTCCTCGGCGCCATCCGAGAGGGGAACATAAACATGGTCTCTTCGCTGCTGAAGACGGGTGACGGCATCATCCGTCAGCTGGACGACTCTGAGGACAGACAGTGGAGAGAAGCGCTGAACTTGTCCATCCGACTGGGCAATGAGGACACCATGGACACTCTTCTCCAAGGGGTCAAGTTTGACTTCCGGCAGATTCACGAAGCTCTTCTGGTGGCCGTGGACACCAACCAGCCTCGTGTGGTCAAGCGGCTCCTGGACCGGCTGGATCTAGAGAAGGGAAACAAGATGGATGTGCGCTCTTTCTCTATGGCCATTTTTGACCACTCCATTGATGATTCCCAGTTTGCCCCTGGAGTGACACCATTGACACTGGCCTGTCAGAAGGATCTGTATGAAATTGTAACAATGCTCAATCAGAAAGGTCACGAAATTCCTTGGCCTCATAAAATCTCATGCGCATGTCTGGAGTGCACAAATGGACGGCAATATGATTTGCTCAAGTTCTCGTTGTCCCGTATCAACACCTACCGAGGTATTGCCAGCCGTGCTTACCTGTCCATCACCGCAGAAGATGCCATGCTCAGTGCCTTTCGACTCAGCCGCGATCTCCGCAAGCTGTCTAAGAAGGAACCTGAGTTTAAGGTTGAGTAAAGCAGGGCTCTTGTTTCTCTAGGAGGCCTCTAGATATTTTTCATAGTAGTGGAAGTAGTGGCTAAATCCTACATGGATATTTTTTACAAAATGAAATTATTAGAATACATTATATAAAACATTCCATAATCTGATCAATGATGTCATACTCATATATATTAATTAATTCAAAAATATTTATTTAAAATTAAAAATGCAATTTGATGATCAGCATATGAGCATGATTTAATTGTCTATTAAAATTAGTTTTGATTTTTTTTTTTAAGTAGAATAAAGTCTAAAAATGTTAGGGTGATGTATGTAATTTCTAAGAAAAAAGATTTTTTAACAAAGCTGCTGAAACAATTTTTGTATCTCTTTTTTTCTGTCAAATCAAAAGTCATGTGGTCTAACTAACATGCAGAGAAGTGCAGGAAAAAAAACTATTAAAAATATGATATCATAAAGAGAGACCTGCAGACCCTCATGACTTTGTCAAAGTCTCTTAAAATGTAAAATCATTTGATTTTTTTAAAAGTTCGTTTTGTTCGTTGTCATTTGGTGTAAGTGCCCAAAAATGTAATGATATTTATAAATGAATAATTCATTTGTAAAAAACAAAACAAAATTACCTTGAAAAATGTATTTGAATTTTTTTTTTTTTTTTGAAAATAATGATTTTAATAAAATTAAAATACTTGTTATTTGATGGTTGCACCACATGACATTTTTAAAGTTATTACATTTAAACATTTCTTGAAAATGATATAAATGTTTTTCAAAACCATATGAAACCAACATGAATACAAAGAATACATTTCTAAGAACTTAGTACCTGTGTCTTGAAAGATTTTCATTTTCTTTATAGTGGTCACTCTTGTATTTCATTGACCCAAACTCTGGCATGATAACAACGGCATATTTTTGGTCTCCTTTGCTTCATACAGCCTCAGTATCTTAGCCTCGAGCAAGTGTGCCAGGAGTTTGCTGTGGAGCTGCTTGGAATGTGCCGGAACCAAAGCGAGGTCACCACCATCCTGAACAGCTGTGGGAATCTGGATGAGGGCAGCGAGGACGAGCTGGACCAGCAGGCATTTGAAGAGGGCATTCCAAACCTTGCTCGCTTGAGGCTTGCCGTCAACTACAATCAAAAACAAGTAGGACCCCAAGCTTTAACACCTCAGAACAAGAAAAAGCTGCATTTTTATTTATGCATGCATTTGGCTAACCATTGGCTTCTTGTTTGTACTGCAGTTTGTAGCCCACCCGATCTGCCAGCAGGTGCTCTCCTCCATCTGGTGTGGGAGCCTTTCAGGTTGGAGGGGCAGCAGAACGGCATGGAAGCTTCTGGTGTCTTTGGGGATCTTCCTGACCATGCCTATCCTTTGCCTTATCTACTGGATCGCACCAAAGTCAAAGGTTTGCCAAATATATGAAAATGTTAAAAAATTATTTTTGCTGCTTGTTCAATTAACTTAATTACAATGGATCACACTTTATTTTGATGATCCCCTTTAGATATTATGCTGTCTATAAGTAACATTGGACCTACATGTCAACTAACTCTCATTATAAAACGGTTAGTTCCTGTGCTTAATTCTGATTGGTCAGTAGCTGTGTTTTATTCACGATAAAACACGGCTATGACCACTTCACCCAACGGTTCTATGTATCACTACACAACACCCGAGTAAGCGAGTTTATTACCTGCATTCAGATTTAGCATTTTCCTTCAGGTCAGTCCTATGTTCATAATAAAAAATCTGTTTAAATGTCCGCTGCAATATCTTGTCCTTTTAACAGTTAAGGGGTTTTCCCGTGACTGACAGCACTAGTCAAAGCATTTATCAGTTGCGTCTTGTTCCGTGTTCACAACAATTCAGTCTTTTCAATGTAAAAATCTTCGCTACTGACTGACACACTCATAAACACAGTCTTTGCCGCCATCTAATGACGTAATAATGTAACTTCTGTTGCTGTTCACGGTCAGGGACTATTTTTTCCGGCGGAAGGAAGGCTTTTAGTGATTTTACTTCATGAAAGTTGCATTGATACATATTTTTTGGCTTTAATATTTGTATTGTGTGGTAACCATTTTATAAAAGCAGTAAGGTACTCGAAGCTTTCGTGAATAAGTCACGGCTGAAGGGGTTGCAGGCACTCTGCTTCGCGACTTGTTCACAATACAGCACAGCCTCTCGTACCTTATTGCTTACTTAGACCATTAGTTGAGTATTAGTAGACCAGTAGATGTAGGGCTAGGGTTAGTAGAATAAAGGGTAACACTTTAGTTTAGAGCAGGGGTAGGTAAGTTCGGTCCTAGTGAGCTGCTGTCCTGCAGAGTTTGGCTCCAACCCTGAAAAAAAATCTCACCTGCCTATAGCCTTAGTAAGACATTGATTAGCTTGTTCAGGTGTGTTTAATTAGGTTTGGAGCAAAACTCTGCAGGACAGCGGCTCACTAGGACCGAACTTGCCTAAACCCCTGGTTTAGGATCCAATTCTCACTAGTTGCTTATTAGCATGCATATTACTAGGAAATTGGCTGTTTATTAGTAGTTATGAAGCACATATTAATGCCTTATTCTGCATGACCATTTTCTACATCCCTTAATCCTGTACCCAATACCTAAACTTAACAACTACCTTACTAACTATTAATAAGCAGTAATTAGGAGATTATTGAGGCAAAAGTCTTAGTTAATAGTTAGTTAATAGTAAGAATTGGACCCTAAACTAAAGTGTAACCAAAAAAAAGTGTTAAGGTTAGTAGAATAAGTTGACATGTACTTGCAAAGTTATTTAGTCAGTTATTTTATGTGTTGGGGACCATCAAAATAAAGATATTGAGCAGACAGTCTACTAATACTCAACTAATACTCTGATGAGAGTTAGTTGACATGTAGGTGCAATGTTACTTATAGACAACAGAATGTCTAAAGGGGACCATCAAAATGAAGTGTTACCTTAAAATGAGTTAAAGCATTTTGTTTCTACTTAATTTATTTGTGTCAAATCTACTTAAATATGCAAAACTGAAGTTTACTAAATTTTTTGAGTTGGGACTACCTAATAATTTTTGTAGCATTAACTGAAACTGGGCAGTGGATTTTTAGTTTCCAGCATGCTTTGCATAGGGCTGGATTAGGAGAGTAAATGTTGAATGTTATTTTATGTGTGAAAGACCTGTTATTGCTTAATGTGTTCAGTGACATTTAAAAGAGTTTCTGTTGTGTTGGTTTTTGTGGTTACCGTTGTGCTGAAGAATAGAGCGTGAGGTTTGGTTGTCAGTGGCTACAAGAATTAATAGCCTATCTTGCTCCACTCAGTGAGTAATAGCTGTACATGTTTATTGCAAATGTTTGTTATGCTAGGTACAAAATCTATTTTAAATGTGCAATAACAATCAAGAGTTCATATTACTCAATTTTATAAGTAATTAGATGTGTAATGTATTGACAAATATTAGTTAGACTTAACCTAATTTCTTTTAGTGTGTCATAGCTGTTAAATTTAGGTAGTCTACACATGAACACATCAACACATGGGATAAAATCTATCCAAACAAACAAATTGCAAATTGTTACCTCAGTAGTCAGTTTTATTGAGTAGATGCTACAGGTTTGTTTATACAGTGTAACAGACTTTCATCTATATAGGGTCGCTGGGATGCCTGAATCTATCCCAGCATCTTAACACCCTGGACAGATGGCCAGTCCATCACAGGACTATTCTAATAGGTTTTTCTACTTGTGATCTTATGTTTTTCTTCTCAGTTGGGGAAGATTCTAAAGATCCCAGTGATTAAATTCCTCCTCCATTCAGCTTCATATATGTGGTTCCTGATCACGCTACTGGGGGAATCCATTGCTATGGAGGTGTACCGGGACAGCTTTGCATCTCGTCAGCACACCATCCTGCACAGCTCCTTCCACATGGTCTGGGTGGTTGGTAGGTCCCAGGAACCACATTTCTCGAAAAATGGTTATGAGAAATTGATTGGAATACAGCTCTAGATTCATTTTGCTGCAAGATCTTCATTTTTGAGCACATGAAATGGTTACAAAACAATGTATTAAAATTACAATAAAATGCAAGGTATACATATGATAATCAGCATATGATCATGTTTTAAATTTCTTTTTTGTATTCAAAACAGCGAAACCAGCTGAAAGCCCTGTTGAAAAAAACAGCATATGCTGGTTAGGTATGTTTTGAAGCATGGCAGCTGGTTTGAGGTTTATGCTGGTCCTTAGTTGGTCATGAGCTGGTTTAAGTTGGTCCTGAGCTGGAGCTAGTTGCTTAGGACCAGCACTTGACCAGCTTAAACCAGCTCAAACCAGCTGCCATGCTTCAAAACATTCCTAACCAGCATATGCTAGTTTTTCAACAGGGAGGCCGTTGAACGTCCGCGCCAAATACTGAAAAAGTTGGTAGATAGATTTTTTAGAGGCCAAAATACAAAGATAAAACATTTTTGATTCACATCGTCATCAGCATCGTAACAGACAGTAGCATACCTGATTCTATTTACATGAATATATTTTACCGTATTACATCCAATAAACTCAAAAAGTTAATTTAAAAAAAATCATATACCATTTATAAGTAAACCAGACTGCGAAAAAAAAAAAACCAAGCAAACAAACAAACAAAAAAACATTTGCATAAAGTTAAAAAATGTCAGAGTGAGACAACTGTCCTGATATTATAATGAAAAAAGCCTAATAAAAAAAATAAATAAATAATTAAACTATTAAATGTATTGTATAGTTTGGCATATTTTATTTTAACTGTATTTCTTAAAAAAAAAAAAAAAACCTGCTTATTAATATTTGTTAACTTTTGTCCTCCAAATCAAAGCCATATGGTCCAACCAACATCCAGAAGAAAACATAAAAGAAAATGACTATTGAAAAGGTCAATAAATCTCTTATAAAATAACAGATAATTTGACCTTTCTTAAAGGGTTAGTTCACCCAAAAATGAAATTTCTGTCATTAATTACTCACCCTCATGTTGTTCCACACCCCTAAGATCTTCGTTCATCTTCGGAACACAAATTAAGATATTTTTGATGAAATCTAAGAGATTTCTGTCCCTCCATAGACGGCTACGTAACTGTCACTGATGCTTCAAAAAGTTCATAAAGAGATCGTAAAACTAATCCATATTAATTGAGTGGTTTAGTCTCTTCAGATTTTCTGAAGAGACTCAATCGCTTTATATGATGAACAGATTGAATTTAGGGTTTTATTCACATATAAACATTGATCAGCGAACATAAACAGAAGCTCAACCAAACCTGCTTGATGCGCGAAAACAAACCTCTTGTGGAAGCTCAAACGTGCTGCGTAACACACGAGAATAAACCTCATTGGTTCTCGCACGTCAAGCAAACGTACTTGAGCTTCCATTTACCACAACTGATGTGTGAGTTGATGATTGTTTAAATGTGAATAAAAGCCTAAATGAAATCTGTCCAGCATATGAACCGATCGAGTCTCTTCAGAAGATTTGGACTAAATAGCTCAATTCATATGGATTAGTTTTACGATCTCTTTATGAACTTTTTGAAGTGTCAAAGTGGTAGTTGCGTAGACTGTCAAAGGAGAGACAGAAATCTCTCAGATTTCATTAAAATTTCTTTTAAAATTCATAAATTAAAATTCTTAAAATTAATTTGTGTTCCAAAGATGAAAGAAAGTCTTACGAGTGTGGAACGACATGAGGGTGAGTAGTTAATGACAGAAATGTCATTTTTGGGTGAACTAACCCTTTAAGCCAAGGTTAGTTCAGGTTGTAAAAATTTCATGTGGTGTGACTCCCCCCCCAAAAATGATATTTATGAATTATTTTTTAAACAAAAAAAATAAATAATACAATAAAATACAAAATGAAATTTGAAATATATTAGATATATGTGACCCTGGAACACAAAACCAGTCATAACAGTAAGCTTTCTTAATAGGGTCACATATTTGAAAAACATTTCGATGAAGATGTGTACACTCACTTGTAAATACAATTCTGCATTCATACTGCTGCAACTTCAGGTCTGCATTTTTGAGCATTACACATGAAACATTATAAAACAATAATTTAGTAACTAATCATTTACAACAGGTTTTTTCTGGTTCGAGTGTAAGGAGGTTTGGATTGAGGGCTTGAGGAGTTACTTCCTGGACTGGTGGAACTGTCTGGACGTGATGGTTCTTAGCATGTACCTGGCTTCATTCGCCCTGAGAGTGGTCATCATGCTCAAGGTCCACTTCCTCTGCCAGTTACCTGATAACCAGGATGAGTGTGTCTACTTCAACAACACTTGTGAGAGAAAATACTTCACTAAGCCTCACAATTTAGCCTGCAATACGGCAGCTGATTGGCCTACTACAGTAACGTATTTCTGACTTTACAGTGCGTGATGAGTGGCATCAGGAGGATCCCCAGTTCATCGCTGAGGTGCTGTTTGCAGTGACCAGCATGCTGAGTTTCACTCGCTTGGCCTACATCCTGCCAGCACACGAGTCTCTAGGTACCCTGCAGATCTCCATTGGCAAGATGATTGACGACATGATGAGGTATTTAGCTGCGACGAGACCTGGTGGTGTCGATTATAAAGATTAACACTATCTTGAGAAACACATTCTGATGCTCTTTGTTCAAGATGCTTCTTTTTCTCTTCAGATTTATGTTCATTTTGGTGATCATTGGAACCGCCTTCCTGTGTGGCATCAACAATGTCTATGTCCCATTTATGATCTCCCCTAATCTTGGAAGGTATTTCCCAGCTAACATTGTGCGAAATGTTACTTTTATTTCAAAAACGTCCAACTAAAATGTTTCAGAAAAAAAAAGAACGTTCCATGAATTATGTATAAAACATTTTGAGAACTTTGTTAAATACCAGATAACTGAACGACGGTTCTATTAACTTTACAGGAAGAATGTTTGTTCTTAACTTGAGAGAACCTTGCTTGAACATTAGCTTAAAGTTCTGAGAAGCTTCAGAAATCTAATCAATGAGCCGAATTTGAGATAATCTTCATAATGGAACAACGCCACATCCGCTTACATTTACAGATTAAATGAAACCTTCAGCTTCCTCTTCTGGACAATGTTTGGTATGGCCGACCAGACCTATGTGGACATGCCTGAGTTTGTTTTGGCTGAGTTTGTTGGCAGAATCCTTTATGGCATCTACACCTTGGTCATTGTCATTGTGCTTCTGAACATGCTCATTGCCATGATCACCAACTCTTTTCAGAAAATTGAGGTAAGCTGGAGGAACTGACCCTGATGTAACATGTGTACAGTAGAAATATAGGCTTAGTGTTTGACTTAAACTGTTCATCCCTGTAGGATGATGCTGATGTAGAGTGGAAATTCGCCCGTTCAAAGCTCTACCTGAGTTACTTCAGAGAAGGACTGACTATGCCTGTCCCCTTCAACATCATCCCCTCTCCAAAGGCCTTTTTCTATCTTTTAAGGTTGCTTATTTTCTCATTTGAGTGAATTATTGAGGACTAGGACATAAAAGTGGCACTTTTTTAAGTGTTTATTTTAAACAAATTGTAAAAGGGATATTCATTTTAATTCTAGTGTTTTTTTTCCCTTTATATTTAAGAGGAATTGTCAGACGGATCTGCTGCTGCTGCTTCAACTGTAACTCTCCTCCAGACTATCCTCCACTCACGTCTATGGTACACTTTTCAGTCTTTCAAGATTAGAAAATAAATTACTGTGTAGCTTGTTGGACAAAACCCTTGCTTCCCTTTGCTTTGTTTGAAATGCGACACTGAAGGATGACATGGGCTCAGGGGAGAACCGGATTCCCTACAGACAGCAGGTCATTCGCGCTCTGGTTCAGCGCTATATCGAATCTGCCAGGAGAGAGTTTGAAGAGGCCAAGCGCAAAGGTATGACTGACAAGGTGTTTCGGTATCTGTTTATCATGTTTTGTTATAGACCCCATCCATTGGATTTGACAATGGCGTGTCATCTGTACCCAAAAATGCAAAGGAAAAACTTTAACTTTTTCAGTTTTTAGTACATCGTTGTTGTGTAAAAGTACCCTCAGAATTATGTGTTTCTGTGGTAACACGGAGCCCTGCACATGATATGCAAACAAAAATATATATATTGTTGCCACAAATTAAGAATTTGTTCCCTCTTTTTGATTTAACTGAAACAAGGGAACAAATTATTACAACATGGCCACGATTTAGTAAAACGAGGGAACGAATAGTTATTAAACAAAAATATTATGAGAAAATTAACTACATTTTACTGCTGAAACTGCCATTTCGAGTATATACGCAGTGTTGGGGAAAGTTACTTTTAAAAGTAATGCAATACAATATTGCGTTACTCCCTATAAAAGTAACTTGCGTTAACTACTTTCTACGAAAAGTAATGCGTTACATTACTTTTGCGTTACCTTTTCTCACCTGGACTGGGCTTCCTTGTTTGTTTTTTAGTAACAACAACAAAAGTTCTATTTTTGGCAAATGTAAAGGCCCTTTCACACCAAAAGTGAAATGAATAAGCCTCAGGCTGAAGGAAATGCATATTTACGCCTGTACAGTAGAGGGCGCAGCTCAAACAAACCTTTCAGCTGTGCTGCCATTCTGGATTAAAGAAGAATAGGATACAGGAGAAGGACGTTGAACACTTATTTCTTGGGCTGCGTTCCAGTTCGTTTTTTTTTTATGCTCTTCCCTCACTAACTTCCCTCAGTCTCGTTGACTCGGATGTATGTCATTACTTACGTTGCATGAGTGCCCACTACTGGCGGAACTTTTGCAATGAGCTGAATTAGAACATCCTAAGCTCTTGATCACTTGGAATCCCCTATGGAGTTGATTTATTATTTATTTTTTTCCCTTACGAAATTGTTTAATGCAGCATTCTATATGTATATAGGTGTGTTTGGGTTGTTTTAAATATTTTTAAAAAATAATTAATATATCATAGAGTGGGGTAAATTAAACATGATATGCAGTGACGTCACAATCGTGTTGCATTGTGGTATATGGAGCTGCCTGAAGTGTACATATAAAGTAGACTTGCTCCCTCAGTCAAAATCGAGGGAGCGAGGGTCTGTCCATATAAACTTCCCTCATTCACTTCACGAAGTGGAACGCACTTCAAAATGGTGGCAGGGATTCCCCCGAGGGGAAGTGCTTAGGGAAGTTCGTGAGTGCGTGTCTAAAATTGGAGTGGAACGCAGCCTAAATCTAATCTAAAGTAACTTTTGCTTATTAGTATGTTTGAAATAGGTCATTGAAGGTCAGCAGCAAAGACATTGGTTAATAAAGTGAAATTAAATACATAAAGTATATTTGTGTAATTTAATATATTTAATAATTAAAGGTTTGCGTAAAATTCTGAGATTGCATTTCACTTTTTTTTTCTTCATTTTGAGGAATACTGAATGTTTTTGTGCAAGTGAGATGAGTAAATGCATGTTCACATTTAGAACTACAATAGTCTAGAACTACAATAACCATCATGTTCACACAGCGCACACACTTCTGTACTTTATTTCTCTCAACATGGGCACAGGAGAGCTTTCAGTCAATAAATGTGAAAAAGTAACTTGCGTTACTTATTTGAAAATGTAACTTAGATATTTTGTTGTAAATTGAAAAAGTAATGCGTTACTTTACTAGTTACTTGAAAAAGTAATCTGATTACGTAACTCAAGTTACTTGTAATGCATTACCCCCAACACTGTATATATGCCTGATATAAAAGATTCAGTTTACAAGTTGTAATTATGAGTTGTACAAGTACGTGAATGTTTTTTACAAGTCGGAATCTAGTAATCGTGGTAATTCCGACATGACCCTGAAACTTCCTGCAAACTTCAACGGGAAACAGGAAACACTTTAACACAGGAAATAAAACTGCTCTTGGAAAGTTTTTAATGGTGTCTTATATATATATATATATATATATATATTTGACTCCAATTCCCCCCATTGTCCACAACAATTTTCAAAAGCCTCATGACTTTTCCAGTTTGATTTACTGGATAAGGACTAAGGATAAAGATTTTTTTTTTTAATATTTTTTTACTCACAATCTCTACACAAAATATTTTAGAGCTTGGCATAATTACAAAAGTGAATATACATTATAAAAAGGTCCATGGAATTTTTATTAATTTTATTCATTTACATGACTTTCCCGGGTCTAGAAATCACACTTTTAACACCAGGCTTCCTCATATATTCATTTTTTCAAGACTGTGGGAATTCTGGTTCTTCAGAGAAAAAAAAAATTGAGCGTGAAAATAAGAAATATCTTGTTTTTTTTGTCCTATTTTAATGCTCGTGTCATCTTATTTTAAGTAATGTTGAGGCCTTGGAAGTTTGCTGAGGCCTCCTGGTGAAGAACCACTGTTTCATATAATTTCTATGAAATATTTGCATTAATAGAGCGAAGTATATAACCATATTCATACTGTAGTTTTCACATTCAGTGAAAATGCTGAAATGATCTGGAATGTCTTTCCTGCAGACGTTGGGAACAGGATCACAGAGCTGAGTAAAGTGATCGGCCAGCTACACGCTGAAATGAAGCAGATTCACACGAACATGTTTGACTACTCAGACAACACCAAAGCAGACCCATCAGGAGGCTCTTCTTTCTTGGGAAAGTACATCCTCGGAGCCAAAAACAACTTCAAGGGCTTCAACAACAACGAGAGAAAGACTGCTCCATTTCATGAGCCAGTACACCATGAAGAACCAGCAGAGGCTGTAGTAGAGAAGGAAGAAGAGACTGTAGACGTGCAGGAGTCACCGACCACTGACACAGAGGCAGACAAGAAGTCAAATGAAGAGCAAAGCAGTGAGGGAGAAACAGATAACGCTGTGGATGACATGAATGGGACAGAGGAGGGAGGAAATGAGACAGGAATTGATGATGTCATCGAGATTAGCATGGAGGAGGAGGAGGGTGCTGAAAAGAATACAGATACAGAGAACACAAGTGAGACAGTCATAGATATAGAGTCCAATTCAGACATTGAGAGTGAAGCCAGTGGAAAAAGAGAAGATGAGGTGATGACAGAGAAAGCCAAAGATAATAGAGAGGAATTGAATACAGATGAGGCGACAGGAGGATCAGATCTAAATGAAGTGGAGACAGAGGAAAACGGAGAAGTTGAGGAAAATAATGGAACGATAGAAGATATAAATGAGGATGTAGTTGAAGTGGTCAGTGAGGGAAGTTCAAGTGAGGGCATTAAGTTTGATCTGAGTCAGACAAACCTAGTGAGTTTTTTAGCAAAGAGGATAGAGGAAAAGCTAGAGAAGAAAGTCCTAAAAGAGACGAATTTCACTTTCAGTGGAAACCAAGCAACATCTCCAACTGGCAGCGATGACTCCCAAGACACTGGTTTTGGTTCTCAAGAATTTGAACCCTCAACTAGTAGCCCTTAATGACAGCAATACATTTTTATTAGTTCAAAACAACTAGCTTGTGAGAACCATAAACCTAGTTGAAAGCATTTTTTAGTGTTTTAAGATAATAAAATGTGTTATGTTACAGTGGCCTCAGAAAGTATTTGGACACATTTGTCACACTGAAAATGTCTTAATGTTAGGTTTAGGGTTACATTTGAAAGTCGCATCTGAAAACAAATGATGCTAGTGTGTTTAGCTTTTCTCAAAAGTAACTTTTAGTGAACTCCGTTCACACAGGTTTAGTTCATCATATTATCTATGAATCATCACATTATCTATAAACATGTTCCACTGAAATTTTATTGCCAGAAAGTGTCTGAATACTTTTAATTTAGAACAATATAACTATTGTTTTATCATTTGAAAGTTTCACTTGTTCTGCAATGCTGTTTGAAAGTTTTTTGTTTTGTTTTGTTTTTTTTGTTTTTTTTTGGGGGGGGGGGGTATACATTTAATCAGCAATGTATAATTAAATTGATTAAATTCAATTAAATTGATCAAAAGTGACAGTAAAACATTTGCATTGTTACACACAAATACATTTACATATTCTAAATAAATGCTGTTCTTTCAACTTTCTGTCCATCAAAGAATACTGAAAAAAAATGTATCATTGTCTCCACAAAAATATTAAGCAGTAGCACAAATGTTTTCAGCATTGATAATAATAAGAATTTTTTCTTGAGCAGCAAATCAGCATATCAGAATGATTTCTGAAGGATCATGTGACACTGAAGACTGGAGTAATGATGCTGATAAAATTCAGCTTTGATGTCACAAGAATAAATCACATTTTAAAATATATTGAAATAAAAAACTGTTCTTTTAATATGTAAAATGTCACAAAACATTTATTTTGATCAAATGCAATCTTGGTCAGTATAAGAGACTTCTTTCAAAACCTTTAAAAACTCACACTGACCCCAAACTTTTAAACAGTAATACATTTTTAGCTGTGCCTTGTAAGACAAAATACTTTTTTGGGGCCACTGTGTGTGAGATTATATATATATATATATATATTCTATATTGCCAAAAGTATTGGGACACTCCTCCAAATCATTGAATTCAGGTGTTCCAATCACTTCCATGGCCACAGGTGTATAAAATCAAGCACCTAGGCATGCAGACTGCTTCTACAAACATTTGTGAAAGAATGGGTCGCTCTCAGGAGCTCAGTGAATTCAAGCGTGGTACCGTGATAGGTTGCCACCTGTGCAATAAGTCCATTCGTGAAATTTCCTCACTACTAAATATTCCACAGTCAACTGTTAGTGGTATCATAACAAAGTGGAAGCAATTGGGAACAACAGCAACTCAGCCACGAAGTGGTAGGCCACGTAAAATCACAGAGCGGGGTCAGCGCATGCTGAGGCGCACAGTGCGCAGAAGTCACCAACTTTCTGCAGAGTCAATAGCTACAGACCTCCAAACTTCGTGTGGCCTTCAGATTAGCTCAAGAACAGTGCGTAGAGAGCTTCATGGAATGGGTTTCCATGGCCGAGCAGCTGCATCCAAGCCTTACATCACCAAGTGCAATGCAAAGCATCGGATACAGTGGTGTAAAGCACGCCGCCACTGGACTCTAGAGCAGTGGAGACGTGTTCTCTGGAGTGACGAATCACACTTCTCTGTCTGGCAATCCGATGAACGAGTCTGGGTTTGGCGGTTGCCAGGAGAACGGTACTTGCCTGACTGCATTGTGCCAAGTGTAAAGTTTGGTGGAGGGGGATTATGGTGTGGGGTTGTTTTTCAGGGGTTGGGCTTGGCCCCTTAGTTCCAGTGAAAGGAACTCTTAATGCTTCAGCATACCAAGACATTTTGGACAATTTCATGCTCCCAACTTTGTGGGAACAGTTTGGGGATGGCCCCTTCCTGTTCCAACATGACTGCGCACCAGTGCACAAAGCAAGGTCCATAAAGACATGGGTGAGCGAGTTTGGTGTGGAGGAACTTGACTGGCCTGCACAGAGTCCTGACCTCAACCCGACAGAACACCTTTGGGATGAATTAGAGCGGAGACTGCGAGCCAGGCCTTCTCGCCAACATCAGTGCCTGACCTCACAAATGCGCTTCTAGAAGAATGGTCAAAAATTCCCATAAACACACTCCTAAACCTTGTGGAAAGCCTTCCCAGAAGAGTTGAGGCTGTTATAGCTGCAAAGTGTGGGCCAACTCCATATTAAATCCTACAGATTAAGAATGGGATGTCATTAAAGTTCATGTGCATGTAAAGGCAGACGTCCCAAAACTTTTGGCAATATAGTGTGTATATATATATAAATAATCATTGGCGTGTGGTCCATATAAGCTGCTTGGCAATTAATATTAACACTATAAATTACTATGAAATTACTTGTTTGAGGTGTACCATAAAGCCTACATGATAAAATGTTGGTAATGCGTATGTAACTCCGTAATTTATATATATATATATATATATATATATATATACACACACATATAACATACTTAGAGAGGGATTCTGGTTGCTTGTTCTTTTGAAATGATAAAATTTGTAAATCATGTAGATTTAATCATTATAGAAGTCGTGTTTTGTCATTAAAATAAACAATAAATGTGCTGTGTTCTATGTCCCCATAATTATAAGTAATTGCTTTACTATAAATTAATTTAAATGAATATCAAAAACCTGAATGCAGCCATGGTTAAAGAGATGCACGAGAGCACATTTATAACCCCCGAGACCTCATGCACATGTTGCAGCTTGTTCAACACCTGCTGTTTGTGACACAGCTGCTTCTCCCATGAGGTCACAACTATTCATTAACCAATCACCTGCAGCCTCAGACCCTCCCCATGCACCTCTACTGGAACGTCACACCTGTTCCCATAACCATAGGAATATGACCAGTTAATTTACAAAGGGTAATGCTGGTGGGATTACATCAGCTAACAATATCAACTATAAGGTGTTTGAATGTAAATAAATTAAAATCAAAAAACGACTTTAGCTTTGATAAAATAAAATACTTAAATTACATGTACCCTTCCAAAAATATTCCCTGATATTACGTTTGCATACAACACTATAAATTACATTGTCCAAGTATCGGCATTTCATTGACCCTCAACCATAAGCTTTATGAAACTGCCAGAAGGATCATATTCAAAAAAAATCTGAACAAAGTCTGAAATTCCCAAATTCTTTATTGTATACAGAAAAGTAAATACAAATATTTCTATAATTATTCTCTATGCCCATTTAAAAAAAAAGATTCTGTACAAGAGGAAAATTGTTAACCATCCTAATGATCCTCACTGACGGCAGGAGTTCAGTTTACGAACCGCACATAAGACAATCATCACGGTTCTCCAGCGAGCACACCATAGCGGCTTTGTTGCGTTCTTTGGTTTCCTCCTCACTTGTACTTTTCTGCGTCTCCTTCAGTTTCTCTTTGTTCAGAGTGAACTGGATGGGGTT
Organism: Mylopharyngodon piceus; assembly: GCA_039654765.1. Classification (NCBI taxonomy): domain Eukaryota; kingdom Metazoa; phylum Chordata; class Actinopteri; order Cypriniformes; family Xenocyprididae; genus Mylopharyngodon; species Mylopharyngodon piceus. Next base: position 21,460,556 of record CM077461.1, read on the forward strand.
GGCGGCTGGTTTAGTTCTCAGGTAGTACATTCCCGTTTTAAGACCCTGTGGAGAGAAGTAGACATATTTATCCATCAACTCTAATTTCTAAACTTCCAAATCCAGGCTCATGAAGTATCTAGTATACCTGCTTCCAGCCGAAGAAGTGCATGCTGGTCAGTTTGCCATAGTTGGGTTCAGCTATGTGGATGTTGAGGGACTGGCTCTGGTCAATGAAGGCTCCTCGATCTGCAGCCATCTTTAAGACAGTCTTTTGAGAGATCTCCCACACAGTCTTATACAGCTCCTTCAGGTCATCTGGTATTGTGGGAATGCCCTGCAAAAAGAATGACATTTAGAAAGTGCCAAAGCAAAAACAAAAGAAAGAGTCAGTAATCAGTTTCATCTGAATTGGAAATGCCAACTAACCTGGATGGATCCGTTCTGAGCAATTAGCTGATTTTTCATTTCCTCGTTCCAAAGTCCTCGTTCCGTGAGGTCTTTGAGAAGATGTGGGTTCACGATCTAGAGGTAAATGAAACCCACTAGTTAATTATGTACAAAGACATCAGTTTATCTTACGTTCACTGTAACATCAAGCTCACCTGAAACTCTCCAGACAGAACTCTGCGTGTGTAGATGTTGCTGGTGTAGGGCTCGATTGACTCATTGTTGCCCAGGATCTGAGCTGTGGAGGCAGTGGGCATGGGAGCCAGCAGCAGACTGTTACGCACACCATGCCTGGCAAAGAAAAATAATAATAATAAATATGTGCATATTATATAACCTACCTTAGAATATATTTTTTTATTTTTAGTGTAAATTGGACATTAAGAACTCAGGTGAATAGTGTAAAAAAAAAAAAAAAAAAAGCCAATAGATATCACCTTACGTCCCCAGTTGACTGACTACATTAAAAATTGCAAACATTTTTTACATTACATTATATTTTATAACTTTTTTTGAAATGTTATGTTTAAATATGCGTCAAAGATGTCTATTATAACATGTTTTTTAAGCATTGATCATTGTAGACAATCACAGACATATCTGTTGAGCGCGTGAACAATGGCCAATAAGTGGTGTTTAAGAATCCGCTCAACAGCACTCAAAATGCTAGAGGGAAATGCTAGTATCGTCACATTTTTAAAATTTCAGTACTGGCTTTTGTCAGTGCTTTTGACAACACTATCAAAATTCTTGTTTAATTTTGTTGACATTACTTTTTAAAGAAGGGATTTTGGATCTCTCTTTTCAATTGCTTCATAAATCAGAAAATATTGTCAAAAGCCAAAAAAAAAAAAAAAAAATAAATAAATAAATAAATAAATAAATAAATAAATAAAATAAATAAATATATACATTTAATATTAGGAACAAAATAAAATCAGGCAAATCATGTGTGAACAAATCCGTAAAAGTTTTTGCCTTGTATTATAGGTAGGAAAAAAACTGTTGGATTTTAATAGGCAAGTTTCTTTCCAGAAGTTTGAAATGTTATGAAAATATCCCAAAATCTCAAAATTGACCAGAACAGTTCTTTTAACCCTTAAAGATGGAGTGTGTAGCTTTTCATTTCTTAAACAACCATGTAGGAAGACACATCATGGCCATATTCCAGGATGACAATGTCAAGATTCACCAGGGTTAAAATTGTGAAAGAATGGTTCAGAGAGCATGAAGAATCATTTTCACACATGAATTGGCACCTCTGAGTTCAGACCTTAAATTCATTGAAAGTCTTTGGGATGTGCTAGAGTAGACTTTACAGAGTGCTCGACTCTTGCATTGTCAATACAAGATCTTGACCAAAAACTGATGCACCTCTTGATGGGAATAACATCACAGCATTTATTTCCATCAAGAGGTGCATCATTTTTTGGTCAAGATCTTGTATTGACAATGCAAGAGGTGAGCACTCTGTAAAGTCTCCTCCAGCACATCCCAAAAACTTACACGAGGTTAAGGTCAGTGCCAATTCATGTGTGAAAATGATTCTTCATGCCCCCTCCCCAACAATTCTTTCACAATTTGAGCCTGATGAATCTTGACATTGTCATCCTGGAATGATACATCTTAATACATGGTTGTTTAAAGGGGTGGTTCATTGCGATTTCACTTTTTTAACTTTAGTTAGTGTGTAATGTTGCTGCTTGAGCATCAACAGTATCTGCAAAGTTACAGCGCTGAAAGTTCAATGCAAATGGAGATATTGTCTTTTAAAGTTATGGCAGTTTAATGCCTACAAAAATTCTAGCTAAATTCTATTGCATTCTTCTCCAACAAACGCCAAACACCAACAAACTTCTACGTTCATAGACAAACAGCTGTTCATGCTATAAATTAAACGATACCTTTACAAAAATGCTACTACTCAGTCATGTATTCGGCTACAGTAAAGCTTTAATCTGGATAAAGCCGTATATTGAAAGCTAACAAACAGCAGTGACAGCATATCTAAACACTTTGACACAAATACAAAATGAAATACCATTCATAAACGTCCTTTAAAAGCCGCGATTGCAGAGGTTCTGCTCGAGTCTGATTCGGGCTCAATTTGATACAGCAATATAGACGCCGTTATTTACATTTCCACCGAAGCACATGTAACAACTAATGGTAAGGGGCGTGGCGTTTCCGGACGGTTCAGCGAATCACAATACACTGGGCCAGCTAACCAATCTGAGCACATTGCGTATTTTGGAGGGAGTGGCTTCATAGAACCAGGAAGTCAAACGAGCCGTTCAAATGACAATGAATTATGCAATTGAGGTGTAGAATTAAGGTAAAATATATGAAAAATACGGCTTTTTTTTAAAAAACGAAGCATTAAGACATGTTAAACTGCACCCCATAAACACAATCGAGCCTAGAAAATAACCACTGAACCACCCCTTTAAGAAATGAAAAGCTACACACTCCACCTTTTAGGGTTAAAAGAACCGTTGCCAAACATATAACATGCTAAAAAAATAGTAACTGTAATAATGATCCATCTATAGATGCCTAAGTATTTGCCTATTAAAATCCAAACCGACTTTTTTTTGGTCGGGCAGTGTATATTTGCATAATAGTTTTAAATGAATTCAAATTGTTACTTAATATAATTATTTAAAACATTTTTCCAGTGACAATTCTTCAAATTCCTATGAAACTTATAGGTTGTCCACAAGATTTCTGAGATTATGAATCATGCAAGCAGTTACTAACTTTGCGATCTTCTCCTTGAGTGCCGCCCAGTCCCACAGGTCTGTAGGTGTCTTTTCCCACATATCATACTGCAGGATCTGTGAAATCACACCAGGAACAATTAGAGCTCTGTAAACATCAACTAATATCCAATTTCCACACAATAATAATCTAACTTACACCCTTGCTCACAGGAGACCCAGCATAGGTCTCATACGGTCCAAATTCTGCAGCCAGCTCACAGCTGGACTCCAAGGCAGCATAGTAGATGGTCTCAAAGATCTGTGTGTTGAGAAGCTGAGCCTCTGCGCTCTCGAAGGGGAAGCGCATGAGGATGAAGGCGTCGGCCAGACCCTGAACACCAATCCCAATGGGCCTATGACGCTTGTTGGAGTTCTCTGCCTGTTGATTAAGAGAGATGATCAACCTCTGCAGCGATTATAATAATGCAGGATGGCTAAAACGGAATAAACAGCACTTCACCTCTTTCACTGGGTAGTAGTTGATATCGATGATTTTGTTCAGGTTCTTCACAATGACCTTTGTAACAGAGGCCAACTTCTGGAAGTCAAAAGTTCGCTCTGAGGTGACGTACATGTTCAGTGCAATGGAAGCCAGGTTGCAAACAGCCACCTACAAGAGAGAGTTGGTTCTTCGTGAATGCACTTTCCAATAAAGTCAACATGTCAGGTGACAGACAATAAGCTATATTATTATACTTTGTGTAGGTATTCTGGACTCTCTTTACCTCATCCTTACTGGTGTACTCTACTATCTCTGTGCACAGGTTACTGCATTTGATGGTGCCCAGGTTCTGCTGGTTGCTCTTGCGGTTGCAGGCATCCTTGTAAAGCATGTAGGGTGTGCCGGTCTCTGTCTGAGACTCAATGATGGCATACCACAGCTGCTGAGCTTTCACCACACGCTTAGCTTTACCCTGCTGCTCATAACTGGAACAAAAGGACATTGAATTATTAATAAACAATGACTTTTTTGTAGTTTCACAGTAGTAGCTTTAAAGGAACAATACGTAATTTTCGCCGCTAGAGGTCACTTATTCAAAACAAAGGCATAGCTCGATGACGCCATGAATAAGCGTGAAATCATGGGTGTTGTTGTCTTCCTATCTATAGCCGATGGAAAGGAATCTGACAGACTTGGGCAGATATCATGTTCATGGATAAGCTAATGTATTAAAGTTTTACTAACATTACGGTGGTATGAAGCAGGATGGGTCGAGAGCCATGGGAGCGGGATGAGGCTGCTTGAGCGAATGCTAATGATAGACACCTGCGATGCACACTGATCTCTTTTATTATGCTTATGCAGCAGTTGGCCGCTTCCGCTCTTTGCTTTGCGTATGTGTGATAATGCAGCGCTGGTTAAAACAATCATACTAAATATATTTGAGCGTGTTGAAAGTTATAACGTTACTCTGCGTGTTCGCTCGGTGGCTGCTATGAGACACTTGTTGCGCTTTGCCGTAGTCTAGATCGATATTAGTAAAACTGTAAATCGAAGGTAGCGCGGATATGATGTCATCGACAGGTGACGGAATGACACGCTCCTTGTCCTCGTTAAAATTGCAGATTTCTCTGGATTTAAACATTGTTGGAAATGGTTGGGATAATGTAAGTAGACAAGTCAACAAAATATATAACATTGTTCTAGTGGTTTTTGGATATTTTAATCTAAAAAAAATTGTGCCTTTAATAATATTTTCATACCTTGTGTAGAGCTTCTCAAATTCCTCTCCCCAGCACTCATCCAGCCCGGGACAGTCACTGGGGCACATCAGAGACCAGTCCTACATGAGATAGGATACATACATTTTTGTTTTTGTGCTTAAAATGAAGCATCTGAACTAAACTGGATTGGTTGTATATTGGTTATGTATACACAAACACACAGCCATTCAAAAGTTTGGGATCTGAAAAATTTTGGAATGTTTTTGAAAGAAGTCTCTTTTGCTTACCAAGGCTGCATTTAATTATTATAAACACTGTAAAACCGTTATATTGTGAAATATTACAGCAATTTAAAATAACTTTTCTATTTTTATAGATTTAAAAATGTAATTTATTCTTGTGATGGTAAAGCTGAATTTTCAGCATCATTACTCCAGTCTTCAGTGTCACATGATCCTTCAAAAATCATTCTAATATGCTGATTTACTGCTCAAGAAACATTTCTTATCAATGTTGAAAACAGTTGTGCTGCTTAATATTTGTGGAAACTGCTAAACAATTTTTTCCCAGGATTCTTTGATGAATAGAAAGGTAAGGAGAAAAAAAAAAAAAAAAAAAAAAAAAAACAACAACAACAAAAAAACAAAAAAACAAAAAACAAAAAAAAAAACAAACAAGATTGCTGAATCCTTGCAAATCCAGAAATCCTTGCTGAATAAAAGATATTGATATTGCAGATATATCTCAAATAATTCTCATAGTTTAAAGTGTGCTCACCCCATTGGTCTCCACTCGCTTCATAAACAGATCAGGGATCCAGAGGGCGTAAAACAGATCTCTAGCTCTCTGTTCCTCTTTTCCAGTATTCTTTTTAAGCTCTAGGAAGTCAAAAATGTCAAAATGCCAGGGCTCCAGGTACATGGCAAAAGCTCCTGGTCTCTGAGTGAGGAGGAGAGAAAATGTCAGTCTTCCAAACCAAATTTGAGTATCCTTGAGTATCACATGTAAAATGTTTTACCTTATTTCCTCCTTGGTCCACATAGCGTGCTGTGTTATTGTAGACACGAAGCATAGGAACCAGGCCATTTGAGTTGCCATTTGTCTAAATGACAAAAGACATGAAGTAAACCCAACTGCTGAGATTTAATGTACCATTGGAGTAAATCTAAAGCAGAAGATGAAGAAAACTCACCCCTGCAATGTAGCTGCCAGTGGCTCTAATGCAGCTCACAGCCACCCCGATACCTCCGGCAGACTTAGAGATGAGGGCACACTGCTTCAGTGTGTCATAGATCCCCTCAATACTGTCATCTTTCATAGCAAGCAGGAAGCAACTAGACATTTGACAAAAGGAAGATGCTTGTATTATGCATACAGTACTCTATTGACTTTGCCAACAGTAAACAGGAAAACATTTGTTTTGAAAAACTGCCCCCTTGTGTCTGATTGCTGTATATTGACTGTTTTCCTGGTACTTCCTGGTGTTCACCTGGAGAGCTGTGGCCGGTTGGTGCCAGCATTAAAGAGTGTAGGAGAAGCATGAGTGAACCACTTCTCAGACAGCAGGTTGTAGGTTTCAATAGCTGCTGCAATGTCCTCCTTATGGATACCCACGGACACTCTCATCAGCATGTGCTGAGGCCGCTCAGCAACTGAAAAAAGAAGGGGTCATGGTGTCACAGGAATGTTTTCCAATCAGGTCAGAGTCTTTTTTTCTTTACCTTGCTTGCATTTCCCCTCATTAAACGTTTCATCTACCACTTCTTATGTTTAGGCCTGTTGCGATAATTAATCTTCTGATTGCGGTTATTTGATCTAATTGTGGTTTCAGTCTTTTATAGGCCTATGGCACATGGACCAAAAGAAATAGACAAGCACCAATTAAGTTATTTGAAGCCATTCCATAAGAATATTTACATCATTAAATTAAAGTTCTCGGAAAATCGTTTTCCCTCCACTGCAGCTGTCAATCATTCTCCTTTCAGCAATGAAACAGCACACCTCGTCCGGTTACAACAGTCAGCGCGGTAAAACTCTCTCCAATATGACATTCCCATTATAATGCTTTATCTGTAGATAAAGGGCTGTGGATTTGCATAAAATGACTTTATTTTGCTGGAGTTTTTTGCGGTTTCTGCCGGGTGTCTGTTAGATCACATAATAACTGGAATTTAAAACTGTAAAGAAACAAATGATCAATAAACTGTTGGACGGATATACACTAGGATTTGCGCTGCACTCTGGGATCATACATCATTCTGCACCCGGGATGCGCATAAGTGCTTTGCTTTTTTGTTTTGCGCACTAAAAAAAGTTTATTAAAAGCCTATCTTGTTGTCGTATCATATCTTGCTGCCCCATTAAAAAGCTGCACAATTCATTTAAAATAAGCATCTTTTAATTGTACATTATTTGTGTATTTACACAATTCTTTACATTAATACAAAAAATGAAATTGTTGAATGCATGAATACATGAATGTATTTCATAAGAATATAAATAGTTATTTGTTTTTATTAACATGTTTAGATTTTATAAAATTACTCTGCACCAAAGATTTTTTCAATAATTACTTTTTTTGACATAGCTTATGATTATATATTATTATGAATATGTTGTAGTATAATGAAGTAGTGTGTATTTACTGGATTCTGGATTGTGTAAAAAAAAAAAAAAAAAAGTGGCCATTAGTTCAGTATATGAATGAATCATTTTTTTGGCCTTTTCTGAGATTGGCCAGAATTGAATACATTTCCTTAAATGTTTAAAAGGTGTTAACTGTAATCTTACGCTGCAAAATGATAACTTAGTATAATAAAAGTATTAAATTCATCACTATTTAATGAATGAAGCGCACAATAAATGTATGACAAAGCCCTAAAACAGACAATTAATCGGCATAACCGCTATTATTTTTCAGACAATTAATCATCAGCCAAATTTCATAATCGTGACAGGCCTACTTATGTTGGTCTTTTCTTTACGGTTTTCCATCCTTTATTTTTCATGCCCTCTCCATTTCCTTGTGTCTCAATTTGACTGTCTTTTATTTGCATACAGTAGATTTCATTTAACTAACTTACCCTTTCCATTGATCTTCAGCAGATATGAGCGCTCCAATGTCTAAAAGAAAGGTTAAAGACTAGGATTAACACCACAAAATTAATTTCAGAGAAGCATTAAAGTGTATATTTTGCATATGCTCTTATTTCAGAATTACCTTGAAGCCAAAGAAGTTGTAAGAGAAATCTCTATCAAAAATGATGGCTGAGTTGAGGCGCTAGGGAAATACAGGAAAAATTACATTAATTATAAATACTAAACACAAAATGTGACTTTTTTTGGGGGGTGGAGAGGAATGTGCAGATCATACTTACATCTTTGTTGGCCAAAACAATATCAAGGGTTTCTTTTGAAATCATAGGTGAGTGGCGGCTGTTTAGGGGATTCACATAGTTGTAGAGGTCCTCCATAACCTCTGCAAATAAAAGCATTATTTCATTTTAGATTGTGAAGTGTCACATTAACATGGAACGGGTGATTGTATGGCAACTCACCACTGAAGACCTTCTTTGTTTCTTTGTGAAGGTTGGACACAGCGATGCGGGCCGCTAGGATGGCATAGTCAGGGTGTTTGGTGGTGAGGGTGGCAGCGATCTCAGCAGCCAGGGTGTCTAGCTCTACTGTGGTGACACCGCTGTAAAGGCCCTGAATCACCTTCATTGTGATTTGAGTCTGCAAAGCAAAACCATGTGATTTTGGGTCAGAGTTTTACATTTAGCTTCTTGGAAGATGCTTCTTTAAATGGAATAACTTTTAAAGTGCCCCTAATATGGATTTTTGAAAATGACAGTGTGTAATGTAGCTGTATGTGAATGTAAACAGTCTGCAAAGTTGTAAAGCTGAAAGAGCATCATAAATAAAGTTATTGTCTCTCAAAAGAGTCGACTCTGATCTGCTTAAACGAGTTTGAATCCCATTTCCTCGAAGTTCACGTCACAACACATTTGCATAATGCCGCCTACGTTCTGTGTGGACATCCCGTGAAAACTTGAACTCCTCTCAAACGCTGTAGCTTGTTCGTGTGGATAACATGTCAACAAGACGCTGTGCTCTGCGCTGTGAAAGGAAATTCGTTATCTTTTCCAAAATATGAGGCTGTGAAGAATCAGTGGTTAAAGGTGGGACAATACCCACTTTTTTTGGACCAACTTGCTCCTCAGAATCACAACCTGTAAGTATGATTATGTATATATTTTATACCGAGTGTTCAAAATACATAGTTTTGTGTTTTAGCTATATTGTGTATGTCTCCGGCTAACTCGTTTTTACTCTATTACTGAAATACTTCGGCTAATCAGCTGTGGGCCACTATTACCTAAAATTGTGTCCATTAATGCAGACTGTCTGTTGTTACTACTTTGAGTAATGATAAAGGATGGAGCAAGATTTGTTTTACAAACTTTAATGTTACATCAGTCATTCACGTTAATGCTCAGCTAACGTACGCACTGTTATTGATACTGTTAATAATACAGTTCCCACATGTGCACCGCAATAAATTAGAAATATACACATCAGTTTGTTGATAGACATACACTTGTTAAAGAATGTTCACTTTAAAATGAAAATTACCCCAAGCTTTACCCACCCTCAAGCCATCCTAGGTGTATATGACTTTCTTCTTTCTGATGAACACACTCAGAGTTATATCAACAAATATCCTGATGCATCCAATCCAATTTATTCAACTTACGAAAAAAGCGTAACTGACGTCATTGGTCCCGTTCACTGCCATTATAAAGCTTGGATGCATCAGGATATTTATTAATACAACTCTGTGTTCATCAGAAAGAATAAGGTCATATACAACTAGGATGGCTTGAGGGTGGGTAAAGCTTGGGGTAATTTTCATTTTAAAGTGAACTAATCCTTTAATGCTGATGGTAAAGAATTACAGTTGCAACATCTCATGAAAGTCAAACTAAGTAGTGTATCACTGAGAAACGTCCTGCTAAAGTCGTCCTTGTGATGGAGGTTCGGGTTGAATAACTAGTTCTTCCAATATTTCATCATCGGACTCGCGCTCGGATTGATATGGTAAAATCAATGCCAGCGTTACTGTCTTTACAGTGTGTACAATCGCTGAGCTTTAGGAAGCCTACGGCGCTAAATCAGTTATGGAAATGGGTGTTTGTTTCCGACTTGTGCTGTAAGCGGTAAACAAATCACAACAGACTGGGCAGTCTGGCCAATCAGAGCAGACTAGGCTCACAGAAAGGAGGGATTTAGAGAGACCGATTCATCCGACGAGTCGTTTGAGAATCACTGAAAAATGTGGTGATGCGCAATGTATATTATGAGAAGAGGAAATTGTTTTTTGGCCTTTGCATGATGCATGTAAACCTGTTGTAGGAGACCTCCTTTCAAATAGCATAATATGGGCACTTTAATACAGGGCCGTAAGGAAGTTTCTAAGCATTATGTTTGTGGGTGGCCAATACAGTTTGATGCTCTGTTTGTTTAAATATTACTAGGGTGTTGGCTCATCTAAAAGAAGTTGGAAGTGGCCTGTTATGGATCTACTGTTTGATGAATAACTGTTTGATGAATAACTATTTAGGGGGCAGTCGTGGCCTAATGATTAGAGAGTCAGACTGGTAACCTGAAGGTTGCGGGTTCGATTCTCAATAATGGCAGGAAGACTTTAGCAAGGCACCTAACACCCAATCACTCCCCGGGCACCACGGCAAAAATGGCTGCCCACTGCTCCGGGTGTGTGTGTTCACTACTCTCTGCTACTAATGTGTGTGCACTAATTGGTTGGTTTAAATGCAGAGGACAAATTTCAAGTATGGGTTACCATACTTGGCCTTTACTTGGCAGAGGGTTTTCAAATTGGATGGGGGTGTCCCTCACATGAGGATAATCATATTTGGGGGCTGTGGCATCTAAAAGATTGAAAACCCCTGGACTACGCAATGGTTGATTGCGGAAAGTGTAACAAATGTTTGTTTTGATGCATTTCATAACTTACAGGATCAACAAAGTCAGAGTTGAGTCCATAGCAAAGTTTCTGGATGCGTGATGTGATTTTGTCGAACATTACACGCTCCTGGCGCCCATCTGAGACAAGAAAAACAAAAACACCAGATAAAATAAACCCATTTTGACCTCCATAATGACTCATTTAAAATACATTGTCCCCTAATAACACCCTAATAAAGAATACATGGACATGATATGAACTGCAAATAAAGATATGAAATGTGCATAAAAAAAAAAAACATGCTGCTCACGAGTGTGGCATAACAAATTTAAGCTATCATATCCTGTTACGCGTTGTATATTTAGCATTACCCGCTATGACCTAGTTGCGGTTGGCGCCAACTTTGAGTTAACAAAGAGAATAGTCTTCTGGCGCTGCTAACATAAACGCATATCATTCTCAAATATTACGTTATGTAGTTGGAAAAGTCAATATAATAACCAATAAATCTGCGACCTTATCCAAGATTTAAAATGAACTCAACAGATTTAACGTTACATTCTTTTTTTTTTTTTTACGTGTAGACATTGCAACACGATTAAGGTCAATAAATGTTTGGTTTACAGACTAGCCATCATTGTGGTTAATATTGAGAACATTACATAAACAGTAGTTAACGTTACACTTTTATTAGCATATAAATTGTACATTTTCTGGCTATATCGCCAACAAACAGGTAATTGAGTGGGACTTTACCTCGCTTGATCACGTGCATGATTTAGGTCTCTGGTAGACAGCACAGCAACAAAAAAGTAAAAAAAAAAAATTGTTATTTATGAATAAAGTGTTACTCTGCTGGCCGGCCTCTCAGCTGCTCCTGCAGACCGTTGTTGTGAAAGAAGTGCTGAGCGCGCGACTCGAACCCGCCAGAACGATCTTCTCGTCATCGTCCGGAAAAAGTATCTTCGCCAATGGCCATTCGCTCCTTCTTCTTCGTCGTTCTCAGATTTACTAGACAACGGAAGAGGGTGATGTAACATGATAATTACATTTTTTTTTTTTAAAGTATCAAAATACAAAACTGAAACGTCATATAACTGAAGACCTGAAAATACATGATGTGACTTACAATGAAAAAGTACTTATTTTTCCTTTTAATTAAAGTCGTCATGAAATCAAAATTGACCCTATTTTATTTTGTAAGCGCATATTACTAGTCTTGTGGTGAATAGTTATCCGTGCAAGGTAATACACAGAAAAAAAAAAAAATTGTTTGTCGTGGTAATCTTTAATCAAAATCTGAAAAGTTACTTCCGGTCTGGAATGGCGTTCCTTCTCTGATTGACGGCTTGGGTTGGGTTGAAAACGCTTAAACCATTATTATTATTTATTTTTTGTTTGTTTGTTTGTTTGTTTGTTTACTGTTTTTGTGTATACTGTTTATAATTCTATTATTGTTGTTAAATTCTTTAAATTTAAATTCCGCCCTCTGTTTCTCTTGGAAATACGTCACAACATTGGAGAAAAGTCGTTTGCAACTTCGGTTCAAGGGTGAACATTCGAGAGCAAGTTGACTGAGCATCTGCAACTGTAGTTAGACGCATTTATGGATATCTTTATCTGCAATAGACTTCAGCAGATGATTTTGCTAAACTAACATAAAACAAGACGAAGGCGTCAGCCAACACATCCTTCCAAATCTCTTCACAAATTACAGTTGGTAGGTACAAAATGCCGCTGCTCGAGTTATTACCAAAACTTCCATCTCTGAACATATCTCTCTTGTTTTACAAAATTTGTCCCAGTTAAATTCTGTGTAAATTTTAAAATTTTACTTTTAACTTATAAAGCACTTAACAATTTGGCTCCTTCATATCTTATAGGGAGCATCGGCGGTTGAATGTGGAATCTATGTATACATATCATTATGAGATATGAAATTTTATGCATAGATATGTATACCAAAGACTTTATACGTTGATACCACATTTGAGATGCCTTGATGTGTCCGCCATCTTGGAACAGTCAACGTTTCAGGTGCTGTCACTCACATTAAAAGAGACATAACTGCAGGTCGTTGGGCATGCTGAAAGGTGAATTGCTACAGCAGAAACTAACCCCTAACACTACCCCACACCCTGAAGGGCAGCTTTCGTAACCAATTGTAAAGACCTTTCTCCAACATTGCGCAGCCTCTGGTTGTAAAAACCACCGAGATTTAAATTCCCAAAGAAATGGTATAATCTTTCACAGGGAAGAATGTGTTGGTTTGTGTTTTTATATAATTCCCAAAGAAATAGGATATAAATTAAATCCTATGAAAATCATCTGCAGAAATCTATTGCAGATATAGATTTTCATACATGCATCTATGGTTGCAGTGCAGGCGCACAGTCAACTTGCTCTCGAGTGTTCACGGCTTTGACCATTCCAATATGATAGATGGCTTAAAGGGTTAGTTCACCCAAAAATGAAAATTCTGTCATTAATTACTCACCCTCGAGTCGTTCCAAACCCGTAAGACCTTCGTTCATCTTCAGAACACAAATTAAGATATTTTTGATGAAATCCAAGAGGTATATGACTTGTCCATAGACAGCAATTTAACCAACAATTTCAAGGTCCAGAAAGGTACTAAAGACATTGTTTAAAATTTGACGTGACTGCAGTGGTTCAACCTTAACCTTTTGAGCGGTACGGTCCCACATATGGGATTTAGAACGTTCAGCGACGTCACATAACTGCCAGATTCAAACTGTGCTTTCGTGCTTTGGCTGCGAGACGGATGCACTCAGCGCTTGTCATATATCACAACTATGCAGTATTTTCAGCCACATAATGTTTTTTTTAGGTTTCAGACATTTAAATAAACATAAGCACTAGTAAAACTATACATTTAGAGTTTGTAAAATACACACTGATGTCAGACATCAGTGGAAGCAGCAATAACAATCCATTCAATTATAATTTGCAGGCGTTTATTCATATCAGACACATATAGTGGGCCTAAGTAACTATAAAGTTTACTCTATTATTCTTCCAGTTCACCGGCCACTTACTTGCATATATTTCAGGAGAAACTGATGAATTCACCTGGTGTAAATTCGACTGACAGGACTCTGCGAACTGCGATGTTAACTAAGATGGTGGCGCCCATCTCGCGTTATAGATCAAGATAAATATCATTTATGAAGGTTTTTAAATGACAAAACACACTCACTTACACATATTTGAGAATCGGAATATCAGATAGTTGATGACATGGTAAGCAAGTTTGTGAATATTTTAAAAAAGGAAAAACAAAATAATAGTGATACATCTGTCATACAGTGTTATTGTGGCTGCGGTGTGTTACGTGACAAGCATGATGCGTCGCCATGGAAACAATAAGGGCAAACGTTCTAAAATAATGGTCACCTTAAAAAAACTCATTCTGGGGGGTCAGCTACAATATTTTAAATTCACGCGTGAAAGGGTTAATTTTATGAAGCGAAGAGAATACTTTTTGTGCGCAAAATCAAAACAAAAATAACGACTTTATTCAACAATCTCTTCTCTTCCCTGTCATTATCCTTACGTAATTGCCGCAGTAAGCACATTGAAGGCTTCCATGTTTACGTCCAAATGCCGGCTCAGCCAAAGCTGATCACGTGAGCAGCACGACGCATGCGTGTGATGCTGACACAGGTGCCGGCCAATAATGAGTCAGCGTTCTGACATAGAACCTGGAAGCGCTGGACGTAAACAACGTATGAGAATGACACAGAAGAGAAGATATTGTTGAATAAAGTCGTTATTTTTGTTTTGTTTTTTCACACAAAAAGTATTCTCAATATTATTTTTATTAGTTTTATAACAACAACAACAACAAACAAACAGCAACAAACACCCCCACCCCCCTCCCAAAAAAAGACAAAATTACAAATGACATAAATGCCTAGATAAAGTACAAAGAATAAATATAACTCATACAATTGGAGGGATAGAAATCAGCACAAAAAACATAGTATAACAGACGCATTACTATCTTTAAGTTCTGCTATCATGTAAATGTTGGAGGAAGGGACCCCAGACCATGGAAAAATTAAGAGACTTTGCTTCATTAAGCCTTATTTTTTCAAGGTTTAAGACAGACACCATCTCAGCCAGCCATTTCTGAAAACATGGGGAAGCAGTGGCTTTCCAATCCCTTAATATAATTCTCTTGGCCACAACCATGTCCAACATTAATGCCAGCTGCAAATGATAAGGTAAAGAGGACACTGTGTCAGAATAGCCAAAAATGGCCAATTCCATTTCAGGAGGAAGAGTCTGATCATATGCCACTGAGTACCAAGAGAAAATATCTTGCCAGTAATTCTGGAGTTTCAGGCAAAACCAAAAAGAATGAGATAAGGTTCCCTCTGTACCCTGACATCGATCACACAAAGGAGACACAGCTGGGTAGATCTTATGGAGTTTGGTTTTGGAATAGTGCAGTCTGTGTACAATTTTAAACTGAATTAATTGAAGTCTTGCGTTGATGGAACAGCTATGCATTCTCTTCAAGATTTCAGACCAGAGGTTGACAGATACGTTGACACCAACCTCCTTTTCCCAGGCTACCCTAAGATAATCAGAAGATGTATTCAACTGCGAAGAGAACAGGGAAACAAATAGTGAAACCATATGCCTAGAGTCTGGTGCTCTTCGTACTAGGTTATAGAAACAGTGCTCTTCCTGCTGAATCCTAGTCAGAGAAAGCCTGCCGAACATAATGCCGAATCTGCAAGTAACGAAAAAAATGAGAATGAGAAAGATGAAATCTACTAAGAAGGTGATCAAAGGAGGAAAAGTGACCATCTGTGTACAGCTCGTTAAATGTAGAAAGACCTTTATTATTCCACATTTGGAAGATTCTATCACTCAAAGCAGGTATAAAATTATGATTCTCACAAATGGGAGAATAAAGAGAGGGCTGTGTGATACCAAGAAATTTGTTTTAATATCCTTAAAGAGCTATGCACTACAAAATTTTTAGTAATGTTCTTTAAAGGAACACTCAAATTGGATAATAGTAAAGCAGGGAGAGAGCTCTTATTTACAGAATGAGATTCCATGTGAATCCAGCTAGGGGTATTCACTGCACTCTGATCAAAACAGGGTGAGCCATAATTCCAATGCATCAAAGCCCTTACGTTCGCTGCCCAATAATAATGTTGGAAAAACTGGCATTGCCAATCCACCCAGCGCTTTAGATTTTTCTAAATGTACCTTAGAGATACGAAACCCCAAATAAAAGAAAAAATTATAGAGTCTAGATTTTTAAAAAAAAGATTTTGTGAGATAAATAGGCAAATTCTGAAACAAATATAAAAACCTTGGGAGGGCCACCATTTTTATAGCATTAATACGGCCAATCAACGAGAATGGTAAGATTCTCCATTTTTCAATGGTGGATTTAAGGCTTTTTATTGCAGCCATAAAATTAAGCTTAAATATGTCGAACAAAAAGTATTCTCGTCACAAAACTAAGGTTGAACCACTGTAGTCACGTTGACTGTTTTAACAATGTCTTTAGTACCTTTCTGGACCTTGAAAGTGGTGGTTACATTGCTGTCTACGGAGGAGTCAGATTTCTCTCGGATTTCATCAAAAATATCTTAATTTGTGTTCCAAAGATGAACGAAGGTCTTATGGGTGTGGAACAACATGAGGGTAATTAATGACAGAATTTTCATTTTCGTATATATATATATATATATATATATATGCTTTTATTTCCATACGAAATTGTAATGGAGTAAGAAGTATTATTTTTTCCTTCCAATTTTTATTGAGTAAAATTTGGTTTTAACACAAGTACTCAAGTAAAGTACAGACTCCCCAAAATAACACTTAAGTATAGTAGTGAAGTAGTTGAAGTTGCAAATCATTTACACCTTAGCCTACATACAATGGGTTATGTGCAACAAACTTCTGTATTCTGTAAAACAGGTTGCATCCCTTCCGGTTCAAGTCGTCTGTATCTGCTTTGTTAAATATAGAGCCGTTTTACTTAAGATGCCTTCAAAAGAACTACCATTGCCTACCACTTATGTAGATGATATCTAAAAAAAAATTTTTATCACTAACATTTGGATATTAAAACTGAATAAAATGCAGACAATGAAAATAACTAGGAAGGTTAACTGATTACCAAAAAAGTCCATAGATATCATCATCAGTTCATACTGCTGTTAACACTTTCTCTGACAAGCGGATGCGAGGAGGCCTGTTTTCAGTACGTTCGGCATAAACCCTATAGCGTTTATATATAAATAATAAAAATAATACAGCTGCAATGCATCCCTTTAAAGTCACCAAATCAAACTTTGTTTGTTATGGAATACTGCATTATGTATTTTAAATGATTTATCCATGCACATTTTTTTTTTTTTTTTTTTAATCAAGTGGCCTCGTAGTCATTAATCATTAATCAAAATATCTTTCCCTCCCTCTTCCAATGACATCTCATTTTTTCTATTAGGCAGTCGTGGCCTAATGGTTAGAGAGTCAGACTGGTAACCCAAAGGGTTGTGGGTTCTCAGGAAATGACTGAGGTACCCTTGAGCAAGGCACCTAACCCCCAATCACGCCCCAATCGCTTCCCGAGCTGCCCACTGCTCCAGGTGTGTGTGTTCATGGTTTGCAGGGTGTTTGTTCACTACTCACTACTCCTAATGTGTTTGCACTAAATCGTATGGGTTAAATGCAGAGGACAAATTGGCCTTCACATGTCACTTTCACTTTTACTTTCTCTGATGACGTGTTTACTGGCACGAGGGCGGGACAACCTGTCACTCACATGACATCACAGCAATAGCAAACCAGTTATCCAACCATCCAATCAATTCCCAATGGACAAAATCAAGTCCCATCCTTGACCATGGTCTCTGTATGTATGGCAAGCCATTTTAACATTTAACAGCTAGACTGGATATGTGTTGCAGATATCTGTATTTCAGTTTTGCCTCGTCAAAAAGAACATTTCAGATATCCGCAACTACATTCTTCCTATCCATAATTGTCATTTCAGATATCCACAAAGACATTCTTCCTAGGATAAATGACATCACTTTTGCCATTCATTTGTATGGGGTTTATCATTACAGATATCTACAATTCAGTTGCAGATATCCACTATGTGAATTACGGATATCTGTAACTGAATTGTAGATATCTGTAATTCCAGTTTGAGATATCTACAATTTGATTCTGACTAGTCATAACTCCAGTTCAAGATATCTTTAATTCAACTCAATTCAAGATATCTACATGTTCCTTTTCAGATATCTTAAATTAAGTTTTGACTAGGCGAAATGACGTTGTAGATATCTGTAACTGGAATTATGACTAGTCAAAATGGCGTTGTAGATATCTCAAACCTGAGTTAGGGATAGTCATAATTTAATTGTAGATATCTATTATCAAGTTATAGATATCTTGAAATGAATTTTGATTAGAGATATCTGAAATTTGAGATATCTGTAACTTTCATTCCGCCTAGTCAAAATGTAATTACAGATATCTTGAATTAGAGTTTTGACTAGGCGAAATGACGTTGCAGATATCTTTATGCAAATTAGGCCCGCATCGCACTTTAGGCGGGAGCAGAGCGTGTTGTTGTTCTAATCATTCAAATCGCACCTGTTAACTTGTAATTAGCACTGATTAGCACCATGTCGGAGCAGCCAGAGGACGAAGGAATTTTTAATCATCTTTTTAATGCTGCAGCCCGTGCAAGACAGGAGCTGGCAGCGAGAAATAATGATTCAACCTTACTTTCCACAACAAGACGACTATTTCGCCGGCGAGTTCATCGAGTTCGGGGTAATTTTTCTTTTTTAACATCAGATTTGCTAATGTGCTATCAGAAGTTCGGGGTAGTTGTTTAATAACTTAAAGCAAAACAGTTGCCAAAATGCATTCTAGGGTCTTTTTGTGAATGTACTGGAGTCAAACGTTCGTTTAAAATGATATTGATGACAAAAACTGCACTTTTAAGATTGACTGTTGTTAGGGTCTAATGGCTTTTTGAATGGGTTCGCTAGGGGCACTACTAGCAGCTAGAACTACTGCAAATACACATCAAAATAGCTATTTTTTAAATATCAAGAAGGCTCAACACAACATGACACTTTGCTTGTAGTATTATAAGGGTCCCTACACATGAACTCGAACATTGAGAACATTGTTCGTGTACAAAGAGTTTGCCTAAAAGACTTTTTTGTTAGCACAGAACGTGGCTACCCCATGTTTTTTACAGAATACAGAACCATGAACATGTGGGGATACAGAGAAAAGGAAAAACTAAAGATTAGATTTATAAAACGTAAAGCTTTTTTATTGGAGGGGATTTTTTTGAAGTGATGACAATAATAACTGTAAATCATAAGGAAATACTTTGCAGTTGGGTTTGAATTTAAGGTATCTTGCTTTGTGAATATGATATCATACAAAAAAAGTTTAATATATCATCTAGCTTTTTATTTTCAGAGACATCCGAGTGAAAAAGAACCTTACTGACAGAAATATTACACGACTGATGAAATGCAAGATATATGGAAGCTGAAATGTGAAGCCACAATTGTTTAGTATAAGAACAGAAGTAGAATAAGTGTAAAATAGATTCTTCCTCCTCTTGGCAAAAAGAGCATAGTGGGGAAATATTATGGTAAAATTTACTTAAATATTTATTACAAGGGTAATAATGATGAATAATTTTTAAATGGACTTATTTTATTGTGAAACAAAAATTTGTTTGGCACTGTCCATACCTAATGAAATGTGATATTTGGGGAAAAGTGCAAACCATTTCCCATAAGCCTTAATAATTGAACTCTTACTATCAGTTATAAAGTTTCTTAAAAAAAAAAAAGTACATTTAACATCCAGGATATTTACCCTTTGTATAAATAGTTGAGGGACATTCATATTCAAATAGTCTTTGTAAGCTTAATGTAGTTCTGTTTTGATACATTTAAACCATATAGTTCAATAACATCTTCATAAGAATAAAAGTCTCCCCTATTGTTTACTAAGTCTGAAACAAAAAACAATGCCCTTATTAAACCAATAAGGGAAGAAAAATGATTTACGGGCTGATAATATTGATTGTTCCATATGATATGAGGAGAAAAATTGTGTTTAAAGATCAGCTTCCATGACATAATAACATGGAAAGTTTCATAGGTAGTCTCGTACATTTAAAATCACAAGAAAGCAACAATTTTTAATTTCCACATCTTAAAAATCAAATTAGGAATTCAGAACCAGACTGAATTCCCCTTAAAACATTTTTTTCAACCAGTTTATTTTAAAAACCTGGTTCAAGGTAAAAAAGTCTAAAACATTCGAACCTTCCTTTGAGTACAGTTGAGTTAAAGATTTCCTGCTGACGTGTTCCCCTTTATTTTTCCATATAAATTTAAAATTAGGAGAGTCAATAGATTTACAGGTGACAGAATCAACATAAAGGGATATAGAAGGATAAACAAAGCGTGAAATTCCTTCAGCTTTAGATGGAGTTCTGCCATATATTGTAAGGTCTCTTTGTAACCATAAGCTAAAGATCTTTTTGGCAGAATCTAATTTAGGGAAATTCAGAGAAATTAGCTACCTCACGTTGTCTTCCGGTTTCTGCCATATGTAAGTTCCAGCGTTAAAAACGTTATTTTAAGTAAACTCCTTGTACACGAACAATGTTCCTAATGCTCCTTGAGTTCAAGTGCAGCTTTTGTTGTCAATATCCTTTTAAACTAACGTTTGACTCGTTAATTTACCTGTTAGCTACTGTTTCAACCTGAAATCAAAACCTACAGGCTATCATGGCTTTTTACTGTGGAAAAAAAAGAACTAATCTGAACTAAGAACTTTTTTTTTTTCTGATCTAAGGAAGTTAGTGTTATTGCATTTCCATTGCAAGAATAGCATGCATGTCAGCATCTTTATTAAAGTGTATTAGTGTGAATCTCTCTCATAAATATTGTCAACAATAACCTACAGTAATTTTAAGCATGAAACACACACACACACACACACGGGAACATTTTAGCCAAGAATTACTGCTGACCGTTATGTATTTGTGTTTACAGGAGGATCTGGTGGCCGCAGGGAAAACCCTATTTGGCAAGCAAAACTTTTCCTCCTTCCAGTGCCAGATAATGGTTTTCTGCCCCCCACAATAGAGCTTGAGGAACTGGCTAAACATGGATTAGGTAAACGTGAGATTGAAGCAGATAAGAATTGAGTGTTATTTACTTTTATGCCTTATTATCTAACCTTCTTGTAAAGAAAGCTATGGAATGAGCTGCTTTGGATTTTATGTTAGCTTGAGCCTGTATGGTCCGATTTGTTATACTGTCTCTATATTGGGAAACATTTGACTATGTTAATACATTTAGCATTTGTTTTAAAGAAATATTGCAGAGTAGTTTACTCTTTGATGCATTTCCATAACAGTTTCCATGTAGCCATTTTAATAGTTAAACCTATGCAACACTTTCTCATGCCAAGGCATCACTTTGAAAGTGTCCAGGAATACCTCCCAATGAATCCTTTTGCATCAGCTATCTGAAGTTAGTCAATGGTGGTTATGGTTAGTGTGAGGATCTGGGTGGTGCATTCAGACACTAAGCTACACCATATATTGTATGTTAATGTTCTTTCACATATGGTCAAATGTGTGATGGCCTTGTGAGTGAGACCAGGCTCTTTCTTTTGTCATATGCAATTTTCTTAGGAGTGTAGGGTTCGTTTAGTTTCAAAGCTGTAAACTTAGTAGAAACACAAATGATCTTAGGTTAACTGTGGTAGTCACACAGGTCTACTTTTGGGGTTTGGCAACACTACGATTATGTCTGAAAATATGAGTCCTGAATGCTAGGAGTCCTGAAAGATCTTGTAGCAACTAATGAATGTTACTTTGCCACTAGGAACCGATTATACTGATGTTTACATTTCCATTTTTAGGAAAACCTGTGCATTAGTCAACGGAGGCCGGACGCACAAACTCAAAGATTGGGTTAAACTGGAGTTTATCTGAATTGAACAACTTTGTTTGCCAAAGCTACCCTCGCATCAGTTTAAATTTGGTAGGCTTTGAATTGGCAAGGACAGGCAAAGGACGCAAGATCCAGAAATTGCAAGTTAGTTCTGTGAAGGAACTAAAAGCAGTTGTTGGCAAAAGCAGGCTTTACATCGTGCCACGAGCCACTGTCTTGCAGGTATGGAATTATACACAGGGATTTATATCATACTACAATCATATAAATGTGTTCTCTGTAATGTCTATACCTATAACTGAAGTTACCCTCTCTACCCTCAGGTAACATCACCACCCTCTGCCATGTCCCAGAATTCATTCCCACCACTCGCAGCTCCAGCAGTAGATGAGACCTCACAAGTGGTTTCAGATCAGGTCCATATTAAAATAATTGCACATCTAATGATTTTTGTTATGTCCACTATACACTTTGTAGTGATGAGTGGCAAATACAAATATAAACCGTGTTTTTTTTTTTTTTTTTTTTCCCTAATATGTATTAAGATGTATCTATTTATTCTGTGTGATGTCTGAGCAGTTACATTCCCTAGGATAAGTTTTTGTAATTTTTCTAACTATGGATATTTTGTAATGATGTATTTTGTTTCCACTATGAGTGTGTGTTCTCTTGCTGAAGGAGAAATCATTTGGATTTTCTGTGTACTACCAGGTGGCATCCACATCCTCTGCCATATCCATGAATTCATTCCCACCACTCTCAATTGCTCCAGTACAAGATGAGACCGCGCCTGTGGCTGAGAGTACCCAAGCTCAAAGTGTGGTTGCAAATCAGGTAACCAATTTTGACACTGTATAGAGTAAATAGTATTTATTCATTTTATGTGCGTGTACTATTTAATGGTGATTTGTGAGAAATGCCTTTTTTTTTTTTTTAAATGCTTTACTTTAGGCTCTTCAAGAATGGCGAGCAATACGTGCCCAGCAAGGAAAGACGTCAAAAGGTTTGTGTTTATAATAAATTAGTTTGATAAACTAGCTGAAGGTTGTTTTTTTTTTTGTTGTTTTTTTTAAATGAGAGATCACATTTCAGGCTATTGAGGCAAGACGTCAGCGAATGTCTGCATGTGAGGAACCCTCAGATGGGGTGTTGATCAAATTTAAATATCCAAATGGACACACCAATATGAGGAAATTCAGCTTGTCGGAGCCAATCCAGGTGATGTGTGTTCAGCTTGAGAAAATATCAAGTGTCTTCTCAGTGGTTCAGTGGGTTGTAAAACTTGACTGTTTCACATCTTTTTAGATCTTGTTTGACTTTGTGGGACAAGATGATATTGCCAGTGAAATCTTTGTGGTGCAAGAAGCCGCATCATCAAGATCAGTTGAGAGCAGTTCCTCCGGGTCAATAATGGATCATGGCATAAAAGCATCCTCAACTCTATATGTGCTTTGGTTTTCAAATAAGGATGTACAGGTAAATGTGTTGCATTTTATTTCCTGACTCAAATGAAAACGGAATGTGTTTTGGTTTGTGCAAGCTCCTGTATTGTGCATGTTTGTCTTCAGGAAATTCTCTCAGATCAACAAAATGATGGAGCTTATGCCCTACACCATACATCTCATGGTCAGTCATCACTGTCTGAGACCCACTCACTGCTGTCTGAGCCCTCCACCCGCTCACTGCTGTCTGAGCCCTCCACCCAGCCACCGCTCACTCTGTTCTCACAACCACAAGAAATCCTGACTCTTCATGATGAACCATCACTCTCTCCTTCATCTGCCCAAGAACCAATCATTATTCTTGATGAACAAGATGAGACGGTTTCACAAAATCAGTCTCCTGTATCAACACATCACCTCGGAGGACCTGTGGATGAGTGTGTTTTTCTCATTAACTTGACTTTATATTTTTTTAGTGTATGTAGATGTTTCATTTTCTATATCCTGTTACGTTTAATCAGGTGGTTAAAATAAAATGCATGAACTTCTTTGTTTGCAGGATTGATCTACAGACCATATTGCAGAAAATGGTCAGCAAAGTTGATGGAAGCTTCTGTCCAACAAGCAACCAAATAAATGTGTGCAGGGATAATGTTTTACTGTGTAGCCTGTGGGCATTCAAGCGTAGGTTCTTCAACCCTGAAGCAAAATTGGATGTTGTGTTTGTGGATGAAGATGACAATGGTGAAGGGGCAGTTGACGAAGGCGGCCCGACAAGAGAGTACCTAAGGCTGTTGATGAGGGCCGTCCACCAGTCAAATATCTTTGAGGGACATGAGAAAGACCGGCAGTTGTCTCTTGATACTCAAGGTAGGGAAGCCCAAATTCTTAGGACTGTCCTCATTCAACTGGCAGAATTCTAGAAATGTATACACGGAAACCCATTTAAAAATGATTGCTCCCTTATTTCTCCTGTCTGATTTATTGTTTATTCTGTTTGTTTTTTATATGTTGGGCAGGTTTCATCCTGTGTTTATTGTCTGTATCGTCTTTTATTTGTTTAGTTATTTTGCCTTAATTTGTTAACTCTTGGTTAGGATTTTTCCATGATTCTTCATTTCTTTAATGTACTGAAACACCTTTTTGAAACATGTTTTGAAAGGTGCAATAAAAAGTTATTTGTAGTAGCACTAATATTAATCATAGCATTTTAAGGTATTAAATTAACAAGCATGACAGCAGAGCAAGATTTTACTGTTATTTCTTTAATTTTAGCTTTGCAGACTAAACTTTACACGTGGGTGGCAAAAATGATTGCTGTGTGTGTGGTCCATGGAGGAGTCGGTCCACATTTCTTTTCCGAAAGGCTTGTCCATCAAATCTGTGGGATACCAACACACCCGGCCACGGTGGATGAAGTTGGTGACCATACTTTCAGGGAACCGTTAATAAAAGTAAGCAGGAAAAAGGTGTTATACATTGAATGTACAGTACTGTGACACAGCCCTATTTTTCTATTAACTTTCTATTATTTATGAATCGCTTCAAACGTGTTCAGGTTACCTGCGTCACTCGGCCTTCGGCCTCGTGGCTGCGGCCGAACCACAGCCGTGAGGATATCCACGAACATTCTCATGAACACGAGTGCTATATTGCTTAAACATCTAATTTATATAGGGAAGGTATCTTTACAAGCCAATTTTGGACTCACTCACTGACTCACTATCTCTTTTTTTTTTTTTTTTTTCTTTCTGTATTTCTTTTTAGAGACAGGAAGCAACAACAGTCCGAGAGGCGAACGGTGCAATTGCAGAGGCAGCAGATAGTCTCAGCATTATAGGTGCCTTAAGACATGTGTCCAGCCTGGAGGAGAAGGACTCCCTTGTCCAGTCACCTGCAGACTTCTTCGTCAATGGAAGATTGGCGACTGCCCTGGGCCAGTAAGTGCCTCACCTGTCTTATCTGTCCGAAAAATGAAACTGTCATTGGCCCAGGACGATTCACACATTGTAACATGTTTTTATAGGTTTGTTGAGGGGTTAAAAACCCTTGGTTTACTGGAGGAGCTGAGGAAGAATCTGGCAGTGTTCTACAACATGTTTGTCAGTGAGGAGATTCCACTACAGGCGAAGGACCTATGCACTTTATTTCACGTGGACTTCTCTGTGCAAGGCAGCAACAGGAGAGACCGAGAAAACATGACAATATGCTTTTGGCGTGACTGGTTAATTGATATTGAAGGTATACTATTTATTGTACAAGTTATAATAACATGGACTTCATAAGTACAATTATTAGTGGTCATTTTGTTGTCCTGGTTGGCAGGAAAATAAATGCTGATAATGCCATAGTTGAAGTGACATTGTGACGTCTGGTTGTGTGAACATGGGTAGCTCCCTTAAACTTGTTCATATTGTGTTGTAATATTTTACCAAAAACGTACTTGACTGAGGCTTTTGTGGTTGATATTCACCACAAAAAGTCCTCGATGTCAGCATGCAACTTCCAGATTGCTCCAAAGTAACGCATACAAGAGGTTAGGGCTAGGCGATATGGCCTAAAAATAAAATCAACATATGTGTTTTAAGGGGCCTGAATTACTGTTTTTTTCACCACTTTCTTGTGTTACAGAAGGAGAATGCAGTCCAGTCACCCTAGAGAAGGTATTGGAGTTTACATCTGGAGCTTCAACAGTGCCTCCACTGGGATTTCCACACCGTCCACAAATTCAGTTCCTTCATGAGGGCAACAGAATATTCCCAGAAGCAAATACTTGTATTCTTGTACTCCGCCTGCCGCTGCACTCTTCCTATGAAGCCTTCAAACAATACATGATGGAGGGAATTTTGCAAGCTCCAACCTTTGGACTTGCATGATGTCACTATGTGTGTAAAACTTATTAATGGAAATTCAGTTTTCACTTGAGCTATATTTGTGCTTAGAAGTTATTGAATAGAATGCTGTTGAAGCAAGTCACTGGTTCAGATGTTAATTTTAGAATCTCATGCACTTTAAAAAAAAAAAAAAAAAATTTTTAGATGCAGTAATCCTGTTCATTTTGCATGAGTAACAGTTCACTTCAGTTGATTGGCGGTTATTCAATATTGAGTTTTTCAGCTAACTCAAACTTGTGTAGTTTTGCTTTAAATTATTTTTGTTAATAATTTTATAAGTTATAAATTTATATATTTTATTTGTTTTGAAAATGTATATTTTCTTTAGGTTTTACGAGACATATATTGGGCTTATAGTTCATGGTTACTATGATGACACTGAGGTTGATCTAATGAATTAGATATCCTTTATAAACCAACTGTAAGGAATTATTGGGCTTATAATTCAATGAGTTTGATGAAATCACACATAACAGCCAATATGTTTGGTTTATGTACATGTTGATGAATACACAGTGAATACAGAGAAGGCAAACAAAAAGTCTGGCTGGTTTGCTGGATGTCAACCTCAACAGCTTATCATAGTAGCCTGTCCCCATCACGTCTCAGTCTCTGTTCCGATTAGTGGATTAATGTTAAGGTATTTTTGGCAGTTAAACCTTTCTCCTCAACTGTTAATCTAAAATTCTCATTCAAGCCATTAAACATTCTATGTTTTTTCATACATTACCAGTTTATTCATCTTTTTTTTAATTCATCTTTTCAATCCCATTCAAAATAGTTAGATCCTTCTCCACTTTTCCAAGGATTCATATTGAATTTTCTTTTTCATGCATTTTCAAATCTTGTCTATTGATTCATATTCCATTTAAACCTTAAGATGTTTCACATTTTTCATACATTAAGAGTTTTATTCAACATTTAAATCTCATTCATACTAATTAGATGCTTTTCCACTTTTTCTACGAATTATAACACAATGGGAGTAGAAAGGAACAATACAAATATTGTCAGCCAACAGTACTACAAAAAAAAATAAGACAATAAAACATAACACAGCACCAACAGTGTTGTTAGCTACTGCTAAATCTAGCACACCTGGCATTAGCTCCATCAGCTGGAGCTGCACTGCCCATACCGCCTTATTTTAACAGAAAATGTAACTTAAAGCTGTTGAAACTAAAAATGTCTTTCAGTCCTGGATAATATATGCAGCCAATAAACTTTTGTCTCTGGGCTTGGAATTGGACTATACCTGAGTTTGCAAAATACTGATAATTGCAGTACAGCAAGCCTGATATTTTATCTTTAGATCAGAAAGGTGTTGGATTGCATTGTGTACAGATGTCTGTTGTTGCTGAGTGAGGATGAGTTGAGGTGGCTCTACATTAACAGCTGGGAACTCTTCCTCATCAAGTGTAGGCAGTGTTTGAATTCCATACTGCGCTAGGATGGCATCAATGTTTAGGTCGCTGTAGGGATTTTCCCCAAACACATTGTTGACAGCTGTGCTGTCTGTTGCAATGTTTTTGAGCATGCCCTCTGTCCAGAGTTGAGTTGGTGTGCGATTATTTTCTGTTCACAACGGATGGAGGTTCCAGGCCTGTCTAAACTGCTCCAGTCTTTTTTGAATCTCAGGAAGATAAACAATATGCAGTGAAAGTCTGTGGACATCATCATCTGGGTTTAGAACCTCTGAATCCTCTAAGGAGTAGAACATAAGGTAAAAGTGCTGCAACACATGCAAAAATACATAACGCCAAAGGCGTTCAATTCTCTGATTGTGAACTGATTGTCCGGTTATGAAACCTCTGTGTTCAAGCCCTTGAACTAGATGCATGAATAAAGCCACAAGGATGTTTTCACCACCATGGTCAGATCTGACTCTTGATGGTAGGGCATAGAGGCATGTTGCTTTCAAAAACTGAGAAAGCACTGTTGTGGCACGATTGTCTGTGCTGCAGTTGAGGTAAGTAATCAGACGGGAGTATCCATCAATTGCACCATGAATCACAAAACCCCATCTAGAAAGGTTGAAAAACAAATATTACTTGAAGATTATAATACTATTGACAGTAGTCTGGAAACAATATAGCTGTAAACTTTTTTTACTTGCTGAAGTTCTTTTCAAAATATTAAAAAGTATGACAAGTCTGGTAATAATAACCTTATGAGACGCATGTTCCCATCAATGTGCCACAAACTATTGGGGTAAGGTACATGATAAACACGTCTTGCAACTGTCTGGCTCCATCTCCTTGCAGCAGCAGTAGGATTGACCCGTGTCAACATCTCACGCACCCTGGACCGTGTAACAAGCACACCCTGTGCGCTCAACAGGGCTCTTATCATCTGCAACAGATTTGTCAAAAGATCTAAATTGACATGATATTCACAAAACAATGGCACACAAATGTGAATTAAATACAGCCTAAAGATAAAGACCTCCAATTACCTCATTTCCAGAATTAGGATATTGGCTCTGAAGTTGCCTCACATGTTGTTCTAGTTCACCATCATCTATTGCAGACAGCATACTTTTAACAGGTATACCCAACAATTTTGACTTCTTGTACAGAAATGATGAGGAGCATCCCAGTATTTCAGCAGTTTTTGAAATTGTATGGCCTTGCTTCAGCAGAAATTCAATGTGTTCTCTGGTAACATCAATGGCTGGTCGGCCTCTTCTCCCTACAAAAAGAAAAAGTCAACTAAGTTTAAGTGTTTAAGCAGCATTGGACTGTTTATTTTTTGTAATTTATAGTATATATCATCATACCAATTCTCATACATGCATTGGAATTGCATATTGTTAAAGAATAGGCCAGCAGGCTACACTGGAAATGGAGAGACTTGTGGAATTGCAAAAATACAGTATTTATTGCTGTGACCAGTGGACATAACAGTGGTGTAAGACCAATACATTTAATGATTGCACAAATAAGCACATGTTAATAAATATAAAGAATTATTGCTAATTAGTATAGCCATAAATAAGCAGCGCCGTTGTTTTATCCATTAAGCACAAATAAAAGACTGACAACGCCAAATGTTCAGTTTTCTGATAATATAATTTACATATATAAGTGTGGTAATACATTATATAACAATTATATTAATACTAATTATAAAAATAACAACAGAGTTGCTTAATGCAAGTAAATGGTGGTCTAATTATTTTATGGTTTCTATACTGTTTATGGCAGAAGAATATATGATCATTTAACATGGGCTATGCTTATTTATATAAAAAAAAAGTTAGTAAATGGACTTAAACTTAAAAAAAAACCTGTAGAGTAGTGGTCTAGGTTTAAACATTCCGCGCAAAGTGAAGCATTCACGTGACTGGAAAGAAAGTGAGGCTTTTTTTTTCGAATCACGTGTTTCTCTGAAAACTATACACACTCCTGCACGGAGCTTCATGAGAAATTGCGCTGCGTACTCGATACGCGCTTAGAAGCTTCAGTGTCATATGTAAGTAGCTAGCCATAGCTAGCCGGCTAGGTCGGATCATTTTTTGTCGGTTTTTTTTTTTTTTGCTCCCGCGGTGAACCCTTCTACTGTCTATGGGTGAGCCGAGAAAACCATAGATGTTAAAAACGGCCGGATTTCCCCTTTAACGTTAATGCATATGATAATACATGAATACAAAGTTCATTGTTTGTGTCTGGTGATAGCAAATGCTCAATTCTTCCGAGATTTCTTTCACAGTTTTCAATAGAACGACGTTCTCTCTCTCCACAAATCCCCTGTGTGAGGGCTCGTTGAATTTCATGCCATTTTCTGGTGTTTTTTTCGATTACAGCCAACGCCATGACTGCTTCTTTCTTCTTCTATTCATAGAAATAAGGAAATGATCCCCTTCCCAGGGAAGGGAAATTACGTATTTATGGATATCTAAAATAGAGCAACGTCATGCACAATAATTTGCACTAGTCATAATGACGTTTGAGATATCTTTAACTTTCATTCTGCCTAGGCAAAACTGAATTACAGATATCTGCAATTGTCATTTAAGATGTGTGACGAGTTGAATGTCGTTTTCAATGACGTCATTGCAGATATCTGTAATTCAGTTTTGCCTAGTAAAAACTGCATTACAGATATCTCTATCTGTCGTTTCGACTAGTCACAATTACGTTACAGATATCTTGAATGACAATTCCAACTATCCAAAATGTAATTACGACTAGTCAGAAAGACATTGGTGATATCTACAATGTTAATTCCGGATAGTCAAACTTAACTTTTAAATGTTAAAATGGCTTGCCATATGTATGCAAATGAGCACATTTTAATTAGTTAACACCTAATTTGCATATCAATGTGGTGATTGTGATGACATTATTATACACAAAGTTTACTGTATTCACCTGTAGTGTCTTTCTCTCAAGCTTCCTTTGATGTCTATGTGTACACGTGCCTGACAACCACTGTACAGTTTGACAGAACAGATGCTGTCATTACAATTGTTGTCCAATGGGGTACACTGGTTACTTGAAAAGATGTCTGAGGAAATGTATTTTGATTCTGTACAGTTAAAAAACAAAACACACTATATGGACAAAAGTATTGAAACACACCTCTTAATGTTTGAATTCAAATGTTTCAATCAGACCTACTGCCACAGGTGTATAAAATCAAGCACCAAGCCATGCAGTCTGCATTTACAAACATTTGTGAAAAACATTTGTCATTCAGAAGAGCTTAGTGAATTCAAGTGTGGTACTGTGATAGGATGCCTTTTTGGAAGTGGAAATGGAAGTGTTTAGGAACCGAAGCAACTCAGCCATGAAGTGTAAGAAGTCACAGAGTGGGGTCACCAAGTGCTGAGGTGCATGGTGCATAAAAGTCACCAAAGTTCTGCTGATACCATAGCTGAAGAGTTCCAAACTTCCAATGGCATTAGCACAAAAACTGTGCAGTGGGAGCTTCATGGAATGGGTCACATCAAGCCTCACATCACCAAGTACAATGCCAAGCGTCGGATGGAGTGATGTAAAGCATGGCGCCACTGGACTCTGGAGCAGTGGAAACATGTTCTGTGGAGTGATGAATCACGCTTGTCTGTTTGTCAGTCTGATGGGCGAGTCTGGGTTTAACGGCTGCCAAGAGAACATTACCTGCCTGACTGCATTGTGCCAACTGTAAAGTTTGGTGGAGGAGGGATAATGGGGCTGTTTTCAGGGGTTGGGCTATAGGCCCTTTACAGCCAGTGAAGAAAAAAAACTTAATGCTTCAGCATACCAAGACATTTTGGACAATGCTATGCTTTGTGGGAACAGCGTGACTGTGCCCCAGAGCACAAAGAAAGTTCTTCTGTGGAAGAACTGACCTCAACCCAATTGAACACCTTTGGGATGAACTGCAACAGAGACTGCGAGTCAGGCTTTCTTGTCCAACGTTAATGCTATGACCTCACAAATGCTCTACTGGATGAATGGGCAAAAATTCCCACAGACAGAAACACTCCAAAATCTTGTGGAAAGCCTTCCCAGAAAGCCTTCCCAGTGGAAGCTGTTATTACTGCAAAGAGGGGACCAACTCCATATTAATTTCTGTGTATTTAGAATGTGATGTCATTAAAGGGGGGGGTCTAATGCTTTTTATTTCATAATTCATAATTTCATGCATTCTGACTTATTTACACTGTTAAAGAGTTGGATTCTCTTGCTAAACATGGCCAAAGTTTCAAAAAATGAGTTGGACGTATGATGGAGTATTTCTGTGCCAAATACACTCCTTCAGATTTCCTGCATGTTTCGGAAAGTTTTTTCGAGTATGGCCTTATATTACGTAATAAAGGGTGGAATTCCTTGTATGGGCCCATCAATGTGCTTAGTTCGGGTTACGGAAGTCATCGGCAGCCCTGCACAGGACTTGCTCGAGAAAGAATTTATCACTTTGTTTTTAGACTACGAAATCAACAATGTCACCAAAGAAGTGTGTTTTTGGTTGTGAGGGAAAGATAACCTTGCTTCCCAAAGAACCCAGTGGAGCTGAGAGATTTGTGCTCATGCATTACATTGATGCGCTCTCGATATTTGTCATTAAAATAACCATAGAAGCCACCTTAAATTAACTATCAAAATAAGGATAAAGTCGTGTCTGAAAGTTGCAATCACTTTTTTAGTGGTTAAAATGAATGGAGAATATCTCGTGTTTTCTGTGGCTGCTCGAGCCCTCAGGATTGGCGCTTATGGTTTCATAAACAAGGTCCAGTTCTACACTGGATTTACAGATCGTTTGAAACTGAAAGATGGAGCAGTCACAGCGATAATCATCCGTCATGAGTCGGAACCGCAGGTGGTAAGTAAAACTGCATCAAATGTCTGTTTTGTTGGTAGTAAGTGCATATAATGTAAACAACACAAACGTATAATGAATCAAAAGTTATCCAGGGATAATGCAATGGTGTATTGTGTGTGTTTAAATTTGTTTAGCTGACCACTGATAGCTTCGCTACGCAAAAGCTGCATGTGCTCGTCACTCTTTAGCTTCACCCACGGCACGCCTCCAGGAGCTCAGCTGTTTTTGGAAAGAATATGAAGGACGCTATACTACTCAATAGGTAATCAAGATTAACATGAGATTGGCCAAAACTGTGTGTTATGTACCCTTTAAAGTCCCTGTTGGTGTAATGGTCAGGTGTCCCAATACTTTTGTCCATAGTGTATAAATTAACTTACTGTAGCAACACCTTGTGGCCAGATATAGCAACATTTCCAGGGGATCAGGGTTTTGCTGGTTAGCATCAGCCAGCATCAGCCACCTCTGCTGGTAGTTATTGTAACTACATGTTATGAGGTAGGGTAGATGTTTTACCAGTGCCCAGTTTTTGAAAGTCTCTTTAAAGTGATAGGAGGTCTATAAATCCAAGAGAAAGCTGTCTGTTAGCATTCGCATTCGCTTATTTTTTTTTTAATGGGATATTACAGTATTTATTATAAATGGTTTATCCATGCAAATCATTATTATTATTATTATTATTTTTTAATTCATGTGCCCTCATAATCTTTAATCAAAATAACTTCCCTTCCCTCTCAGTAGCTCCTCACTGCAGAACACGAGATCCAGGATCCAGATCCAGGGGGTGGAGATGGGTAGGTTTAGGGATATGTAAAGTGGGAGGAGTTGGATCTGGACCCAACCTTGCCTCCTGGATCTTGTGTTCTGCAGTGAGGACCATATCTTCCCTCTTGCAATAACATCTCTTCTCTGATGACGTTTACTGGTGTGAGGGCAGTACATGTCCCTCACATGAGATCACAGCAACAGCAAAACACGATCAATTCGATCAAGTCTCTCCCTACATTTTTTCTTGTGAGAAGCCGTTTCACTCAGATATATGGCACAATAGGGAAGAAAAGATGCAACTTCCATTCATTCAACTTTAAAATCTTTGTTCCCAGGTGTGTCCTTGTGGTGCCATCAGCCAATTATCATTGCCATGAGCTGTATGGAAATTAATGGATTTCCATAGAGCAACATTACAGCAACAACAAAAAAGTTTTCAAAATTTCGAAAGAGGCCCAACAGAACAAAATTAGCACAGCTAATACAACAAAGACAATAAGACATCCTTACAACAGAAACAAGACATCATATGTACTTCCCAAAATTCATGATGTTCAGTCATTTACAGTTTAAATTTGATAGGCAACCAGTTTTGTTGATTTATCCCATTGATATTTTAGGATATGTTAACACTTATATGAACTTATGAATAGCTGATTGTTGTCATGCAAGTACAGGCCATGTCTACTTGAATTATAAAGACTGAAATCTGTAAAACCTTTTTTTTTTTAATCTGTAAAACTGTTTACCAAGCTCCCTTTTCAATAACATGTGAAATCACAAATAAAGTAAAATGTTTACATTATATTCTGTTTTAGCCAAGGTTTTTGCACAGCTCAGTATTTACAAGTTTGTAGAGAACCGATTCATATTTTGTAAGAGTTTTTGGTAATTATGGAAGATGGACACATTCACTTTGTATATTCAAATAAATGCCGAAATAACTAAATTTATTTAATAAATATGTATTGAATGAATGTTTATGAATAAGTACACAAATAAATAATAATTTAACAAATAAATATACATAAATGAACAAATAAATATAATTTGTATATATTGATTGAATAAAGCTATTTTATTAAATTGTATTATTTTATTTAAAATATAGATTTTTTTTGTGTCCGTTGCTGACTAACAAGTCGAGTTGTGTCTTACCAAGCCAGCACAGTGAGCACACACTGCGGTTTCCTGCTGCTGTAGTGAACTTGGTGAAGTGGCTTCCTGTTAAAATGAGACGAATATACGCTTATAGCGTCGCGTGAGATGAAGTGAACTTTTTTGGCAGGCGACAACCAACAGTAAACTTCTTTTGCAGCCGAAAATAATGCTTTCACATTTGATGTCAGGAACTGAGAGACATTAGAGCAAACCATAATTTGTCGAAATAGCGTATAGACACAATACTTGTCAATAAACAAAGACAGAGAAAGACTGAAAGCTAAACATATATACTAATAAACACCAAAAATGATGGAGGATGGGAATGACCAGCAGTGGTCCTAGGAGGGGTATTATTTGCGAGTTTACCTGCAGGAAGGTGAGCTCTGTGTGCGGAACAGACACCGGCGCCTCCCTTCATCGACTGTTCCTCCCTCCCCCAACCAACAACATGGATCATCGCAGTCCACCTGCGCTTTGTAGTCAAGATTACTCTATTTTTATTCATCAGTCATTTATGTAAGGTCTCTAGAACATTACAGTCTGTTTTAAGAGTCAACCAGGATTCTCGATGAAACCATTAAGTGAACAATGTAGCGAGCATCAGAAGAAAAACACTGGGGAGATGCCGAGTGAGGAGGCGAGAACAGCACCTGGAAACGGTGCGACTGTGAACGCAGCACCTACAAGAGAGGTACTTACTAATACTAATTCACACGAATACATATTTTACACGAGAAAATGAACACATTTTTTGATGTTATTTGAGTTTTGAAAGAAACTTGGACTCGTTTGAGCACGGTTGGCTTGCTGGTCTGTCGAGGTAACACAACCCGTCTGCCCTCATTCCTGTCCATGGCTGCGTTTCACCACGATTAACTAGTTTTTTTTTTTTTTTTTTTTAAAGGTTAAATAAAAGTTTAAATAAAAGTATGATTGAGGAGTAGTTTATAAAAAATGCTAATTCTGCCTTTTTTCAAACTCACATTTGGTTCCATAAATGTTTGACTTTTTTTCCACACAGAAGGAGAATTACAGCCTCAGTCACCATTCACTTTTATGGCATCTTCTTTGCATACAATGAAAGTGAATGGCGACTCATATTCATTTCTGGATGAACTATCCATTTAGCACTCTCTTGGTAGATAATAAACCAATAAAAATATTAATTGGAAGGATGAGGAACAAAGTAAGCTATATTCCAGAAAGAAAAAGTGAATGAAGATGACAAAACTATGATTACAAAATATAATGCCTGCATACCATAGACAGCCTAATTATAATACTTGTTATTATTATCATCATCATCATCAATATTATCAATATTTATATGTTGAAAAATGCCTGCAAATAATGTCACTTACAACCACCCTTTTTCAGGAGTGTGTAATCTATGTTCTTTTAACAATCAAATTACTTCCCCTTTATCTCACTATAGGAATTACACGGCACAAACCAAACTGACCGTTAGTTCCTCATCCCCGACTTCAGTTAAATACAGCTTATATAGTATAGTCTTCAGGTGACAAGAGAAGTAATGCAAACTAGATGAAAGCATTTGGCAAACTATGGTATTGGCTTGAAAAAAACATGGTGAAAAGTTTGTAGTTTTAAAATCTTGAAGTTTGGAGGTTTTAAGATTGGAATAGTTTTAAGTTTGTAGTAGCTAAAAGCTAGAAGGTTTTGAGGCCAGATAGATAATTGCAGTTGTGTTCTTGGTGGTTGCTAGGGCGTGGCTAGCCAGTTGCTAGGGTGATACCTAAAGCCTGCTGACGGTCTCATTCAAAAGAGCTGTGAGAGGATTTACTGCTCAGATTTATATCTTCTGATATAATTATTGAAAGACAAAGAAGTGTGTTGATCTGTAAAAGGGTTGTGTTTGATCAATGATCATAACTTTGAATGATCTTCTTGGCAGAGTCCAGCACAGCAGAACGGGATTGTGTCTTCTCATGATGTCATCAGCCCTGTATCCCAGTCCCAAACTGAGCACCAGCTTCCATCCACTGCACCAGCTTGTCCTGCTCAACCTCCCAGAGAACAGTGGGGCGGCAAATATGAATTTCTTCTCTCCTGTATTGGCTACTGTGTTGGCCTGGGAAATGTCTGGAGGTTCCCCTACCTCTGCTACAGAAATGGAGGAGGTGAGCGACATTAAATATGAAAAGTAATCTGTTAGGATAAATGGAACATACATTATGGATTATTTTAATTCTCAGTGTAAATTTATAATTATTTGGTGAAATTTGGCAGGCAAATTCCAGGTATTTCAATAGGAATCTACTTGTATGGTTGTTTTGTGCGAGGGGATGAAAAAATTACCTACGCAGATTGTTCTTATGTTAAAGTTGGTCACACAAAATCACCATGTTGACCAGCAGAAAGATGCTTGATTTTACCGTGACTTCTGTGTGATCTGTGATTCATAAATCACTACACTAATGACAAGACCTGTTTTGCTTGAAAAATTTTGCTTATATTTGTGATCGCACCTTAATTTTGTCTGAAAGTGAGTCACAGTAATTTTGCCACATAAACAAAGTTGTAGTAAATGCTGTAAATGGGTCTTTCATGGGTAAACCAGGAAGTTTGGTCACCAAACTAAGCTGAAATCCATCCCTCCAACCAACCACCAAAACCAAAAACCCCTCCCTGTAGTAGGGAGGAGGGCACATTCCTCTTTAAACCTCTGAAACAAATTTGTCTAAACCAGGAAGGCCTCAAAAAAGGAAGAAATTTGCAATGTAAAGATGGTTAGTAATACAGATGAAGACACCTGTTCAAGGATTGTGGGAAGGTGATGTTGAAAAGCACTGAGAGATTGGATGTTTTATGTTACAATAGTAAATTCTTAAAAACAATGGATTCTAAAGGGCAATTATGATGAAGAGATTTAATTCAAACATGAATTTCATGGATTGTGCTAAACAACACAGAATGTCATTTCTGAACTGTGGCATTTTGCTAAATACCAGATTAGAAACCAAAGAAACACAGCAAGAGCCGGTGGCGTCTGAAAGTCGACACCGAAATTGCTTCCTTGTCTCTTACATATTACACACCAATATATCAGTGGTGTGCGGTGGTGTTTTAAAATGAGGAGGCAAAGTCCTCACATTTTTTATATACTGTATATCAAATGTAAATTTATGTCCGTTATTCTTAATTTTCCTGGTTAAATAAACATTACATAAAAAGAGAGACCAAATACATTTCTATTTTGTATTTTTTGCAATTACTATGTACAGTATTTAATGTTCTGTTTATAAAACCAAGTATAAATTTCATCAAGTTAGTGTTTTTACGCATTTATTTCAAAATAATAACTAAAGGTAGTAACAATTTAAACAATAAAATTTATTTGTAAATTAATGTTCAGCTTTTCTTTTTAATAGTCAACTTATTTTCATCAGTCATCAATCTTTTACACACTGGTCACACAGACACAGAGATGTATCTTTAATTTCACCAAGCTGATTGCTCACTAAAAACCCCCACAGTCATGTTTTCAGGCCATTTCAAGTTTGATTTTGACGTGACATAAAGCGATGAAATGGCTTTGTTTACTTACTTTTTAATTAGTCTTCCCATCATTGTCTTCATTCAGGCTGATGAAAACGCACACGAAAACAAGAGGTGGGATTTCTGCGTGAACCAATCATATCCAATCATAACCGATTATATCCAATCAAAGCGCAATGGAGACATTGCCTCCTCTCACGTGACTTTCCCCCGTTCATTCTCAATTACCCCCCACTTAGTCTCAGCCTCAGACGTCACGGCCACGGACCGTTAGCTGAACGTCTGATGCATATGGCACACTTATCTGGAAACACTTCAGCAGTATCGAAGTCGTCATCTGGTTGGTTGAATTCTACAGGATGTCCAGGAGACGTGTGTGTTGCATTTTTTAATGGTCCGCTTGGAAACAAATGCCGTGACGCCAGACCCCCTTGTAGAAGAAGAACGGCGTCATGTTTACAACTGTAACAACGAGCGCTTATCAGGATCAAATAAACACTCGATTTTCAAAAGTATGTGAAGTTCGCGGCTTCATTGTTGCAGTAAACTTGCACAGCTCTTGAATGAATAATTTATAGATGCACGCCGGTCTGTTATTGTTGGTACATCGACTTTCATTTTCACGCCCCTAAACCTGACGCGGAACAAAATGAACTCTGATTGGTTGCTTTACATGTCAGTCAAATGTCCTCTTGGGCGGTCCTTAGCCAATGAAAGCTGCGATAGAGTCCAGACCTTCTGCCGTCAGTCTGAAGGTCTGGCTACGCGAGACTGCCCCCCACTAAACCCACTGCACGCTTTAGGGGGTCAGTTTTAACTTAATGAGGGGAGAGGAGGCATGCCTCCTGCTGTAATTTCACCTGCGGGTGTTGCTGTTGGACACTGTTACTTTATAAAAATGAGTAACACTTTTTGTCACATTTTGTAATATTTGCATTATTTTATTATTGGTAATATCGATTATTTTCTCATCCGTTTTTTTTTTGAGGAGACACTGCCTCCCTTGCCTCCTCGGAGGAAACGCTCCTGCAGTATATGCATACACACACAGTAGAAAGCACGTTTCTGGATAAATTGAAACTTAATTGAAAAATACAGTATGTTAAAAAATTGAGTGAATGATTCAGTGATTTGCTCATAAAGACTTCATTACTGGATGAATCAGCATTTTTGAACATCTTTTGAATGAATGATTCAATGACAAATATATTTTTCCAACTTGTCGCCACCTACTGGTGGAACAATGTAATTGATACAATCTTTATTTGAATCATCAAAAAGGTGATTTACTGTATTTTGATCACTACTGTAGACATCAGAACTGTAAACTTTATTCCAGTACTTCTGTTATATGAATTATTGTAAAAGATGTAACGATGTTGTGATTATCGTAATCATACTGTGTGGTTCAAAAGATTGTTTGTGAGGCTGTTTCATCAGCGCCAACGCAGATTTGAATGTTTCCTGTGATCGTACTTATCAAAGGTTTAATAGACACAGAAAAATCATTGAGATTTAGTAATAAGATTGTGTGGGTGTATGAATCAAGATTGCGATCTTTTAATGATTAATTGTGCAGCTTTAACACAGTGATGTTTCAGTTCTGCTTATGAAATGATTAGTTAAATCCAGAATTAACAGGACTTGAGGATGTTTTCATATCCATTGTTAGATATTTACTATTTGCAATAAATACATGATTTGATTTTTAAGGTTCTGGGTGGTTTAGAGAGACTTAATGTGAAATGTATGGATAATACAAATCCTGAGGAGAAAACATTGACAAATACCAGTGATTTAGGGGTGTGAAATCACTAGTACAAATGACATAATTTGTGATTGTGGCTCAGTGGTTAGTGTACATGCTCCAACATGTTGAGCTGTGGTGCTTATGCTGGAAAACTTTGAATCTTACTCATGCCATTAAAAAAAATTAATTTCACCAATCCACCATCCTCACCACATAATTTCCTGTCTTGTCTCATACTATTGGTATTAATAAAAGTCCAAAAATAAACATTAACAACAAAAATTAACAAGAAAAATATATATTTAGCCTTTGACAGATTGCATTGCATTCAAGGTATACATTTTATCAGTTCACATCACATCACATTGACTTTTATCCTGTTGTGTTGCAGGTGTGTTTCTCATCCCGTACTTCATCATGCTCTTCTTCACGGGAATGCCTCTCTTCCTCATGGAGCTCAGCCTGGGCCAGTATGGAGCCGCGGGTCCCATCACCGTCTGGAAGTGCTGTCCCCTCCTCAAAGGTACCACAACACATGCAATTCATCAATTCAGCAGCTTAATTATGGTTTGTAAATTGGGCTGTGACTATGTAAAATTGGATTTGAGTTCTATTCATTATTCAAAGTCGTGTAGCTCTACTTTAAAGTAAGAATAAATGGTCCTTCTGTATGGTAATAATTAGTAATTAAATACACGGCTAAACAAATGGAGATAATAGTGTTGTCCTGTCTTCGTTGCAGGGATTGGCATAGGGATGCTGTGTGTGTCCATTCTTGTGTGTCTCTATTATAATGTCATTATCGCTTGGACGTTCTACTACCTGGGCAGCTCTTTCCAGAGTCCTCTGCCCTGGTCATGTGATGCTCTTCATAACATTGCCTTTTGTAGAGTAAGTCTTACTTTTCTGCTAGAAAGTTAACACAAAATGTTGTCATTTGTAGCCTTATAGACTACTGCCTATCATCTACCAATTTTTTTTTCTCCACAGAACAAAACTAATGTCACCCAAAGTCCCTCTGAGGTCTTCTGGAAGTAAGGATTCTCAGTTATTATTATTTTTCTCAGTTTCTCTCTATAGAAATGTATTATAAATAAATACAATTAAATGAAAAAAATATTTTTAAAATACCATTGATACCATTGATTTTGAAACTAGTATATTAATATATTTACTGATGATCCATAAAATGTTCACAGTTCTGACCTGATGTGTAAGCCACTTATTTTATGTTTTGTGTCTCAGTAAATGTTGTAATTTGTAAAAATACTAGACTCAAAGTTTCATGAAGCACAAGCAGAACAAATTTCTGTGTAAAAACTGTGTAAAAAAAGCAGCACAACTGTTTTCAACATTAATAATAATCAGAATCGATCATGTGACACTGAAGACTGGAGTAATGATGCTTAAAATTCAGCTTTGCCATTACAGGAATAAATTACATTTTGTTTGCTTGTGTTTCATGTTTGCTCACATCCTTGAATCTAAAAATACCACAGTTACAGGTGTGATAATGTACAGCAAACATGCGTCCAAGTCCAAAGTCCTGCTCTCACTGACTCACATAGACCTGTAACATCTATTCTAGTGTTCTGTGGTGAAATTAATGCCACAAAACCACTTGAAACAGTCTTAGACTGTTAACATGCAGTGAAGCCAATGGCACAATACTGAGGGTTGAACTTGAGTCTTACACTGTGTTTGTGTGTTCAGTGTGAAGGTTCTGGGTGTGGTGAACAGTGAAGGGCTGCATGATCCCGGTCCAGTGCGTTGGCCTCTAGCTCTCTGTTTGCTGGCTGCCTGGGTCGTAATTTTTCTCTGCATGCTCAAGGGCATTCGTAGCTCTGGCAAGGTAAGACCTTACTCAGCCTTACAGAAATCCACAGTGCATCCATTTGGCTTTTTTTTTCCCAATAGGAAAGTAGGTGTAAATGTTATTTTAGTACCATTAACAAATAATATTATAGTTTTTATTAACATTTAGAATGTTTTTTTTTCCATTTTAAGTAAATTTGTTGTGTTTTTGTCTTTTTTTTTTATTATTATTATTAATTTTAAATACCTATATAGTTATATAGTTATTGATTTTTATTTTAGTTTTAGTTATTTTAGTACATCAAATTAAACCAGGGCTGCCAACTCTCAGGGATTCAGGCAATTGACACTGTTCTCACACCATACATCCATTTTCTCACGTTGTGAAAAATTTCTGTCAACGCGCCGACAGACAAGACAGAGCAGGTTACTTTTGATATAAACTAAGTCTCAGCTTAAATTCTCAAATTCTGTCAATTTTATTACAAAATTCAAACAATAAATACCTTTAATGTGGTGTGACAGATCACTGTAGCACCGTTTCAAGCAGCACATCAACCAATCTGTCTTCCTCTTTATTACTAGTTATAGCACCAAATAAACATGCATGAACATCAGAAGGTACAGTGGGGAAAATAATTATTTGATCCCCTGCTGATTTTTTTTAAGGGTCTATAATTTTTATGGTAGGTTTATTTTAATGGATAGAGACAGAATAGACCCATCCATGACCCATCTTCAGTGTTCTGGCTGAAGGAAGGAGGTTTTCATCCAGAATTTTTTTACGATACATGGCCCCGTCCATCAGCCCCTCAATGCGGTGAAGTCATCCTGTACCCATAGCAGAGAAACTGACCCAAAGCATAATGTTTCCACCTCCATGCTTGACTGTAGGGATGAGGTTTTTGGGGTCATAGTCAGCATTTCTCTCCCTCCAAACACAGCCAAGTTGATGCCAAAGAGCTCAATTTTGGTCTTGTGACCACAGCACTTTCTCTCAAGCCTTCTCTGAATCATTTAGATGTTCAGACGGTCCTGTACATGTGCCTTTTTGAGCAGGGGGACCTTGCGGGCACTGCAGGATTTCAATCCATCGTGGCATAGTGTGTTACCAATGGTTTGCTTGGCGACTGTGGTCCCAACTGCCTTGCAATCATTAACAAGCTCCTTGTGTGAAGTTCTGGGCTGATCCCTTACCTTTCTCATGTTCATCCTTTCCTCATAAGGCGAGATCTTGGATGGAGCACCAGACAGAGGGTGATTGATGGTTATTTTGTATTTCTTCCATTTCTTAATAATC
This sequence comes from Mylopharyngodon piceus, assembly GCA_039654765.1. Lineage (NCBI taxonomy): Eukaryota > Metazoa > Chordata > Actinopteri > Cypriniformes > Xenocyprididae > Mylopharyngodon > Mylopharyngodon piceus. Next base: position 21,503,386 of record CM077461.1, read on the forward strand.
GCACCAACAGTTGTCTCCTTCTCAACAAGCTTTTTGGTCTTTTAGCCCATTCTAGCCTTGTGCGGGTCTACAATCTCTGATGTCCTTTAACAGCTTTTTGGTCTTGCCCATGGTGGTGGAGAGTTTGGAATGGAAGATAAACATTCTGTGGACTGGTTTCTTTTATACACTTAAAAGATGGCATTAGGAGTACTTTCTTAAAGTGACGGGACTAATCTGTGTTCCACTTGGGCACATAACCAATCTGTGGGAGCCAGAATTCTTGCTGGTTGGTAGGGGATCAAATATTTATTTAACTCACTGAAATGCAAGTCAATTTATAACCTTTATATAATGTGTTTTTTCTGGATTTTTTTGTTGATATTCTGTCTCTATCTGTTAAAATAAACCTAACGTAAAAATTATAGACCCTTAATTTATTTGTAAGTGCTCAAACTTACAAAATCAGCAGAGGATCAAATAATTACTTTCCCCACTGTATGTTGAAAGATTCAGTACAGCTTACTAAAATGTATCATGTCTCATGTAATCATTCAATTAGTGTTTCAACTGTGGAAAGAGGTGAATAGAACAGCTTGTGAACAATGTCACGTAAAGCCAATCAATGACCATATAGCGTGTTAGTTAGCTAAAATGAATTCTAGAGAGGAGCATTTTGCTAAATGAATGCACTATTATTATTTTTATACTTGTATATCATTAAAAAAATATTATAACATTATTATAAAACCACATTAATTGACGTGACATGTAGCCAAGTATGGTGTTTCATACTCGGAATTTGTGTTCTGTATTTCACCCATTCAAGTGCACAGCAGTGAGTATTGAACACACACACCGTGAACACACACCCAGAGCACTGGGCAGCCAACCCCGATTGGGGGTTCGGTGTCACAACTAAGGGCACCTTAGTTGTGGGTAATGAGAGTGGAAAAGAGCGCTGTTCATTCACTTCCCCACAACTTCTAAAGCCACAACTGCCCCGTATCAGTTGTATAAGAATGAGTTGTTAATTTTAACCTTTAGTAATAATACCAGCTGACAGGTTTGTTTACAGCATTAGTTAAGAGAGGTTTGTTTACTTAAAAAAAAAAAATTAGGCCCTACTGTATTTAGCCAAGTGAATCGATCAGAATCGAATTGCAAGCTAATGAATTGAAGGTAACCCCCACCCCCTATAATTCTCATTCCAAGCTGAACTCAAAAGTTGGCAGCCCTGAATTAAACTAAATGAAAATGAGAAATGTTGCCTTGGCAACTAGCTAAAATAAAATACATTCAAATGTTTTTTTAAATATTTTATTTTTTATGGTTTTAGTTAACTATAATTACCCTGGTGTTGACATCATATGAGGCTGCTTCAGAGCAGAGTAGAATATGTTCTACATGATAGAAATTAATTTCCCATGTTTCCTCTGATGTGAGGTGGTGTATGTGACTGCCACCTTCCCCTATTTTGTGCTGCTTGTCCTCATCATCAGAGGGGCCACCCTTGAGGGCTCCTTAAACGGTGTCGCCTTTTACCTCACGCCAAACTGGGTCCATTTGGCTAATGCACAGGTACCATTTCCTAAATAGTACAATTTTTTTTTTTTTTTTTTTTTAAATCAATGCTACAGTTTTTAATTTCTTTCAGTTTTGTATACACTTTGTAACTTCCTGTTATTGTAGGTCACTTTGTAACTTCCTGTTATTGTAGGTGTGGAATGATGCTGCTTCGCAGATATTTTATTCTTTGGGTATTGGGGTTGGTGGCCTCCTATCAATGGCATCTTACAATAAATTTGACAATAATGTCATCAGGTGAGGCTTTTTACTGTGGGAAAACTTTTTGGTTTTGGTCTCATGAAACATTACTTAAAAGTCTCAAAATGATTTCTTTCCTGCAGGGATACTCTGATTATCACCATAGGGAACTGCGCTACCAGCTTTTTTGCAGGTTTTGCCATTTTCTCTATCCTGGGTCATATGGCTTGGAGGAAGGGAGTGCCCGTGGGTCAGGTGGCAGACACAGGTACATCCTGTTTAGCCTGTCATGTTACTGCTACCTCTTATGACATCCCAGCACACACCAGCCTTGATTTACAGTCAATTAAAATGTTTTCCGATCCTTGCAGTTTCAAAGCAAATGCATAATTTATTATTTTTCAAGAATTAATTAAAATACATATTTAAACTTTTAGGTCCTGGTCTGGCGTTTGTTGCCTACCCAGAAGCCTTGGCTCTTCTCCCTGGATCAGTGTTTTGGTCCATTCTGTTTTTTCTCATGCTCTTTATGCTGGGAGTGGACACACTGGTAAGACCCTGCAGTGCATTCAGGTTTTTATGTTTGACAGTTATTCATGTTGCATGATGTTTCTAGTGTAACACCACACATACACACTACCATTCCACTATCTCTCATGTTCACCAAGGCTGCATTTACTTGATCAAAAAATAAGTGAAAGTAAAAGTGACATGTGAAGTAACCCATACTCGGAATTTGTCCTCTGCATTTAACCCATCCAGTTAGTGTACACACATTAAGAGCAGAGAGTAGTGAACACACACACCCAGAGCAGTGGCCAGCCATTTTTGCTGTGGCGTCTGGGAAGCGATTAAAGGGTTAGTTCACCCAAAAATAAAAATTATCCCATGATTTACTCACCCTCAAGCCATCCTAGGAGTATATGACTTTCTTCTTTCAGTCAAACACAGTCAGAGTTATATTAAAAAATATTTTGGCTCTTCCAAGCTTTATAATGGGAATGAATAGTGAATAGTAACTGATATTTTAAAGCCCAAAAAGCACATCCATCCACCGTAAAAGTAATCCATTGGCTTCAGGGCTTTAATAAAGTCCTTCTGAAGTGAAGCAATGCGTTTTTGCATTGATTCCTGCGGAAGAGTGAAAGTTTGAACTGACGCATTACATATTGACGAAAACGGAAACGCAGAGGATGGAGCAAAACAAAACACCGGTCACAAATTAGAAGTCTACAACGACAATTTTTAAAGAGAAATGTCGGAGAAACTTGAGTTTTTTGCCCAGCCCTATTTGTTTGAACTGCGAGAGGCGTCTACTCTCACCTAAGCTTCCGCTACTCCTACATCCTACGTCATACGCCAGTGTTGTGCCGAATTTCGACCCCTACCAGATTATTACCCCCTCCCAGTATTAGTAGGTTTAGGAGTAGGGGTTAGGATTAGGAGTGGGGTTAAGATTAGGTTGTCAGGTAGCGACTTCAACAAGGGGGGTAATAATTTGGCAGGGGGTCGAAATTCAGCACAACACCGGAATTCGACTCTCTCGTGAACGCGTGGATGGACGTTACTGGAAGCAAGAGATTATAGTCCATAAAGTAATAAATATGTATATATTTTAATTTATTTAGAAAGGATAAATACATCCTTTCTAAATAAAAGTATACATTTATTTTAAAGATCTGACCCCAAACTTTTGAATGGTAGTGTATACATTATTTCTGCACATATACATAAGAATAATCATTTGAATCTACAGTATTTCAGTTGAATTCAAAAGATTGGCACCTGACTTACAGAGCTGCCCATTTATTTCTATTAAAATAAGAAAAAAGAAAAATCCATATTAAATGACTGGAAAGGCCATTGGAACCTGATCAGTCAAAAAGTGTGAAAACTCTGTTTGATATGAATCCAAGTGATCAGGTTTCAGTGTTTCTGCATTAGAAATGTTATTGTATGAAACATCAGTATTCAGGAAGCAGATTTGTCAAGAGATGTGTGAAATATCAGTGTACAAAACATCCTGTCTTTAAACACATTTACTCAAATGAGTGTTGTGGCTAAGTGATGGGATGTGCAGTAACACACCATGGTTTTCCTTCCTCTGTCTTCATCTGAAAGCCCTGTTTTTCTCTGTGTCTTTAAGTTCAGTTTCAGAGTATTTTATTGCTACATGTGTATTGACAAAACATTAATTGCATTAAAGACAATGTGAAATCAAAATTGCCCTCATCATACTTTTTTTCTTGACACAATGAATTAACAGGAATATTTATTGTATATATGTGTGTGTGTATATAGATAGATAGATAGATAGATAGATAGATAGATAGATAGATAGATTGATTGATTGATTGATGGTAAAATATAGCTTGAATATAATGAAAGCCAGTTTGGAATACAGCGTCTGCCAAATGTATAAATGTAAACATGAGCACAAACAGATGATGGTAGATGATGGCACACAGCAGTCCTTGTGTTGCCCTAACAGCAAAGCGAAGATCTGTTTAATTTTGTTGATGTAGATGTCAGGGAAACTTATGACATGTTTGTACACTCCTGACAGGTTAAGAGAGGACACCGTCTTTTGTTTAATTCTTGCTATTATGAAGTTCTCTCTCTCTGTCCTGTAGTTTGGGAACATGGAGGGCATCTGTACAGCAGTACTGGATGAGTTTCCTCAGCTCAGATCCAATCTGAAGCACAAGACGCTGTTCCTGGCACTGCTCTGTTTCGCCTTCTATCTGATGGGCCTGCTGCTTATCACTGATGTAAGAGGAGCAAACAAACCTATATTAGTATTCTGTTTTTGACATTTCTATAAATAGTTGTGTACAGATTTCCAAAGTTTAGTCATGCTTCTGAAATGTTTAATATCATAATTCATCATCTTGTCCATCTTAATATTGTTCAATAGGGATTCTCACAGTTTTTGTTGTCATATGCTTTCATTTTGTCCTGTGTTTTTCCATCACAGGGTGGGATATACTGGTTCACGCTCATAGACTCCTTCAGCACTAGCTTTGGTCTCATCATCATTACTCTCTTCATGTGCATTGGCATCTCATTCTTCTATGGTACACTTTCTTTCATTTTCTCATGGGTGATGGTACAATGGTAGTTTAAGGGTGTGTTCACACTTGGAAAGTTTGGGTTGATTAAAACATACTCTGGTGCAATTGCTTTGTTTGTGCGGTTCATTTGAATAAGTGTGAACACTGCCATCCAAACCCTGGTGCGCACCAAACAAGCGGACCGAGACCCCTAAAAAAAAAAAGTGGGTCCGCTTCCAAATGAACTCTGGTGCGATTCGACTGAAATATGATCGCAACACGGCCAAAGACATCTAAACGAACCAAAAACAGGACGTAATGTCACAAGATGAGACCCTAAAAGGACAGAATACTCAAGCATACCTGTTTTTTCTCTTTATGGGAGCTACATTGCCTATTACAGTTAGGTACAGGTGTTCTTACGTCACAAACTAGCTTGTAACCAATCACGTCAATGTGTGGGCGGGCTTTAGCATATCATTAACTACGACCGCTCTGAAGCAGGGGAGTCTCAAGAGAAGCCAGGTTATCCCGGTATATTTTTCTGTTGATATGAAAAATCGGGTAGATTAGCAATATAGCGGGTGTATGATGTATATTACAATGTTATGATGAACTATATGCCTTTCTTCACCAACGTTCTGAGTTGTTCAAAGGATAAAGGATACTGATTGTTAGAATTCAGCTGTCTGACTCTGAGATGACGAACGGGAACATGGTTTGTTTAACATTAGCAACACGTTATTAGCTATTTTATAATGTAGTCAAGCAAAAATCTAATCATATTAATTACTGTTATGTGTCTGACATTGTAAAAAGCGATACCATTGTGCAGCGTTTACCTCAGTAAGTTGACCGAGTGGATCTCTGAGCTCGCTCGAGTGAGTGGAGGCGGGACTAATTACCATATTCATAGATCCGCATATACTAAATGAAGCAAGGGTGTAGAGTTACATTCAAGCTACAGTATTTTAAGGCATGAAGACATTTTTTTACAGGAAAAAAACGTTTAAATGTGTCATTTTGGTGGTCAAAGATGAGTTTTAAGGGATAAAATTGACTAAAGGGGGACTTTAAAAACACTGTCTTGCAGATGATCTTTCTTTGTGTGATGTAATTGCAGGGGTAAACCAGTTCTGTCAGGACATTGTGGACATGATCTGTCGCTGTCCGCCCTGGTGCACAAAACTGCTGTGGTACTTTAAAGCCTGCTGGGTGGTTTTCACTCCCTTCCTGCTAACGGTGAGTGTCCTGTTATTGGTTGGGTTGTTTTGTGAGGTTTTGTTTATGATGAACAGTTGTAAATGTAATATGGAAATTATCATTTATCAGACTTTTAAGGGTCAGAACAGAATTGTACTACGGTCAGAAACTTGCCTCTGCAGCAAAGTGGAATCAAACACCGTGTCTGTCATGTGTCCAGTGTAATGAATAATTCAGAGTTGCTGGGACACTGTATCTCACTGAGAGTGATGGTCCCATTCACAGAGGCCTCTGTCTTTATATTCAGAATGCTAAGAGATTGTTTTCTCTGTACAGTTCATCCTGACCTACATCTTCATCGAGATGTACCGTACTTCTCTGACCTACGGCTCATACGTGTTTCCGACCTGGGGCAAAGCACTGGGTGTGTGTATGGGTGCCTTCTGCTGTCTGCAGATTCTTATCTGGGCAATTGTGGCTGTCAGTAAAGAGTCTGGCACTCTGAAAGATGTAAGTCCCTCCAAACCACCATACTGTTTTCAACATTGATAATAATAAGAAATGTTTCTTGAGCAGCAAATCAGCATATTAGAATGATTTCTGAAGGATCATGTGACACTGAAGACTGGAGTTGCAGCTTTGCAATCACAGGAGTAAATTACATTTTAAAATATATTCAAATAAAAGTTATTTTAAATTGTAATAATATTTCATAATACTACAGTTTTTATTATATTTTTGATGAAATAAATGCTTAGGTGAGAATGAGAATTTCAAAAACATTAAAAAAAAATATATACATACAATCTGTACATATTAACTGTAATTACTATATACTAAAACTATAAATAATATATAAAATGTTAAAAATAATAATCATTTAAATGTAAATTAATATTGATAACTGACACATTTTAATAAATGTAAATAAATTATTTTAAATTTAAAACAAATTATTTAAAGTACCCCTATTATGCTTTTTTTCCCCCCAGATATACCTTTTATGTCATTTGTAATGTACTGTAGCTGTTTGTGAATGTAAAATGTCTGCAAAGTTTCAAAAGTCAGAGTGCACGATAAATGGAGTTATTGTCGAGAATTGATTCGGAACTGCCCGATCAAGTCATCAGTAATTCCAGTCTCACTTCCTGCACAAACCTACGTAGATTTGGAAAAAAATTAGCATTATTGCCAGCCTACGGTCTTCATTGGCTGCCGTGAACAATGTCAACTTTGACCCGCCCTCAAACACTGTAGTTGTAGCTGAAGCCTGGAAGAGTTTGGTTCATGTTTTCAACATGTCAAGAAGACGCTGTTTTCTGCACACTGAAAGCAAATTCACTTTCCATGCACTTCCAAAGCTCGATCTGATACGGTAAAACTGACGGCATCGTTACTGTTCATATCGCTGTCTATACAAGCGCTGAGGAAGCCTCCGGAGCTGAAATTGAGATACGGTAATGGGCGTTTCATTTCCATCACGCGCTATAAGTGGTAGACCAATCACAACAGACTGGGCCATCTGACCAAACAGAGCAGAGTATCTCTCTGAAAGGAGTTTAGAATCATTTATCGAACCTTTCAGACACTATGAAAAATGAGGTGATGCTGCAGTGTAAATTTTGACCTTGAATGCATGTAATCTTAAATAGGAGCCTTTAAAATAGCATAATAGGGGCACTTTAATTTTTTAATGAACGTACAGCATGTGTGACATGATTATTTTGACCTATGTTTCAGCGCTTTAAGAAATCCATCCGTCCCCTCAACTCTTGGCGTGTTAACAACATAAACACGGCCACTCAGGAGCAGCATGTGGAGCCCCAGACAGTAGAGGGACCCTTCACGGTTAACCTGACTGAAGCGGACTTCACCGCCATGAACTGGGAGGCCATAAGCGAGGCGTAACACTGCCCCAAGTGTTGGGAGGTGGAACTGCACCCTCTCAAAAGGACAAGTACTGGTGAGGACTTCTGTCTGGAGAACGGTACACTCTTCCTCGCCAGTCCAGCTGTACTGAAATGATGTTACTGACTTGTAGCACTTTTTTTTTTTTTTTTTTTTAATTTATGATGATGTTGCTCATTTGAAATAGTACTGGGCCTAAGGCCAAAGCCAGATACTGAGAAACACAAAAGACATTTGGTTTCTTTGGTTGAATACTTGATGTCCTAAGGATTCCATTTCATGCCATTCACCTAGTCTTTTCATCAAAGAGTGTAAAGACTTATTTTATAAGGTAACAGACTCAGTAACATGATCTGTTTTTTCTTTACAGTACATAATGTACAAGAGCCAGGTCAAATCAAATCAGGACAATTCCTTTTAGAGACGTGTGTAGCAAAATTGAACATATTTAAAATAGTAACTATTCACATGAAAATAAAATGTAGTACATTGTAAAGCCTCTTTAGAATGTTTAAATATATAAAAACATTACCATTTTCAAAATGTTTTGAAATGCCACACATCCAGCAAATAAAATCAAAATGTTTTCATAATTTGTTCTCAGCAAAAGATGATGTTGACTAAGGGCAGATTCAGCTCATTTCAAGAAGCATACTTCCTTATGACAAAGGAGAGGCTCTGAAACAGGTTTGTTTATTCATAGCACCATGGTAACAATGGTAAACCTGCCCTTGTTGGGGCTTTGTTGTGGACACTAACTCATTGAGCTATCTGGATTTAGATGGTTTCTCTGAGAGTGCATGATGTCTCGCCGTTTAATGTTCTGCTCCACTGCAGTAGGTGCAAACAAACCTTCAGGATATATTAAATAACACAGAATAAATGTGTACAGACTGCACTGGTAAAAAAACACAAAAAAACTCTGGTATTCATAGTGTTCAGCTTACCCTGGATGAACAGTTCAAGAATTTGGGGGATATATAGACTGAACGTGTGCAGTGTTGGGTCTGCATACTGCGTTGGTGTATATTTCACAGTGGAACAATGATAGCATTGCTACTTCCTGCGACAGTTTAAAAAAGACATTTACAGATTTATTACCAGCTCTATAATGCAAAGAAAAAATGAAATGCTGAGGAGGATACTCTAGAAACCTATTTAGGTTTTTTTTTTTTTTTGGTCAAGAAAATCCCAATTTAATTTATGTTGTGGTCTATTGGTATTTTATGCTAATTTAAGAAAAAAACCCCTGAAAATTGAAAACCTGATGAACTATTTCATTATTTTTCACAATTTTCATAAATTTGGGGATTTTTAAATGTTAAATGTGACCCTGGACCACAAAACCAGTCACAAGTTGCACGGGTATATTTGTAGCAATAGCCAACAATACATTGTAAGGGTCAAAATTATCAGTTTTTCTTTTATGCCAAAAATCATTAGGATATTAAGTAAAGATCATGTTCATTGAAGATATCTTATATTTACGGTAGGAAATTTACATCAAAAATGTATTTTTGTGAGTGGATATGCATTGCTAAGGACTTCATTTGGACAACTTTAAAGGCGATTTTCTCAATATTTTGACTTTTTTGCACCCTCAGATTCCAGATTTTCAAATAGACCAAATATTGTCCTATCCTAACAAACCATACATCAACGGAAATCTTATTCAGCTTTCAGATTATGTATAAATTATAATTTCAAAAAATTGACCCTTATGACTGGTTTTGTGGTCCAGGGTCACAAATGAAAGAATTTTTATTTGATCAAAAATACAGTAAAATACAGTAAAATATTATGTATTATTGGCTTAAATGTCTTCACTGTCACTTTTTATCAATTTAATGTGGCCTTGCTGAATAAAAGTTTTTCTTAATATAAAAAAGAAAACTTTTGAATGATGGTACCAAAATTAAATATAAAATTAACTGATTTGTTTCAGATTTCATTTTTGATAATGCATTGTCCTTATTAAATTAAAAAAGTTTAATTAATAATTTGACCTTTCACTTTCCTTACAAAGGCTGCCAAAATAAAAAGTCAAATATGAAAAAGAAATAGCTAATAATAGTGACAATAAAATGTGAAGTTTTGTGTTCTAGTGTCAAGAAAAGAAACTCCCCAGTTTATGTTGGCACTCAACTTTTTTTTTTATTCGCCGCAAAACATCCTCCCTTTTTATATCTTTTTTTATTCTCCAGTATGAAAGCACGTCAGAGGCATGTAGGATGAATGTAGGCATGTAGTTACACGATGAACATGAGATACAGAGACGAGAACTACAGTACATATCCTGTCTGTGACTCACACACAGGCAGTTCACTGCAATAACATTTGGCAATGTTTAAAATGAAAGGCACCGATCACCTCTGAGGGCGTAACAAGTTTAAAACATTTTAAAACAAATTTTGGTAACCACAGGAGAAATCAGAAGAGCTCCACATCAGTCGGTCAATACACATACACAAATGCTGCATACTCATACTGTGTCATATGGTGTGTTTTTTTTCAGCAAGGATGGTAATATTTATGGCCAAATGTCTCCTCTGGCAACACAATGTTGGGCTGCATGTGAAAAGGGAAGAAGCCCAAGCAAATCCTATGTAAAACAACAGCATAGCCTTTGCATGCGCTTTGGCGTTTGTTTTGAGAGTGAAAGCTCAAAGCTCACGCTAACTACAATTAAAAACGGAAGAAACTTTCACACCAAAAATGGACATTATGTGCCCTTATTTGCTGAAGTAAATAAATAAATGTACAGTGATATCATACCTGTTCCCAACAAATAACTCATTCTGTTCCCGTTGGTCAACACAGTTGTGAATTAAATCAAAAATTCCTTATAAATTACATGTTCTTAGTAAAACTCTTCTAGGTTAAAATGTACCATCTTTGTCCTTTCATATTAGACAATTTCCCAATACTGTTGTTATTTCTTTGGCCTTCTGAAGATTTTGGTAAAGGTGTGTTTCTTGCGGCCCGTGCTGGAACCTTCAGTGTCTTCTCCAGTGGAGCCACTGTCCTCGTCCACCAGGGTCTTCTTGCCTGTGATATGAGAGATTCGACTGGATCCCTTTCCTGACGGGCCGTCCTGCTCGAAGGTGTAGTTGAGAGAGCGCATTGAGTCGGCTGAGTTGAGGCTAGACGGCTGAGAGTGGATCTCTCCAAGACTGGCACATTTCTCCATGCCAAAGGTCTTTTTCTGCAGCAGAAGGTTGTCGGTAGAGGAACCACCATTGGTTTTGGACCGTGTACTGTAGAGTGGAGTTGAGGAGCAGAGCTGGGCGTCTCCGGAATGAGACATAGAGAGGGAGGAATCCGATTCCGACCGGTTCAGATCCCTAAATGATGGTACAATGAGAGAGGAGGATTTCAGAATCTACCCATTTAATTTCAATTTTTAAACTAAGTCAACATGAAAAGGCAGTCACATTCCATTTTACTTCCATATAATGATGTACTTCCAAGTGAATTGATTGGATCCCCGATTATGAATCCATACAGAATGGAGCCAAAGCTGAATTCAGTTTGCAGTTGATTGTGGTAGACTACTTCCCTTCAGTGTTGGGGAAAGTTACTTTTAAAAGTAATGCATTACAATATTGCGTTACTCCCTAAAAAAGTAACTAATTGCGTTACTTAGTTACTTTTTATGAAAAGTAATGTGTTACATTACTTTTGTGTTATTTTTTCTCACCTGGGCTGGGCTTGCTTGTTTGTTTTTCAATAACAACAAAAAAAGTTATATTTTTTGGGAAATGTAAAGGCCCTTTCACACCAAAATTGAAATGAATAAGCCTCAGGCTGAAGGAAATGCATATTTACGCCTGTACAGTAGAGGGCGCAACTCAAACAAACCTTTCAGCTGTGCTGCCATTCTGGATTAAAGAAGAATAGGATACAGGAGAAGAAAGTTCAACACTCTTATTTCTAAATCTAATCTAAAGTCATTTTTGCTTATTAGTATGGTTGAAGTGGATCATTGAAGGTCAGCAGCAAAGACATTGGTTAAAAAGTGAGGTTAAATACATATTTGTGCAATTTGATATAGATAATTATTACAGGTTTGCGTAAAATTCTGAGATTGCATTTCACTGTTAAAATGTTAGCAACTGTTTTTAGAATAGGAAATATTTCAGTTCTTAATTAGTTAAGTATCAATTCATAACAGGGAGGTTGTGTTCAACCTACACACATGCCGTGTGTGTGCACAGCAAACAGTGTGTTTGTGGTACCCGATGCTTTCAGTACTCTGATTGCTGCGTGAACCAGTGAACCCTGTTGGTGGCAGACCTGAGACCGCCTCCACTGACGTGAAGTATGAGGAACGGTACTGAAGCGCAGCAAAACGTGAGGAAGAGAGGAGTGAGGAAGATACGACAGAGGGATGAGACAGAGAAGAAGAGAGCGAAGGCACAGGGAGAAACTCCACGTGACCGATGGAGTGGCTGCGAGTCTGCCGCACATAAGGCCGGCCGGGGGGCCGCAGGGGCCCAGCTTCACTCTCGCTGCCCTCTACCAACCTCTGTGAGCTGAGGTTCAGCGTGGGGTCTCCGTGACGCGGCCGCAGGGACATCAGGCTGGGAGCTGAGGAGAGACACACACACAGATGTTTGTCATTCAAATCATCCAGTCTCTGTGAGATACTCTATGTACATGGGAGAGATAATAAAACAATTATATCTTATTGAGATAACCCTAACCCGTATTGGTGTCTAGGACACCGTGAGCCCAGAGACTGTAGTGTACTAACTGTAGTGGCTTAAAGGTGTGCTATATAAATGAAGAGTGCTCAAAAACAGCTGCTGAGATATTATTCTCACTTGAAATGGAGTGGAGGCTTGGACCTGGAAACAGCATTCAATACGTCATGACTTAACTAGGGTCCTGTTTACACCTGGTATTAAGATGCGTTTTGGTTGATCGGATCACAAGTAAACGAAGGAGACACACACCTGTTTCCACCTGGGGCCTCATTTATAAAATGTTGCGCAGAAACCGTCCTAAATTTGATCTTACGATCATTTCTCAGATGTGTGTACGTGTGATTCATAGAATGAACGTACACACAGAAAATGAGCGTATGCCTCTCTTTCAGATGTGAAATCTATAAATCGCAAATGATCTTGAACTTGCTCGCAGCTGAATGGTTTCAGTTCTCCACGTTGTAAACGACACCTAGTCAATGTCATTTACATATAAAAGATCAACAGTCATTGTCCAAATCCTTAGCGAGCTGCAAGAATAGCTTAGATTTCCAAAAACCTGCAGTAATCTGACAATGAAAAGTGCGTACGTCTGCTCAGACCCTGACGTGGCGCTAAGCACGTTTCCACATCAAAGACCGTTTTTTATAAATATGAACATTGGCGTGGATTTAAGCGTACGCACACTCTAAGATCAAATCTGTGTGTATGCACGCTTTATAAATGAGGCCCCTGGTGTTTTAACCCATCTCTTTTGTTCACTTTCAACCACTTTTAAGATGCGTTTTGGTTGATCGGATGACGCTAAATACAGGTGTAAACGGGGTGTAAAACGTTTTGAGCTTGTGCACTTTCGAGCACTTCCAGAGGTAGTCGAAAACGCATTTGACCGGATTGCTTTCGTAGTGTAAACGCTCATGTGATCAAATGTGTTCGAACAGCCACAAAAGACCAGCTACTCTCCGCCTACCGACTTAATGCGTAAACATTATGGGAAGCACGCTAGCCAGATGGGATTTAAATGAGAGCATCAGCTTTCGTTTCTGCTCCTGATTTCTTTGAGGGGAGGGTTTATGGGCAGGTAAATATGTTTGGACAAAATGGACAAAATAAGCTTGTGCAATTTACATATGAACACGCACGGAAACGACGGAAAAACACACGGAGAGCAGCAGTTTTCATTTCTGCTCTGATAGCCGCGAGACCACGGCGAATGCTGTGAGTGCGTGTTAGAAATTGGGAATGGTGAGAGAACATTGTGCTTGGTACATTTTTCGTCTTCAAACCAAACTTAGGTCTTCAGCCGACAAAGTTTAAATCCCATCTGGCTAGTATGCTTCCCATAATGTTTACGCATTAAAGGGTTAGTTCACCCAAAAATGAAATGAGACCTTCGTTCATCTTCGGAACACAAATTAAGATATTTTTGTTGAAATTCGAGTTTTTTTTTATCTCCATTAGAAAGCAATGAAATTACCACATTCAAGGTCCAGAGAAGTACTAAAGACATTGTTAAAATAGTCAACGTGACTACAGTGGTTCAACCTTAATGTTATGAAGCGACGAGAATACTTTTTGTGCGCAAAAACAAACAAAAAAATAACGACTTTATTCAACAATTTTTCCTCTTTCCTGTCAGTCTTGAGGGTTTGGAATGACATGAGTATTTAGAAGTGAGTAATTGACAGAAATTTCATTTTTGGGTGAACTAACCCTTTAAGTCAGTAGGCGAAGGCTGTTTTTTTTGTGGCTGTTCAAACACATTCGATCACATGAGCGTCTAAACTATGAAGGCAATCCGGTCGAATGCGTTTTCGACTACCTCTAAAAATGGTCGAAAGTGGACAAGCTCAAAGCGTTTTAGAGCCCATTTACACCTGTATTTAGCGTCATCCATTTGTGATCCGATCGACCAAAAAGCATCTTAACAGCAGGTGTAAACAGAGGATTACATGTGGAACGCTAAGCTGTAGTGCTAAATGATATCTGGTATAAGATGAGTTATTCTGCTATGATGTTGATGAAGGCCTGTCTTTGTTGCAAAAGATTGACCATAATACAAACACAACACATTTTGGAAGGTTACAGCTGGAAGGAGTGTGCGTGATGATGATAAAAGCACATTAACTGTGGTTAATGAAGGAAAACAGAACTGGGAAGGAAACAGAGCTGATGATGTGGCACAGGAAGTGAACACACAAAAGTGTGAAAGCATTGCAAGACTGCAGTGCAAAGAAGATAAGTGTCCACAAAAACTGTATGATAACAGATACACGGTTTACAGCCTACGCAAAAATACTGCCATGGTGCAGCTCTTGGTTAGTTGCATGAATCATGGAAATGTTTAACACGGATAATGACATTATCCAGCTTATTACACGGCTACTTAAGGAATAAATGGACATGAAATATTGTTTGGAGTCAAATTATTTTGTCAGAAGACCATGGAGTGATTTGAAAGACATGAAATTAGCACAGCAAGTAGCACACTGGGTCTCATTCAGCTGTGTATATACATAGGAGAACTTTTCACAAAAAAATTCATAAAAAGTGTGTAGGCACATGAATTTGTTCTTAACCTCATTGTAATGTTAATGAATTTAGAGTATTCTAAATGAACGACTGCATGTCCAAGGTTAGTAATTTGCATAAAACATGCACAAATCGTTTCTATTTCATCTTAACATTTATAGACCTTATGCGCCAGAGAAACAAAGCACGCAGACGCAGCCATCTTTAGAATTTTGTGTTTGAACTTCAGTTTTTGCGGTAGCTCTGTACGTTTCTATGGCATCACTGTTGAAGAATAATTAGATGGTGAAGTGGATTTACTTATTGTACAGTTAACTAAAGTTATCATGAGCTTTGTAATGTTTGAAGCAGATGTCATAACAACAACATGTCCTCCAACCAGTATGCCCATATTGCGTGTTCATTTAAATGAACACGCATTTTGATTGGTAATGACGGTCATACGTCATTTCATGACGACAGACGTAACACGACAGTGTCATTATTTTTACGCCAGCTAGAGGGCGCATGACTTTAAAACGTAAATATAGGTCGTAATAAGGTGCTTGAAAAAACGACCTATAGGATCGTTTTTTGGAGGAGGACAGTCTCCATAACAAATGTCAGTAGACCGGGAAGATTGTGAAATGAGCGGTTCATTCATAAACCTGTAAGATCTTACCTTCATGCTGTGGAAATACAAACCAAAAGACGGAAAACAATCAGTGAGTGAAAAGGGGCGGGGCTTCATAAGGTCTATAAGGCCACCAAGATTTGTTGCGTACATGTGGTTTCAGTTGTTCCTACATTTTTTTGGGTAAATTTAGAATAAATTTTAGTATGAAATATTGGTAACACTTTATTTTAGGGTCTTTTAACTAGTTGCTTATTAGCATGCATATTACTAGAATATTGGCTGTTTATTAGTACTTATTAAGCACATATTAATGCCTTATTCTGTATGACCATATTCTACATTCTTAATCCTACCCAATACCTAAACTTAACAAATAGCTTACTAATTATTAATAAGCTGTAAATTAGAAGTTTATTGAGGGAAAAGTCGTAGTTAATAGTGAATATGTATTCCCTGTACTGAACTGTTACTGAAATATTTTGATCAATCATGATTTGTTCGTGAAAATGTTTGTATGCAGATTTCATGCACAAATTTGCATGCATAAAAGGTTAGTGAATGAGACCCATTGTCTGCTTGGGACAACAGCCAATACAGTTTAACAGACAATTTACAAAATGTTTATGCGCAGAATGCTGCCATCGTCCAATCAGAATATTACAAAAAGCCGTCTAATAAGTTTAAATATAAGCTTTGCACCCTGGGCTTAACACTGGGTTAACATTTCTTTTAACCCTAGATTCTTTTAACCCAAGCGTGAGTTTAAAATATTGTAGCTGACCCCCCAGAGTGAGTTTTTTTTAAGGCGACCGTTATTTTAGAGCGTTTGCTCTTATTGTTTCCATTGTGACGCGTCATGCTTGTCACGTAACACACCGCAGCCACAATAACACTGTATGACAGATGTATCGCTATTATTTTGTTTTTCCTTTTTTATTTAAAATATTCATAAACTTGCTTACCATGTCCTCAACTATCTGATATTCTGATTCTCAAATATATGTGAGTGTGTTTTGTCATTTAAAAACCTTTATAAATGATCTTTATCTTGATCTATAACGCGAGATGGGCGCCGCCATCTTAGTTTGCACCGCAGTTCAGAGACCTCTCAGTCGGATTTACAGCATGTGAATTCATCAGTTTCTCCCGAAGTACATGCAAGTAAGTGGCCGGTGAACTGGAAGAATAATAGAGTAAACTTTATAGTTACTTAGGCCCACTATATGTGTCTGATATGAATAAACACCTGCAAATTATAATTGAATGAACTGTTATTGCTGCTTCCACTGATGTCTGACATCAGTGTGTATTTTACAAACTCTAAATGTATAGTTTTACTAGTGCTTATGTGTATTTAAATGTCTGAAACCTTAAAAAAAACATTATGTGGTTGAAAACACTGCATAGTTGTGATATATGACAAGCGCTGAGCGTGTCCGTCTCTGGCACTGTGCCAGCCAAAGCGCGAAAGAGGGTAAGCAATGTGTTTTTAACACCAAGTTAGCTTTTGCAATGCTAACACCAAATGATAAAAATAACCCAAGGTTAACAATTTCAGTGTGAAAAGCCCATATATATACATAATTCAAAAAGAAAGCTTTGCTAGCTTCTGTGCCTACAGAGCACTGCTTTGCAGCATTATTTTCAATATCAAAAAGTGTGGTCACACTTCAACGTAATTTCACGGGCAAAAAAGATCATTTGTCAATAGTGTAGCGATGCATGAAGCACAGCTCACACAGATTTCTTGTGGTCAGCATGGAGAATTCTAGTGAACAATCTGAACCAGTTGTGAAATCGCATGGATTCGTATTTGTAATAAAAGGATTTCGCCCTTGAAAATTCGCCAAACAACAGTAAATGTGACCCCACCTTAAAACTTGGTATTTTTTTGCATGTTAACTTTAGTGCAAATCAGTGCAAACATGGAATCAGTGGCTTCTAATTCATAATAACATCTTTAATAGTACAGTAATGATCACAGTAGACCAAGCCTTGACCAAGACAGACCAAGATTTCACCTGCTTTGGTGTTTATCCACAATGAGATGAATATAAATAGCAGCACTGATTCCACATCTGCACTTTAAAAGCCTAATAAAGGGTTAAAGGTGTTTTTTAAAAGATGGATATAAAATTTCCATCTAGAAGGTCTTAATTGGCCAGTGGGAGGGACACAGAAGTGTTTGCTTAGTGTTAGCATTGGCTGAGAGAATAAAGGGGGTGCTGCCAACCAGAATGTTTCCACAGGGTTTGGCTCTCGGCGGCCACGGGCCAAAGGTCGCTCACTCGCCGATCCATCTGCCAGGCGGCATCTGCGGACATTAGCCAATGATATCACACCACAAAAAGGCAAAGCTCAACGGAAAGCTTAATTGCCATGTATTAGGGTTAGAAAACTACCGACCAGATCATTTTAAAATGGTTACAGATGTCTGAGAACCTTTAAATTGTGACACAGATGAATATGATCAGATTTAACTCAATGTACCACACTTGTGTGCATGATAAACTCACATTGCAGGGTTCCTGGCGAAAGTATGTCCTCATCCATGTCGTCTAGGTCATCGGAGAGCAGTAAGTGTTGGGGTGTAGCAGAGCGAATGCCCAGGAAAGCAGGGTCCAGGTTGAGGGCAGAGGCCAGAGATGACATGCCAGGGTTATTGACAATGTTATAACCGGTCAGAATCTCAATTTGCTGCCACCGATGGAGCTTTTCTCTCAGAGCAGTGGTCACCTCTCCCAGAGCCTGTCTGCAGAAGTGAGAGAGAAAGAGAGGTGAGGCTTAGTTTGGTTGCTGTATACTCTTTAAAATAAAGGTTCATTATTGGCATTTATGGTTTCATGAAGAACCTTAAAATGTCAATGGAACCTTTCCAATTCACAAAAGGAATAAGGGGCTTTCGCACCGAATAGTTCTAGGAACTCAGTTATAGGAACTAGCCACTAGAATAGTTCCCCAAGAACTAATTTCTCCCCCAGGCCATGTTTCTGGTTGCATTCGCACTGGGAATAGGAACTCAAAAGCGGCCAACAGCGGTGTCTTTAAGCGTGGCATTTACAAATGCTAAAAACCGGTGAATGGAGGATGCCGTGATCGGAGCTGTGTCATGGGTTTCATGATAACGGAGATTGAATGTAAACGCATAATTTACGCGACTGAAAGAGCAAAAAGTGGGGCTAAAAGACGAAAACGAATAAGGAGCTGGATTCAGCCTCACCGTTAAAGAGGACATAAAGCCGTGATATCAGAGGTATACTGCCCTAACGAAAGCCAAATTTTGAACTTTATTTTTAAGAGTGTAGGTTAAAATGCCTCTTTATTTCACCTTGTACACTGCATACAAAAATGGCAAGAGCTTTCTCAAAATGGCGACTCACCTGGCTGACAGGATTTTGTGATCGACATCATCCAGTGAAGGGCTGTGGGCCAAGTGGAACGTCCCAAAGATAGTTCCTCTCTTCTTCTTGATCTTTTCTGCCTGTTATGGTGGTCACAACTTCATAGTTAACAGCAATACCAGCAATAAGCTAGCTGAACAAACAGATTTAAAATTCAGTTAAAGCTTGTAATATGTGAGTATGTGACTTATGTATCTTACCCCTTCTTTAGCCACTGTGAGCTGTTTTTCTGCATTCTGTTTCTTAATGTTGTAGTACTGCACCTCCACCTCGTGTGTGAGCTGCAGCCACTTCTGCAGGGCTTCAGGAGGAGACCAGCCGCTCCTCAACTCCAGCTCCCTCTCAGCCTTCTTCAGAGCCATTCGCACCTAAAACAAACACACATGCTCATAAATATTGGCTGCATTTCAGTGTTTTGAGGAGGGAAGCCTCTTCACCAGTTCCCATGGTGATGGGACACCTGTAAGGTGAATCTTTGAGAGACTGCAAGGTTCTCCAAATGTTGCTGATGAATGAATGATGAAAAGAGGCATGTGCCTTAGACATAATCATGCTATTATTTTACTAGGGTTTGGAAGATTGATAGAAAAGAAAAGATTGAAAAGAAAAAGAAAAAAAAAAAAGGGGGGGGGGGTGTACTCTTGAAATAAACAAAATGAAATAAATTTAAGGGGAGGTACTACACATATAAATATAACTTTACAATTTTGACTTTCTGCAATATTTTGCAATATAATAATAGCTCATTTTACAATTTTATTTTTATCTTATAAATAAAATTTATACTCCGCTCCATTTATACTCCGATCCATGTCATGCCTAACAACGCTCCTTAGCTGTTATAAATTCAGTGTAAACCAAGGCTTCTTGGGGCTTATTGCTTTATTGTAATACTGTACCTGTTCCAGCTCCTGCTCTGCATATGTCTGTCTGCTCAGCTCGTTCTCAGTTCCCTCACGCAGTTCTCGCAGTCTCTGAGCCTCCTGCTTGGCTTCGTCAATCTCTCTTTTCATCTGCCGCTCCAGGTTGACCTTCTCCACCTCCACCGAGTGGTGCTCTTCCTGTGCGATCTGCAGCCTGAACACAAACACATTATCAATCTCAAGCTGAACCACTGTTAACTCGTTGGGGTTACCTACAGTTAAAAAAAATACTAACAGTTATATTTCCCCTGAGCAACCATCAGGTGGAGCTCTGGAGAATTGAGTAGACATGAAAAGGGAACTGGATCTGCAACACTCTACCACACCTCTTCCTCAAGAAAAAACAGTTGAACAAGATGTGGCCTGTTCAGTGTGGTAATTCTGTGGTAAAACTTCCTTACAGCTTTACAGGGAAATGCATCCTCACAGCTATACACTGGAAGACCATTTAGAAATGTAGGACATTGATGACTAAATTTAGTTGTGTTAATGTGGCTAATGTGGTTTCGTGTTGACAAGAAGTCTTCGATTCCATTCAAAATAATTAAAATCTGTTTTGTTTGACATATCTGTGATATCACACAGTGTAATCTTTCCTAGGCTTTCAGCTGATGCACATGATATTCTTCTCTCGTGCTGACGTAGCCCAAGTTCAAATAGGAAGTAAGGTATAAATCAAACTGTCAATGATGTGACAGTGGCCAAGGCAGAAAGTTACACTCACATAACTGGGAGCGGGAGCAGAAGATAAATGCAAAGGAAGGAAATGAACAGCAGACAACAACTAGAAAAGTTCATAAACAAAAAAACAGACAAACCAAAATGCAGACATAGACAGACAGATAGATAGAATGTGAGACAGACAGATGTAGACAAACATACATAGACACACAGATGGATAGATGGAACATTAAAGAGATAGATAGACAGATTAATAGATAGACTAACAGACAAACGATAGATAGATAGATAGATAGATAGATAGATAGATAGATAGATAGATAGATAGGTAGACAGAGACTAACAGACAGACAGAAGGACAGGCAGATAGATAGATAGACAGACAGACAGACAGACAGACAGATAGATAGACAGACTAACAGACAGATAGATAGATAGATAGATAGACTAACAGACAGATAGACAGACAGACAGATAGATAGACAGATAGATAGACTAACAGACAGAGACAGACAGACAGACAGACAGACTAACAGACAGACAGACAGACAGACAGATAGATAGATAGACACTAACAGACAGACAGACAGACAGACAGATAGTAGATAGATAGATTAACAGACAGACAAATAGAGATAGACAGATAGATAGATAGACAGACTAACAGACAGACAGATAGATAGATAGATAGACAGACAGACAGACAGACTAATAGATAGATAGACTAACAGACAGACAGACAGTAGATAGACTAACAGACAGACAGATAGATAGACAGACTAACAGACAGACAGACAGACAGATAGTAGATAGACTAACAGACTGACAGATAAACAGAGATAGATAGATAGAGAGACAGACTAACAGACAGATAGATAGATAGATAGATATACAGACAGACAGATAGTAGACAGACTAACAGACAGACAGACAGACAGACAAATAGATAGATAGACAGACAAACAGACAGACAGACAGTCAGACAGACAGACAGACAGATAGATAGACAGACTAACAGACAAATAGATAAATAGATAGAGATAGACAGACAGATAGATAAATAGATAGAGATAAATAGACTGACTGAGTGACAGACAGACTGATAGATAGATAGATAGATAGATAGATAGATAGATAGAGATAGACTGACTGACAGACAGACAGATAGATAGATAGAGATAGACTGACTGACAGACAGACAGATAGATAGACAGATAGATAGATAGATAGATAGATAGATATAGACGGTTGCATCACAAGGGACAGACGTGGTGAGAACCAAAGTGGAAACGAGGTGTCCTGATCTCTGTTCCAAACGGGATTTAGAGTGAAGGACAGAAATGCCACAAACTCAGATCCATGTGCTGCTCTGTAACACCAGCCATACTTACACAGTGACTTAATCACATTACATTCAACAAACATTCCTCCGCTACAGCTTTTCCTTGAGTAAACTAATATAGATCACCAAACTGCATCTCTCTCCTTATAAGGCCATTGATTTAAATTAATGCACCGTAAAGAAAGGATGTTTGAATCATGAACCTCTCCGAGACCTCTGACCTCTGAAAAAAGACAGAGACACATTCTCTGTTCTGCCTCAGCGCAGCGGGCGCCAGCTGAACTGAGCATGCAGCATGATAGTGCGATTGTCTGAAACACTCCGAGCCGGATTCAGCACAGCACTGCCCGTCCTTTTGCCATTTAAGGAATTTTGAGGGATGCTTGCATCACTCTGCAAGAGTATTTTGACCTGAACGGACAAAGATAGTAGGAAATGAAATCATTTCCACCAGATAGAATGATTCCTCTTTTTGTCTTTAAATAACACATTAGTGTAGATCTGATATTGTTGCATTTTGCATTTATTTCAAGTCCCTTTAGACCTAATAAGCATGTATTCTTAAAGGGTTAGTTCACCCAAAAAATGAAAATTCTGTCATTAATTATTCACCCTCATGTCGTTCCACACCCGTAAGTCCTTCGTTCATCTTCGGAACACAAATTAAGATATTTTTGATGAAATCTGAGAGGTATATGACTCGTCCATAGACAGCAATTTAACCGACACTTTCAAGCTCCAGAAAGGTACTAAAGACATTATTAAAACAGTCGACGTGACTGCAGTGGTTCAACCTTAATTTTATGAAGCGACAAGAATGTTTTTTGTGCGCAAAAACAAAACAAAAAAAACGACTTTATTCAACAATCTCTTCTCTTCCCTGTCATCATCCTTACGCAGTTGCCGCAGTAAGCACAGTGAAGGCTTCTGTGTTTACGTCTGAATGCCGACTCAGTATTGGCCAAAGCTGATCACATGAGCAGCACGATGCATGCATGTGATGCTGACACAGGTGCCGGCCAATAATGAATCAGCGTTCTGACATAGAACCTGGAAGCGCTGAACGTAAACAACGTATGAAAATGACACAGAAGATAAGATATTGTTGAATAAAGTTTGTATTGTTTTTGTGCAAAAAAGTATTCTCGTCACTTCATAAAATTAAGGTTGAACCACTGTAGTCATGTCGACGGTTTTAATGATGTCTTTAGTACCTTTCTGGACCTTGAAAGTGTTGATTATCTTGCTGTCTATGGACGAGTCATATACCTCTTGGATTTCATCAAAAATATCTTAATTTGTGTTCCGAAGATGAACGAAGGTCTTACGGGTTTGGAATGACATGAGGGTGAGTAATTAATGACAGAATTTTTTTATTTTTGGGTGAACCCTTTAATACTTTCTGTCTTCTGTATGTTAACGTTAGCATTTCAATAAAGCATTATTTATCTAATTAAGACTATTTGCCATGGATAACACCTAATATATACCATTTTTGGTCATACAAAAATGTCTGACAGAAGAATTCTGTGAAACACAAATCAGAATCAAGTATTCCAGAGAGCTGTGTAATAAAGTAAACTAAAATAATGAAGTATAAAGTAATATGCATTAGTGCTCATTAGCGTAACGGAAGGCTGCTGTTTACTAATGTAATATAATACTCTGATGAATCATGCTATTAGAAGAGTGACGTAGCCTCCTGTGCTGTAAGCTAAATGTGATGCCACTATCCTAACTGGACAAAAACATTAAACAAAGATATTTCACATTCTCAAATCCTCTATCCTGTTTTTTTTGCAGTGTCAGGAACTGTCTAGAATTTCAAATAAAAATAAAAGTTTGAAGACACTAATAAGTATAAGTTCTCCAAATGTACGAGTATTAATAAACCTTAAAGGTATTTTCCAGGTTATTTTCAACCTGATGTCTGGCATGCTGTCAATTACCCCAGACCATGATTAATATTCATCCCTCAGTGTGTATAAACAAATAAGAAATTTCTTCACGGTAACTACAGCAAACAGAATTTATCGTGGAAAAAAAGGTTTAAAACTAATCACGCTGTTTTGAAAGCATACCCATACTAACTAAGCATGTGTTAGCATGAGACTAGACCTGACAGCATCGCTTAGCAATCCTATGTGTACAAACTTACTAGCTAAAGAGTGAACCTTGGGTTTTTTCTTTGGCTTAGGGTGTGATATAACTATCCATGAAAGACTGTTTACAATGCAGTTCTTCAAACTCCACCTACAGGAATTACATTGCTAACTTACAACCAGATGTTCCTCCACCTAGAGAAGTAGTCCAGCCTCACAAAGATGATTTAGAAAACATTTTTTTTTTCAACTGTGCATCATGAAATATGAGCTTGACAGTTCCACTTTAAAGCCTTCCGGCCTGCTAGCTGCTATTTACTGTAAGTGTACTCAGGACAAAACTGAGTGCTTACTTCTGCTGCAGGTCCAGGAGGCTCTGCTCAGCTCTCTGAAGCCCTTCTAGGTCCTTCATCATCTGGCCCACGTGGTCCCTAGAATTTCTGTTCTGGATGTAGGCGAACCAGCAGCCCCCCACTGCAACCATGATGGACACCACCAGCATCAAGTCCTTCAAGAAACTGTTTTCGCTCGCTGCCAAAAAGAGCAGAAAACAACACTTGAGGAACAATAAAAGGGAGAGTTCACCCCAAAATTACATTTCATCCAATATCCATGGACTGTCATATTATATTCTTAGTTTAAAATATGTTTTTTTTTTTTTTTTTTATGATTTGTGCCTTTGGCATGTACACTACAGTTAAAAAGTTTGGGGTCAGTAAGATTTTTTAATGTTTTTGAAAGAAGTATCATCAAGGCTGCACTTGTATGATCAAAAATACAGTAAGAGTAATATTGTGAAATATTATTACAATTTTAAAGAACTTTTGTCTGTTTGAATATATTTTAAAATGTTATTTATTCTTGGCAAAGCTGATCTTTCAGCATCATTACTCCAGTCTTCAGGGTCACATGATCCTTCAGAAATCATTCTAATATACTGATTTGCTGCTCAAGAAACATTTATTATTATTATCAATGTTGAAAACAGTTGTGCTGCTTAATATACACTGCCCTCCAAAAGTTTGGAAACACCCCTGGCAAAGTGTGGTTTTGGACAATATCAGCATAAATCCTTATCATTTTCTGATGCAAATACATTAAAGTAACTTGACATTATCATTGAAGACCAGCAATAATAATTTTTTTATTTTGATTACATAATAATGGCAATATATACATGTCAAAGTCAGACATGCCCCTTTGCCAGCTGTGATGCCTGGTTACTGGTTTAAAACTTGGCCCAGGTTTGTAAAAGATTTTTGGGTCAGCACACCTTAACAGCTTCAACAATTGATTGCCAATTAAGTTTAGAATACAATGAACCAATTAGAACCCAGTTTAGGTCAGATAGCTGCTAATGGTGGATATTTTGATGAATCGAAAATTTAAGTTTTTTCTATGTATAAACTGTTTATGTAATAAAATATGTTTTCGTAGTTTGTGTTGTCCCTTATCAGTGCAAAATTATCACAAATTAAAAAGGATTCATGCCAATATTGTCCAAAACCCCACTTTTCTAGGGCGTTTCCAAACTTTTGGAGGGCAGTGTATATATATATATATATATTTTTTTTTTTTTTTGTAAAAACTGTAATACATTTTTTCAAGATTCTTTGATGAACAGAAAGTTCATAAGAACAGCATTTATTTGAAAAAGACATCTTTTGATTCATTTCTTAAATATATATATATATATATGAACGGTTGTGAATGAATGTAGATAGTATTGTAATATACACTAATGTATGACATACTCTAAAGACAGTGATGTCATGTGAGAATTATGATTCTTTTTCAACACACATTCCATCTGTGACCCCAGCTGACCCTGAAAAGGCAGGAGCAAATGAGTGTTTTCTTTCAAATGCTCATGTCTGCAATCTTTTCTTAACGTCCATTTCCAATGTTGTTTTTGAGACCAAAATAAAACACTTAAAGTATTTGACTGATGGGTCGAGGACGCTTTCATCATGTTGATCAAAAATCCGAAATATATATCCGGAATATTCTTTTAAAAACAGACTGATTTTACCAGGATGTGCAATGTGTACTGACTTGACTTTCTATGAACTAGCAAAATCACAAGCCCAAGAGCATGAGAAAGGTAAATGGAAAAGAGCCAAGGATTTTTTGGCAGGAATAACGTAATACATCAAATCAGGGTCTGCTCAGTCTGATTGTCTTCTTGTCTCTACAACTGCAGCTTAACACATGTGAGGGTTGCACAACACTGTGACATAAAACACACGCACAGATTGCTTTTAACAAGAAGTAGTACGGTAATACAAACAAGTAGTAATCTACTTAGAAAAAGTCCCAAAAGTGATGACAAGCTCCCAGTTTGGATCTAACCATGCAGGATGTATGAATACACACCAGTATTTCTCTGTCACATCTGTCTTATGCTACGTCTACATTAATCCGGATACATTTGAAAACACATTTTTTTCTCTGCTTTGGCCTTCTGTTCACACTGAGATGGTGTTTTTGTCCTGCGAAAACTGAGCTTTTTGAAGATGCTCTCCCAAGTGGAAAATTCCCTTTGCGTTGTAGTGTGGACTGAGAAAACTGAGGTATTCGAAAAGGGTGATTCATATTTAGTCGTGACGCATATTGTATCCACAGATATCTATGCTTATACAGTTCTTGTGCCTGCTATTCATTTTCATAGTGTTGTTAAAAATAAATCTTCATATTACAACCCTGCAAAGATGATAGAAAAATTGCTGTTCTGCGGCAAAAGGGCAATTGCATTTTGCAGATAAAATGATTGTGACAGAAGAATAGCGTGAGAACTTTATTATGTCTGGTCTCTCTGTATCATCTCAGTCAGCTTTTATTACGTTTTATGCATGTGCAGTAAGATGATTTAAGCGTTTTACGACGTTGCGGTGTGGACGAATGAAAACGCTAGTGTGAGCGGAACATTTTTGAAGCAAAATGCTGTTTTTAAATGTATCCGGATTAATATAGATGTAGCCTTAATCTATTTTGCATTGGAGTGCAGAAGTGAGTCCAGAGAGGTGTTCCCCACATTAGCTGGGTAACGGGAGGATCTGGATGACTGGATTAGCGAGTGCTATTTCCATCTGCGATTTCGCTGCTCACATCCTGCCCAGGAAAATGGCAGGTGATGGCACAAGTAGCGGTGCCAAAATATTTGTGCAGACGTTGTTGAATCCTTGACGCTCACTCATCTTAACCAGCTTGATTTGGGATCAGGTTAAATTTCCTGTGGGTTTACTGAGGCCGGCATATAATAAACTTTCGTCTTGGATTTCCTTTTCAATTATAGCACTAGTGTTTGGATAAAGAGCTCTCTGAATGTATATAAAGTGTTTTGTTTGCACACATAATCTTTGACCAGGTCCAGGGATGTTGGATGGCACAGCGTTCTCATTTCTTCATGCTTAAGTGCTGTGGCTTCCATTAGTGATACAACACCTTGAGCCCCTTTAGTAAGATTGTCTAGAACAGTGAGGAACAGTATAAACAGTGACCGGAGAGGCAGATAACTGCCATAGCTGAGATTATTAAGAAACGAACAAACCAGATTTTGGAACCAGAAGGGATCAACCAATCAGATGACAGAACAAACAATGCACAGATGCACTGGTCTATGTATACACTATATAAAGTGATTACACCAAGTTCCTTCAATTAGTATGACTTTACAAAAACATACAACAAATTTTTGAAAATATTTTTAACCAATAACATAAAGGCTCCATTTTTAAAAAAATATTTTTAAACAAATTTTATTTCACGCAGGGAGTCTGACTTGGGTAATTTTCTACTCATAGTACTGTACTGTTATAGTACTATATTTATTTATTTATATAATCAGTGACATGCAGACGTATGAGCTGAAATTCCAGCAACAAATTCCAGCAACATGCAGTCTTCGATAGCCTTTGATAGCTATTTCTAATGCTGTTACAAAAACACTTTTCTTGCCACCCGCATCTTCGATACCTTTGACCCTGGCTGAAAGTAGGTTGCTCTAGGTAAAACCATTCACATGAACTATGAATCATATGATGGAATGCCCTCGACCATTACATCCCCATCAATCTTTCTCTCACCTATTTATTGACAACATCCTTCTCTTTTCTGTTTCACCAGCTGTATTTGAGTATCGCGCTGTAATGGCTGACATTAATGGGACATGCCTCTTCTGTCTGGCTCTTGTTCTCCAATAAGGCTGGCTATTTTCAGACGCACAAGATATTTGCTCACGAGAAAAGAAAACAGAATAAACCTTTCTTTGATTTAAGCACATAATGAACAAATACTGCAATATGGACTTCATCCAGAAAACCCTCTGCAAACATCAATCCAGAAAAACTTGTTATGCTTTGCAGAACATGTCAATGCTAGTAGTTATCTAAAACATCTAAAACAGGAAGAAGAATCAAGAAAACAGTTCTAACAATTCAGTAGAATTGCACTTCAGTCACACTAAAATATAGTCCGCAACAGCTATGAACAATATTGTCCAGAGACAGTAGTGATTCTACTATGAATACTATGAGTGATGTTGCAAACAACTCATTTCATTCGTTTGAATGAACAGTTTATTTGAAATTAATCAAACTTACCAACTCTTACCAATGAATCAGAACTAATTAATGGACAGTTTGAACTGATTCACAGTAATAAATCGACTTTACTAACTCTTGCCAAAAAATTAGAATTAATTCATTCAAATGGACAGTTTGAACTGATTCACAGAAATGAATCAAACTTACTAAAGGTGTGTTCAACTTCATGCGGTGCTGCGCAGACCGATCTGCAAGATTTGCCACTTGCAGTTGGGGGCGGAATTGAAAACGGAGCCATCAAGTCGGACACTTTCCGCTTTCTGTAGTGATGCTCGAGCAGTGTTTGCGTACTTTATCACAGACGAGGTGGATTAGATGCAATAATTGTCAAATACACAGACATTTCAGACATTTTCATGAGGCAATAGAAACACTTTTAATGTACTTCTTAATACAGCACCATCTGTACAAGAATAAAGTTCAATATAAACCTATACTATTTAAATACCAATAAAGTGGGTCTATATTATTTTTATCAGTGTTATTTTGATAAACATGACACAATATATAAAAACACAGATTTGTGAGCATTAGCAGAATGCGCTGACTCTCGAATCGCTCTCGAGGTACTTTGATGTCATACGTTGCAGTGATGTGGCGTCGACACTGTCTCAAGTTGGACAAAATTTCTAACCGACACGCACTGCTTCAAGTCAGATGCCGATCGGTCTTCGCAGCGTGACATGAAGTTGAACACACCTTTTCTCTTGCCAATGAAACAGAATTAAGTCATTCAAAGGGACAGTTTAAAGTGATTCACAAAAATGAATCGATCTTACCAACTCTTGCCAATGAATAAGAACTAAGTAATTCAAGTGGACAGGTTAAACTGATTCACATAAATTAACTCTTGCCAATGAATCAGAACTGATTAATTCATATGTACATTTTTAACTGACTTGCAGAAATGAAGCGATCTTACTAACTCTTGTCAATGAATAAGAACTAATTCATTCAAGTGGACAGGTTGAACTGATTCACATAAATGAATCAGACTTACCAACTCTTGCCAATGAATCAGAACTGATCAAATGGACAGTTTCAACCGATTCACAAAAATGAATCAAACTTACCAACGCTTGCCAATGAATCAGAACTGATTAATTCATATGGACATTTTTAACTGATTCACAGAAATGAAGTGATCTTACCAACTCTTGCCAACAGAGACTCTATTAAAACATGTCAAACTCAAAAGTCATGGGACGATTTATGTATAATACAGAAGTCAACATTTTAAGTGGATCAAAACCTTAAAACCTTCTTAGGACAACTTTGATGAACTTTTTTGATCCACTTCAATTGTAACTATATATAACCACAAATGTATTGTGGATATTCAATAAGCCCAGTGCAACTCACGTGGAGGTCCAAAAAGCACTGTTTCCAGAGCCTTCAGCTGCAGTTTCTGTGCATGACTACGGTCTGGTATCTTCAGCACTGACAGAAGCAGGGTGGCATTTTTCACTGCAAGTCTGTGAATGGAACAGACACTGTGAGTCAGTAAGTGACTCAATGATCTTGATCCGTAAATTCATTTCAGTCCAAAAGCGGAAAAACGTTTTATACAAATTAAGGCAATAGAGATTTCTTACCTGGGCAGAGCTTTGCCACTGATGTCGTTCTTCCTGAAGGAATTAACATACTGAGGTAACTGCACACAGCTGGCAAGCCACTTCTCTGCTTCCTCTACTGACCAGTTATACACTATAGACAAAAAACCCACAAGTGATGCTAGTGGTTTACAGTGCCAGAGGACACTAAGAACATAAACATGGAAGATCAGTCATTCTGAATGATGGAAGCTTAAGCCCAAAGTATACTTCAGCCGGCTGACTTGAGTGCTTGAAAACATAGCTCACTAGATGCACACATGCCGAACGCATTTTTCCGTGCTCATGGCCACACTTTGACAGTCTTGCGTGCGAGACGAAGCGGAACGCAGAAAATGAAGTATTCCCAGGGCTTTAATTTTCAGTTCCACAAACAAAGTCTACATGCATTTAAAAATGATGTGAGTTAATGATGGGGCTAACAGGAACGACTTTGTTTACTGCTTTTCAGTGTTGTATAAATGATATAAAATTAAAATAATCTGTGAAAACCTTCAGAGGCCTTCCAGGAGTTCCACATGTCCTCCACTGTGATCAGCAGATCTGCTCTATGGAAGCTCTTGTGTTTTCCTTTAGGGTCGTTGTACTTTAAGTCTTCCCTTAGAAACTGTTTGAGGAAACAAAGACTGGATTTTAGCATCTGGTGTAGCAGTTCTCATCTGATATCATTTTCTGATAGGGTCACATGCAGCAGGTATACAATCATGTAAACATGCATAGTTAGGATTGTAAAAATAAACAGGCTGAACTATTTTTAGAGGAGAGGAGAAAATGAAATGAAAATCCAGCACCATGAAAACTGAATCTAAAATTAAACAGTCAGTGGTTTTCCAATTACACAGTCACAAGCTAGTCTAGACTTGATTATTTGTGTTTATAGGAGGAGTTTCTTATTACAGCACTGTCTATTTGCATATATCAACATTTGGCAAGAGTTTAGAAGTAAAACCACAGTAAACAGTTTATTTGGTATATCCAACTTGCAATACTTGTAATGTCTTGAGGTTTTGAGATCCAGTAGTCTTACTGTAGAGCATCAGACAACCTATATAAATGCTGACAGTTTCATGGGTTCAATCGCCTCACAATAACTGTGACTGTGGTAAAGGTTACACTCACAGGACTGTCTATGGCCTTGGTCAGGCTGCAGTCGGTCAACAGTAATGCTGTTTACTCAGTGCTCAGATGTGGCATTCTCATGAAAAAGAATCAAAGAGTGTGATTCAAAGAGAATACAGAGTGCTTTTTATAGCCTATGTTCGTAAACCATAATCATGGTTAATCACTTCTGAATACCATGTCAGGTCCATTCAAAGGATATATATATATATAGATATAGATAGATAAATAGATAGATATAGGCCTATACACACACACACATTTGGTATACCTATCATTGAGCACATTTACATGCACACCAATACGCTGATATCTACCAAAAATCAGTTCATTAAAATAACCTGATTTACCGGTTTACATGCAAATCAACAACCTGGCAATGCAAGTAAGCCACATTTGCAAGACTGAATTAAAAAAAAACAGGTTATTCTCCAGTGGTGACGTCAAAACATAAGCATCCATGTATTTCACCCAGAGTATTCTATTTATTATGTGAGCTCTGAAGTTAAATAAAGCATTACAAACCCCAGAGTATTTCAAAATGTCAGTGGGAAACTCATTCTTCTCTCAAATTTGAAGTTTCTACAACTGTACCACTTGTCCTTTGGCTGCAGAGCTGCATGAGATGAGAACACATTTTTTGTATTTCTGTTTGGATCAAGCAAATATTTCTCCTCCCCTACTGCGAAACACTTGCTGTGGCTGGACGCGCTTTAATCTGCCGTGTAAGGACGCTTTCCTGTCACATATCATGCGCACTTCAATAAGCAGACAGAACGCAGGTTAAGGTGTTTACATGCGGGGCAAAATCGGGGTAATGGGCAACAATCTAGCTGTGTTAAACAGTTTATTCTTAAGCCGTTTATGACCTTACGCCGATAAAGGAAAACGGTTTAATGCGTTTACATGACCACACATGTTGTTGGCTTATAAAAGGGTTAGTTCACCCAAAAATTCTGTCATTACTCACCCTCATGTCGTTTCACACCCGTAAGACCTTCGTTCATCTTCGGAACACAAATTAAGATATTTTTGATAAAATCTGATAGTTCAGTGAGACCTCCATTGACAGCAAGATAATTAACACTTTCAAACACCCAGAAAGGTACTAAAGATATATTTAAAACAGTTCATGTGACTACAGTGGTTCAACCTTAATGTTATGAAGCGACGAGAATACTTTTTGTGCGCCAAAAAAACAAAATAACAACTTTATTCAACAATATCTAGTGATGGCCGATTTCAAAACACTGCTTCATGAAGCTTTACGAATCTTTTGTTTTGAATCAGTGGTTCGGAGCGCCAAAGTCACGTGATTTCAGTAAGCAAGGCTTCAATAAGTGTTTCAAAATTTCAATGGTTCACATGACTTTGGCAGTTTGATAAACGCTTCGAACCACTGATTCGAAACAAAACATTCGTAAAGCTTCGAAGCTTCATGAAGCAGTGTTTTGAAATCGCCCATCACTAGATATTGTTGAATAAAGTCGTTATTTTGTTCTTTTGGTGCACAAACAGTATTCTCGTCGCTTCATAACATTAAGGTTGAACCACTGTAATCACATGAACTGTTTTAAATATATCTTTAGTACCTTTCTAGGCATTTGAAAGTGTTAATTATCTTGCTGGCAATGGAGGCCTCACTGAGCCATCGGATTTTATCAAAAATATCTTAATTTGTGTTCCAAAGATGAACGAAGGTCTTACGGGTGTGGAACGACATGAGGGTGAGTAATTAATGACAGGAATTTCATTTTTGGGTGAACTAACCCTTTAAGCATAATCGGTTTAAGAACATGCATGTAAACGCACTATGTTTTTTTATTCTGAGCTAATTACATTTTCTAGCCCCTAACCCTAAACTTACCCCTAAACCTATCCTTCACAGAAAACTTTTTAACAAAAAATTGTTTAGTATGTTCATTTAGTGATTTAAATCATGAGGACATCGGCATGTCCTCATAATGTAGGGTGGGGTGGGGTGGGGTGGCCTGAAACCTGAATACACACCACAATATAAGGACTCCTCATAATGTAGGTCAAACCAGTACACCTACACACACATTATTTTTATCTCTACAAATTATGTGAAAATTAACAATTAAAAAGGATAATCTTGCAAAAAAAAAGACTATATATCTCCACCTCAATGTATTTTACCATTCACGTTAGTTGAATGCTATGACAGATGAGAAACCATATAACAACATGTGTAACTTGCGCTCCTCATCTCTGCAAAAGCTCTGCAACACACTCAGACTTATACCAGTACAGCTGTATATAAGTTTGTCTATTTGTAAACCGCTTTTCACAATACATATTTCAAAACAGCTTGACAGAAATCCAAGTCTCCAGTGAGCAAGCCAAAAGCGACTGTGTCTTTTCAAGCAAGCAAACTTAGCACTTGTTTTTACATTGGGCACCATGCACTGTGCAGCTACGTCAATCTCTCAACACAGCAGACCACAAAACCATACATGAATGCTGCAGCCCTCACCCCATCCGTTTCTGTCACGTCCACGCTGCCGTCTGCATCATCGTCCATGTCTTTATGAATGCTGCGGATGGCCTCAAAACTTAGCAGAGCGTTTTCATCCTGGCAAAGTAGCTCATCAATACCACATAGTTCTGAGGAAAGGAAAAAAACAATATATGAGATACGTTTAAGTCCACTTAACCTACACAATTGCTCTGTTACAAAACAGGCTGCTTACAGAGGCATCATTTTAAGGAATCTAGCGATGTATTCATGTAATCTATCATTTTACTCAATATATGTGTACTTTCATGCTTATAGAGAGCAACAGTGCCCACCCCTTTTTTCAGTGGCCTTGATTACAGAAGTATTTTTTCCTATAGGGATTAGGTGTGGGCGCTAAGACCAAATTCTTACCTCTCAAACTTACAGAAGACAAGTAAACAGTCAGTAATAAAATAAGAACAGAGAAACTACTTACAAGCATTAGGACAACAAACTGCAATAGAGCAAAGACACAAATGAAATAAACCTACCTGAAAAACTTTAAGCACTAGAAATTTGTTCATCTTCGCAACACAAATTAAGATATTTTTGATGAAATCCATGAGCTTTTTGGTCTCCGATAGACTGCAACGTTATTATCACGTTCAAGGCTCAGAAAGGTAGGTTCTATGTCAGAACGGCAGCTCATTATTGGGTGGCTCCTGCGTCATCATCACATGCAAGCTTCGTGCTGCTCACGTGAACAGCGTCAGCCAATACTGAGTCGGCGTTCTGATGTACAACCCGGAAGTGCTGCACTTTGTTTACTACGTGAACAACGTAGGAGACTGACATGGAAGAGAAGAAATTGTTGAATAAATTCGTTATTTTTGTTTGTTTATTGCACACAAAAAGTATTCTCGTCACTTCATAACATTAAGGTTGAACCACTGTAGTCACATGGACTATTCTAATGATGTCTTTACTACCTTTCTGGGCCTTGAAAGTGGTAATAAGGTTGCAATCTATTAGAAGTCTTAATTTGTGTTCCAAAGATGAATGAAGGTCTTACAGGTTTGGAACAACTTGAGGGTGAATAATTAATGATAGAATTTTCATTTTTGGGTGAACTAAACCTTTAATGACACAGATGACAGCAGGTTTATTAGGCTGCCGTCACTTTAAGACGAATGCACAGATCCAATATACTGTTATACATGCATTTTCTTTCTCAGCTGTTTACGTTCACTTAAAGGGTTAGTTCACTTTCATATAAAATGTTCCTGATAATTTACTCACCCCCATGTCATCCAAGATGTTCATGTCTTTCTTTCTTCAGTCGAAAAGAAATTAAGGTTTTTGATGAAAACATTCCAGGATTATTCTCCTTATAATGGACTTCAATGGCCTCCAAACGGTTGAAGGTCAAAATTATAGTTTCAGTGCAGCTTCAAAGGGCTTTAAACGATACCAGACGAGGAATATGGGTCTTATCTAGCGGAACGATCAGTCATTTTCGAAAAAAAATGTAAATGTATATGCTTTATATAAACAAATGATCGCCTTCCAAGTGCTTCCGCCAAAACCAAACTTTTGTATTCTTCAAAAAGCTTACGCTGTATGTCCTACGCCTTCCCTATTCTACTTACGGAAATGTAAATGTAACTGGCGCTGCGTTCGTTCCGTAAGAATACAGAAGTGCGGTTTTGGCGGAAGCACGTGCAAGATGATCATTTGTTTTATATAAAGCATATACATTTAATTTTTTTTCGAAAATGACCGATCGTTTCGCTAGATAAGACACTTATTCCTCGTCTGGTATTGTTTAAAGCCCTTTGAAGCTGCACTGAAACTATAATTCTGACCTTCAACCATTTGGAGGCCATTGAAGTCCATTATAAGGAGAATAATCCTGGAATATTTTCATCAAAAACCTTAATTTCTTTTCGACTGAAGAAAGAAAGACATGGACATCTTGGATGACATGGGGGTGAGTAAATTATCAGGAAAATTTTATATGAAGGTGAACTAATCCTTTAAGACATAAATGACTGTGTTTACAAGGATACTTGCAAAGACAGGCATGTTGACACGTAAGTATGTTTATTTAACAGTTCAAACCCAATTAGGTGGCAAAAAGAACTCAGTTCAGTACTCACATGCTTTATGAGCAGCGGCTTAATGTGCGCGTCTCAGACAGCGCTCAGAAACAGTCTCTAAGACAGCGTGCGCATTTAGCAAAATGAGTTCTCTTTAGCTGTTTATTGCGCTTCAACAGTTTAAAATCACTTGTTTTTGAACCAAAAGCTTAAAAACGCATGTAAACGAAAAGCTTTCGTGACCACGCAAAATAGCAACATCACGTGAGCATAACCATGGTAGAGACGACAGTCCAAAATCTCCTCCAGTTAATTGTGTCTACCGGTATATCGCTCACCCCAAATAGGGATTTTTAAAAAGTCTTTGTTAAAGAGTTAAAAGCCACACCAACCACCTAGAAAGTGAATCACAACATTGCAAAATTTGATTTGAATTGTGAATGACGTAAAACTATTGATTCAAAGATGTTGTTGTGTATATAAAAAGCTTATTTTATGTTTATTGCAAAATATTAATATGTATACAAATATTTAAGTAGCTTAAGAGATAGTGGGCCTGTCCCAACACCCACACTTGGTCTTAGCGGACAGCACATGCATTTGACAGAAAGCAAGTGTGAAAGAAAAGTGCACACTCTAAATCCACACCATCTCTAATAGTGCTTCGGAGTGGTATTTCAGGCTATTTGGTATTTCATCATGTTCAGAAACTCACATGCCCTGAAATCATGCATTGTTGAGGAAAACTTACCAGTGAAATTTAAATTAATGAGATATGACATATAATTTGGTAGTAAAATGTAAAGTGTTGCACATTTTATTATTGCATAATTTGCAAATGCTTTTTATCTCTTAATTAGAAGTGCCACAATTAATAAATACATCTTAGGGACTACTGAACAGGTATTTAGAAGTTTTTTTGAAAGTGCAAACTACTGAAAATAAAAATGTGTAAATAAAGCTCTTTTTTTTGCATTTTTACAACACTATGTTATAAGTGTGTCCCATTGGGTAATCACAAGTTCTAAACACACACTTGTGGTCTTATTGCTCACTTGAACACTTGGGCCAAATACAGGAAATATGTCACCTAAGTAGACAAGTTGTTAAGTCTAAACAGCGCAAGTGTGGATACTGGGACAGGCCCTGACTCTATTACATCATTCGTAGTGCTTTATGGAAGTGCATGGGCAGGTGCTAAAAAGTTCTTCTGGTCTGATTTGCTATTTCAACTCTCTGATTTTTTATTTTTATTTTCTTTGATTCTCATGAGTAATGTAGTTTTTCACCTAGAATATTTGACTGTTCAATGCAATTATTTAAAAAAAAAAAGTTGAAATAAATAATGAATGGGATTTTTTTCGTAACACGACTGTTGTACTCTATTAAATTATCAAACTGTTAGCTAATCAATATGAGGAATAAGGGTCTTATCTAGCGAAACGATCAGTCATTTTCTAAAAAAAAAATTAAAATTTATATACTTTTTAACCACAAATGCTTGTCTTGCACTAGCTCTGCAATCCACACGCATGACGTAATCACGTTACAAAGGTCATGCGTGACATAGGCGGAAGTACCAATCCAGTGTCTACAAAGCGAACGTGCAAAGACTAGTCAAACAGCCTTTACAAAAAAAAAAGGTAAGACACCGATATCGGACGATTTTGAAGTTGGAGGAGAAAATTAGATGAAGTTTTTCACCCTACCGCAGTACTTCCGCCCATGTCACACGTGACCTTTCAAATTTTTTTTTTTTTTTAGAGAATGACCGATCGTTTCACTAGATAAGACCCTTATTCCTCGCCTGTGATCTGCAATTTGAAATCTGCACTGAAACTGCAATTTGGACCTTCCACCCGGTGAACCCCACTGAAGTCCACTATATGGACAAAAATACTGGAATGTTTTCCTCAAAAACATCAATTTCTTTTCGACTGAAGAAAGAAAGACATGAACATCTTGGATGACATGGGGTGAGTAAATTATCAGGAAATTTGTGAACTAATCCTTTAATTGCAGGCAGTTCACTGTGTTTTGGAACACATCTAATATACACCATCATACTACAATGCATTCTGGGTAAACTTGCTCATTTTAAGCACATACAGTTACAGAAAAAAATAAGTTGGAGCCTTGTATCTATTATAATTTCACAAAAAGGCAAGTTAAAAGCTTTCCTCAAGAGAACATAAATGCCTGAGACAACAAAAGGCCTATTCAAACACAAATGACTTTGTGATGAAAATGACTTTGAGATTCAGTCCTGTCAGTGAAATTTATGCATCATCCACTCCTACATGGTAAATGGCCACTGTCATTTCACAGCAAAAATGCTAAATGTACTAGTATATGGAGTATGAATATTAATCAAGGCTGAGGAATTGATCACTTAGCAATGATGCATAGCTAAAAACAGGGCCAACAGCGGTGCCTTTGTAAGGGCCCAATGTTTGAGCCCATTGTTACAGGAGAATTCAATCTGAGGATGACGCTAACACAGCCACTTATAAGCCATAGAGTGACTTTTAAACTATTTTTAGATGGAGACACAGGACAGCTGTTGAGGTATTGTGGATATTGCTGTAATATGGTAGTAGGGTGGGTGTGAATGTCCTGAACTTAACCTTAGTCTCATAGAATTAAAAGACTTCATTATGGAGCAGGTATTAACATAAGAAATAAATCGTCACTATGATTAGATTCAGGGTTTTTTAAAAAAAAAAAAATTTATCCAGGGTAATCTGACATTGCACTACTAAGGATGGATGCAGTTAAAACGCTTATGTTATTCGTCCATTAGTCGACTGTGCTCTTTCAGGCAGATCTGTTTTGATACAATGAAATGTTTAACATCGTAAGATCTACATTGCTATTTTTGTCCCCATTTCATAGCCTGAAAAAAGGTGAAACATAGTGTCTGTACAAACCCACTAAATAAGCATGCCACAACCGCGCCTCTACAAAAAAACGCTTGTCATCACACAAACACATATTTGCACTCACTGGGTTTCTGCATTACTTAGAAACATAATGACTTTAAGAGAACTATTCACAAACGCTGACATCACATCCAGTTTAGCTTGCTAACTAAACTGAGCTCACCAGACCCAGATCAAGCGGTTGCACCTACAACCTGGTACAAGCATAGTTGAGGGTACATAAAAAGATTTACTAATTTAAGATGCATGACAGGCAGATTTTGCCATTGATTCAACTGAGAAAAGGGCATCTGATGAGAAAAACAACAAAGTAGAAGGTCTCAGGAATTTCCTCATATATAATCCTTGAATTCCCTGGATGCATTCTCTCCACCCGATTCACTTAAGATATCATCTTTCTGTGTTAGTGTTTACTATCAGTTAGCATCATCTATACTGCTTTCATGAAGATTTAAAATCTCAATGCATCGATGCAAATTTCAGATCATAAGAAGTGGGTATTTACTGTACAAGTAGTTGTTTCTGCGTTAATGTTTGTCTGACATATTAGCCAGATAAAGTACAAATAACGTTCTGTTCTCATTTCTGTCATCACCAAACTTTTCTATGGAACACAAAAGGTGAATTTCTGAAGTATTTCCTGTATCTTAATCTGGGCCAACTTTAAGACACAAGCCTGCTATTTGCAGATTTTGCAGAACTCTTTTATTAAACCAACCAACACAACCGCTCAGTCAATGACATTAAACATCAGTGTACAATGTGCATTCAACTATGGAAAGCCAATAGGGTCAAAATTCTAAAAAAGTTGGATTTTTCAGTTTTAGCTCCAGTAATTTCACAAAGTTATAACAAAATATTGTGATAACAAATACTGAATATGTGAATTGTTGTTTTATTGCATTTTACCAATTTATAATGAAAGTCTAATGGGTTTGGAATGGCATGAGGTGAGTAAATGATGACAGAGGTTCATTTTTGGGTGAACTTTCCAGGACATATTAAACAGCCAGGACATATTTAAGCAAGCTGCTGTTAGTATTTGATAAAATCCCACAGAGACACTGAAAGTCTTTTAAGACAGTCAATTTCCACCATTTCTTTTTATCTCTGGCTAGAGCATGTCTTGGTAGGACAATGAGGAAAACAGAGAGGCCTAGGATCAGGAGAGGAGAGGAAAAAAATGAAACGGGGTAATGTTTGGTCTGCTTCACCAGACCTTTAAAAAGATCTGAGAGGACCGTCAGTGTTTGCAGAGCCTTAAGGATTTACGGAGCTGTTGTAAAAAGACCCTTCAGTATCATCCTATGGCCCAGCTGCATGAAGTCATACACGGGTCAGGATCTAACAGGTAATTTACACAATGTACACTACAGGTTTGAATGCTTATACATAGCAGTGGAACAAATGATACTAACTTTACAATGGTAATGCTGAAAATATTCTAGTTAACATTGATTTTTCTATTTAAAGGAGTATTTTGCATTCAATACCATTTAAGATCAATTGACAGCACTTGTGGCATAATATTGATTACAACAAAATTAATTTTGACTTGATTAATTTTGCAAAAATTTGGCTCTCAGTGAGGCTCTTACAATGGAAATGAATGAGGCCAATATGTAAATGTATAAATACTGTCATAACTGTCATACTGAAATAATTTCATTAGTATAGCCTCAAGACGTAGACAATAGGTGTGTTAAAATTTTAGTGTGAAAAATTGCTTAGTAACCTTTTCTGTGTTAAGTTATATCCAATTTTGTCCATGTCAACATAACACCTATAAACCCTAAAATGACTGTAAAAATAAAGATTTAAACAGCTTTACAGCTCAACATTTAATGTAAGTGCTTTTATAAAATTATAAGCTTTACATTTATGTTTTCAAATCCTCACCAAAAAAATAAATAAATAAATAAATAAATAAATTGCCCCCATTCCCTTCCATTATGTGTGCCTCATTGTAACTTCAATTTTTGGCCTTTTTTTTTTTTTTTAAGAAAAGAAGAGTTGAGTCAAAATATTTTTGTGGTAATCAACATTATGCCCAAACATGGTGGATTGAGCGTAACTCGTATTAAACCTGGAATATCAAATGTAAAGTTTCATTTCGCATTCCAATAAAGCATCTCCATAGTGGTCCAACTTCACAGCTCTCAACGTCAAAGGGAGATAACACTGAAAATCTAATTATTCCCACCATTTCCTATAAAAGGAGAAATGTTCTGGGGAATGCATTCCACCAGGCAATGAGATGCTAAGTCCTTCTCTAAAACAGTTGGATAAAGTCAACACAGCCCTGGACCTAATACATTCAATTCAGAGCCATTTCCAGATACATACACCTCAGATCCATCTCAAAGACGTGGAGATGCTCCTTTTGAATTAACCTCAGTCAGGCAGAGGGCCTGGGAAAATAGATGGATGACCTCTGCACCCACTTTAAAGGCAGCTTGTTTACAGCATTTATCCAAGTGACTGACGGCAAATTAATAACTAGAAGAACAGAAATAGTAACAGAAAACCTCAGCAACTTTCCAGTTTATTGGTAACCCTTGTGATGTATCTGTAAATCAGGAACAGAGTAGAACTGAAGGGGTGCTACTAGAAAATGTGAGTCATTCCCAAAGTCAATACTGTGAAAAACCCACTTTACTCAACTAACTGACTATTAAAAACTCACCCCAAAGGTCATTGTGCACCAGGATGGCAGCTAGATTGGCAGTTTTCAGAAAGCCAAAGGATGTTTAGGGTTTACTAATCTTTTCTGAATGATCGGGCTAGATAGGAGTTAGAGTTTAGAAGAATCTATTAATGAAAGTGTCACCTTCATAAGTCTCATGATGATAAAATCATTTCCAAAGAATACCACTGTTGAATATATGAGTGTTTCTTTTTTACTTTTTTCACCAGGTCTGCATTTTATTCTTTGAAGTTTTGAGTGAATTATAACCTGCCTGATGGTGAAGGTGCATCACAAGATGAGCATCAGTCTGTTAAAGGGATAGTACGGTCATCCGCCGGAAGCTAGTCATTTGAATTTATAAAGTTTTAAATATGGATATTTTTCTTACAAAAACTCATCACTTCATTTCAGAAGGCCTTTATTAACCCCCTGGAGTCGTATGGATTACTTTTTTTATGGATGGATGCATTATTTTTGACTTCAAAACGCGGCCCCCCCCATTCACAACCATTATAAACCTTGGAGGACTAAGGATATTTTTAAACATATCTCTGATTGTGTTCATCTGAAAGAAGAAAGTCATATACACCTAGGATGGCTTGAGGGTGAGTAAACCATGGGATAATTTCCATTTTTGGGTGAACTATCCCTTCAAGTGGAAACTGAACATTACTGTCAAAGCACAAGAGGAGACTTTGATGGACACCAAACCTTGCGAGGGTGACATACACCAGCAGTCTTGCCTCATGGGAGGCATTTATGTCACTAAACTAAACCTCCATTCTGACACATATTTCAGTCAAGTCAATTCTTTCAGTTCTTGGTCAGGACATGTAAGTGCAGCATATGGATTGTGAAAGATTGGTTTGACATCATCTCCCATGAGGCTCTGATTAAACAAGGGAAGCACTTTATCTTATCTAGCAGCACTCATAAGAACGGTGTATAATGCACCATTTCTCAGAGTGAGACATCTCTTTCTACAACAAACACTATGTTCCATTGGGATTATGTAACACATAAAATGCACACTATACAGACACATAAAACTTGGGAAATAACACTGAGTGATCCAACTGAATGATGATTTCCTACCGGATAATCCATTGGCAGACTCTAGGTGGTCTGTCAGGCTGTGCTGATCTGCTGCACTCCTCCATAAGAAACCAAGCCATGCAATGAACATACAGTGTCTGGCAAATCTCAATAGATCCATGCTGAACTTAAAACAGAGAGAGAGAGAGAGAGAGAGAGAGAGAGAGAGAGAGAGAGAGAGAGCATTTAAAAGAACAGTACTAATCTGCTGTTCAGGAACACATTATGAAATATTCTGACATAAAAATAAATGTTGGGTATTACAGCTAGTCGTTTTCACATTTATTTCCTTCATATCTATTTTAAGGTTACTAGTATTTATTTTAATAGCTAGTAAGTAATCCAAAAGCAACTAGCAGTTTTTTTTTTCTTGAATTTTACTACTACTAACTATTAAGTGCCAGTTGTTTTTCAAATAGTGACTCAATCACAAACTTACTCTTTTGCTGCTACCAATTACTATCCCTGTAGTGACAAGTAGGCCTAACTATTCTATTGAATCTGTGGTAATTGTAATTTGTATGTGTTTCGGATATCAACTAGTCACTTCCAACTAGTATGTATTTCAAATATTGCTGGTACCAATTCCAGGTTTACTTGTACTTATAGT
The DNA here is from genome assembly GCA_039654765.1 of Mylopharyngodon piceus. Lineage (NCBI taxonomy): Eukaryota > Metazoa > Chordata > Actinopteri > Cypriniformes > Xenocyprididae > Mylopharyngodon > Mylopharyngodon piceus. The sequence goes on from CM077461.1 coordinate 21,546,834, forward strand.
ATATAATTATTATAGTAACTATGCAACGTGTAACAAGGACATTGTAAAATAAAGTGTTACCAAAATTTCTTATTGCAATAGTTACCATTCTTATAGTTGTCAAATGTAATGACAATAGTAACAAATACACACTAAGTTGGTACTATAGTGTCTATTCAATCTAGTACGGCAGTAAAGTTGGATTAGATACTATTACCTGTTTGAATGTTTACAAGTAACTGAAGAATAGGCCTACATACTAATACCAAACCAGTAAACTGGAAGTGGAATAACCACTAATAACTGTAATACATACTTTCAATAAAGAAAGTCTGGTCACTGTAGTCTCTAATGAAATGTCACTAGTGAAACTTAAAAAAGATACTTGACTGCTGGATTACTTAGTAATTAAAACAATAAGTACAAGTGACATAAACATAGAAACTTGTTTGTTTAAATGTTACCATATGTTGCCATATGGCTATAGTTACAGTATATTTGGAGTATACTGTATGTACATATCACATTTGTTTTGATATATAAAAAATAGCGGCAAATGCGCCTCCTTATACAATCAAGTTACGCCTTTGTGTATTTTGCCGCTTGGCTCATATTTGATGGCATATGAAATAAGCAAAAAAGTAACACGGGCGCTATTTTTAAGTTGTCTTCGTGATGCAAATGCACATGCAGCCTATAGCTACTCACACTCATCGTGTTATTGTTTTAAAAATTTCAGATTACCTGTCAAAATCCGAAGGTTGGGAACTGCTGGAGTCGCTTGTGAAAATCAGATGTAAAAGTTTCGTTTGATCTGATTGATCTGACTGACATCCATTAGGTAACCGATATTTGTAGAATGTTGTTTTAACTCAGATGAGAAAATGTTGTCGTTTTAACGGTCCAGCAAGTTTAAACAACACTTCAAATATGTTAGACATTAATTTTCCACATCTCCCCCTCACAGTCTGCGCAATAACACCACCCACCCCGTCAATAATATCAAATATTGTCAAATTTGTCCATCACTCGTTAATACGCGCTTCGATCAAAACGTCCAAAATGAAGAGAGTTGTCCTCCAAATGTATGACACAAAAGTATGTCCCGGCTATATATCAAATTTCGAGGTTCATTACATTGTTTCAAAGTCCTCTGTCCTGTTATCCAAAACCCATCGGTGCTAAGAATCCGTTTGGTGTTGCTTTTGGAGGATGTCTAATGGTAAAGCAAATAGTTTCTTGGGATATAAATTGTCAGGTTTTGAGGTTTGGTATCAAAAAACTGAAAAAGACAGCCATCTAGTGGTGTGATCCTCAACCATGTAGCTAAAAATGAAGAAACCACTCCCAGTTTTCTTGTCTGTTTACCAATACTCATAACCTCAGTTTGATGTGTTGAAATGTGTTATCAGTTTATCCCAGGACTAAAATTATTTGTAGTAAAAATAATATAGTTGTTAAGACTTACTTAGATTTGTCACCTGAATTCAAACTGAATGAATAAAATAAACTTAAAATCTTTAAGTTGAGTTCACTCTAATGATTGGCTAAAACAACACTAAAATATAAGTGATTTTAACTCATTATGACTTTACAGTACTCATACTTATTGGTTTTAAAACTTAAATGGTTTATGGCAATTGGTTTCCACAAATGGTTTGAGTTACTCTATCTATCATGCTTTTTCATAGCCTACAATTCAAAACCTTTTCCATGCAATGATAAAGTCAACATTTCAAATGATATATATATATATTTTTTTTTAACTTTGTATGTTTTTTTGTTTGGTTTTTAGTGCTTTTTGGAACTTGCATTAGTCTCCATCCACTTTGATAGTATAAAAGTGAGCAGCCTGAACATTATTCACAACATATATTTTTGTTCTCCACAAAAGAAGAAAGCTATATGGGTTGTAACTACTTGGATGAATAAATTAAAACAGAAATGTTCATTTTGGGTAACCTATTCCTTTACATTAGTAACACTATCAGACATTTTGGTGGAAAATTTTATACAACTAGTTAGCCTATGCTAATTTTTTTTGCACGGGTGAGCAACAACCCACGGCTCTGTGTATGATTCAAGTCGATATTCTCACGGCTCCTTTGGTCAGGTAGTTTCAACATGAGTTTGAGGTTGTGATGATACGGGATTTCCCTGTGAAGCATAAATTCTACACTACAAGCGAACGAGACGACGCGACAAAACCAGAGCGAAGCTATTATAATCAACGGAGCCGAGAGTGCACGCGAGGGTGGTTGATTTAAGTTGGGAGCGCGCGCGCATGCAGTGTAGACAGACTGCTACGCCCTCTTAAACATTGTCATAGCCACATTTACTTCGGTAAACTTCCTCAAATATGCCGTTAAGCCATCAACTTCCTCTCTAAGGGGTGAACACACTCACGTCCTACAGACCTTAACAACTAACTTCCACAGCAGCGGGATTACGGTCCTCAAGAGCATCTGATATGTTTGGTAAGACATGTTTATTTATTTACTAATAGTCATATATAGTCCTGTGATATATAACCTAGCTTGTTAGACAACATCTTTATGCGTTTAATTTCTGACTTCGCTTATTAAAGATAAATTACTCAGGTGCAGATTTATAATTCCGAACGTGTGATATTATGCTTAATATCTTGTTCTCGCTTTCGACCGCGGCTCGATGATTAAGCAGTGAATTGGGTGTTTTAAATCAGAGAGCAGGAATAGGGGCCACTCCCATAGCGTACCGTTGTATACGAATACATATCAATTCGGTATACGCTCATTAATATTAAAACCTGAGGACCTGTCTTCGATTTTAAAAGTAATTCATAATAATGCCAAAGATAACCTGCAGTGATGAGTTCATTTCATGGCACTTTTGACCACTTTTAATTAAATTACAGATGAGTTGACACTCTAAAAACACATAAAACAGAGTAGAATTGACTAATTACTGTGACAAATTAAATGAATGGAAGCAAAGTTGTTATAACAATGCTTTTAGTGTACAATATAGAAACTTTTCTAAAAGACTTTTCTGTGAAAGTTTGGTTGTGCATGTTGAAACATAACATAGAAAATGAATGGGAAATTATGCAAATTTGAAGAAAAAGAAAAAGAAAAAAAAAAAGGCAGTTGGGTTTTCCAGAGGGAATGAGGAACTGAGAAACATCCTCATTTTAAGCAATCCAACAGAGCCATGCAGAAGTTGGGATATTTATCTATTTCAGAACCATATAGCAGCTTCTATTAGGGAAGTCATATTTGCTTTTGCATATTTTACTAACCAACCACTGTCATTCTATAGTTACTAAAGATAATAGAATATCTGTGCGAGGATCTTACACACTCATCTGTCAACCTACAAGCAGTTGTAGGCCGTTATTGTCGACTTCTTAATGTGAAAATACCATTACAAAACAGCTGAATATCTTGAATGACACAAGGGGCTCACTGAGACGCGCTTTTCTGCGGTGAGTCACTGGAAAGACGGTGACTTGCTGTGTCATAAATTGTGGTGACAGTTCCCATGATCATTTTTTTCCTCATTTTCACATAAGTGTGCAATTGCAGTCCATCTGACAGTTACACTTTCAGTTTTAACTGAACTGACTGGGGATTATGATGAAAGATTCTAAATTCTAGGTTCAGTATAGTGTGCAAAGGATGGATAAATGTAACTCACCACTTCTAGTTTTGATTTCTTTCTGCAATCTAGCGCAAGTTCTTCTTTTTCTGCCAAAACTTGTAGCCATTAGGATCGTCTGTTCCTCTGCTGGCTTAGGCCCACACATAATTTGCGTAATTCGGTTCAGTGATATAGTGCGATAAACTCACACATAACACTTGAACAAATACCATAGACAATATTCAGATTAGTGGTCGACCATTATGGGATTTTCCAATGGTTGAATCTTAAAATATTACATTTAGTCAGCTATACTCCTGAACAGTGTTGGGGGTAACGCATTACAAGTAACTTGAGTTATGTAATCAGATTAATTTTTCAAGTAACTAGTAAAGTAACAACATTACTTTTTCAATTTACAACAAAATATCCAAGTTACTTTTTCAAATAAGTAACGCAAGTTACTTTGTTTTCACATTTATTGACTGACAGCTCTCCTGTCCCCATGTTGAGAGAAATAATGTGCAGAGGCGTTGTGTGCGCTGTGTGAACATGATGATTATTGTAGTTCTAGACTAAATGTGAACATGCATTTACTCATCTCAATTGTACGAAAACATTTAGTATTCCTCAAAATGAATAAAAACGGTAAAACGCAGTCTCAGAATTTTATGCAAACCTGTAATAATTAACTATATTAAATTGCACAAATATACTTTATGTATTTAACCTCACTTTATTGTCTTTGCTGCTGACCTTCAATGACCTAATTCAACCATACTAATAAGCAAAAATTACTTTAGATTAGATTTAGAAATAAGAGTGTTGAACTTCCTTTTCCTGTATCCTATTCTTCTTTAATCCAGAATGGCAGCACAGCTGAAAGGTTTGTTTGAGCTGCGCCCTCTACTGTACAGGCATAAATTTGCATTTCCCTTAGCCTGAGGCTTATTCATTTCACTTTTGGTGTGAAAGGGCCTTTACATTTGCCAAAAATAGTACATTTTTGTTGTTATTAAAAAACAAACAAGCAATCCCAGATGAGAAAAAGTAATGCAAAAATAATGTAATGCATTACTTTTCATAAAAAGTAACTAAGTAACACAATTAGTTACTTTTTTAGGGAGTAACGCAATATTGTAATGCATTACTTTTAAAAGTAACTTTCCCCAACACTGCTCCTGAATGTCATCATTGATGACTTGAGCAGTACTCCAAATATGAGTTCAGCATAGTAAAACTGGACACAGTAAAAAATGTCAATGGCATTCTACTGCACTTGATTTTCTCCATTTTATATAGCACTGAGCACTTCTGCTAAATATGGGTATAGTGATATGACAATGCTGTGTTGTAAATGACAGGACAGACTCCACCCAGACTGAGCTGTCAGTGCTGTTTCTTTGAGTTCTTGGTTCGCTAACCACATTGGCTAACGCCTTGCAGAGGAGGGCAGGGCTCAGAGTATTTCTCTCTCTGAGTGTCTCTGGAGATTGGGCAGAGTCCGTCTCACTCCTTTCTCCTGGGGTCAAACATCTGCCAGACTCTTGGAATAAGTGAGAAAGAAAGAGAGAACTGAGAGTTTTTGGTCGTAACTCCACAGCTCTCAGTTTCTTGTTGATGTGCGAGGACACAAATCGTTTTCAAAATTGCTACAGGCAAGATGGCCAGCATGTCATGATCAAACTATTGTGAAAACAGCTTATCATGAAACAAAAATGTTAATTAATAACAGAAAATAACATGAAAACAGCTGTTGAACGATTTTAGAAAGTGCTTTGCTGACAGTACTTCACACTGGCCTCTAGTGTAACGGGTAAAACTCGTCAGTAAATCTACTTTCCAGCTCCTTTTTCCACAAAAACAGCAATTACCCATGTTGCCTTTGCACAGAATTTCCGAAATGTTGAAGAACTATAAATATGTGTATTCAATCAGTCCCCTTCTCACATTAAATGTCGACAGCATAAACCGAAACCTGTTTTGAAGTTTTCCAGCATGTACATGTTTATAAAATTTCACTTTACGTGTCATATTTCCTACAGAAAGCCATTTGACTCATGACCCAAATTTGTCATATTTCCATTGTATATGACCCAAACGGAGGGTAAAAAGAAAGAGATATTGGTTTTGTGCATTTCTGAGGAGATGAATGCGTATAATCCCATCAAGTGGGAATTTATTTGTTATAATATATACACAGCTTACCAATTGAACTGCAAGGGGAAGTAGAAGGAACTGGAGGAGGCTGACCGTGTATTCAAAACATTGTTTCATAAAGGCCCAAATGACCTCAACACACTGTGCATTTGCATGAAGAAACAATTAGATGTTCTCGTAACCTTTTTCCTTTGTCCCTTTCTTTGCATGTGTGTAAATGTTTTTTTTCTACCAATGCATTCATACATCCTCACTTTTTGAAATATGTATGTTCGCCCATCAAAGATCAAAGATTTTTTTTAAAAAAGTTTTATTTCACCCAGAAATGAAAATTCGGAACACAAATTAAGATATTTTTGATAAAATCCGATGGCTCAGTGAGGCCTCCATTGCCAGCAAGATAATTAACACTTTCAATGCCCAGAAAGCTACTAAAGACGTATTTAAAACAGTTCATGTGACTACAGTGGTTCAACCTTAATGTTATGAAGCGACGAGAATACTTTTTGTGCGCCAAAAAAACAAAATAATGACTTTATTCAACAATATCTAGTGATGGGCGAATTTCAAAACACTGCTTCATGAAGCTTCGAAGCTTTACAAATCTTTTGTTTCGAATCAGTGGTTCAGAGCGCGTATCAAACTGCTAAAGTCACGCCCCCCAGTGGTGAACCATTGAAATTTCGAAAAACTTATGATGTAACGAAGCGTCGTTTACTGAAATCACGTGACTTTGGCAGTTTGATACACGCTCCGAACCACTGATTCAAAACAAAAGATTCGGTGTTTTGAAATTGCCCATCAGTAGATATTGTTGAATAAAGTCGTTATTTTGTTTTTTGGCGCACAAAAAGTATTCTCGTCGCTTCATAACATTAAGGTTGAACCACTGTAGTCACATGAACTGTTTTAAATACGTCTTTAGTAGCTTTCTGGGCATTGAAAGTGTTAATTATCTTGCTGTTACCAGGCCTCACTGAGCCATCGGATTTTATCAAAAATATCTTAATTTGTGTTCCGAAGATAAACGAAGGTCTTACGGGTGTGGACAACATGAGGGTGAGTAATTAATGACAGAATTTTCATTTTTGGGTGAATTAACCCTTTAAGGCCTGTTCACACCAAGATGAATATGAGGTGCGAAAATTTGGTGCTATAAACATTTTAATCTGAATGAATGATTGTTAATGTGTCTGCAACAGATTTTTTTACAGAGAGGTGTTCTAATTTCTTGAATAGCAGAGGAAGAATTCAGTTATTCAAGTTAACTACAACTAAAACTGTAAAAAAACATTTTTTTTAACTTTAAATAAAATAAACGTTAACTGAAATAAAATATAAAATAATTAAACTCAGCTAGTTGCCAAAGCAACATTTCTCATTTTCATTTAGTTTAACTTGATGTACTAAAATAACTAAAGCTAAAACAAAAAAAAGTATAAAAACTATATAAAAAATACCAAAAAACAATAACTAAAAACACAACCGAATTACTAAAACTTTAACTAAAATTGAAATGAAAACAGAAAATACAAGGGGATCTTTGTAATCCTAAAATCCACTTTTCAGCAATGACTCAAAGGAGAAAATGACGATAGATGTCAGTCTTGTATGAAGGAGAAAGATTCTGGGAAAATGGCCCCCCGTGCTACGTTATGTATGGCGCGTTCCCGCCCCTAATTCACACAGTTGAATGCCATTGGACATTGCGATGCAATGTCGTTTTGTCAATCAGGCGTCAGTATTGTAGTAAAACGGTGTTTCCCCATAGTGTAATCGATGACGCAACGTTGAGAGACCGATATCGAAAGGGAACTAAAATAGTATCATAAGCCACTCTTGTCTCTCTACTCCATTATTTGATGTTTTATGATAAACACCATAGCGAATACAAAAGTCTGAATGACTGTTTGAAAACATGTAAATATTGTTTGACTTCCATTCTCTGGACCAAATTTTTGTGCCAAACATTCATGTTGGTGTGATCAGGCCTTTAGGCATGACAACATTATAATGTACAGTATAAAAATGTTAATATTAATTTTTAGATTTGCAAAAAATTGCATTAAACAATGTTATACCATGGTCTGTCTGAATACTCGATTCTGACTGGCTGGAAAGTGTGCATTAAAACCGTTTAATGCACAGTTCCAAGTCAGTTTAATCACCGTTCTATATTAATGTGCTGCTTTCATTGAAGCACACACACAGTAATAATCTAATCACCTGTCCTTCCATCTCTGGCCATCTAAACAGTGTGTCATGTTGTCCTCTAACAAAGAGCGATGTGTCTTTTTCTGCAGACTGTTGAAGTCGAGTGGTCACCTTTCTATCATGCAGAGCATCAAGTGTGTGGTGGTGGGAGATGGAGCAGTGGGAAAAACCTGCCTGCTCATCTCGTACACAACTGGCGCGTTTCCCAAAGAGTACATTCCCACCGTGTTCGACAACTATAGCTCCCAAGTCAGTGTGGACAACCGCACTGTCAGCCTCAATCTGTGGGACACAGCGGGCCAGGAGGAGTATGATCGCCTTCGCACGCTGTCCTACCCTCAGACCAATGTCTTCATCATCTGCTTCTCCATCTCCAGCCCCCCGTCCTATGAGAACGTCAAGCACAAGTGGCATCCAGAGGTGACGCACCACTGTCCCAGCGTGCCCATCCTGCTGGTGGGGACCAAGAGCGATCTTCGCAATGACGCGGATGTGCTGAAGAAGCTAAAGGAGCAGAACCAGGCGCCCATCTCGCAACATCAGGGTCACGCTCTGGCTCGCCAAATCCACGCCGTCAAGTACATGGAGTGCTCGGCACTCAGCCAGGACGGCATCAAGGACGTGTTTGCAGACGCAGTGCGTGCCTTCCTCAGTCCTCAGCCTGTGGCTCCCAAGAAGCCCTGTATACTCCTCTGAAAATATAGAGAGCATAGAGGTATTTTAAATGAATTACACACAGGAATGCATAGAAATTGTGGGAATGGTATTGAATGTTTGGAGTAATAGGTTTTCGGTGAACGGTGACCAAGAAACACAGCCTTAATCTGTGAAATTAGAGAAATACAAGATCAACTTAAGTATCAAGTTTTACACTGTATTGAGATCCCTACTGAAGAAGTTTTTTTTTTTTTGCTTGTAAGCAAATACTTGGTTTTAAGGGGAGAGAGTTTTTTTTTTTTCTTCATAAGACCACTAAACAGTTTGATACCATCTCATGGTATCTCAGGAATACATAAAACAATATACAGGAACTAAAAACTTAAATATATTTCAGTGTAAATGGGTTTTAGTTCCTTTTTAATGTTTGGAGACTTATTAATGTTGGTTAATGAAGTTTTTTGTCTTTTATTATTAACAAAAACACAATCTGAGAATATATATAGTACTAATTATAGTTTTTATGCCCAAGGCTTTTGTTCTATGATTGGGGTGTCCTTGAGGACAGGCCTTTTGTATAATTAGTGACATTATCTATAATATTGTATGAGCCGTTCACACAGAATGCGTTTTTGCTTTTAAAAATGCGAGGCACAGTTGAATGTAAAAGAAAGCAGGGTTACGCTTTTAAAAGTTGAACTTCCTTTGACATGGCATCTTTAAAACACGGCGCTTGTGCGCGAGATGCTGTAACAGCAAAAACTATAAGTGCACCAGTGCCTGCCCAAGTATTTTCCCATATAGATTTTAAAAAAAGTATTCATTAAAAAATAATAAGCCATGAACCAAACCAACTAGCAACAAGGTGAATGTTGTGAAACATTACAAACTTTGATTTGAAGCAAAAAAGAATTTGAAAATCAGGACAATTAATGACTTTAATGAGGGAAAGAACTACAATCCCATGAAGCATTGCGAATGATGTAATCAAATTAAAAACTGATATAAAGATGTTGATTGTGTATATAGAAACAACATATTTTGCATTTATTGAAAAATATGCATATATGTACAAATACTGAAGTATTTTTAGAGCGTACAAGGAAGACTGACTCTATCATGTCATTCGCAGTTCTTCATGGGAGTGGTGTAGGTATGATGTCAAAGCCCGCCCCCTGGTTCCCTCAAGATTTTCCTATGGGGTTTTATAATGGGGGTTTTCAATTTATGAGTAAGGTAAACATAATTTGATGATACTTTGACGTTTTGTTCTACAACGCAAATTACACATGCCCATACCAAAAATGCGAACTTTTAAGAAGTTGTGTTCATTTTTGAAAACGTACATTTTTAATAAATAACTAGATAAAGTTTGGGATGTGAGTGTGTGCAGTTTACATTGTAGAACAATATGTCAAAATATCGTCAAGTTATGTTTACCACAGGCTTTATTTTACTCATAAATTGAAAAACCCCATTATAGGAAAATCTCGAAGGAACCAGCGGCGAATTAGTCTTCCAGATCCTGACGTCATACCTACACCACTCTATTTACTTGTCGAGATTCTCTGATTGGTGGAGATTTCTTCGCAGAATCAAGGGTAATGTAATTCCACTGTTGAACACGATTATTTAAAAAGTTTTGTTGGCTTCAACAAAAGCATATACCATTGATTAACACCTCGCAGCTCACAGTTAGTCTGCCTTTAATGGTTTATAAGTTATCATTCAAAATCAATTCCCCTGTGGAGAAAATCAATGGGATGTTTACTTCCAGAGCCCTACTGTTGAAACGCATTCTGTGTGAAGCGGCTCCTTAGACATACCTGATCTTGTATGTGCGATGAGGGGGTTGTTGCCTGGCAGCTTGACGGCTTTACTTCCTTGTGGTGAGGAAACTGTCTGGCAGACCCTTCAGGAAACAGAGGTCCCAGCATGCTATGCGTCACATTCAGCTCTTCATTCTTTTCTTCCTCAGCGCTCCAGGGTGGGGCTTCAGAACCTTATTAGAAAACAAGGCACTTTCTTCACTTGGTGACTGATTTGGGAACAGCGTGTGTCGTTTTAAATGGCACAATCCTAAATGAGCCGTTAATGTAAAGGAAGGAAGCTTTCAGTTGGCCAAAGATTCAGTTCAGCTCATAGATTTCAAGGCTCAGGGATTCATCAACAAACTCTAAATGATGTGTTTGGTTCAGATGAATGTATAACTTTACAGTGCCTTCCTATAATGAAGCTTAAATTTAAGACTGTTGTGTGTCAAATTTCAAAGCTAAGGGCAAAAATATACAATAAAACTGTTGGTATTTTAATTTCAGCTATAAAAATAATGTTTTTTAATGATGTTTCTATTTTTAAAATGTTATATTTAGCCCATTAGCATTAGATGAAATGTTAGCTGAAAGTCAAGAAGGTAATATTGTGGCTCATTAAGGACACATGCTGCTTTCTGAAGAGTGCTTGAGTCTCCTTAAAACATTCACAGCAAAAGGACAAACACTTCATTGTGCATGAATCATATGATGATGTTTAAGTCATAACATGTGTTGCTCAATCTGTATGTGTGCTTTTGGCCATTCATGTATGAGAAATCCCAGTTATGTGAAAGCAATACCTTCTAAAGCATTTAATAATTCAGCTGAGAGTTTTGTGGAAGCTACAGGTCAGTCAGCCTGATGGAACAGGACCCGGAGCAGACCCTCACAGATAAACAGCATCATGTCCCATTAAAGAAATACAAATGTATCCACATCTCTGACCGTGACTTTGTTTGGCTGACGTGACAATGACGTTCCTCATTCCTCCTAAAAACAGAGGAAATCATTTGCACTTCTACGGACTTTTCCAAAATTTCAATGTCTTGCCTCAGCTTCTCGAATAACTCATTTTATTTATTTTTTTTTTTCCCAGTTTTTAAAATAACTTTGTCTTATTTGCATTTTTGTTTTACTAAACCAAACAGATACCCTGTGGCATCCTTTAAATATTCAAAGGTCTGTTTTGCCTGTTGTTTCCCCATGCCAATTTTACATCAAATATTTATCAGTTTGTAATTTATATAACATATATAATTACATTTTGGTTTACAATGCGTTTTAATTCAAATTTTGTATCCCAATAAAATTCAAACAGCTTTATTTTAACATCCTACTACAGTTCTGAATTGTTGTCATTTCAAGCAATGTTACATTTGTAATTGTAAATATATTTCTACAATAATTTTGTTACATGATTTTTAAGAATGTTCCTCTACAATTTCAATGCCAGTTTTGTCCTATGCAGGCTTGTTGTCTACCTACACTACCATTCAAAAGTTTGGGCTCAGTAAAATGTTTTTGAAAAAAGCATCATTACTGCAGGTCTTCAGTGTCACGTGATCCTTCAGATATCATTCTAATATGATGATTTGCTGCTTAAGGGTCTGTTTACGACACCGTTTTCAAATAAAAACGGAAAGCTTTTATGCGTTCTGGTGGCCTGAAAACGCAAACTTTTGAAAAGTTTTTGAAAACGCTACCGTTGTCATCTCCGTGTAAAATGCAAAAACGCGAATGTGTGAAACGGTCACGTCATGCACATGCGTATTACGTGTTTAGTATATCCACCTTAATTTTCAACGCGGAAGTAAGGTGTTTTCTGTGAATGTGCGAGACTTCCGATGTATTAGCCGCTATTGGGAAATAACGAGAAGAATATCGAAGTGCAGTGTGCTAAACTGTAAAAATAAGGTGGATGGGCATGCGCGTTTGGCGCCAGTGTTCTGTAAAAGAATGCGTTTGATCGCGAAAGTGAAAGTGCCCTTTGCGGTCGCATCGCTGTGCCCCCGCGTTTCCATTTCTCTCAACCCGGACAACCGGAACACGATTTCTACCGAGACCCACAGAAAATCCGCCGTCAAATATTTTGTAATATTATAAATGTCTTTACTGTCACTTTTCATAAATTTAATGCGTCCTTGCCAATTAAAACTAATTTCTTTCAAAAAAAAATCTGATCCCAAACTTTTGAATGGTCTTTAAATACCAAATAATTAGCTTGTAATACTTTTAGATACAATTGCATTAAATTATTATTTAAAAAAAAAAAAAAAAAAAAAAAAAAAAAAACATTCAGTCATATTGATTTATACAGATTAAAAGAGGAAGCAGGTATAGTGTATTTAAATACAGTGTGCCAGATCATTTCCCTATCTGAGTTTGATAGTGAACGTATAAAGGCAAAATAGAGTGAACCTGATATCTGGTTTCGCTCACACACACACTCACACAACTGCCTGAAACTTTTGCAGTAGGTAGTGATTACAGCAGAGGTGTTCAGACAAGTCAAAGTTCATTGGAAGGTATTTTAAATATAGTGAAATGTCCTCTTCTTTATAATCTATAATTGTGCCAAACCTGTTCAAGAAAGAAAGTAAAAGCCTTTTTGGCAAACAACAGATTCCGTAAAAAGTACATTTTACCAAAAATTTCATCAGTTATTCATCCTCACATTGTTCCAAATCTGTATGACTCCTTTCTTATCAAAATACATAAAAACTGATACAAAAACTGTTCTTCAAAATATCTTCTTTTGTGTTCCCCTGAAGAAAGAAAGTCATACTGGTTTGGAAAGACATGAGGTTGAGTAAATGATGAGAGAGTTGTCATTTTAGGTCAACTATCCCTTTATTTTCAGTGAGCTAGATTCTGTTTAAACTAACTTCTTAAAAAGGTCAGTGCTGGCCAGTGAATTTGGACCATCAGGAATGCTTCAAAAGGGATTTCCTTTAGTGCTCTTCAGCTTGCAAGCTTCCTTTATCTGTGAGTAAATAAACAACACTCCCAATTTGGCATCAGAATGATGTTCAGCTTTAAATCTTAGTCATCCTGTCTATTTCTACCTGCATACTGGACATATCAGACCATATCAAGTTTTATGTACTCATCCTCTCTCAACTAGCAACTATTTCAATGCAACGATAATATTTGCTATTTTTGTTAAAACTCATTATCGGTGCCTTTCCCTGCATGACCAGAATTTGCCCACTCTCTGCTGCCTAACCGCTCTTATTTGACTGTGAAATTAGCTCCTGGTACCTCTGTTTGTTTTCCAGGTGCTAACAGTGACTCTTTTGTCAGTTTAGCTTCATTCATTTGTTTGCTCATTCCTGTGAAAAGTTTTGACTTGAGCCACACTGACAGCTACTCTGCTATATGATGACCATCTTCTTCTGACATATCTTAAATTATTTTGAAATGAAGAAGTGAAAATGAATGAAAAAAGTACACTTGTGAACAACATTACACTGCATTTCTTTCTACTCAAATGTAACCAACACAACTGCAATCTACATCCTCCAAGCTCAAAGGCTCAATGCATCAAAATTATTATAAAATAATTATGGTAACACTTTACAATAAGGTCTCATTTGTTAACATTAGTCAAAGTATTAACTAACATCAACTAACCGTTAATAATAATACAGTAGTTCATTGTTCATATGAACTGACAGTGCATTAACTAATGTTAACAAATACAATTTTCTATTTTAAAAATGTAGTAGTAAAAGTTGTAATTAACATTGACTAATATTAAAGCTGTATAAGTATTGTTTGTTAGTTCATGTTAACTAATGTAGTTATCTAATGTTAACAAATGAAACCTTATTGTAAAGCGTTACCATGATTATTATATTGCTGTCAAATTGATTAATCGCGATTAATCGCATCTAACATAAAAGTTTGTAAATATATGTGTGTATGTATATATATATATATATATATATATACACACACACACACACATATATGTGTATAAACACTTTATATTTACAAACATTTGTTAGATGCGATTAATCGCGATTAATTGATTTGATTGCTATTAAATATTCAATTACTATAAAATATATTAAAATAAATAAAAATCATTCATTATAAATGCTACAAATGGATTTAGGCATCACAATAAAATTAATATTCCAATACCGATAAACAGAGGTAGACATTAGTGAGTATTTTTACTCTGCTTAAGTACATTTTTCAAGTGTCTATACTTTAGTGTTTTGAGTGTTTTTCTTTGGAAAACTTTTACTTCACAAAATTCCAAAGCATAATATTGTACTTTTTACTGCACTATGTTTCATATTAAATTTCATTTGATACTCAATTTCATTAGAAATCTAGTACTTTCTTACTTTTACTCAAGTAAAAGTAATCGAAAGTTTTACTTGAGTACAAGTAGGAAAGTACTAAAAAGTACGACATTATGCTTTGGAATGTAGTGAAGTAAAAGTTTTCCAAAGAAAAGCATTGATAAAGTACAGATACTTTTTAAATTTACTTGAGTAAAGTAAAAATACTTCACTACTGTCCACCTCTGCCGATAAATAAAAATCTCTAATATCTCTAATAAAAATCTCTAATATTGTACCAATGTATCTAGTAAATATGAAAGTGCTAATTACAGAAATGATCCACTTACTTTTCATGGAAATATTTATTTGACACTGATTTAAAAACAGTATTTAGGTACATCATAAAAAGCATTGTTATATATGAAATCATGTTCACAACATCATGCTGAACTCAACCACTGGTGATCTACGAAATATGGGACACACGTCATATTGCGCTTTACCAGTTTTCACGTTCAACTAATAGCAACATCATATTTGATATGTTTACTAAGGGCTCATGTTGTTCATGACCAATAATTAATCTCTAGAAATATGTACAAAGTTCACAATGCTATTAAGCCACTAAAGCGAACAAATGCTGTGCAAAAGGCAGTTTACAATGACTTTTCACCTGATTTACACTAGCATTTACAAAGGAAGAGAGAAACGTATGGTGTGACTGAACTGTATGTCCTCCAGTCTGCGTGTATATGCTTGATGCGGCACTTGTGCAACAGCAGCTGCAAAAACCAACTGACACAACATCAAAGTCTCCAAAGCTCAATTACTTTTACATTTGAAAATATTTCATAAACAATACGCATTTTAAACTTTACATTGTTTCGAGTGAAGCCAATACTGATCCTGACAACCAATTAGTAAGAGACAGACATTCACACTTCACATTTTGGTTTATGAGGAGATTTGAAGTAATGACAGTATGAATATTGGATAGATGACAAAGTTTTTGAGGACATAATCAGCCATTCCAGTTACACCTGAATAAAAAAAATGTAATCGTTCAAAATATAGTAAACCACTGACAATGATCTGATCAAACACCTGTATTAAATAAAACACTGTATGTGAAGATGTAAACAGTCGTACATGCTTCGATCAGTCAGTCTTGCCCTAGTGTCTCAAGTTTCAAGGAGATGATGCAAGTATTCACTTCCTGTGTCAGAAGCGCTTTCCCTCTGGAGGTGTTGCAACCATCACCTCCTTACCTCCAAAGTCCCAGTAGGCAGTCATGTGGAAGGCCATGTTGGACAGCACCACCAGATACTCACAGCCAGCAAATAATGAGTAAACTGCCACAGACAGACAACAAGAAATTAATGAACTTCAATGTAATTGAAATAGCAAAATTAATAATTATTTTAATAATATTCTGGCTCAATACATTAACCATAAAACATTACAAATTCAAATCAATCATTTTAAATGCTAAAAGTGAATTTAGACATCTGAATGCTATAATGTACAATATGAAAAATTACAGTGTTTTTAAAGATGAACTTAAAATGAATGTTACAAAATAGGAAGATAAGCATGCACAATTAAATATCCAATACTGTCTGATACAGATAAATAATCTCTAATATAAAATGACGAATGATTTGGTATGTATATCATATGCATCCCTATTTTAAAGTATATTTCTGCAGCTTTATAGTCTGTGTGATTACAGAAAAGATCAACATAAAGGGCCAGTAAGAGAATTTTTTATATACACAAGTACTATAAGTACTATATTATATATTATATATACAACATAAAGGTGATTATTTTTGGGTGGACTATTTAAAAACATCAAACAGATAATTCACTATCGTTGGTAAGAATTTGTGAGTTTATGCTAAGCATGTAAAATCACCAAAAGGGAACAACTGCTGAGAGGAACATGGGTGGGGTGAATGACAGAATGGCCAAGATGTTGCACTCACTTCCTGCTTCACAGTACTTGTTGTGCCGCCTGTAGAAATAGAGAGCCAACAGAAAGAAGCAACCGTTGAAGAGGAAGAGGCGGCGCTTCAGGCGGTATGACATCATCTCCTGATGTCAGAGAGGGTTTGGGTAGATGCAGTGAAGAAAGAAGAGGAAAAAAGAGAAAGAAAACACACAATGGCATCAGTTCTCTTCTGCAAAGTGATGTGGGGCAAGCAGGTGGGACGAGGTTCTGTAAAAGCACGGAGTACTGCAACCACTTCCCCCGAAACACACAAACACTGCTGCACTCTCACAGCAATAGAAATATAAAGATACATTGTGGTCTCTGACACATGAACTCCCTTAATTCTCACCCAGCAGCACAAGCAACACCTTTTATTAGAGCTGTGCTCATGGTGTCAAGATCACTGGCGTGCTAAGAGTCTATCTGAATAATTACAGCGAGTAAATATATCCGCTGAATGTAAAACGGTCATACATGCTCATTTCATCCAATCAAAATAGATTGTGTGTATGGATTGTTTAAAAGCTAAATTTAAGCTGCATCCGAAACTGCTTACGGTCTGAAGAGTAGCTACATGATTTAGAACTTACTTTAACTTTACTTTAACTTAGTTAAAAATAGTATGTTTTATATAGTTTGGACTAGGACTGTCACTAATGATTATTTTGGTAACTGATAATAGGATGATTATTTTGACGATTAATCAAGTAATCTGATTTTTTGTTTTTTTTTTTGTTTTGTGGTAATAAAAATAGACCTAAGCCTTTAAAATGACTTAAAAAACATATATAATAACAATAAGGCTATAATATTTGGTTCAAAATAAAAGGGCTTTTCACACTGCGCTTAACCCCAGGTTATCATCGTTCGAAACACCACTTTTAACCCCGGGTAAAGGAACATTTCACACTTGTAATTTAGAAGCGGGGTTAGCACCGCTTTTTACCTTGGGTTATAAAACCCTGCTTCGGAGCACTGCTTTTGCGATGTTAACCCCGCATTGTGGTGCCAAACTTGTACAGTGTGAAACGATGCGGTGTTAGAATGTTACAGCTAGATGCTTAGCAACAGATTACCAATAGCGTGACTCATATTCAAGTGCTTTAGACAGTCACAGAGACACTGCGCATTGTATTTAAACAGTAAATTCAGCATTTGAGAGGAAAAGTGTCAAATGCGGACTGAAAACGCAACAATTTGAGTGAAGAGACCGTTTCATTCTTACCTTTATAGTCCGAAATGTCCATTCAGTATTAACTCGATAGTACCGTCAGCAATACGAGAATGTGCAATGCTAGAGCTACGTAAGTCATATGCTGCGTTTATCCAATTAATGACACTGACAGCGCAAATATGCAAATAAGAACATTAACCCAGGGATAAGGAATGTACAATGTGAAACGTCAGCTTATGAATAACCAGGATTAATTGTTAACCCCGGGTAATTTATGAGCAGTGTGAAACGTGAAGAGAGATAACCCGGGATTCCATTTACCCGGGGTTTACAATGACCCAGGGTTAATTATTTCAAGTGTGAAAAGCCCTAAAGTGTCAGAAGCAAGTAATCATTTATAGGGCTTTTCACACTGCGCTTAACCCCGGGTTATCGACGTTCTAAACACCGCTTTTAACCCCGGGTATAGGAACGTTTCACACTTGTAATTTAGATGCGGGGTTAGCACCGCTTTTTACCCTAGGTTATATAACCCTGCTCCGGAGCAGGGTTAGCACTGCTTTTGCAGTGTTAACTCCGCATTGCTGTGCCAAACTGGTACAGTGTGAAACAATGCGGTGTTAGAATGTTACAACTAGATGCTTAGCAACCAATCACATGCCTTATATTCACTTGCTTTGGGCAGTCATGGAAACACCATACAATGTATAAACAGTTGTTTCTGTGTATGATAGGAAAATGTCAAACGGGGATGGAAAATGTGTGAGTGGAGTAAAGAAGAGACCGTCATTCTTACCTTTATAGTTCGAAAAGTTCATTTAGAAAAAAAACTTGATATTACAGTCAGCAATGAGGACACACAATGCTAGAAGCTTTATGTAAACAGGTCACGTGCTGTGTTTGTCCAGTCAGTAACACTGACACCACAAATAAGGACTTTAACCCGGGGTTTAGGAATGTGCAGTGTGAAATGGCAGCTTATGAATACCCAGGATTAACTGTATACTATATACTATATACTATACCCGGGTATAGTATAAGCAGTGTGAAACGTGAATAAAGATAACCCAGGATTCCATTTACCCGGGGTTTACAATGACCCAGGGTTAACTATTTCAAGTGTGAAAAGCTCTATGGTTTTATAGAATAATACACGCGCTTCACGCATGTAAATGTAACAGTTTGTGTGGCGCAGCACTTAATGTGGACGGAGCCGCTCTGAGACGCACGTAACCTACACGCATGTAAATAAATAAAGCGCTTACATTAAACCTACAGCGCATATATTTATTTAATTGAATCGCAGCCTTTGTGAATTCATAATAGTACTATGCTATAGCATAGTACTGTTATGAGTACTATTTGTACTGCTCTGCGTCTCAGAGCGGCTCCGTCCACATTAAGTGCTGCGCCACACAAACTGTTACATTTACATGCGTGAAGCGCGTGTATTATTCTATAAAACCATAGAGCTTTTCACACTTGAAATAGTTAACCCTGGGTCATTGTAAACCCCGGGTAAATGGAATCCTGGGTTATCTTTATTCACGTTTCACACTATTTATTCACGTTTCACACTTATATATGGTTTTAATACGCCATGCAGCCTTAGAAAATGGTTTAATAATGCACTTCATGGATTCTCGTCCGTGGAATGCGCCACTTCCGGTATTTTCCCGGTTACTCGAAACGGGTAAATAAATCGTGACAGCCATAGTTTGGACATACTACATCAATCACGGTCATTTTTTCTTAAGGCATCAGTTACAGCGCTTCACCGCTATACGCAACTCCTCTCCCATGGGGTAGTAAAGTGTCCATCAAATGCGCTCTTCAGAATCTCGCAGGAATTAGTAAGTCATCCGGGTACTTTTCGCTTACTGTTTTATGAATACTTTGAATTTGGACGTACTATACTTTGCACATACAGTGTTTTTCCTACTATGTAGTAGTAAAGTATGTATATTCAGACACAGGGATAGTGTTTTGTAAGAGCATTTATATATTAAATAAATAACACCTAATTTACATTTACCCTAACACTCCATTTCCAACAGGGCTTGCAATATAATTCACTATTTTGTTTTTTTTAAAAGGACGAACAGGAAATTAAAACTTAAAACCAGGGCAGGGCAGCTGACATTACACATTTATTTATAGTTTTTATGCATATTACTACAGAAGCATGTATTCGCTTATGAGAATGGCTTATATCGCCCTCTGCTGGTCTGTTTATAACAGATGTTGGCAAATACGTACAAGTCAAGAACATAGAAAACTCATTACCTCTGCACTAAGGGAATAGTTCGCAATCATCGACCACAGCTTGCAGGTGCACAACATGTGGAGCAGAGAACTGCCAATAAACACGATGAAGCCGCTCTTATGGAGACCTGTGGACAATATATACATACACACAGTATTACAAATATTTCAGTCATATTTCACCAAAATCATCCAAAATAAATAAATAAATAAATAAATAACAAATCAACATAAATTAAATGCTGTTGTGAATATACACAACTGTTCAAAAATTTTGAAGTTTATTTTGAAAGAAATTAATACTTTTATTCAGCAAGGATGCAGTAAATTGATTAAAAGTGACAGTAAAGACACTGATAAAGTTACAAAAGAATTTTTTGACTTTTAAACTTCCTTTTCATCAAAAGATTACTGCATCCTGAAAAAAAATTCATGGTTTCCACAAAAATATAAAGCAGTACAACTGTTTGCAACATTGATAATAATTACAAAAAATGTTTCTTGAGAATCAAATCAGCATATTAGAATGATTTCTGAGGGATTATATTGTCATAATATTTCACAATATTACTGTTTTCACTGTATTTTTGATCAAATAAATGCAGCCTGGGTGAGCAAAAAGACTTCTTTCAAAAACAAATACTATTATGATGTATACTTAAAACTGTGCTTTACAAATTTACTTTTTATCTCATGATTTTTTTTTTTGCATTACAATACAGAAAGATTTTTTGGACTAGAATACACAATACACAGAATTAGGAGGGGAAGAGTGTGCTTTAAATAAAAATTCTAAACTAAAAAAATATATTAAAAGAAAAAAACAGTTATATTCTGCATGAACAAAACTTTTATGGGTCTCAAAAAATATACTCTCATCATACAATTATAACACAGGTAAAACCTGAAGCACTCTTGCATCTCCAACATTTTACAAATATGCCACATTTAACTAATCAATAACAATATAAAAAAAAACACATTTTAGCGATCCAGCAGGAGCTCTCAGCATCCTTGCATCTGCGTGCGTGTTGAAACAGGACTCAGGGCTCCAGTCCAAAAAAGCACTTACTGTAGGTCTCGGTGGAGGAGACGTAGGTGAGCAGAAGCAGGCCTACATTTTCACTTAAAGCTAAGAGGAATGTGAGGCCACTCAAAAGCTGCTCCGTCAGCCTCCTGGTAAAGCGTCCGCGGTAAAAGCTCAAATATGCTGCTGCTACCAGGAAGCGCGGGGCAGAATGCAGGCCGATGCTGAAACGCCAGATGTAGCGCTCTGGTGTCAGACTGATGGCTGCGCTGATTGACGGGAGGTAGTTAGGAACCTGTGAAGGATTTTTAAAAGTTCATGATTACAATGTCGCTGCATTTTCTTTTTATGGTCTCTGAAGCTTTTCTTCAGAAATTATAAAACCTGCTTTTTTCATTTTCTCACAAAATGATTTTCCGCTGCTCTCAGTATGGGTCAAACATACCAGACAAAAAATAATGTGAAAATTAATTTTATACATATAACATTCACTTGAATTACTTAAGTGAGACTACAGTTTCATGCAGATTCTGTCTGTTGAATTGTGTGATTACACAGTTGTGACACTGAATTCCTTTGTCATGAAACAGAAATTGCCATAGTTTATCCTATTATATATCTGAGTGAAGCGGCTTCTCAAACAAGAAAAAATGTAGGACGGGACTTGATTTTGTCCATCGGAAATCGATTGGATGGTTGTGGTTTGCTATTGCTGTGATCTCATGTGAGTGACAGGTTGTCTCGCCCTCGCGCCAGTAAACACGTCATCATAGAATAGATGTCATTGCAAGAGGGAGGGGACATTATTTTGATTAAAGATTATGAGGGCATGTTATTTTTTTAAAATAATGATATGCACGGATAAATCATTTATAATACTGCAATATTCAATAAAAAATAAGACTCAAGACTTGTCAATTCTGATTTCAAGGGGACTTAAAACTATATTATAAAATATATATATATATATATATATATATATACACACACCCACCCATCAGGCATAACATTATGACCACCTTCCTAATATTGTGTGTTGGTCCCCCTTTTGCTGCCAAAACCGCCCTGACCCGTCGAGGCATGGACTCCACTAGACCCCTGAAGGTGTGCTGTGGTATCTGGCACCAAGATGTTAGCAGCAGATCCTTTAAGACCTGTAAGTTGTGAGGTGGAGCCTCCATGGATCGGACTTGTTTGTTCAGCACATCCTACAGATGCTCGATTGGATTGAGATCTGGGGAATTTGGAGGCCAAGTAAACACCTCAAACAAGCTCCTTAAACCATTCCTGAACCATTTTTGCTTTGTGGCAGGGCGCATTATCCTGCTGAAAGAAAACGTGATTCATCAGACCAGGCCACCTTCTTCCATTGCTCCGTGGTCCAGTTCTGATGCTCACGTGCCCACTGTTGGCGCTTTCGGCGGTGGACAGGGGTCAGCATGGGCACCCTGACTGGTCTGCTCTTATGCAGCCCCATACGCAACAAACTTCTGACACCTTTCTATCAGAACCAGCATTAACTTCTTGAGCAATTTGAGCTACAGTAGCTCGTCTGTTGGATCGGACCACACAGGCCAGCCTTCACTCCCCACGTGCATCAGTGAGCCTTGGCCGCCCATGACCCTGTCGCCGGTTCACCACTGTTCCTTCCTTGGACCACTTTTGATAGATACTGACCACTGCAGACCGGGAACACCCCACAAGAGCTGCAGTTTTGGAGATGCTCTGACCCATTCATCTAGCCATCACAATTTGGCCCTTGTCAAACTCACTCAAATCCTTACATTTACCCATTTTTCTTGCTTCTAACATCAACTTTGAGGACAAAATGTTCACTTACTACTTCACCTGTCAGTGGTCATGATATTATTTATATATATATATATATATATATATATATATATATATATATATATATAAACTACCGTTGAAGTTTGGGTCAATTTTAAAAAAAAAATCACTAAATATTAATATTAGAAAAGCAAAATATATGTGGTCTGAGGACGTGATAATGTAACGTCACATGTCGAGTGAGTATATGTGAGTCTAGCAGTGATGGACTGGTTCTCACCTGGCAGTGTGTGTAGGTAGCATCATTGTAATGGTAGAGTAGAGCCAGCACGATGCAGGCGATGAGGCCGAGCAGCGGCAAACACACTGTGATCACCGCTAACCGGGTGAAAGGCACACGGATTAGAGGCTTGTCTCGATCCACAGATCCGTACGGGACCTGTTGCATCTTCCCTGAACCAATTATAGCTCCAGATGTGTCAACGGCTACAAACCGATGCTATGCAGTCCATTGCGAGTGCAGTGATGTGTTGACAGTGTCTCTAGACTGTCTGATAATCAGCCCGAGCTGAAGGTGCGGATTTAAAGAGGCTGTGGATCATGATTTGAAGTACATTCTTAGCGACGTTTCGCTCACCTCCGGCTCTCTGTCGTTCGGTTTAATAGCAGACCACCTCTAAATGAAGCGACGTTCAAACCAGTAACGATACTAAAGTCGTTAATCATTTAATTCGACCAAAAGGTTTGTTAAAAGTGTTTAGTGTTAGATTCTCTGAGTGCTATTCTGGATGTGCAAGTGCACTTCGCGAACACTTCCGGTTCCGCGAAGCCAGATTTCAAAATAAAAGTCGTTGTGATGCGGAATTCCCACCCCACAGAAATAAAATGTATATAATTTAAAACGGACATTCATTTTACAAATTAAAAATTACATTAATTCGCAAACATATTACTCTATTATTTTAAATAATGATTTTCATTTGCTGTTTTTGTAATTTTACAATCTTTACAATCAATTTCTAGACCCGATCCAATGTAAAAAACAAATGACTTTTATTCAACACAATGCGTATTCTTGTATGTTTCACTGACCACATATATTTAGGGAATGTAGGCCATTCCTTTGGGAAAAATTATCATTACATTGGCTACATTATTTGTCCCTATCATAGGACTGTGTATACAATGAAGCACTGATCCATAATGCTTTGCACCAGATGGGGGAAAAAAAAACAGACCAGCCTTATGTTCTCAACATCAAATCCACAGTGATATTTCAATCTTAATAATGTAACATGAACATAAACCAACCACTGACAAAATTAAGAAAATGTATTGCTAATAGACATCCGATAACATTGCTTCCAAGCAACTGTTTGACAACATGGTGCATCTCTGTATATTTAAAATGGGCCCCTTAATGTGTGTTAAATACAATCCATTAATTTTCTTTTGAAGAAAAAAAAAAAAAAAAAAAAAAACATGAGGGACTCATCCACTGCCCTTTCTTTGAAATGACAAAAACAAAAAAAATCTGCCCTCTCTTACTCCAAATAGCACCCTCAAAATCAGTTTCTAGAGAGGGGACAAAAGAGAACATCTGCAAAGTCTGTAGACAGGCAAGAGGTGGGAGTGTGGGAATGTTTAGGGTCTCTTGGCCCAGTCTATTAGAGATGTTCTCCAGCTCTCTTCCACAGCATTCACCATTTCTCCGATTCCCACACTTCCTACAGTAGGAGTCAGTCAGGAGTCACTGTCTGAGCCGTTGCTGCTGTCTCGACTGATCTCGATCTGCAGCGAGGGCAGGTTGTCCAGCCGACTTTTCTTCATCTTGTTGGACTGCTGCTCCTTTTGCTTGATCATTGCTCCCCACACCTTCTGCAGCTGAGAGTCATCCTCTTCATCTTCAACTCCGTCAGATTCCTCGTCATCTCGTCGCCTTATTCCTCTTGAGGAAGACGCTCGGGAAGAAGCCTTGTCATCGTCTCCACTGTCCTTGTGAGATGGGCCGAGACGGCTCCACAAGCCCCCTGAAAACATAAATAATATTAGTATCAGAAAATAAATGTGAAGAGAACCAAAAGAGCGCAGACTTCATGTGTACCTGTTTTCTTGTCTTTCGAGGACTCTGAGAACAGACTACGGCTGTCATGTTTGGCTACACCGAGTCGGCTGCGCACGTCAGTCAAAGGCTCTCTCCGAGATACTGCGTTTCTAGAGATGACGGGAGAGACGGAGCGACGTCTCTCCGGAGAGTGTGGTCTCTTGCCTAATCTCTGTCTCACATCTGTGGAGAGTAAAACAAACAAATGCAACATTTCATATTTTTATATTGTAATAATTTCACAGTTGCTCTCCAAATTAATGTAGAAACATCTTAAAAACTGTATATTTTAAATATTTGTTTACTGGCATCTTTTTATGAATGCTATCAATTTCAACATTTTTTTAGGCCTGATTCATTTTTAATTGAAGTGAACTTGAAACAATTTTTACATAAACCCATTATAATAAATGTCATATTTACCTGTAGCCTTTCTACCTGTCTAACAGGTAGGAAGTATACAGAAACTGCATAAATTATAAATTAAATATAGATTAATCCTTATTAAAGCTACAATTTTCTCTGTTACCTTTCTCTGTTGAGAGACATCACAGACTTTAAGTGCTGCCGCTGCTGAACATGCAGATCTGACACGCATCTCATTTTCTCACAACTCTTTAAGTTCATTTAAGACGTTATTTAACTCATTTAAGACTGCTCTTATGAGGATACTCGACAAGACGGGCATTTATGCATAATTATGTGTGTTATTGTTTGTTCAAGCACGAAAGAGAAAAATTAATCGCATGCGTTAATGCGTTAATTTTGACAGCCCTAATATAAATACATCTGAATTATATGTTAATCATTATTGGATTTTACTGATATTATAATGCTTTTAAAGAAAGGCAATAAAAAGATTATTGTGCCAATACTAGTAAAATCTGAATGAAATTGAATCAAATTTTCCTTTCCTTCCTGTGATAGAGCGGCCCAGAGAGAAGCCACAAGAGTTTATGTTGAATTAAATTCCAGATACAGTTTATTGTGTAACCAAAATAACAATAATATCAAGAAATTTTTTTTTTTTTAAACATAACGTGGGATGTTTCAATATAAACAAGCCCAAAATACACGGGAACTCTTATTTTGAAATGTCTCTGCTTTACTACTTTACTATCAGCTACTCATTCAAAACGATGAGGGAGATAACGTAAGAACACCAACTCAGTGTCGGCCAGCTCCTGCGTCAGCATCACACGACTGCATCGTGCTGCTCATGTGAACATCGTCAGCCAATACAGAGTCGGCGGAAGCCTGCACTGTCTATACAACGTAAACAGCGTAGGAGAATGACAGGGGAGAGACGAAATTGTTGAATAGTCGTTTTTTTTTGTTTTGTTTTTGCGCACAAAAAGTTCTCGTTGCTTCATAACATTAAGGTTGAACCACTGTAGTCACGTTGACTATTTTAACAATGTTTTTACTACTTTTCTGGTCCTTGAATGTAGTAATTACGTTGCTTTCTATGGGGGATAAAAAAAAAACCCCTTGGATTTCATCAAAAATACCTTAATTTGTGTTCCGAAGGTCTTACGGGTTTGGAATGACATGACGGTGAGTAATTAATGACAGAAATTTCATTTTTGGGTGAACTAACCCTTTAATAATTTTTAAGGGCTCTTGGAAAACCTGTAGATCAGTGGTTCTCAAGTAGGGGTTTGAGGCCCACTAGGGGGCCTCAGCAAACTCCCAAGGGGGCCGCAGAATGACTTAAATGCATTTAAAACAAATTATATATATATATATTTTTTTTTTTAGGGGTGTAACGGTTCAGTTTGTATCACGGTTTTAGGGTCACGGTTTTAGGGTCACGGTTTCAGGGTCACGGTTTCAGGGTCACGGTTTCAGGGTCACGGTTTCAGGGTCACGGTTTCAGGGTCACGGTTTCAGGGTCACGGTTTCGGTACAGTTTGGTATGTGCCATGTTCAGTAAAAAATAGGACAAATGAAGATAAAGAAAATAAAAAATAATCTAACTACAAGAAACAGGGCAAATAAATACATGAGAGCTAAGATATAAATAAAATAATGCTTTACAGGTTTTTCAGGCATCTAACAGCTTTCAGGTACAGAAATTGAATAAAGTAATCAAATATAAAATAACACCATATAAACTTCTTTGAATAATTAAATAAAGATGAAACATTATTGAAGTTACAAAAGCTATTCAGTCAAGAATGATTTCTATATATAAATAAATCTAAAAATAAAACATTAAGATTTTTTATGTTTTCATCTCTCAACTAACCAGTCTTGCCAGTTGTAGCCACTGGGGGACGTGATCTCGGTTGAGAGAGTCCCTGCCTCTTCTCCTCCAGTAACTGCCTCACATCAGTCACTTTGTCTGATGTAGATTTGGATGAGCCTCCTCCTCCTCCACCACCACCACCACCACCAATACGACTCTTAACACTGCTACTTGTTTCGGTCCGTATGGAGTTCCTAGTGGAAAGTAGAAGGGACAAAATGTCAAATTACTATCAAGACAATCAAACTCATAAATCTTTTCAGCACGAAGATAACATTTACATCCAAAGGATAAAACTCAAATCCCAAAATGTAGCAAATGCTTGATCATTTGGACTCTTGACTTACCGGAGACTGCGAAGGTTGGTTTCTACCTCGTCAGCATACATGGTCATCTTCATGCTCTTTTTAGGAGAAGGCGTTGAGATCATTTTCAGTTCCAGATCGTAGTCCATCTCATCTGAATCTGAAGATGCGGGCGACGGGCTTTCTAAGCGATTACGCAGGCCTCCTTCCCCAAGCCGTGGCCCCCGTTCCCTGTCTCCCCGATCTCGGTACTCCACCACTCTATCATCAGCATCCATGTCTTCTTCTCCATCCTCCTCCTCTTCTTCCTCTTCCTCTATAGGCTCTTCTGGCAGATTCACCAGGTCAGCTGATAAAAGAGAAACAGCTCAACTGACAGACCCAAAAACAAAAAAAACCCCACAAGACAAGGATGTTTATTATTTAAAAGAGATTTACCAGAGTGTCGATGAGTGTAAGGTGGGGTGTGTCCCATACTGTCTCCAATCAGAGGCTTTTTGGTCTTCAGAATGTCACGCTGGATTCTCCGTGTGTGATACCTCCGTTTCCTACAGAAATGGACACAATTCCAGAAAATGATTAAAGGGATAGTTCACATCGTCCATTTAAAAGCAGTGAATAGTGACCAGCACCAAGCTTTTTAAAAAATACGCAAAAGTATTACAAAATGATCCCATGCAACATGTGCCATATATTCCAAGTGTTATGGGGGTGTACGACAGGGTTTGGTAAAAAAAAACAAATGTTGATCATGGCCGTTGGTTTCTCTGCTGCACGAGGTGCGTGTTCGTGAGACTGGTATTAGCACCACGCAGCTCACTTCCTCTAGCCCAGAAAAAGCACACAAGTTGTGAGAAATCAAGATTAACAAAAAGACAATATGAAATACAATGCCTAGAAATCCCAAAAAAGTATCTGTGTACTTTCTTCACTGAGTCAAAAATCACAAGACCGGATCTCTGTTTGTCTGATGACAGTCAGAATGATAGTTGACAGATGTGATGTGATACATTCTTGTTACTATGAACACAATGGATATATTGACCTCAGAGAAGATGGTACTTGGGTTGCATTTCATGTTGCGATTTTGTTAATCTTGATTTCTCACAATTAGTGTGCTTTTTCTGGGCGAGACTGAGAAAACTGAGATGCTAATAGAGTTTCACAAAAAAAGCACGTTGTGGAGCCGTGCAAAGAAAAACAACGGCCATGGCCAAGAATTTCGTTAAATAATGCATCAAATTTCTGTTGGTTTTTCACCAAATCCTATCGAATACCCCCAGAACACTTGAAAAATATGTCACGTGTCGCATAGGATCATTCTGTGATACTTCTGTTTCTTTTTTAAACAGCTTGTTGCCGGTCGCTATTCACTGCTATTATACGGATGATCAATTTAATGCGTCCTTGCTAGCGCTGTCAATCGATTAAAAAAAAAAAAAAAAACGAAGTAAAATCGCACATTTTTTTCTGTAATTAATCGCGATTAAAAACATTGGAGTTTTTAATATTTTTATATATTGTAATACTTTCACAGTTACTCTCCAAATTAATGTAGAAACAACTTAAAGACAGTATATTTTAAATATTTGTTTAATGGCATCTTTTTATGAATGAAGGCCAGTATTACTGATACTGGTACTGATGAAAATTTTTTTTTTTAAACATTAATTATAGACATTCAACCTTAAAGTATAACTGAAAGCTATCAATTTCAGCATTTATTAGACTTTAAAAAATAACTTTTCATTTAAGTGAACTTAAAACAATCTTCACATAAACCCATTATAATAAATGTCATATTTACCTGTGGCCTGTCTGTATATTTCCTATCTGTCTAACAGGTAGGAAATATACAGAAATTGAACAAAGTTTTCAAACACTTTACAGTCTGCACTGCAAAAATTATAAATTAAATATAGATTAATCCTTACTAAAGCTACAATTTTCTCTGTTACCTTTGTTTTTTATTTAACATTGATTACAGACATTATAGCAATTGTTTTTTTAGGCTGCTGTGACTTTAAGAGCTGCTGCTGCCGAACATGATGTGGATCTGACGCGCATCTCATTTTCTCACAACTCTTCGGTCATTTAAGACGTTTTTTAACTCAAGAGAACTTGATACTGGCGCGTCTTTCTGTGCACACGAGTTGTGTGTGTGTCACACAGACACGACATTCACAGACAGCGCGTTCTCATTTGTCTTGTGCCGCTTGAATGGTTTAAAAGCATTTGCGTGAATAAGAGTGTGATCATAAAATGTAATGCTAGCCAAATTATAATGGAAAAATGGATGCTGCGTTAATTGTGTTAAATATTTTTAACGTGTTAAGCTGAAAAAATGTAATCGCACACCTTAATTTTGAAACCACTAGTTCTTGCTAAATAAAAGTTTTTTTTTTTTTTCTAAAAGTAGTATAGGTCTATGAAAATCTCTAGCAGCGTTTGTTTGCAGGCAAGTTCTTCTTACCAAGAGTTACTTAAAATGCCTTTCATGCCGCCATAGTTTGGATTCCCATATTTCATGTAGTACCGACTTCTCCTGGCCGCACCCATCTCCTTTTTGTCATCTGAAGGAAAATAACAGTTAAGAGTGTTAACATGCAGATATCTTTTTTGCGGTTGTGAACAGCCTGTTCTTTATCAACGTAATCAGCATTAAGGGCTTTCGCACTGGGGTAGTTATAAAAAATAAGTTAATGTTATACAGTTGTGGTCAGAATTATTGGCACCCTTGGTAAATATGATCAAAGACGACTGTAAAAAATTGTTTATGCATTGTTTATCCTTTTGATCTTTAATTCATAAAATTTGCAAAAATCTAACCTTTCATTGAAGGAAAAGAATTGAAAGTAGGGGGGAAAACATTATGAAATAAATGTTTTTCTCTAAAACACATTTTTTTTATGAGTAAAATATCTGAAGTATATTCCCATTCATATTTACATTTTTTTAGCACACCAGGGTGATCATGAACATGAAATTGTCCAGCCATGACTTCCTGTTCCACAGGAGTATAAACATGAGGAAACACAAAGGCCAAATTCCCTTAATCATTCATCACAATGAGTAAAACCAAAGAATATAGTTCTGATGTGCAGCAAAAGATTGTTGAGCTTCACAAAATAGAAAGTGGCTGTAAGAAAATAGCTAAAGCATTGAAAATCCTCATTTCCACTATCAGGGCAATAATTAAGAAGTTCCAATCAACTAAAGATGTTACAAATCTGCCTGGAAGAGGACGTGTGTCTAAATCGTCCTAATGCGCGATGAGGAGGAGAGTTTGAGTGGCCAAAGACTCTCCAAGGATCACAGCTGGAGAACTGCAGAGATTAGTCCCCACAAGTTGTTCGGGAGGGTTTCAAGAAAAATCCTCTGCTCTCATCCAGAAACAATCTCCTGCATATTCAGTTGTCAGACAAGACTGGAACTTCAAACGGGACCGGCTTCTATGGTCAGATGAAACTAAAAAAAGAGCTTTTTGGCAGCAAACCCACCAGATGGGTTTGGTGCACACAGGGATAAAAAGTACCCCATGCCCACGGTTAAATATACTGCTGGATCTTTAATGTTGTGGGCCTATTTTTCTGCTGGAGGTCCTTGACATCTTGTTCAGATACATGGTATCATGGATTCTATCAAAAACCAACAGATAAAAATCAAAACCTGACCACTTCTGCTAGAAATCCAATAATGGGCCGTGGTTGGATCTTCTATCAGGACAAAGATCCAAAACAAACATCAAAACCAACACAAAAATGTGTCACTGAGCACAAAATGAAGCTTCTGCCATGGCCATCCCAGTCCCCCGACCTGAACCCTAAAGAAAATGAGTGAAGTGAACTGAAGACAAGAAGCGCCAACATGGAGCTGGGAATCTGAAGGATCTGGAGAGATTCTGCATGAAGGAATGGTCAGGTGTTCTCTAAACTCATCAGGCATTATAGGTGAAGACTCAGAGCTGTTATCTTGGCAAAAGGAGGTTGCAAAAAGTATTGAATAAAAGGGTGCCAATAATTGTGGCCAACCTGTTTTGGAGAAAAACATTTATTTCATAATGTGTTCCCCCCCCTACTTTCAATTCTGGTTTACACGGCTTTTTAATAATGTCAAGTGCCTGTGTTTCGCTTATGTTCGGCCAATCAGCGTACACTTACGTCACTGCTAGTTCCTATTGTGCTGGATTACACACTACTCTGAAGTAGGAGATAATTTAGTTTTCCCGAAAAGTCGTTCCTAGAACTAAAATCTTTCCCAGTTCCGGTGGTGCGAACACGCCAAAAAACAGGTAATTCCCCCATTAGTTATGGGAACTATAAAAAGGTTCCTCTGGTGCGAAAGCCCCTCTCGACTAATGAAGAGCTCTTGACAAAATTCCTTATATTTGTAGGTGACACTCAAGTATGTTTCTTACCTTGGGTGGCAAAGCGCAAGAACAGCTTGTTGCCTTTGAAGGGCTTGGTTGTAGGCCGCAGATCATTCCGGAGGAGAGATTCTCGCTCTGCTTGGGACAGGAGGCTTGTCTAGGATCAAAATATGAAATATAAGGTACATCCCTTCTCAAGGAAAAATAAATAAATAAATAATGACAATTACTATTAAGAATCTAACTAAAGGATGTGACCAGTTTACCTCTGCAGTGTCCGGTGTTTTCTTTTCTGTCTCTTCCTCAATGTCGCTAGCTTTACCCTCACTGCCATCACTGCTCCTGCTCTTATCCACTTTCACCACCTCATCTTCATCGTCATCATCTACCTCGCCTTCCTCCTCATCCTCCTCCTCATCCTCATCATCATCAGAGCCACGGCTTCGCCGAGCTGTTCAGCAATAGTGTGACAGTTTTGTTTTGCAAAACTTGGTGGAACATACTGTCTATTTCAAGGTGACGAGGTAATGAGAAGACAAACCTTTCTGCGGCTGGACTGGAAGTTCAGAGGGTTTCAAGCAGTCTGTGTTTGTGACCTCTTCTTTGTCTGGTATCCGACTCAAGTTAATGAGAGCTCTGGTTGAAGTGATGTCGTCTAGCCACACCACGTTGCCTGGAAACAGTGTGATTTGACTATGAGCACCACAATCCAGTCTTAAACAAAACTGTTTCCATTTCAGATTTGGATGCATTCAACATGTACAATTATGAGAGCGGGGTAATAATATCCGTGAGGCTGTACTTACAGGAAGCGTCATCTATCCACTCGATGTGGGCAGGTGGATACTCTTTAAAGTAGCCAAAAACATCCTGAGTGCTCATGTCATCAACTCCACTCATGTGTAGGGCTTCCAGACGCACCTTTGGGATCGCTAAAGAGAGAGTACACAGTACACAAGAGTGGGAGAGATGAGCTTAAGTTCCGTTTAAAAGGATAGTTTACTAAAAATGAGTAAGAGTTTTTCGTTAATTTTTGCCTTCTGCCGTAGCACTCAAATCTTATTTGCATTCCTACACATTCAATTTTTGTTCATGTTGAAAGAGCACTGTGAACATTTTTTTTGGCTTCTACAGAAAAAATCTGAATGGCAAAATTCTGGATTAACCATTGTATTATGTTAAAAATCTGTGTACAATTAATTAAAAAACTTTAACATTAATACTTCTCAGTTCTCACAAATTACAAAAAATAACATGAGTACAATTTTTAACAACTAGTTTTAAACTTTTTTTTCATAAACTGTCAATATTATAAACACTATTGTAAACTTTTTTAATTTGTTTTTAACGTGGGGCAGTTGTGGCCTAATGGTTAGAGCGTCTTGTCTTTTGAGTCTTGTAACCCAAAAATTGTGGATTCGAGTCTCAGTACCGCCAGGAAATGTAGGTTTCCACTCTCATTACCAACAACTGAGGTGCCCTTGAGCAAGGTACCTAACATTTAGCCAGCAGCCATATCACCCTGTAGCCCAAGACTGGTTGCCCACTGAAGCCAAGCAGGGCTGAGCCTGGTTAGTACCTGGATGGGAGACCTTCTGGGAAAACTAGGTTGCTGCTGGAAGAGGTGTTAGTGAGGCCAGCAGGGGGTGCTCACCCTGTGGTCTGTGTGGGTCCTAACACCCCAGTATAGTGATGGGGACACTATACTGTTAAAAAGCACCGTCCTTCGGATGAGACGTTAAACCGAGGTCCTGACTCTCTGTGGTCGTTAAAAATCCCAGGATGTGCTTCGAAAAGAGTAGGGGTGGAACCCCGACATCCTGGCCAAATTTGCCCATTGGCCTCTGTCCATCATGGCTTCCTAATCATCCCTATATACTGATTGGCTTCATCACTCTGTCTCCTCTCCACCAATAAGCTGGTGTGTGGTGGGCGTTCTGGCGCAATATGGCTGCCGTCGCAACATCCAGGTGGATGCTGCACATTGGTGCTGGTTGAGGAGATTCCCCCTTCCAAATGTAAAGCGCTTTGAGTACCCAGAAAAGCGCTATATAAATGTAAGGAATTATTAATTATTATTATTAACCCCCAATTACTCCCCGGGCGCTGGAGCAAAAACAGCTGCCCACTGCTCAGGGTGTGTGTTCACAGTGTGTGTGTGTGCTCTTGGATGGATGAAATGCAGAGCACAAATTCTAAGTATGACACCATACTTGGCCACATGTCACATCACATTCATCAAACATTTTAACATGTGAAGGCATTTTGTCATTTTCACCAGGAGATCCATTTATGACATTGCGTTTAAACATTACAAGGTTAAAAAAAGAAATGTGCACGGATGAATTATTTACAATAAGATCTACAACATGCATTTAGTAAATGAAAAGGATGAAATTTAATTTCATGTCGACTTTAAATCAATTGTTGTGCTCTAGCTGTTTAAGATTTCTTGCCTTTCTTCAACAAATCCCGGTCCAGAATAACGTTCCTCTGGGCCAGATTTTCCTCTGCACTAAAATGAAATCTTCTTGCTCGCTTCTCTTTCTTCTCAATGGCCTCCTGAAAACGTACAAATGTGGTGAACAACAGGTACATTACTAGGCCGGCTAATATATTCACATATCCAACTGACACTTACCTTTGACGTGACATCGATTCCAGTGATAAAGGTGCCAGCCTTATTTTCATAGCGTCGACTGGTGTCCTGTGGAAACACAGTTAACGTAACGTTAATCATACAGAGATGCATGTGAGCAGCAAATACAGAAGAATGTCTTCACTTGGTACTTTTTGATTCGAGATGGTCACTTATATCTACAATACAGTTTTGTACGGTCATATACAATCAATATAATTTATCAGTATAGAAATAACTGCACCAAATGAAGTCTGTCAGTCTCAGGAAACTTGGGCCAGAGATTTTACATGACTTTCACAAGTTCCTACGAAAACACAGACTATCCCTATACATTATGCAAATATAGTATAACCCACCATAAACCCATTACAATAACCTGTTCAGAATCAGGCTAAGAGCTGCGACGAACCCTCGCTCTGAACCAAACACCGCATTATAATCACCAACGGCCGGCTTCCTACACTACGCGAGGCCGTGGTTTGAAAGAGGCCTACGGACTAACTCACCGGCAACAGCTCCTTTAAACTTCGGCGAACAGGTATGGACTCCAGCTCTCCCTCCTCCACCTCCATGGGCTCCGCTTCCCGAGCATCTCGATCCGAGTCTGATTCGGAGTCTGACTCTGACCGATCGGACGCGCTTTCGGACTTCACAGACACCCGCAGGCTGCGCACCGCCGCCATGTTCACTCAATCTAAAAACGAGCTAACGGCTAACTCTCAATGAAGTGAATGGAGCCTCGCGCTAGCAGTGCTAACACTGCGCTTGAGCCTCGCGACACACACACACACGCCGCCCAGGAGACGGTCGCTGCTAGAGTGTGACCCGCCCTCTTTCACTAAAGCAAAAGCATATACATGCACTAACATTCATATTTAGGATGTAATGTATTTATATGCGATACACAGAAACAGCATCCTGGGATTAAAGAGTAGAATCGATATACAAGTCTGCTTTCATGAATTAATCACCTAAACTAAATTACATTTAGTGTCATTAGAAGTCATTTTACAGGTAAGCCTTGCTTGTATATTAAAAGTGCATTCAGAAAAGCTTTTCTTTCACATATTCTCACAAACTGTTAATAGAATGATTTCAGGGACCATCAGGAACCGATATAATAATCAAGTAAATGGATTTTACATCAAAATAAGCCATAAAAAAAGAATTCATCCACAAACCATGATTTTATGATGCAACAAGTTTTATTTCTTTGATGGAAAACAGTGACACCCAAAAGTATTTGGATACTTTAAAAAATTATAAATAATGTTAATAAAGCATTTTAACTATATATAATAAAACTGAGGTCCATCATGGGCCTCAACAGGGTTCTAGGGAGTCTGTGGAAAAGTTCAGAGAAAAATGTAAATAATTGAATCTAGTTCTCTACTAAAGTTTGTTTGCAGTTTCCATTTTATTTATTTTATTATTATTATTATTTCTACCCTACCTAATGACATTCATACCATTATAAATGTGGCTTAAGCATCCAAATCATTTTTGGGGACACTGTATGTCCGTACATACTTACATAGATCAATTTTCATCAGATTCTAAGTCCCTGCCGTACATTGTTTAAAAAAAAAAAGAGGTAAGAGTGCATTGTACAGTCAGGGGACTGAGAAGCTACGGCCTGGCTCACAAATGGAACAGAGGCTACAATATAAATCAACACCACTGCAAAATACAGTATTTTATTTAACAAAATCAACATTGCCATACATAAACCTTTACACGTGTAGCAATACAATCATAGAGAAATAAATTAACACAGCTCATTTTGTTAAGCAGGGAAACAAAAAATAATTTGACCAAAGAACAGAATGGAAAAGTCTTTCTTAAAGTGTCACAGTGTAACACATCTGAGCTGTTTGTGACAATAAAGATTTATTCTACTGCATTTCCTTCCATGAATATTCACAATAAATATACACATAAGTGTGATCAGTGATTTTCTAATATGTACACATAGGCATCAGTCATGGAAGTACCCATTTAAAAATAAGAGTTTAGTACTACAATTTTTTTTCTAATAATATATATTACAAATAAACCTTCAGGGGACACAGTAATTTTACATCTCCAAACAATTCTAGGACATATTTTTTAAGGTATTGCACAAGTTTGAGATTTACAGAGGAAGGCAATGCTGTGCTAACATTTTATTTCTCAAAGACTATAGTTATTGATTTGGTAATGAAATGAATTTGTATAATGAATATCTGCTGTGGTCAGTTTCATCAAACTATATCCAGTCTGTTAGTCATAGAGCCGGTCAAGTGCAGTTATGTGAGTCTCAAAATACTGTGGAATGTTTCAGGTGCTGGGAATTTTAATTCAAATAAAATGTGTCATTTTATTATTATTGAACTGCTAATCCAGTTTGTAAAAGTCTGTATTTTATTAACTCACAAAATATTTGATTATTGTCTTTTAAAGTGAAAGACTTTCTCAAAATGTGCAAAATCAATAAATGTGCCAAGTCAGTACCAGATGACAACCTGCAGATACTAGAAGAGATATGTGCTTCTTCCTGTGATGTTCAGATTGGAGCACAGGATTGAGTGATGTGCCCCTTTTTAATTTCCCTCCTTCCATCCGACAGTGTCTGATCTTCAGTGCTGATCCATTGCTTTTCTAATTAAATGGAGAGTTTATGGTGTTAGTAAATACCAAATAAGAAATATAATTATAACCATAACTTAGATTATGACTTATGAAGGTGATTTCATACTGCCCATTACAGATATACACAGAGGTTGTGGTACAAATAACCATCATCCATCACTCCGATGGACTAGATTATACATTTTCAGTCGCACTCTATTTCAATCCATCAGTAAAATAAAGCAAGTATTTTTAATGTGACTTTGAAAATCACAAGACCTTCTGTGGCAAGAGCTCTTTTAGTTTTACCAAGTCCTGTGTTGTGTGTGTGTTTTTTTTTTTTTTTGTTTTTTTTTTTGTATTCTTTTTATGCATTTTCTTTTATTATTTCCAATATTTCTGCTGAGAAATATGCTTGTTTTCCAACATCCACTGGGAGTATTGATAGGCTATATTAACCACAATTCATTTTGTGATTCCAGAAGTTTCTTCAGTAAAAATATTTCAGTTCAACATTTTAATTCAGATTAAATTTAAAGTATTTTAATATATTAAAAATCATCCTGCAGCCCCATTGAAAGTTTGCTTAAGCCCCTTAGTGGGCCCTGACCTCCTGTTTGAGAACCACTGATTTATTGAAAAATATTCCATGAATTATTCCACTGGAATCCAATAGGAATCTCTTGTTTTTCTTCCACCAAATCTTAACTCATGTGTCTCGTCTGATCTAATTTTGCAGGGGTTTTTTAAAACCCCCTTCTTTCACTTCTGATTCCTATCACCTTTAAAAAAAAAAAAAAAAAAATCTGTCAAAATGACAAAAAGCATGTTGAACAAAACCATGTATCTGTAAATGTTTCAACATTTCATTTTGGAAATCAGAGGAAAAAAAAAAAAATCAAAACTGGGTCCGGGGACCAACATGGGCCATAGGTCCATGGAAAATTTTAGAGAAAAATGAAATAAAATATTTTAATATTTAAACTATTATTATTATTGTATTTTAAAGAAAATTACATTTAAATCTAAAAAACTGAAATATTTTCTGAAGTATTTAAGATTTCAGAAAAATAAGGTTTAGAAATAACTTAAATATAGATAATGCTTTAGCATTTTTTAATCCATTATTTTGAACTCAATACAACCTCACTTCAAAAACTGCAAAAACTGGACATCAAGGCAATGTCAAGCAAACTAAAACAGGGTGCACTAAATATTTGTGTCAGATTATAGTATGCTTTCCTTTCTCCTAATGGATAAAATATGATATTTCTGAAGAAAATTGTTAGAAAAATATAATTATCATCAACTGAAGTGTACGAAAATTATTGAAATGACCCATAAATGGGTCTTTATACAAAATTAGAAAAAAATGTAAAAAAAAGAAAACATTATTACAGCCTCTGGATTTACTCTTCCTGCAAGACTATCCCCCGGTTTCAGAGACAAGGCTTAAGGTAGTCCCAGACTAAAATGCATGTTTGAGCTGTTTTAACTGAAAGCAACTTGCACTGACGTATCTTAAAATATGTTAGAGCGATTGTTTTGTCTCAAGATGCACACGAGTAATGTTTTTTTTTTAAGGCACATTTATAAAAGCCACTTAAATGCCCTAATTGAACTAAGGCCTAATCCTGACTTAATCTAAGCCCTGTGTCTGTGAAACCGGGCCACTATGTGTTAATTATTAATTTCATTAGTAACATACATACTCACAATGATTCTGGTGGTCTTTGACATTCCCTTTGCTAATGTCCCTGTGAAATGAGAGTTCTAAGTTACCTTTCAGTGGTAAAACGTCTCACACTAAAACACACAACCAAATGGAAAAACATGCAGAGGAATACAAAGAATGAAAGAGCAACACCAAAGTCATAAAAGAATAAAGTCTTACAGCAGCGGACTGGCTCAGTCTGTCAAAGCGAAACTTCAGACTGGATCTGGGTGAGTTCTTATTCCTAAAATCTTTGAATAGGGAGATATGTAGAAAATTATTCATTAAGCTGTAAATATTACATTCAAAGTTTGAATTTGAGAAAAGAGTCTTGGATACCTGTTGGACTGCGGCACATAATCACTGGCGTTCCTGAACCCTGGCCCTCTGTGCTCACAGAGCCAAATACAGGCGAAAGACTGGGAGATATCTGGAGGCTGCTCTGAACACGAGACAACAGACATAAAGTCGGCATGAAATGGAAGTTGCGATAATCTTTTTACCTTATTGTGACATATCTGAGTGAAACAGCTTCTCGAACAAGAAAAAAAAATGTAGGGCAGGACTTGATTTTGTCTATTGGGGATATCGTTGTGGTTTGCTATTGGGCACATAAATTTAAACAGAAATAATGTGCACAGATAAATCATTTATAACAAATACTGCAATATTCCATAAAAAATAAGAATTGTCAATTTCTATTTCATGGTGACTTCAGCATACTGAACATGTTAGTCTGCCTGAAGACACATTTACTTACAGGCTCTTTCTCCTCCAGAGTCTCTGGGTCTCCTGCAGCACTACTGAAGCTGCTGGTGCTTGAGGAGGAACGAGAAATATCTGGTTTTCCACTGACCTCCTTCAGCTTGAGAGGCGACCTGTAAAAACAGAGAGAGAAATTAAAGTATTATTAGCTATTAAGAGTATACATTTACTGAGTACCAGTGGCGAAATGTACCTCTCATTGTTTAGGATCTCTGGAGAGCTAGGATTGGACGACGTCTCTGATCTCACTTCCTGTGAGAGATGACCGCTATCTAGACTTCTCTGATCACACAGGACACTAAAATGACAGAACAAAAAACTTTCAAGGGGGGCTCAAGATGACTTAAAATTATTTAAAATAAGCAAAAACAAGCATTAAAATAAGTTAAAACAACAAGATATTTCTTAGTATTTTGTTATTTTTATAATGAATATACATCTTTATATATATATATATATATATACACAGTATATATATATAAAAACTATCATATTTGAGAATGATTACTGATTACAGATCTGTAAGTGTGTATTTTCTGCGTATTTGTCAGACCTGCGTGTGTGGCGCTCTGACTGTCCGTCCATACTGGTGTGCAGCCGTGGGAACAGCCCTGAGCGTCTCTTCACCGGGCTCTTCAGAGGAGACTTAGCGCTCGACGTCACTGGAGACTGAAAATATATAATTTATTATTTTTTTTTTTAATCAAATGCAGGGTTAATTAAACAAAACAAGATATATTAAAATAATTAAATTGAACTATAATGTAAAGTCACTTTATTACACTGTGGCTGTTACCACACTAATTCAGCCTATCCAGTTTATTTCATGTGAACAATAAGATGCTCACAGAGTTCTTGGCAGCCTCAGTGTTGCTGTGGGTCAGGCCTACCCCGCTCAGGCTGGTGGGAACACCCCCTCCCGCCGAAGAACAGCGGCCATGTTTCTGGGATCCCACCATTGTCTCCATAGAGTGACTGCGCACACGCATCGCCCGCTGAGACAGACAAAAAGACGTCAAAGGGACAGTCTACCCATGCGAATATGATGGTTGATCTTTTTAACTTTATACCTTAATAGACTCCAGTATTCCTCCATGTCCTCCGTTCTCCATCTTCTCTTCGTCTGCGCTGAGCGGATGACCCAGCATTGTCTGTGTGCGCTTGTGTAACTCATTATGAAGGTTATCTAGCAGTTCTGTTCGTGTTCTTTCCTGTGGCACAAACACAAACCATAACACGTGTTCTATTGAGATCGACTCTTTACATTTGGGGTCCCAGAGGCCCTTATTAGGAACACTACTGTTCAAAAGTTTGGGGTCAGTAAGATAGAAATTAATACTTTTAGTCCACATGGATGCATAAAATGAATCAAAAGTGACTGTAAAGACATTTATAAGGTTACAAAAGATTTCTATTTCAAATAACTGCTGTTGTTTTGAACTTTTTATTCATCAAAGAATCCATAAAAATACTAAGCAGCACAACTGTTTTCAACATTGATAATATTGAGAAATGTTTATTGAGCAGCAAATCAGTATATTAGAATGATTTCTGAAGGATCATGTGACACTGAAGACTGGAGTAATGATGCTGAAAAATCAGCTTTGCCAACACAAGAATAAATTACATTTAAAAATATATTAAAATAGAAAACTTTTTGATCAAATTAATGTAGCCTTGGTGAGCATAAAATACTCCTTTCAAAAACATTAACAGACCTTACCAACCCCAAAACTTTTGAACGGTAGTGTACATGTAAACAAAATTATTCATTTGTTTTCCCTTCTAATTCTTGTGAAAATGTGAAATGTGAAAATTCAATGTATTTATTCATGTTTTATATTTGAAGTCTCTATGACCCCAAATATAAGTAATGTAACACTTTTAAAGAAGGTCGTTTGAAAAGAGTTATCATGCTTGGTTTATAATCAGTTCTTATATGATTAGGAAAAGAAAAGAAGGATCAAGCTATTTAAGTATTTTTCTTCTCAAGCTATTAAAAAATGGCCTTGGGGTCTCTGAGACCCCCAATACAACATAATGATTAAATATTCAGAGATTGTGGCAAAGCAGAAACTTATCAGGCTTTTGCTGTTCATA
Organism: Mylopharyngodon piceus; assembly: GCA_039654765.1. Classification (NCBI taxonomy): domain Eukaryota; kingdom Metazoa; phylum Chordata; class Actinopteri; order Cypriniformes; family Xenocyprididae; genus Mylopharyngodon; species Mylopharyngodon piceus. Next base: position 21,588,689 of record CM077461.1, read on the forward strand.
TGTACATCAGGACTGTAATGCGGTAATAAAAGGTGCTCTATTGTTTCCTCACCTCAAGCTTGGCAAATCGGTTTGACCTGTAACAAGCCAACTCTGCATTGATCAGCTTGGTCAGCAGAAACTCTCTGAATTCTGGACCCTAAGAGAGAATAGAATGACACAGCAAATATAACAAAGATGCAATAACCATCTTAAAAGACAATGACGTGACAAAATCCTGCCTGCAATAACCAAATGTGACCTTCAGATAAACAATAACACAGCAAACTGTCTGCCCTGCAAAAGATCATTTTCTTAATCAGTATTTGCTTTGCTTTCCCATAAAAATATAACATCCTCAAAACAAGATCAATTTAGTTGATTTTCAGAGAATATACGTGGAACATTATTAAGCTTAAAAAAGATAAAGTCTTTTCTTCAAGTAAATATGTTTAGATATTTTAAATAGAAAACAAGACAAAAATACTGATTAAATACATGTAGGGCCCTATTTTTACGATCTAAGTGCATGGTCTGAAGCGCATGGCGCAGGTCCACTTTTGCTAGTTTAATGATGGAAAAAATGGTTGGCGTGCCCTTGTGCACCCACCTATAGGCACATTTTACTTACGCACCCTTTAAATAACAAAAAATAAATAAATAAATACTGCGCTATTGACTTTATACCAGGTTTCAGTTGGTCAATAGCACAGTCGTTTTCAGTTGCCTCAAAATAACAACACGCCAACAATGCACCTGAACACACCTCATTTTCAGACCAGCACGCCCATGGGCGAACAGATGGGCGCGAGTGCATTTGCTATTTAAACAACGTGAGTGCTGGACGTGAAAATGATAACTGCGTCGGGCTTAAACTAGCAAAAAACACTTGCATTGCGCCGGGTGTATAATAGGGCCTGTAGTGTGGCAGCTGTAGTGGTGCACTTATTTACCTTTTTGAAGATGGGCGGATTGGGAAGCGGAGGGCCGAACTGTGGCACATCTTCACGAGCTGTGACAGACACCTGCACCATATAAATACAAATCAACATTCAGTTAGAATTATCACAAACACTGTCCACAATCTGCAAACACACCAGAGACATTTTAAATAACCACATTATCTTTTGCTCGAACATTTTACAGAATAAACTGGTAACACTTAACAATAATGTTCCATTTGTTAATATTAGTTAACATGAACAATGAAAAATACTTCTAAAGCATTATTTATTCTTAGTTAATGTTAGTTAAGCTCAGCATTCACTAATACATTATTAAAATCAAAAGTTGTATCTGTTAAAATTATTTAATGGACCTGAGCTAACATAAACTAACAATGAACAGTTTTTTAACTAACATCAACAAAGATTAAAGGGTTAGTTCACCCAAAAATGAAAATTCTGTCATTATTTACTCATTTACTCATATTTTGATGAAATCTGAGAGATTTCTGTCCCTCCATTGACAGTCCACGCAACTACCACTCTGTCGCTTAAAATGTTCATAGATCGTAAAACTAATCCATATGAATTGAGCCGTTTAGTCCAAATTTTCTGAAGAGGCATGATGAACAGATTTAATTTAGTCTTTAATTCACATATAAACATTCATCAACTCACACATCAGTTGTGGTAAACGGAAACTCAAGCATGTTTGCTTGACGTGCGAGAACCAATGAGGTTCATTCTCGTGTGTTACGCAGCACATTTGAGCTTAAGCAAGAACCAATGAGGTTCATTCTCGTGTGTTATGCAGCACATTTGAGCTTAAGCAAGAACCAGTGAGGTTCATTCTAATGTTACGCAGCACATTTGAGCTTCTGCAAGAACCAATGAGGTTCATTCTCGTGTGTTACGCAGCACATTTGAGCTTCTGCAAGAACCAATGAGGTTCATTCTCGTGTGTTACGCAGCACATTTGAGCTTAAGCAAGAACCAGTGAGGTTCATTCTAATGTTACGCAGCACATTTGAGCTTCTGCAAGAACCAATGAGGTTCATTCTCGTGTGTTACGCAGCACGTTTGAGCTTCTGCAAGAACAAATGAGGTTCATTCTAATGTTACGCAGCACATTTGAGCTTCCGCATGAACCAATGAGGTTCATTCTTGTGTGTTACGCAGCACATTTGAGCTTCCGCAAGAACCAATGAGGTTTATTCTCATGTGTTACGCAGCACGTTTGAGCTTCCGCAAGAACCAATGAGGTTCATTCTCGTGTTACGCAGCACATTTGAGCTTCCACAAGAACCAATGAGGTTCATTCTCGTGTGTTACGCAGCACATTTGAGCTTCCACAAGAACCAATGAGGTTCATTCTCGTGTGTTACACAGCACATTTGAGCTTCCACAAGAACCAACAAGATTCATTCTCATGTGTTACGCAGCACATTTGAGCTTCCGCAAGAACCAATGAGGTTCATTCTTGTGTGTTAAGCAGCACGTTTGAGCTTTCGCAAGAACCAATGAGGTTCATTCTCATGTGTTACGCAGCATGTTTGAGCTTCTGCAAGAACAATGAGGTTCGTTCTCGTGTTGAGCTTTCGCAAGAACCAATGAGATTCATTCTCGTGTGTTACGCAGCACGTTTGAGCTTCTGCAAGAACAAATGAGGTTCATTCTAATGTTACGCAGCACATTTGAGCTTCTGCAAGAACCAATGAGGTTCATTCTCGTGTGTTACGCAGCACATTTGAGCTTCTGCAAGAACCAATGAGGTTCATTCTCGTGTGTTACGCAGCACATTTGAGCTTAAGCAAGAACCAGTGAGGTTCATTCTAATGTTACGCAGCACATTTGAGCTTCTGCAAGAACCAATGAGGTTCATTCTCGTGTGTTACGCAGCACGTTTGAGCTTCTGCAAGAACAAATGAGGTTCATTCTAATGTTACGCAGCACATTTGAGCTTCCGCATGAACCAATGAGGTTCATTCTTGTGTGTTACGCAGCACATTTGAGCTTCCGCAAGAACCAATGAGGTTTATTCTCATGTGTTACGCAGCACGTTTGAGCTTCAGCAAGAACCAATGAGGTTCATTCTCGTGTTACGCAGCACATTTGAGCTTCCACAAGAACCAATGAGGTTCATTCTCGTGTGTTACGCAGCACATTTGAGCTTCCACAAGAACCAATGAGGTTCATTCTCGTGTGTTACACAGCACATTTGAGCTTCCACAAGAACCAACAAGATTCATTCTCATGTGTTACGCAGCACATTTGAGCTTCCGCAAGAACCAATGAGGTTCATTCTTGTGTGTTAAGCAGCACGTTTGAGCTTTCGCAAGAACCAATGAGGTTCATTCTCATGTGTTACGCAGCATGTTTGAGCTTCTGCAAGAACAATGAGGTTCGTTCTCGTGTTGAGCTTTCGCAAGAACCAATGAGATTCATTCTCGTGTGTTACGCAGCACGTTTGAGCTTCTGCAAGAACAAATGAGGTTCATTCTAATGTTACGCAGCACATTTGAGCTTCTGCAAGAACCAATGAGGTTCATTCTCGTGTGTTACGCAGCACATTTGAGCTTCTGCAAGAACCAATGAGGTTCATTCTCGTGTGTTACGCAGCACATTTGAGCTTAAGCAAGAACCAGTGAGGTTCATTCTAATGTTACGCAGCACATTTGAGCTTCTGCAAGAACCAATGAGGTTCATTCTCGTGTGTTACGCAGCACGTTTGAGCTTCTGCAAGAACAAATGAGGTTCATTCTAATGTTACGCAGCACATTTGAGCTTCCGCATGAACCAATGAGGTTCATTCTTGTGTGTTACGCAGCACATTTGAGCTTCCGCAAGAACCAATGAGGTTTATTCTCATGTGTTACGCAGCACGTTTGAGCTTCCGCAAGAACCAATGAGGTTCATTCTCGTGTTACGCAGCACATTTGAGCTTCCACAAGAACCAATGAGGTTCATTCTCGTGTGTTACGCAGCACATTTGAGCTTCCACAAGAACCAATGAGGTTCATTCTCGTGTGTTACACAGCACATTTGAGCTTCCACAAGAACCAACAAGATTCATTCTCATGTGTTACGCAGCACATTTGAGCTTCCGCAAGAACCAATGAGGTTCATTCTTGTGTGTTAAGCAGCACGTTTGAGCTTTCGCAAGAACCAATGAGGTTCATTCTCATGTGTTACGCAGCATGTTTGAGCTTCTGCAAGAACAATGAGGTTCGTTCTCGTGTTGAGCTTTCGCAAGAACCAATGAGATTCATTCTCGTGTGTTACGCAGCACGTTTGAGCTTCTGCAAGAACAAATGAGGTTCATTCTAATGTTACGCAGCACATTTGAGCTTCTGCAAGAACCAATGAGGTTCATTCTCGTGTGTTACGCAGCACATTTGAGCTTAAGCAAGAACCAGTGAGGTTCATTCTAATGTTACGCAGCACATTTGAGCTTCTGCAAGAACCAATGAGGTTCATTCTCGTGTGTTACGCAGCACGTTTGAGCTTCTGCAAGAACAAATGAGGTTCATTCTAATGTTTCGCAGCACATTTGAGCTTCTGCAAGAACCAATGAGGTTCATTCTTGTGTGTTACGCAGCACATTTGAGCTTCCGCATGAACCAATGAGGTTCATTCTTGTGTGTTACGCAGCACATTTGAGCTTCCGCAAGAACCAATGAGGTTTATTCTCATGTGTTACGCAGCACGTTTGAGCTTCCGCAAGAACCAATGAGGTTCATTCTCGTGTTACGCAGCACATTTGAGCTTCCACAAGAACCAATGAGGTTCATTCTCGTGTGTTACGCAGCACATTTGAGCTTCCACAAGAACCAATGAGGTTCATTCTCGTGTGTTACACAGCACATTTGAGCTTCCACAAGAACCAACAAGATTCATTCTCATGTGTTACACAGCACATTTGAGCTTCCGCAAGAACCAATGAGGTTCATTCTTGTGTGTTAAGCAGCACGTTTGAGCTTTCGCAAGAACCAATGAGGTTCATTCTCATGTGTTACGCAGCATGTTTGAGCTTCTGCAAGAACAATGAGGTTCGTTCTCGTGTTGAGCTTTCGCAAGAACCAATGAGATTCATTCTCGTGTGTTACGCAGCATGTTTGAGCTTCTGCAAGAACAATGAAGTTCGTTCTCATGTTTCCCAGCACGTTTGGGCTTACGCAAGAACCAGTGAGGTTCATTCTTGTGTTACGCAGCACATTTGAGCTTACGCAAGAACCAGTGAGGTTTGTTCTCATGTGTCAAGCAAGAATGGTTGACCTTCTATTTATTTTTGCTGGTCAGTGTTAACATGTGAATAAAAGCCTAAAATCAATCTGTTTATCATATAAAGCCAGTTTCTATAGAAAATTTGGACTAAATCTTAAGATCTCTTTATGAACTTTTTGAAGCGTCAAAGTGGTAGTTGCATAGACTGTCAGTGGAGGGACAGAAATCTCTTGGATTTCATTTAAAATATCTTCATTTGTGCATCAAAGATGAACAAAAGTTTTACATGTTTGGAATGACATGATGGTGAGTAATTGATGATTTTTTTTTTTTTCATTTTTGGATGAACTAAACATTTAATAAATACTGTAACAAATTAATTGCTCATTGTTAGTTAATTATAGTTAATGCATTATGGGACCTTATTGTAAAGTGTTACCAAGAAATTCTGATGACAAACCTTGTATGTGGTGTCATCTGTTCCAGGGTTTTCCACTTGAACCAGAATGTAGGCATGGAGGAAATTGGAAGCGATCATGTCAGGCACAAACGGCGTGGCCTCCTCTTGAAAAACTGCAGCCACAATGTCATTCCCAATATGCCGCTTTCTTTGGACCTATGTGTAGGAAAAAGAAACGTATAATGATCTCTAGGACAGCATACCAATTGTCCCCAGATTTCAATCATAATCATAATCATAATAAGCACCTGCTGCATGTCTCCCTCTGTGTAGGGTAGTTTGGTGGAGATGTGAAACATGAGTTCCTGCCCTCTGAACACAGTGTAGACCGACTGAGACCCCGTCTGACCATGAGACACATCCAAACCTCCTCGAAACCTGAATATATGTCATAGAGTGAAAACTGAGGTAGACTATTAAAGCACAAGTATTTGTGATGCAGAGAAATCACATGCTGTCCTCTGCAAGCCATTTATATATTCACACATCCTAACTATTTCAGCTTTTCTTTAATGTTTTTTTTTTTACCCTTTAAAGTCCTGCAGCTCTACACAGTCTCCCAGCACTCGGAGGAACTCTGTGAAGGCTGGAGTCTCCTCATTGTTCCCAAACAACTCCTCCTCTGAGGTCTGCGGGCAGCAGAGAGTATCAGAAGACATCAGTGAATGGCAAACGATGAAGAAAACAGCAGGAAGCGAAGGCAGAGTGGAAAGATAACGGGACATAATAGATAAAATACTTCACATACGGCAACAACATATTGATTTATTGCTTTGGTGATTCAGATTGAAGCAGCTTGATAAGAAAGCTGTTAAAGTGTCCTTGAGAACCTCAGCCTGATTGGGAACCAGACTGTTTTTTTGTTATTTATAATGAACTGCAAACAAATAACATTCATTTTCTCACCTGCCCAAATTTTTGGTAGACGACGCCAAACTTAAAGGTGTTGCTTAACTCATGTTCATCATAATTCACTATTAATTGAGAGCCCTGCAAAAAACAAGAATAAACAAAGATAGATGTCAAACAATTAATATGCTCTTCATCAATACAGCTTTGACAGGCTCCTGTATTCACCAAGACTCCCATGCAAAACATGTTTTTTATCTCTTAAACCATCTCACCATCTTTGCTTTATTAAACAATCTGCCAAAACAGTTACAGTCTATTGCAAAACATTCTGGTAATTTTAAAATTTGTAATAGGTTTTTATTTGACAAATTAAATGCTTGGCCAAAAGAAACATTGTGTTTATGAAATATGCAATATTTAATTTCCCTCACAGACTCATTCATAAAAACAAATAAGGATAAACATCATGTAATTATAAAAAGTAAAAAAAAAAAAAAAATTTACACTGAAGTAAAAACAATAATATTGTGAAATATTATTAAATAAATTAAAATAACTCTTTTCTATTGTAATATTTTATTATTTCTATTGTAATATTTTATGATTATTCATTCCTGTGATGGCAAAGCTGAATTTTTGGTAGCCATTATTCCAAGTCTTCAGTGTCACATGATCCTACAGAAATCATTCTAATATGCTGATTTGCTGCTCAAGAAACATTTCTTATCAATGTTTAAAACATAGTAGAGCTGCTTAATGTTTTTGTGGAAACCGTGATATTTTTCAGGATTCTTTGGTGAATAGAAAGTTCAAAACACCAGCAAAATCGGACGAATCGCCTAGGACGAGTTCAAAAAAGTAGCTTTTTTTGAAAAATTCAAAATGTTGAAAAAATTTTCATGACGGAAAATGACATCTTGGGGTGCATTCCAATCGTCTTGAGCCAAGGAATCACAGATTCAAAAATTTTTTTGTTTCTAGTCCTTACAGTTCAAAAGTTATTAGCATGAACGTAAGTCCAAATTTGGACTGTTGGTGGCACTAGAGGGATTAAGTTAGAGACTTCGAATTTGTTGTGGTTAATATACAACTGTGCTCTATCTCTGTGCCAAATTTCAAAATTTTCCCGCAAGCGGTTCTATGGGCTGCGCAGAAGAAGAAGAAGAAGAAGAAGAAGAAGAAGAAGAAGAAGAAGAAGAAGGAAGAATAATAACAACACTAATTATATTACAATATTAATAATAAAAACATAATATTAATCTTGCACTTACCTTTGGGTATAGCACAGGACTAAATCTCAGACCTACAATGTCTTCACATAGTAGCTATAGTGGGGAAAACAAAGACAAAACAGCCACTTAGTCAACAATAAGACTGTTATGGTTCACAAATTTAATTCTTCAAAGAGGTCATATCATACATTTTATAAATATTGTAATAATATTTTACTTATAATGTTACTATTTTTTGTGACAAACACACTCCAAAAAATCATATAATGTAGTTTTTGGAAATATTTTCCACCCTCTGTCTGAATCTTACAAATAAATGGTCTGTTTTTTGTGTTGTTGTTAATGTGTCTGTAAGAAATGCCACATTTGCATGCAAAATGAGGAACTCCACTCGGACACGGGTTGTGGGTTTACTGTCATATCCAATATATTTTTTTAATATAATATACTTTGACCTCCTCCATCCTTCAATAACAGCCTCGTTGCAAAGCTGCATTTCATAGAGACAGATTCACAAAACAATGGACCCTTTTCAGAAACAGAAGTTGTCATAAAGGGAGATGACAGCAAACAATTTTTGTATTTGCATGTACTCTAAAAGCAAAAGAAAAAATCTGTGATAGAGTTCAACGACTTTCCAAAAGAGGGAAAAAATATAGAGAGATTGATTACAGCAGTCAGAAGAGAGAAAGATGTCAAATTTGTTGTTACTCCCTCAGCTGTTGTGCTTGCAGCAACATTAATTCATTTTTTTGACATTTACTGCCAAGGTAATATAACACAAAGTACAGCGTTATAAATGTGTATTTTTTAAAATGAAAATATTAAAAACTTGATTAGATTTGCAATGTTGATAACTGTGGAAATGCGCCATCACAGTCTGTGAAAAGGGTCCATGGGGTGAGCAAAATTAATAAGTATATTTAACTTGGATTTTTAGATAGATTTACTGGAAAACAAGACAGAAATAATGATTAAGAAAATGATTTTTTTCAGTGCACATACACATCAAACGAACTCTTTACAGACATTCTGGTAAATAACAGTGCTTACAATTTAGCAATGAAGTTAATCAATAAGACTTTAGGGACTGTCAGGGCGATTTTAAGTGGATAAAACCTGTGAGCCATCACTGCAGGGCACAATCATTACCTTTGCTAACTGAGGAACACTGGGGAGCTCAGTCAAGCCCGCCAAAGAGATCCTGTCATAGACTGTCTTTGATGGTGCCCTAAGCGAGGCAGAATTTGATAGAAAAATGCAATCAAACGTTTCAAAATGTGCCAATCATGTAATTACACATAGTGGGTTTGAAAGGGCTGTTATTACCTGAGAATGATGTGCAGGTACTCTTGCTCCTTCACCTCCTCGTGTCTGAGGGACAGTACGAGGTTGCCATGGTTACTGGCCGTGCAGTAGAAGTTCAGATGTTCCTGAGACCCGCAGATAAGAGAAAGCGGTTTAATTGTGAACAAATCCATTACCAACATAAAGAACACTGCGTTAAATTACACCGACTGCTGATTATCACAGCTCTGACATTGAATGATCCATTTAAAGTGATCTTACACAAATATTTGCCAAAAGCCTTTGCCTGACGGTCCATTTAAGTATAACACCACTATATTAATGCGAGTTCTCACCCTGCCAATAAAGTGCTTGCGGTACGCACGAATGGCGAAGTTACTCTCCAGTGTGTAGCCAAATTCTCCTAAATTCCTTCCTTCTCCGTCTTCATCATCATAAAAGCCATTCATCCAGTTCGGAATGGCGGCAGGGGCATCAGGATCTTCAATCCAGTAACCGCCGAACTGAGGCAGGATGACCTGAGGGTATGGCTCACCCTTCTGTAACACCTTTGAAAGAGAAATCACACGATTAGAAAGACACTGACGTCTGAAACATACTCCATAGACCTCACATAAAGTGCTTTAAGAAACATTTATTAGTAACAGATGACTTAAATTGCTGTACCTCCTCTATCCGTGGGTATGGAATGTAATCATCCTGGAGGGGTAAAAAATATATATATGTAAATATAAGATAATGCTGTATCACATAATCTTCACAGTGCTTTGGAAAGACTCTTGCCATGACAGGAAGTGTGTTATGAGGCATATGTTTTGCTCATGCAACCCCATTATATGAGAAATTACATGCAGTCCACACAATGCTTCACAGTCATGCTTACAACAAACATTTTATGTGGCTGTCTGGACAATCTGAATGAACACATGCATCTGAGGGTAGGATTATTTCTTCAGTGGTTGCCTTTGTTGTTATTTTGCCTGGAAGCCATTTAAAAAACGCTAAATCCAGCATTTCATTTTAAACTATATGTATAAAATGGGGTCCAAATGTCTGAGTCCACAAGTAAAAAATGCTTCTATTTATATATTATAAATTATAAGCATAATAATTGTTTAAAAATTTGATTAGTGACTTAGAAATAACACAGAATCTGCAACATTTCTTCTTCATTCTATCTCATTCTATTTCTATGCTTTATTTATTTATTTCAAAATCCTAAAAAATGTATGTCCTTTTCAAGACTTTTGGAGCCCACTGTACATATATAATGTTGCATACATGGATGAAGAAAGGCAATCTCATGCATTGAAAAAACAACAGTTCCGAAACACAGACAAGCACTGAGCTGAGGTGTAATCTTGTAGATTTTTCACACCCTCTGACCTTTACTCTTTGTGGCCTCATTTCCTCCACCTCAGAAACCTGCTAAGAGGTCAGGGTCAAAAGGTTGCAGTGTTAGCAACTGACAGTGGAGGAGTTGTGAGCATGAGAGGCACAGAACGCATCAAAGTCTCATTTGAGGAAAGTCTGTTCACTCAGCGGCTATTTCGGACATCCAAGGCCAAGCCCTATCTACTTTAATGGGGAAATCCGGAAATTATACTATCAAAAGGATTTCACTTACTTCCATCTTGTCCAGCACGTCAAAAAACTGAGTAGACTGTTGAAAAAGAAACAGAGGTCAATCTTTAGGCTAACATATAACGTGGCAAGTATTTCACTCTATATTACAGGTCAACAACAAGTCCAGCATGCATTACAATCTACTGCAGTAGGTGTGATGCTGTGGTTGTGAAGTCTCGTAATCCCTCATGTATTAATATAGAAAGCTCCGCTCACTGTCAGTTCAGAGTACTAAATATCAAAATCTGCTATTTTAGTTGCTGAGTTTACAATGTGTCAGAAGACCTCACAATAGAAACACAATTTAATATGACAATCTATCTTTGTTATATTCATACACCTGCTTTTGTAGTTGCCGATTTCACACGATGTCAAAGGATCTTGTCTGACCAACCCAAGATAATCTGACAAACTGTTATAAACATGCACATATAAAAAAAATCTAATTTAATCTAACATTTAATCTAATAAATTCAAAAAGGACATTTCGAGGTTCCTCAGGGTTCTGTATTGGTACCCTTAATGTTATATATATACAGTAGGTAATAGTCTAGTTGTTTTTGTGAGGCAAGTTGGAACATATATCCCTGGTTTCACAGACAAGGCTTAAGCTAGTCCAAACTAAAATGCATGTTTGAGCTGTTTTAACTGAAAGTAACTTGCACTGACATATCTTAAAATACTGTATGTCAGAGCCATTGTTTTGTCTCAAGATGCACACCAGTAATGTTTTTTCTAGGATACGTTTATAAAAGCTACTTAAATGCCCTAATTGAACTAAGGACTAATCATGGCTTTGTCTAAGCCCTGTCTGTGAAACCAGGATGTAATTTATGTTCACATCAGAACACAACAAATATTATTCTCACTATACATGTGATTAGTGTACAATTAGTGCCTTTTTCAAAAACTTCTCTATTCTCATAAAATGTGATGGGCATTTTGAGAGTTTACTTTTTCTTTCTTCCACCTTTGAGGAACATATAGACTACCTAGGGGATGACGTCTGAAGTCATGGTCTACTGAGTAAGCAGGGCGCATCACCAGCTACAGGTTTATGCTGGAGTCTTGTCTCCAGGAGAGAGGGAGAATAGACGGTTTTATCTGCGTGAACCAAATGAGTCAATAATTGCTGCTTTATAATAAACAATTTATGAAATGTTATCTGGAGGCTAGACTCCATGCCTTTTTGCAGCTGTAAGGTCTCTGAACAAATCCCCTTTTAGTGCTGATTCATAACAGGCCCTGAGAGCAGACGTGCTGCTTACCTTCATGGTGGGAGGGGCGGTTCTGGGGGGCGAGGGAGGGCAGTCTGCCAGGGGCACATTGGAGATAGTCAGCATCTCCTGCTTCCTGCAACACAGTGACATCATCACCGTCATTCCACATTTTTAAAATAACATTAAAACATCAAATATACAGTCACTAATGTACGGAAATGCACATAAAATATCTAAATCTACTAATCTTAAAGGTGCACTCATTCTTTTTTCCTCATTAAGATATTTAAATATGAAGAAAAATATTTTTTGTTATTATTATTTATTTTTATTTTTATAGAGGAATAATTTAACCGCGATTGACTTTACATGATGCTGAATACATACATAAATGCCAGTATAATAGCCATATTGGCTAACAAAACAAATAATACTGAGTGCACTGAATTTTGAATTGAATTTTGTAGGGTGGTCTGCAGTGTCATCTTCACACAGAAAAGATCCTCACTGAAAGCCTTTCTATTGCCTCAGTCTTCGGAAATGCAGTTCTCCTATTTGACCCTCACATGATTTCAAGATCATCAATAAAAAATGGGCCAAAGATGGGCAATCTGTTCTTTAAATGAGCTCTCTTGATAGGGGGTTGACAGGTGGAGGATCTAGAGGCTCCTGTTCAAGATTAATATTCCTTTGCTTTCCACCTTCCTCTTCATAACTGAGGTACGAATAGAGAAGCAGAAAGAAAGGGGGAGCAAGGGGAGGTTGGAGAGAGAAATGAACAAGGCTCTAAAAATACCCACCCAATCCTTCATAAGCTCTCTGTAAATAGATCCCATAAATCCATCAATATATTCGTATTAGGCAGTAAGTGACATATCGTTTATTATATGCTTGACAAGGTATTTCTCTCACATAGCCTACTCAACACTCACAAAACTAGCCAAATGAATCCAGTATGGATGTGCATATAAACTAAAAACTTCTGATAGTTTAGCTCATATTTGGACCAAAAATCACAAGGAAATATACTGAATAATTGGCACCAAATGAAATAAACAACACCTTATCTTCACACCTCTGGAAGGATGTGAACAGCTTATTGTCACATTGTCTGTCATTTTAGTCAACATGAAAACGGCTTTCCTGGACAACTCAGAAGTTCGTTCAATCAATCAATCAATCAATCAATCAATCAATCAATCAATCAATCTATCTATCTATCTATCTATCTATCTATCTATCTATCTATCTGTCTGTCTGTCTGTCTGTCTGTCTATCTATCTATCTATCTATCTATCGAGTCTCTCCATCAAAGAAGGGCACATTTCCTCTCAAAAATATTCATTAATCATTTTCTGGGAAATTAACTTTGATCCTGAAATCAAGATGTTACAAATTATGTTGAAATATATTTTACAAATCAATATTTTAAAATGTCAAAATGACTGAATCATGTACAGTACTGACACAAAATATGACTTCTGTACAACACTGAACAATTTGCATACGTTAATCATCAAGGATTATTTCTATTAATTATATTATTTATAAAATCATGAAGTTATTCAAAACATAAAGTGTGCAGGACATGTAGGCCTAGAATTAATTGAGCTCAAGTTAAACATTCTCCTGGAGTTTCAATTTCCAGCCAAACTTTGTGTTACAGAATCCAAAAACTGATCTGTGAACCATAGTGTTGATTCGACTACAAACTTAAATAATGAACGTTCTGACCTCTCTCTCTCTCTCTCACACATACACACACACACACACACACACACACACACACACACACACAGGTCCCTCTTCACTACATAGGCTACAGACATATACAACCTAAAATGACGTTCACCCACCACTGGTTGTCCATCTCCGTCAGTCTCTGTCTCTCACACCGTTTGCGAGAGCGGTGGAGGAGTCCGATAAGAGCAGCGGCAGCACGGACACCTGCTCTCCGACAGCGCACTCTGGACCTGAACTCAGACATGGCTAAACCTCAGGTTCAGTCCTAGTCCTCAGTCTCCTGTCACATCACACTGACACCAGCTACAGCTGAATCTGCATCGTCACAATCTCCAAAGATGAGGTGCCGTCCTCGCCAGCACAGACTGTATGTGTGCATCCTTCACCGTAAATAACTCTCATTCTCCCCTCTCTCTCTCTCTCTCTCTCTCTCTCTCTCACCCGCCCTCTCAAATGGCATTTCACTTTGACACCTTATTCTCAATTAAAGACCTTTGATTGCTTAACCTCTGCTATTGTTTTTTTTCTTAAGACATTTCCACTATTTACCTCTCTTTTTTTCACCACATATATGTTTACTTGTATATGCTGTGTTCTGTTTTTTTCTTGCATCTTTTTTTTCCTGTTTGTCACCTTTTGTTTTATATATCTTGAAAGCTCACAGTATGGAATTATTGCTATTCCAGCTCTTTTCCTCCATTCGATACAGCGATTACATGGTGTGTGTGTGTGTGTGTGTGGATTTTGTTACTGCCCTGTAGGCACATTTTTATCTGTGACAAGACTTTCAATCTCTTTAATGTTGAGTTAACCTTTTTCAATATCTCAGAAGACACCAAATCCTGAACAAAATACCAAAGATTAACTGATATTCCTTAAAATTACATTCATATCGTTCCAGATAAGAATTCTAACTTAAGGAATCTTTATTATAATTTGTATAATTGATGTATGTTACTATTATATTTTGAAGCTGTGTTGTTTTAGACTGAGAAGGATTTTCGAGGGCTATGTTTATACTCACTGCAATTACGAGCCCATTTTCATCATTTCATTTCACCTGCTGTGCAAATCCACTCCTACTTGTTATGATTTTGAGCAACAAGAGAGCATGTGCGTGTGAGCAAAACGTTTCCGCACCATAAAGAGCATTAAATGCTTCAGGGGATTTGCTATAGTTGAAGGAAATCGCTCTATGATGAGGCATTCAGACTCATCAAGAACTGTATCACAGACTAATGGCTGCCAGACAGATATTTCAATACAACAAGTGTAACAATATGTAGTGTGCAATATGATGAGCAAATAGGCTCATTCCAAAAACAGTCATGAAATACAAATGACTCTTGATGCGCACTGGATGATTTGAGCATATCGGCTCTTGAGATGTGGTGAAATGATACTGAATCATATGAGGGATACTGAGGGTGTTATTAGGTAAAAACAGGAGATTTCAGTTGTTTCATGTAAGCAGCCAGACAGAGCTAAAGTGTTATAGAGCAGTTTTCACAGGAGTAACACACTGTGTTGAGGTGGGTGACAGACGCTGAGGTGGGAATGGGTGAGAAGAGGGATGTTGGGCGGGAGTGGAGATGATATTTTCACGTGAGCAAATTATAAAATGCAGCAATTTTAAGGTTTAGATGTCATCAGGATGTATTTCTGAAAGTGGTTTTGCATGTCCTTACAGTTTATTTATTTATTTATTTATTACAATTGCTAGGACATTTCTCAGGATTTCTCAATGCTTTGGTCACTTTTCAAAACTCTTCACACGGTTCTCATAACCACCTTTCAGCTTGGCACAGCAGTTATTTTCACATTTAAAATGCACTAAAAAAGGTCATTCCTCACAAGATTTTCAACCAACAAACTCACTTTGTCACTCATAGATCAATGACCAAAAAAACACTAACAGGCAGCGTTATACAATGTTTGCTTTTTGTAAAATTTCCTTACAAAACAAGAATGACACTCTCTGCTGCTTATAATTCACTGTAGTTTGTTATACAGTCCATGTTTACATTACAGTACAAAATTATTTCCTAAATTTTCCCCTTTTGTATAGATGATAATGATGGTAACTGAGTTACATTTTTTCTTTTTAAATTTCAAGGAATGTTTATTTATCATGCACTTACAGGGTTGTGAGCAAAATGATGGACACAGCTAAATATGCTTTAAAATAATGCTTTTGGGCATCGAATAACAAAATATTTTTAATAAAATTTATTGAATATCAAAATTTTCATGTTTTCTTATTGTCATGCTAAGTTTATTTTATGTCAGATATTTCACACAGCCAAAAAAGAAAGGAAAAAAAAGGATTTGTCTCAAATGTTTTAAAAAACTAATTTAACACCAAGGTATACCACATTTGTGCAAAGTGCCAGATGCAGATTAGAAATTATGCACATTCACAACTGCATCAGATAAACATTAACCTACACATTTCAAAGGTTTACAAAATGTTAAAGACCTCCTGTGGTGAAAATCAAGTTTTTAATGTTGTTTATATATCTATGTGGTGTTTTTAATATGCTTTAAGAGAAACCATTTGCAAATTCATAAGTCAACACAATTGCTGAGTATTTTCTATTTAAAACCGCAGTGAAAAAAAAGACTGTCTCAAACCCATGGTTTGAAATCGCTGGTGAAAAACGTTTAAATCGCCGGAAAACGTTTTATGTGTTTTGGCCGTTCATTTACACGACAACGGCGTTTTGGAGGCCTGAAAAGGCAAACTCTTTGAAAACAATACCATTATCGTCTCCATGTGCATGTGTATTTTGTGTTCAGTCTATAGGCCAGTGGTCTCAAACTCAATTCCTGGAGGGCCACAGCTCTGCAGTTTAGCTCCAACCAGCTCCAACTCACACCTGCTTGGAAGTTTCTAGTAATCCTGAAGACCTTCATTAGCTGGATCAGGTGTGTTTGATTAGGGTTGGAGCGAAACTGTGCAGAGCTGTGGCCCTCCAGGAATTGAGTTTGACACCACTGCTATAGGCGCTTAGCTTTTCTTTAAAAAGTGACATCGCCAACTACTGGCCTGGCATGAATAATACAGCGTTTTTTAAAGCCCCCCGGTAGTCAATCATTTTATCCCTTAAAACTCATCTTTGATCACCAAAATTACATATTTAAATGTTTTTTTCCTGTGAAAAACATTTCTTCATGCCTTAAAATAGCTTGAATGTAACTCTACACCATTGCTTCATTTAGTATACGCGGATCTATGAATATGCTTATTAGCCCCGCCTCCACTCATTAGCACAAGCTCAGAGATCCACTCGGTCAAATTACTGAGGTAAACGCTGCACAATGGTATCGTTTTTTACATCATCTGACACATAAATTAATTAATATGATTAGCCTTTTGCTTGACTGTTATCAAACAGCTGATAATGTGTTGCTAATGTTACAAAAACCATGTTCCTGTTCGCCATGTCAGAGTCAGACAGCTGCCTTCTGAAAATAATTATCCTTAGAAACACCTTGAACAACTCAGACGTCAGTGGATAAAGTTCATCATAACATCGTAATATACATCAAATACCCGCTATATTGCCGCAATATTGCTACCCGATCTTTCATATCAACAGAAAAATATACTGGGAATCGGGATAACCTGGCTTCTCAAGACTCCCTTGCTTCAGAGCGGTAATTGTTAATGATGTGCTAAAGCCCATCGGCACATTAAGCATATTAAAAACACCACATAGACATATAAACAACATTAAAAACTTGATTTTCACCACAGGGGGACTTTAATCGTTTTGGCAGATCAGTGTGAACGGGGATCATTTTGACCATGCTGTCGTCTGTACGTGAAAAACGCAAAGGAAAAACGTTTCTGTTTTTAGTACATCGTTGTCGTATAAACATAACCTAAGTTTTCATTCATTCCTGGTGTTTATTAAAAGATATTTCTTCGTTCATTCTGCATCACACATCTCTCTTATTGGATTATCTACACAAACCCCTGACACAGTACAAGAGCACTTTATCCTAAAACGTGACAACAGCAGCTGAGATTTCAGTGGGTAAATATCTGAAGTCTACAGGTTTCTGTCTGCCCTTCTCTTCTCAGCAGGGATGCCACACAGTCTGGCATTGGCTTCTCAGTGTAGTTCATGCACGACCCCCTCCTTTTCATTGCTTCTTTTCATTAAAACCCTAGAACATACTGCTCTAGCACAAGCAGAAAGGCTAAAGGTATAAGGCTGATCTAGAAGTCTCTCTCTGTGTTGCTTTTGAAGTGTTTTCTGAGCACGTGCCCTCTATTATGACACTGTGGACCAAAACGCATTCAATTTATCCGTTTGGTAGCAACAGGCAGCTTGTGTTCCCAGAGGCCAGATGAAGTTTGATATTTCATATATCACATCACATGATGCTTAATACAGCTCTTTGTCCCTTCATGACCATTATAAATGGACAAAGAAACTATTTTGATAATATTGGGGTCCATACCAAATGTTTCCCAGAAGACAAATTAAGTTCAATTTACCTTGATCTTCAAATTCAAAAAGTTTTCACCCCCCGGCTCTTAATGCATCATGTTTCCTTCTGGAGCATCAGTGAATGTTTGAACCTTTTTTAATAGTTGTGTTTGAGTCCCTCAGTTGTCCTCAGTGTGAAAAGATGGATCTCAAAATCATACAGTCACTGATCGAAAGGGTTCAAATATGCAAAAAATCCTTGAAAACTGAAGAATCTGCAGGACCTGGAGGATTTTTCTGAAGAACAGAGCTCAGTTTAACTGCTCAGAACAAACAAGGGACTCGTGAACAACCATCACAAAACAAAAAAACAGTCGTAGATCATCCAGGTAACCACACACAGTATTAAGAACCAGTGGTTCCCAAACTTTTGAACGGGGTTATTTTAATAAATTCAGCTATTTTTTTTTTTTTTTGTCTTGTAGACTATATGTAAACATCTTTTATGTAAAATATCTTACTCAGGACGTTATATTAATAAATATCCTGATGCATCCAAGCTTTATAATGGCAGTGAATGGGACCAACGAGTATGAAGCTCAAGAAAGCTCTGCATCCATCCATCATAAACGTACTCCACATCGCTCTGAGGGGTTAATAAAGGCCTTCTGAAGCGAAGCGATGCGTTTGTGTAAGAAAAAAATCCATATTTATTTATACAAAAATCTAGCTTCCACCAGACCGCCTTTCATATTCAATTTACGGAAAAAGCATAAGCGTTACAGAAGGTGTAGGCGTTTTAAACTGCCAGAAGCGTTACAATTTTTTCATAGGCTGAATACGGAAGGCAGTCTGCTTAATATTTTATGGAAGCTAGATATTTTACTTTATAACTTACTTTATAACTTGTTAAATATGATTTTTTTTTTTTTTACACAAACGCATCGTTTCACTTCAGAAGGACTTTATTAACCCCCCGGAGCCGTGTGGAGTATGTTTTGCTTTGGATGGATGCACTTCTTGAGCTTCATACTCGTTGGTCCTGTTCACTGCCATTATAAAGCGTGGATGCGTCAGGATATTTATTAATAAAATATATTTATTAAAAAAACTCAGATTGTGTTCATCAGAAAGAAGAAAGTCATATACACCTAGGATGGTTTGAGGGTGAGTAAAGCTTGGGGTAATTTTCATTTTAAAGTGAACTAATCCTTTAAAACCAAATATTATTAGTATGACTAGTGGGTTGTTGTACGACAACGAACCACTGTACTTAAAGTCCCCATGAAATCAAAATTGAAGTTTTTTTTGGCTTTTAAGTATGAAAATGTTAGACTTATTGTTATCTATAAGCAAGTGTGCTCCAAAACAATCACAAAATTCGCATTTAGAAAATATAAGCATTCAAAACTTACAGTCTCTCACTTCTGACAATATGGATCAATGATTTTGATGACATCACGCAGTACTTTAACTTCTCATCAGATTTTCTGTCCAGTCAAATGCTCTCAAGAATCTACAGCGTCCCGCCCCCAAATAGACTCTGAAACTGTGGCTATCGGTCACTTGTTCACACATTTACAACCCGAATTCTGGAAATGTTGGGATGTTTTTTAAATTTGAATAAAATGATAACTAAAAGACTTTCAAATCACATGAGCCAATATTTTATTCACAATAGAACATAGATAACATAACAAATGTTTAAACTGAGGAATTTTACACTTTTATCCACTAAATGAGCTAATTTCAAATTTGATGCCTGTTACAGAGATACGACAGCACAGAGCGGATTATATGCGCGAGTCGACGCAGACCACAAAACGTATCGGACTTATTTGAATTCTGCACAGAATGCTATATTTAAAGCGATATGGAGAAGATTAGGAGAAAAAACTGTTAGAGATAAGAAGGAAACTGCGGCTTTTCCAAGTTTAACAGCTCTGGCCAAGCTGTGATATAAACGAAATGCTATTGGCTATTTTAAACAAAGAGAGAAGCTGTTCGATATGTCCCGCCCTGTTTCAGTGGAAATTACGTCAACACAATGAATAATGCTATGCATTTCAAGGTACTTCAGTGGGTCTTTAATACTGTTGGCTTTTTGAAATGCACAACCCCTTTGGTACGTGCTGTTTTACCACACCTCCATCTGTTCACTCACTCTCCTCCTGACCTTTTCTCTGGTCTTTACCTCTTGTCTTTTTATCTGCTCTTTCCGTATCTGTTGCACCGTGTCTGTCCCCCACTGCTCTGATGTACACTGTCCTGCTTTGATCTGTAGCCGGGAGGCAAGAAACATTTCAAAATAAGATGCATCTGTTGACTTCTGTCAAAAATGAGTTTGCATCTTTTCTAAGGGTAAGAAAGCGAACTTGACGTGGTTGCAGTCATCTCAACTGTGAGAAGTAGAAAATATAAATGGACAAAGATTGAGAGAGACGGATGAGAGCAACAAAAAGACATAAAAACAGAGGAAAGCAAATCAAGAGGTAAAATTAGAAAGAAAAATGGTATGCGGCACTATATCCACCGACACAGTACTGCAGCAAACACAATAGCTTCTAATTGAAATGCTGTTCATTTACATCAGCTGTCTGTACCAGAGAGGTTGGGACGCTACACTGCACATCCTTCTGTCAGGAAGTGCACAATGCGTGTCCTGATTAACACGCCACTCCACTTAATGATACTATGATGACACACAAAGAGTTTGAATCTAATCATACACAGCTGTTGAAATGCCTTCAGAAGCTCAGGCCAATGCAAGACACTGTCTGCACACGTACAAATACTAAAGACCTGTTTGTGAATATACTTACATTATAAGTCAAGGAAACCTTTTAGATGTAGCAAATTTAGAGTATTTGTATTTTTACAGGTCTTATCCTAATGAAATATTTAAATTTGTTCTGATAAAATTGAATTGAACTCAGGATACAGTACACACTTCCTGATTTTGCCGAGTTAGACGCGTTTCTGGGTCAACATATTTTGTTGATCCTGGAACAACATTCCTGTCTGAAAATTTAATCCTAACCTTATCCCTACCCCTAAACCTAACCTTACCCATAACGTATCCCTAAAATTAGCGTGAAATAATAGATTAGTAACACTGATGTAGAAGCACCTAACCCTGGTTGTGAACCTAAACTTGACATAAACTGTAAACTTGTCCCTCAAATCTAATTGGTTGATTGGAATGTTGTTCCAGGATCAACAAAGATGTGGTACATGTTGTTCTTGGTGAAATCAGGTTCTGCATACAGTACAGTATAATGTGAATGTAAGGCCCTCTAGTGGTTATATTTTGATAAAAGATGGTGCTGTTAAATATGTTGCATAAATTGTTTTATAGTATTTATTTTCATACTATATAGACAAACTATATCCTCATTGTAGCCAACAGGTATTTACATGACCAGGAAAAAATAAGAGGTTTAAAATATTCCATGTGCTAGGGGAAAATCCATTTTGTTTAGATCTGATCAGTCAAATAATGTGGTTGGACATTGGCTGCCACAGGCTGTGCTGCATGTGAAACCGCTAATATTTTGCAATCCGCCGAGTTCACATTTAATGCTATGAAATCAAGAGTACTGCAGAGTTAAGTTCCCTTTCGAGGAAAGTCGGTCCACTCAAAGGCCAAATTTGCAACACCTCAGCTATTTCAGGCATCCAAGACCAACTATCTTGAATGGGGAAATCCTGAAATCTCAAAAATGCTTACACACTGACATTTAAATAACATGTTTCAAATCCGAAACAAAATCTGACATAAACTATCCAATAAATGCTCTTTCTCCCATTCAAGTAATACGAGTGCACCGTATTTATCTAAAGTATTTGGTTAAGTGGAGTCCCACTACTTGTGTCTCCATAAATTCAGCTTAAAACCAAAACAGTCTAAAGTAATAAAAGCTAAAAGTTGTATTAGTTTGCATGTCAAATTCAGACTAGTAACTTAAAGAATTAGTTCACTTTAAAATGAAAATTACCCCAAGCTTTACTCACCCTCAAGCCATCCTAGGTGTATATGACTTTCTTCTTTCTGATGAACACAATCTGAGTTATATTAATAAATATCATGATGCATCCAAGCTTTATAATGGAAGTGAACGGGACCAACGAGTATGAAGCTGAAGAAAGTGCATCCATCCATTATAAACATACTCTACACGACTCCGGGGAGTTAATAAAGGCCTTCTGAAGCGAAACAATGCGTTTGTGTAAGAAAAAATATTCATATTTAACAAGTTATGAAGTAAATATCTAGGGAATAGGAAGGGTAAGCGTTTTGAACTGCGAGAGTTTTACACTTTCTTCATAAGTTGAATATGGAAGGCGGTCTGGCGGAAGCTAGATATTTTACTTCATAACTTGTTAAATATGGATATTTTTCTTACACAAATGCATCGCTTCGCTTCAGAAGACCTTTATTAACCTCCCGGAGCCGTGTGAAGTACGTTTATGATGGATGGATGCACTTTCTTGAGCTTCATACTCGTTGGTCCCGTTCTCTGCCAATATAAAGCTTGGATGATTTATTAATATAACTCTGATTGTGTTCATCAGAAAGAAGAAAGTCATATACACCTAGGATGGCTTGAGGGTGAGTAAAGCTTGGGGTAATTTTCATTTTAAGGTGAACTAATCCTTTAAACAAGGATAAGGACCCTGCTGTAAACCAGTGATTTGGGGATTTTTTGCTATAGTTAAGAAGTCTGATGTGAACCATCATTTAAAACAAAACATATGCTGACCAGTCATGCTGGTCTTTTTTTTTTAGCAGAGCAGGGTTCAGTTTGTGATAAGTCTAATTGCTATTCTTTTAAAACAGTTTTGCAACATGACAATGAGATTTCACAGCAGGAGCTTTCATTACCACTGTTCCTCTTTCACATACTGATTTTGAATTGTTGCTGTCTTTAGCCTAACTGCCTCCAGCAGAAATGAGCTTCAGTCATAATAGGGCCATGTGAAACTGAGGTGTAGAGGGAATGAAACTTAACTAGATCACAATCACACACACAATATGCTTGCAAACATACAGGCACACTTAATGCTGCATGAGTTTTAAAGGTTACTAAAAAGAACAAAATATGAAACAAATCTAAACAATTTATATCCAGAAAATCAAGTTTTTGTCTACACTATAATAAGCGGTGAAGTTGTGTAACTGTTTTTTCCCTATGAAAGGATCTCAATCTTCCAGCTACGCATTTATTTTTCATCAGACGAGCACGGCTCCTGTAGGGGATGATGGAGGGATAGAGAGAGGAAGAGGAGGAATGAGCAGTGAAGTGGAAGAGGCTCTGTCCGCTAAGGACCAGCAGTCAAAGGATAAATAAATTGTCAAGTGCTCTAAAAGTGAGGAAGAACTCTGATTGAATACCAGAAGCTCAGTGAACACACTTAAAGTAGAGAACAGACTAAAATACAAAGAAACGAAAAAAGGTTTAATTTTATATGAGGCTTGTATATATATAATGCATTTTAAGTGCTAAAATACCCCTGATGATCACTTGTATGTTCCTGTAATCAATACATTTACATTACATCCTAATATTTACCTGGTTATATCTTTAAAAAGTATAAATTACATTAGTTTAACCCTCTGATGCTGTTTGGTCATGCTGTTTTTGACCGAAAAATTTTACTTTTTTAAAGAATTTTTACTTCATCGGAATGGTACGAAACTTGGTAAAGGTTTTGGTGCTTGCTATGTGAACACACAAAAAATCATGGACATGATTTGAAATGGTCAAATAGTCCTTAGCGAACAGTAAAAGTCAAACTTGTACTGTTCACAGTCAGAAATGTCTGCATTGGAAACGAATGGTAAGTGATTTTCATCTAGTGGAAATGTTTGGTACTGCGTCCAAACAAAATCTTACTGAAAGCTCATTTTTTGAGATATCAACCTTCAAGATTTACAACAGTTTAAGTTTAAATTTCATTTTCAGGTCTATGCTCAAAAAGTGATTAAGAGGTAATAAATGGATCATAACTATTCCATATATATAATTTAATACCATAAAATCCCCTAAAAATACAAAATATTAAATAAAAACATTATCAAACTAAAATATAGTACATTACTTTTATTGAAAAAAGGTCATTTTTGACCGCCACAGGAGCAGCACCAGAGGGTTAATTAAAAAAAATGTGCAATCAAGATCAAAATCAAAATCAAAATGCATGCCTGCCTTATAACATTGTATAGGCTAATGCATGATTCTTTTTTAAGTTGTAACCATGAAGTGTAATTTCTGTGCCACTAGCGTCACAAAACAGAACTGCAGAAACATCAAAGAACAGAACACAACAGAAATTTCATACAGGTTTCCTGAACACTCCCTTGGTCTGTCATTGGTCCAACAAACATATAGCCCCACCCCCAAACTCCCACCATTGGCTCAGTTAGTGTTTCTGTAGTCTAGTTGAGTTTTGTTTTGAAAGTGCCATAAGTCTGCATATTATTTAAGTATAGTTGCTAGGAAAGGAGAAAGAATTATACTAAATGAAACACTTTATCTTAGTAGGCTATTATAATTTATTTTAAAGGGGTCATAAACTGAGAAATCAAATTTTCCTTGAGCTTTTGACATGTATAAATAATATAGTATAGTCATACTATAAATCATCATACTATAATCATACTATAATCATAGTATCATCATACTATAAAAATATCCTGCAAGTTTCAGAACTGAAAACTTCCTTGTTAATCCAAAAACAGCTTTTATTGTAACCAAGTCCAGATAACAACTTGTAACAAGTGGTACTCACTGCAGAGTCTATGAGGGCCAGCTCCACCTCTCTGGACGTCGAATGGGGTGGAGAGATGGAGTTGTGGGTAGGGTTAGGGTAGGATTAGGGTGTGGTTGTACATTCGCTCCTCCTCGCTGGACGTCTAGCGAGGGGGAGCTAACGTAAGCTCCACCCATTTGCTCTGCAGCGAGTACCTTCTCACTTGTAAGGTGAAAGACTCTGCAGAAGAAAATCAACGCCTACTTCATCATTGCAACATTAGCCCCGCCCACTGGTGTGTTAGTGAGATGACGAGGAGAGAAGAGCGATACAGGACTAAAAATAACATTACCTTTCAAAGGATCCTAATGCTAGGAATATGGTTATTTATTTTCAACAATGTGAATGTCTCAGTCGAGCTTTATTTATTTGTATTCGGTACATTTCACTGTGGATTCTCTGGTAAATCAGTCGCAATTTCGGCGCAGGCTTTGCAAACAGACTTTTATGATATGGACTCGACAGTAATGCAACAACATGTAAGTAACTGTGTTAATTCTAATGCCTGATTTGATATGTAATGTTTTATGTACAGTCAAATGTTCTTTGTGTGTCAGTAAATCAAACCAGTGACTAAACGGTCAACTTCACGTTGTTTCTCTTAGTAGGAGGAAAACAATCTGTTATTTAAACTGGGAGTAAATTATATATAGAAAGCAATGAAAGAACGCTCCCTTTACAATTGCTAGAGCTGTCAATCAAACAGTGCAACGAATTCAACGAATCTCTTATTTAAAGGACACTACACTTAGCCTGCCTTTATGATGTATTATACTAGGGGTGTAACGGTACACAAAAATGACGGTTCGGTACGTTCCTCGGTTTTGAAGTCACGGTTTGGTACGGGTTCAGTACAGCAGTACAATTTTTTCTCTTTTTTCAATGTTTTACTGAACAAACTGTGTCTCTGTCTTTAAATGTATTCAATTATAATTAAAAAATTTCTTAAAGATAAAAAAATCTATCTTTGCTAATGCTGTAAATTTAAGCATGTAAATTACACATAAGGCAGTTTTTGCATTAACTTCTGTTTCTCCAATTCGTTGTTGAAATATAATCATTAACACAGTGGCTGTCATAACTTGTTTTCATGACGGATTTATTTAGGCCTTACATTAACTAACAGGTTAAGTAAAATATAATTAATATATAGGCTAATATAGTGCATATACAGTATTTAGCGGAACATTTCATTTCTCTAGTGAACTAACAAGCTGTTGACACTGAATGGCTTTTCTGAGGTAAATGTGATACCACGTGACATATTGTTTACAAACTTTTACTGACATCTTTCCGTGGTTGAAACACTGATTGAGCGATTACACGAGATATGATACGTTTCAGTAAGTTGTACTGTATCTTTCAACATACCTTCATGTTCATTCTGTAGTAGTGAAGAGGAAGGGATGATCGCGTTCACTCGCGCTCCGCGCTGCCGTTTGAAGTAAGGCGCCTATACAGTGATCTGTCACGCCACATCAAAAATCGTCAAAACGGCATTTATTGTTTGAATTTTGTGATAAAATGGACAGAATTTGAAAGATGGCACTTTGTTTCTAATCGAAAGTAACAAAACACAGAGCTTATTGCGATTATTGGTGGTTAATGCTGGTTAAAAGTGGTTAGGCTAAAAAGCATTACTGTGCGCCCCCCTTTTGGATTGGAGTGTGGATCACCTGTGACTGACTGTATTCGTCGTTTAAGTGCATGAACCGAACCGTGACGGTTCGGGACGAACAGTGGCGTGCACAGGGGTGAGAAAGTGAAAGTGCCCTTTGCGGTCGCATCGCGGTGACCCTGCGTTCCCATTTCTCCCCCCCGGAACACGATTTATACTGAGGGAGAACAAACTTTCTTTTTATTATTATTATTATTTATTGATATTAATTATTATTATTATCAGTTATTTGTGTTTCTTTTTGTCCCCAAAATATTTCCATTTTTCTTTTCCCATATCATTATTTTTTATTTTATTATATTATATTATATTATATTATATTATATTATATTATATTATATTATTAATATATAAAAATAGCAAACAAAAAACTGCTTTACAAAAAATTGTCTTCTCAAATGCACACCATCAGAATAAATGATTATCTTGAGCAACATTTTAAATCATGCTAAATCTACACCTTCAAAATCCAGAAAAAAATGGTTCATGGCTAGGGTAAGGAAGTTGCTCCCTGTTTGGATTTGCAGAGCAGGGAGAACCAGAGCGTGTGACAAGCTTTGCGGTGAGTAACAGATTATACTTTCATCACTGGAAACTGAGCTGAATGACACCCAAAGAAACACCAGCAGCACTGAGCCACTTACTGAAACTGTCAGGATGTGCCATCAGCTTATGTAATACTTCCATAATCCTTTGAAAATGACATGCATTGAATACTTCCCAACCTCCTCTTGTGCAAAGCGAAGCCACATCATATAAACATCACCCAAAGTGCTTTGCTCTGACATTTCAGTATTGTAAAATCACAGTTTGAATGGACCACATTACACACAGATTCTATGCAAAACAAGATGTTAGAGTTTGCTCCTCCTACACAAAAATAACTCTCCTTTTATGAATTATATTTATCTAGTGCCATAAAGACTTTTTATGCTGCTAAGTAACAAGAAACACTATAGAAATACTATGTATTTTTGCTACATGCATCAAAATATATCACAAACACAAATATTCAAAATTGAGAGCTGAACTCACCAGAGTCTCCGAGGCATTTTGAAGGTAACGTGAAGTTAATGAGTCTCCAGTTCTTACCAACAGTTGAAATAATAGCCAGAACGAGAAGCACACACTTGCTACAGATTGCACAACCGCACTCTTAGGGTTTAGATGCTCCACAAGTACAAAGCATTACACTTTATCATGAGAGAGAGAGAGAGAGAGAGAGAGAGAGAGGGAGAGTGAAAGAGCGAGATGGAGGTAGGGAGGGAGGGGGGGTTGAAATCCTCCCAGACACCCTAGTATCCCTGTCTGCTTTGTTCACTCATTTTGATTATGCGCCACACACACACACACACACATACACACACAGAGATATGTCAGCAGGTTTAGGGAAGAAGGAAATAAATGGACTGATGTAACATACATTACACAAACCACCGTGAGCTTCTGAATAAATCATATGGCATCAAAGGTTGAATATTTAACATACTTTAATATTTAATACGACTCGCATCAATCAATTTTGAGCAAAACTAACATCAAGACACAATAATACACATTGTCGTGACACCAAAACCTCCTATCAGAGATCAGATCTGACATGCAGGTCAAGTGCTCTGAGACTTACTTCATGTGTCAAATACACTTGCATGTGTCTGTATAACATAACGTGACTGACAGGCACGTCAACATAGAGGTACAAAAATACACAGATCATCCCTTGAAGATGTGCTTAAGGTGATAAAAGCAACTCAAACGATCTTGACACCATGTGTGAACTTCAAATGTTGCCATGCGTGTTACAATTCAATTCCAAATCATAGCAAATGTAGCGAACAGCTTGTAAATGATGTCCTAGGGCAGGTTGCATAAGTAGGGGTGGGCGAAATGACCAAATTCTTATTTCACAATATGAGAATATTATTTTTCATGATAACGATATATAACAGTATAGTTATTTTGTGTTATTTTATCTCATTTCTGTTATTAAAAATATAAAAAAAATAAGAATAAAACAAATTAAGTTTTTTCAGGCACAATAGGTTTATTTAACACGTAGTTAGAATTAGTACAGAAATGTAATAATCAAATGAAAAAATAAAATATTGCATAGTCTTCACTGTATGAATTAAATATAAATGTATTCATATTAAAGTTAAAAAAAAAATGTTATTCAGTCAAGAGCAGTAAGTTATTTTCTCTTTTGTTTGAATAAAATTAATGACACAGATCAGCAGCATTAGGCTGCTGTCACTTTAAGACCAAACGCACGTTTTACACGGTTTACACCCAACTGTTTACTTTCACTTGAGTCATAACCTACTACATGAATTCTCCACGTGATGGGCATTTTGACAAAATTGCGTGTGTATTTGACCATTCAAGCGAAATGAGACTGTGAGCATGCTTCAGCTGTGTGTCAGTCAGCGCATACACTGTACTGAGTTCTTTTTCACTGCTTATTGTGCTTAATAACACTTTTTAACATCGAGCACGTCCCAAATTCGCGAGCACCTTCTGAAAGGCAGCTTTCTGTGTGCGCACTTTGGCAGTGTGCCAGTCAGCACGAACACTGCGGCAAGTTACTTTTCAGGATATATTGCGCTTAAACATCAGGCACGTCCCGCTCTTTATATTCTATTTCATCACTCTGAAATAGTGCTATATATTTACATAGCAGGATATACACAATATAGCAAAATATCGCAGTAACAATATATATCGTCATACCACCCAGCCCTACTGCTAAGACTAGTCTTAACCAGGGTTGCCAGGTTTTCACAACAAAATCCGCCCAATTGCTAGCCTAAAACTAGCGATTCGGGGATTCAGGAATCGTGATTCCCCTGGTAAAAATCGTGCTCCGGGGATAAAATTCGCATTTTTGGTGGGGTTCCCCTGGTAAAATTTGCATCCCAGGGGCTAAATATCATGTTTTTTGGGGTCGCTTCAACCTGCGGACATGAAAAACAACTTGCGGCGACAGTGTTAAAGTAGCCCAATTCCGTGGGAAAACTGTGGACTTGGCAACACTGCTTACAAGTTAGTCATCACATTTTTTAAAGACTGTTCATAACTGTTTTAAGTCAGTTACATAAAAATGTAGATTGGTCTAATTTTATACTAAGACCGATTGCCCCTTGACTAACTGCTAGTTGGTCATACTTAAGACACAGTCTGTCTATGTTTAATGGATATGTTTATGCAACTGGCCTCCTGATATCACCTTGTGCATAAAACCTATTAATCAATGCCTCAATGAGCATGCAACGTCCTGTTTAGTTCTGTTTACCCATGGCTGGGGTGTTTTGTGTCAGTTTTTCATGAGGAAGAAATACACACTGGCTCTCTTGTTAGCTTATCGTGCATAAACAACACTTGCAAACAGCTAACGCATGTGGTCTGCATTGCATAAGCGCAAGCTTCCCCATCTCACCAGGTCTGATGTGTGAAACATATGTGTGTGTATGCTCACAAACATTCGTCCACACCCTTCCAAGCAGGACTGAACAGTGGGTGATTGGTTAGATGTGGAGATCCCACCTGTTACCTTTCCACCTGGTTCCTAGCATAATCCATCACATTAGATTGTGGCTCCTAAAGTTAAACAGCATTGCTGAAAATACCAGCACATGACAGACCTCCATCCAATATTTTCAGTGGTGGTCTTATGCATGGGAGGCTTGTGCAGTGGTTTTCCACAAGGCCTCTTAACTAGCTTCCTTCTGCAGTCAATCAGTTTCACAAGAAACAACATGTTGGTTGACCAGTGTCAAATGCAAAGCTTTTGCTGTTGAGCAGAATGGATATGATGGTCTAACCAGCATAAACCAAAATGAATCAGCAAATCTAAGCTTATCTTTTTTAATTAATTATTATCGGTCGATATTGGATATTTATTTGTTCATGCATTTTCCCACTATTTTTACATTTTGATTACATTTTTTAAGTCTCTTTGAATAAAAGCATCTGTTAAATTAAAGGGTTAGTTCACCGAAAAATTAAAATTCTGTCATTAATTACTCACCCTCATGTCGTTCCACCTGTAAGACCTTCATTCATCTTCAGAACACAAATTAAGATTTTTTTGATGAAATCCGAGAGGTATCTGAGTCATCCATAGACAGCAATTTAACCACCACTTTCAAGGTCCAGAAAGGTACTAAAGACATTATTAAAATAGTCGACGTGACTGCAGTGGTTCGACCTTAATGTTATGAAGAATAACGTTGTTATTTATGAAAAAAATCGACTTTATTCAACAATATCCTCACTTCTGTGTCATTCTCTGTTTACGTTCAGGGCTTCCAGATTCTACGTCAGAACACCGACTCATTATTGGCCGAGGCTGTTCGCATGAGCAGCACGACGCATGTGTGTAATGCTGACACAAGAGCCAGCCAATAATGAGTCGGCGTTCGGACGTAAACACGGAAACGCTAAACTGCGTTCACTGCATCAACTGCGTACGAGTCTGACAGCGTAGAGAAGAAATTGTTGAATAAAGTTGTTATTTTTTATTTGTTTTTGTGCACAAAAAGTATTCTTGTCACTTCATAAAATTAAGGTTGAACCACTGCAGTCACATGGACCATTTTACCGATGTCTTTAGTACCTTTCTGGACCTTGAAAGTGGTGGTTAAATTGCTGTCTATGGACGAGTCAGATACCTCTTGGATTTCATCAAAAATATCTTAATTTGTGTTCCGAAGATAAACAAAGGTCTTGTAGGGTAAGTAATTAATGACAGAATTTTCATTTTTGGGTGAACTAACCTTTAATAAATGTAAATAAACGTTTTCCAAAATCAATCTTTAAAAACACCAATAATTTAACAACACTATCAAATGTAATCTTTAGCAAAATGAATATCCATTTTTCATAATGTACATTATAATATTGTAATATCTAAACCCACTTACATTTCAAACAATTGATTGTAGTTTTTAATGTTTTAATTTTATTTATTTAGACAAAATAGTATAGAATTTAAATAGTGGCTATTTATCGGTTATCTGCCATAACATGAAGATAATTATTGGCTTGTCAGTATTGGCCAGAAAATGAATATTGGTGAATAAAATTAAACTGTATAAACTTGTACAAACTGAGCATTCGTTGAAATAAAGCAATATTTTCTAGGGGTGTAACAATATATTGTGTCACAATATATCGCAATACAAAATTGCAACAATATCGTATTGTGGATAGTGACAATGTGTGTTGTGCATTGTTCACCCAAAATGAAAATTACTGTGAGGAAAAAAATCAAGTTTACAGAGTTTTAGTGTCAGTACTACATTAAACTACTATATATAATGTTGAATATAATGTATAATAATGCAATGGGAGAATATCTGTGGGTCCTGATAATGCCAAATGTCTTATGTTACCAGTAAAAAGTGGCCTACATTATTTTAAATATATCTAGTCAGTGACAGAGTGAAAAATAAAATAAATAAATCTGTGTTTCAGCGTTAGAATCATGAATATTTTTATTCTGGTGTCACCATTGTCCTGTGCATTGGGTTACCAGCACCAAGTCCAAGCCTATTCATTTCCACTCCCAATGTAATACCAAATTTAGCATTTTGATCAACAGTACATTTTTTGTTATCCTTTTACCATATGTCTTGGAGTATCGCAGTAATATCGTATCATGAGTTCAGTTTCGTGATATGTATCAAATCGTGACATGATGTACTGTTACACCCTAATATTTTCCTGTTTGACTTGAATGTGTTGATGGTGTGATTTTCGTTGTCACTGATGATCTGATTCTTTCGATAGACAATTAACAGTCATAAACTCACGAAGGAAAGAATCATTCTGAAACCATCAGTTTTGTTTACTTTCCCCTACATTCTGGCCTATGCAACATAGACTGTGGTAGAAAATAGTAAAATTACAATAATGAAGTTGCAGAAATTTGTGTCATTCTTCATTATATTTAAAAAATTAGTCCTTTAGGGTTTGCTAATTCAGATAAATTATATAATACCAGATGGTCTACAGACATTAAAGGACCCTGGTTTTCTCCTTGCCAGTGGGATATCTAAAAATAGATACGTGGTTCACAACATCCTTCAAACACTTACAAATACAATGGAAATATTAATGACCCTCGCCTTTCATCAATTCACCTCAAAGCAAACCATGAATTGGCCCTGTGAAGGCCGATATCAGGCAGAACCGGATCATTTCCATGTGTATGATCTGCAGTCACGACCCTATTCAGGGTTATGCAGTGATACTCTCAAGCAGAGTGAAGCTTCTTTCCACTCTGATGCTCTGAACACTTTACCAAACCACTTCATCAAGGCCTTTCAGGATCTTAAAGCCCTGTTTGTTTGTGTGTGTGAGGATGATAATGCTAGAGTTGCACGTGCACCCATGAATAATAAGCTATGAATGAGCGGATGGATGGTAAGCAGGTGGAGGACAAATTTTTACAATATGGCAAGACAGGACAGATTAAAGGGTTAGTTCACCCAAAAATGAAAATTCTGTCATTAATTACTCACCCTCATGTCGTTCCACACCTGTAAGTCCTTCGTTCATCGTTGGAACACAAATTAAGATGTTTTTGATAAAATCCAATGGCTCAGTGAGGCCTCCATTGACAGCAAGTTAATTTACACTTTCAATGTCCAGAAAGCTACTAAAGACATATTTAAAAGAGTTCATGTGACTACAGTGGTTCAACCTTAATGTTATGAAGCGACGAGAATACTTTTTGTGTGCCAAAAAAACAAAATAACGATGTTATTCAACAATATCTAGTGATGGCCGATTTCAAAACACTGCTTCATGAAGCTTCGAAGCTTTACGAATCTTTTGTTTCAAATCAGTGGTTCGGAATGTGAAAGTCACATAATTTCAGTAAACAAGGCTTCGTTACGTCATAAGTGTTTTGAAATTTCAATGGTTCACATGACTTTGGCAGTGCTCCGAACCACTGATTCGAAACAAAAGATTCGTAAAGCTTCGAAGCTTCATGAAGCAGTGTTTTGAAATCGCCCATCACTAGATATTGTTGAATAAAGTTGTTATTTTGTTTTTTTGGCGCACAAAAAGTATTCTCGTCGCTTTATAATATTAAGGTTGAACCACTGTAGTCACATGAACTGTTTTAAATATATCGTTAGTAACTTTTTGGGTGTTTGAAAGTGTAAATTAACTTGCTGTTAATGCAGGCCTCACTGAGCCATCGGATTTTATCAAAAATATCTTAATTTGTGTTCTGAAGATGAACAAAGGTCTTACAGGTGTGGAACGACATGAGGGTGAGTAATTAATGACAGAATTTTCATTTTTGGGTGAACTAACCCTTTAACCCTTCCATGCTCTTACCAATGATGATCCTGCTGTTACTGGGGAAAAACTGACCCTACATGACAAAACACAAGTTGAGTGTATGTGTATAAGTATTTTACATTGCCTGTGGAGGATGCCACGAATTTCAGGACGAAAAGTTGATGTTAAACTGAAATAAATCTGTGTTAAAGTGAAAAACAGGCTAAAATGAATTACAACAGCATGAAAGGCTTAAAAGTAGGGGTGTAAAAATTACTAAGATTATGATTCTTTATGATTGTGATGCATCTTGTGCTACGATTTGATACGATCTGATTAGATCAACAGTTAACCACAATTTTGTTGTTCCAAAAGTTACAAGAACTGTGTTTTACTAACAAGAACCAGTCAATACTGAAACCACTTTTTCAAAACTCTTCACACATTCAGCGAAGCAGAAGTCTATGCAGACCAAACTGTGAATAATTTTTCATTGCTTTCACACAAAATGCATTCAATGAGCACATTTTCCAAAATCCATGAACACTTTGTCATTCACACTTCACCATCTGCAAAACACTATTTGCAGCACATTTTTTGAATGCTAACATTCGAAGCTTGTTAGCAATTGAAAAACAAAATAGGTCACTTTTTCAAAACTCTCCACACATTTCTCATTACCAACTTTCTGCTTAGCACAGCAGTTAATTTCACATTCAAAATGCATTGCATCTGCCTCAGATCAAATTCTTCCATAACAATAGCAAAGTTTTTCAGCCAACAAACACACTTTGTCACTCATAAAAAGAGTAAAGAGTAAAACAAAAAAGTGCAAATTGGCCTGTATGTTCAGAAAGTGTTTGTCTAAGTGAGAAAAGGATTCATGTCATTTGTAGTCATTGAATGCATTTTGTGCCAAAGCAATGTTAAATAATCTTCAGTTTAGCCCACATAGACTGCTGTTGTGCTCACTGTGTGAAGAGTTTTGAAAAAGTGATTGAAAAATTCAAATCGTAAAAAAAAAACAAAAAAAACTGTAAATCAAGCAGATTGATAGTCTGATTCAAATGACTCTTTTGAATCAAATCCGATTCAAATTATTAACCAAACTGAGTTGGTTAATAATTAACATCTGAATTAACATATGATTTACTCACTGAACCACGAGTCATTACATTTGTGACCCTGGACCACAAAACCAGTCATAAGTCGCACAGGTATATTTGTAGCAATAGCCAACAATACATTGTATGGGTCAAAATTATCAATTTTTCTTTTATGCCAAAAATCATTAGGATATTAAGTAAAGATCATGTTCCATGAAGATATTTTGTAAATTTCCTACTGTAAATATATCAAAAATGTATTTTTGTGAGTGGATATGCATTGCTAAGGACTTCATTTGGGCAACTTTAAAGGCGATTTTCTCAATATTCACATTTTTCTGCACCCTCAGATTCCAGATTTTTAAATAGTTGTATCTCGGCCAAATATTGTCCTATTCTAACAATGTATAAATCTAAATTTCAAAAAATTGATCCTTATGACTGGTTTTGTGGTCCAGAGTCACATTTGGTCATCTTCAATTTGAAAAGAACCGAGAACTAGTACTTTACAATCCATGACTGGTGGTTCACATGATAAAGTGTTTAACATACACGTTCACACATAAGAGTTTTGTTGAGATATTGTGAAAACAAATGCAAGGAGAGACATTCCAGTGAATAAATGGGCCACAATGTGAAACAAAAAAGGTTGATCTAAATCCTAAAAGTGGCCAAAAGAAGCATAGTTTAAGTCTGCTGAAAGACTAAATGGTAAAAAGCCACAAACAGATGCTGCTTTTCGCACAGGAACTAAGCATTTTGGTCACACAAACCCATACACTGCAGTTTTCTTCAGGCCTCTCATTTACCTCTTTTCATGAAACAGATAAGAGGATACAGGGCTGTCAGGTTTTATGGGAGATGGAGAGGAAAGAGAGGGGGTCGGCGGTGCAGACAGTACTCACCGAGATCGAAGGGCGCTAATGGTAGACTTGTCAAGCCTGCATTTGAAGAGAAAAGACAAGAAAGCATTTAGGATCAAGGAACAAACGTAGATGGCTGTAATTTGCTCAGCTCAAATGGCAGGACTAAAGGAACAAAAGGGGTTAAAAAAGGACATTTCTGTAATGTATCATCCCTGTATGTTTTTCTTGTCACAGATAGGTGCGCTTAATGCTCAATTAATGTTGACATGCAGAAAAGGTCACCCACCAGCACTGACTACCCACAATATCACATCAAAACAACAGGGTTGACTCAGAGTGTGTGGAAGGGTGTGCCCGTTTATTTTTATCCAGCTTGTTTTTGATATATCTCACACATTTGTGTGTCACACACACAGTTTTTTTTTATCTTTAGGATGAAGTTATAGTATTATATAAGGACTTTAAAGCATTTTCTGATTCACAAAAACATCCCTTATTTCAGTTTTTACCTAATATGTATTATCATATGACAGGTTTTGTCAGGAAAAGCCATATTTTTGTTGTAGATGAGTTAACGGAATATGTCAGGTTTAAAACAAGTTCATATTTATACGTTTTTTTTTTTTTAATCATGCACTTATAAACACTTATAATGCACTTATGCACTTATAATGGCCAATCCACAAACATTAAAATACTGTTTCATCAGTAAAGCCACACAACATAAACAATTTGTGTGTTAAGATGATTTTAGTGTGGATAAATCTTACTAACCTTTCCTGTGTAACGTTATATCCAGCTTTTGAATGAAAATCTTACGCTATAAACCCTGAAACTATTGTAAAGTTTTACACATTTTAACAGAAGAATACATGAAAGTGACTTCAGATTTTTGCTTTTACAAACTAACTCCATTCACTTCTGTTGTAAGTTTCCCACCGTAACCTTAATTTTGAAATTAGTGTTTAAATGACAGTATTTTATTGTGTTGAACCTGGAATATTCCTTTAATAGAGGCTATCTTTGACATTTCTAACCATGTGAGTGGTTATGTGCACCAGTCCGTGAGGGCGCTGCTGTCAACTCCCGTTATTGTAAGTAACTGCAATTATTATGTCTTATTTTCTTTATAATATCAGACTGATTCCCTAAAACACATAATGACGGGAATGAAACATCCCATTCAGTGAGATGATTTAGTGAGACAATTTATTTGCCACTTGGTATGACATTTTGCTAAGACATTTTAGGGAGAACTTTAAGTTTCCAAATTCGAGCATATTGAGACTGTGGTTGCCAACTGACCCTCACTGAGTGCCTGTGTGGTTCATATGTCAATGCTATAAAGAAAAAAAGAGACATTTCCAGCTGCTTAAGTGCATATGCCTTGGAGCGTCAGACTTCAAATGAATGTCAAAGTGAGGACTGAGTTAAGATGGAAAACACACAGCTGCATGAGCATGGCTTCTTTCTGGTGCTGTGAAGTAGAGCAATTCATCACCCCACCTTCCACTACAGCTTTCAGAGCTTAAAGATGTAAAAATCAGATTAAATGTGGTGTAAGTGTATCTTGTACATGGGTTACTGGGTAGAAAACCAGCACCTCTTATGATTTATGTGTGTGCGTGTGTGACCATCTGTTTGTGTGGGGTTACTGTTAAGGTGTCACTATTAAAAGCGTGGTGTGATGGAGACTGGGTGTGGTGGGGATGTGGGTAATTGTGAGAGAGGAAGGGTGTGGACATGTGTGTGTGTGTGTGTGAGCGCGCAGATGCAACAAAATTTCCCACAGTAAAAAGCTGACACATATTAAGTTCTCATTTCTTTGTAACACTAGTTAATTAGAACAGCATATGTAATATGATGAGATTAGATTATATAAAATTATCACATTATTGAGACATTTGGTGTATTTGCTCTTACAAATAATATTACAACAGGGGTAGCAATGTTGCTTCATAGCAAGAAAGCAAAAAATCTAAACTGAACATGAAACCTAAACCTTACCTTAAGCCTAATACTAAGACTAAATGTAACCCTCAGGATAATGCTAAGGTTAAACAAACCTAATCCTTAGTCTAATGCTAAAACAAAAAATGATTCACAGCCTAACACTAAGACAAAATCTAGCCTTCAACCTAATGCAAAGCCTAAATCTAACCCTCAGCCTAATTTTAAGAATAAAACTAACTGTAATGCTGAGGCTAAACCTAAACCTCGGCCTAATGCTAAATGAGCCTAAACTCCAGCCTAACACAAAGCCTAAACATAACTTTCAGTTCAACACTAAGGCTAAATAAACCCAATCCTCAGCCTAACGCTAAGCCAAAACCTAACCATCAATCTAACACTAAGCCTAAACCTAAATCTAAATCTAAATGTAGATCCTCAGGCTAATGCTAAGGCTAAACCTAAACTTCGGCCTAATGCTAAATGAGCCTAAACTCCAGCCTAACACAAAGCCTAAACATAACTCTCAGTTCAACACTAAGGCTAAATAAACCCAATCTTCAGCCTAACGCTAAGCCAAAACCTAACCATCAATCTAACACTAATGCTGCCTTCACATGCTCTCGGAGTTATCGTAAATATGAGTTTCCTAGGAAAAAAATTGCATATGAAGGCCCTCTCATGTTGAAACTTGAATGCGATAAGCTCGTAATTACGACTTCAGAAGTGGGAATTATCAAATTTTCTATAGCATGTGAAGGCAGCATAAGTCTAAACCTAAATCTAAGTGTAGATCCTCAGGCTAATGCTAAGGCTAAACCTAAACATTCTGCCTAATGCTAAATGAGCCTAAACTCCAGCCTAACACAAAGCTTAAACATAACTCTTAGTTCAACACCAAGGCTAAATAAACCCAATCCTCAGGCTAACGCTAAGCCAAAACCTAATCATCAATCTAACACTAAGCCTAAACCTAAATCTAAGTGTAGATCCTCAGGCTAATGCTAAACAAACATAGCTTAACACTAAGACAAAGTCTCATTCCCAGCCTAACACTAAGCCGAAATCTAACCTTCAGCCTAATTTTTAGGGTAAAACTAACTCTGTGTTTAATGAAGCTAACTTTCAGCCTAATACTAAGAATAAGCATAACGCTCAGACTAACGCTAAGGCTAAATAAACCCAATCCTCAGCCAAACGCTAAGGCTAAATAAACCCAATCCTCAGCCTAACGCTATGCTAAAACCTAATCGTCAATCTAACACTAAACCTAAATCTAAGTGTGGATCATCAGGCTAATGCTAAGGCTAAACCTAAACTTCGGCCTAATGCTAAATGAGCCTAAACTCCAGCCTAATCATAACTCTCAGTTCAACACTAAGGCTAAATAAACCCAATCCTCAGCCTAACGCTAAGCCAAAACCTAACCATCAATCTAACACTAATCCTAAACCTAAATCTAAGTGTGGATCCTCAGGCTAATGCTAAGGCTAAACTTAAACTTCGGCCTAATGCTAAATGAGCCTAAACTCCAGCCTAACAAAAAGCATGACTCTCAGTTCAACACTAAGGCTAAATAAACCCAATCCTCAGGCTAACGCTAAGCCAAAACCTAATCATCAATCTAACACTAAGCCTAAACCTAAATCTAAGTGTAGATCATCAGGTTAATGCTAAGGCTAAACCTAAACTTCAGCCTAATGCTAAATGAGCCTAAACTGCGCGTGCAACAGCGCATGCGCAAGCAGGACAGAAGAGTCTACTAGGTGGCAATACGCACAGTACTGAGCACAATGTACAGTCGTCGAAGAAGAGTGTGTAAAGAGCGATTCAAAAACAAGACGAGTAAACTCAGAAGCATGTTTTCTCCATCGTTTTTGATTCCTGTTCTCTTGGTGTATCTTCTGAACTATGTTGCAATGGTGGATGCACTATTTTTCTTCTCCGATCTTGCCCAGCGAATGTCCGGTTGATGACACGATGTCTGGTCTAAGTATAGAAAAAATTGTACTGCGCATGTGTCGAACTCGGTCATCCGCGCGCATCCGTGGTTTAGTATACTTTAAAAGATGCGCGAGATGCGTCCGGGCGCAGGAAATGAAGTATACCCGGGGCTTAAGGCTAAATTAACCCAATCCTCAGCCTAATGGTAAGCTGAACACATACAGTAAGCCTTAGCCTAAGGCTAAACCAAAACCTAATGATCAACATAAAGCTAAGTCTATATCTAAATGTAGACCCAAGCCTAAATCTAAGAACTCAAGCACCTTTTGAATGTTATCACACTGTAGTGAACACATCAAACCACAAAAATGGCCAAATGGCATTAAAAACAGTTAAAAATAGCCTTAAAAGGAAACTTCAGGTAGAGATGACATGATATAGAGGAGGAGCAAGGGAGAAAGTAAAACAAGAGTGCTGAAAGCTGTAAAAGCCTCAGTGGAAAGCTGAAGCTGTAGCATCATAAATAAAGCATTCACTTGCTCTGACCCCTTATAACCATCGCCTTCATATTCACTGTTTCTCTGTGTGGTGACATACACACATAAATAAAGAAAACACAACAGCCTGTAATGGTAAACATCCATGTACAAAACAAAATCACACCCTCACTTAAACTATTTAACCCCACACTTACTCACAATGTGTGAGATCAAGGTTTCAAGAGGGAAATGAGAAAGGAAATGTGAAATGCTCACAAATCAGAATGACAGTGAGAAACAATGCTAATGTGCACTCTAATACATCTACGACTGCTTATAAATGATTTAGCATTATGGAAAATATTCAGCATCATATATATAGAAGCTCAACTGGTCTCTGTATTTTTATTCTTGTCTTTACAATATAAGTCATTGGGGTTCAAGTCTTAGACCCCATTGACTTTCATTGTATGGACAAGAAAAAAAGTTTACATGGAATGCAGGTGAGAGTTCAGATTTAATGCATCTCTATTGCAACTTTTGAAAAGTCCTAGTCCATACGAGTGAACAGTGAGGAAAACAGACACTTGAACAATGCCCTCTGATACATTTGCATACATGCAGCCATTACTATCAACTATCACAGCACTCCTAATATATTCTCCCTTAGATTTATGTCACATAGAACTATTACAAATCAATATTGTGATATTTCCGACTGTAAATTACAGCACATTCAACTTATAAATCAATGTAAAGTGAGAGTGCAAATGAATGCAGATTAAAAACAGCCCATGCAAGCATGCTGACAACCATAAATAAACACCAGTGAGCACATCACGGACCCACTCGCACACATTTCTGGCAGACATTTCCACACAGCTGACAGCTGATGCTGTTCCACATGACCAACGTACCATCCGAATCCACCGAAGGATACGCTCCTCTTCCTCCTCAGCATGGTCCCTCTTTATTCGCCTCTAGCTCCAATTCGTCTTCCTCTCTCTCCTCACCCACTCTCTTGTATCGTCCCTCTGTGCTTGTGTTTCAGTATCTCACAATCACTCTTTCTGTTTCCTCACTCTCTCGTGTGCATCTCTCGCTCTCTTTGAAATTATTTCATTCTCCACCCTATTTCTCACCCTTTGTGCATGTGTATGTGTATGACAGTTTGGGGTTCTCACACCTG
The DNA here is from genome assembly GCA_039654765.1 of Mylopharyngodon piceus. Lineage (NCBI taxonomy): Eukaryota > Metazoa > Chordata > Actinopteri > Cypriniformes > Xenocyprididae > Mylopharyngodon > Mylopharyngodon piceus. Next base: position 21,630,040 of record CM077461.1, read on the forward strand.
CTGTGTCACTCCCTCTCACTTCAGCACACAACTCCACACGTTAAGAGTAGAAGAGAGGGTGGTGGAGGAAGAGAGGCGGGGGGGAGAGAGGAGTGGCTGAAAGCAATATTTTTTTAATCTCATTCTCTCTAGGGACCCTCTGGGCCTTCTGTCTGTTGGAATATAAAATATGAGATATTGCTGCCTGATAAGGCCATAGTGAATGTGATTTTAAAAATAATACAATAGAACTATATCACAATTTCTTGCCTTTTAATCTGTTAGCTGTCTTTACCATTTTTATGCCTGCTGCAACCCAGCAAACTCAATTATACATCTTGTTCTAAATTAATAATAGGATAGTAGATTGTATAAAGATGGATTGCGCAAAATGAAGGATGTATTAGAATGAATGGATTATGAACTATTCTGCATTTGTTCTCACAATACAACATTATCATAAAAGGACTGGCAGTGATGTAATAAGTGGCTCTAAACTGTGGCCATCAAGAAAGCAGCAATTGTGCCTAGATTTGCACTAATACGCATTACATTAGCGCCCCCTCCTGGCAAGATTAATTAAGATCAACGCATCTTACAGTTCATTGAAACGGTCAGCCACTGAAAAGTTGAGGCTTTCAAAGGAGATCATTTAAGACGTCAGGCTTTAATTCATTTAGTTCAACACAATGTACCCATTATGATCCCTAAAAAAGAAATTCCGTTCTGGAAATAATTTTTCACACAACTGTTTTAAGAATACGTGCACTTTAAATGGTCTTTTGTCGTGCATTAATTGTGTCTTTTAAATTAATATACACAAAAAGTATTTAATAGATGTGCACGTCCCAAGGGAAAGAAGAAAGGAAATTCCGCTGCGAGCAGGGTTCGAACCTGCGCGGGGAGACCCCATTGGATTTCAAGTCCAACGCCTTAACCACTCGGCCATCGCAGCTCATCATTAAACCACAATCGTGTGATATAGAACCTTAGACACAACCGCAACGTCATTTTATTTACGTGGTTGCTTGATCTTTTAAATGTCTTCCTGTTCTTCCCTATTATTTTTTTTTCTTGCGTTCGTGAAAAAAGAAAAAAAACAATACTGCAAAATTAACAAACATACATAATGTTTATGTTGTACGAGACGCACTTTTAATAAACCCGGAAGTTAGCATCACCTGGCTTCCGCCACATAGATTTATTTACAAAATAAGTGTAACCAACAAAAGCCGCTAGATGGCGCCGCCAGCAGTGGGAATATGTATTTGAAAAAGATGGCAGTTTGTTTTGTAACTGTTTACTTTTGTTGCTTTAGTCCAATCAAGACTATATTAGAACAATCGCGTGCTGGTGGGAAAAAACTGTGAGCCGGTTTAGTTATTTATTTAGCTTTATTATTGTTATTTGGCTTGTGTTTTAGTTGGGTAGCATAAGAAACTGCTCTAAGTGCTGCATAAAATAAATCTTGTAGGTAAAGCTGAAAACAGCACCATTACTCTGTCGAACAGTATACTAGTATACTGTTCTGCTATTTTCAGGGGAAAATCACAGGGTATCTTACGTCACGTGGGGATGTAGCTCAGTGGTAGAGCGCATGCTTCGCATGTATGAGGTCCCGGGTTCAATCCCCGGCATCTCCACTTTTTCGCCAATACATTAATAGTAAAATAATGCATTTTTATTTTCAGCATCATATTAAGGTAGTATTGAAAAGAATATTTTTCTTTTACACACACACGTACAAAGAAAAATAGATTTTATTTTCAATACTACTTTTGTTTTAACAAAATATATAATTTCAACCAACTGTGATCACATAACTGCTTCCAAGAATACCACAAGTCACTCTAGCAAAGACCAAACCTCAACTATCAGATTGCTATATATTTTACATCACCACAATTCTGCAGCAAAACCATAGGCGGAGGGTAAACCAACTCCGGGGTAAAGCTAGTTTAAAAAAAAAAAAAAAAAACTTTAGACATAATGTCATGAAATTCAAGTTACATGTTGCCTAGCAACAACCTACACATCCCACCATAAATGCTCCCAATAAATTATTTGTTATTAAAGTGTCTAAGTTTGCAAACCACCATATGATTTGGCATGGCAGTCAATTCCAACAATAAATAACCATTGCCTTACCTAATGCCACAAAACAAAAATTTTATTCAAATTCGGAATGGATAATATATCACCTAGAAAGCGCACAAAGAGCGATCCCTTTATAATCACTAAAAAGCTGTCACTCATCTCAATTCATCGCCATCTCACGAAGTTCCACTATCATCAGTGAAGCTGACTGCACAATGAATCTCTTATTTTGCCAACATAATTTATACACTTTGTTATAAGTTCAATTAAAATGAGAGGATTTGCGAGTGTGCCGAACTCAGCACTGGACAAAAACGTTTTGAGCGGTGAGTGGATTCTAACTTAAACATGTCTGATTGGCCATTGTGTTCAAGAAATCAACAGATATGTTTGTGATTGGCTACACTGCTCAACGCTGCAAAACACGTTGTAAATAGAAAAATTGATGCTCTCAAAAACGCAAACACCAAATCTGTTTTGCCAATATGCTATTATTACGAGGAAAATTTACCCTAGACCAGCGGTTATGGGCAGCTCTTCCCTCAAAGCAAACAGCAGCAGTCAGTGGTTTGAGTGAGAAAATTCCACATTAGTCTCAAGTCTGTGGCAAGGGGAAGACTAAACCTTACAACCTTACACACGACCCACCAATGAACAAAATCTAGTGTGTAAAAAGACATACGTACATCAAAAATCATTGGAATCACCTGGGCATTTTATATTGACATTAAGAGTATCAACATAATATGCTGGTCATTAGTTATTAAATAGGCCTATTAGTTTTGCATTTTGTCCAAAACCCTGATACAGAAACTATTCTGTTCAAAGAAACTAATATATACATCCTACAACATCATAAAACCATCACATCATCCTAATTGCTAAAAGCTTGGTTCCACTGGGGCTCGAACCCAGGACCTTCTGCGTGTAAAGCAGACGTGATAACCGCTACACTATGGAACCTATATGCAGTCGCTCTTCAACCACGTTGCTAAAGAAAGATCGCGTGAAATTTCATTTAATACAACACAGAAGTTAAATAAATATGTAATCAAATCACGATATTACATGTAGGCATATATTTTTAGCAAAACTATTCATAATGCAACATTATGCGCCTGACCGCTTTAAATGAAGAATGGGTAATCTAAAGGTAGAAAACACGTGAAATATTTTTTTCCCTTTAATTTATTTATTTTAGCAACCAATGCGATGTGTCCATTTGTACGGAGCCCCGCACATGACATGCAATCGTGCGCACGATTTACTAATTCGTTGCCTCGATTTTATAATCATGCGCATGATTTATAAATCGAGAGAACGAAATAGTAAAGTGTGCGCACGATTTAGCAAATCGAGGGAACGAATTAGTAAATCGTGCGCACGATTTAGCCTATTTTTTCCCTGCATGTCATGTCCGGGGCTCCGTATATTTGTGCTTGTTTGATGTCAGAAGCATATATATAAGTAGCAAAAGGAGAAAAAATAATCCGCAGAATCCGCTGCATTCACAGCCGCAGTCGATAAGAAGGGCACAGACCGCTCTCGTCCGCTAGAGACATCAGACTGAACCATCAAACCCACAAGCTTCGAGTCTGTCCATATTATTATGCAGTATATAAACATGGCGGTTTATCAACATGCCTCAGCTAGAAAAGATCTATATTTAGATGTCATGTTGTAGATCATATCTTCGGAAGTAAAAGAGGAAAAAGCCTTGTCGTGATTTAGGTTATTATACTAAGGGATTATACAATATAGCTTTCCTGTATGCATAATTTGTATGCATAAAATATCTAACAAAATGCCAAGACCGGGCACTGGAGAAAACTGATTGAACTAACCAAAAGAAAAACATCAGAAAAATATGGGATACAAGGTAGGCGTGCATATCATATTTGTCTCATCCACGCAGCATCATTTCGCTCCACTTTTCTTCAATGTCTCAATGCATTTAGACGGGTTTTGGGATTCTTTATTAAAAATAATATTGGTGTTGTTTATCCATTAAATGTTCGGAGCATGCATTTAAAAATCAACAAACACAAATCTGAATCAACCACCAGGTACAGAATATATACCTGAGTTTAGATTATTATTTCCGGTTTTTATCGCCTATTACTCTTCGTGTTATGTAAAACAGAATGCGGTTTCATTAATCAGGCCTATGCATAGCTTATTTTACATGGACACCTTCATGTCCCATCCAAACTTACGAAGGCCAGTGTCTTGATAGCCATATTTATTATTTCTACACAATTTTTATGCATTTACGATTAAAGATGGCACAGTACAATACAAACACAAAACGACTAGTCTATATGGCAATTCCAGCGTTATGGACGTGACGTTTGCAGTCAAAACTTGAAATATAAATTCTCAGAGAATGCATTTAATACCAACATATTGAACCGTCTGTTTATATATTCTTAATCCCTTACTAAAGGAGTTCAGACATTAGAAAAATGTCAGTATACAATCGTTTTATATTTTAGATGAGGGAAATATAGCCTACATGCGTTACGGACGTGACAAAAAAGTCACTAAGTTTTGGGTGACAACATATTTTTTAGGAATTCTGTGAATTACACTGCGCAAACCAAAAGTAATACTGCCCACCGAATGAAGAAGGGTTGGCTCTCCACAGAGCATTTTTTTTTTTTTTTCATTTTTCGTGTTCGCATTTATGAACGTTACGGACGTGACCGCTCTGAAAGCGGCAAGGAAGACTCTCTTTCACAGAGATCTCAAGCAGGCATTTAAACTACCAAATATTGAAATCTGGGATACCAGTAGCCTATGATAAGACTGCACAATTAATCAACTTTTTACTAAACTTTATACAACTTTATACTCTGTATTGCAAAAGGTTTTGGATTAAACCTATTTCTCATGTTGACAAGCGTGTGCCTTTTTCAAGAATCTAACAGAACTGCTTGCTAAAATACATGAACAAATAGCCTATTTAAAGTTTATCATATAGCAGTTTAAAATCGCAGATTTCTCCCATAGTCAGGTGAACCGATTGACACTATTGTCACTCGCAATCATGTCAGTTTTATGTTTTGTGTCTAAATGATTGCACGGTTTTCTATGGAAGCCCGTTTCCGCCACTAAATAAAAAAATAAAAACAGTAATTGGACTTTTTATCTCAGAATTCTGAATTTATAACTCGCAATTGTGAGAACAAAAGTCAGAATTCTGAGATAACTCGCAATTGCGTGATATAAAGTCAGAATTCGGACTTTTTTTCTCGCAATTCTGACTTTTCTCACAATTGCGAGAAAAAAGTCAGAATTCTGAGATATAAACTTGCAATTGCGTGATATAAAGTCAGAACTGCGAGATATAAACTCGCAATTGCGTGACATAAAGTCAGAATTGCGAGATATAAACTCGCAATTGCGTGACATAAAGTCACAATTCTGAGATATAAACTCGCAATTGCGATATAAAGTCACAATTCTGACTTTTTTTCTCGCCATTCTGACTTTTCTCACAATTGCGAGTTATAAAGTCAGAATTCTGATATAAACTTGTAATTGCGTGATAAAAAGTCAGAATTGCAAGATATCTCGCAATTGCGTGATATAATCTCGCAATTGCGTGATATGGTCAATTCTGACTTTTTCTCGCAAATCTGACTTTCTCACAATTGCGAGTCATAAAGTCACAGTTCTGAAATATAATCTCGCAATTGCGTGATATAAAGTCACATTTCTGACTTTTTTCTCGCAATTCTGACTTTATAACTCGCAATTGTGAGAAAAAGTCAGAATTCTGATATAAACTCATAATTGCGTAATATAAAGTCACAATTCTGACTTTTTCTGCAATTCTGACTTTTTTTCCTCACAATTGAAAGATATACACTCAATTGTTTGACTTTTTTTCTTGCAATTCTGACTTTTCTCTCGCAATTGCGAGTTTGTCTCAAAATTGTCACTTTATATCACGCAATTGCGAGTTTATATCTCGCAATTCTGACTTTATATCACGCAATTGCGAGTTTATATCTCAGAATTGTGACTTTATATCACGCAATTGCGAGTTTATATCTCGCAATTCTGACTTTATATCACGCAATTGCAAGTTTATATCTCAGAATTGTGACTATAACTTGCAATTGTGAGAAAAAAAAGAGTCAGAATTGTGAGGGAAAAAAAGTCAGAATTGTGAGATATAAACTTGTAATCGCAAGATAAAAAGTCAGAATTCTGAGATAAAAAGTCGCAATAACTGTTTTTATTTTTTTATTTAGTGGCGGAAACGGGCTTCCATAGTTTTCAGCTAGTTTGCGCAGTTTAAAGCAAAGTCTTGAGTCAAAAAGATCAAATTTTATTTTAAGTAAAAATTATTGCAATCTTATTATTTTTATTTTGTCAGCTTGATCGTGGGATTGTGATCAATAGGCTATTTATGTTTTAACCAACAGGTAAAAACGCGACATCCCGAGGGAAGTGTCCTATGAGACACAATGCTCCTCTGTAAGTTGTACTGTATCATATAGCCCTACCTTCTGATGTTCATATTTCGTTCTGTAACTGGCAAAGAGGAAGAGAAGATCGGTTCATGTGCGCTTGATTTGCCGCTTACACTGAGGCGTTGCAGTAATCTGTCACGCACCATATTAAGAGCGACATCTATTGTTTGAATTTTTTTTTTTATAAAATCGACCGCATTTGAAAGTTGAGACCTTTTTTCATATTAAAGCTAATGAAGCACAAAGAGTATTGCAATTAATGGATGTGTTCTGATATATACGGTAAGCCTGAAACAGATCACAGCAATATAAGAAGCAAAGTCATATGCGATTTAATGTGAAGCGTCCGTAACGCTCACGTCCGTAATGCTTATTATGGTTGTTCAGAGCAAAGTAGTGAGATGAATTGTTAATCCTAATAAGCATAAACATAATTTAGCTTTGTATATAAAGTTTCAAGTTATTTGTATTTATAATTGTTATATGACATAAACTTAATCTTTAAAACATTACAGACGTGACAGAGCACACTGTAAAAAATTACCAAGATTTTAACGGTAAAAGACTAAAAATGCTACGGTGAAAAACAGTTAATTGGTTAACAGAAAGTTTATATACAGGGAATAACTGTAATAGATCTAACCGTACAATTAATATAATTTTACAGTAAAATACTGTTAAATTTACAGTTTTTGGAAGTGAAAAAGAACAAGTACTTGTATAATTTACAGTAAAAAAACGTAAATTGATATTCCCACAATTCCCTGCGTGACACATTTGATGTATTTTCGTTGAAATAACTGTTTCTTTATAGTTTTTCTTAGTTTTTTCTAATCAGTTATGTACATTAAGGCTTTATGTTATATCTCATGTTGTTAAATTAATGTTTATTGCATTTTTTTATTTTTTTATTTCATGTGTTGCCATGATTGTGTGTAGTGTTTGTGTGAATGACACTGTGCACAATAGTACTTCAATAGGTTGGTAAATAAACATTATATCATTTAATGAAATATGTTTTTTTACCGTAAATTTAACAGAATTTTTTTACAGAGAGTAAAATAAACAGTTATGAACCATAATTATTACAATATAAACCTTTAATTTATACAGTTTTGAACTGTAAAATAGACAGCTGTCTTGTAAAACCTAAAACGTTGCTACCGTATTTTTTATGGTAAAATTCTGGCAACCACAGCTGCCGTTTTTTTACCGTAAATTTTACGGAGATTTTTTTTTACAGTGCTGTGACCTCTTAATTATAGCTATAATTCAACAGGCAGTGCTGTTATGACAAAATGAGTGTATTTATTTCTCAGGCATGCCTCCATCTTTCTGCACAATTGTTAAAATAAAGTTTAAAAAAGGGGGTGATCCCTTTTTTGAAAGCATGAAATATGGTCGGTTGAAAATTTGATTTAAGCATTGTTGCTTACCTCATATGTTGTGGATAAACAAGGCAATTTTCTTAAAATTTCTGTTATAGCACATTAATACAGTATATTACAGACCTAAATGGACAACTTAAAAAGGGCTTTGTTCTTTTGGTAAAAACTTTTTTTTTTTTTCCATGGTAAGGATGACCTTTGCATGGAATTGCCCTATAACAGCTTAGGTCACTTCCTTATTGAAAAAATATAACATTTAATATACTTATCATTTATCTGTCAATTCAAATACAAGTGTTTGAGTAGGCTATGCAATCTCAGAAAGATGTTCCCATGTGAAGCTTATCATATCAGTCTGTCCGTCTGTCTGTCTATCTTCTCTCTCCAATAAGGCTTACTGGACATTCAAACTGATGTTACAGATGTTACAGTACAGGCTATAGTTGCCACATTATAAAATACACTAATTTATGCAATTGACATAAAATCCATGATTTTTTATGAAATCAAGCTACACTTCAGCTTCTCATCAGATTTTTTGACCACAAAACCACAAAACGTACCAGACCCATTTGAATTCTGCACAGAATGGTATATTATAAAGCGATATGGAGGAGATTAGGAGAAGAAACGGTTAGAGATTAGAAGGAAACTGAGGTTTTACCAAGCTCAACAGCTTTGGCCGAGCTGTGATATAAACAAAACGCTATTGGCTATTTTAAAAAAGGGGAGGAGCTGTTTGATATGACCCGCCCTGTGTTTCTGTTTTATTTGAAATTACGTCAACACATTGAATTATGCTGCGCGTTCCAAGGCACTTCAGTGGGCCTTTAAACTACATTTACAAGGTCACACTGTAAAGTGTACACAGTTACTAAGCACAGTATCAATTTTGCTTAACACCTTATTACCTTATCAAGCTCTCTGAATCAATAATGGTTTATTGAAACTTGTCTACTTACAGTCCCATAAACATATAGGCATACGTATTTATTATGTCTATGTATATATTAGGCCTATAACAGATAGTGAGGGCTTTAAAACTGCTGTGAGCTAAATGAAGGAATAAGCTTGTGCTTTTAAAATGCAAACAAAACGGAAAAGTGCATGCGCAGGGTGTTGAGATGTGTTTTCAAAAGTGGAACTTTCAACTTGACACAGCGTTTTAAAAAGCAGGCGAGAAACTGAAAAAGCAGACGTGATGCAAAGATCAAAGACACGTGTTAAACGCATTGATCTATATGTTTAGATAAAAAAAAAAATCTCTTATTTTTTCATCACTACTAGGCTAGTTAGGGCGAACAAAGTGCAAGAATTTATATTAACAGGGGTGCACATCATTTTTTTGGTCTGGTTCTCAAGGGAGCACCTGGAGATGCTGCTTGGTACTTGGTACACTTTACGCAGCACACTTACCCTACAAGTTCTCGTCATCACTTTCCTCCTGATTGCTCTTCTGTCTATCTTCTTTTCTCTTGAACATGGTAAATGATGATGATGTTTTTTTATTTTAACATTAATGACACAAACAACAGCAGGAATATTAGGCTGCTGTCACTTTAAGACCGAATGCATGGACCTAATATACAGACACACATCCGGTTTCTTTCTCAACTGTTCACTTATGACACAACTGAGAGAATACTTCCCAAGACGGTTATTTTGACATAATTTTGTGTGTATTGTTGTAGTACTCGAGACCGGTCTTAAGACTATTTTTTGAAGGTCTTGGTCTTGTCTTGGTCTTGGCCGCATTTGGTCTCGGTCTTGTCTTGGTCTCAGACTTAAAGGACTTTAAAGGATTTTATTTCAAGACTGGTCAAGACCACAACTGCAGGGATATCGCTAAATTGCCATTGCATTGTCTGATTTCTTTGTTAACATCATTACTTTGATTGGATGTAAAACTTCCTGCTTCAAATGCAATCAATAACTTATTTCTAATTTAATTTATTTTGTTACTGTTGTGCCAGGTCAGAAATCAACAAGGGATTGTGTCAAAAATGTCACCAAAATTAATACAAATGCCCACAAAATTCAAGATATGATTGCAAAAAAGTACTTGTATAAGGTCTTGATATTTATATTATAACATATGATATAATTAAGCAATATAACAAGAGGGCTGTTTTCACAAATATGAGCACAATTGCAAACCTGATGTTGATTTTTTACAAATGTTTAATAAGCAAAATTTTATTTTTAAAACATTAATCTCAATATTATTTATGCATTTGTAATTGTACCAATTCTTCTGTTCCACCTCTGCAGTGTAAAGATGAATTTTGTTAGTGATTTCATTTGATTGGTAACAGCTCTATATAGTGTCTTATTATTCTAATTATAATTATTGATTAAAATTAAGACATTTCTCAGGCAGTAAATGTGGATCTTTCAGATGAATTTGAGGAGTGCTAGTCTGGTCTTGGTCTTGACTCGGTCTCGACTTGCCTTGGTCTTGGTCTTGTCTTGGTCTCAACCCCCCAAAGTCTTGGTCTTGTCTTGGTCTCGGTTTAGGTGGTCTTGACTACAACACTAATGTGTCCGTTCAAATGCAAGTAAATGCGAAAAAGGAGGCTCAGTGTTTGAGCGCTGTCTAAAAAGCGTCTCTCTCTCTCTGCAAGCACGCGCTTTGGGTGTGTGAGGCTGTGCGCACAAATAACAGCACGTAAGTCCTGATTTTCGCCTCTTCTTCCGCGTTTAAAATCGCTTGAATGTGTAAACTGGCAAGACAAAACGCGTCCAAATGATAAAGTTTCACTCTATGAAGGTTAAACTTAGCAGTTAATCCGCGAATCACATGCATGCCGAACTGTTGGGCCTGGTCCATACGAATCACGGATCAACTTTGCTATCAAAAAATTAATGAACTTATCATCATGACTGCTATCTTACCAGAGATGGAGAAAAATCTTACTCCAGTAAGTAAACGCGTCCCTGTCCCCAAAAATGTTGGTACTCAAAAGTGCTTCCTTCCCTTTTCTGGTGCGCATCATTTATTTTTACCATGCATGTGCACCTGCGCACCAGTTATGTGCACCCCTGTATATTAAAATAAAATCTGTATTATTTGACGTTTATAACGTAAGTGAATCTTCAAAAAGATCAGGGTAACTACTCATCAATAGCAGATTACAAGAGGACAATATCTCTGTTGGTATCTTCTTAACTATTCCGAGATGTGTCTAAAGTCTGCGGCCTTTTGCTTCATATTTCATAGCTCTCCAATAGAGTGGTAGAACTATGACGTCACTTTGTAGGCCAATCAGCAGTTAGCATCATGCTGGTTCTCTCGACAAAAACTCAATAGGATTTTCCCATAGGCTTTTGGATTCAACAAAAGTTTATGATACTTACACGTTTTGTCCATCAAATTTTCACAGATGAACACAACTTTTATGAATTTTGAAGCCTAAATGCAGTCGCCAGAAGCAAACTACACCACGGTCGCACAATTTCAATGTCACCAACACTAAGCTTCCGACAACTCTTTCAGTCTCTTTATCTAAAAACATTTTCCGTGAAAGTTTGAATTAGAATAGTTTGTAAGAGCACAGTTATAAGTCTAACTAGGCTGTAAAAGTGGACTGAGCTTACCTGTTTGGTGTGAAGTTTAATGTTGCCGACAGCCTTTGTAGTCCCATTTAGCCACTTGTTAGCAACCATCATTTTCAAGACATGTAACAGCTTAAAAAAAAAAAATCATGGGTAGGTTAATATTGATATATTTTACGTCGTAGAAAAAAACGTGAAAGTATCTTGAGCTTGTGTTAACCATGGACCTTATTTCAGCCATTTAAACAAAAACCCATTCAAAAAACCCATTGAAGTTGGGAAGATGGAACCAGAAGTGCTAAATTGCTAACTCACTTCCGGGTTTTGGCCTACAAAAATGCGTCATAGTTCCACCACTCTATATGATCACTGTTGATAAGGAGCTTAATATGATCACGCTATTCCTAATGTGCGCGCCATACCTGAGTGTGCATTTGACTCATCCCCCATTAAAACCATTGTTAATTGGCACATTTACAACATTTATTTTTTAGGTTTTTAATGACTTTATTTTATAATGAAAGTGACACCGAGAGTAAAAAAACAGGAAAATCATTAGAAAAATCTTGGCGGGGATGCACCAGTGCTAAGCAAATTTCTGGTGGGGCAATAGCCCCAGCAATCCCTGGCCTAGTGCCGCCACTGGACATCACACCCATGAGGCCCCTATAAACTTCAAGTGAAATTGAAGAACAAACTGATGTGACGTCATTTCGAACAAAATCAGGCCAAAACAAACTTCGTTTGGAGTTCGTTTTGGGAGTTCGAAACAGCTTGCCAAAGCGAACTTTCCGGAAAAGTTTGCTTCGACTGGTAAACACTGGTACTACCATTAAGTCTGTGGCGCAGACTCTACCTTCTTTCACATGGAATTTTTTTCCACTTCATTTCTCCTGTTCAATCCATGGAGGTCAGACGTCCGCGAGTGAAAACATGAACACACTGGAGAGCTACTTTATAGTAGAAAATGAAGTTGTATTTCTGATGAAATGAGACACTGACGTTGTTTTTCATGTTTAATAAGGTAAAGCTGCTTGATTTTAAGCAATCTATTGTATAAAGTGCTTTATAAATAAACGTGACGTGACTTTACTAGAGTGCCAAATTGCAGAGCTCGTGCAAACAAACATATCCACGTTGCTATGATCGGATGCTTTTCTTATGCTTTATTAAAATGCTTGCTGTTTTCTTAATTTTGTTGTGTGTTTAATTTATTGAGAGGAAAGCGCACAGCACATATTTACATATTCATCTAATTGTCACTCTCAGCAGTGTGGGTGGCATCAGATGTTCGATAACAGTATATCGCTGCACGCGTATTTCGAACTTCGTTATTCCCTAAACGAAGAATGAAAAGAACTTTGCCGTGAGTATATCGGGGCCTTTATAGGAACGCCAACCTGGAGGACAAAACAAGGCTTTCCTCCATTGGTCCATTGGTCCATTGGTCTCTGCGGCAGTCACGACTAAAAACTATGAATAGTATCTCTCCAGTACATTATCAAAAGGTGTGATGTAGATATAACACAGCCATTAGGTTTTTGTGCTTGAACAGAGTTTGCTGCTAAAACAGTAAATGTTCTCACTGTACCATATGACTAAATCGAGGTTTCCGAGGTTGACGTAGAGCCAGAGACAGACAAGACTGTGGAGGGGCTAGCTGAAGGGAACAGGAGCCAGAGTAAGACCCAGAGCCAGGATGGAACTAGAATGGAACTGACCAACAGAGGTGATGACGTGAAAGGTGGAGACCCAGGGTGACACAGAAGGCCTGCAGGGCCAAGGAGGGGCTGCAGGCATGCGTGATCAAGGTGGAGATGGGGGTGGTATGATGGAGGACAATGGCAGAACTGGAGGGAAGGAAGAGCCCAACAGAGCCAGAGGGTTGGAGGCAAAGCTGGAGATCCGGAATTCTGAAACGGAGCCAGAGTGACGATAGACCAAGGCAAAGTCAGAGGGATGAGGGATCCAGGCAGAGCCTGAGGGATTTCAGACCATGGTGGAGCTGAAGGATTGTGGAGCCAGGTAGAGTTGATGGGTTGAAAGGCCGAGGTGGAGTCTAGGGCTCGGTCCTCAGACCAAGGGGAAGCTAATGACCAGGAAGCTGTTTAAACTGTCTTTTCTAGGCCAACCCCAATGGAACTACCACATTTATTACACCAATTTACATTTATTCATTTTGCAGACCCTTTTATCCAAAGCGACTTATAAGTGAGGAATACGTAAAGCAATTCATTGTGAAGAGGCAAATAGACACAAGACGTGCTCAAAATACAAAGTTTCAGACATTGCTTAAAGTAGTATAAGCTAGAATAGGAAGTAGGGCTGAAATCGCGCTTAAACGATTTGGCTTAGTGCAATTATAAAATCGCAAAGCTGCGATTATTTTTTTTATGAGTGGCTTGTCAATGAAGTATGGCTCCAAATGCTAATCCATCTGAAAGCACTGCGAGTTTGAATCGCTTATAATGTGCATTTGAAAAAGCAACACGCGTCAAACATCTTTCCAGACCTGAGAAGCATTTATTAACATCTTGTCCAACAAAAGACAACATTTAATAACATGTTTTTACTCCAAACTCACTTCATAATGACAGTTGAGTGTCCTTCTGTGAGATGATGTGGCTTCTTACACAGAATAAGGCAGTCGTGTGTTTATTAGTCATGTTTAATCAATCAAAACGTTTCAATCTTCTGTTTATTCAGCTACAGCGATAGTATGGGATTTCCTGGAATGACGCGTGTTCTACTTCGGCAGCAGGTATTAAGCAAACACTTCTCCCTTTATGGCCTTGGCTGCGAAAGCATCTAGAGGTTTCATATGTACTCCAGACAGCTGAACTGTATTACTAAACTCTGTTAGCTTAAATGTAGGTCAACTGACGCAAACTTATTACAGCATGTTACATATTTACCACAACAGTTAAAGGTGCAATATGTAAGATTTTCTGTCCGCTAGAGGCCTATTCAAAACAAAGGCGTAGCTTGATGACGCCAAGTTTGAGCGCGGAACATGGGACATGTCGTCTTCACCTCACAGCCAGTGGAAAACAATTGGGATAGGACTCGGGAAGAAATCATGTTCATGGATGTGATTATTAACGTTACTGTAGTATGAAACAGAGCAGGACCGAGTGTTGTGGGAGCTGAACGAGGCCGCTAGAGCGATTGCGCAACACACGCCGCGAGCAGCGGAAATTTTATTATGCCACAGTCGCCGGCGCCGCTTCCCCTTTTCCGGTCATGAGTATGAGGTAACACAGCTCTGTTTATCATATTAGATACATTTGAGTGTGTTGAAAATTTTATAACGTTACTCTGTGCGTTCGCTCAGCGGCTGCTGTGAGACACCTGTTGCACACTGCAGTAAACTAGATTGCTATTAGAATATCATTGTTAAATGCTGGATGGCTTGTGTTGATAAATGTCATGCAATTAATTTTAAAACGTATTGTATGATGGAGAAAATGCTGTATTACTGTTACTAAAAATAAAGCTGCATCTGATTATGCTATGTTAGCTACTTCACAAAATATTGTTTTTCTCTGAGGCATGGTAAAGCATGGTACTCTCAAAAAAACAAGAAAAATAGATTTAAACAATAAGACTAAACGTGTTGAGCTATATAACAATAATTAGTTTTCTGTCTATAAATATATCAAAACAGTTGTTCCCTTGTCTATTAAAACATGTAAATATTAAAGAGTCTTTGGTGTTTCCATGGTTTCTACAAAATAAAACCGGAAACCGAGGGTAACGCGGGTATGACGCAATTGACAGGCGACTCCTCACACGTCTCGGAGCCTTGGTTAAAATTGCAATTTTCTCACGATTTACAAATAGTTGGAAACATTTGGGATATAGTAAGTACTCAAGTGAACAAAATATATAACACTGGCCTAGTGGTTTTTGGATATTTTACTGCAAAATTCTTACATATTGCACCTTTAACCCAACAGTTTTAACACCTCATAAAATTACATCAATAAAAGCCTATTTTTCAGTTGGGTTCCATACAATAAGCCAATATGCAATAAGTAGACATGCTATTCAGTTAAAGCGGAGAAATGTTGTACATTCATTTTCTTTTACAAGGGTTGTCTATATAGAAACATTTATATTATCTACACAAATCAGCAATTCTCTGGTGTATTGAACATGCTTCCCCCCACACTAAATTCTAACATGAACTGTTCCTTTCAGTGAGATTGAGTTTACTAGAACTTCCAAGTAAATATTTGACAGTTTCAAACTATTTTCTAATGTTTTAAATTCAGCTGAACCTATTCATATGCTTCTATGCAGCTGCCAACTTCTTTTTCTGAGGTCATCCTTTAATTTTCTAATATTGTCTGCAATTCATTATCCAGATCCCAGGGGCTGCCATGGATCGTGTTAGCCTACTCTGGCGGTTGAGGCGTCGGGCTCGTCGAGGAGCTCTGTGCATGGCTCTGTTCTGTATGACTATGGCTCTCCTGTACACCTTTTGCGCTGAAAACAGCATACCTGTCACAGATGCCATTTTTGGGGTGAAGGCGAGAACTCGAGCACAACCAAGAGCGCACTCAATTGTTAAGGTATGTCAAAGAGATTCCTTTCCTCAGTGCCTTCTGCTCTATCAAATCTGCACAATAGAGTGCTGTAGGAATGAGTCCTAAAACAATAAAAATATATATATCTTTTTTACATCATCCCAAAGTCAGTCGGTATTTTAAATGTTTTTTTTTTTGGTTAAATATACATTTAAATGTACAATTAAAATACATCAACAGTATGCCACTTGTGATTTTTTGATTGTATTTGTCTTTAAAAAGGCGGTTGCTAACAAGTGGCTAAATGGGACTAGAGAGATTGTCGGGGACATTAACTCTTTCCCCACTATTGACGAGTTTTTCCTGGCAATCCATGTTTTAACTCTTATATGGTTGGGGGCACTGTTACAGTATAGCATCTAGGGATCCAAAAACAAGTGAAGAAGATCTGTGCAAACCAGAAGGATTGGATATTGCTTACGCACAAGTAAGCTAACATGATCAAACATTCAACAACATATAAATAAAAACTGTCTAACATTACCAAATGAAATATCGAATCCACAAAAGAGGTATATGACTGTGCAAGATTTGGGGGTGTTGATGGACTGGATTTACACAATCTATGTCTTCATTATCATTCTGAATCCGATCCAGACGAAGTCTTTGACAAAAACAAGATTTTCAAAACAAGGTTTTTTGTTATGAAACTTATGAAATGTTGTTTTTTGTTATGAAGCAGAGGCTCTGTAGTTTTGATATATTGACTGTTTACATATTCATACAACAAAATTTTCTGGGGTCCATGAAAGTTTTGTGAATATGATCAAAAATGTTGCTGCTGGAAAGAGTTGAACATCATCACGAAGAGAAAAAGTCATCAACACTAGTCTGCTTTTACAGCTTTGTGGAATCGCGCTCTTGCAAACTATTCTAACTTAAACTTAAACTTTCCAATTTGTAAATTAAATAAAGTTTGAAAGAGCTCATTTTTGGCAATAATCCAAAAGCTATTGGAAAAAATCCTATTGGCTTTTTTTCCAGGGAAGCAGAGTAATGCTAACTTCCGGGTTGGCCTACAAAATTATGTCATCCCTGCAGCACTCTATTAAGTAAAAAATGATAAATACATTCTTACTAAAAGTGATATTGATCTATCGAAGGTATTGCGGGGAACAGGAGGGTCGAAACCCATGTATACTGACCCTCAAAAGCTCCCAGGTGTCATTCCTGGAGATCCTCAGAAGCCTATTCCCATCCTGTCATCTTCTAACTACACAATGGAGAGCAGTTCTAAGGACCACAGCCTCAGGGGCAAAAGAAGAGAGCGTGGGCTATTTTACTGGCTTTTGGCGCAACCGCTGAGACGTGTTTTAGAGACTATTTTTGGAGGCAGACGGAGAGGAGATATGGGTGCTGCAAGTGGGGATGCTGTTGTTTTTGGGCCTAATGGAGCACTTGGAGAGGTCTGGAATGAGGAGATGTCAAGCACAATGCTGGGAAAAAGGTTGAGGAAGGTGGTGCAGAACTATCAGGTAAGCGAAACTAAGGGTGTACTCACACTAGGCGCTCTGAACCGTGCCCAAGCACGTTTGACCCCCAAAGCCCGGTTCGTTTGACAAGTGTGATCGCTCCATTCCGTGCCCGGTTCGTTTAGCTGTCCCTGGCCCGCTTGGAAGAGGTGGGCTCTAACCGTGACGGACAATCGCGCTCGGGCTCGGTTCAAGGCAACCGTGCCTAGTGTGAGTACACCCTAAGAGACATCTAAAAGTCTTTACTATATAAAAACAGTAAAAAACTGCTGATCAGCTAGGCATGAAGTCTCTTCAGTTAATCCATTTTACATTATCCTCTGAGAAAGAAGCTCTACTGCTATCAGTGTATATGATTATATTTATTAAAATCATCAATAGATGTTGCCTTATTGTGTCATGCATCACATGTCCCTGTGCCTGAAGTCCGAAAAATGCTAGATTTGAACTCAGGTTGGTTGCGTCAAAAGCGAACGCCACCCATCTTACTCTCCACACCATCAGATGTCATCAGATGGGTTTCTTTTGTAATTTTGTCTGGCTCAACCAAACAATGGTATTTGGAGTTAGTGTAAATAGCCTCTGACAACAAGGTGGGCTATTTGCAGTTGGTGTCCATAGACTCTCTGAGATATAAAACCCTACTACTCACTTACCTTTCCAACTGTTTTATCAGGTGTAATTTCATTAAATCATGAAGATAAATGTGTAGCTAATCAAAAACATGTCAAATAAATATATTAGAATGCATATTTTGACATACAAAGAACATTTTTACATATGTATATTTTGGCACTTTTTTATCATGTACTGTAAGGTTATACTGACTAATGTATACTATATGGGTCATTGACGAATAAGGTTTTTAAAAGTGTAAAAAAAAAAACATAATGGAGATATAATTAATTTTGAAGATTTATTAAGTGTTAACAATGAGATTATGTGGTTTTTTATAATCAATTAACACTGCTTTTGTCATTTTTTACAAGATGGACAAAATTTGGTTTTACCGAATGACACTTTTGGTTATACCGAATGACGATATTTTCAAACAATGCTAACAGGATGATATCTAGCTAGCTAGCTAGTTAGCTTGCTGGCTAGATAGCAAAAGGACAAACATTTTATATTTAGTACAAGTTTTTAAAATATTACAACATTTTCCATGTTTATAGCGGTTGTACCAAATGACCTGATGTTTCAGGACATGCGTATGAGCGAGTGAAAACATGAATTTTTCAAATAGTTAGGAGAGAGTTAGTTACTTTGCTTCACAACCATGTGGTCCTTTGCAGGTGTCTGAATGATGTCACATCCTGTCACATGATACTGACCGCATGGCTTGATCCAAAATGGTCCCTTTATATTGGTTACTCTGAATGACATTAATGAAATTCACTTTTCCGCACATTCTTTCTCATAACAAAGTGTAGGGGAATTTTACAGTTACTGAAGAATAGTTTGCAGTTTCAACAGCAGAAGCCAGCTTCAAGTCTCACACGGAGTCTACTAACTACGTCATTACTTCAGATTGAATAATTTTGATTGGCTAAGAAAAATAGACAAAATTAGTAATCTTCCACACATGGACAGATAGTCAGAAGCATATCTCCATTAGTCAGGATGCTGACGATCGGTCACTGACCTTGGATGCACAGGATGTCTTGTTAAGTCATGAAAAGGTGTCTGCATGTCTCAAGCAGAGTGCCAGTTGTCATCAGTACCAATACAGGACCTACACACAGAACACTACGCACATACACAGATACACAATTCACAGCTTCTTCAAGGCTGAAGTTGGCCCAGTCTCCAACTATAAAAAGGAAAGTTTCTCAAAACATACTGATAAGTTGTACTTTTCTCTCAGTGAGAGTTACAGACAATATTCAAAATTATTTTCTAGTGTTTGAAAAGGAAAATAAATGCTTTAACATAAGTTGAAGAAGTCATTCTAATAATTTGATATTTAGAAAGATAAATGTTAATTAATAACTCAAAAGATATGTATTGAAGCGGCAGTGGATTCCAGAATCCACCCCTTCAAAAGCAACGACTTCTACACATCATTTTAATACCATTTTGCACTATGTTAATATATGATGTTTAAAATCATGCCAAAATAAAAAATATATACATTTATTACATTTTGAGATATTTTAATCACAAATGAAGTGGCTGTATTGGGCTTTGGACGGTTAAACCGAATGACCTTTTGACACTTCAAAATCTTTAAAATACCTTTATATGTAGCAAAATATAATTAAAACCTTTGGGATTCAATAAAAGAGATCTAGCTGTACTACCTTACGTACTTTAGATGTCATGTCTTTTTTTTTTTTTTTTTTTTTTTAATATTATTAAGGCCTTTGGACAAAAAAATGACCTGTCACGTCATTGACCCATATATATTTAGTATTATTTTACCCACTTTGCAACTTTTCACTTTTTTCTATGTGTGAGAAGCAACACCTGAATTTCTTAAAGGCAGTTACAGTGTTATTTCAGGGACTGGTGTCCATTTGGGGGTTTTCATCTAGATTTGTCACACCTTTTGTTGCCTCTTGGGCTTTCAATACCTCATGTTTGTGTCTGATTTGACAAATGATTCAGTTTTGGGAACATTTATAGGTAACGGTTAATAATAATAATAATAATAATAATAATAATAATAATAAACAGTTACATTTATATAGCACTTTTCTCTACACTCAAAGCGTTTTACATTTGGAAGGGGGGAATCTCCTCAACCACTATGTTGTTATAAAAACATCTGTAGAAGACACAGGGGATGTGACTTCTTGGTAAAGTGTGATAGATGAATAACTACGTTTTTGCTTGTTTAACAGCTGGTAGCAATTGATTTCAGGGTTTTGACTTCTTGGACAACACTAGGGTATGTTTCAACAAGTGACCATTATGTATCTATTTATTTGGTGTTATTTCACAACTGCAGAACCTATTTTTGGAACAGATCATTTTCTTTTTGCAAAGACAAACTCTGGTCCTTTGTTGGAACACACCCCAGTGTTGTCCTGGAACTCAATTGCTACCAGCTGTTAAAACAAGCAAAAACGTAGTTATTCATCTATCAAACTTTACCAAGAAGTCACATCCCCTGTCTTCTATAGATGGTTTTTTTTTAGTTTTTTTTTTTACCTTAACTACCTTACTTACTTGTAACAAATGTGATATACCAATCTATCATAGTCTTTTTTGTTGTTTTTGTTTTTATTTTAGGCAATGAATAAATATGGAGTTAAGTACCGACCTGAGAGTGCAGCACATCGTTCCAAACTCAGTGGCCCTGAACTTCTCTGTCAAATCAAGGAGATGGTTCAAATTGCAACTTTAACACCAGATATGGAGCCATTTTCTGGGTTTCCCTGGGCCTCTCAGTTACCTCAGCACCAAATAACCACTGATATTGGCCCGTTTAAGACCTGTGCAGTGGTATCATCTGCAGGCTCTCTCAAAAACTCTGGATTAGGAAAGGAAATAGGTAATCCATCATAATTCATAATTCATAACATAATCTATATCTCTTTCTTTGACCTAAATTGATGTTTTTTTATTATTATAAAAAAAACACCTTTGTTTTACATTGCATTCATGACAGAATTTTTTATTTTAAATAATCCTATATTGTTTTGCATCCATCAACTTAAAAACTAATCTCTTTTTTAAGTAATTACTATATGGTAATATAATAAAGCATTTTTTAATATATATATATATATTTGATATATGTATACATATATGTATGTATGTATGTATATGTATATTTGATATGACATCATTCTTTGATACTATAAAAAATTGGATGATTTTATGTATGAATGAGGCATTATTAATAAAAAAAAAAAATTCCTGAAATCTAGATACACATGATGCGGTGATACGGTTCAATGCCGCACCAACAACAGGCTTTGAGAAAGATGTGGGCTCTAAAACAACAGTGCGACTGATCAATTCCCAGGTAAATTGTTTGCTAACTGGTGAAAGGTTAAAATTACATGCTATAACAACCTCTTAAAAAACCATAATGTCTGTTTATTGCATAGGTAATGGCATCTGAAGACCACCATTTCCTCTCCAGTTCTTTGTACAGTGCAGGGATTTTAGTGAGCTGGGATCCTGGCCCTTATTCCGCTGATCTACAGGAGGTAAGAGCTCACTATTCCATTTTCTAGCATTTAGCAAACTTGCAAAATTCCAGGAAATTTGCTTAATTAGAAGGTTTCACCACAAAGTCTTAGCTTTAGATGATGTTTTTGTATAGCCTGAAGCACATGACCAATAAGCCACTCCTCGTTAGTATAGTGGTAAGTATCCCCGCCTGTCACGCGGGAGACCGGGGTTCGATTCCCCGACGGGGAGATGCTAAACTTTTTTTCTTGCTAGCACAGAGTCATTAATACATTTAGCTGGTACAAATGTTACAGCTGGACAAAATTAGTATCAGAACACCACTTAGAAAATATATTTTTCATGATATAATCAAGACCAGTCTTTCGCATTTTCTTGCTGAATATCCTTTTCCATTCCATACATCACAGATTACACAAGTAAAATGGGCTACAAACTATTTCATGTTGACTCTAAAATATACAGTATATTTTTAAATATTTGTAAACATTCCAGATTTAAATTCAATTTGGGTGAAATGAAATATTCCTTTTTTTTTTTTTTTTTGCTTTTAGTGGTTCAACAAGACAGATTACCCTATATTTAAACAATATCAGCGATATAGACGCTTACATCCCCAACAGCCATTTTATATTCTACACCCACGGATGGAATGGCAGCTGTGGCAGAGAATACAAGACAATATGGGCGAGACTATACAAAAAAACCCACCCTCATCAGGCCTGCTGGGTAAGTTTTATTACTTTTTTTTTTTTAAACGAAAAAGAAAAATCTTATCATAAATGGTTAAGAAACCACAAACTATGCCACATACACATTACAGCTAAATTTGGTTGTCAATTCACCTTTTAGTGTTTAATTCTGTACACACAAAGTTCAGTAATTTATGGAAGTGACAACCGTCAACCACATTCTACAACTAAATTAACTCCCAAAAATGCAGGTAGTGACAACCACATTAAAAAAAATTCTACGCAGTGTGTACGGAATCAAGCTGAACAGCTAGTTGTTAATGACGTATTTAAATGCACATAAGAGATGTGCCTCTCTTCTGTATGTGCAGTGCAAGAAAACCACAGGGAAAGAGTTACAAGAGTTACGAGTTACTTGCCGCTGTTGCCTCTGGCTTGCTTAGTTGGGGAAACTTGACATTCAACTTGATATTCAACAATGTTTTTGATCTGCCTGCATTGACAACATTCTATGCAAATTGAACTGAGCTGGACGATAACATCACTGTTTTCTCCAGAGCTGATGTATAGATAAATGAGCTAAATTAATAACTAATGATTTTTACAATGGAATAAATCAATACTGAACTTACTTAAGCTGGACAATGACACCATTTTCTTCTAGAGCTGCTGTGCAGCCAAAACTATTTTCCTGTTATCACTGTAAAGCTGCTTTGACACAATCTGCACTGTAAAAAGCGCTATATAAATAAAGGTGAAGCAGCCTACCAAGTAGAGATGAAATGGTGTGAAAATTTCATTTTTTCACGACTATAGTAAAATGATCATGGTTATCAATATTATCACAGTATTGTGCTGGAATTGTTCAAGTACTGAAATAATACTGAAATAAAAACCACACACATAAATAAAATTAGTAGCACTATACAATTTTTGTTTGCATAAACATTAAAATAATGTAAGATAATGCTTGGATTTTAAACTAACAAAAATATTGGTTATTGGTTAACTACTAACATGTACTACATGTTCAAATAAAGTTTTTAGAATCAGAAAGAGATTTATTGCCAAGTATGTTTTTGCACACACAAGGAATTTGTTTTGGTTTTGGAATTTGTTTTAGACAAAAATAAAAAAAAATAAAAAATTATGAAATGATAAACCTCACATTTCAGTATATATTTTATCTGCTCCATAAACATTTCTACATAGGCTACCTTATCTGAATTAATTCAATTTGTAGAATGCACAATAGCTTATTTTCAACCAAAATTCAGTCAGATTTTCGCTTTAGTCTGAACAAAAACAGCAGACAGGCTGAATGAAAATATAAACTCATTCTCTGACAGTAGGTTGCACTTTTGAAAAAGGTTGCAAAAAAAAGAGCTGTTTCCCTGGTAACCTCCGTAAACAAAGCAGCACTGTGCTTATTAACACTACTTTGAAAAGCAAATGCCATCGAAGCGTCTGAAGACAATCGGCTCCTCTTAGAGATACATGAATAGAATTCATTCATACATTCTTTCATATCATTTCTCTCAGCACTCTGCCTTCCGTCATGCTTTCACACAAAACGAAACCTACACTACATGCTGCGCCTGCATGAGACTGTATCTAATGCTGAACAGTATTTACCATGAGTTTTACAAATCGCGATAATCAAATACGGTTTTAACAATAATTAAAATGCACAACAGTAATACTAACCATCAGGAATTTTTGTCATGGTTTATCGTCAAACCGGTTTCATCCCTACTTCTAAGCATAAACAAAATATGACGCCTCCATCGATGGAGCTTGTGTGTTCCTTTAAATGCAAATGAGCTGTTGATCCCGGCCCGCTTTCCAGAAGAGGGCGGAGCTTTAATAGCTCGTGCTTCGGTTGCTCAACAACAACAAAGCTGGAGAATCTCACGCAGCCAATATGACGATTGTCAGTAACGGTGTTCAGCCTTACATTGTTCAAACCGGAGTCGGACACTGATGGAGAGACTCAGGAAGAAGTTACAACTTTTAGAATGCAGAATGTTTCTGAATGGTTAGTGGATAAATTTATGTAGTTGCTGTGGAGTTGATTCAACTCATCGACTAGCATTGTGCCATCATGTTAATCTTTTGTGAAAATCCAGCGTTGAACTGACCCTCGTTTGTGAAGCAGTCCGGCATAAAATGACGGCACGGCAACAACACTCTACAACAACTCTACCTCTTCTCTAAAGCAGCCCAACATGGCCTCACCCCCTTTGTTGCGTGTTCCCGGGGGCAGGGTTTATGTAAATTTCATGGTTAGTGATGTCACTAACCCAGGAAGAAGCTCATTGTAGTCCCTACCAGCAGTTTGTTGTAGTCCTTAAACAGAGAATTCTTTAAAAGAAAATATCTCCCTTTGCATTGAACTTTGAGTGTTGTAACTTTGCCGATGTTGTTTATGCTCAAACAGCAACATTACACACTAACTAAAGTTAAAAAAGTGAAATCATAATTAACCACCCCTTTAACACGGTGTCATCTATATTTCTGGAGTGCGTCATGTTCTGTACACACACGGAACGATAATTTAGGGGATTCACTGCTGTATTTAAATGCGGTTGTCATTCCTGAAACTTTACATTGTGTACCTATATTTTTCCTTCTACCTCCATAGGCACAGTTTTAATGATGTCCCTGTGTGAAGTGGTACATGTGTACGAGTTCCTGCCTTCGCGACGGAAAACCGAGCTGTGCCACTACTACCAGCGCTTTAGTGATGCTGCCTGCACCCTAGGTGCCTACCACCCATTATTATATGAGAAGAACCTGGTAAAGAGGATGAACCAGGGGTCTGACCATGACATCTATACACATGGCAAGGTCACTCTCCCTGGGTTCACAACATTTAACTGCACTCATAGCTCCACTTCTAAAACTCTGTCAAAGACATAATTTGAGGGTAAACTGATTTTCTTGGCACACTTTCAGAATGTAACAGTGAAGCGCATGATTTAGTCTACAACTGCAACAAGTATTCAGTCTGGTCTCTGAGATCAGAAGTCGGCTCACTGGTGGAGAATGAAAAACTAACTCACTTACTGAAAGGAACTTAATTCATATGGACACAAAATGCTGAATATAGTGGCAAGTTCTGTATATGTGTAAACTACTGTTCATCATTCCCTAACTAGTCCCATAGTGGTAAATTCATACTGTTTGCTGTTAATAGAAAAAAGATCTCAATACCACATATCTGCCTCTCATGTGAGATGCAAGCACTGACTTTCAAACACTGTCTAATAGGGGTGTAACGGTACACAAATGGTACGTACCTCAGTATTGAAGCTACGGTTCGGTACAGCAGGGGGAAGAAAACTAAAGATAACGTTTCTTTTTTTTATTAAACAGTAGTTTATTGAACAAATTCTCCCTCTCTCTTTAAATAAATTCAATTATAATTAACATTTTCTTAACGATAAAAAATCTATCTCAGCTAATGCTGTATATATACAGGGAGCCCTTACTTGCACATTACTATAATATTAAAGGTTACAATTAACAACAGAGCCCAAACTATTATATTCAGTTGCTATTTATTTTTAGATATAATAATCAACGCTCAAAAGGCAGGTTTTGCATTAACTAAATCTAATTTTTCAATTATTTTTCTATTCTAATTCATTTTTGAAATATAATCATTTACACAGTTACTGTCATAACTTATTTTCATGTCAAATTTATTATATATTAAATAATTAAGACATTACTAACAGCTAATGTAAATATAATTAATATAGTAAAGCTGCAAGCAGCAAAGAATGGGCCCTCGCACCCGTGCCACCGCCACCCGGTGGCTTTAGGAGTTCACAGTGTAAAACATGACTTTTCCTGTTGCCCGCAGGTGGCGCTATGACTGTAACTAAATATTTGCATGTAGATGTCTTCAGGCCAGGACTCTAATACAACATGTGAAGTTTGGGGCAGATTAGACATTGTATGCCAGAGTTACAACAACTTCCTGTTTCAAAGCGAAACATCAAATTTTGTCAGGCCGCCACGGACACGCCCTTCAGCGAAAACTCGAGATCTTCGCAATTTAATGTCGCAAAGGCCTTTAGATTAGACTGACCAAATATGATGTTTATCTGATAAATTATTGACTGAGCAATTACAATAGGGTCCTCACACCATCAGTGCTCGGGCCCTAATAAGCTAATATATTGCATATATTTAGTGAAATGCTCCCCTCTAGAATTAATTTCTCTAGTGAACTAACATGCTGTGGACACTAAATGACTTGCCTGAGGTAAATGTAATGCTATGTGAGATATTATTCTTAAGCCGATTTATTGATGTCTTTCCGCGGTTGAAACACTGGTTGAGAGATTACACGCAAACACAACTATGCATAGATCGTCTGTCTTTTGTCTTTTCCTGTTGTGGCGATTGGCAAACATCGTTGCATTACTGTGCACGCCTCCTTCTGGATTGGAATGTGGATCGCCTGTGACTGTATTTGTCATCTGACTGTACGCACCGAACCGTGACGTCCGTACCGTGACCTTTCAGGACAAATACATGCACCGTTACACCCCTACTGCCTAATGCATGGGTGGGCAAACTCGGTCCTGGAGGGCCGCTGTCCCTGCAGAGTTTAGCTGCAACCCTGATAAAACTCACCTGTGTGTAATCCTGAAGACCTTGATTAGCTGGTTCAGGTGTGTTTGATTAGGGTTGGAGCAAAACTCTGCAGGGACAGCGGCCCTCCAGGACCGAGTTTGCCCACCCCTGGCCTAATGTGACACATTAAAGGATTAGTTCACTTTCAAATGAAAATTACCTCAAGCTTTACTCACCCTCAAGCCATCCTAGGTGTATATGACTTTGTTCTTTCTGATGAACACAATCGGAGAAATATTCATAAATATCCTGACGCATCCGAGCTTTATAATGGCAGTAAACGTTACCAAACGAGTATGAGCTGAAGAAAGTGTCTCCATCCACATCCATCCATCATAATCATATTCCACACGGCTCCGGGGGGTAAATAAAGGCCTTCTGAAGCGAAACAATGCATTTGTGTAAAAAAAATATCCATATTTATCAAGTTATGAAGTAAAATATCTAGCTTCCACCAAACCGCCTTCTGTATTCAAGTTACGAAGTGTAAACTGACGTCGCGTCAGTTACACTTTTTCCGTAAGTTGAATAAGGAAAGCGTAGGATGTAGCGTAAGCTTTTTGAACTTCTAGAGTTTTACACTTTCTTCGTAAGTTGAATACGGAAGGCGGTCTGGCGAAAGTTTGATATTTTACTTCATAACTTGTTAAATATGGATATTGTTTTTACACAAACGCATCGCTTCGCTTCAAAAGGCCTTTATTAACCCCCCGGAGCTGTGTGGAGTATGTTTATGATGGACGGATGTGGATGGAGACACTTTCTTCAGTTTGGTAACGTTTACTGCCATTATAAAGCTCGGATGCATCAGGATATTTAATTAATATTTCTCCGATTGTGTTCATCAGAAAGAAGAATTCATATACACCTAGGATGGCTTGAGAGTGAGGAATTTTTATTTGAAAGTGAACTAATCCTTTAAAGCACTGATGTCAAAAGAACTGATGAATGTCCTAGCATTTTACAAACACACTGAATCTACATCCAGATTATTAGACAAAATAAAGCTCTTTGTTAGAAAGTAGCCAAGATTCTGTCCATAAAAGTGTAGCGCGCAAAGCTCTATGTCCAAAGCCAGCCTGCCGCTTCCATAATGTGCAGGTTTTCGATTTATGCAACTGCAATCCTAACACATCATTCATGCAATATTGTACAATTACTTGCCAACACACACATGCCATTAGCAAAATAATGCTTTAAATCAATGTATTTTATGAAATTTATATTTCAAAGCCTGGAGATCTGTTTGCATTCAGTATTTACACTGTGACGCCTTTCCTCTCATAGCACTCTGTAACCAGTCATAGGGCCGTGGAGAATGTCCTTGCATGCTTTACTGAAATTGCACTATCAGACCTTTGATAAACTTGTATTTAGTTGTATTTATGAACTTTGGTGAGAAGGAAAACACAGAAAGTGCATGTTTGTCCTGTTTTAAATTGGTTTGATTTCAATTACAGCCCTTAGAACAAGAAAGCAGATATACTTATGCATTTTGAGGAGGAAAAGGGCATTTATTTTTAGTAGTATTGTTTCTTGAATGTTTATCCAGAATGTGTCAATGTATCTCATCCATTTCTATTTACTCAAACACATAGATTACAATATGTAAATACCGAAACACAAATACGGCTTCTAGTGATAGATGCTAGTATGAATCCTGAATGATGTTGGACAGGACCTTAATATTCATATATTATTTATTTAGAAACAGACTTTCTATCTAATAAACAGGCTTTATTTTTGCCTTAAAGTTAACACGAAAATTAAATTGACTTCTGATATGACTTTTTGACCAGCGCAAATGGTTTCATGTTGACTTAACAGTAGAATTGTAAAGTTGTATTGTGAACTGAATAGTTAAAATGTGGAATCATGCCTTTTTTTCTCCCTTATAAACCTTATTTATATTGTTCTTAGTTTTTTTTTTTCTGACAGAGGAATCTTTATATGTGATTTGTAGCATACAGCAGATTAGTATAATAAACATTTAGAAATGAAATATAACAGTTAGCATAGAATGTATTTTTGAATGGGTAACAAATAATTGTTCATTTATACAATGTCTGCAGACTGGACTACTTCAAGTATAATTCAGATGCGTCTCTCGTTGATGAACTTTGTCATGTCTTGCATGGGTAAACCAATTCAAATTAATCAAACAAATCTAGGCTATGCACATGTGAACAACTGTGTCAAATGTATATATGTTTTATTTTTTTATTTGTATTTCATATGCTTCTCTAATGCAATGACAAATTTATTTTTATTTTTCAAGAATCTTCCCTTTAAGCATTCTGTCAGCATTAAGAAATTCTTTAAATTTGATTTACTCTTTGTTAACATTCAAATGCCAAAGTTGTTGTATACATACAACAAATTCTAATGAACAGTGGGACTTGATGGACTGTGACGAAGGTTGTAAAATGAAGCATGACTGAACAAAACCTTTGTGCTTTTTGGACAGTATGTTGGACAACATCCAATGTCTTTCACATACAGAAGAATGGGAATAGCCACTTCACCTCACTCGCTATTTTAAGTTACTGGAACAGATACAGATTTAGATAAATCCAGATTAATACATGGTTCACAAGTTCGGGCTATTACTGGCTGAACAAGTGGAACATTGCGTGCTCTAAAAAGGCGAGCATGAACTTCTAGTTCTCCATTAACTTGCTGGTGAAGACACTGTAACAAGACCTGGCTGACAAATCTCATCTTGAATGACATCGAAACTTTTAGTGAAATTGTTACTGAAAATCTCTCAACATGGCAACCTTTACATTTGATTGGTTAACACTCACAAGTGTTCTTCCTATGTATAAATAATGTGTCACCTTTACTTTGTCAGTATTATTGTTTCAATTTATATACTGTATGCAGCACTGTACAGTAACGTGGTAAAGTCTATAATGTAATGTGATAAATCCTATTAACAGACTTTAACAAAGTTGGTTCTTAAAACAAGCAATTTATAAAATAGACAATTCTGCCATTTGTATAAAGAATACTTCATGCAATAGTCAAACACTGTTTTAAATATATCAATGAAATTCTATTAAAATCTGAATAAATTTAAAGCATCATTAAGACTCAACTTGTACATATTATTAAATTACATTATATTGGCTCCTGGCAAACTTACCAAAATAACCCTGCCTGTCATATTCACTGCAAGACGACACTTCACTGCAAGTATTAAAAGACTAATAAAACAACTACTGCTTACACTGTAATTTTGTCACTTTCTTCCAGAGTTTTCAATATGGTGTAATATGACAAAAAACTAATAGAGCCATACAAAATTCATGACTGTCTATTTCATAGAAAGAAAAAGTTTGGTCTCCCCGTCGGGGAATCGAACCCCGGTCTCCCGCGTGACAGGCGGGGATACTTACCACTATACTAACGAGGAGCTCCATGACACAGCATAGCTGATTAGGCCTGAAATACACAGTAATAACACGGTAATAATCACTATACCAGCAGCTATATTTTTTTTTTATGAAATACAATACGATTTGTTGAAATTCAGGTAATTTATCTAGTTTATTATTTTATCTATGCTGTCAAAAGAACACGAAAGACTTGTCTATCTACCACAGCTTTACTCACTGTGTAAACGGAACAAAAACAGCTAAATGACTTTTCTAACAGCCATTACATTTTAGCACACAGGAAATTAATTTAAGTGAAGAATTTTATTAGTTCTTCACTGTTTGATAGGTTTAACAAAGTATACAAATTTGTATACAAACATTACTGAAACAGGCACTAGTTACATTATTGTGACAGGTGACTGTATATTCACTTTGTTTTGTACATACTTCCATTTTTTATTCTGTATATTCTTCAATGTCCACTTAATATTGTACATTTTATGTATATATGTAGATTTCTGAGGCTGAGTCAGTTTTTTCTTGTAAATGCAAATGTATTTGGCCATATTATTCTGATGTTCGAAATAGTTTTTTTAAAAAGTGCTTCAAAAGCCTATGCTGTAGTAAAATAGTATTATTATAGTATTATTACGTTAATAATATAATATTAAATAGGCAAAAATCTTTGCATCTCCCCGTCGGGGAATCGAACCCCGGTCTCCCGCGTGACAGGCGGGGATACTTACCACTATACTAACGAGGAGTGGCTTAGTGGTCACATACTTCAGGCTGTACAAGAACCATCAGACTTTGAGTCTTTATGGATTTTCAATGTCTAGTTAATGAACAATCAGAAGGATTTAATTACCTTTCCTGCACTGTCCAAAGAACTGGAAAGAAAATAGTGGTCTTCTGATGTCATTTCCTTTACAATAAACAAACATCATGGTTTTTATGAGCTGTGGTTACGGCTTGTCATTTTAACCTTTTCTCAGTTAGAAAAGGTAAAGAAACAACTAGCAATTAATCACATTCAAATATGAGCAATGCCAAGCAGAGATACAACAAAATGAGAATCTATTACACTGAAAATTAATAAGCAACCTGGCTCATTACTAAGTCACTGGCCCTTATCTTTTATGCAAGCCTGTTTTAATAAATGGTATATAGTTATAAATAAACATATTATCATTTTTTATATTCTAAATATATTTTATATTGCAAGACTAACCACAACACCCTTAAAAAGGGTGGGGTGTCGGGACCCCCCTTAAACTTGATTCATTTCAAGCGAAGCGCTGCTAGCAGGTCTTCTAGTCAAAATGTTTCATGAATTCAGCTCACTAATAACTGCACAAAAATGGGATTGAACAAGCTTACAATCTAATATTGTAAAACTGTTACAATGTTGAATTTACTGTGTAAAGACGCTGTCACATTAGCGATATTTCAGATAGATTTCGCTAGCAAAAGTAAAGCACGGCTCACACAGAAGTTAGTTTCAAGCTAAGCAGCTTTCTGTTGGTCAGCAAGGTGAATTTGCTTGACCAATCTGAACATGACTGAAACTTTTTCACCCTCATGCTAAACTCCTGAACGCCAGTGAAATGACTTTAGGCAGTGTTGCCAGATCTCGCGAGACAAATAAGCAACCAGGCCTGTGAAAACAAGCCCAAAACAAGCGACTTTTTCTATGGAGCCCCCCTAGGTTCCGGGAAGAGAAAAATAAATAAACTGTGTGCACGGTTTTACAATCCGTGTGGACGGATTTTAAACTGTGGGTACAGATTGTCAATTTACATCCATGTGGACAGATTGGTAAACTGTGCGCAGTTTTACAAAACTGCACACACGGTACAGTTTATTTACTTTTCTCCCCCCTGAGCTTCAGGACAATGACCACAAGAGGGAGTTAAACCACCTTTTAACATTATTTAACATTAGAAAACTGATGGGATATCAAATATAGACTGATGTACCAAGTACATTATATACACAGTAAACATCTGATAATTAAAATTTGCACACACAAATAAATATCATCCTGAATTCACAAATTCTTTATTTATTATTGCAGGGACTGCAGAAGATCCCATTTTTAAATAACTATAACCCAGAAACAGGAGAAATTATTGATGATCTTAGTGTGCAGCAATAAAGTGGCATTTGTTCCTCCAAAAAACTCTTCTACAGTCCAGTCAGTCACCATCAGTCGCAACTCGCGCGCATTCATTTAAAGTTTACGTCACTCACTGACGACGTTTTCCTAACCAGAAAAAAAAAAACAGATTGCCCTGCTCTGTCTCTGATTGGCTAGTACTCGTTGCCATCTGGGTCAGAGCCAATTAGAAGCAGGATGTGGGTGGGAAAAAACTCTGCTGTCTCCTGTGTGTATGGGGAAAGGGGAGGGACAGAGAGACCAGGCTAGACAAACTCCTACGTTTAAATAACATATAGAAAATATCTGCTTGACAACTTATTATGGAGCTGGGATCAAGCCCAAATAAGCAACTACACTTTAGAAACAAGCCCAAAAAAACGCGACCCGCCCAGTGGTCAGTCAGTGCTTTGAAAAATGTAATGGACCAAGATTCTGATTTTATGACAGTTATATTTATTTATTTATTTAACCAACGGTTTTAGTGCTTTTTAAATTAGGGTTTTATGGTTTTAAATAGGATCTGCTAAGTTTACGGGATGTCACACGGTGTAAATAATGCTCATTAGTGTGAAATGGCAACAAGGATAGTTGTCGTCTTAAGAGGATGAAAGAATACTTGAAAGTTACGAAGTAGACATTGCGCCACCTAAATGTGCCCCACAGGTTTGAAATCTGACAGAAAACAGCTTACCTTTCATTAAAATGAAAAGAAAAACAGCTCACCTTATTATAGCCGCGATGGCGCCCTGAAACGGCTCCAATCTGTCGACTATCGCTGCAATGCAACAATATGATTTTTATATGACCTGCAAACGCTCAAAACTGATTATATTGTGGATTTTAAAAAGATTAGCTCTACTAATTATGCTTAATAATATTTCGAAGCATGCTAGCTCAAGAGTGTCAAGACCTTACTACAAATATGAATTACTCATAAACACTTTCACCTGTCATGCGTTATTAAGTGGGTAGATCATCCAATGTAATAAAACATTTTACAAAAACTGGTCTTCAAATTTTAGATGTACGAACAGTTGTCAACAGTTGGATGACCGCTGGAAGCGTGACGCAGGAAAAATTGATTCAAGTGCCTTTTGCGCCACTAGTGGCACCAAACAGAATTACATACTGACTGTTTCCACACAAGTCTCCTGAACACTACCACCCCTTCTGCCCTGGAAAACACCGCGCGACTTCAAGTTTTATGTATTTCAGCTTATTGTACTTTACAGAGACAGTCATAATACTGAATACATCTCAATTAACATGTTTCCTCCCTATTATGTAGGCCTACCAGGGGTTGATTTTTTTTATTACATATATCTACAAATTAACAGATTTGTAGATATTTTTGAGGGCATATATATATATAAAAAACGTATAACTTTATCATTTATTTTGTTACTTTTCAAATGTAATTTATGCAGAGATTTTATTTTGTCCCATCCCCAGCATTTAAGCTGAAAAATATTAAGTCAGTGAAGAACATGTTTCAGATGAAATATGATACGTGATGTGTGAAGAAAACAGAGAAAAATCAAGGTAAACCTTACTTGTGAACAGATTTTTTTTTATTGTGCATAATCTCCAACAATGTTGTAAATTTGTCAAATTAAGGAACAATGTGAAAATATTTTTTAAAGCGTTAGTTCACCCAAAAATGAAAATAATGTCATTTATTACTCACCCTCATGCCGTTCCACACCCGTAAGACCTTTGTTCATCTTTGGAACACAAATTAAGATTTTTTTGTTGAAATCCGATGGCTCAGTGAGGTCTGCATAGCCAGCAATGACATTTCCTCTCTCAAGATCCATTAATGTACTAAAAACATATTTAAATTAGTTCATGTGAGTACAGTGGTTCAATATTAATATTATAAAGCGACGAGAATATTTTGGTGCACTAAAAAAAACAAAACAACGACTTAAATAGTGATGGCCAATTTCAAAACACTGCTTCAGGAAGCTTCGGAGCGTTATGAATCAGCGTGTCGAATCATGATTCGGATCACATGTCAAACCGCCAAACTGCTGAAATCACGTGACTTTGGCGCTCCGATCGGCATGAGGGTGAGTAATAAATGACATTATTTTCATTTTTTGGGTGAACTAACCCTTTAATGCTCTACAAATAATTAAATGAAATATAATTTTATTATAAAAATATTTTTGTCATGACAGCTCTCGGAGTGTCTGGCATGGTTATGAATATAACAATGTTGATATGTTTGGTCTTGGCGAAATAGATCTGCTATGCTGCTGCTGCTGTTATTTCTTCTGCAGAGCAAGTACGGGACTTGCTAGTGCCAATACATACACAACGCTGCTGTGAGCAAGTAAGACATGCTGCTGCTGTACAATTTAGCATACATGAATTACCTGTAGCAAATCTATACAGGTGGAGCTGGGGAAGGTGGAGGGTTTCTGAAAGCGTACTGCAACTGCTACAACAAATGCTGACCAAGTATTTGAAGGTTGAGCAGCGAGCACATTGGCTACTGATACAGCAGGAACCAATCCGCTGTGCCCTATAGAGAATGATGGCTGCGTCTGAAATTGCATACTCTCTTGAGTAGGTATTTATTTTGAACAACTACTTCATGACAGCTAAAAAAGTACATTATATATAGTATGAATGTAATCTGGTCATACTATATTCGCCATGCTGTCATTATCATATGACCTACCAGCGTCAATTACACCACTTCACTGTCATTCACAAAATCCTCTCCTGTGGCTTCATGGGATAGTAAAGTGTTTTTCATGAGTACTGTGAATGTGACAAACTTCTTTTGTCACATACTGTTTTTCGCCTACTTTATATTAGGGAAGTGTGTGATTTTGGATGCAGTCGATGTGATTGCAAGCAGATTGTGTTAAGTACCTATCAGCCTGCGCCATCTAGAGTTTCGTGACAGAACTTTGTTTCCATTAATGCCGAGATTATGGAAGCTTGTTTCCGCCACTTAAATAAAAAAGGTAATTGTGACTTTTTTCATCTCACAATTCTGACTTTTTGTCTCGCAATTGCGAGTTTTTATCTTTTATCAGTCCTTTTTTCCTCAGAATTGGACTTTATAACTCTCAATTATGAGTTGCAATTCTGACATTATAACTCGGAATTGTGAGTTTATATCTCGCAATTCTGACTCTATAACTCAATTGCGAATTTATATCATGTCTGAGAAGAAAAGTCAGAATTGCGAGATGTACACTCACAATTGTGAGAAAAAAGTAAGAATTCTGAGATAAAAAGTTTTTTTAATTCAGTGGCGTAAACAAGCTTCCATAGATAGCTGCACATTTTCTGTTATAGCAGGTTTTTAGAGTAAACTGATATATTTTAGGTTAATCAGTGAATGACAGACTAAAACCTTTTGGCATTATCTTACTTTTTATTTGTATTGTCTTTGGAAAATGAATGATGCATATATTCATCATAGGATCCTGTAATAAACAGAGCACAGTTGATTTTTAATCAACAGCAGCCTACTGTTGAAAGCAAGCCCAAAATATCAAACTTCAAACTTTTAAAGCTGTAAATGTGAGAATAGTTGAAATTGAGACAAAACATCTACTCTTAGATGCATACATTTAAAATGCAGACACAAATTTAATACATATCATTGAGTATACAATTAGTAACTGCAGTGGCAGATGAACAGTGGCAAAACACCAAGATGTAGTACTGTAAACACATGGCCTTACAGTTACACTCTGACTTTTTAATTCATGATTTAACTGGACAGTGAACTCAAATAGTCACGCTGTTCTCAATGTAGTCTGGAGACAGGTACGGATAAGGCAACGCCAGCTGGCTGTTCCTGTTTGCGATGTCTTCTGCTATCATCTTCAGCTCTCTCTGGACCTCCTCCACAAGCTTGACGGTTGCACCACTGCAGAAGTACCACTCATTATAATGGCACAAGGGTACCTATAGAGGAAGTAATGGTTAGATGAACATCACATCTGCATCCTACAGGAAATATAGTGTAAAGTCCATGCAGCGATACTCTGGAGGCCAGTGTTAACACTCACAAAGTCAATGGCAGGCTGTGACAGTAGAGATAGGACACTTAGGACGTGGCAAGAGGAGTTCACCTCCGGAAGGAAGGAGAAAAGCTCCTCCTCAGACACTGAGTTTTTGGTCTGAGAAGGGGGGCGTGACATGGCCGCTGGAGTGTTCGGTATCCAAAGGTTAAAATCCAGCTAAACATGGAGACGGGAAAATGAGTTAAGTACATTTGAATTTAAGTTGACATAAAAAGCTGTTCCGGAGAACCTCTGTCCATTTATTAATAAGTGAACATACCTGAGAGAAGTTCACAGCTGCATGAAGTGCTGAGCAGGAGAAGATTATCATGGTAACAAACTTGCACATTTCGGATGCGGTCTGAAATGACTGTGGAACTCCTGGAGAACATGATATGAAGGTAAAGATCATTTTATCCATTGTACATCTCTATGAAGAATAAAATGGAGTAGATGGATAGTAAAAGTGTTCACGATAAAGAATCTTTAAAAAATCTAATTTAAAATATTTTAAGTTCTTAGAAGCTAAATCTTTGTAATCATGTTGGTTTCATATGATTTTGAACATTTATCAATTTAATTAAATTTAATGACTCTAATGTGGTGTAACCATCAAGTAAAACATAATAAAATATTTTCCTTATACCTTGAATACATGCGAGTTTACACATCTTAATTATTATTATTAATAAAAAACATATTATAAGTATATAAGCTATACATTTCTTTTCTTCATATACCATGAATTATTCATTCATAAAAATTATTATGTTTCTTGGAATCGCACCACATGACATCTTACAACCTGAACTAATAAAAAGGTCAAATTATCTGATGTTTTTGAGACATTTGCAAAGAAAAAAAACAATAAAAGAGTATTACATACCTTACTTAAGGTTTTCTTTTCCAGAATTTCATTCTCATGA
Organism: Mylopharyngodon piceus; assembly: GCA_039654765.1. Lineage (NCBI taxonomy): Eukaryota > Metazoa > Chordata > Actinopteri > Cypriniformes > Xenocyprididae > Mylopharyngodon > Mylopharyngodon piceus. The sequence continues at coordinate 21,667,599 of CM077461.1, forward strand.
GGCTTTTTTTCTTTTTTCAGGACAGAATCACCCTGACATTTCTTACTTTACAACCCAGTTATTAATTCATAAATGACATTTTAGAAACTGAAGTAAGCTTGACTAAAAAGGTCAAATTATCTAATATTTTAAGAAATCTTTCTTAAGAAATAATAATAATAAAAGATCATTCCAAACTAATTAACTAACAAACTACTTTCTTTTTTAAGAATTTAATCTTAATGACACTTTTTGTCTTCATTATGATATCAGTACAGAATCTGCCTGACATTTTTGACTTTATGCCCCCAAAAATATCCAAAATTATTTTTATTTGAGAAATTTAAAACATGCTCATCATAAAAGAGGTGTGTTCAAGTTATTGTATGTATGAATTGCATTTTTAATGTATTGAATAATCATTTCTTGAATATATTAAAGGGTTAGTTCATCCAAAAATCAAAATTCTGTCATTAATTACTCACCCTCATGTCGTTCCAAACCCGTAAGACCTTCGTTCATCTTCGGAACACAAATTAAGATCTTTTTGATGAAATCTGAGAGGTTTTTTATCTTCCATAGAAAGCAACGTAATTATCGTATTCAAGGTCCAGAGAAGTAGTAAAGACATCGTTAAAATAGTCAACGTTACTACAGTGGTTCAACCTTAAAGGATTAGTTCACTTTGAAATGAAAATTAACCCAACCTTGACTCACCCTCAAGCCATCCTAGGTCTTCTTCTTCCTTTCTTCTTTCTGATAAACACAGTTGCAGAAATATTAATAAATATCCTGACGCATCCAAGCTTTATAATGGCAGTGATAGGGTTCAATGAGTATGAGCTGAACAAAGTGCTTCCATCCACATCCATCCATCATAAATATGTGCTCCACACAGCTCCGGAGTGTTAATAAAGGCCTTCTGAAGCGTAACGATGCGTTTGTGTAAAATAAATATCCATATTTAACAAGTTATGAAGTCAAATATCGAGCTTCCGCCAGACCGTCTTCCGTTTACAAGTTACGAAAAAAGTGTAAACTGGCGTCGCGTCAATTACACTTTTTCCGTAAGTTTAATAGGGAAGGCGCATGACGTAGCGTAAGCTTTGTGAACTGCAAGAGTTTTACACTTTCTGCGTACGTTGAATATGGAAGGCGGTCTGGCGGAAGCTCGATATTTGACTTCATAACTTGTTAAATATGGATATTTTTTTTACACAAACGCATCGCTTCACTTCAGAAGGCCTTTATTAACACTCCGGAGCCGTGTGGAGTACACGTTTATGATGGATGGATGTGAATGGAAGCACTTTGTTCAGCTCATACTCATTGAACCCTATCACTGCCATTATAAAGCTCGGATGCGTCAGGATATTTATTAATATTTCTCTGATTGTCTTCGTCAGAAACAAGAAAGTCGTATACACCTAGGATGGCTTGAGGGTGAGTAAAGGTTGGGCTAATTTTCATTTCAAAGTGAACTAATCCTTTAATGTTATGAAGTGACGAGAATACTGTTTGTGCGCAAAAACAAAACAAAAACAACAACTTTTTTTCTTTACCCTGTCAGACTCGAACACAGTTGATGCAGTGAAGGCAGTTCAGCGCTTCCGTGTTTACGTCTGAACGCCGGCTCAGTATTGGCCGACGCTGTTCACGTGAGCAGCACAACGCATGCGTGTGATGCTGACGCAGGAGCCGGCCAATAATGAGCCGGCGTTCTTGCGTAGAACCTGGAAGCGCTGAACGTAAACAGTGTAAGAGAATGACACAGAAGAGAGGATATTGTTGAATAAAGTCGTTATTTTTGTTTTGTTTTTGCGCACAAAAAGTATTCTCGTCGCTTCATAACATTAAGGTTGAACTACTGTAGTAACGTTGACTATTTTAACGATGTGTTTACTACTTCTCTGGACCTTGAATATGGTAATTACGTTGCTTTCTATAGAAGATAAAAAAAACCTCTCGGATTTCATCAAAAAATATCTTAATTTGTGTTCTGAAGATGAACGAAGTTCTTACGGGTGTGGAACGACATGAGGGTGAGTAATTAATGACAGAAATTTCATTTTAGGGTGAACTATCCCTTTAAAACTAGTGTATCTATTCTGGTATGTTACAGGCAATGTCTGTATTTGTTATCTGAGAGGTGACTGAGGGTCTGACCCATGTGAGGAATACAGTAACTGTTTTCTCATTTAGCCTGGTTTAAAGAATTGTCAGTTTAATCTTTATTCTTATTCAATTTATTCTGCTGTTCTCATGTTAGCTGTATGAGACATGTAAGGCTGTCTAAGGTCATGAAGGTCAACAACAAATTACATGTATCCACTAATGCATATGCATACTTAGCATGTGTAATTCTTTTTAGGATTTATAGCACCATTGGTCACTATACTGTATGTTAAACTATGACAGTGAATGTGTAGAAGGTTATATCAGAGCTCTGTGTGGACGTAGTTTTCATGTTCAGTTCGAGTGGCCTGACAAAACTCAGCCTTGAAGGGAAAAGATATTGCCTATGTTTTATCTAATTATGCTTGCAGGGATTATTTATTATTATTAGAGGCATGTGACCATGCCAAAGGAATAGTCTCCAGGAAAGTTCAAAAGGTTAGTTCGAGGCTGGATCCTCTTACTGTTTTTCTACGGCCTGTGAAGTGTGGAGAACTTTGCCTTCAGTAAACTCTCTGTCAACTTGATTAACGTCAGCTTTGACTCATATTGGTCTCTTTATGGGGTCTAACTGTCATTCCCATACAAACCTAAGTGAGTGAGGCCGAGGAATCCCTCTGTGAAGATCTCTCTAATCCAGTTCTGTAGTTCACAGTCATGCTGCACGTCCTCATCGTTACAGTAATACAAACGAATCCAGCCTGCAACAAACCTGAATGGGAAATGCAAATCATGTGCTCACTTCAAACCTAAAGACGCAGATTCAGATAATGCTGAATGCTGATGATGTACCTGTGTAGAGCGTCCCAGACCCTGAGAGCATCTTGTGCGTAATAGCAGATAGGTAGTGCATCCAGGCCTCTCTCTCTAATGTCATCTGGCACACACATTGAGCTGTAGCGGAGGCGTTGTGTTCCTCTAACAATCAGCAGTGGAATTGCCTCCAGACCACAGGCTATTGACTATAGAGAACCGAAACAGAAACTGTGTAAAATAAAACTAAATCAGGAGGTAAAAAAACAGATTCTCTCTTTTACTCCCTTCACAAAGTAAATGGTAGATAATAAACACACCAACCTTGTCAAAAACACCTTTTGAGGCCAGAAGAGTGGCTCTAGCCTGAATGTTAATCTGAAGCGTGCTGTGGATATGAGGCATCAGGAGCTGAAAAACAAAAGGCACAAGTTATAGGTTTAGCTAAAGAAATCAAACATTCACTCTCAAGTGCAATCATGTTGAGGACCAACTTTTTAAAGCATCAAAATTATCAATGAACCACAGAAGCCCAGAATTAAGGTGAAATAAATTCTATTTTAGTGCCTAATGAATTATCCATATTGTACATGTCTGTAATGAGAAAAAAACTTTTTGGATTTACTATGGGAGCCCATTTCTACTTCATAAGAAATAAACATGCTTTGGAAAATCATAATTATGACATAAAAGTAAAAAATATGAGATATTAAGCCATAATTAAGAGATAAAATGTCAAAATTATGACATAAGTTGAAATGATGGCAAAAAGTCATATGGAAGCCCATTTCTGCCACATAAGAAAAAAATCAAGCTTTGATAAACCATAATTATGAGATACTAAGTCATAATTATGAAATGAAAAGATTAAATTATGACATTCTAAATCGCAATTATAAGAGTAAATCGCAATAATCGCAATAATGAGAGTAATGAGAGTAATAAGTCTAAATTAGCATAAAAAGTCAAAATCATGATATAAATAGTCATAATCATTACATAAAAAAGTCAGACACTTTTCGTGACATGACATTTTATTGCATAATTTTGCCAAAGCATGATATTTGTTTAGCATTGTGGCAGAAATGGGCTTCCATATAATTATGAAATAAAAGTTTACAAAAAATTACTTTTTTTTTTTGTTAAATTATGGATTTCTTCTCATAACTTTGACTTTTATGTCATAATTACGATTTACCAAAGCATGATTTTCTTTCTTATGTGGTGGAAATGGGCTTCCATATTTTTCCTTAAAAAAAAAAAAAGCTTCTGTAAATAACTCTTCTGCAGAGAAGATGAAAACATTTGTACTGTATCTTTAGGTTGAGCATAGTCTGTTTCTACCTGGTGTAGAGGATGAATCTCCGGCAGCTGTCTGAGCGTGGCGGTACAGCACACCTCTCCTAAAAGATGAGTGCGCAAGAAATGGGAAAGTAGTTGATGGACCAAAAAATCTGAATTACGGACCCACATCTTTGCTAACAACCAATCCGGTGCAGCATCAGACGGCAAGAAAACAGGATTCTGTGGACCAGGAGCCTGTTGAAGCTGAAATATTAAGTTTAAGATTTCAGCTTTCAATAAAATTCAGTCAAAAGAGATTTTTGTGTAACTAATCATAGATTGCTGACTATTACAATATAAAACCATACTTGTATGGCAATAGGCTTTAGTTCTCCGTGTCTGTTGTAATGCAGCAAACATAAAGGAGCAGACAAGTAGGTCTGTTTCCCATTGACAATATTAGCAGGCAGCTGATCAAGCACTTCATAATCCAGAAGATACACATTTCCTCTCTGTGGAAAATACAAGTTATAAACAACAACAATTATGTTACAAAGTCATAAATACAGATGCCCCCAAATTCACACAAACACACCTCCATCTCCTGCTCCAATGATGAGTCCTCTGGTAGAAAAGGTCTGACCATCTCTGAAGTGACAGACAGGTTAGGTGGCAGGTTATGGATCTTTTTGATATACAAAGGATTGCAACCATTGAGGCACTGATATCCGAAGAACGCATCCTCGTGCCAGTGAGCCTGAACATATCCTACGAGAAAAATAACAGATAAAAAAGAAAAAGAAATATATAATTATTCATATTTATTTTTGAATTTACCTTTGATTTGTTTTATGTATTGTAAAATGCAAATTATTTGTTTGCCATACCAGCAATTGTGTTCTCCCTTCCATTGAAAAGGAAGAATGTCTCAAGTTCCTGTAGGCTGCCCCAAGATGTTCTTCTTTCAATAAAACCCTTTATGTAGTGCACATTGTTAACTGGGCTGACAGAAAAAACAGAGTGACAATATCCACTGTCAATTTCAGTTCAGATGACATAAGAGTTAATTAATTAATGTCAAACTAGTTTGTAGTGAAGCTTTAATATTGTGAAACCATACCGTTTACGGATGTAAGTCAAGTTGAGTCCTAGAGATGTCACACTGGACACGTCTACACAGTGAGGACCACCTTCAACAAATGTGCCCCACCTACAGATAAAAAAACAAACAACTTCTTTATTAACTAATAAAAAAGATGAAAGGACAAGTACAGCTGCACGATTAATCGTTGAAAGATCGCGATCTCGATTTAAACACCTACACGATCACACGATAACTGACAGTGATTCGCATGTGTGTATTAAAACTTTTGACAAAATCACACCAGAACATTCAAATTTGTGTTCGCACTGCCATTGACCCAGAGAGAGCATAGAGCAGTTATGATGTATGGGCAGTGTTGGGGGTAACACATTACAAGTAACTTGAGTCATGTAATCAGATTATTTTTTCAAGTGACTTTTAAATTTACAATAAAATATCTAAGTTACTTTTTCAAATAAGTAACTTAAGTTACTTTGTTTTCACATTTATTGACCGACAGTTCTTCTGTCCCCATGCTGAGAGAAATCGAGAGTAAGTGCAGAGGCGTTGTGTGTTAACATGATGGTTATTGTAGTTCTAGACTAAATCATCTCACTTGCACAGTATTTCTCAAAATGAATAAAAACGGTGAAATGCAATCTCAGAATATTGCACAAACCTGCAATAATTAAATATATTGAATTAAACAAATATACTTTATGTATTTAATCTCACTTTATTAACCAATGTCTTTGATGCTGACCTTCAATGATCCAATTCAACCATACTAATAAGCAAAAAATGACTTTAGGAAAACATCACAATTGTGATCAGCCTGAGGCTTATTTATTTCACTTTTGGGGTGAAAGGGCCTTTACATTTGCCAAAAATAGAACTTTTTTGTTATTAAAAAACAAACAAGCAAGCCCAGCCCATGTGAGAATAAGTAACGCAAAAGTAATGTAACGCAACTAAGTAAAAAGTAACTAAGTTACACAATTAGATACTTTTTTAGGGAGTAACGCAATATTGTAATGCATTACTTTTCATAAAAAGTACCTAAGTAATGCAATTAGTTACTTTTTTAGGGAGTAACGCAATTCTGTAACGCATTATTTTTCATAAAAAGTAACTACGTAATGCAATTAGTTACTTTTTTTTTAGGGAGTAATGCAATATTGTAATGCATTACTTTTAAAAGTAACTTTCCTCAACACCTTATAGGTATGAAACAGCTTCAAAAACTGTCTTTTCAACCACATGGTATTGTTATTTCTGCGTTGTAAATTTTCAAATTATCAAAAAAAAAGTTCAGTTATAGATCGGATATAAACACTTGTCTACGGAAGCAATTATAATAGAGCAAACCACATTTTTAAGTAACTTGGTGCTTCAAGTAACGACTGTATTGATTACATCATTGCATTACTAGGTGGTGACAAGTGATTGTAAAAAAATTATCTGCCATTGAATCATTCATTCAAAATGAATTTTTTAAATAATTCATTAAATTTAATTGAACATATTAAATAGAGTGCACCAATTAACATTTTGTCAGAGCCTCTGATAGATTACATATTACTTAGTTTAGTTGTCTGTTCAGAATCATGGGACAAACATGATCTCTATTTGAAACAAAAAACATCACCCAGCCCAGGTGAGAATAAGTAACACAAAAGTAATGTAACGGATTACTTTCCATAAAAAAGTAACTAAGTAACGCTATTTGTTACTTTTTTTAGGGAGTAACGCAATATTGTAATACATTACTTTTAAAAGTAACTTTCCCCAACACTGTGTATAGGTATGAAACAGCTTCACAAACAGTCTTTTCATCCACACAGTATCATTATTTCTGTGTTGTAAATATGCAAATTATCAAAAATAAAGTTCAGTTATAGATCGGATATAAACACTGTTGTCTACGGAAGCGATTATAATAGAGCAAATCACCTTTTGAAGAAACTTGGCGCTTCAAATAACGATTGTATTGATTACATTGTTACACCACTAGGTGGCAATAAGTGACTGTAAAAAATTATTTGCCATTAAATCATTCAGTCAAGAGATTTGTTCAAAAAAGCTGATTCATCCAGTAAGGAAACAAGCGAAGTATTTATGAGTGAGTCATTGAATCATTCATTCAAAACGATTTTTTTTTAAAATAATTCATTCAACTTAATTGAACATTTTAAATAGAATGCAGCAATTAACATTTTGTCAGAACCTCTGGTAAATTACATGTTATTTTGTTTAGTTGTCTGTTCAGAATCATGGGAGAATCGTGATCTCTATTAGAAACAAAAAAATCGGGATTCTTAATTTATTCAGTATCGTGCAGCTCTAACTGATGTATAAAAAAAATGTTTTACCTGAAAAACTGTTGTTTATGTTGGAGATCCCTCTCCCTGTGATTGGTTAGGATTGCTAATGTTTCCTCCTTTTTCAGACACACTAAAAGCATTGTGGGAAAGATTGAGAGAATTTGCTATGAGGTAAAGAAAATAAATAAATAAAGAAAGAAAATAAACAGAAACAGCTCACCTTTCTCGTTCCGAAGCTCAACATAACCATCTGCCGTCCTTATCCATTTATGACAAGGAAAAACCTCCATCTCGGGATCCTCAGCACTCCGTCTTACCTGCACATCCCGACAGTGCCAGTCCAGGTCTGGAAAGCCAGGCTGCGCCTCAAGACGGAGTCTCAACAGAACCACTACGCCAACTTCCTCTTTAGGCTTGATGACAACTGTACAGGCCTGTCTCAAAAAGATAAACAGCACATTTGCATGCATTCATGCTAGATTAATTTACTATGGGGTCACAGTCCGAAAGAACGCTGCCATAGTGAATGACTCTGTTAACAGTCAGCTGATATATTACAGTGCACAGCATAAATGAGTACACCCCCTCTGAACAAATACAAAAGATGTATTTTCTTTATGATCACTAATACAATTCATGGAAAGATGGCAAAACTAAAATGTATTAAACATATACATAATAAAAACTGAGAAATATATGTCATTAATAGCCATAAAATAAGTAAATTAGCCAATTTTGTTTAAATTAAGGATTGCAGAAATGAGTACACCCTAGATTTAATTCAACAAATGTATAATATTCCAGTACTTAGGATGCACTCCATAACTTTGAATATACTGCTCTGACTCTTCTTGGCACAGAGTGTACAAGTTCATGACAAATTGTCACATCTGTCCTGTTTAACTCCTGGATGATGAGCTCCTTAAATGCCCTGATCTTTAATGGGGAGTGTTTCTCAACTCGTCTCTACAAAATCCCCCACAGGTGCTCAAGAGTGCAATACATGTCCACAGAAGGTTTTTCACCTTGGGAGAATGCATATCCTCATTGTCATGTTGAAAAAAATGCCCAACAATGCAGGGAATGAGGAAAGGGTAACATCTTCTGTTTCAAGTTTGTGTATTAAATTACACAGTGGTGTGGAAATTCATGACAGCATTGATAAAGCACAACTCCCTCACACCTTCAGCACTCATACATCCCTATATAAGAGCTTTACTACCACTGAACTTTACTGTGGGAACCAGGCACTTCTCACTGTACTCCTCCTCTAGTAACACCATAACATTTTGGATGCTGTTAGATCCAAAATGATTGATTTGGTCTCATGAGACCACAGTATTGATTCCCAGAATCTATATTTTGTAAATATGGGCTTTGGAAATGGCTAACTGACTTTATTGTGCGTTGGCTACAGTAGGTAGTTCCAGTGAGAACAACAACCATGCATGTCATTTCTGCAGGCTGCATCTTACTCTGTGAGATAAACAGTCACTCTTTTCATAGCTTTTGCTGGCTCTGAGACACTTGCTTGGTATTTCTCCTGCTCTTTGTCTAGCAAAAAAATCCCTCATCACTAAATGAAAGCTTAAAATGAAGGCCTGATTATTTCAGGGGCCTTGTCACAAGTCCATTGTTTTTGAATTTCTGTGTTACTTTTGCTATATTTTCACACTTAAAACAATGATTTGGTAATCCTCTTGTACCACTGTCCTCTTTTGTGCTAAGAAATAAATCTCCTGACAGTTCTCTACCAAGTGCTTCCATTGTTGTCAGCATTAAGTCTGAGAATGATTCAGTGGGCTATATAATACTTTTATTGTCAAGAAATTACTTCTCTTTTAATGTTTTGGTTCAACATACTTACCTGTTGATCAAACATTGCCTTAAACTTACACCAGAAAATTTTTATTTCATTTTATTTAGTAACTTTTAGGAGGGTGTACTCATTTTTGCTACACAACATTTTATCACCTTGATAAGAAAATCTTATTTTCCTGAATAATTTTGACATGCTTCTTTGGTAATTGATTATGCAGACTTGCTGGAACATTATATCTCTAAAGAACCCTAACATGTCTTCTAAGTAATTGAGTAATTGCTGACTTTCAGAAGTTTCAGAGGGGGTGTACTCATTTATGCTGTGCACTGTATATGCCAGGCATATCTAGTCGGGTTAAGTATGGGTTAAAGTGCATCAGCAGGTACTGGAGTGACCTGTAGCTGTTAGATACTATATGTTTTTTAGATTATTTACATTTAGGCATTTAGCAGATGCTTTTATCTAAACCTACTTACAACAAAAAGAATTTGTCAAAGAGCCAATATTATTCGTAATATACAATGCCAGGTATATTAGACAATTAGATTAGAAAGCAAGCTGCAGAAGAGGATGCAGAGAAAAAAAGAGTTTTTTTGTGCAGTGTGTGTGAATGTGTGTAAATGCATTGGTTTAGGGGTGTTGCTAAACATTGTTACATTGTCTGTGCTTAGTACAAAAGACGGTAAAGAAACTAATGCTTTTATTTATCAAGGATACATTAAATTAATCAAAAGTGACAGTAAAGAGATGATTTCTATTTCAAATAAATGCTGTTCTTTTGAACTTTCAAAAAAACCTAAAAAAATGTCTCACCGTTTCCAAAAAAATGTTAACTGTTTTCATCATTGATAATAAAAAGAAATGTTTCTTGAGCAGCACATTAGCATATTAAGATGATTTCAGAAGGATCATGTGACTGAAGACTGCAGTAATGATGCTGAAAAATCAGCTTTGATCAGAGGAATAAATAACATTTTAAAATATATTCAAATAGAAAACAGTTAAATTGTAATAATATTTCACAATTTTGTTGTTTTTACCATATTTAAAAATATATATCAAACTTTTGAACAGAAGTGTACATAATTATTTAATGTTTATTGTGTTATAATATTATTTACAACTGCTTTTGTATTTGATATTAAAGAGACTTTTTAGTTTTGGACATAAATAGGCACAATGTTTATGCGGTTCAAAAAGAATATACCTCCATGAAAGTAAAAGCCTAATACTGTCCCTTAATAACTAATTAAATTTTGAAACTGTATGGGCTTATGTTCTTATGATTGCATCGTATTTGTAACTGTTAAACCTGTACTGTTAACTTTCTTAAAGGGTTAGTTCACTCAAAAATGAAATTTCTGTCAATAATTACTCACCCTCATGTCGTTCCACACCCGTAAGACATTCGTTCATCTTCGGAACACAAATTGAGATATTTTTGATGAAATCCAAGAGGTTTCTCTCATTGAAAGCAACGAAATTACTCGTCGCTTTATAAAATTAAGGTTGAACCACTGTAGTCACGTTGACTATTTTAACGATGTCTTTAGTTTTTCTCTGGACCTTGAATGTGGTAATTTCGTTGCTTTCTATGGGAGATAAAACTTCTTGGATTTCATCAAAAATATCTTAATTTGTGTTCCGAAGATAAATGAAGGTCTTGCGGGTTTGAAACGACATGAGGGTGAGTAATTAATGACAGAAATTTCATTTTTGGATGAACTAACCCTTTAATTTCATCTTCAGAGCCACGTGACCTCTTCTCACAAAAGGCGAATATCTTACTGAGTCTGGTAAGAGACGCTGTTCCACTCTTACTGGAGGGCTCTCGCACAGAGTACCAACCAAAGAGATCCAAACGCTGCCATACGTTCCTGAGAGAGAAGATGCTGAGGTTCGAATGGTCACATGAAAGCCATCCATTTCCAGCATAGAGTTCCCAAGCATTAAAAGGTGCACCTATGAATGGAAATCATTTGAGTTGAAAATAGCCAGACCTTTACAATATACACATTCACAAGAGTTCAAGACTGTTGAAATAAATGCATAGATTTGAAATCACAAGGACTCAAGATGACATTTTAAATAAAAATTAGAAGGGAACATAGCAATATAATGTGCAAATGAAGAAGGAAACACAAACAAATTGGAATGCAGAAGCAGGGGCGTGAAAGGAAAACATTAGTAAAATGATTTTTGTGGACGTGTAAGGAATATTCAAATGTTATTCAGTGATAAGAAAGGTTAATTTCCAACTAGCAGTGAGTTTGATACAAGAGACAATTAATACTTGAATAAATGAATTTTCAAAACAGCAGGCAAAAAGGGCATAATCGTTTATGCAGACCTCACTGTAGCATATGTTTACTTTCTGACATGTAGTATGCTACATTATGTTAATAAATCGACATTTTCTCTAGGCCATGTTTTTGTATTTTTACTCGTTTCTTTTTAATCTCTCATCGTGATCTTTACAGGATGGTAACACTATTATGTTCGTTATTTGCAAATATTTGCATATAGATGTGACAAAAACGGCATTCCATATTTGAATTGTAAATATTATACATCATTTGCCAAAATAAAACATCTACATTCCATCTAAAAACTAAAGAAACATCAAAACGACATAATTCACACCTTTTCTAATCTTTTAAAAAGTTTAAACATTATTTGATATCACCTACTTAATGCACTTTAAAGTAAATCTCATTAGATTATTGCAACGTTTAGTGCTTTTCTTCTCATCAGTGCAATATTTTTCACGCGGGGTAACATGACACGATCAGTACAAAAAACAACAACATGAAAGACAGTGAATGTGCTAGTAAAACTGCATGAACTTACCGTCCCAATACTTTAGCTGAAGATCTGAGCCGAGCGCACTGATGGCACTCAGTTTAGCTATCACATTATCTCATCTCAACCAATCCCGTGCGTGAGGAGGCTTGGCGCGCTCTTCCGGATGTCCTTGATGTTTAATATGGTTATTATAATTTGGAGTTGCGTGTCCTAAAGTGGTGTGTGAAACGTTGTGTAGTTACTGTAGTCTGCATAAGCAAGCTAACATTTACTCTGACGTTCAATTTACATGCAGTGTAAGTAGATCACCAAATAATTATGTTCGTGCAATACTTATTTCTTACAAATGAGGTCCAAATATAAGGGATGTATTTTATTATAACAACTAGTGTGTATACAATATAGTTGATTTGATGAGTGTAAAAGTATATATATAAAAAAAAAAAAAGAAAAACATGTGTTCCCTGACCGGGAATCGAACCCGGGCCGCGGCGGTGAGAGCGCCGAATCCTAACCACTAGACCACCAGGGACATACGTGTGCAAGTAAACTCTAGGACTGATGTAGTCTCCCTAACACGAATCAAACGATTTTCAAATAATGTGGCTTTTTTATATAGCGATAGATGGTTTTTTTTGCCGGTTTTATATAATAAAGTCATATTTAAGTTACTGTCTTTACTTTAATTAACATCTTTGGGAAACACCGTGAGCGTAGATAAAAGTTTTATAACTGATAAATGTGCTTTCTCGAGATTGTGAAAATGTTTTGTGATCCCAAGATACACTTTAATAAAATCTCAATGCATGGACTATGTGGACTTAAGTATTCCAGTTCGTCTTAGAAATCATGTGATGCATAATTATGAAAAGGCTGTTGACCAGCTTATTATCAGCTCATTCTTTGTGTGGTGACAAATTACAATAAAGAAAAGTTTTAGTATCAGTATGTACCCCAAAACTGCAATAAAACAAAAACCAAGCCAATAAATTATATAGTATACATTTGATATGTCATAAATTGTATAATTTCATAGTGATGTAATGTGACAAGGAAACCACAAGACCTCGTGGCGCAACGGTAGCGCGTCTGACTCCAGATCAGAAGGTTGCGTGTTCAAATCACGTCGGGGTCAATGTTTTTTTTTTTTTTTTTATTTACTTCTCAATGGAATGACAATTCAACGCCTTTAAAAGGTAAAAGTAAATTATTTTCTGTAAATCTGTAAATTTGATTTTCATTACACCATATAATAATAATCAGAGTATCTCACACATGCACACAGTGTTTCTTTCAAAATAACCAACATTTAATAAATATATGGTTTTTATGTAACAAAAAGTAGGTTACAACAAGCATCAAAAAGTGACATGTGATGAGACTGACTGGTCCAATGTTACTGGACTTTTATTATTAAAGTATGTTGAGGACTGAGAGTTCATCCACATAGAGATCAAAAAGTCCTTCATATTTAGAGACAGGAATAGCTGCAGTTTGGAGAAACGTATGTGCCAAACCCCTAACTCTACCTTACACCCTTCACAACTTTCGAAGAACTTTCGAGATGCCCCCTAACTTTCAACACGCCCATTACTCACGCCCCACATTTGTCAATATGCAATTCATAAGTTCATAATAAAAGGCATACAGCGAAATGAGATTGTCTTTGAAAGCTTAACTTGAGAAACATGTCTAAACTTTCTTTGTACTCCTGCAGTCAAAAGAGAACAAAACAAAAAGTGGTAATTCTGTGTAACAGTTGACTTCCTCTTTCAACAAGCATAGTTTCCTGTGTGATAATCAGACTCATTTGGACACATTTGCAACGCCACGCATGCATTAACACATACAAAAATAATTAAAAAAAAAGACAACCACAATACAGTCATTAGACTGACATTATAAGCAACACCATAGCATCATCTATACAAAAACCATCTAAAGTGAATTTTATCGAAAAACGACTTACAATACATCATTAAAACTAGATTTTAAAACATTTTATCACTTTACGAAACTCTTGCCATAAGCACCAATAGTGATTGCGGCTCTGTTTTGTCATCCTACATGTTGTTAATTCAAGTAGAGGCTTTGCGTGCTCATAAAATGCACAATGTTTATTGCTTCCAAGTATTCCCAGGTTGTATCCACAGATGGCCTTTTAATTTTGGATTAACTTCACTATTTTTGTGTTGTTCAGAAATAAGAAATCAGGCTTGTTGTAATTTGGCGGGTTGGCCAGAGGGTCATAACCTAAGCGACTTAACATCGGGGCAAGGTTGGCCATATCATTCACCACATCAGCAGGGATCTTGCCCACCCATTTAGACAGAGCCTCCGTATTCACTGGCTTGACTACTTGATCAGTTGACAGTTCCACCCTGGAAAGGAATAAAAGAGACAATGAACAATCATATATTTATTAAGGAACACTGTAGTTAGGATTATGGCAGACAAGGCCTAAGTGCTAGTCTAAGATATTATGAAATTAAAATAAGCTGTGCCTTCTAGAGAGTAAGTGCAGTATGAATTGACAATTAAAATTCAACTTATTCCAGTGGAAGTTTTAATGTCTACCATTGGTTCCATTAATACAGGACTGTGACCAAATTAGTGCTCACCAGAGGTCTTTGAAAATGCTTTCTGATCAAACAAACACCCTATTTACCCCTAATATATTTGTTTTACAGCTCGTATTACAATGCAGTGGTATATTTACACAGAGAACGCTAAATCCAGCTCTTGACAAGGAAATGTAAACCTGTATGTCTGACACATTGTCTGAAAAAGCCATAGATGTTAAAAGGAAATGGTGAATGGAAATTATTAACAGGTGTCAGACTCAAATAGAACAAAGGTGTTTTTCTGTTACTTACATTTTTAATGCCATTTCAGTATCAAATATAGAGCCCCGCATATGGCATGCGGGGGAAAAAACATATTGTGGCCACAAATTAGTTGCTTTGTTTTAGGTAAATTGTGGCTGTGTTGTACTAATTCCTTCATTTTAAAGGATTAGTTCACTTTCATATAAAATTTTCTTTCTTCAGTCGAAAAGAAATTAAGGTTTTTGATGAAAACATTCCAGGATTATTCTCCTTATAATGGACTTCAATGGCCTCCAAATGGTTGAAGGTCAAAATTATAGTTTCAGTGCAGCTTCAAAGGGCTTTAAACGATACCAGACGAGGAATAAGGGTCTTATCTAGCGAAACGATCGGTCATTTTCGAAAAAAAATTAAATGTATATGCTTTATATAAACAAATGATCGCCTTCCAAGTGCTTTCGCCAAAACCGTACTTTCGTGTTCTTCAAAAAGCTTACGCTGTATGTCCTACGCCTTCCTTATTCTACTTACGGAAAAAAATGTAACTGGCGCTGTGTTTGTTCCGTAAGTTGAATAGGGAAGGCGTAGGACATACAGCGTAAGCTTTTTGAAGAATACGAAAGTACGGTTTTGGCGGAAGCACTTGGAAGGCTTGGAAGTTCATGTTCAATTCTTTGGTATTTTAACTTCATCTACTGCAAGATCTTTTTACAGTAGTGTAATGAAAATAAACTTTTCTTAAAGCTTGATACTTGATTGTTGATTTTTAATGTATCTGCATTTATGTTGTACACTTTAATAAACATTGAGCTGTAAAATGATACCTAATTGCCAAAAGAAGGTTTTTGTAACAATGTTGTGAATTGATCTCACAAGTGTGTAAGATTATTTTGTAGTGTGTGTGTGTTTTTGAGGGCATGAGTTTGCTTTTTCAGCAAGATTGAATGGTTTTGAGTGGAGAGCTTAATTTTGACCTGAAAATAGGAAGTATGGGGAATTTGGTGAGAAGTGGATTTGTGTTTATAGTTTCGAGAAAAGGAGGCACAATTTCAAGAAATGTGTTTAAGCAATTGAGAAAACTGTAATGGAATTTCTGTATAAAGCCATTCTGATGTTGGTTATCACTTAAAAGTTAATTTTTAAAAACACTAACAACACTGTTAAATGTAACCTTCAGAAAATCTCCAAAATTAATATCAATTTTTCATACTGTCCATTCTAACATTGGGATGCTTAAATTCACTATTAGCTTTTAAAACAATTAAAAGGATAGTTCACCCAAAATTTCTTTCATCATTTACTCACCCTCATGTTGTTCCAAACCATGAGTTTTTTTTCTTCTGTTGAACACAAAAGATGATATTTTAATGAACGTTGGTAATCAAACAGTTGACAGTAACCATTGACTTCTATAGCAGGAAAAATAAATACTATGGAAGTCAATGGCTACTGTCAACTGTCTGGTTACCAACATTCTTCGAAATATCTTCTTTTTGTGTTCAACATAAGAAAGAAACTCATACAGGTTTGGAACAACATGAGGGTGAGTAAATGATGACAAAATTTTCTTTTCTGGGTGAACTGTCCCTTTAATTTTAGTGTTTTACTTTTAATTATTTAGACAGCATAGTAAAGAATTGTAATACCGTCCATATATTGTTTATCATCAAGCATGTGAAAGGGTTAGTTCACCCGAAATTTCTGTCATTAATTACTCACCCTCATGTCGTTCCAAACCCGTAAGACCTTCGTTCATCTTCGGAACACATATTAAGATATCTTTGATGAAATCCAAGGTTTTTTTTTTTTTTTTATCCCCCATAGAAAGCAACGTAATTACCATATTGGCCAACGCTGTTCATGTGAGCACCATGATGCATGTGTGTGAAGCTGACGCAATACTGAGCCGGCGTTCGGACATAAACACGGAAGCGCTGAACTGTGTTCGAGTCTGACAGTGTAGAGAAGAAAAGTCATTATTTTTTAGGGCTGGGACGATACATTGATTCTCGGTCGATACAATGAATCTGGATCGATCCTGATATTTTCTCTCTCTAATTGATTTTGAGCTCAGTTTTAACAGCAGATGGCGCTCTAGGTTAGTTTTTAACCTCACACTCTCAAACACTCATGAAGAAGACTGCTGGACAGCGCTCGTGTGTTCAGCTGAGTCATGTAAGTGGTTAAATATACTTGCACCTTGGCTCAGAATGCTTTTATGATGCGAGATTTGTAATTCGCTTCAAACTTTTCGAACTTTATGAATGATTATTTTAGGTTTAAGTGGTGTGTGTAAAGGAACTGGAAGCAGGCATTGTACGAGTGTTTCTAAAGCATGTATAATAGTGCCATCTGCTGTTTAAAAACGAAGCTCAGAATCGATTCGAGAGAGAATCGCGATACATCGGAAAATCGCTCCAGATTCTTCGTATCGCGAATCGAGATTCGATGTATTGTCCCAGCCCTATTATTTTTGTTTTGTTTTTGTAAGTATTCTCATCACTTCATAACTTTAAGGTTGAACCACTGTAGTCACGTTGACCATTTAACGATGTCTTTAATACCTTTCTGGACCTTGAATGACGGTACTTACGTTGCTTTCTATGAGGGATCCAAAAAACCTTGGATTTCATAAAAAATATCTCAATTTGTCTTCCAAAGATGAACAAAGGTCTTACAGGTTTGGAACGACACAAGGGTGAGTACTTCATGAAAGAAATTTCATTTTTGGGTGAACAAACTTGAATGCAACAAACATCTCTCAAAAGTGTGACAGCAAATATATCAAAGCACCAAACTCACTCACTTTGACAATGAAACTCCTCCAGCTTTCCCAATAAGCTGTTCGTGGTGCAGCACGGCGGTGTCCCACGGCAGATCGAGGAACTGAAGAAGCATGCGCATGACCCGCTCAGGGTGCAGCACCAGCTGCTCGTAGTGCACGGGCAGACAGTTGCCATCCGCTGCAGCCAGGCACTGGTCATACATCACCTCCACCGCCCGGTTCCACTTCACCAAACAGTCCCGATAGCTTGTCAAGTCAAACCCAGTGATAGTCACCTTGCGGGAAATCATAGAGTGTACGGTTGCCCTGCCATCGCGAAGCATAAGAATAAACTTTGCTTTTGGGAAGAGCTTGGAGAGGTAGGAGAGGGACTTCAGAGCAAACGGGTCCTTATTGCAGAGCCTCGGAGCTGGCTCGCCGTGCCCCACTATGATCTCCAACAGGAAGGCACGTACAGCAGAGTCCAGGACCTCACCGGTGACGCCAGCCTCGTCGAGACGGAGCCGCTCACGTGCGGAGTGACTCCAGGAGGCTTGCATGGCTAACAGCCGGGGGATGACGCGGGTCTCCTCTCCGCACCGAACATGAGGGTGGGCGTCCAACATAGCCCGCATTAGTGTGGTCCCGCTACGAGGGACTCCACCAATAAAAATAAGAGGGGTTTCCTCATTGTACTCCTCAGGGAGTTGTAACGGGTCACTTAGGTTTCTGCCAGCGTGTAGATTTACTGCCCACCCATGATGTGCCGATCGAGAACGGGCATTGGGACAATCTATCGTGTTGAGGCCAAGATAAAACACCGTGATGGAGCTGATGACCACACAGATCAGGAGAACGTTGCATGTTTGTTTTCTCATGACTTATAGTTAGGGGAGAATGCAGTCTGTGGTTATAAAAAGAAGAATGAGACCGGCAAAATTGGAAAAACAGACTTCGCAGAAAGAAGGGGGGAAAAGGTCAGGATGGATCTTGGAAAGACAGAGCGAATGCTTTCCAGAAAGGGTCACGGTGAAAGAATGTAGAACGGCAGCTTAGGTAAAACAGTTTTTGGGGGAGGGAAGGGATTTTTTCCCCAGCCAGCAGCTCTTCAGGCCCTTGCTTGGGGCTTCAATAAACTCAGACTTGGTAAGTCAAGCCTTATGTTCTCTGTCAGCACCATTGTGCCTGTAGAAAGGAGAAGGAAAAACGCTTTCAAAAACAGATTTTGCCAGGTCTGTTTCAGCATTGGCTAATATTGTGCGTCTCACGTTACATTAAATGTCACATCTAATACCATTACAGTAAAACATTACAGTAATAGTATTAGACAATTAGAGTTAGGCAATTTGTAACTCAAGAGCTACGCTTGAATTGCCAGCATTAACACGACAAAGGAAAATTTAACTAGAAAAACAAGGTAATGCTGTGGAAAGAATGTTGTGTGTATTTTGACAATCTTTTAGGTGTCATATGTAGTTTAAGATTGTGAAGATTCTCAGTTATCCAGGCCAAAGCATAGTAATCTAGTACAGTGGTTCTCAACCTTTTTGACTCAATATTCAATGCTGTAATGATGACAACACTACTTCTTCACTGACAGAAACAAGCATCGATAGATCAAAATAATGTTTTTGTAACAAATATGAATAAGAAATAATTTGTCAGTTTACTTTGCTCATCTTGATTTTTAATGGTTAACCAGAACCAATCTATAAGAACATCTAGTTTCCTCTTTGCATGCATCAGTAGGTGTGGTTTGGTTACACTGCTACCTCCATGTGTGTAGTAGATCACACTTCCTACCTGTTTTTGAGTGCCTACAGCACCTTTCACACACATAAACTTAAAACATGCACGTTAACACCTATAAGCACTAAAACATCCTGTTGTGGGGCACCATCTGTGGTTGCTTTGAGTTGCAAAGCGTCACAAATAACACCTATGCACAGGAAACTCCTAAATAACACCTGATATCTTAAAAACAAATAATTCATCATTACCCATATGAGAGCAAATGCAGTAAACAGAATTTCCGTGAATAAGTAAACAACTATTAAGAATTTTAACATAAAAAGTGTTTTAAATAGCTTTAAACAGTGTATTTTCGTGTTACTTTGGTTGTTTGCTGTCTGGTGGTCTTCATTAAAGACAGACTGCGTCTGAATACGCATTCTACCTCGACAACATTTTTAAGAGTATTTTTGGGTATCGCAGCAGAATTCGAATTAC
The DNA here is from genome assembly GCA_039654765.1 of Mylopharyngodon piceus. Classification (NCBI taxonomy): domain Eukaryota; kingdom Metazoa; phylum Chordata; class Actinopteri; order Cypriniformes; family Xenocyprididae; genus Mylopharyngodon; species Mylopharyngodon piceus. Next base: position 21,687,646 of record CM077461.1, read on the forward strand.
CAAAATGTTTATAAATGCGTGCTGGCGCGTGCGTTGGGTCTGTGATATCAGATCGCTGCCGATTTGTGGGAAACGTGAGCGCACGTACTGCAATAAAGCAACAAGTCGATAGAGCCTGTATCGTGCAATATGTGGTCGGTTCGTTAGATTATGATTCATGTGTAGTTGAAACAATGCTGAACGCATTTTTCCACTTGATTAAAATTCGTTTGTTCATAATTATAGCTTTGTTCACTTGGATGCTGTAGATGTGACACGAAGACACGTTTAAAATGGTCGTAAGGGAAACCAAAGACTGAATCTACCTGAGATCAAAGTTATTCGCCAGCACGACTGACTGGCGGCCTGCAACAAGGAAACTATGCGCTCACGACACGTAAAATACCAAAACAACTCTATTAGTTTAAATAGTTAAGCAAAACTGAGCGTGTCGTGTCTTACCGTACAGAAAGTACAACTCCTCGAATCCTACATTCTCCAGAATCACGTCTCTCTGATGAAATGCAGACGCGAAGATCGTGTAAAGGGAGCTATGAAGCTCTGACGTTGAGAGAGACAGTCTTACACCGCGAGCACATTTCTCGCGAATTTTCTGTCTATGTAAGGAATAATTCAAACGATTTCGATTCCAGCGAAAACCTGAATTACAAGTAGAGGTTTTCAATTCATACCAGTTACCACAGCGCTATAGAGAAACTCTCAAATTTCATTGGTTACAGCAAACGTCTATTGCCAATCAGATGGTTTTCATTGGCTTTCTCTATATGACATGGTATTGCTGTCATAAATCAAACTCCTGTCGACGTATATCAGTCTCTTTTCTCCTCAGTGGAATTATGTCAATGAGAACATATATTTCAGTCAATAAAATCATACATATGGTCGTCAGATTTATTAAAAAATAACGACCTGCAAGTTCACTTTACTTATTGTTTGTGGGGGACTGAAATGAGTCTATTTACGATAAAATAGACGATAAAAACGTCTATTTACGATTCGATTGTGAGACAAATTACAAAAACATCACATTAAGCAACTTTATGTAGAAATGGCTTGTTATAAGAGCTCAGTAGAAACTTGCAGTCACACAGACATCTCTTATTCACAGAGGTTGACAAATGATAACGGCCGGGTTTGCTTTGTTAAATCACTCTCAGTTCGCACTTTAAATGGTCAATAATACAATATAATAATAAACCAAATTGAAGAGAAACAATACAGGAAGGATTTTAAAGAGGAAGTGAGATTGTGTTGACTCCAGAAGATTACATACTTCCCCTCTGAAAGATCAATGCAACTACAAATGGGTTTGAAAAAAAAAAAAAGCTGACAAAGTGTGTTTTTTTTGTGGTTTTTTGTTTTTATCATGAGCCTGTACAATATATACATTAGGTTAAATAAATACACACTTTTATAGACATCACTTTTGGCTCTAAATTTACCTATGGCTGACATTTTTATTAATATTTTATAAAGAGAATATATTTTATAATAATATAATGAAGATCAAAAGTATACTAAAGTATTAGCACTGTCAACAAATCTGAAATCAGTTTCTTGCCTGTTTAGGAATGAAAACATTTAAAAAAAAAAATTCCAGGGCTGATGCTACTGGTCTGTCTCCATCACAGGGTCGGCAGATGCATCGCCTTCTTTCTGGGGGTCACCAGGCAGGATGTCTGTGACTTTCTGTATCAGTTCATCAATCTGTTCTTCTGTCAGTCTTTCTTCACTCTCCTCTACCATCTGTAAAGGTTAGGTCATATACATATTAGAAAAAAAGTGATATTATTGTTGACTTAAATTTGTTATTGACCTAACTTATTAACTTAAAATCTCAGGGGGTACTTCAAGTAAAAACATTAGGCCAAAGAAGTTTGGCTGACAAAAAAGTTGGGGAATCCCCGCAATACATGTAAATATGAAATGACGTGAATTTTTACATTTTAATGTGTTTGTAAGACAAAAATAGTTGGGGAATCCCTGCAATGCAAGTAAATATGAAATGACAAAAGACAAAATCCTTCCAAAGACAGTAATACATGGTTAAATGACTCACTTAGTGATAATTCCAATAATAATTGAATATTTTTAGTTTTTTTTTTTTTTTTTTTACTAATAATCAAACAAGAAATATATTTTTAAAATGTAAATAAGTGGTCTTTGCTCTATATCTAACATTATGATATATTTTATTTGCCATCAGTTTCTGCTGAACAGGCATGCAGCCAGCCTGTGTCTGTTTCTGCCCAATTTTCATTTTTTTTCGTTTTATCTAACGATTTTTCTGTACATATGACTTGGGTGGCGAGTACGTGCTTGAATATGTCTTGCATGAATTCATGTAAGAAAACATCTTTTTTTTTTTCCGTTGTTGGTCGTGTTTCCTGCTTGGTCAAATATCTTGTAGTTTGTGCACCTTATCGCCGTTGTGTTTTGTAGTATGAGCTCTGCTAAGACAAGAAGATGACAGAAGACAAGAAAACTTGTTGTGTAGTGTGAGCACCATGGCGATTAATGTATTCTCGTAGTTCTGTAGTGTGAGCTTGCTTTTAAGTGTTGTGAACTAAAGACTACAATGATGTCAACTCAAAATGTCCGCCCTGAACCTCTGAATCAGCCAATAGTGAGCCTGCAAGGGTGAAGTCACAGCAGCATGACACCAATCATTCAATGTAATTATAATAAAATTATTTAATTTTTAATATTTAAAAAAATTCCTTTGCATTGTGCAAAATTATCAGAAATGTGTTTTAATGCTGTGGAATCCTTTTCTTTTAATATTTCTCCACATTTACAGTTGGAGCAATGATGCGAACATGAGTTCCATCAATGGCGCCAACAACTCCTTCAATCCTCATAAAATTGGCCTGCTTTTGCCGCATGGTTTGACGGTAAGTTGGAAAGTCAATGAACTGCCATATAAGAGTGGCCAAAAGTGATGTTGGGCCTAGGAAAATTAACATCTTCACCCTTTTTTCCCCAAATATTATTAAAAAAAGTGTTTAAAAGCATATTGCCTAGTTGTGCTTGGAGTCAACTGATTTATTTGTGATGACGCAATGAAACAAGACAAATTGTGCAGGCATAATTTTTGGCCAGGCTGTCAAACAAAAAAAAAATTCTGAACACATGCTAAAACAAGAGAGGACCAATAAAATATTAGTAACTGATTATGCTGTAGCAAATAGAACTATATAGATATAGAAAGATGGTTCACTCATATTAGTTATGAATGGGAAAAACTGCAACACGCAATATGGCAGAATACGTCCCACCTTCTAAATAAAGGAGCCAACTGCTGATTGATAAAGTAATTGCATTACTGCAGCTGCCGTTAGAAGCGGCGGTTCCCACAGAAACCTGAGACTCGCGCATAGGACTGCACATGCACATTGGCTGGTCTAGCCTGAAAAATAAGCTTTTTAAACACTATTCGAGCATAAGAAACAAGATTTATGGGACAGTTCATGTAAGATTTTGTTGCCGATTTGAAATATGTTATTTAATTGTGAGTTCGCCAAGCAGTTTTTTAGATTTCAGGATTCACCCATTCAAATAGATAGGACTTGGTCTTGGATGCCCGGAGGCGTTGCAAATATGGCCGCCGAGTGAACAGACTTTCCTTGAAAGGGACTTTAGCTGTAGTCTTTTTTTCCTGTGAGCATTTTTGTTTTTCTAAAACCTATAGCTGTAGTTTGCCTTTTTTGCCAAATAATTTGGACTTAATGGGTCCAAATCATCACCAGTGCACTGCTGCATTTTTCCAGTTGCCAAAAAATGTAATCACTACTTTCATTTCTGCAGTTACAGCACTGATTTGTAGAGTGGGAGAAGTTATTCAATTTCTTACTAGGTCATTTACAAAAAAAAAAAAAAAAAAAAAAAAAAACCCTTGATGATCAAACTTGTATGATTTTATCAACTCCATGTCATCATATAACTCCAATACATTATATCTTGGTTGGAAAGTGTGTGGTCTCCTCTCTGCTGCCATCTTGTTACTCCTAACTAGGTTAGGATACCTCTCCAGCACTCTTAAATAATTTAGGAGCTGTCTTAACACTTAGGAACCTTTATGAATCGTACTTATTCTTAAGTCTAGGAATAAAAGTAAAATTACGTAATTCTTAGAATTTTGACAGACTTAAAGGGATAGTTCACCCAAAAATTATCCCATGATTTACTCACCCTCAAGCCATCCTAGGTGTATATGACATTCTTCTTTCAGACAAACACAATCAGAGTTATATTTAAAAATATCCTTAGTCCTCCACGGTTTATAATGGTTGTGAATGGGGGGCCGCATTTTGAAGTAAAAAATAATGCATCCATCCATAAAAAAAAAAGAAAAAAAAAAGTAATCCATACGACTCCAGGGGGTTAATAAAGGCCTTCTGAAGTGAAGTGATGTGTTTTTCTAAGAAAAATATCCATATTTAAAACTTTATAAATTCTAATAACTAGCTTCCGGCTAATATAAGTCTAAAACTATCATTTTTTAAGAGAAATTTCGGAGGATTTTAATATAAGAGAAAATGAGCTTAAATTTGTTGCACAGCCCTATTTGTTTGAACCGCGAGAGGCGTCTAAGCTTACAATACTCCTACATCCTGCGTCGTACATCATGTCAGAGGATTACTCATTTGTAATCCTCAAATCGACATTCTGCAAACGGTCGTCCGCCGGAAGTTAGTTATTTGAATTTATAAAGTTTTAAATATGGATGTTTTCCTTACAAAACACATCGCTTCGCTTCAGAAGGCCTTTCTTAACCCCCTGAAGTCGTATGGATTAGGATGGCTTGAGGGTGAGTAAATCATGGGGTAATTTTCATTTTTGGGTGAACTATCCCTTTAAGACTAAAATTGTACTCTGAGCGGCTTTATACATATGGCCCCAGATTACATGTAATGAGCTACAACCCAGCACTGGTCATATATAGGTTATACATCTAACATCCAGCACTGGACATTCAGAAAACAGACTTTTCTTCTTGCAATCCGTTCCATTAGCTTATTACAGGGGCACAGATAAGGCCTGGGGGCTTCAGGGTACCAGTACCAATAATATTCCTAATATTATATTATTACATAAAATATTCCCCAGAATTTTGTGTCAAGGATGAATAAATTCTGTTTATCTGAAAATATATTTACTACTTCAATTCCATTGCTTTTTGTTTGTTATATTCTTGTATGCTTATTGTTCCTTTAAAAGGATAGTTCACCCAAAAATGAAAGTTATCCCATGATTTATTCACCCTCAAGCCATCCTGGGTGTATATGACTATCTCCTTTCAGCTGAACACAATCGGAGTTATATTAAATAATATTCTCCCTCTTTCAAGCTTTATAATGGAAGTGAATGGCGCTCCTGATTTTGAAGCCAAAAAAAGTGCATCCATCCATCATAAAAGTAATCCAAACGACTCCAGGGGGTTAATAAAGGCCTTCTGAAGTGAAGCAATGCGTTTTTTTGTAAGAAAAATATCCATATTAAAAACTTAATAAACTAAAATAACTAGCTTCCAGCAGACGACCTATGCAAATCCAGTTACGGCAGAAGAGTAATCCCTGACCCGAAGCATGATGCATTGATGAACTCGGAACACTGGTCACGAATTAGAAGTCTAAAACGAGAATTTTTAAAGAGAAATGTTGGAGGATTTCAATATAAGAGAAGTTTGTTGAGTTTGTTGCCCATCTGTTTGAACCACGAAAGGCCTCTAAGCTTACGCTACTCCTACATCCTACATCATACATCCCATCAGAAGTTACTCTTTTTGGCGCAAGTCAACTTGCAAAGGCCATCTGCCAGAATCTAGTTATTTTAAATATAGATATTTTCCTTACAAAAACCCATCGCTTTGCTTCGCTTCAGAAGGCCTTTATTAACTCCCTGGAGCCATATGGATTACTTTTGTGATGGATGGATGCACTTTTTTTTGGACTTCAAAATCAGGAGCGCCATTCACTACCATTATAAAGCTTGGAAGAGCAAGGATATTCTTGATTATAACCCCGATTGTGTTCAGCTGAAAGAATTTTAATTTTTGGGTGAACTATCCTTTTAAGTTTAATTTCTAACCAAATATCTGAACATTTGCTTATAAACTATAATTAAAAAATTTGAAGTCAATAAGATTTTTTTTAAAATGCTGAACAAGGCTGCATTTATATGGTCAAATATACAGTAAAAACATTGACATGACAGCAGCTTTTACTCCAGTCCTCAATGTCACATGGTTCTTTTAATGAATAGAAAGTTCAAAAGAACAGCATTTATTTGAAATAGAAATCCACTTTTACATTATAAATGTCTTTACTGTCAATTTTGATTAAATTAATGTGAACTTTTTGAATAAAAGCATTAATTTCTAATTAAAAGTATTAACTGATCCCAAACCTTTGAATGGCATTGTACATTCTTAGTATTTTTCAAGAAATTGGCTGTAAAGAAAGAAAGGTTATGAAAAGAGTCTCACCAGCTGGATCTCAACAGCAGTCTGGGGTCTGTGGTTAAGAAGCTGCAGCTTTTCAGCTCTTTAAACAGGAACAGAAAAAGAAACAGCAGTCTGTTAACTTTCAGCTAAAAAAAGCAGGTTCAATAATAATAGACTCATTATCAAGTGCAAAACAACAACTCAGACATGTACTGTAGTCTCAAACATCACATGATACAAGTCTTCATAATGATGCAACTCAGACTCGAAAAAATTATAAAGTGGTTGTAATACACTGTATTTAATGTGACAAAGTCTATGCTTGTCACAATAGACCTGATCTATAGGTCTATTAAACAAGGCTTTATCCATACAAATGTCTGAAAAAAAGAACAAAAAAAAGACAGCATAATACTACAGTGTTTACTGAAACTAACTTAGTGAGCTTGTGAGGCAGCATGGCAGCGAGGAACTCCTTCACATTCTCTGGATTCTGATGAACACATGGCGTATTGGAGAGGTACTTCAGGGTCTATTGAGGCATATACATCAAATGTTAAGGGCATGAGTGAGCAACCCTTTCTGAAGATTTTGAAGAAAACAATCTCACAAAGATGGAACTATAAATATCATCTTTTCTTTGGAGATGTTTAAAGTCAAAGACAAGCACCTCATACATGATGGTGTTGAGATTCTGCTGCCCGGTGCTGTGTTTATTTTTAACAGTCTCCTTTCTTTTTTCTTTCAGGTCTGTCAGGAGCTGATAGACCTGGTGAAGAAGAGGGCATTTGTACAGCCAGGAATAAACTGAACAACAAAGATTCTACTTGAAATCTACAACATGCATTTCTGATACACAACTTTAAAAGTACACTGTTAAAAATTGCTGTTAATTTACGGCAAAATTTTAACAGTATAATCCTGTTATATTAAAAAGCAGCGCATTACTGTTTTTTTACGGTTGGTGAAATGACGTAGACAAATTTTAACGGCATTTTACCGTATTTATTCCACGAAGGAAAGAAAACAGTACTTAACAGTAACAAAGTAATATTGATGTATTTGTAGCCTAATGCGCTGAAATTGTCGTCATCTCGTTTGCTAATTTTAGCTTGAGATCTTTTCATTTATTGCCTAATATACATTTAGTTTATATTAGACAAAACGTTGATTTCGATAACGTTGTGCTTGCAAATTTGGGTAAGCTTGTTCTAATTTGTACATAACTGTATTATGAGGGGAGTTTTTCTTTACTAGTGTTGCTGTTTTGTTTCTTTAGTGTTGGCTGTATTTTGGATTGCTTCGATTTAAGTTAGCTTGATAGAATAAGTGGCGCGTTACAATACTCAGTAAGAATAATTCCTGTTCAATTTTTTTATGTTGATGGTTTGTATTGTAATGTTACTTTGCCCAGTACAGTATGCTAAAGGACATTTTATTTCAGTGGAGATTTTTTTGTTGTTGAGATTTTCGTGCCCAAAGACTGTCCATTTTGACTTGTCAGCATGTTTGCGTGTCAGTTATGTGGGCAGCAATGCAGTACTCCAGTGGCCTATGTGAAGCACATGAGGATTCACAGCAATATCCCTAACTTGTTTCTTCATTGTTGCATCCAGGACTGTAACAGGAAGTTTGTGAAATTAGCAGCTTTGAAATCACATCTTTACAGACACCACAATGATTCTGTGGTGGTGCCTAGATCACATGTGTACCCTGCAGTAGACTTTGCGTGCCATGTTGACTTGTGTAGTGCTAAATTTGATACACTAACTCAGTTTTATTCCCATCTTAAAGTGCACATTAAAGAGGGACGAAGAGTGACATGCCCTTTTAAGCAGTGTGATAAATCATTTTCAGTGATATCCACCTTTACCTCTCACATATCAAGGAAACATAAAAATTCAACAGAGGTAAACCTAAGTGAATCCATTGTTGCCACATCACTTGTGACTGAAGCTAAAAGCTTGCAAAATATTGACAGTGATATGATGACAGAAGAACAAACTGATGTAGTTGGAAATAGTGAGAATTTGGAGGTTAGTCCAGAAAATATCAATGAGACGTTATTTTTGAAGAATCTTGCTCTCTTTTATCTGAAATTACAGGCTAAGTTATTGCTTCCTTCTTCAGTCATTCAGAATATCATTGAAGACATGCAGTCAGTTTATGATGTCAACCAGTCCCATCTACTTTTCAAACTAAATGAGAAATTGGTTGCACTTGGGGTTCCAAAGGCTTCCATTAATGATGTCATGGACAGTCTGAAAGCAGACGATCTCTTACGAGCATGTAATAGCCACACAGTTTTAATGTCTGCTTTCATTAATCATTAGCTAATGATTTACAAAGGTATCATGTTATGACTTTACTTGTCGAGGCACATGACTATTAACTAATTGTTAATCTAATCTAAAAGTAATATGTAATTGTGGTTATGGGTTTTGAATTAATTTTGAATTAGTTAATAGTCATGTGCCTCAACAAGTAAAGTCATAACATGTTATCTTTGTAAATCATTAGCTAATGATTAATGAAAGCAGACAACTGGAAGTTGAAATGCATGGCTTTGACCGATTGTGGTAATTAACACATTAATTTACATTATTAGTTAATATAATATGTTATTAGGGAATTAATACATTATGACACATTTAACAACTTAATGATTACTTAATATATTAGTCATGTAGAATCTTCATTAGTTGCTGATGCAGTAATCATTAATAAATGGTTTACTTCTTCATAAGTCATACATTAACTCATGATTATCTGTGCATTAGTTAAGTATGAATTAATGCATATTAGCGCACCCGTATTGTAAAGTGTTACCTTAATTTCTATTCACATTCTCGTTATGTAAACGTTTACCCACATTAATTCTGAATGTACGCTTTTGTTTTTCAGGCGCTTCATTGGAATAAATCCTGAAAAAGGCACCAAGGGTGGACAAGTCTTATCAAAGCGGACAGGGAAGGTCGCCCACAAAAAGAAATCAGTCAACACTCGGGTTGCCAGTCTACTTAAGAAGCTAATGGACTTTGAGTGGGACTTCATATAAGTGAACCCACTCATTCACTAACATACCACACACAAACACCTCACACATACTCTTCGAAAAACAACAAAAACATGCTTTTAGTGTGTTAGTCACACAATTTTTTTCAGGTGTTCATTCTTGAATACCTAAATTTTGACTTCATTCTTCATTGGATTCTTTCTTCATTCAGTAATTCTTATTCACTAATAATTCAGTAATTCTTATTCACTCAGTAGTTCTCTGAGTCACTCATTTAGTTTTTTCTAATGTTATATAAATGTTTTGTTTATTCAGTTAAACATTTTATTGTGAAGCTTAAGTTTTAGTCATTCCATTTGCATCAGCCACTAATTTTGAGAATATTTTGTGATTAAAGTGGCTTTTTTTTTTCAAGTTTTTCAAAGTTTTAATAAAGCACATTTTGAAGTTACACTGCATTGTGTTAAATGTTTAATGTTTATAAAGGATATATTTGTACATTGTATTAAAACATGGTTTTAAAGCAAGACTTCTAAGGGGTAATTCATAAAATCTAGAAAAATAATTCCACCTTTTTTTCTTAGCAGTCCATTTCTCAATATAACAACATATTTGTAGCTTACAGTTAAAAAGTGCAAATAAACATTAATTAACTGTTAATGCTTTTGACAGTAATTTACTGTTAATGTAGAAAATAACAGCTTTATGCTGTATTTACAAAAACAGTAACAAACTGTAAATTTCAACAACAGCAAGACACTGTTAATTTAACAGTAACTTGCTGGCAACCGTGCTGCCAGTTACTTACTGTTTTTTAACGGGACAATTTTTAACAGTGTAGGGTAGGCAATTTTTTTATAAACATTTTTGTTATACTGGGTGAAACTCTCTTCACATCCTGATATGAATCAATAATAGAAATGGTCTAAATATTAAAATATTTTGATCAACTTTGTAAGTCTCAGGACCAAAAAATGTTCGTCCAATCATTGCATTCGGATACAATGTCTAATTTGCTTGTCAACGTATGCATTTCCATACCTCCGCGCACTCTGCTCACGCATACATCACACGTCACCAACGCGGCTATGCAGACAGACAGTCACAGAGCGCCGCAAACAAACAGCAGGCGCTTTTACAGTTCCTCCTGAACTAAAACAAGGAACTCATGCTGCGTTCACACATGCCGTAACTGTAATTACGAGATGGCAACCTGTGACGTTCTACCCAGAGCTGTTCACGTCCTCAGACTCAGATTTATGTGTTTCTATGTCAACACTATCAACGCCGAAATGAATCTGCAGCAATCAGGTGGTACAATTAAGAGCTATGTAAGTTGTTTACGTTCATAATTAATGTAATATTATGTGTTTCGAGACATGAGGTAATTTAACAGCGTCTCTCGTCTTGCGACGCTTTGCAGACTCTGTGCTGTGTGCGTTCATGTGTTTTGAAGGAGGCATGGCATTGGAGACGCTCTGAAGGGAGGGTGGGATGTCATGTTTTCAAAGCTAGCTCGCTATTGCTAGCCACTCTGAAATTGCCTACCCTACCTTTAAATGTACAACACACAACTGAATCCAACTTGAATCTAAAAAGGTTTAATGCATACTGACCTCATAATTGCTCAGCATTGCAGCATTGGCATCCCTCCTACAAAACAAAATGTTTAAATTACGATCAACTTGTGTTGAGTGAACTAAAATGGTTTTCTAACAGCAGCTATAATTGACCTTTGGTATGGAAGCTTGTTTTTGCCACGGAATAAAAAATAAAAAAGGTTACTGCGACTTTTTAACCTCACAATTTGGATCATCATTTTTTTCTTTTAGTTGCGAGTTTATATCTCACAATTCAGACTTTTTCTAATTGCAACACCAAGTTTATTTTTGTGATTCTGAGAAAAAAAAAAAGGAAGAACTGAGAGTTATAAACTCAGAATTGCGAGTTATAAAGTTAGAACTGTGATATATAAACTCGCAATGATAAAAAAAGTTGCAATTACCTTTTCTTTTCTTTTTTTAATTCTGTGGCGAAAACAAGCTTCAATAATTTGGAACACTGCAAAAACACAACTGCATTTTATGCATATGTGTCTGAGCAGTGGTAAGCTCCTAACTAAGGCACTATCTTTACTATATTTATAAAAAAAAAAAAAAAAAAAAAAAAAAAAAAAAAATTACACTGTCAATAAATAGTGTTTAGGGCAGGGGTGTCCAAAGTTGGCCCTAGAGGGCCACTGTCCTTCAAAGTTTAGCTCCAACTTGCCTTAACACACCTGTCTGGATGTTTTTAGTATGCCTAGTAAGACCTTCATTTGCTGGTTCAGGTGTGTTTCATTGGGGTTAGAGCTGAACTCTTCAGTGGGTCTCCAGGGGCAGGATTGGACACCCCTGGTTTGGGTAGTTCAGATGGTGACAGGAACTGGGCTGTTTTTGGTGGACACCAGTTATCAAGGGAACAGAGTTTAAGTATAACCTTGACCGTTAGTACAACATCTTGTCACGGTAACTTTTTCGATGCTTTAACATTAATTTTATAACGAATACTAATATTCTTATTTTTAGCAGCTTTCAGTGTGTGCTGCTCTCAAATTTCTATAACCTCTACGAGTTTTACTTCACTTGGATTAGTAGTTTTTGTTGGTCTATTCATGTTGACTATTTGTTGTGAGTTTCCCAAACCCCTCTCGATATTATACAAATACGGCCGTATTCAACACGTATTCTGAAGACTATACATAATCTTACACGCAAACGATTTTATAATCAACTACTGGTGATTATATATTGTATTTCAGAGATATCAGCTAGATAGATCAGCTCATAATCAAGTTTATCCGAGCTTTATGGCTGTAACTACTGTACATCATATGCAGAGTTTACGGTCATCAACAGAGTGACCACGTGAGCCGCATATAATAAATTCATTATAAATCTTAAAAATTATTTTTTTCATCAGAGCGCCAGATACTATTATTTTCAACAAAAGATCAACTATTATATGGTTTGCGTTTGATTTTTTAAATGTGTAGAAATAAATTAGATCGCTTACACTTCCATCCTGCTTGCCTTGTTGGTTCGACAACTAAAAACGATCCGGCGAGAAAACGAAGCTTTCTGTTAAACGTTCCCACCCAATTGTCATGTTCAAATTTGTTTCTAGGCTTAAGTATTAAATATTTTTGACGAGATTTTAATAAAAACAAAATGAATTGCAACAAAATGAATCCCTTAAACCTGTCAATAAATCATGATATTGCACGGTTTTGAAATGCTATAGAAAAAAAATATTTATTAAAAATGTAATATCTTTAAGTCTCAACATATATTGTGTAGGTCAACGCACAGAAATCATTCGGGTTAGAGAGAAGTAAGCTGTTTCCTGTTTGGAAAAATGCAAGTTTGAAAGCTATTAAACATAAAGGAAGATGAACTACAATAGAGCACTTTGATGAATTTATTTAAAATATAATCAAATATATGAATATAAATATATGATATATTTTTATATGAAGTATAGTTCGATTCATTCTTATTTGTGTAACTTCTTGGTTAAATGAAATAGGGGCACAGCGCCATCCACCATTACAAAACTGTAAATGCAAGCTCTTTAGGGAAGCGGTTCTATTGGTTCTTCAGGCTTCGATGCAGTTGTGTTGATTTGTTTCCTAAAATGAATGACAGCACTCGAAAAATGGCGCTTAAGATTTTGGTTGGTTTGCGAGCACCTAATTAGCATATTATGGGTGGGGCTCTCGCATTCCCAAAATAAACGAGGAAGAAATGCGTGTCGCAATCTGCTGGATGTACAGGTTCTTACAGTAATTCATTCTCATGAATCGCACTGAATTGCTCCTTCAATTATCTGACATTTCCTTTTTCAGTTTTAATAATATTTAATAATAATTAGTTTTCCGTTCGTCGCACATAAAGACTGCTTGAGAGTCAAGTTGAGACTGTTACAATGGCAAGTTCAGAGGTAAAGATCGCTCATCTCTCTAAAGTTTGTCCGATTTAGTGCGTTTCTTGTGTGTCACAGGCTTTCCAAACCTGTCAGTAACAGCGAGCGGCGATGGCTTACCGTAATGTTTATGTTCTTTATTTTGTGTTGAACAGGGAAATAAACTATGGGGTGGTCGTTTTGTGGGAAACACCGACCCTATAATGGAAAAGTTTAACTCGTCAATCTCGTACGACCAGCGCATGTGGGAGGCTGATATTAAAGGGAGTAAAGCATATGTCAAAGCCTTACAGAAAGCAGGTCTGGTCACCCAAAACGAGATGGAACAGATCCTTACAGGCCTTGACAAGGTGATTTTACTACTTATCACACTACGTAATTAATAAACCTGTCTGGTTGCTTCCAGGTTATATGTGTGTTATTTTACAGTGTCATCTTTCTCATGAAACTTCATGCACCCCCGTGCTCTATGGTACTGCTTTGTAAATATTCACCAGAATACTGTACCATAGTCCACACCAAAGCTTAATACATCACAGACAAAAATATGCCCTGACACAGACATCACCATGTTCACACAACAATAGACGTGACAATGCTGATGATGCCTATTGTAAACTTCACCGAAGCTACAGTCATTCAACATGTGGTATTTTGTACTGACAACATGATAACCAGCCAACTGGGGCTAGTTGTCACACATTTAATGCAGTGAATATTTCGTTTTTGAATATCAGTATATGTATAGGTACATTACAAAAAAAAAGCTATTGTAAATTTTCACTGTTATTGACCAGGAAAAAAGGGACAGTTCATTGGACACACAATTGATCATGTGAACATGGCCTGGTATTTAAATAGTAAAACAATTATAACAGCAAAAATCTAAAAGGTAATGTACAAAAATATTAATTTATTATTTTGACCAACAGTTACTGTAATTAATGTATTGTATAAATTTAAAGCACATAATAATTGAAAGCTTACCCTGATAAAAATGTAATCTATTATTGTTCAGAGAGTAACCTTTCAGATTAAATCTATATAGTTCTTATCTCTATATAATATATACATTTTATTCACCTTATTTTTCAACACAGAAGTAAGTTATGAATGTGAATATGAAGGTTCAAGACTTCTGATTCGTTAGCCACTCTAAGTAAATAACTAGAAGAATAACAAAGTGCAGTAAATGGTAAAACTATTTACACTACAAAACTGTGTTTATAATAAATTAAAATAATATGATAAAAAAGTACCAGTTTGCAATATCAAACAGCACTGCTTTTGTACATCTAAAATAACTTTAAAAAGATGACACTGGAAGTCTCGCACATTCAATTTAAAAATGGTTGCACCTGCTATTAAATTAAAAATAACGTTGATATTTTACCTTTAAAATTGAACAAATTTGGAAGATTTTGGTATTTTAGTTTGAAGAATAAAAAAAAAGACAAAAATATTCTAATTTAAAAGGTTAGTTTACCCAAAAATGAAAAATTCTGTCATTAATTACTCACCCTCAAGTAGTTCCAAACCTGTATGAATATCTTTGTTCAGCTGAACACAAAGGAATATATTTGGAAGAATGTTTTTAACCAAACAGATCTTGCCCCCCATTGACTACCATAGTATTTTTTTTCCAAGTATGGTAGTAAATGGGGGGCGAGACCTGTTTAGTTACTGACATTTTTCCAAATATCTTCCTTTGTGTTCAGCTGAACAAAGAAATTCATACAGGTTTGGAACTACTTGAGGGTGTGTATGACAGAATTTTCATTTTTGGGTGAACTATCCCTTTAAAGGGTTAGTTCACCCAAAAATGAAAATAATATCATTTATTACTCACCCTCATGTCGTTCTACAGCCGTTAGACCTTCGTTCATCTTCAGAACACAAATTAAGATATTGTTGATGAAATCCGATGGCTCAGTGAGGCCTCTATTGCCAGCAATGTTACTGCACCTCTCAAGATCCATAAAGGTACTAAAAAAATATTTAAAACAGTTCATGTGAGTACAGTGGTTCTATCTTAATATTATAAAGCGACAAGGATACTTTTTGTGTGCCAAAAAACAAAATAATGACTTTTCAACAATATCTATATGGGCCGATTTCAAAACACTGCTTCAGAGCCGTACGAATCAAATCAGTGGATCGGAGCGCCAAAGTCACGTGATTTCAGCAGTTTAGCCGTTTGATAGGAGATCCGAATCACTGATTCGAAACAAAAGATTCATAAAGCTCAGAAGCTTCATGAAGCAGTGTTTTGAAATCGGCCCATATAGATATTGTTGAAAATTCATTATTTTGTTTTTTTGGCGAACAAAAAGTATTCTTATCGCTTTATAATATAATGATAGAACCACTAAAGTCACATGAACTGTTTCAAATATGTTTTTAGTACCTTTATGGATCTTGAGAGGTGCAGTAACATTGCTGTCTATGGAGGCCTCACTGAGCCATCGGATTTCATCAACAATATCTTAATTTGTGTTCTGAACATGAACGAAGGTCTTACGGGTGTAGAACGACATGAGGGTGAGTAATAAATGACATTATTTTAATTTTTGGGTGAACTAACCCTTTAAGACAGCATTTGAAACCAGCATAATATGGGGCAGCATAACAACTGCTAGAGAAAACACGCACATTTATTTAATTGGATTTTCAATTCAAAATCAAAAAAGATATAGCATTAGTGACACCTAGCACTGTTTCCCCTATATGGCTGTAAATAAATATTGTAAATTTCAGTAAAAAAAAACAAATGATAACAAATCAAAAAGAGTTATCAGACATTTTACTTCATTGTCACTGACTGTTCACAGATATTTAAAAATGTCTTTATCAGGTTTTTGATGAGTGGTCCAAAGGCGAGTTCAAGATCAAACCAGGAGATGAGGATGTTCACACAGCCAATGAACGCAGACTAAAGGTCACAAGAAAACACTCTACTCAGTGATTCTACTTCCATCAATTAAGAAGATAAAGATTTTATCAACATACCATGTGGTGTAGTTTATAATTCTTTATAATGAAAATAATAATAATATTCAGTCAATGTACATGTCTTCTTTTAAAGGAACTTATTGGCGATCCAGCTGGAAAGCTTCACACAGGCAGGAGCAGAAATGATCAGGTTTGGCTTGGACCGAATTTGGTCACATGATATTTCCTATACAGGCATGGCTTTAACTGAACAGTTTTCATTTGTTGGATAAAGGTTGCGACAGATATGCGGCTCTGGCTACGGGACGCTATTACTACTCTGAAAGAACTAGCTTTGCAGCTCATCAACACTATGGTGGAAAGAGCTGCTGCGTAAGAATGCTCAATAATGTAGATACCTGTAGAGATCTGACTAATGTACAATTACCAAACACACCTTCCTTTGTCCAATCAGAGAGATTGACATCCTTTGCCCTGGATACACTCACATGCAGAGGGCCCAGCCAATCAGATGGAGTCACTGGATTCTCAGGTGCATTTCAAAGAAGAATTCAGTCTTAAAGGGATAGTTCACCCAAAAATTGAAATTCTGTCATCATTTACTCACCCTCAAATTGTTCCAAACCTGTATTAATTTCTTTCTTCTGCTGAACACACAAAAAAAGATATTTTGAAGAATATGGTTAACCAAACAGTTGATGGACCCCATTGACCTCCATTGTATGGAAAAAAATACTATGGGGCCCATTGTTTGGTTACCGACATTCTTCAAAATATTTTCTTTTGTGTTCAGCGGATGAAAGAAAATTATACATGTTTGGAACAACTTGAGGGTGAGTAAATGATGACAGAAGGCAAAGCTACAGTAAAGTGTCAAGTGTTGTGACCTTGTACATAAGGACTTCATCCTGTTGATACATATGTATGGTATGAATGTATTATTCATTGTTCATCGTTTCTCGCAGTCATGCAGTGGCGATGAGCAGAGATGTTGAGCGGCTGGAGGACATCAGAAAACGTGTTAATGTGATGCCCCTAGGAAGGTTAGTTTTGTGTATATACAGTACACTACTGTAATACTGTACTGTTTAAACAGTAAGTGTCTTATCTGTAAGTATCTTATGCTCACCAAGGCTGCATTATTTGATCAAAAACATGCTGATTTGGTTCTCAGGAAACATTTCTTATTATTATAAATGGTAAAAAAGCAGTTGTGCTACTTTATATTTTTGTGGAAACATTTTTTTCAGGATTCTTTGATGAATAGAAAGTTCAAAACAACAGCATTTATTTGAAATACAAATCTTTTGTAACCATATAAATGTATTTTTAATGCATCCTTGCTGAGCAAAAGTATTTAGTTCTTTCAAACAAAAACAGAAATCTGTTGAACAGTTGTGTACACACTTCACACTTTCATTGTATTAAATAGATCTTTTTGAGATACATTGAAATATGATATATGTGTATTTGCCTTGCAGTGGAGCTATTGCTGGGAATCCCTTTAACATTGATAGAGAACTTCTTCGTCAAGGTTGACATAATTTTATGAATTTGATTTCCTGTTATTCGTGTTTTCATATTAAATATTTATGTGAGTTCATTTCTTTTCCCATATAATTAATGATTCGTGAAGTATGTTCCTGTGATATATGTTTGTGTATACAGGTCAAACTGGTCACCTGTTTGAATTTTTCCATCTGATTTATTTTTTTATTTTTTTATTTTTTTTTAATCACTCCCCAGAGCTAAATTTTGACAGGATCAGCATTAACAGCATGGACGCTACTGGACAGAGGGATTTTGTTGGTATGTATAATCATGCTTCAAAAATCATCTAAGAGTAAGTAAGTAACAGACATCAGCGTCTCTTGTAATAAAAGGGATTGTTCACCTAAAAATGAAAATTCTGTAATTATTTACTGACCCTCATGTCTCTTCCTGTATGACTTTAATTCATCTGTGGAACATAAAAGAAGATATTTTGAAAAATGTCTGTTTTTTGTTTGCTTGTTTTTGTTTTGTTTTATTTTTGTTTGTTTGTTTGGTCCATACAATGGTCAGTGGTCACCAAAACTTTGGTTACCAGCATTCTTCAAAATATCTTTTATGTTCCACAGAAGAAAGAATTCATACATATTTAGAACAACATGAGGATGAGTAAATGATGACAGAATTTTCATTTTTGGGAAAACTATCCCAGTTTAACTGAATGTGTTTGTGTATGTTTTTGGACAGCGGAGTTTCTCTTCTGGGGATCAATGTGTCTCACACACCTCAGCAAGATGGCAGAGGATCTGATTTTGTACAGTACCAAGGAATTCTCCTTCATCACTCTGACTGATGCATACAGGTGAGGACAGCACATGATCCATAATGGGAAGTGACAGCAGTGGTTAATCTTAAAAACAGAATACAAAAATCATTAAAGGGGTGGTTGATTATGATTTCACTTTTTTAACTTTAGTTAGTGTGTAATGTTGCTGTTTGAGCATAAACAACATCTGCAAAGTGACAATGCTCAAAGTTCAATGCAAAGGAAGATATTTTCTTTTAAAGAATTCGCTGTTTAAGGACTACAACAAACGGCTGGTAGGGACTACAACAAGTTTCTTCCCAGGTTGGTGACATCACTAACCCTAAAACTTACATAAACCTTGCCCCCGGGAACACGCAACAAAGGGGGTGAGGCCATGTTGGGCTGCTTTAGAGAAGAGGAAGAGTTGTTGTAGTAGAGTGTTGTTGCCATGCCGTTATTTTCCGCCCGACTGCTTCACAAACGAGGGTCAGTTCAACGCTAGATTTGCACAAAAGATTAACATGGCGGCACTTGCTAGTTGATGACTTGAATCAACTCCACAGCAACTACATAAATTTATCCACTAACCATTCAGAAACGTCCAGATGCATTCTAAAAGTTGTAACTTCTTCCTGAGTCTCTCCATCAGTGTCCGACTCCGGTTTGAACAATGTAAGGCTGAACACCGTTACTGACAATCGTCATTTTGTCTGCGTGAGATTCTCCAGCTTTGTTGTTGTTGAGCAACCGAAGCGCGAGCTGTTAAAGCGCCGCCCTCTTTTGAAAAGCAGCCGGGAGCAGCAGCTCATTTGCATTTAAAGGAACACACAAAAATGTTGTGTTTTTGCTCACACCCAAATAGGGGCAAATTTGACAAGCTATGATAAATGATCTGTGGGGTATTTTGAGCTGAAACTTCACAGAGACATTCTGGGGACACCAGAGACGCATATTACATCTTGTAAAAGGGGCATTATAGGTCCCCTTTAAAAACTACACTCATCTGACTGTGCATGTGCTAGAGCTGCACGATTCTAGATAAATTGAGAGTCATGATTTTAATGTTTAAATTAGAGGTCACGATTCTGAAAAGACAACTAAACAAAACAGTCTATTTAAAAAATATATTTAATTAATTTGAATTAATTAAAAAAAAAAATGGTTTGAATGAATTATTCAAGGACTCGCTCATAAAGGCTTCACTTGTTTCATTACTGGATGAATCAGCGTTTTTGAACCAATCTCTTTAATGAATGATTCAGTGACAAATACATTTTTTAACAGTCATTTGTCGCCACCTACTGGCGTTAACAGCGATCTTTATTTCAAGCGTCAAGTTTCAAAAGTGATTTACTCTGTTTTGATTGCTTCCATAGACATCAGTGTTTATATCCGAACTATAAACTTAAATGCCAGTATTTCTAATAAGACTGTTTGTGAAGCTGTTTCATACCTATACATGACAACTGCAGACTCCAACGCAGATCTGAATGTTCGCTGTGATCGTACTTGTCAAAGGTTTAATAGACACAGATGAATCTTTGACATTTAGGAATAAGATTGCGTAGGTGTTTGAATCGAGATCATGATTTTTTTTTTTAATGATAAATCGTGTAGCTCTAGCATGCGCCCATGACATATAAGAGTCCTAGGCTCACGGTTCGAGTCTGCCCTGGGTCATGTTCCAATCCCATTCCTCTCTGTGCTCTACTGTCCTGTCAATGAATGCAAAAAGCCCCATGTTTCATGAGCAGCAAATCAACATATTAGAATGATTTCTGAAAGATCGTGCGACACTAAAGACTGGAGTAATGATACTGAAAATTCAGCTTTGCCTTTTTTTTTGCAACCTTGGTAAACTTTTTTCAAAAGCATTAAAAAAAAAAAGATTACAGATTTAAATGTGGCTGAATTTGACTTTGCAAAGCTTCTTTTTGTCTTGAGGAAAACAGTTATTAACCTATAACAATTTGCCTATTTGTTTGAACTCAAGAATGTGTCTTGTGTAAAGGCCCCATAATACCCCATAATGTCACAGCAGACAGAGATCATTAATTTGAAGCCCTTGGGTTAACGGCATTTCTTCTTACATGTTCTGCATTATTTTTACCCCGCTTGCCACGTATGCACATTTTCATCATGAAACTGGCTTGTGCTTAAGGCAGAATTGCAAATTAATGGGTCTTGATTCGGATGACTTTTATGGTACAGTTGCACAGAAATATCAGTGACGTACACATGTACGTGCTCCTGCCATTTACACACTTTCCGTTGTAAGAGGAAATCAATTTTCTTCTCATACTATAATTCTTTATGGCCTGTGAAATGTTTGGTCTGTTAACATTAACTGATTTATCTTTATTAACCACATGCTGGCTGCTGCACAGCTGGTACTGACCTTAGTTAACTAGTAAATGTTCGCTCATAAATAATTATTACCTATTTGTTAACACAAATACCATGTTAGGTAAAGCTGATTATCTGTCACGGAGTGCAGGATTCAAACAGGTTGTCTTAATTGGTGAATGACACCTAACACAGTGGCCTTGACCACGAGCTGGCTGAAGTGTGCTGAGGGGTTCAGTCCACTTCTGCTTTGTATGTGTGCCTAATGTGTGTAGTTAATCAGAGCTGTTGTGTTTATGTTTGTGAGAGCAGCACTGGGAGCAGTTTAATGCCTCAGAAGAAGAACGCAGACAGCCTGGAGCTCATCCGCAGCAAAGCAGGACGAGTGTTTGGCAGAGTAAGATACTACACTGACTAATGAAGCCAACACAAAACACGAGTACTGGCCTACAGAGATAATCACATCATTAAAATAACTAAGGTCAATCTATGGGAAATTTAATAATTAGTTCTAGGGCTGTCAATTTAATGTTATTAATTTAGGGATGCACAATATAATCATACCTTATCGGTTATTGGATAATAGATATGTAATAGTGCATGCTTATTTCTCTTATTTCTAAATTTAGATTACATTCGCTGTCATCTAACACTCACTTAATCTTCAAAACAAGAATAATTTAATAACATTGTTAAATATCATCTTTATTATGAATAATGTCAAAATGATTATTCATTTTTCATATTGTACATTATAATATTGTGATGCCTAAATTCACTTCAAAAGGAATCATATTTAATAAAGATAAAATCATATTTTAATAATGGCAATTTATTGTTATGGGCCATAACAATAATTATCGGCCAGAATTTTCATAACAGTACATGCATCCCTAGATTAAATATGAAGAAAGTAATATTACAAATATTTAAAATATTTATACAATTTAAAAAAAAAAAAATTGTAAAAGTAAAATTTATAAATATTAACACTAAAATTTACGATTCACAATTTTTACAACAAAAAAACGTCAGGTTTTATCTAATTTAATTTTCATTGTAATACAGTGTGCAGGGTTTCTGATGACTCTCAAAGGCTTACCCAGCACATACAACAAAGACCTACAGGTATGTCCATAACAGGCAGAAAATGAGATTATTTTGCTTTCAACCATCCTCTGATTATACATTTTATCACTGCAGGAGGATAAGGAGGCCATGTTCGACACATATGATACAGTATGCGCTGTGCTGCAGGTGGCGACAGGCGTCATTTCAACTCTAAAGGTGAGAGACAGGTTATACTACAAGTTTATGTTGTTTTGTTATGGACAGTGGCAGTCAAAAACAAAACCTCGGTTAAATAGCAAGTAGGTGAAATGCTGAAAAAGATGCAAACTTGTTGGGCATGTATCCATTGTCAGTCTGCAATTTGAGCAATGTAAGGAATTGTTTTAATTCCTGACTTTTCCATTCCTCAGGTCAACCAAGTAACGATGGAAGCGGCCCTCAGCCCAGATATGCTGGCCACTGATCTTGCCTACCACCTGGTCAGAAAGGGAGTGAGTCCATAAATCCATCTACTTACAGTATATAGCTTTTGCGTTTCAATTGAGCTGAATGAAATCTGATATATATATACATATATATCAAAGATGCCTTTCAGAGAGGCCCACAGTTGTGCTGGAAAAGCCGTCTATATTGCTGAGACTAAAAACATCAGTCTGTCTGAACTCACTGTAGAGGACCTTCAAACCGTCAGGTCAGCAGGCACATTCAAACAATTATGGCTTATAGAAGTATATGAAATGTTTTTATTTTTACTCTTTATTTATTTGTTTGTCTCTTTCTCTCCAGCCCTTTGTTTGACAAGGATGTTTCTTCAGTGTGGGACTACAGCAGAAGCGTTGAACAGTACAGCGCACCCGGTGGCACGGCAAGGAGTAGCATTACAGCTCAAATCGAGCACTTTAGAACCTGGTTACAGGCACAAAAACAGTAACCCTATTCTCAAGGTCAGCAGCAGGTGCTCTTTCTTCAAAAATGAATTTGGCATGTCATGCCTGCTATTATCTCATGTCATCACAGATTCAGTTGAAATCAAGGGTTTGCCTGCGTGTTACATATAAGTTCCAGTGGTTCAAAATGAGGATTTTATATGACGAACAACATGTACAATGAAATATGGTTGCACTTGAATAAATAACTTCATTTGAAGTTTTATTAACATGTATGGAAACTTACATAATGTACAACTTGCACTTCACATGCCCTGCATATGTACACAATTCAAGTTTAATCATCAAAGCATTTCTGTATTAAACAATAAATTTACAGGGTTTTCCAGGAAACATCTGAGAATTTTAAAAGTTGGCATTTCCAGGCCTGGAAAATCATGAAAATGTTACAGTAATGGAAAAGTCATTGAAATTTACATAGTGAATTCATCTTAGTGGAGGTTCAGAAAGCTTCAAATGAGCCACATTCAAATCCCAAATATAGACTTTCATACACTTTTATAGTTATTGTTACAATGACAAATTGAACCCCCCTTTTACAAAATACTTCAAATGCAGTAATCATGAACAATCAAGTCATGGAAAATGGATGGGAATCCATGAAAGTCAAATAAAGCTGTCACTTCTAAAGGAGAGTGAATGTAGACATGTAAAGAGATAGTTTTGAACACAGAAAATAATAACAAAATAATAATATTGTCAGATTTCTCAACCTTAACATGGTGGAAAGATCCATTCCAGTAGCTTCAGTTCAGTGCTTTAAAGATTGATTAGCTTTACTGTGTACAGAACCTCCTGTGTTAAAAGACACGCGTTCTCTACCATTCAGTGAAAACACCTTTGTTGTCCAAAAACACAAAAGAGGCACAGAAACAGGGTGATTAGATTGGGCAGGACACACAGACTGTGAGATGGCACAGATGTGTAAACAACTCGTCCATTCAGATTCTGCACAGGACGGAATATTCCAGTCATTGGTTTTTCTGTTGCGAATAACAGCTGTTTATACATTGACGTCAGCTAAAGTAGAAAAAGAAAGATGGCCAAAAAGGATCAGTACATTTGAATTGAAATGTACTACTAGTGAACTCAACCTTTCTATAATTATATACTTATATGAGATCTTCTAAGTATCTCCTGAGATATTGGTGATTCTAATCAGATGACTAACATCTAGATCTCAGTCTGGTTTATGCCAAAAATCTATCTGTACCTGAGTTTTGCTTATGGGCAGAGTCTGTTGGAAGACCGTCCACACAACGGCCTGGTGACAACCTGGTGTGGTCAGAGAACCAGAGTACCGATAATAGCTCAGTTTATCGGCTTGAGGGACGATGTCAGTCAGTCTAAAGTCTTCAATTTCACTGCTGTTCCCTTTTGATAAAATTTCATAATGTGTAATCAAAATGCAGACCAACAAAACATGTTAAATAGATAAACTAATCAAAAAAGAGAAATTCAGTTTCCAAAAAAAGACTATGTAGTCTTTCTTTAAAGTACTCACCTTCATGTCGGACTTTTCCTAAAGCCTCTATAACTCTGTCAAGCTTTTTATTTTGCTCTGAAGACACCTAAAGGGGGATGACAAAAGTCTGTGTTTAGTTATTATCGACATAGTTCATTAAAGGGATATTTCACCCAAAATGGCTGCAAAATGAATGGTGAGGACTGACAAATATGCAGCATAAAATATAAAAAAAAAAAAAAAAAAAGTAGTCCATATGGCTCCTGCACTATATTTATGAAGCTATTTGAAAACATTGTATGAGGTCAAAGTGAAAATTGTTCAGTGTAATTCTTATATTTTTATTTTTTTACTAAATCTTCACTAGCACTTCTTGGCACGTTCATGTGATGTCTGATTCATGAACGAATTGAGTCGGATCTTTTAAGCTGATCCAGTTCACAAAACTGATTTGAATGATTTGTTCATGTGTTAGACTGATTTTGTTTTGTTCCTCACACTAAAGCCTTCAAAAGTCTTGTTGTATGGATCACATTTATGATACTTTCTATGACATTTTTTCTTCTTGAAAACCCTAGTCTTCATTCACTTTCATTATATGGAAATTCTTCAAAAATCACCTTTTGAGTTTCATGGAAGAATGATATATGAAAATGATAGGTTTTTTACATTTTGGGTGCAGGGTTATTAGTTAAAGGGATAGTTCACCTAAAAATGAAAATGATCCCATAGTTTACTCACCCTATCGGAGTTATATTAAAAAATATCCTGGCTTTTCCAAGCTTTATTATGGGAGTGAATGGTACCATTTTTTTTTAAGCCCAAAAAGCACATACATTCATCATAAAAGTAATCCATACGGCTCCAGGGGGTTAATAAAGGCCTTCTGAAGTGAAACGATGTGTTTTTGTAAGAAAAATATCCATAATTATAACTTTATAAACTGTAATCTAGCTTCTGGTAATTGCAATCCACACGTTCACGAGAGAGTCGAGTTCCAGCTGTGATGGAATTTTTTAATTAATCATAACTATCATTCTTTTTCCTTGCAGGAATAACATTTATATGCTTTTGAAACCTAAATGTCCTCAAACCTTGGGCCTAAGTCAGTGTGTGTCTGAATCATGTCCAAATATAAGAAAAGGGGAAATGAAACTTAGGGACAGCTAGACAACCATCTAAATATAATAGCCCCATGATATTGAGTAACCAACGAACTAATAAACACATGATTTGGGCAGATCTTGCTTTACCTAACAGAAGGGTTTGACATATGAAGAACCAATCATATTGTAGAATGCTTTACCATGCTCCTATCCTATATAAACTGTTGTATTCTTTTTGCTTGTGGGATTCTCTGTGATTGATACGAGGTCCTCCGGCCGTGATTAAAGCATATTCTAAGGCATAGTCTGGAGTGTTTGGTTTTTAGGCTGCGCAGCAGACTAGACACAAGAGAATCTTACTTTCATACTCAAGTGATAGTGTTTAGTGAAGCACTTAAGATCTTATTCCCAAGTGATAGTGCTCAAAAAGGGTCGAGACATTGACCGACTCGAACAGGTATTGAAGTACGCTTAGTAGAGTATAAATTCATAGGTGTCTGGGACACCTGGTTTAACTTAAGTCAAGTGCTTAGGGGAAAATGTACCACACGGCGTAGGATGTAGGATGTGTTATGATGGATGGATGCACTTTTTTGGCTTCAAAAAAAAAAAAGGTACCGTTCTCTTCCATTATAAAGCTTGGAAGAGACAGGATATTTTTAATATAACTGATTGGCTGAAAGAAGAACACCTAGGATGGCTTGAGGGTGAGTAAATTATGGGATAATTTTTATTTTTGAGTGAACTATTCCTTTAACTAAAACTAAAACCATAAAAAGTTACTTAAAGTAAACTTCAGCTGAAATAAAATCAAGTTTTAAACGCAACTTAAAGCTTATTGCCATGGCATCATTTCTCATTTTCATTTAGTTTAATTTCATGTACAAAATAACTAGGTAAAACTTTAGTTTAGGGTCCAATTCTCACTATTAACTAGTTGCTTATTAGCATGCATATTACTAGCATGCATTACTAATGCATGACCATATTCTACATCCCTTAATCCAACCCAATACCTAAACTTAACAACTTGAACTCAGCAACTTAACAGTAGTTCTGTCAAGACAACTCTCGGAGTGTTTGGCATGGTAATGGATGTAACAATGTTGATATATTTGGTCTTGGTGGAATAGATCTGCTACGCTGCTCCTGCTGCTGTTATTTCTGCTGCTGCTGCAGAGCAAGTACGGGACTTGCTACTGCCAATACTTACACAACGCTGCTGTGAGCAAGTAAGACATGCTGCTGCTGTACAATATAGCGTACATGAATTACCTGTAGCAGATCTATACAGGTGGAGCTGGGGAAAGTGGAGGGTTTCTGAAAGCATGCTGCAACTGCTACAACAAATGCTGACCAAGTATTTGAAGGTTGAGCAGCAAGCTCATTGGCTACTGATACAGCAGGAACCAATCAGCTGTGCCCTATAGAGAATGATGTGATTGCAAGCAGGTTGAGTTAAGGACCTATAAGCCTGCGCCATCTAGAGTTTCATGACAGAACTTTATATTTAGGAGTTTACTGAGGCAAAAGTCGTAGTTACAGTAATAGTTAATAGTGAGAATTGGACCCTAATCTAAAATGTGACCAATATGTCTTTGAATGAAAACAGAAAATATAAAAAATAAAAATTCAAAATATTAACAAAAACTATAATTTTATCTCAATGATAATAAAATAACACTGGGTGAACTATCCCAAGAGCTTGTGTTCAGATGATTTCCTCACAAATATTAGTATTTATTTAATTAGTATAATTAGTATGAGACAAAATATCACAAAGGCATCAGTACCTCAAAAAAGAAGGCAAGTGCTGCCACCCCTGTAGAGTCATTTAGAGCCTCTTCCAAGTTGTTGTACTTTTCTTTAATGTGAACAATATGGAGCTGGGAGGCAAAATACATCATTAATAACATAAATTAACTTGAAGAAAATAATAGGCTTTGTATGCATTTGATCCTCCATATGTCATTGACTGTGACATGGACTCTCACCTCCATGGGATAACGCTCCCCGTCCACAGAGTGCTCTGAGCCCTGGCCGTCGTCCTCTCCCCAGTGCAGGTGGAACTGGACAGCCTTGTATATGCCTGACAGACCCCCACCACGGAGCCGCACAGATTGAGGCAGAGTAAAGTGAGCTGGGAAGAAACATAGAGCATGTTATTATAATTAACTGTATGATTACACTATTTAAAAGGTAACAGAATTCAAACGAAATCAGTTAAAGTCAATTGAATGGAATTTTACCGAACTGAAGTTTAAACCACAAACATCCAATCAATTCCCGATGGACAAAATCAAGTCCCGCCCTACATTTTTCGAGAAGCAGTTTTACTTGGATATACATCACAATAGGAAAGACTATCCTAACTTCCATTTCATGCCCACTTTTAAAGGATAGTTCATCCAAAACTTTGTTCCATAAGACTTTCATTAATCTTTGAAACACAAATTTGATTTCTATCCCTCCATTCTAAGTCCAATCCACCAAAACTTTCACAATAAAAAAAGTTTATGAAGACATCATAAAAGTAATCCATATGAATTGAGTGGTTTAAGTCTTCTGAAGATACACAAATGCTTTATATGATGAACAGATTTAGTTTTTATTTACATTTTATAAACACTGATGCGTAGATAGAGTGCATCAGATATGGTAAACGGAAGCTCAAATGAAGTTTGTTCATTCATATGAATTTCTTTTACAATCTCTTATAGTACTTTCTGATGCTTTAAAGTTTTGGTTGTGTGGATTTTCAATGGATGGATAAAAGATTATTAAAAACATCTTCATTTGTGTTTTGAAGACGAAATAAATGAGAACAGAATTTACATTTTTAGGTGAACTATACCTTTAAATTTCAGTTCCATCTACCTGATTGTCCATGATTTTCCACACTCATGTTGAAAATGTTCTCGTGGCCCTCGAAGATAAAACTGGTCAATTTTGAGTCATGTTTCACTTTGCTTGTGACGATATTGATGGGCGATTGTCTCTGACCTCCACAATTAGGAAAATAATTTTTCCATTCTGAAGGCCCTGAATGACACAAATGGAAAACACATTGTTCTCACTGTATACATTCAACTGTATAAAAAAAAACTGTGAACAAGGACTTTGCTTTAGAGATGACAATGCAAAAACTTGAGGTTCTCACCTTTACATGCGTCATGACAGGAAAACTGGCTCTGGTAGCACCACTCACCTGGAACAGAGAAAACAACCTGATGTAACTGGTTCCATGGACCACTACTGGAAAGTATTTAGATCTGTGACTCGAAGCCAAGGTTCAGAGCGGTCTTAAGAACCAGTTATGATGGTGGTCATTAACTAACAAATTTGTTTATTTTGCGGCCATATAAAGCCATGCTTTGATTCACAAAGTTTTTCCTGATAATCAGTGAGCCATCTAACTGAGTCCCCCTCCTGATCACCAGGTTTGATTGAGTGCAGAACATGTGCTTGAATGCAAGGGCACCTTAAGTGTTTTCATATTACCCACTGTCCACCTGTGCACTTTCATCCCATTCAGCTTAGTTTGCACAAAAAGGAAAATTCTGTTATCATTTACTCATTGCAAACCTGTATAACTTTCTTTCTTCATGAAACACAAAAGAAGATATTTTGTCCATACAATGAAAGTCAATGAGGACCAATGTTTTTTTTTTTGTTTTGTTTTTTTTCAATATCTCATTTTTTTCACAGAAGAAACAAGTCATACAGGTTTGGATTTGGAACAACATGATGAGTAAATGACAGAATTTAAATTTTTGGGTGAACTATCCCTTTAAAACTGGGTTATTTTAAACTTGCATTAGAATTTTTTGTTTCAAAGTAAACAGTTATTCTTCATTGCAGTGAACAATGTTGCATATAAAACTATACTGTTGCATTTAGAATGTGATGCTGGGTGTAAAGCATGAGAGTGACTTTGGGTATAACAACAGAAAATAAATAAATAGAGAAGTTGTTCTGCAGATGACGTGGTTACATGTATTATATCTTCATCTGTCAAGTACAAGCGTGTGAAATCATAAGGAGACGGTAAACTTTGAAGAGGTCATAAACAATATGCACAAGGTGACACTGTGTTAAAAAATAACCTGTCTGGATTCAATAACCCAAGATGCACTGCGCTACACGCTAGATTAACCAGTGACAGAGCAAAATCACTGACAGTCAGAGTAAATGTGCAGCAAAACATTACAACTTGAACTTGACATGTGCAAGTATCATACTGAAGTCCCTCATTCACAAAAAAAAAAAAAAAAAAAAAAGATTTAAAGGATTAGTTCACTTTCAAATGAAAATTAGCCCAAGCTTTACTCACCCTCAAGTCATCCTAGGTGTATATGACTTTCTTCTTTCTGATGAACACAATCAGAGTTATATTAATAAATATCCTGACGCATCTGAGATTTATAATGCCACTGAACAGGGTTCATGAGTATGAGCTGAAGAAATTGCCTCCATCCACATCCATCCATCATAAACGTGTACTCCACACAGCTCCGGGGGGTTAATAAAGGCCTTCTGAAGCGAAGCGATGCGTTTGTGTTAAAAAAAAAAAAAAAAATCCATATTTAACAAGTTATGAAGTAAAATATCTAGCTTCCGCCAGGCAGCCTTCCGTATTCAACATACGAAGAAAGTGTAAAACTCTTGCAATTCAAAAAGCTTATGCTACATCCTACGCCTTCCCTATTCAACTTAGGGAAAAAGTGTAACTGACGCGACGCCAGTCTACACTTTCTTTGTAGCTTGAATACGGAAGGCGGTCTGGCGGAAGCTAGATATTTTACTTCATAACTTGTTAAATATGGATATTTTTTTTTACACAAATGCATCGCTTCACTTCAGAAGGCCTTTATTAACCCCCCGGAGCCGTGTGGAGTACGTTTATGATGGATGGATGTGGATGGAGACACTTTCTTCAGCTCATACTCGTGACCCCTGTTCACTGCCATTATAAAGCTCGGACGCATCAGGATATTTATTAATATTTCTCCGATTGTGATCATCAGAAAGAAGAAAGTCATATACACCTAGGATGGCTTGAGGGTGAGTAAATCTTGCGCTAATTTTCATTTGAAAGTGAACTAATCCTTTAATATTATTATCTGCAAGTGAGTTTACTGAGTTTGCACAAAAATGCACATGTCCCAACCCACAAAAACACAAACGAAATATAGTACAGTTTACATCTGCCTTAACTTTTGGATCATAATTATTTTTAAAATACTGCATAGCCTAACTTAATGAATGACCCCCACTTTTCAAATAATTCTGACATCCCTGTTTTTTAAGTTTCAGGGCAAAGGCTAATACAAGAGAACACAATGTTGTATTTGATATAGTATACATGTGCAAAACAAAGAGGGCGGGTAGACAAGACACAAAGAAATGAACTATTTTAGAGTTCAAGAATGCAATGCATTCCACTCAAAGGACAAGGAGCAGGAGAATGAGAGGCTGTGATTCGACTAAAATTCTACCAGACAGTTGGTAGAGGTGTTGATTAACTGCTGATTATTGTTTTGTACCAACAATACAAACATTTACAACAATTTTCCCACAGTGGTTAAGCAATCTCAAGTCAACAGCTTTCAGTTGACTTTCATGGCACATAATCATGTGCAATATGATAGGTCTATCTACAGTAGGCTATATGCCTTTGTTTAAAAATAAGTTATTTTATTATATTAATAA
Source organism: Mylopharyngodon piceus (assembly GCA_039654765.1). NCBI lineage: Eukaryota > Metazoa > Chordata > Actinopteri > Cypriniformes > Xenocyprididae > Mylopharyngodon > Mylopharyngodon piceus. The sequence goes on from CM077461.1 coordinate 21,718,968, forward strand.
TTTTTGTATGTAGGCCTATATGATGTGTAAATAGCCTACTACAGTGGAGCCCAAAGGTTCATACTATCTTTTCTATATAGCCCCGAATGTAAATTAGTAAATTAACGTTGACTCTGTTATTTATGGGTCATTAATAGACAAGCCACATGTCACATTTCAAAAGTATGCAATTATTTGCCGGTATTAGCCTAATTAGCCACTTCTTCCTGCGGGCTGCAGCCTCCACTTATCCACGTCATTTTCACGGGATCGCGCCCGCTCTCTGTTCCACGCGCCCAGCCTTCTCTCATTTAAAACTGCTGCGGGTAAGTTTTACCCAGCATGTCTCTCCGACAAACTTCGCCATCCTCTTTCACTTTTGCTGCGAACTGTTTATTCGCTAATGGGGAAAGTCTCTTCACCTGCTAGAAGGCAAAATGGTGAAGGGATGGGGATTATGTCTATGTTTGCGCCGTACAGGTACGAATCGCAACATAAAATGCTCTCCGACTCCTTAGCTATAGCTATCACTGACAAAGCCTTCAATTTTGATTTCTAATTTTAACTGATGACGACTATTATTTTAGAAAATCTTGACAGATGCATTAGTAGCTAACCAAATAAAATGACTGGGAAACGCTAAATAGACGCATGTTTACTAGTGGTCTCAGACTTTTGGACTGCTATACAGTGAAATTATACCGCATTATTGTTAATATCGTGTTGATGTTTTAGCATATTGATGACTATTTAAGTTGGTGGTTCCCAAATGTTTTTAGACTACAATTTTTTAATAGGCTAGTATAATTTAGTACTAATGTATACAACAGAACTATAATTATAAATAGGCCTATGTGTTATTTAATCAACAACTCACGATCCTAAAGTGTAGAATCAGTAACGTTCCGGTTAATTTAGAATCGGATATGTTAAGGAGACAGTTGTGTGAACTCATAACAGCTATGAACGATGCGCATTTGTCCACGAATCGGACATCATTGCTGGCGCTGTGTTCATTGTTGCGTGCAGACAGGTCTATCTGATGAAACCGAAAATGGGTTTCCAGACTGTCTGGGTTGCTAACTGTTGTTGTAAATTTTTATTTTATCATATTTTTGGAGCCCTAAATGAATTCTGTTTCAAATAATTGTATAAAATGTATACAGTACACAAATGGTACTCAAAAGTTACTGAATATTGCATTTTAAAAATTTTATTCTAAAAACTGCATCAAAAAATATTAACATTATTTAAAAAGATATCATTTCTATGCAAGACAGAGAAAGAAATGTTAGTTGTATTTTGTCAAGCCAAAATTCTGCATCTTCTGTTTTTCATAAAGCAGTCATTCAGTCAACATTCAGATTCAGAGACAGAAACATCCAGAGACAACCAGCCAGACATACAGACAGACAGATGGATGGATGGATAAACAGACAGAAAGACAGACATACATACAGACAAACATTAGATATAGATAGATAGATAGATAGATATTCTCCCTTACCTGAGCAGAGCTTTAGAGCCAACAGAACAGATAAGAGAGAGAGAATAGACGCCATGACTACAAAACCAATACAACTCTCATTGCCTTGTGTGACAAGAACCATTTTTATACAGTGAGGGAAAGGAAGGAGGGGAGAGGGAAAGTTTTACAGGTAAGAGGTGAAATGACAGGTGTAGGGCAGCAAACTAGGGCATTTGAGGCCCTTGATAAGGACATTAACTCTCACAATACAACCTACGGCCAGTTGAACCTGGTGAAATTTTTCCTGAACTCTGGTTAAGTGAATTTGCTTTATCATACAGCCTGCAGGGGGCACTAGCGCCAAACAAAACATGTTTATTATTCCTGTTGGGCATGTAGTTAAGCACACTGTAAACTTTGTCTTTGAGGGCACACACATATGAGTAGAAATGAATGCTAGCTCCTTTGAGCGACATATATCCATGGAGGAAACCATCTCAGTCCCTCTAGGTGACTCTGAGACTAATTAAGCATGTGGGGTGTCAGAAAATGATTGGACGTTTTGACTCAAGTGACTCTTTTGAGAATGATGAGGAACAGGGCGGCCTGTCTTGTTAACCACGTCTTGTTGCTTTGACACGGAAATCAGTTAGCACGACAAAACCGTCTAATTAGAGATAAGGGAAAACAACAATGCCGCTATCATAAATCACCCCAGCCTTTTTCCGACATAATGAACGCACTCCTTCTCTTTCTCATTCTTTGCTTCTTGCGATGCCGTCTTGGTCTTTTAAAGATGGGAAGCATGTGCTGTAAATTAAATTAATGTTAGCCTCCTCTCAATCATTCATCATTCCAATAAAATGACTGGAGCTGTTGTACTGCATCGTTAAAACAGAGAGGCCTATTAAAAAGTCATTAAAGTCAACTCAGCATGAAGGTCTGCCCTGTTGAGCTTTAGCCATGCAGCCAAGATGGAACGACTCCATTTTATGGACATCATATAGCACAGATGTGTGATTATGAGTGAATGAAGTGGAAGGTAAACATTAGGCAGCAAAAGGCAGTAGAGAATTAGAGAAAGGGCTTAAAGATAATGTAGTGGCCCCCATATTTATAATAGCCCACTAAGAGTGAAAGATCAGGACTGTGATGCCTCATTGACTCATTGTGGAGAATCATTACTAGAGACATCTAAAGTAAAGGTGATGATACACGGGGCAGCTTTTTGAGCAGTGTTGCCGAGCGATGTTGCTTGGGCACTTTCCCATTTAGAATGGGCAACAAATTTCGATCTTAAGTATCCAGATAGAAATTTGTTGCCCATTCTTAATGGGAAATTGCCCAAGCAACATTGCTCAAAAAGTTGCCCCTTAAAGGGACTTTCATTGTATTTGTGTTTCACATACCATACCTAAACTCACACAAGCTGCTTTCACTATGTTAATGAGGACATCATATCCAACTTTTTCCTAACAAGCCTACTGCGTTTTAGATTATGGAAGGCACTTCTGGTTTGGAGAAATTCCACTCAAAAAGACTGAAACAAATCATAAGGTTGCGCTACAAATAATCTGGTAACACTTTACAATAAATTTTATTAGTTAAAGGATTAGTTCACTTTCAAATGAAAATTACCCCAAGCTTTACTCACCCTCAAGCCATCCTAGGTGTATATGACTTTCTTCTTTCTGATGAACAATTAATAAATATCCTGATGCATCCGAGCTTTATAATGGCAGTGAACAGGAGTCACGAGTATGAGCTGAAGAAAGTGCTTACATCCACATCTATCCATCATAAACATGTACTCCACACGGCTCCGAGGGGTTAATAAAGGCCTTCTGAAGCGAAACGATGCATTTGTGTAAAAAAAAAATCTATATTTATGAAGTTATGAAGTAAAATATCTAGCTTCCGCCAAACCGCCTTCCGTATTCAAGTTACGAAGAAAGTGTAAACTGGCGTTGCATCAGTTAAGCTTTTTCCGTAACTTGAATAGGGAAGGCGTAGGATGTAGCGTAAGCTTTTTGAACTGCGAGAGTTTTACGCTTTCTTCGTACGTTGAATACGGAAGGCGGTCTAGCGGAAGCTAGTTAACTAATGTTATCTACATTAGTTAATGAACTAATAATGAACTGCACAATACAGCATTTATTAATCTTTGTTAATGTTAATTTCAACATTTACTAATACATTATTAAAATCTTATTAACCTTAGTTAATGCAGTGTGAACTAACATGAACAAACAATGAACAGCTGTATTTTCATTAACTAACGTTAACGAAGATTAACAAATACTGTAACAAATGTATTGCTCATGGTTAGTTCATGTTAGTTAATACATTAACTAATGAACCTTATTGTAAAGTGTTACCAATAAACCTTATCCGTTAGTTTGACTGAATGAGCTGTACAAATTTCCTTCATGTTCTATTTTGAGATGTCAGGAATATAACGTAACGCTTGGAATTAATGTGACAAGAATGGTATAACAAGAATATCTAATTAATTTAATTCTGTATAATATGATATATCCTATGAATAATTAGTTGAAATGCACTAAGAATCTCTCGTTTTTCTCCCTGAATCCTCACATCTTTTTCCCGGTTTGTTTTCACACGGATGCTTTAAAATGAATTTTCACTTCTAATCCCTATTAGCAGTGTTTTCTGAAATGTTTCTAAAGCAAGTAAATTAAATATTTATTGTTTGTCAAAATATTATCACTCAATGTTCCAGTTAATGAACATTTTTTGATTAAGGCAACGTATGTTACATAATACAGACATATATTACTACAGTGATATTTAACGCGTCCGTAATATTGCTGTGGAAATAATCAAGCTTTTGAGGTTATTCATGGTCTGTTGTAGTAATTTGTTAAAGCTTTTACACTTTTAAATTTTCTTTTAATATTCGATGGTTGAAGGGTGAGTAGAATAATGTCATCTGGTTGTACCCAGTTTTTGTAAAAGCTTATTACTGCGTTCATAGAGCGAACCTTTCGCTTATTGTTTACAGTTTAATGGAAGGTACTCCCATAATTCGCGCAAAGTGTCATGGGGCGTGGTAAAAAGGTGGATAGACATGATGGTTTTTAATATGGAGGTAATGAAATTCACTATTTTTGCTATACACAAACCTGTTGAAATCAGTAGATTTAAAGTAAAACATTATTTGGCCAATGTTTCATTATATTTGTAAGGATTTTTTTATTATTATTTGGCCCTCACATGTATAGTCAAACTTATACATGTGCACATACAATTCACACATGTAATGTTTGTGATCAGTCTGTACTGAACAAACTACTGGGTACACTGTTTGATTTCTGAGAAACGCTGAATATCAAAACACACTTGTAGCTAATCAGCAGTAAGGGGCGTGTCCATTCATGAGGGGGGAGGTGCCATGTGTTGCATAGTGTGTTTGTGAATTTGGGGGCGGAGCTTTAAAGATAGGGGTGTAATCATTTTGGGAAGGGGTGTGTTTGTTTTGGTGATTTCAAATATCAACAGTGTTTTTCAGAAATCGCTTACTGCACCTTTAAAGTGACTTCTTTGTGATCTGTGCTTAAAGGGATAGTTCACCCAAAAATGAAAATTCTGTCATCATTTACTCACCCTCAAGTTGTTCCAAACCTGTATACATTTCTTTCTTCTGTTGAAAACAAACAAATATATTTTGAAGAAAGTTTGTAACCAGGCTGCTTTGGGGCACCATTGACTTCCATAGTAAGAAAAAAAAAAAAAAAAAAATAGTATAGAAAGTCATTGGTGCCCCAGAACTGTTCAGTTTCCCATATTCTTCAAAATATCTTCCTTTGTGTTCAGCAGAAGAAACAAATTCATACAGGTTTGGAACAACTTGAGGGTGAGTAAATGATGACAGAATTTTCATTTTTGGGTGAACTATCCCTTTAAGACATCAGTACACTGCTGACAACAGACAATGGATCTTTTTTTACCAGCGAAATGTCAGAAATTTTGCTAATGTGACCACACCTTAAATGTAGATTTTTTGCACATTTGTGCCTAATGAGGTTTCTCAAATTTGATGGTAAACTGCCATTTCACTGCAAATGGCAGATCAGTTTGTAATTAGGAACTCTAGCAGAGGTTACTTTGCATGCGCTTTGGCATTTTACAGCATATTTGACAAACATTGTACTTAATTCTGATACATTGGCTCTATCTAAACCGTAAACCTGCTGCTTTTCTGCATCACTGACCAGTCAGTCAATGAGGAATTTTCTAATATCACATATAGTCTAAAACAAATTCAAGTAAGCTTTGGACATATTTGATGATACTTATTTCTCAGTAATAAAAAAAGGGATATTTATTTACTTATTTCAGCCACTGCATGACAGCTTTTAATCTTTCATTATTTAAATGCATTGGATACAGCAAAGAATACACTATGCCTCCTTCAAACCAACTAGAAATGACCGTAGATAGGATGTTATGCAAACACAGTCGGATGTGCCTCAGTGCCTTTCTTTCCCTGTATGCAGCAATTTTCAGATTTGTGATGCCGCCACTGTATTATTCCAGCCTGCAGGGTTTAAAATGTTGCACTTGTTGTATTTTTGCTACCAAATTCTGAAGGAATAAGAAAAATATATTAAAACAAATATTTAAATTAAATATAATAAATAATAAAATATTCTAATCTTGGTCTTGAGATTCTGTTTCTATCAAGTTTAAGCCTTTAATGATGGTCCTGAAAGGTGTTGAACAGTAGGGGGTGCTGTGGATTTTCTGATAAGGAGCAGAATAGGATAAGATTTCCTTTTGATGTCCATCTCCCCCTTCAAATCTGAATAAAAATTAAATAAATAAAAGTTCTTGCAGCTTCAGTTTCATAGGAGTGACATCATTCAGATGACATGAGTCAGTGCATTTCCTAATTGGAAAAAAGCTTAAGACCAGTACCAGGTTCATTATGTGATTCCATCTTAAGTCCTTTAATAAACAATTAACTGTGCAATAGAGTGGTTAATTTGATAAGAGGACGATAAACATTTTCATTTGTTTGGGTCGCCATTCATCAGGATCCCACAGGGAGCCGCAGCAGAATGCAGAGCGAGTGATTTTCAAGGATCCCAAGAGGTCAGACATCAATCAGAGGCAAAGCCGAGCTACTTCGTGCAAGTGGCCTAATTGGTATACAGTAAGATCACCTGAAAGTGCTGCTGGCAATTCATAGTCTTCATTTTTGAAATAAAAGAGATTTGTATTAATTTCAAGCTCAGCTGCGTCTTGGAAATGGAACAGTTATTGGTTACACTTCGCTGAGAGTCGTCGGGCATATAGGCTTTCTGTTTTGTGTTAGAAGGTCTGATTACCTCCTTAGATGTTTTAATCCACTTTGAATGAGCCGTGAGGAAGAACGAGAACAGCCGGTGTCCTGACAAATCGTAGGTGCCCGTGTGCAGTAAGGATCCAAATCCATCTTAATTGAAACAAAAGCATCTTGAGATCATTATCCACATTGAAATATGTCTGCGATTTAAATTAACAATCAACAGCTCCTTAATAGTTATTAGGATCATTAGCATCAATACGCACCTGGCAAATATAATTACCTAGCAAATGTGAAATGTTTTTTCTCAGTGCTTGTTCTAAGGTCATATTCTGTATACACACGCGCAAGGCGGTATCATGTCAGTACTTGAAAGGACAAAACAGTAGGCTACCTGACTTTGTTTTCAAAGCAGAGTATTACCAGAATGCTATTCCGTCTTGCTCTCTTAGTCCTACACAGTCACCTCTCGTAATAGCTCCCTGGAACAAAATAAACAAGCCACCACATGGCCTCTGCCAGGGTCATAATATCATTTCCAGTGGGTAAATGTTTTTCATCCCCCTAGTTCTGCTGTGAGCTACTTAAATAAAACATTTCTTTCAAAATATTAATGTTTCATTGCTCCTTTCCCCCCATTCCAGCATCAACTCCAACCCGAGGTTGAAAAGCTTTCAACTTTATAGAGGGCAAGGATACCTCATGGAGGAAGGCCCATTTTTTTTACATGCCTGAATTTATTAATGACCACCGGAGATTTGGCATTCTGAGACAGGCAGAGTGAGAATGTTCATAGCTGAATCCTACGGAGACTCCTTCAGTTGTAAACTTTGGTTACCTGTGAGGAGAGAATCCTGCTTGGGAATATTCTTGCCAGTTACAATGAATTACCAAGAATTTTGTTTGTTTTCATAGCAGCTTTTTCAGACTTTAAAGGGATAGTTCATCCAAAAATGAAAATGATCCCATTATCAAAAATGAAAATTATCCCATGATGGGTCACCCATCCTAGGTGTATACGACTATGTTCTTTCAGACGAACACAATCGGAGATATATTTAAAAATATCCTTAGTCCTCCAAAGTTTATAATGGTTGTGAATGGAGGGCTGTGTTTTGAAGCCAAAAATAATGGATCCTTCCATTAAAAAAAAAAAAAAAAAAAAAAAGTAATCCATACGACTCCAGGGGGTTAATAAAGGCCTTTGAAGCAAAGCGATGCGTTTTTGTAAGAAAAATATCCATATATAAAACTTTATAAATTGAAATAACTAGCTTCCGGCGGACGACCGTACGCAGAATGCGCAAGTCGACTTGCGCCAAATGAGTAACCCTCTGACGCGATGTATGACGCAGGATGTAGGAGTACTGTAAACTTAGATGCCTCTTGCGGTTTAAACAAATAGGGCTGTGCAACAAACTAAAGCTCCTCTTCTCTTATATCAAAATCGTTTTAGACTTATAATCCGTGACCGGTGATTTGTTTTGCTCTATCCTCTGCGCCTCCGCATTCGTCATTACGTTGTGCGTCAGGTCAAAGGATACTCTTCCGACACAAGTTGACTTGCGCATTCTGTGTACGGTCGTCCGCCGGAAGCTAGTTATTTGAATTTATAAAGTTTTGAATATGGATATTTTTCTTACAAAAATGCATCGCTTCGCTTCAGAAGACCATTATTAACCCCCTGGAGTTGTATGGATTACTTTTTTTTTTTTTATGGATGGATGCATTATTTTTGGCTTCAAAATGCAGCCCCCCAACCCCCAACCCTTTACTCTGAGCTTTATATTTATTCATTGTTTTTTTTTCTTATTCAATGGTATAATTCACAGAGCTTCATGGGATGGTTTCCCTCATTGAAGTGTTGAGTAAAACTGTCAACTTGTACCTTTGTCCTGATTTTCAAATACTTTCTGTTTCAAATCAAACTTGTCATGTTGTGATTCACCTTTATAAGTACAGTAGTTGTTTTGGTTCAAAGCTTATTACTCTTTAACAAAGACCTTTTTTCAAATCGAAAAATGAATGAGAAAAATACTTCCGGAACCAAGGCAAAGCTACTTTATATTTGCAGCCCCACCCATTCCTAAAACTTATTGGACTGAAGTACTTCTTGTGTATATTAATCATCACATAGACTTTGAGAAACTGTTTTATGAAGTTACAAATCGAAAAAGCAAATCCTCAAAGTTCCACAAGGAAAATAATAAAAAGTATACAGGGTATAGCATACAAAAGTATATAAAAACAGCACCATGACAGATGTAGACTTGCCATGTTTTCAGTGGCATACGCTGTAAAAAGCTGTATAAAGCTCCTAAATCACTTATAATTTTCCACAGCTCATGTTATCTGGATTTTTTTGTCTACTGAAATTTCTTGGAAAGATATTCTTGCAGTGTTTCATCAGCAGAGCAACCCAAAAACACATTAAATAACAGTACAACCCACTGAAGAGACATATGTCTATCCATCACAGGCTTGCTTTCATTGCCGTAAAAAAATTCAAAGATGGCGCTAGTGTGTCTATAGCACTCTTCAGCTGCTGCACACAAACTGAAAGAAGAAGAACCATTGACGCCGCTATGTGATGTGATTGCTTCACGTCATGCATCATTTTGGACAGACAAGTAGGAATCATACAACGACACGCCTGGTTAGGACACAATGTTAAAGCATGGTTCATAAAGGTGCCGATTTTTAAGTTCTTCATAGAACTGCCCTTTTTGAAACTGTAACTATAGGTTCTTCAGAGGGTTCTTTCAGTGTGGTTGTGATGTAAGGAACACCAAATGGTGCCTGAAGTATCTTTTCTTTTTTACACTGTCCCGACTGAGTATTCTCAATGATTGATTCACTTTATAACATTCCTATTCATTATCAACTTCAAAATTGATTGATCAATTTGTTATTGTTCTCCAACAATGGATTGCATATACACCAATTTCTTGAAGCCAATGCCATCAGGGCATGAACAGCGCAGCACAATCCATCAACCTTACAGAGGAACACCTATACCATCATACCTTTCACCCTCCCAATCTGACGGAGCTATAGGCCTACATATTCCTCATACCTATTCACCCCTGCCATTATTAATTGAGTGTCATGTACAACAGTCAATATTCTTAATATCAATTTTACTGCTTGGCAGTCTGTGACAAAACATGTGCTGAGGGTTTGAGATGCTAATTTAAAAGCTGCTAGTGGATTGATTGTGTGATCACGCATGGTTATTCCATACTTGTAAGAGCGGTGTGCGGAGACGTGTGGCGTGGAGCCGTGTCTCTTGCGATCGTACATTTCGGAGTGCTGATTAAATGTGCCGTCACTGAGTGGTACATCTCAGCTTCATCACCCTGTGGGGGAGGACCGGAGGAGGGTGTGCTTCATGATGATTCAGGATGCGAATGAGGCCTGGAAGTCGAAAATATGGAAGATGTTCGCAAACTGGCATTGGTAAAGAGAATGTCTTTTTAACAGTTAAAAAAACTCTGGTATGTTCAGAAGTTCTGTAAAATGCATATCTGAATGTGCTCTTTGGCTTTTTGGTATCACTTTCAATTCAGAAAAACTATATTAAACAGCTATTTCATAACAGAAACATTTAAGAAGAGCAAATAATGGGCTGCAAACCCACACGTTTCAGCAAAGCATGCCTTCTTTAGGGTTTTCTTTTTAACAGTGTTTGGAAAGGACATAGACCTAATGAGGATGACCCTTTGAGTATTTGAACTTAGTGCTCAATATAATTTTAAAATGCACTCTCATTAAAACTAAACCCCCACAATCAAAAACTAAAATCCACTGTGGCATTTACTGTGTATCTCGAGGAACTCTTAACTTTTCCACTGATTAAACACACACTAATAACCTTTATAAGTACCACTCCAACATATAATTAACTATAAGACATAATTTGCTGTTTTAGTCTTAGAAGGAAAGATCAGAGATATTGTGAATCATTGCCTTTTCTGGTAAACCCAATCAGCCTCTAAATTTATCACAGTTAATGTATTATCCGTTCCAGAAGGAAAGAGAATTAAAGGGATAGTTCATTCAAAAATTAAAACTCTGTCATCATCTCAGCCTTTGTTCCAAAACTGTATGACTTTCTTTCTTTTGTGGACCACAAAAGGATAAATTATGAAGACTGTGTGGGTCAGTCTTTTCCATACAATGACAATGAACGGGTTCTAATGCTTTCAAGTTTCAAAAATGACATAAGTCGCGTTTCCACCGAAATTACCCGGGACAATTTGTCCCAGGAACTTTTTTCCCAGGAACTAGTTAGAGTTCCTGGGAAAAAGGACCCCCCCAGCTGCGTTTCCATAGCAGTCTAAAGTACCGCTAAGATAGTCCAGTGACGTAGGACTGCGCGCGACTTTCCAGTTCCCGCTGGATTTTGTCCTCTGCATATAAGCCTGAACCTCATCATCAGTCCATCGGTCGTATTTTTTAAACTCCACTGTTGATTCAAATAGCAAACAACTTGTACTGCACGGACCGCAACAGACTTTAAAAAACGATGGTTTAAATAAAATGCTTTCAGCGACCAAGTCCCACCCCCGAAAGTTCCAGAACTTTGAAAAAGTACTACCTAGCAATAGGGCTGGGCGATTTTTTCGATTAATTAGAATTTAATGTTTTGCCTCGATTTTATTATTTTTAAATCGAGAAATCGCGATTTTGAATAAAAATGTTAGCAAACGTTTCAATTAGACATTGACAATACAGCAATGATAACCGTTAAGAGAAGAAAATGATCCGACCACATGATGGAGCGCCTGATTAACCGCTCTCATGTGACGCTCTATGAACGTAGAACACTTCACTAGTCTTAAGCGGCTGTTTACTCAAAAATGCGTTATTGCGTTGAAAAAAATGAGATGCGGGCAGTGGAATGGGAAAAAAGCAAAGTTATTAAACGCAAGTTGAATTTTTTTAAACTTGACCGCCGCATTTTTAGAATGCCGTTTCATGGGTGAGACGCTGCAAAAGACGCGAGACACGAGTGCAACACCCAAACATAAAAATAACGCAATGGAATGCAAAAACCTGTAAAGAACTACTACTGTATGTTTGATATTTCATGTCTGCATGATGGTGACAGGCTGAAAGGTGCTGTTATTTTCTGTTTTTACAAAAAATTTCTGTTAATAATAGCCTATTACTGGTGTTATTTATTGCTATTTGTGGCTAAGAAATATTTAGCATTTTTCTTATTTTAAATTATTTCTGAGTATATAGGATGTTTAAGATAAGTTTGTCATATTTCATGCATATTTTCTGCAAAGATATTTAACAAATAACGTCATTTGTTTTACATTTACACCATGTTGATCACTTCAGGTGTGGTGCACTTGGAATAGAACTTTAACCAGATGGTTAATAAAGAAAATGTTACTTGAATCATATTGTAGTTAAGTTTTTAAGTTGACTAGTTAAACATTAAAAAAAAAAAAAAAAAACATCTAATCAAAATCGTGAATCGGTCAATTGTTCTGAAAAAATCTAGATTTTATTTTTTTGCTAAATCGCCCAGCCCTACCTAGCAAGCAGGTACTTTCTGAAGCGCAATTTTTTACCTGGAACTTCATTTAGACCCTGGTTTCTGCGGTCGAACGCATCAAGTACCACCCAAAGTTCCTTGTTCCTGGGGAAAGTTCCTGCAGTGGAAACGCGGCTATACAGCGCCATAAAGCGGTGTGTTCACCAAATGCTCTTCTGAAAACACCTTGCTGTAGACGCTTGAGAGTGCTTCAAGCAGAATGTGACGGTTGGTCAGTTTGGTATTTGTCCCACCCCTCCTCCACTGTGACTGTACAGCTGGGTAAAAAGTAACAGTGATGAGCACTGTGTTTTACCCAAAGTTGAACATTCTTCAACTTTCTCTGACCGGTAAAAAATAGACGCACTCCCATTGAAAACCATTGGAAAAATACGCTAGCCTCAGGAAAAAACGCTTTGGTGGACACAGCCTAAAAGTGGTCCAAATGTCTTGTGTAGGCTACTAAGTCTTCTAAAGTCATACGATAGCTTCACATACGATACAGTCATGATGACTTTACCAATTGGCAATTGGCTCTTGTGGAGCAGTTGTGGTCTAATGGTTAACGAGTCGGACTTGTAACCTGAAGGTTGTGGGTTCGAGTCTCAGTACCGCCAGGAAATGCAGGTGGGGGAGTAAATGAACAGCGCTCTCTTCCACTCTCATTACCCACAACTGAGGTGCCCTTGAGCAAGCACACCCAACCCCCAATCACTCCCAGGGTGCCGCAGCAAAAATGGCTGCCCACTGCTCCGGCTATGTGTTCACTACTGTGTGTGTGTGCACTTGGATGGGTGAAATGCAGATCACAAGTTCCGAGTACGGGATGCCACACGTCATGTCACTTATTTAGAAGGTGGGACTTATTCCGCCATTTTGCATGTTGCACTCTCTCCCGTTCATAGTAATATGTGTGCACTGTCTTTCTATATATAAGTCTTTGATTACACCCAACACTGCCTTTAAGCACGTCACATCCCTGCCTCAGCTATAACCGCATATATCGGTTACCCTTGTCTGTCATCTTAACAATCCTGGTTGCCAAAAAATCTCATGGGAATCCATCACTCTGGCCTGTTTATATATCTTGCAGTGGCGAGATCCCATAGAAAGCTGATGCCACCAAGGTCTTTTACCCAAATTGAATTCTGTCCTGGATCAAAGGTCAGCTTTTCGTCTTCTCACCCCTCTCTCTGTGAGATTGCTCTGCGTATTGGCGAGGCAGCGAGTGGCTCTGTACTGAAGCTGATGGGGGCAGAAGAGAAATAGAAGGTCATGGACACAAACGCAGAGTAGCAATCTTGTTTCTCCAGCTCAGTTTACTCGCTCTCCAGTTAGTGAGAGACACACATCCTACTATCCGTTTATTTGTCTAAGTGTGTGTGTGACGTGCACAAATCTGTATGGGAGATAGAGAACATGTGAAAATGGCAGTTCCATCAAGGCAATGCAATGTGCAATTCCCCAGTACAGATTAAAGTCAAAGAAGTTATTCCCAGTCTGAATGCAGGGGGCTGACAGACAGCTCAGACCTGAGTGAAAGAAGATTACAACAGTCTTCTAAAATGAAGGTGACCTCGATTTCATAGATCTGTGGACATTTACCATTCTGAGTGACCAGACAGTCGATACCTTCATATGAGGGACAGCCAGAGCGGGGGTGTGTGTGTGTGTGAGGATGTAATTAACATCCACAGTGATACGGGGGGAGGTCAGACTCTAATAGACTCTGACCACGAGTCTCATTGTGAGGGATGCCGCTAGCTGAGATTTAACTAAATGCAAGACAGCTCTGAGACTAGCAACTGATTGGAAATAAATGAGAGAGTTGAATTAAGACAAGGCAAAGGTGGATTAGCCAGAGCTTCTTAATGAACACTGTGATAAAGTGAATAAAACAACTGTGGTTGATTAAAGGAGAGAGACAGCACATCTGAACTGGGCCTTTCCAGTAGTTGGCGGTGTCAAACTCACAAGGTCATGTCATAAAAAAGTTACTGCCATAGATTTCTACTTCTTTTTTTCCTGCTTTTTTTTTTACTGAAGGAATCAGTATTTTTGAATTAATCTTTTAAGTGAACAAATTATTGTCTGAAGACTCGCCCCTTTGAAACAAGTAACTGCTTTCAAAGACACAATAAGATTTGAGTGCGAACTGTGAAGGTTAATTTCAATGCTGGAACGATTACAGTCAGTTCAAGGAAAACTTGCTGTTTTAAATCTGTACAAACTAAACATTTAAATCATACAACGTAGAAGGGGCATTAAGTCAGCCTAAATCACAAAAAGAAGATAAAAGTGGTGAAAGGATTATGAATGATTATGAATTACTGATGGCCATACACAATTAAAATGATGCAAGGACATTATCGATCCTCTTAATTTATTTCTATAGCTTGATAGTAATGATCAGTGGTTCCAACAATCATGTAATTTGTGTTTTCTATCAGCTATTTAGAATTACCAATAATAGTTTTGAGAATAATTCACTCTTTGGATGTGAAACGATCATGCAAAAAAGGTCTGAAATAATTTGTGATTCAGTTTGATTCATTTGGAAAGTTCAAGTGAAATGGTAACAATAAGTAAACTCTAAAAAATAATGTGTTGGCTCAACAAAAAAAAATTAACTCAACAGTTTGCATCAATTTTTTTTGAGTCAATTTACGTTCAACCAACAAGCTACACTGAGTTAGAGAAACATAATAATTTGTAGCATAAACACAAATTTTTAAGTTTATTAAAAAAATCAAGTCGCTCCAACTACCAGAGTTGTAGCCCTGGAACTAATTAATCTTATCTATTTCAGTTCAAACCCACAGCTAAATCATAGCACATGCTAAATGTAACTTATTTAGCATGTATATTTAATGAACAAGTAAGATATTACTTGTCACTGACATTAGCGCAGTCATTGCTTATAGAGTCAATGTAGTGTTTACTTTCATGCATCTACTCTTCAGCACAATGGTAACCACAAAAACTTCAGCATTACAGAAACTTTTTTAAATGCCAAACATAACAGCATTAAACACTAACAGGTCTTTCCCTTCATTAAAAACAAATAAATTAACATTTAATTTCAACAAATTTATTCTACTTATCCAGTCCTATGCAAAGCATGCTGGGAACTAGAAATGCACTGCCTAATTTCTGAAGTTATCAAGACAATTTAATTAAGTTACTGCAACCTAATTTTTTTAAAAAAAGCCAATTAACGCAGAAATGTGAGTTTAAATTACAGACAATATTAAGTTGATGTAATGATCAACATTATTATGCCAACAGAACTCTCAACAAATTAATGTCTGCAACTTAAAATGTTTAATTAAAACAATAAATTAGAATGTTTATCTTGTAACCATGCTTTTATTCAAGTTGTGGTAACAGGTCCCCTGATATGTTTTGTTTGTCAATAGTGATGAAAACGCTTATGGTTCATTTTCTGGTATCTGGCTTTTCTGGTAGATTTTTAAATAATTTTCAAACTAGTTTTAATGATTGAATGACCAATTAAACACAAAAATAGATGTACATGGCATGGTTATGTAAACTGCATAAACGGTTACTGAACAAAATTGGTAAACAAATATGAATAAGTATTTTTGGTTAACGGATTCAAACGATTTGCATCACTGGTTATTAGCTTATAAAGATATTCTTATAAAAGATAAGATTTGTTGTTGATACCTTTTGTACATTAAATACAGATTAAACCACTAATGTCTGTAAAGTGTTCTGAAGGAAAAACTGTTTAGGGTATTCATGTTAGCCAAGATTTCCCTAGTTTAAACCACTGCCATATTTTATTTACAAAAGATACACAGAATAAACATTACGCTACTCGCTGAGTGAAAAAAAAACCACACGTTTCATTTTATTCTCAAAAAGAAAAAGAAAAAAAAACAACAACAATAAAACAGGTAAAGAATTCTTTACAAAGCCCACACATGTTTGGCCTTTACATAGATTGGAAATCTTCAGCACGTAACAAATAGCCCACCTGAGGAAGATAATGGTCTACCATTATGTCTGAGGAGGAGCTTGAGGATTTTAAAGCCTGTGCTATGAATGCTGCAGTGTTTAGTTGTCTGCATCATTGCTTGTGTATAATTGCCTTTAAGTGGCATCATTAAGAGATTGTGAAAAAGACAGTGAGGCTGTTTGGAGACAACATCCTCAGCAAAATCACATTATCATTTTACACAGTGCTGTCAATCCACAAGGACACCACACTTGACAAGAATATTTATTGGCAGTGTGTGTTGCAACAGAGCTTGCTTTGTGCAAAACCACTGCATTAAGAAAAGTGGGCCATTTTCTTCTAAGTGGTCTCTGACTCCTTGTGCTATAGGAACAAGATCTACTCCTCTTTTCTGAAATTTATTTTGCTCTCGACTTGCACATGCAATGTATGCATAACTGACCACATGTATAACTGACCATGGCTCCCCTCCTGCAATGAATTATAGGATATGCACATGAAAAAAAATCTATTGTAACATTGTACAGATTGTACAATAGCAAGAACTCTATATTTTCTGACTTCATGCTAAAATAATTGGCCTTCTGTATACATTTGGAATATCAACTAGCCTGTTAGTTTTAAGTTCATTCTCAAACACATCTGTGGAGTCTCATGTCATAAATTCTGGTGTTCCTCAGGCTGTAGCATGCAAACCTATCAGGCACACAGTTTCACAGCCCTGTCAAAACACAGGTTTCTCTGTTATCACAACAAAGTCATAATCACATCACCAGCTGCAGAGACACAGTGACACACATGTCAGACAGTTTGCTAAACTAATCCATAGAAGTTAATTAAATGGGTATTAACCAAATACGCCAGTCTTTAAAGCAGACATGATGCTTTTCAAAGAAACTGGCAGGTGGAGAATTAATACTTCAATGGACAAACCTCATTAAAATTGACCTGTCCTTGTACCCGCACAATTGTGAGTGTGATATCTCTACAACAGTTTAATAAACAAGAATTAACTTACATTTTCGATACAATATTACCAGTAGTTTTGTCTATTTGCTCTGTCCGCAAAAATAGTTCCAAACGAAAGCAATGTCTCTAAGCAACACACAGTAGTGGTGTTCCTGAATGAATCAGTGTTTTTGCTGAGTGAATGATTCAATGATTCACACGTAAAAAATGTACTTCTTTTCTAAATTGTTTTTAAACGATCATTTGAATCTTTTTTCTATATTCTATGTAGAATTACATTTTTATTTTTTACAATAATCTTTTACACTCTGATGTATGTCACAATACAGAGGAAAATTTGTCGGTATTTCCATTGCATCACGGCTTGTAGCTTCTGGGCGCAGCGGTTCCTAACGAGTCATTATCCCGGTGTCTGCCCGGAAACGTAGTGGCAGAAGAGTCGCAACCTCTGATGTGAGGTTATTAGAGCGGTCAGTTCAGTTGTTCCCTGTCGGTATATGCTTCAGGGCATCGAGCTGACTACTTGAAGTACACCAGAGACCAGTCTCGAGAGACTGGTACCCTTAGTAGACTATTTGGCAGTGTGGGAACTTCTGCCAAACGTGTCACAGTGGGTCCTGTTCATGGGAAAGAAAGGATACAGAATTCAGTTTTGTTCTCGTCCTCCTCGCTTCAATGGGTTCTGCCCACTACGGTGGGTCCCGAGCAGGCTCTGGTTATGGACCAAGAGGTGAAAACTCTCTTGGTCAAGGTGGCCAAAGAACGTGGTCCTCCACCAGAGAGAGAGTCTGGGTTTTACAGCCGGAATTTCATTGTTCCAAAGAAGGATGGGGGGTTGCATCCGTTAACTTTAAAGCAAATCATGACTCAGATCAGATCTGAGGACTGGTTTGTCACGATAGACCTCAAAAATGCATACTTCTATATATCCATCCTTCAACACAGGGAGTTCCTCAGGTTTGCTTTCAGGGGCAAAGCATACCAGTACAGGTTTCTTCCTTTCGGCCTAGCACCGTCACTTCGCACTTTCACAAAATGCGTGGATGCTGCACCGGCTCCACTGCGACTCCAGAGCATTCACATGTTGAATTACATTGACGATTGGTTGATATTAGCTCAATCAGAGCGCTTGGCGGTTCAACATTGAGATGTTGTTCTCAGTGATATGAAAGAGCTGGGGTTGAGGCTGAACGCCGAGAAGAGTGTGCTTTCTCCAACACAGAGAACCACCTTTCTGGGCATAATGTGGGATTCTATGATGATGCAGGCACTTTTGTCTCCTGCACACATAGATGTAATCCTCTCAGCTGCAAAAGAACTGAAGCTAGGCCAGTCACGTACTGTCAAACAGTTTCAAAAACTGTTGGGTCTGATGGCAGCAGCAGCCAATGTAATACCTTTTGGCCTGTTGTACATGAGACCCAATGGTGGCTCAAGACCAGGGGGTTTTCCCCTTGGGGCAATCCGTTCTGCATAATCTCAAGGTTACAAGCAAATGTCTTCGTACCTTGACGATGTGGAAGAAACCCTGGTTCTTGTCCCAAGGTCCAGTGCTGGAAGGTCCTTGTTGTAGAATTATGCTTACAACAGATGCTTCCCTCATGGGTTAGGGGCAGTCCTGGAGGGCCGCTCGACTCGGGGTCTGTGGAAGTGCCATTATCTATCATATAAATTGCCTAGAGATGATGGCTGTTTTTCTGGCATTGAAAATTCTTCTGCCAGATTTAAGGGGACATCATGTTCTTGTCTAGTCAGACAATACATTGGTGGTCGCTTACTTAAATCATCAGGGGGTCTGCGCTAGCGCCCGCTTTACAAACTTGCACACTAGATCCTCCTGTGGGCCCAGGGGAAGTTATCACTGAGAGTAGCTTATTTCCCTGGATGCCTAAATCAGAGGCAGACGTTTTGCAGAGACAGGGGCTGAGCCCGGGGAATGGAGACTTCACCCTGATGTGGTGGGTTTCATATGGAAGAGGTACAGCCAAGCGGAAGTGGTAATATTTGTGACTCAGGAAACGATACACTGACCGCTGTGGTTCTCTCGAATGCATCCAGCTTCCCCGGTGGTTGGATGCCATGGTGCAGACATGGCCGAGGCTACGTCAGTACGCTTTCCCCTGTATCGCTCTGCTCCCGGGAGTTCTGGAGCAAGCCGGGAGGGTGCTCGTCTGTTGTTAGTGGCTCCTCTTTGGCCAACTCAAGTTTGGTTCTCAGACCTGTTTTCCCTCCTAGATGGCTCCCCTTTAGTGATTCCGATCAGGAGGAACCTTCTATCTCAGGCGGGGGGTTCAATATTTCACCCCCGCCCAGAGTTATGGAAGCTGTGGGTGTGGACCCTGAGGGGGCCCAACTCATAGAGGCTGGTCTCTCAACTGATGTTGTTGAGACAATTCTTCACTCCAGAGCTCCCTCCACAAGGAAACTTTATGCTTTTAAATGGAGATTGTTATTTTCATGGTGCAAGATTCATCATTTAGACCCAGTTAACTGCCCAGTTGGTACAGTGCTGGAGTTTCTGCAAGAACTTTTCTCTGCAGGGTTCTAAGCTAAAGGTGTATGTGGCGGCCAAAGCTGCTTACTACACTCCTTTGTGTGGTGTAACTTTGGGGAGGGACCCATTAGTATCTTGTTTCCTACATGGCACTTTGAGGCTTGCAGCCCACACAAGGGTTCCGGCATGGGATTTGACCTTAGTACTGGAGGGCCTTTCGGCTGCTTCCTTTGAGCCTATCGAGGAGGTTTAAGAAAAGTTTCTCACCCTGAAGGTTTTATTTTTGTTGGTCATTACATCTCTTAAAAGAATTGGAGATTTACAAGCCCTTTCGGTTTCCCCTTCGTGTTTGGAGTTTGCACCTACTATGGTGAAGGCTTTTCTTCTTTGGGTCACCCAGAAAGGGGTACCCAGCATCTAAGCAGACAATGAGCAAGTGGGTAGTTGAGGCTGTCTCTCTTGCTTTTGAATCGGTCAGCCTTCTCCTTTAGCAGTTCAGGCCCATTCTTCTAGGAGTATGGCAGCTTCAAAAGCTTTGCTTTCTGGGGCTTCTCTTCACGACATATGTGCGGTGGCAGGCTGGTCCTCTCCGCACACATTTGTCAGGTTTTATGACCTTGACCTGGGCTCCACTTCAGGCTCCCAGGTGCTGCAGTCTTAGTTGTGCTCCAAACAGGATTCACACTAGACATGCACTAGTCAGCATGGCATAGTGGGTATTAACGTTCCCATAGTGTCGTAAACTTATGACGCTGCGCGAGTTCCCTTGGAAGGGAATGCCTCGGTTATGACTGTAAATTTGGTTCCCTGAAGAGGGAACGAGACGCTGCATCGCCCCGCCATACTTCCGGGGCGCCTGTGACCAACTTGCTTCATCCTATCAGAAGCTGACATTGTTTGGTTCAAGGGTGCTTTATACCCTCCTGGTTGTGATGTCACCCACCTATAATGTTCCGTCACACCACTGGACTGATTTCACACGTGCTTCAAGATGCAATCACGCAATTGATTGCATCTTGAAGCATAGTGTCGTAAACTTACGAAGCAGTGTCTCGATCCCTCTTCAGGGGACCGACATTACATTCATAACCGAGACATTTTCTTTAGTTTCCTGTCTGGTATTGTCAGCGTTTGCATTTCATGTGGTTGAGTTATTCTGTTCTCCTGCATTTTCTTAGTGGATTAAAGACTATTTGTTTCAGCCACAGTTGCTGACAATAACACTGTATACATATATTATGTTTTATAGGCTGTCAATATGTCTATATTGAATGTTTCAAAATGTAAATGTCACATACGAACATCTATACTTCAGTGAGCATTTTTTCTCAGATATGTCTTGAAAGCACAGCACTGGAGAAATTAAACATACCAGGGCGCTTATGTAGGACTTTAAAGATTTCCTACACAAACTTGTTCTTACCTGGTCCCCATATTCACTTTTCCAGCAGGAATTGACCTAATAATGAAGCATTTTCAAGGAGTTTCTGGTGGAATCCAAGTAATATTCTATGTAAAGGGAGAAACTCCTTTGAGACACTGTTAGATATTGGAGAGAGAGAGAGATTTGCCTTATTAGCCTCAATCACAGAAAGAATTGTCAAATGTCCTTGAGTAGCAACTTCACAGGCTGCCTGATGTGACAGAGAATTACAGCGAGACTAAAAGAATGAGAAACAAAGAGAGAGCAATAAAGAGAGACAAAGTTGATGGAGAAAGAACTCAGTTCCTTTCTTTACTCTCCCATACTGAGGAGAGGCCAGGCTCCCTAATGGATCCCTGTCAGCATCAGACACTTCAACATCTTCAGTCAAGCACAGTGAAAGACAACTCCCCTGACTCCATAAAGAGCCTTTCCGTGTCACTCGCCTGCTTCTTCCCAAGTCAGATTGTGTTAGGTCAGTTTTGGACAGTCCATAAACTTACCTAATGCTGCTAGCTGTACAAAAATTGATCTGTATCAGTCCGATTTAGTGTAACCGTTTGTCCATTCACAGGATTACATTGTCAAAACATCTGGATGGATGCCAAATGCAAATAATTCCCTAAATCTTTCTAAATGAATACTCCCAAAATCAGCATAACAGATTTTTTTTTTTTTTCTTTTAAAACCACTGAAAATATGAACTCAGTATAGAGAGTGTGGTGAATTAATTGGGCCATTTTAACAGCAGTGGCACAGAGCCTAAACTACCAGCAAAGCAGACACTGAAAAGAGGCCAGTGAAGGCTTTTGAAGAGCAGATCAAAGCGGTGAGTCTTTGATGATCCCGCATGGCTGGGCTAAGGAGGAGCTGCTGTTAAGAACTGGACCCCCCCTCAACCAAATCAGAAGCAAGTACTCATCTTAACCTTCGCTCTTCACTCCTTTATCACATCAACAGGTGCTTTCACGCAGCCTTCAAAAGAGCAATGCACAAAACACCTCACTGAAAAGTAATAGCAGTGCATAATTTGAGAATGTCACTGTTATATGTCTTGTGGAAGGTCACATTATGTATTTCTTGGATTCTATTAAAGTATTTGAATTATAACTATGGAGATCTGGAATCTTTCTGGAAAATTTGAGCAAACCTCTCTTCTAAAGCATGCACAACGCTTGTCTAAAAATTGTGTGAAGTATAAAGTGAACAAATGGCTTGCAAGTTATTAAAGATGTGTAGAACATATCTCTGTTACCCAGACACCTGCAATAAATAGAAAATACTGCAGGTAGGAAATAGATTGTGAGTAAAAAAAGAAAACAGATGAGTGTTGTGAAAGTTTAAAATAAGAAGTCACACTTTGAGATATTTAAAAAAAAGTCGCATTGTAAGACTTTTTGAAATACAAATATAAAGAAATATAAAAAATAGAAAAAGAGAAAAAAATAAAGTCAAGTTTGGGGTCAGTAAGATTTTTTTTTTTAGAAAGAAATTAATATTTGTATTCAGCAAGGATGCATTAAATTAATTAAGTGACAATAAATAAATGTATTATGATATAAAACATTTATTTTGAATAAAAGCTGTTCTTTCGAGCTTTCTATTTATCAAAGAATCTTAAGAGAAGCGTATCATGGCCTTCACAAAAAATATTAAGCAGTACAACTGTTTTCAACATTGATAAAAATAAGAAATGCACCAAATCAGCATATTAGAATGATTTCTGAAGAATCATGTGACACTGAAGACTAATGATGGTGGAACTTCAACTTTTCCATTACAGGAATTAATTACATTTTAAAATATATTAAAACAGAAAACACTTGAATTAAATTTCACAATATTACTGTTTTTACTGTATTTTTTTTTATTAAATAAATGCCTCTTACCAACCCCAAACTTTTAAACAGTAGTGTAGGCCTATATGAGGCATAAGAGATAGGCCTATAAAACCACAATTACAAGAAATAAAGTCGTAATTAAAGTCACATTTACCTTTTAACTCTGAGTCTGAAACAGTCCATAGTGCTGTGATTAAATTTGCGTGTGGCAAACACATCTCCCAGAAGTCACCTCATCAGCGAGAGAGTGGTCACAGCACATTAGCAGAATGTGTGGTGTGATCTTGTTGGCCGTGGTCGGTGCTCCGCGGGGTACTTGTGTTTAACATTCCCCTCGTGTTTTCCCCATGACCCTACTGAGGGCACTCATCTCCACTCCTGCAAAGAGGAAGGTTAAAGCTCACCTATTCCCTCACTGCTGCCGACCTACTTTCCCTTCGCTACTGTTTGCCCCTTCTATCTTTTTGTGCAGCCAAGCATCGACCTTCCCGATGGCAGGTCATTACTTTTTCCTCAGGTTTCTGTTTCCATTTCAATTCCTGCTGTAACGTCCCGTTGTTTTGTCTATGAATTCGATAGCGAGTTGTTGAAAGAGGTTGAGAAGGTATATCAGGCCGTGTTTGTAGATGATTTTGGTTGGAATCGCGTGCGCTTCACGCGTTAAATATTAACAGGTCCGTTGACACGTGCTAACATGACACGAGTATGTCTGGAGATTCCGTCTAGTTGCTGGAGCACCACAGAGCAATTTACAAGGTCATCCAGGAGCGGGACCTGCTGTACCTCTCTCAAATGTAACATATTTGCTTCTTTGCATTTTGGATCTATGACATGATGCATTTTTTTTTTTTTTTTTTTTTTTTTTTTTTTTTAATTTAAAAACATTAAAATGCAATTCATGAATTGAATACATCTCTTATGTGACATGTTTTCTGAGTTCTGAATTAAAATAAATTAAGTACATTTTAAGACATTAAGTAAAAGTGAAATGAGAAATGAAAATCTTGACAATATTTTCATTTTTTAAAGGTAAAAAAGGTATTACTGATTCACTGCTCAGCGAATCTAAATAATTTTACAAAAATGTCTCATTTTAACATTAGTTAATGCATTAACAAAGATGAACTAAAAATAAGCAATATATTTTTTACAGCATTTATTAAGCTTTATAAATATAGGTATATATAAATATTCATGTTCACGTTAGTTCACAGTGCAGTTACCAATGTTAACAAATACGATTTTTGACAACTTAAAAATGATTGGTAAATGTTGAGATTAACATTAATAAAGATTAATAAATGTTGTAGAAGCATAGTTAATTTTTAGTTCATGTTATCTAAATGTTAACAAATGAAACCTTATTGTAAATTGTTACCGAAAAAGTGCTTTGTCCGCAAATCAAAGTCATGTGGTGCAACCAACATGCAGGGGAAAAACAAAACAGGAAATTATATCATAGAGAGGAACTTTAAAGAGCCTCATGACTGTGTGTATAGGTCAATAAGTCTCCTAAAATATTAAATAATTTGTAAAATGTAAAATATTTAAGAATCATTAATGGTGGTTACACATTTTTAAAGTTATTAAACTGAAACTTTTTTGAAACATGAAATCAACATGAATACAAAGACTACATTTCTTAGAACTTGGCATATGTGTTTAAAACTAGATTTAAGTACATGACACTGACACCGTTTTTTATTTGTCGTTGACTCTTTTAAGTTTAGTTGGTGGTCTGCAGTTCAGATAACTCAATTAAAGAATTTTTACATATCTATTCCACAAATATTCCATTAACCCACTGTTTCTCTCAATAACTGTTTTTTTTTTTTTTTTTTTTTACCAGTTCTCCTGTGTGCTCTCTTCTGATGTAGTCTGTAAATTCAACTTCAAAGACATGAAAGGGATTATAAAATGCTGCTTGTTTGTTATTGTGTTCTCTCTTTAATACTATAAGCACTTGTGCATGTGCTCCCTTTCTAATTCTACACACCTGAGACTAATACAACCTCGTTAAACCAATAAAACTGTACGATTATGGCCTTTATCTGTCTATTCCATATTGCCGTTCGTTGAATGCCATTTTGTCATGCGCCATCCTCCAAATTGTAGGTTGTCTCTAAAAACAGGCATTTTGCAAAAGGACAAAACTCCCCAAAGCACCTAAATTTGTCTGTTGGTGCCTAGACAGCCGTAGCTATAGATCTCAGGTCATTCAGACAGGGAGAAGTGTCATTGTCTCTTACAATCACCGGCTAATTGAAAGGCATCTCAGTGCCTGTGTGTCATAGGCTGGCACACCGCCACGGACATTGAAGGCTTTGTGTTACAGTGCTGAGAAAATCCATAGCTAAAGGCATTCCTCCCTCTGTAGAGAGGTCTTCAATGATTATATGTTTGACTTCCTAATGCTTTTGACACTTTGCCATGTGTTTGCTGTAATTGCTTCATTCCTCAGGGTTCTACAGGTCGACTTTTGAAGTCCAGATATCGGCATCGTGCCTCATGTGAACGTATCTCAGGGGTCTAAGGGTCCCTGCTTTGTGCAGCTCCACATCTCGTACTTTTAATTGAATTAAATATTTTAATTGAGTCATTTTGTGAGATTTATGCAGTTTTTAATGTTCAGATCCAGCATTTAATTTTGCTTATTAGCACTGTGCTGAAGTTTCCATGCAAATGCGTGTAACTCAGTCAGTCCTACTAGCCACTTTGGCGGATTTAATTTTATATATAATATATACATTTTTCAATTGTAGTCTTTTAAAAAGGCATCTGAAATAAACTAAGTGCAATGTAGTGCAAAGAATATTGAATTTTCGATACATATCGATACTGAAATATCTGAAATGCTTCCAGTAATCATTTTCCATAGAATAGATACACAATGCCAGCTGCGCTTTCTCGTTCTCTCATCTCTAAAGGTGATGATACACGGGGCGACCTGGTGAGACACAGGGCAACTAATTATGGCAACGGACAGTTGGCCGCAACTAATCAGAGAGGAGCAAATCTATTGCCAACCCAATAAATACTTTATTATTAAACACTTGTTAGGCACTTTATTTCAACTTTTCAAATATTTTCTTCATTTTTATTAAATATAAATGCCTTTCCGATATGTTTTGTGATGGGAAAAGGGAGAAGAGCGAGTTTGGCAAAAGGCGGATTTGAACCCGGGTTGATTGCGTCGATCGTGCCATTTTTAGTATTTAACTAAAAATATTCAATGGCTAAATTACAGCCTATGTACATTCAATTTGACATCTGTTGGTATTTTAAGCATTAAATGAGGTAAATTCCCTGTTTTGGGTTGACACATGACAACTTACCAGCGTAAAAAGATATAAGTCCACTCCTTTTCTTTGCTCCACTGCCGCTGAGAGGCCGCCATCTTGTTTGAATTTTTCCTGAAATCTCCAAGCCGGTCACATGATCGGCTCGGCTGCTAGCATTCAGATTGGAGGATCTCAAAAAATTGCCCACGACCTATCTAAAGTATCCAGATAGAAATTTGTTGCTTATTCTCAATGGGAAAGGGCCCAAGCAACATTGCTCGGCAACATTGCTCAAAAAGTTGCCCTGTGTATCATCACCTTAAAGGATTAGTCCACTTTCAAATAAAACTTTCCTGATAATTTACTCACCCCCATGTCATCCAAGATGTCCATGTCCTTCTTTCTTCAGTCGAAAAGAAACTAAGGTTTTTGATGTAAACATTCCAGGATTATTCTCCTTATAGTGGACTTCAATTGGCCCCAAACGGTTGAAGGTCAAAATTACAGTTTCAGTGCTGCTTCAAAGGGCTTTAAACGATACCAGAAGAGGAATAAGGGTCTTATCTAGCGAAACGTTTTCTAAAAGAAAAATTAAATTCTGCCCTCCACAGGTCAAAGTTTGAACTAATTGTTATATACTTGCACTAGCATATTGTATATGACAATTTAGTTCAAACTTTGACCTGTGGAGGGCAGTAATACACTTAGGAGCGTCTACATTGCCGGAATTCTAATAGAGAAAAAGAAGAAGAGAGCTAGTTCAAGACGAGCGTCTATGGTTAAAACGTATATAATTTTTAATTTTTTTTTTAGAAAATGACTGATCGTTTCGCTAGATAAGACCCTTATTCCTCGTCTTAATTTTTTTTCGACTGAAGAAAGAAGGACATGGACATCTTGGATGACATGGGGGTGAGTAAATTATCAGGAAATTTTTATTTGAAAGTGGACTAATCCTTTAAGACATCGAGTTGACACACAAAGCCACTTCCCCTCACGCACTCGTTTCATTTGCTCCGGATGAATATTGTTGGTGGTACAGGACTAGAATTTCGGCGAGGGATTGTGCATAATTTTACTCATTCCTGCAGATTTTGTGCCCACTCCCAAAGCATGCGCACATAAAGCAGCCTCTCAGTACTAAATTTAGGTCTTTTTCGCTGCTTATTGCACTTAAACAGTAAAATACACACAAAATAATGTAAAAATGCCGGTCTTGGCCAGTATTCACATAAACACAGTCAGTTATGTTTTTAAGTTAATGTAAACAGTGGAGAAAGAAAACATGTGTAACAGTATAATGGATCTGTGCGTCTGGTCTTAAAGTGACCGCAGCCTAATATACCTGCTGCCAAATCATGAGATATTATTAAAAATATCTATATGGCAGTTTTTCCCCCATGGTATCGATGTCAACATTGTGGCCAGTGATAATACTGAGTGGCTAGTAACTTTGGAAAACCACTAGCCACAGTGGCTGGTGAGCAAAAAAAGTTAACGTCAAGCCCTTCATGTCACAGTGAATTCTTGGGTAGAATTTTATTAGTTACTTCCTGCCACATCCGATCCCAAACTAGCTTGACTGCCTGATGTTTCATGTCATATTTCAGGGAGTAAACAGACACAGCCGTCCATTTTCTCGCATTTTTTCGATTTTGATTCCACTCATGTTTGCCGATGGATCAGGCCTTGACCTAATTAGAGGTGATTTCGCAAGAACAATAGAGAGCTGAACTGTTTTCTGTTGACTGGGGTTTTTACATCACTGTCACTTTGATCACTGACTCAAATTGTGTACAGTGAAATGCTGTCAAGTTGTGGTCAGAAGGGAATTGGCCTGTGAAAGTGCTTAACGTTAATTTCTACCACACTGGCACTTTAAACACCATTGTCTGCTTGTCATCACTTCACGGAGAAATGGGCTTGCTATTCCAATGAGATCTCCTCTCAGTATAGGAGCACAAGATTACAAGCGTAGATTTGAGGGAAGGTAATTGAGCTGATTATCTTAAAGTGGGGAATATCAAATGTCCTATTTAATACTCAGTGGTATTTTTATCCATCTATAGATCTTCTTGCTGAAAAATGATTCAGACAACCTTATATCAAGTATAAATTAATGTACCAGAAAGCTCTGCATAACTCCCTATTGTGTTTCATTGGGGGTTTCACTCTTCACAACTATGTAGGCGGTTTTCACGTTACTGACGTTCATTGATAGTGCAGAGCTCAATGTCAGCTGAGAGCTGAAGACCTTGTTTCTTAAACTTCAGGCTCGTACATATCATTCTCAGCTTTGCTTGTCTCACCTGTAACCATAATACGACATAATGCAGTTGATGTCTTCCTAGCTCCAGGGGAAAGGGAAGTGAACTAAAAAGATTTAAAATACTGAGAAGTAGTGCAACCACTAGGAAATCTGACTTTTGCACATGCATTACAATACATTGTTCTTATACCTGCATCCTACACTAGGTAGCTCATCCCCGGTGAACATACAGTTCTAATAGAGAGCAACAGTGTCCGTCGACTTTTCAGTGAGCATTCATTTTTCCTGTGATTTTTTAAAAATTATTCATTAAAGAGTTATAAGCCATGAACCAAACCACTCAGCTACAAGGTGAATCATAACATTACAAACTTTGATTTGAAGCAGAAAAGTATTATATGTGACCCGTGCTGGCAAAATGAGTCGCAATGAGCAAATTTTCAAAAATGAGGTATTGTTATTCTCACATTCTCTATTAAAAAAAACTTCAAAATGATGTATGATTTGCTGGAATCTGACAAAAAAAAAAAAAAGACTGAGCTACACCTGTTTGAAGTCGATAGAGTCAGCAAAGTCAATTTTGAGAAAAATCGAGTTAAAGTTTTCTGAAGGTTCCAAAACAAAATCACCAAGCAACCATACCTTAACATCTCTGGTAATACCACCAAATTTGGCACAAACCCCGTATCTATTGGAAAAATATATACAGTGCTGCTTGAAAGTTTGTGAACCCCTTGCAGAATCTGTGAAAATGTGAATAATTTTATAAATAATAATAAAATGTTTACATATGGTCCACAAGACAAAAAAATAGCTGAATTTATACGACCCGCTCAAAAGTTTATGGACCCTTGATTCTTAATACTGTGTGTGGTTACCTGGATGATCTACGACTGTTTTTATGTTTTGTGATGGTTGTTCACGAGTCCCTTGTTTGTCCTGAGCAGTTAAACTGAGCTCCGTTCTTCAGAAAAATCCTCCAGGTCCCGAAAATTCTTCAGTTTTCCAGCATCTTTTGTATATTTGAACCCTTTCCAGCAGTGACTGTATGATTCTCATATCCATCTTTTCACACTGAGGACAGCTGAGGGACTCAAACACAACTATTAAAAAAGGTTCAAACATTCACTGATGCTCCAGAAGGAAACATGATGCATTAAGAGTCAGGGGTGAAAACTTTTGAACAGGATAAAGATGTCCAAGTTTTTCTTATTTTGTTTAAATATCTTTTTTTTTCCCATTTAGTACTGCCCTTCGGAAGCAACAGAAGACACTTAAATGTTTGCCAGAAGACAAATTAAGTACAACATTCCTTGATCTTTAAATTCAAAAACATACTGGAAATATATTTATGACTTAATTCAAAATACAAAAAGTGTATTGTGCTTTTCCAAATACACCATAACATATTAATAGCATACAAAATACTGTACATAATACTGTACATAAGAAACTACATGCCAACATGAACATAAATATTTTGTACACAGATCAAACTAATGTTCAGAAATAGTTCTACAAATTTCTTTTTCTATATTAACGTTATTTAAAAAGCATTATAGTAAAAGTTGTGCGGTTGTGCTTTCAAGTTAATTTTTTTTTTAAAGATTGGAAACAATTAATTGTTTGTAAAACTATCACACTAAACATTTATTTGTTTCATAAATAATCCATGGACAGCTTATTTAATTTCTAAACAAGGTGATATATAGACAAAAATGACTACAGCGAGAACAAACAAGCGACTCCTTTTGAATCGCTCTCGCGGTTCTCGAATCCCAGTCTCGTTCTCGAGTAGAATCGGTTGCAACGGTTTTCGGATCACCAGTACACAACCGAGAACTGCTTCTTTCGGACATGTCCGATTTGAGAACCGATGAGCTGATGATACTGCGCATGCGTGATTCAGCGTGTGATCTGAAGCTACCGAACAGTAATGACTGTCACAGCACCGGTTAACTAGTAGGACAACTGCTATGAGAGGACTCGAATGAGGGGCCAACGTAAGGGCGAAACGTAAGTTTATTTAATTACAAATAAATCGTAATGTAAGAGGATCATGGTTTCTGCGCTGAAGAAGACTAATTTATTAACTTTATAACTGTAAAAATTCGTTTGCACATCACTGCCTGTATATGTGTTTGCATGCTTTAGATGCAAAACTAAATTGTAAGAAACGTTTCAGAATATAATGATGTTTTAGTTGACTGATGTTATGATTACTGACTTTATATATTTGAATGTGTTAAGTGTTTTTTCATCCCGGCGTCATCGCGGATGACGTCATTACGTCGGAGCGTAAAAGAACCGGTGAACCGTTTTTTTCAACCGGTTTATTGAAACGAACTGTCCGAAAGAACCGGTTCGCGGAAAAGAACCGAACTTCCCATCACTAATTCGCATGCCTATGAATGGAAGTCAATGGGAAAAGTGCAGTGTGACCGCACCTTGAGACACCTTGAATACTCGCCAAGAGAGATTTTTTGAAATACTGTAATTCTGTGTATATCGGGATCACGCGCTGTCCCCTAATATATATATATATATATATATATATATATATATATATATATATAAATGCCTACAATATATGTACAAGAATAGATAGAGTACGGACACTGAGGCTTTGTCCGAAATCACATACTCTCTTAGTAG
The DNA here is from genome assembly GCA_039654765.1 of Mylopharyngodon piceus. Taxonomy (NCBI): domain Eukaryota; kingdom Metazoa; phylum Chordata; class Actinopteri; order Cypriniformes; family Xenocyprididae; genus Mylopharyngodon; species Mylopharyngodon piceus. Next base: position 21,750,194 of record CM077461.1, read on the forward strand.
TTCTTTCGAATTAGTAATTACTTCGTGACCATTAAAAAAGTATGTTCTATAAAGTATGAAAGTGTCTAGAATGAATGTAATCTGGACGTACTTCATCCGTCATGTTGTTGTTGTCATGTGACCTATCAGCATCAGTTGCGTCGCTTCACTGCCGTTCACAAATCCTCTCCCATGGCCTCACGGGATAGTAAAGTGTCCAGTGGATGTGCGCTTCAGAATCTCGCCAGAAGAAGTAGGTCATCTAGGTATTTTCACCTACTGTTTTATTATGAATACTGTGAGTTCAGACATACTACTCTTTTCACATACTGTTTTTCACCTACTAAATAGTAGAGAAGTATGCAGTTTCTGATGCATTTCATTCGCAGAGCTTCATGGAGTGGGTGTTCTTTTGGTGCGGTTTGCTTGTTTTGTTGGAGATTTTGCAGAATCATGGGTAATAGTTTTTCAGCAGGAATTCCGTAGTTAAACATGATTATTAAAAAAAATAAGTTGAAATCATGCATCTGAAGGATTCAACAAAAGCATATAACAACCTCGTAAATCACAGCCAGCAGGTCTGTCTTTAAAAGTTTATATGTTATCGTTAAAAGTCAATTTTCTATGAAGAAAATAAATGAGATTATTACTTCCAGAACTTGCCTGATGCACTCTATTATAGTTTCTGCATTTTCAAATTTCTCATAACAATGATACACGCAATGGCCAGGGAAGTTTAAGCTTGGTTAATACTTCTTTTTTTCATTATATAACACAGAGCATTGCATGTGCACTTCGAATGGAAAAAAAAAATTACATATGTGTTTAAATTGAACGGAGGAGCAGAGCATAATTGGACCTGTTCCTCATGCAAAGCTATTTAAATGGGTTCAGATGACTTGCAACTTTTAAGTAATTTTTTTAAAATATTTTTTTTTTGGAGCTTGGCAGCAGTGGTGGAATTTACAACAGTTCGGGTGGGGCAATCTATCCACTACACACATTAGTATATTAAGCCTAATACATTACTAAAACTTAATGAAATACCAAAAATGACTAATTTGAAACAGTAAATCAAACTAATTTTTAATTTTATGAAGGAAATTCTAGTGATCACCCCTTCAGTGCTATGGGGTAGTTGCCAGGGCTTAATGCTATAATTAATTTATTCTGAATTTAGCATTATTAAGCAAAATGCAACCAAGAGTGTCAGTTTCTGTAACTATTTCCTCCAATATGCTTCACTGACCAACTTATCTAAAATGAAACATGATACTTTTGTTCCTAAATACTGCCTTTATGCATTTCAGATACAGAATTTTAACACTCCAGACATGTAGAGTTCATGACCCTGAATATGTTATTGGTGGAATATTTAGGTTGTTTCATTTTTAGGTTCATGGTCTGTGAGTCCTTAAGAATCAGAAGATCCCCTTAATGTGTTTTACATTTCCAGCCTGCTGCTTAGCAGAAAATGAAATTCAAGGAACCTTCTCAGATGGTTTAGTTGATCCATGCAGAATCCAAAAAAACCATACATGGATAAATCCTGGTTTTTGATCGCCTAAGCACAGCTGCCCAAACTCCTAATCCAATGGCGTTAAAGCAGATGAATCTCTGGGCCGATGGCAGAGACTTGAGTGGACATGAGGGTTTTCTCTACGCTACTGTGATCATGTGTAGTCATGAGTGACCCTATATTTGCATCTCCAAATGATGCTCATAACGGATGGTGAGGCACAACCCAAGATTTCGCCCTTTTATCCATTTTGGAGCCACGTTTTTTGGGAGAAATCCACTGAAAAGGTTTGTCAATACTGCAATATTAGAGACATGAAAAAGTAGAAGAGGTTTGCAGAAGAGAAAGAATCGTTAATGGGTTGGAGGGGGAATATATTTTCTCCAGAACCAAACACCATGAGAGAGCCATCATTCCAGTGAGCTGACAGATGAGGAGGATGGTTCATTTGTATGGTACATCATTTAGCAATTTGCCCTCTGACAACAAACCGAATCGTATTTCATATTTCTTGTCGGCCTCCAAGTTCCTCTGGCAATTTAATTATCTTTGTTGAATTTCTGTTGATGGTTCATTTATTTTAGAAAAATTAGAGGTGTGAGTAATGAAGCAGAAGTTGCTTGCCAAAAATATCCATGCACATCAATATGCACACCTGTAGCGGCTGCCATAAAGATATCTTAGAGGAAACTTTAAGTATGTCTGTATCAGTTGCAAAATGTGGTAAACATCATTATGCATGTGAATTACAAAATAAAACGTCTGACAGGCCAAATGCACCCTCAGGACGAACCAAGTGGCCATTATGCGAGGAGAAGAAATCAAGCTAATAACAATGCATCTATGCACAGTTCCATTGGTCAGGTCTGAAAATGGAAGATTTTGAATTGCAAATAATATCAGATCAATAATGCTTATTAAGTAAATACACAGCTGGTGAGCTTGAATATATTAGCATAATTTCAACTGGCACATCTGTATATGTGTGCGTGCGCATTTGTGAATTTAAATGTGTTTCTATGAGAGAGGAAAGAGAGAAAGAGGTAGAAATAGTAAGTGTGTGTCTGCATCTATGTGCCTGCATGTGCGTGACTGTATGTGTGTCAGTGGGTGTAACTTAAGGCTGCCATGGTGCCCCAGGGCACTGTCTGGACCGCTGACGACCAGGCTGACATGAACAGGACTGGAGCATCTAGTCTGCTAATAAATAATCTTGACGAGTCTCTGAGGCTAAGAGATGAGGTGGTAAAGATTCAGATTCGTCACAGATTCATTGTCATGTAGTTGAGATTGTAATTAATTATAATTATGTAATTATGTAAATTGTAATTATGTAATTGGGTGATTGACGAATAAGGTTTTTAAAAGTGTCAAAAAATATAATGGAGATATAAATATTTTGAAGTTGTATTAAGTGTTAACAATGAGATTATGTGGTTTTTATAATCAATTAACACTGTTTTTGTCATTTATTAAAAGATGGACAAAATTTGTCACCAAAAAAGTCATTCTTTTTAACCAAAATTTCGGTTTTACCGAATGACGCTTTTGGTTATACCGAATGACGATATTTTCAAACAGTGCTAACAGGCTGATATCTGGCTAGATAGCAAAAGGACAATCAAACATTTTATATTTAGTACAAGTTTTTAAAATATTACATTTTCCATGTTTATAGCGGTTGTACCAAATGACCTGATGTTTCAGGACATATGTATGAGCAAGTGAAAACATGAATTTTTCAAATAGTTAAGAGAGAGTTAGTTACTTTGCTTCACGACCATGTGGTCCTTTGCAGGTGTCTGAATGATGTCACATCCTGTCACATGATATTGACAACATGACTTGATCCAAAATGGTCCCTTTATATTGGTTACTCCGAATGACATCAATGAAGTTCATTCTTCCGGACATTCTTTCTTATAACAAAGCAATGACTTCTACACATCATTTTAATACCATTTTGCACTGCTGATATATGATGTTATAAAATCATGCCAGAATAAAAATATATACATTTATTACATTTTAAGATATTTTAATCACAAATTAAATGGCTGTATTGGCCTTTGGACGGTTAAACTGAATGACCTTTTGACATTTCAAAATCTTTATAATACCTTTATATGTAGCAAAATATAATTAAAACCTTTTGGATTCAATAAAAGAGATCAAGTTGTAATACTTTACATACTTTGGATGTCATATCTTTGTTTTTTATTATTGTTAAGGCTTTTGGACAAAAAAATGACCCGTCACGTCATTGACCCAATTAATATTTTCCAGATTTATACAACAGTAATTTCAAGTAACCGCAAGTAATCGTGTTCAACAGTAACATCACATTGTTGTTAACACACAACTGCCTTATTCTGTGTAAGAAACCACATCATCTCATAGAAGGATGCTCAACTGTTGTTATGAAGTGAGTTTGGAGTAAAAACATGTTATTATATGTTGTCTTTTGTTGGACAAGATGTTAATAAATGCTTCTCATATCTGGAAAGATGTTTGACGCGTGTTGCTTTTTCAAATGTACATTATAAGCGACTCAAACTCACAGTGCTTTCAGATGGATTAGCATTTGGAGCCATACTTCATTGACAAGCTGTGCATAAAAAAATTATTGCAACCTTTGCGATTTCATAATCTAAAGGACTTTGCACAATATGTCAGAAATTCGCGTCCGAAATTACATTAAAAAATAAATACGACCTCACGTTGTGTCAATCTCGTTTACACACTGCCTCTGAAACTTTCATCCATCATAAAAAAATTTGGATCAGGTTCGATTTTCTGAGTTTTTCTCATCCGTGGCACGCATTTTGAGAGACATTTTGACAATTCAGAGCCACCATATAAGCGAACGCCAAAATCCTGAATGCCATCTGACAAGTTGATCCATGTCGTCTACAGCACAAAGCAGCAGCACTGTATAACAAACAAAGTGCGGAATACAAAGAGACAGAATATAAAGACAGATTGTGCCAGTATCGCTAGCAAAGCATCAAACTGAGCCACTGACATCCTGAAGTAAACTTTGAAATGCTTGGGATAATTACGCAGCTCCTTGATGAGGTGGAATTCTCCTTCCTCTCTACGCAATCTTGGGATTGGATGGACCCAATATTTCCTTTCTTTTTCTCTTTTTAAGAGAGAGGACAACTAAATCATGCTCACTGCTTGAAGACTCCATTTTGTATTGTTTAGCAAATTTTTTCGCAACGGATTCATTAATACGCATCGGACTCATGACAAATTTTTAGGGACACGAATATGAAAAAACGCTTACGAAAATTTCGGACTCAGTGTGCAAAGGCCTTAAAAATCGGATTTAAGCGATAATCGCGTTTAAGTTCAATGTTATTTTTCGTATTGTGCAATAAATCGTGCAGCCCTAATATATATTAGCAATCACAAGTTACACAGTCTGACTTGTGAGATAGGTTATAAATTCTCACAATTCTGACATTATTTCTTAAAATTCATAGTTTACTATCTTGCAATTATGAGAAAAAGAGTCTGAATTGCGCGTTAGAAATCCAAACTGTGATATATAAACTCGGAATTGCAAAAAAAGTCGGAATTGTAAGATAAAAAGTCACAATTGCTTTTTTATTCTGTTACAACCTTCCATAGTATTCACACATGCAAAAAAGGTCAATTGTCTATTGTCAATAGTGTAAGCAATGTATGAATCACAGGTCAGACAGAAGTCACCTTCAAACCAAACAAATTTGCATTACCAACAATACGAGCAAAATCTGTGTTGGGAACTTTTTCGCCCTCATATGAAAATCCCAATCGCGCACATTCCTATTGGAATGATTGGATTTTGACGAGCAATGGTAATATGACCTACCTTAACACCAATCAACAAATTCATTTAAAACACTTATCATTCGGCAACGAAAAAAGTGACCGTCCTTATGAGTGAAACACTAAATAATAATACTGAACTGATTTACAGTATTCAAAAACACAGATTAATTCAAGAAGGGAACGTTTCTACTGTGTGTTGGTAGGAGATGGTTGATTCTGTTTTGTCTTTGTTTGCAACTATTTTTATTGGTGGAGCAAAAACAGAAGTAAAAGTGTGGTTGTGGCAAGCAGGGCGAGGCCGAGAGCCGTGGGAACGGAGCGAGGCCGGCCTCGAGTCTCACGGAGGAGCTCCGGAAGGATAAAAGGAGGAGTGACGACAGTGAAAGACGAGAGAGGACCAGTTTGTTTTAGTTTAAGTGACAGACGTCCATGAGGGGCTGCCGCTTTACTTTCGTTATTTGTTTATTTTATGATTAAAGTTATGTTGATCGTTCGTCGGTTCCCTCCTTCCCTGAACATTTAACTTTGCTACATTGTCACATTAGAGTAAATTTTGTGGGCAAAAATGTTCCAATGTCAGTAGTACAGCAGTGTATGAAGCACAGCTCACTCAAAAGTCACTTCCAAACCAAGCAAATTCGTGACCAACTTGAATCCGTCACAAAATCTGCGTGATCTTTTGCCCTGGTGCGAAATTCCAGATCACTTGGATATTCTTGAATATATTATTTCACCTGGTAGAAATTTGCTGAACAATGGTAATGTGACAGCACCATAACAATATATTGTAAGTTACTCAATAGCCTCTTCTTGTTTATTGAACTGATATATAAAAGCAAATGTTCATTCATGCTGAACAATAAACTAAAAGCTGCAAAATAGAAAAGTTCAGACATTTGTATCAGTTTTAAACCCTCAGATTATAGAAGAAATGAACACCTCTCAAAGTCAGTTTAGACCTGTCACAGTCTTTTGATATCATGCTTGCACTATTACACTGTATTGTTGCATGCTGGTTACAGCAGCCTATACAGTACTTAAAAAGATCACACTCAAAATAATGACTTTTGTACTTTAAAAGCAATTCTCTTCAACATTTAAACATCTTATCTGAAAATGACAGTTATAATTGTTAGGTGTTTCCAACAATTAACAATTAGTGAACCTCAACCTCAATTAAAACATTTGTCCTCAGGTGACCATTTGTAAAACGTGTGTTTTAGTAGAATAATTAAAAGTAGTATCTTATGACTTCTTCATATTAATTTAGAGGATCTGTGAATAGGCAATAGAAAGATGTCCAAATGTGCTTTTATCCAATCACAGCTCGCAGAGATACCATCACTTAAGTGGTTCAGTCCAGCTCTTTTTCAATTGCACACTTAACTTCAGCTTCAAACCTGCAATACTGTCGAGTGAATTGTTCATGAATAGATAATGCAATGAGAATTAACACTGTTTTCATGTAACTCGTTGTGGACTGTAGCCAATTTAATGAAGGTTGAGTGTATGCCGTAACATCAATTTACCACCATTCTGCTCAAGAGAGGACCTGATAATTACACTGGTGTTTCAGGCCTCGGCTTTTAGTGAAATATTTTAATAAGCACAGTTTTGCATCACACTGTTTCGCATTTCATTAGCAGTGGCCCTGTTCTCCCATCTGCCATTCTCCGCTTCTCAATTTAGCTCCATGTTCCGTGGAACATTCCGGCATTAGCATAATGGGAGAACTGTTGCACTTTAAGAATGGCACAAATACCAGCGGGCATAACAAATAGACCGTACGAACGCAGCAATGATGGGTTAGCGGGAGATTTGATGAACGCACTCTGATATCTTGTTTTTCCAGCAAAGTCATTAACAAGAAAAATATTAGGCAGTGGAATATCACAGTGAAGTGTGATTTTGAGAAAGGTCCTGTGTTTGTGTAAGTGACGAATGAGTTAGGAAGTGGGCGCACAACATAAGCCCACCGCTAACTTTGAATTAGGCCTTTAAAATACACAACGTATCCACAGACTAATGATGCCCAAGGCCTAATAATGTTTCAGAGGAAACTGAATCTCTTCTTTGCTCCTAATGCTTATAAGAATCTAAATGCTCTAATCTCAGCATCTAAAGATAAATGATAACCAGAAGTGTCATGCGTATTTAAATTGCATGTGTCATCAGATTTTTGAGCAAAGTGATTTTATGCACCATCAAAAAGTTTGGGCTCAGTTTTTTTTTGGAAGAAAATAATACTTTTATTCAGCAAGGATGCAATAAATTGTTCAAAAGTGACAGTAAAGACAATTACAATGCTACAAAAGATTGAATTTTCTATTCATTAAAATACACCTATCAGGCATAACATTACGACTACCTTCCTAATATTGTGTTGGTCCCCCTTTTGCTGCCAAATCAGCCCTGACCCGTCGAGGCATGGACTCCACTAGACCCCTGAAGGTGTGCTGTGGTATCTGGCACCAAGATGTAACCAGCAGATCCTTTAAGTCCTGTAAGATGCGAGGTGGATCGGACTTGTTTGTTCAGCACATCCTACAGATGATCTGGGGAATTAGGAGGTCAAGTCAACACCTCAAACTCGTTGTTGTGCTCCTCAAACCATTACTAAACCATTTTTGCTTTGTGGCAGGGCGCATTATCCTGCTGAAAGACGCCACAGCCACCAGGGAATACTGTTTCCATGAAAGGGTGTACAGGGTCTGCAACAATGCTTAGGTAGGTGGTACGTGTCAAAGTAACATCCACATGGATGGCAGGACCCAAGGTTTCCCAGCAGAACATTGCACAAAGCTTCACACTGCCTCCGCCGGCTTGCCTTCTTCCCATAGTGCATCCTGGTGCCATGTGTTCCCCAGGTAAGCGACGCAAACGCACCTGGCCATCCACGTGATGTAAAAGAAAACGTGATTCATCAGACCAGGCCACATTCTTCCATTGCTCCGTGGTCCAGTTCTGATGCTCACGTGCCCACTGTTGGCGCTTTCAGCAGTGGACAGGGGTCAGCATGGGCACCCTGACTGGTCTGCGGCTATGCAGCCCCATACGCAACAAACTGAGATGCACTGTGTATTCTGACACCTTTCTATCAGAACCAGCTTTAACTTCTTGAGCAATTTGAGCTACAGTAGCTCGTCTGTTGGATCGGACCACACAGGCCAGCCTTTACTCCCCACGTGAATCAATGAGCCGTGACCGCCCATGACCCTGTCGCCGGTTCACCACTGTTCCTTCCTTGGACCACTTTTGATAGACACTGACCACTGCAGACCAGGAACACCCCACAAGAGCTGCAGTTTTGGAGATGCTCTGACCCAAACGTCTAGTCATCACAATTTGGCCCTTGTCAAACTCACTCAAATCCTTACGCTTGCCCATTTTACTGCTTCTAACACATCAACTTTGAGGACAAAATGTTCACTTGCTGCCTAATATATCTTACCGTCTAACAGGTGCCGTGATGAAGACATAATCAGTGTTATTCACTTCACCTGTCAGTGGTCATAATATTATGCCTGATCGTTGTATATCTGTCATGGAGTCACCAGGCTCTCTCACCACCATGCAACGATCCCAATCACCTGAACACCTGTGCTTAATCAGCACACCTTCATCAGCTCCAGCACAAAAGCACACATCTCAGCTCAGTTGCTCTCTGGTCTCAATTTGGATACAGACTCTCTCCAGTGATTTCCAGTATTCCAGTGAGTTATCTCTAGTTCTCCTGTAAACAATCTCCGCTGAACTTACCTGTTATCTCCTGTTGTTGTTCCCTGAGTTGTTCTCCTACTCCTGCATTACCATCCTGAGTTACATTCTCCATTCAGCTGCTGAGGTGTGTGCTTCCCAACCATCTCTTCCTCTACTTCTGACAATTCCAGTTTATTCACCCATCTGCACTCTGCTCCAGTCCATCCATTATTCCCTGCACCTGCCTGTGTTTACCCTGCTGTGTGACCAAATAAAGTGTTGGATTTTAACTTTTTTGTTCAGCGCGTATTTTCGGACAATATCATGGTTTCCACAAAAATATTAAAGGGGTGGTTGATTATGATTTCACTTTTTTAACTTTAGTTAGTGTGTAATGTTGCTGTTTGAGCATAAACAACATCTGCAAAGTTACAATGCTCAAAGTTCAAAGCAAAGCGAGATATTTTCTTTTAAAAAATTCTCTGTTAAAGGACTACAACAAACGGCTGGTAGGGACTACAACGAGCTTCTTCCCGGGTTCGTGACATCACCAACCCTAAAATTTACATAAACCCTGCCCCCGAGAACACGCAACAAAGGGGTGAGGCCATGTTACTGCATTACAGTACGTAACACAAATGCAATAGCATGTCATAAAAGCAAGATGACAACATGACAAGTTATAACCGTAATTAAACTAAACTATACCTGTTCTATCTTCATGCAGCATATATTCTCTTACAACAGTGTCTACACAAGCGATTTATAGATTATCATGACAGAATATGCTAACCAATGATTTTAAGATAGTTAACTCCACATCAGCTACATAAATTCATCAACTAACCATTCAGAAACGTCCTGTTGCATTCTACGTCACTTCTTAAATCTCTCCATCATTGTCTGACTCCGTTTTGAACATAAAAGGCTGAACAGTTTCTAACATTTTTAAGTGAGTCTGCGTGAGGTAATCGGCGCTGCTAACATGAGCTCTTGAAACTCCGCCCTCTTCTTGAGAGCAACAGCTCATTTGCATTTAAAGGGACACACACAAAAACAGAGTGTTTTTGCTCACCCTCAAAAAGTAACAAATTTAACATGCTAAAAAAAAAAAAGATCTGTGGGGTATTTTGAGCTAAAACTTCACATACACGCTCTGGGGACATCAGAGACTTATTTTACATCTTGTAAAAGTGGCATTATATGACCCCTTTAAAGGGATAGTTCACCCAGAAATGAAAATTACCCCATGATTTACTCACCCTCAAGCCATCCTAGGTGTATATAACATTCTTCTTTCAGACGAATACATTCGGAGTTATATTAAATAATCCATGCTTTATAATGGGAGTGGATGGTGGCCCAAAATTTGAAGTCCAAAAAATTGCACCCATCCATTAGAAAAGAAGTCCACACGGCTCCGGGGGGTTAATAAAGGCCTTCTGAATTGAAGCAATGCATTTGTGTAAGAAAAATATCCATATTTAAAACTTTATAAAGTGTAATCTCTAGCTTCCGCTAACTCTCATATGCGTGTTCACCAGCTTATGACGTAGGATGCAGGCGCAGTGTGAGCTCCGGTGACGAACACAGAAGCGCAGAGGAGAGAGCAAAACAAAACACCGGTCACAAATTAAAAGTACAAAACTAGGATTTGTAAAGAAAAATGTCGGAGGATTTCGATATAAGCCAAGAGGAGACTGAGTTTTTTGCCCAGCCATATTTGTTTGAACCACCGACCAGGAACTCTGGGAGATGGAGGACGCTGCAGGAGCAGCGGCACAAACAACAGAATTCAGACGGGGAGCTTATGACCCCTTATTTACACTGCACGCGTCAGCGGCGTCCGTCAAAAAAAGTGCTATCTTTAGCGAAGCGAGCCGCTTTTGAAACGTGCCGCAGCGCGGCTGGTGTAAACACAAGCATTGACTACAGTGGCTGTGGATCAGCTCCGGTAGCCGCGTCGCAGCCGTAACGCGCCGCCGTGGTGGTGCTCATGCGGGATATGCGAATACCAACAGAGGTTGAGAGTGTTTGCTGCCACGAATGGGCGATTGGAATGCCACCTTTAGAAGTTTTTGATGTTGCTGGTGAGAGGACTGAGCGCTGCTGTGTAACACAATATGAAGGCTTTCTGCCTTTATTGAGCCAAAGTGTACTCGAAGTAGTATTCTCCTTACCTCATATAAAACTGGAGGCGTCGACCAAGGCCTGAAGGACCTGGTGGTACACAGTCTGTGGAGTAAGTTTTTTTTTTTGTGTGTGTAAATATTATGTTGTTATAGGTGTGGGCTAGCTGTATTCACTCTATGCATTTGTTTTACAGTCAGGTTTGTGGCATACCGAGTTGTGCTAATTTTAAATTTTAAATTGCATGTAGAGATTAAAAAAAAAAAAAAAACAACAAATAAAATATGAGCGATTACTTAAAAACTTCATATAGCAATCATATTACAGTATTTGTTGAATAAATACCTCATTTGGCTGAAACAACAGCGCAGGCGTAGGCACAGCTGACAATTTCAGAAGTCATCTTGTACTTCCACTCTTCTCTGCCTTGTAATCCTCGGAGCGGAAATGTTGACTGCACAGCATGTATTTATATAATTTATATAAATGTTAATGGTGCATCTCCCTTTGATGTCGACACACGTAATCTCAAAACTTTAGCTTTGTTGAAGCAACCCGGATATTCACAAGAAATCACCATTTTAACACTAAATAAAATGTAGAGTATAGCTCAAACAATTCGTGTGGATTTCCTTTGCTGTACACAACTTGGTTCTCACAAGACTAGCATATTCTCTCCGGAGCTCACTCTGCGCCTACGTCATAAGCTGGGACGCCACTCTCTCGTGAACGCGCGTATGACAGTTAGCGGAAGCTAGAGATTACAGGTTATAAAGTTTTAAATATGGATATTTTTCTTACACAAACGCATCGCTTCGCTTCAGAAGACCTTTATTAACCCATCGGAGCCGTGTGGACTTCTTTTCTAATGGATGGGTGCATTTTTTCTGTCTTTAGAATTTGGGCCACCATCCACTCCCATTATAAAGCATGGATTAGCCTGGACATTATTTAATATAACTCTGATTGTATTCGTCTGAAAGAAGAATGTCATATACACCTAGGATGGCTTGAGGGTGAGTAAATCATGGGGAAATTTTCATTTTTGGGTGAACTATCCCTTTAAGCAGCGCAACTGTTTTCAACATTGATAATAAATGTTTTTTGAGCAGCAAATCAGCATATTAGAATGATTTCTGAAGGATCATGTGACACTGAAGACTGGAGTAATGATGTTGAAAATTCAGCTTTGCCATCACAGGAATAAACTACATTTTAAAATATATTACAACAGAAAATACCATTAATACCGTTTTTTTTTTTTTTTTAATCAAATAAATGCAATCTTGGCAAGCTGCATATATAATATAGAGCAATGCGTGTTTATCATATAATTCAACACTAATGAATGTATTCTATACATTCAAAAGCAAGCAAATAAATGAGTGTTTTTTATTTAATAAATGTATGAGTTGGATTAAGCTCTTGTGAAATTGCAGACATTTCTGGAAGGATGAGTCTCAAAGTGTGATTTCCCTGTTCTTACAGAGCTGCCCAGGATTTTAAATTGTTTTGCAGATTACAGGAGCGTAGCCCTAGGAGCACATTTTATTAATATTTATGTGCACATTAATCTGCGGGAGCAGCTGTTTGACCTCCTCTCAATGAGTCATACATAATAGATGTTGGATTGGGAGATGCCACTATCCAGAGGGAGTCCTGGGCACAGTTTGCTATGTGAAGATCAGTACGGCCTTTGTGACTTTTTATAAAAAGCTACAGGATTAAGTCTCCTGACTGAACTGACTAAAGTGCTCACAGTTGGTGACATCTCCCTGTTTTACACGAGACACTGACATGTGTGGGCCATGTTAATCAAGGGAGTAATATGCCAAGGAATCTTCTTGGTTTACCACATTCCAAGCGGAATAAGTTCCTAAAATTCAGTTAACCTATTTTTTGTTGTGTTGAGTTGGGGAAGATGCCCACTGTCACAAGTAAACATCAATTAACAGATCTGCCAGATTGTTTCGCATAGCCTTGGAGGCACTTGCTACAGTTTAGCAGTTTCTTAATTACTATTTGTCCTCAGAGGGGAATTGTTTGAATAGCTTCACGTAGTGCGACAAGATCGGTTAATTGTTGTGTGCGGTTGTATTCTTGGCCTCCTCCGTGAGTGGAAGAGAAGCAGTAGGGTATCACAAACCCAAAGGTCACTTCATCAATGCAGTTTCATGATACACTTCTTACATTGAGATATTTGAACAAATTAAAGAAAACTAAAATTGCGCCTCGGGAGATTATGTAATCTGATCTAATCATCAGCATTGGCATTTAATGTTGATTAATATAAAACAACACAATTATACTGCTATTTATTCAGCAGATGCATTTGTAAAGGGCAGATTAAAAAAGAATAAACAAGCAATTTAACATAAAGAAGCATTATGTTTTTTATTGTAAATGAAATTTTGGAATTTAATTTTATTGAATATGAAAAATATTTAACTGCATTTTTAATTGTGTTATATGTTCTGTTGAATAAAAAAATAGCTTTAATGTAAAGTATAAAAATTAAATTAAAAATTAATAAACTTTATTTAAAAAACATTGTTATTGTTACATTTTAAATTAGACCTGTTGTTCTGTCGTCATTTTCTACATTTTCTGTTGCAAAAAAACACAAAACATTTAAAAAATGGCTTTCGAAAATATTACATTATACACTAATAAATTAATGTATGCAAGAGCAACTTGAAACAGTTCATCATTTACTCACTGTCACGTCTGTTTTTGGTTTAGGTTCACATTGATGTTTCATGTCTTTTATTTTGTAACTTGTCACAGTCATGTTTCCTGTTTCACATCATGTGATTCCCTGTCAGTGTTGCCAAGTCTGCGGTTTTTCCGCGGAATTGGGCTACTTTAACACTGTTGCTGCAGGTTGTTTTTCATGTCCGCGGGTTGAAGCGACCCCAAATAACATGATATTTAGCCCCTGGAATGCGAATTTTATCAGGGGAACCCCGCCAAAAACGTGGATTTTACCCCCTGGAACGCGATTGGGCTAGTTTTGGGTTAGTTTTGAGCAGCAATTGGGCGGGTTTTGTTGTGAAAACCTGGCAACCCTGTTCCCCTGCCATGTGGTTCCTTGAAGTGTGTTCAGCGCACATTGAAATTACCGTAATTACGAGATTTCAACTTGTAAAAAGCATTCACGTCCTCATAGAACTCGTAATTACAACTTGTAAGCTGTGAATTTTCGGAGAGCTCCTATTTGTACCACATGACTGCTGTACCACCTGACCACTGCAGATTCATTTCACCGTTGATAGTGTTGCCATAGAAAAGCATAATTCCCAGTCCGATGACGTGAACAGCTCTGAATAGAACATCACATGTTGTCATCTCTAGACTTTGAGTAATTACAACATGCCGTGAAAGCAGCATTATGCCGCCTTCACATGCTCTCGGAATTATCGTAAATACGAGTTTCCTAGGTAAAAATTGCACAAGAATGCCCTCCCATTTCGAAACTTGAATGCGATGAGCTCGTAATCACGACTTCAGAAGTGGAAATTATCAAATTTCCGATAGCACTAGAAGGCAGCATTCAAGTTCATGTGTCATGTTTTATTGTCTTGTTAGGTGACTGTCAGTCTTCTCATTGGTTCATTGTGTTGATTACTTTCAGGTGTGTCTTGTTATTTCATTAGTCCTTGTGTATATATAACCCTCATTTTTTTTCTTTGTGATTTTCGTGTACAGATGACAACATTGTCAAAATGATCCCCTTTCACACAGATCCCCAAAAATGACTAAAAATGCTGTATTATGCTGCCAGGCCAGTAGTTGGCGATGTCACTTTGTAAAGAAAAACTATGTCCCTAAAGACTGTACACGTAATACATATGCACATGATGTCACCTTGATGTCAAATTCACGTTTTTGCGGTTTACACGGAAACAATAACGGTATAGTTTTCAAAAACTTGCACTTTGAAACCCGTTTTCAGAAGTTTGCATTTTCAGGCCCCCAAAACGTTGCCATGTAAATGAACGGCCAAAACGCATAAAAAGTTTTCCGATTTTAGTTGAAAACAGATGGATGAGAGATGAAAGGATAGTGATAGTAACTGTCCAGCTTCAAATAGAAAAGGGCATAAAACTACCATAAAACTCATCCATATACAATTTATATACTATACTCCAAGCCTTAAAGCCATATGATAGCTTTGTGTGAAGAATAGACCCAAATTCATGTCAATAGCAGCAGCCCGCCCACATTTTGAGTACCACTGATGTATCTGATGATTTCCAGTGTTACTTCATGCAACAGCAGGTTTGGATGGACCCAAAAGTGAGATCTCTTCACCCTGTGGCTTTTTTCTTTGAAGCGAACAAGGTTAAATGTGGTTGCGTTGCATTGCTGTTCAATCTGTTATAAAAATAGCATCTGTTGCTTCACTGAACACATGCTGCCGATACATCAAACATGCTCTTCAGCAAAGGAAGACCTTCAAAGATACACAGTCGTCTCCCTTTAATCTCTTTCTCTCTCTTATAGGCTCACATTCTCTCACTTGTGAGAACCGAGAACCTGTCCACTTAATAGATCCTAACCTTAAACCAACACTCTGTAGCAGTTTAATAAAGGGAAAAAAAACAGTCAAGCCCCTCATTATATAGCACTACCATTAAAAAATATTATAAAAATTCATAAAAGCAATTATGTATGAAACATTGATTTTTTAGCGCAGAAACACCAAAAGCAACATGTATAAAATGTTGCATCTGTTGCAAACATTTCATCAGACAAACCTATTTCATCTTTTTGCAGATAAGATGATTATATATTGTATTTTAGTGTTGAATTACATCGCTTTGAATTCAAAGCGTGCCGCAGGAGTGGATTTTGCCAAAAGGAACGATTTCAGGAGATGAAAGAGAACTGATTGACGTCATATTGGTTTGATTGGTTTTTTCCTGCAAAATTGCTTTGAATGCACCCAGATCTTTTCCACTTCTCAACTGTTAAAAATGTAACACAGCTAAGCATGAATAGAACATTAAGCTTGGCACATCACTTTTATATAGAGAAGCATACTGAAGATGTTTAGTAGGCTTATATTATTCATCCTGATTGCTCTGGTATCACTTACATGTGCAGATGTTGACAGATGCCACTGATGCGCGCTCACACACACACACATATATATTATATATATATATATATATATATATATATACACACACACACACACACACACATATATATATATATATATATATATATATAAATATATGTGTATATATATATATATATATATATATATATATACACACACACACACATATATATATATATATATATATATATATAAATATATATATGAAGAGTTTGGTTCCAAAACGCTATAAATCTATTTTGATTAATTTGAGTAAAAATGTGTTTTCTTTACCAAGAAAGCGGCAAGATGAAAACCACTATTTTCTGTTTCAAACTTTCACATAGCATCTTTTGGTTATAAAAACATTAAACATTCAAATCTAGATTTTGATTTTCAAAGGTTAATTATAAAAACGGATTATTTTTCCCCCAAAATGCAATAAATCCATGACATGTTTTTTTTTTTTTTTTTTTCAAAATGCAATTAATCCATCAATATAAAAGTTATTTTTCATATTGAAAATACACAACAAAGTAAGTCGATTCACATGTATGACAGCCTCTGAACTTTGTCAATACTAATCTTATATACAGGCATTTGACTAAAAATACATTCAGTCGTCGCTCCCAAAATGAATTCAACTAGTCAATTATGTCTCCGTTTGTCATTACTGATTAAAGAGTATCTGGCGCCACCGCACGGTTAAAATAAACACATTTGCCGAGTACATTGGTATTAAAAACGGCTTTTAAAAACTGTTCATGATTCAGTTTTGGTGACCGTGACACAAGTTTGATGCTGTCGTGGAACAAGCAACAGCCAGCATTTTTCCTCCTCCCGACTCAAGTGCCTCATCTTCTTAATCTCCTCACGTAACTTAAATGATTACATTTCGATGACTTACGTTTCTTCCCCACCGCAGAAACCACCACAGGTTCATCAATGCCGTCAAAATGATTAATTTTTCTGTTTTTGTTGATCACAAAGTACAAAGCAGATAAGGAAAACTAGGATGCCCGGTGTATTCAGAGCGCCGCCATTACTGTTTACAGTGCGTGGAATGGTGTGCTGTGATTGGTTGAGCGGATCGCATTCTGCAGAGAAGGGAGACTGGCGTTTGTCGCGTTTTGGAAAGAAGGGGAGAAAACATGACAGAATAACACGACGGAAATCGCATTTTGCGCAAAATTAATAACTGACTTTTCAATACCGACCAGATACAATACTGATTTTGGCGGAAACTCAATTTAAAAAAAAAAAAAAAAAAAAAAGGCGTTTATCGCGTTTTGGAACCAAACTCTTCATATATACATACACATATGACACTGAACTGACTGGGATTAAACAAGGCTTTATATTAGGCGTTCAACAATTAAATGATTTAGGGTGTGAAATACCATTAGGAGAATCCCGTGAGCATTGAGATCTTCTTCTTTGACTCCCGAGTCGGAGCTGATGTCGTGTTAACTCTCAGAGCAGATGGGCCGCATGCAGATGAACTCTGACACATGGAGAACTCTCACAAGTGTTCCCTTCCAACCCTAGTCACACCGTTACACTCCCAGAATGCTCTGTGTGTGATGAAGACGATTAAGACCAACTGTTCTCATTACTGAGTCACAGAAAAAAAGAAAAGTGATAATTACTTATAAAAATTTGCCGTGCCGCCTCAGGGCGTGTATGGATTACAGTCACAGAGGGACCGCTGAAATCCAAGTCGCATCCAGAAATTGTGCGGCAGAATGTCAGAGCTTCTGTCTGATCCAAAACCCATAGCCGGGTCATGTGATATGACAATGATCCAAAAGATCTGAGACAAGAAAAAACAAAAAAACAAAAAACCAAAAAAAAAAACCCAACAAAAAAAAACAAGAGAAATAATCTTTGCGAAGTGTCTCTGACTCATTGAAATGCTGACCTAGAAAAGCATTGTACATTATATAGCTCATGTGAAGCTCTATAAACAGATCTTGGTTAAGTATATTGGCTCAAAGAAAGTTTCACTTGTTATTAAATAGAATGAATCACTTCCTTTTTCCATCAATGACCTTGACTAATTAAACCATTTCTTAAATAAAATTGTATGAATATGTTTAAATGCTGTTGTGTTGCTTTCAGCTATTCTGCACAGATGAGCTATCCCTGTTTTAATTCTGGCAATAATACACATTTTGTGCACTAGTTTTTGTGCATAGGCCTATATAGGAAATATTACGGCACTTTTATTAGAGGTAAGGGAGGAATGTGCGTCCCCTTGTGGCCGTATCATGTTTGAATTTTATATTAGACGGTTAAAGCCCCCCTGTGGTGAAAATTAAGCTTTTAAATGTTGTTTATTTTATGTATTTTCTTTTTAAAACTGCAGTGAACCAAAGACAGTCTCAAAAACGCGGTTTGAAATCGCTGGTGTTTATGACGTTACAAACTACCTTGTAACCAATCACTTCAAAGTGTGATCGTCAACGAGTGGATCTCTGAACTGGGGCATGTTCAAGCTCAAACCGGTGCACAACGTTTTGCTACGGTTTCCGGGTTGAATGACATGTTTCCTGGAAACGGTGTGCAACAGTGTGCCACGAGTTTGAGATAAGTTTTCTCTTGTTTGGTGGGTGTGTCAGAAATGTAAGCCCAATCAGCGGCAACATGTATATAAACCACGCGGTATTAAAGAGACAGCTCGCACAATGGGTATAAATGTAACATAAAAATACTATACATATTTATATATTTTGCTATTGTATTGTGAAGTGACACTTTCATAAACTTTTCTATAGGCCTACTCCTCTGATTATATAATGGTAAATATTACAATAGCATAGCACAACAACAGTGATCAGCAATAATAATAAGCCTAATACTCACAATAAAAAAATAAGGTCATATCATAACACAGTCTCGGAGGTAAGAAGTGGATTATTCTTCACCTGAAATGTTTGTCTTTTCATCCTGAAATGCGAGGCAAATGTTGGATCACAATAATGAGAAGTTTCCACAAATCCCTTCACTTGATTGGGATGTTCTCTTTTATTCTGGACGGCAAGGGCAGTGACTGTAACATCGAGCGTATTTTGCAGTATTAAACACGTATTTATACCGATTTCATCAGGCTCCGAAAATTCTTCAAAAAGAACACAAAAAATGGCCTTCTCAGCTGCCATAGTTGCAACTCATGCGTCATCAGAACAGGGTGTTCAACGCACCACCGTTTCCGTTTAAAAAACGTTTTGCAACGTTTTGTTAGGGCTGAACGCAGCCCTGGTGTGAGTGAGTGGAGGCGGGGCTAATTTGCATATTCTTAGAACCCGTATACTAAATGAGGCAAGGGTGTAGAGTTTTTCAAGAAGAAAAAAACGTTTAAACATGTCATTTTGGTGATTAAAGACGAGTTTTAATTTAAGGGGTAAAATTATTGACTACAGAGGGACTTTAATAAGTGTATATTAGTGAGAACAAACACAGGTATGATAAAGTTAGTAAATGATCTTCTAAAATAGGAAATCCTAAAATATTATTAAGCAGTTGGGGTTTTCTTCTCTTTTCCCTTAAGCCACAGAGCTTGATGTCAGCCTAAATATTGTCTTTTCTCATACGCATGTAATCCTTTTAGCAGTAGTGATGCAATGAGGTAGATTACGGGATATTTCGGGATTTTTTTTTATTTTCTTTGCAGACAGAGGAAAATTGTATCTAAAAAATATATATTTTATAAAATCTATTATTATTTTTAATATTAT
Source organism: Mylopharyngodon piceus (assembly GCA_039654765.1). NCBI lineage: Eukaryota > Metazoa > Chordata > Actinopteri > Cypriniformes > Xenocyprididae > Mylopharyngodon > Mylopharyngodon piceus. The sequence continues at coordinate 21,770,187 of CM077461.1, forward strand.
GTATACAATTTACAATGTATTATATCTATACAATTTAGCATAGAAATATAGTCTAATAAATATAAAAACCTTAAAAGTTCAATTTAGTTCAATAAGCATCATATATATATATATATATATATATATATATATAAGTAGTTAGTGGTTTGAATAGATTATGGATAAGAATAACTTCAATAAGCTGGTAGATGTCAGTCTCAATGGCAGCTACTTTTACTTTGCATTGATTGAGAATCTGTAAAATAATAGACTTTGATCTAATATTTACCTTTATATGCATCAAACCTTTTACTTCAGTCATATTATTGAGTGTTTCAGTAGTTTGTCCTCTACCACTCTCTCTTCTATATTTCTTTGTCTTTGGATGTGTAATTTTGCAATATAAGCAATGTGATTTGTCATCTCAATTGCATATTCATAGATCTGGATATGAGAGTAGCCAGTTATCCTTAATGCATACATCACAGAGGAGAATTTACAGAAGTAGTCAGATTTTATGCATTAGAATGATGGAAATCAGAGCTCGTTATCTCCAGCAATGATCCAGGTAAGTCCTCTCACACAGCGGCATCAGGAGAGATATTGTTAGATTACAGATGTGGACATGGAGAATTGTCATGTGAAGCAGTGTGTATCGCCATCGATGCAAGTAGAGGCAGTTTTCTAAACCCTGTACACACAAACGCCAGGGGTGTGTACCACTCAGAATTGAATTGAGAATGAAAATGTTATTCTCTTTCTTAATTTAAAAATGATTTGAATTAGGGGTGTAACGACACCCTCATGTCACGATTCGATACATATCACGATACTGAACTCATGATACGATATTATTGCGATACACCAAGACATATGGTAAAAGGATAACAAAAAATGTACTGTTGATTAAAATGCTAAATTTGATATTATATTGGGGTGGAAATGAATAGTCTTGGACTTGGTGCTGGTAACCCATTGCACAGGACAATGGTGACACCAGAATAAAAATATTCATGATTCTAACGCTGAAACACAGATTTATTTTAGATGAATATGTTTCACTCTGTCACTAACTAGATATATTTAAAATAATGTAGGCCACTTTTTACTGGTAACATAAGACATTTGGCATTATCAGGACCCACAAATATTCCCCCATTGCATTAATATACATTATATTCAACATTATATAGTAGTTTAATGTAGTACTGACACTAAAACTCTGTAAACTTGAATTTTTTTTCTCACACAGTAATTTTCATTTTGGGTGAACTATGCACAACACATATTGTCACTATCCACGATACAATATTGTTGCATTTTTGTATTGTGATATATTGTGACACAATATATTGTTACACCCCTAATTTGAATATAACTTAATATTAGCCTTAGTATTAATATTAGTATATCAATAATCACACATTACATTTAATAAATTAACTTTCATTTTATGGACTATGGTGGAACAACATTTCATTTCCTAGAATACTTTAATTTACTTAATTTAATATATAGTAAATATACTGTATTCAAATTTTGATGTCAGTAACTATATGTAATACTTATTTTATTTAATATTTATAATATGTACAACCTGAATTCCAGAAATGTTGGGACGTTTTTTAAATTTGAATAAAATGAAAACTAAAAGACTTTCAAATCACATGAGCCAATATTTTATTCACAATAGAACATAGATAACATAATAAATGTTTAAACTGAGAAATTTTACAATTTTATGCACAAAATGAGCTCATTTCAAATTTGATGCCTGCTACAGGTCTCAAAAAAGTTGGGACGGGGGCATGTTTACCATGGTGTAGCATCTCCTCTTCTTTTCAAAACAGTTTGAAGACATCTGGGCATCGAGGTTATGAGTTTCTGGAGTTTTGGTGTTGGAATTTGGTCCCATTCTTGCCTGATATAGGTTTCCAGCTGCTGAAGAGTTTGTGGTCGTCTTTGACGTATTTTTCTCTATAGCTGAAAGATCTGGACTGCAGGCAGGCCAACACAACACCCGGACTCTTCTACGACGAAGCCATGCTGTTGTAATAGCTGCAGTATGTGGTTTTGCATTGTCCTGCTGAAATACACAAGGCCTTCCCTGAAATAGACGTCGTCTGGAGGGGAGCATTTGTTGCTCTAAAACCTTTATATACCTTTCAGCATTCATAGTGCCTTCCAGAACATGCAAGCTGCCCATACCGTATGCACTTATGCACCCCCATACCATCAGAGATGCTGGCTTTTGAATTGAACGCTGATAAAAAGCTGGAAGGTCTCCCTCCTCTTTAGCTGGGAGGACATGGCGTCCGTGATTTCTAACAAGAATGTCAAATTTGGACTCGTCTGACCATAGAACACTTTTCCACTTTGAAACAATCCATTTTAAATGAGCCTTGGCCCACAGGACATGACGGCGCTTCTGGACCATGTTCACATATGGCTTCCTTTTTGCATGATAGAGCTTTAGTTGGCATCTGCAGATGGCACGGTGGAAGTATTCCTGGGCCCATTTAGTAATGTCATTGACACAATCATGCCGATGAGTGATGCAGTGTCGTCTGAGGGCCCGAAGACCACAGGCATCCAATAAAGGTCTTTGCCCTTGTCCCTTACGCACAGAGATTTCTCCAGTTTCTCTGAATCTTTTGATGATGTTATGCACTGTAGATGATGAGATTTGCAAAGCCTTTGCAATTTGATGTTGAGGAACATTGTTTTTAAAGTATTCCACAATCTTTTTACGCACTCTTTCACAGCTCTGCCCATCTTGACTTCTGAGAGACTCTGCCTCTCTAAGACATCCCTTTTATAGCTAATAATGTTACAGACCTGATATCACTTAACTTAATTAGTTGCTAGATGTTCTCCCAGCTGATTCTTTTCAAAATTTCTTGCTTTTTCAGACATTTGTTGCCCCCATGCCAACTTTTTTGAGACCTGTAGCAGGCATCAAATTTGAAATGAGCTCATTTAGTGGATAAAAGTGTAAAATTTCTCTGTTTAAACATTTGTTATGTTATCTATGTTCTATTGTGAATAAAATATTGGCTCATGTGATTTGAAAGTCTTTTAGTTTTCATTTTATTAAAATTTAAAAAAAAAACGTCCCAACATTTTCAGAATTCGGGTTGTAATATTTTGTAGTATTTAAATATTTTATAGTATTAATATTACAATTCAACATCCTGTGGTTGTGGCCAATTAAATTCAGATTCCAACTTCTGAACTGAAACCAAGCCAGTTTGACTGACACACACACACACACACACACACACACACACACAGAGAGATTTGTTTTGCTATCTTAGTGAGGACATTCCATAGGCGTAATGGTTTTTATACTGTACAAACTGTACATTCTGTCTCCCTACACTACCCCTACTCCTAAACCTACCCATCACAGAAACCATTCTGCATTTTTACATTTTTAATAAAACATTGTTTAGTATGTTTTTAAAGCTATTTTAAATATGAGGACTCATGAAATGTCCTCATATTTCATGTTTACGTCGTAATACTAGTGTTATACCCAACCATGTCATTATACAAATTTGTGTCCTCATAAAGCACAAAAACGCGTGCGCGCGCGCACACACACACACACACACACAGTTTTGTATCGTTTTTCATGGATGGCTGGACACCTTCCAGTCACACTGAGTCGGCTCTAGTGAACAGACAAACCTCCTGAAGATCAAAGTACAAATACCAAGAGAAAATGTTGTGGTTAAAGATCTCATACTGACAAATAGAGATTGAAACTAAATGACCTTGACCTGATCCCACAAGATTTAAGAATTAAATGTACTACATGTACTACGCAACATGTTCTCCAACCAATACGCCTATATAGGTCGTTTGTCACTTCCCTGAAATACGACCCATAAGAGCGTTTGCTAAAGTTGCGCCTCTATCGACAAAAGGACACTTTCATTTTAATGCATCTGCGTCATATTTCGGGTTTCGCGTAGCTCAATTGGCAGAGCATTGCAATATATAACAATATGCAATCATGTGATCATGTGATTGTGGGTTCGGATCCCAGGGAACGCATGTGCTCCTAAAGTGTATATGCACCATAAATCACTAAGGGTAGGTTTAGGTGTGGGGCGGGTGTAGTCGTTAATAAAAAATTAGTTTTGCTAAATGGAAATAGGACAAATGGTGTAAAAAGTCCACACATTGCATTCAAATGAACACGCATTTTGATTGGTAACGACAGTCATACGCCATTTCATGACGACAGACGTAACACGACACTGTCATTATTTTTACGCCAGCTAGAGGGCGCATGACTTTAAAACGAAAATATAGGTCGTAATAAGGTGCTTGAAAAACGACCTATAGGGTTGTTGGTTTTTTTTGGAGGACAGTCTGGTACTACTTCAGCTTCAGGAGCTGTCCATGGTCCTGAAAATTGGATCTGCATTCTATTGTTTTTTTTTAGACTACATTCCAATAATTTTTTAACATTTTTAAAAAGTTCTAGAGTATGAACTAAAATCACCCAGGCAATAATTGTTTTTACAGTTATTCAAAGTAATTAAAATGCCCATATAATGCTCATTTTCCCTATATAATCAATTCTTGATGGATAAAATCAAGTCCCGTCCCTTTTCTAAAGTAAATAAGGTACTTGCATGTTCCGCTCAACACTATGCGTGGTTTCAGCAGTAGGTCCAAATAAAGATAAAATCATGCCACATCGCTGGATTAAACCATGACAATGCTTTAATCTGATTATAATAAAACCTGCGCCTATCACATCTGTCATAATCAACGTCAGCTCGTGCCAACCCCGAGTTCACATACAGTTTTAAAGAGGACTGATTTGACTATCCTCCCTAGATTTTCATCTCTCACACTTTTGCCTTTATTCCTTTTTCTTTTTTCAGTTCAAAGCCCTTAAGCCATCCCAAACCTCTATCCTTGAGAGGCTTACTGTTGGGCTAGCGCATGAATACAGATACTAGTGAGGTCATATTAGGCAGGCACACACTTAAACAGAATTTCAATCACACTCTCATATTTCTTCAGGTTTGAAGCTCTTTGATTTTTTGCTCTTCACAGTGGTCAGACAATGAGGTTTGTTTTTGAAAAATGTTATGTCTGATTGAAAGATTACAGCGAGCGTTCACAGCGCCATCCGTGCCGCAAACTTCAATATTCACTTTTAAGTTACAGAGAAACTTCAAACTGTGGCTATAAGATGGAAAAAAAGGCCTTTGAAGCCTGAAGTCTTGATGGTGTATTGCAATGGCTCCGCTCAAACCAAATGCACTTCTTCAAACAGGAATAAATGAAAGAAATTCATTCATTAAATCAACAGCAGGATATCCAACAGCATAAATAAGGATGAACAGAAAGTGAAGTTTCTTCTCCCATCCTCTTTCTCTGGCTCCATCTTGAGTGAGATGAACTTTGAGGACCTGCATTTATTATACACATAGTTTTTAGGCTATAAATCAAAAAATGTAGGAAGGGACTTGATTTTGTTCATTGGGAATTGATTGGATGGTTGTGGTTTGCTATTGGTCGATCTCATGTGAGTGACAGGTAGCCCCGCCCTCACGCCAGTAAACATCATCATAGAAGAGAAGAGATGTCGCTGTAAGAGGGAGGGGAAGTTATTTTGATTAAAAATTATGAGGGCACATGAATTAAAGAAAAAATTTATACAGATAAATCATTTAAAATAAATACTGCAATATTCCATAAAAACTAAGAGTTGTCAATTTTGATTTCATGGTGACTTTAAGAAACAAGCTGTCTCATAATGAAAAATGTGATATGCAGAGCAGCGGAATGGAAATAAGATCTCAAGATGCGTTTTAAAGTTAAATGTCTTTTAAGTTAACGTGCCTTAAAAATACGCCCCTCATGCATAAGACACTAAAAAAGCAGGATGTCAGCTGTCAAAGTTTAGCCAGGGGGGCTTCTTGTCCCAGTAGTGGTGTAAGATGGCCTCTTTGAATAATTTTACATTTTGTGCTATGACAACTACATTAGGAAATGTTTCTGTTCATACCCTTAATAACACATTGGCTGATTCATCATCATCCTGTACATGCTAAACTTGTATCTAAATATGCTACAACTTAAAAAGTAAATGCACATTGTTCTTGTGCATCATCTTCCCCCATCTTCACTACTCAAAATGAATATACACAAAGTACAAAGCATACAAACTAAAACTAACTTTTTAATTTTTTAAATTTACAATTCTTTTATTCCAATTTCAATACCACAGCTAAAGCTACTAGCCTAAATAATAAAAATGTAAAACATTATTAAAGACAACAGTCAGTTGTCAGTAAACAGTCAGTAATACAATAAGAACAAATAATCAAATTACAAGCAAAAGCACAAATAAATGCAATATAACAAAGATACAAATGAAATAAACAGTGCTTTTCAGGTTTTTCATGTAGGTCTGACAGTAGTTTTCAGGTATAGAAATTTAATAAAGTAATCAAATGTAAAATGACACTGCATAGTCTTCAACATCCTTATTAATTAATCCTTATTAAAGTTACAAAAGTTATTAAAGTCATTAGCAGTGAGTGATTTTTTCTTTGTCTTTTGTTGTTTGGTTAACATTAAAAACACAGACAGCAGCAGGAACATTAGGCTGCTGTCACTTTAAGACCTAATGCACGGATCTAATATACTGATACTGAACACATGCGTTTACTTTCTCAACTGTTTATGTTCACTTAAGACATAACCGACTATGTTTACTAGAATACTTGCTATTTTTTAACAGATTTTTTTGTGAATTTGTCCGCTCAAGTGCAACAAGACTTGAAAGAGAGCTCAGATTAGTATTCGTGCGCAGCTGGTTATTATTGCCTTTCTGGGCACGCTTCGGATGTGTGCGCACAAAACTTTCCACACAGCGTGTGCAGAAATGTGCTCCCTTTCACGTCTTCTTGTGCTTGAATATTTAAATTGCCAAGTCTTAAACTTTAGTGATGATGCAGTGCTGGCCCGTCAACTGTCCCGAGCTTCGTTCACATTTGTTCACATTCATGCTTATTGTTAGAATTCATAAAAATGTTCCCGGCCAACTGGTGAGTGACACCATTTCATAAACTCACCAACGCCGATTTTTACTCACATTTGGTGCTTGGCAAGTGTAAATTTTAGGCCCTGCATACAAATATAAATATAACATAGACCGATCAGGCATAATATTATGACCACTGACAGGTGAAGTGAATAACACTGATTATCTGTTCATCACGGCACCTGTTAGTGGGTGGGATATATTAGGCAGCAAGTGAACATTTTGTCCTCAAAGTTGATGTGTTAGAAGCAGGAAAAATGGGCAAGCGTAAGGATTTGAGTGAGTTTGACAAGGGCCAAATTGTGATAGCTAGACGACTGGGTCAGAGCATCTCCAAAACTGCAGCTCTTGTGGGGTGTTCCTGGTCTGCAGTGGTCAGTATCTATCAAAAGTGGTCCAAGGAAGGAACAGTGGTGAACCAGCGACAGGGTCATGGGCGGCCAAGGCTCATTGATGCACGTGGGGAGTGAAGGCTGGCTCATGTGGTCCAATCCAACAGACGAGCTACTGTAGCTCAAATTGCTCAAGAAGTTAAAGCTGGTTCTGATAGAAAAGTGTCAGAATACACAGTGCATCTCAGTTTGTTGCGTATGGGGCTGCATAGCCACAGACCAGTCAGGGTGCCCATGCTGACCCCTGTCCACTGCTGAAAGCGCCAACAGTGGGCACGTGAGCATCAGAACTGGACCACGGAGCAATGGAAGGTCTGATGAATCTTTTTTTCTTTTACATCACGTGGATGGCCGGGTGCATGTGCATCGCTTACCTGGGGAACACATGGCACCAGGATGCACTATGGGAAGAAGGCAAGCCGGCGGAGGCAGTGTGATGCTTTGGGCAATGTTCTGCTGGGAAACCTTGGGTCCTGCCATCCATGTGGCTGTTACTTTGACACGTACCACCTACCTAAGCATTGTTGCAGACCATGTACACCCTTTCATGGAAACGGTATTCCCTGGTGGCTGTGGCCTCTTTCAGCAGGATAATGCGCCCTGCCACAAAGCAAAAATGGTTCAGGAATGGTTTGAGGAGCACAACAACGAGTTTGAGGTGTTGACTTGGCCTCCAAATTCCCCAGATCTCAATCCAGTCGAGCATCTGTGGGATGTGCTGAACAAACAAGTCCGATCCATGGAGGCTCAACCTCGCACCTTACAGGACTCAAAGGATCTGCTGCTAACATCTTGGTGCCAGATACCACAGCACACCCTTCAGGGGTCTAGTGGAGTCCATGCCTCGACGGGTCAGGGCGGTTTTGGCAGCAAAAGGGGGACCAACACAAAGTTAGGAAGGTGGTCATAATGTTATGCCTGATCGGTGTACGTATAATATAATGAAATAGAAATAATAAAAGTACAAATAGCATACATAAAATAAACGAGTCAAGAAATAATTTCAGATTGAATAAACTTTTCACCATTATTCATTTGTACACAGACAGAAAGAGAAAGAAAGGTTGGGAATATATTTATTTATTCTGAGACCTGTCACCCCAGCAGAGAAAGTGTTGCGTGTTGCTCACAGTACCACCAGTGTACAGCGTTTCAATGTAGGGGCTCGAGACTCATGGGAAAGAATAACGTGGACGAGATGTCAGACTGCAAGATGTGTCTGTATGATAAATGCGGCCCAGCTCGATTCTCATGTATCACTATGGCTCATGGTACATTCACATGCTAGTTTAGCATCCGGGAACTAGGTCAGAATGAAAAAGGAAGAGCACACGTGGATGTCTGTGCATCTGCAAAGCCCGTTCTTGGTCTCCTAACAGGCACGTCATGATGTTAGTGCTGTCTGAGGTCATGAAAATTCCCTCTGGCTGAAGCTCTGATCCACAGTCCCTCCACCTCATCACCTCACGTGTTCTACTCAGGATCTAAATCCATTCTGATCTGCTTTAATCACGTAAAACTACTGTGTATTTATGAATATTACTGTTTACCTCCACAGATTATGACTGAATGGACCAGTGTGTTTATTGAGAGAATTATTCCTGGTAATTTTTTTTTTTCTTCCAAAAATTCTATTTCCTTTGAGCAGCTCAGTTCAAAGTCTCTCCTCTAGCCATGCCATCTGGCCATGTTGTTTATGTAACCCTCTGGACACACAGACACACAGACACACACACACACACACACACACACGGTCAGTCTTAATATAGGCCAGCTTTCCATGTCTGCAGCAGGGGGATTAACATTGGAACTGGACTTTCATATCTCCTCATTTTACTGAATCCACACTGAGCTGCCAAGTGGTGGAGTCTACTATGATGTTCTCAAATGCAGCAGCATCGGTTACATGTTCATCCCTCCTCACAGCGATGAGAGGAGAATGTGAGAGATCTGTGTGCGGCCTGATTGGTGGTTTACTTAACCATCAGGCATGTAACCCAGCAGTTATTTAGATACAGAGATTGATGCTAATTTCCCTCAAATGAATGTGGAGAGCATGTTAATGAAAGATCAAATATAACATCTGGCTATGCCACTCAGTATCATGGGATATGTTCAGAATGGAATACTTGTGTAGTGCATGGTATATTGATGGTTGATCCAGCATGATTTAGGATTTTTAGTTAAAATGTGTGTGAATACAATTGCTAATGGGACATTATGTGTGCCAATATGAAATCTGATTAATGGTTTAGCCTCAATTCTATTCCTCAAATGTAAATGATCAGTATTTAATTTATGACTGTATCTACCACTGAAATCCCCATATATCAGCTATATATAGGTGCTGTAACTGGGTACCATTTCTTTATATATATATATATATATATATATATACATATATATGCTGTTAAAAATAGTTTAATATGGTGTATCTACCTTTTAAATGCTCATATATCAACTATATTATATATCTATATGATGTAACTGATCACCATTTATTTTAAGATAATCGTACCCATTTTTAAACACCTTTTTTCCTTCACTAGTTTTAAAGGGGTCATGAACTGAGAAATCAAATTTTCCTTGAGCTTTTGATATATAAGAGGTCATCATACGATAAGAATATCTTGTAAGTTTTAGAACTGAAAACTTCCTTGTTAGTCCAAAAACAGCTTTTAGGCCCCGTTTACACTAGTGCGTTTTTGTTTTAAAATGGCGTTTTAAAATGAAAACGATCCTCGTCTACACTGGTGTTTCCACGGCGTTTCAGAAACGATCTCCGTCTACACTACACGGCCGAAAACGCATGTCACATGACCGTTCATGCACACTGGACATGCGCGTACAAGTGTAAACAGTTGCCAACTTGCTTCATGTGCATGTAGGTAGCTGCAGTAATAAAAAAAAAATGCAGAGTTTAACTGCACAGTGGCTGCTAAAAATGACAACAAAGCCAGCAAAGATTGCAGTTCAGTCTCCATGTTATTGTTTACACGGTCGTCAAGGATATGCAGAGCGAACGTGGGCAGCCATGCCATCATTTTCGAAAGTCTCCATTTTGGTACGTTTACACTGAAACGCATCCCCGGCGTTTTCAAACTAAAACGGGCTCTGCAGCGTTTTCGAAAGTCTCCGTTTTCGAGGTTCGAAAACGCCGGCGTATTGTAAACGACAGGCATAACCATAGCAAAATGCATGCGTTTTAAAACAAAAACGCACTAGTGTAAATGTTAATGTTACCAAGCCCAGCGAACGACTCGTCCTGGAATGTGCCTATTTATGACATAATAGATAGGTGATAGACAGCCTCTGAAAATCAACATCTATTTCACCATTGCAACTTTGGCCCCACCCACTGGCGTTAGTGAGATGAGAAAGAGAGAAGAGCACAGGATCACTCACTGGACTAAAAATAATACCTTCCAAATGATCCTAATGCTAGGAATGTGGTTATTTTATTTATTTTCAACAATGTGAATGTCTCAGTTGATCATTATTTATTTTTTATGCGGTACATTTCACTGTGGATTCTTAGGTAAATCAGTCGCAATTTTGGAACAGGCTTTGCAAACAGACTTTTACAATATGGACTCGACAATAATGTGACAACATGTAAGTAACACGTTTCTCTTAGTAGGATAAAAATAATCTGTTATTTAAACTGTGATTAAATTATAAATAGAAAGCGATTAAAGAACGCTCCCTTTGCAATCGCTGGAGCTGTCAATCAAACAGCGCACACTGAGTTTTACCAAAACTCCTGTAATAATCAATGAATCTCTTATTTACAGTGTGCTTGCACTGTTATTTATGAAAGCATTCGTTAGTGTGCAGAAATCGAGTTGCAATGACGAGATCACTGCTTTCATGTGCTCAACATGTCTGTAATCGGCTACATGTTCATCACTGCAACCTTTCATGCCACAATCTAAATATAATGCCATAGATCTGAATATAATCAACACTTTACACAATTAGTTAACCTTGAGAGCTGTAATAGTAAAAACGTGCTAAAAGTTTTTGAGAGAGTTAAACATGTAATACTTGGCTATTTCATATGCAAAGCCAATCACATCAGTGGGCGTTTACACTGAAGTTTCACAGCAGACACGCCCCTTCAAACAGAACGTTCAAATCAGAGGGCTAAAATCAGGGTAGGAAAAATGCCTTTTATTTCTAAATTATGACAATTTTTGATGTAAAATCTTACTAACAGAATAAGTACACCATAGGAAACGTTATAAAACAATAAAACAATGCAGGTCATGACCCCTTTAAATGGTCATGTGGTGTGACAAATTACTTTGTAAAAATACAAATATTCCATAAAGAACTGTACGCATACATATACACAAATATATATGAAATAGTTAAAATAGTTTTAACACTGGAGGACATGTCAACTTCCCAAAAGGACTTTAAAAAAAGTATGTGAAGTTGTGCACAAAATAAGTCGAGAAACATTTCAAACAGTAGTATGTTACATTCCAGTCACATGACTTCATCATTTTGTATGTATATTTAGCAAATGACATCCATTTGCAGGTTTTAGCAATCTGACCAAACAATACGTCAATAAAGTGACGTTAAAAATCACAGCTGATGAACTTCTGGTTCATTCATCACATTGAAGGTCAAGTCAAGTACATTGCATTAAGCGATGAAGTATTCCACACAGTTTGCTCTGATTATATAATATAGTGCACATTTTGACTAATGTAGTAGGTCATATGTGCTCTGTGCATGCAGAAAATTTGCATACTGTGCACAGCAGGCATATATGTACTATTTTACTGGAGAAATAGTACCAGTACTGTCTCTTCTCAAATGCCTGCTTTTAGGAAGAGCAATAAATCAATCCCTGTCACTTTCAGTGAGCTAAACTCCTAAACTATGAGCTGTCTGTCATGCACAGATGTCAGTAAGGGAACATAATGTACGTGGAGGTCTGCAGATTTGCCTTCAACCCACAGGCGCCCCATGATCATGAGAAGTTTAGAGGCGATCAGGAGGAGTTCATTGACTCATCAGACCTGAAGTTCAGCCAAATAGAAATCTGTTGTCAGACATAACATTCATATATACCCTCAGAGAAGGAATGCAATGTTTTTTCCTCATTGTTTTTTTCTATGCTACACTGTAAAAAATAAATCCTTAAAAAAGTACTGGCAGCTCATTACCTGGACATTATCCAGTAATTTTATGGACATTTCCGTTAACCCTAAAAGACAACAAAATGAAGTGCAAAATTCTAAATACAGGTAAAACACCTGTAAAAAATAAATACAGAAAATTCGGTTAAATTAATACACTCTTATACCCCCCCCCCCCCCAAAAAAAAAAAAAAAAATTAATAAAATTGATGATTAATCATGATATTTCTAAGAAAGAAAAGACTTTTTATTTTGAAAAACAGGTTTCGAAACTTCTTGAAAAACAATGATTAACTTTTTACTTTTATTCTATTGTTACACCACTTGACATTAAATATAAAAATATGTAAAATGGTATAAAAAGTTCAAAACCATCACAAACACACAGATTACATTTCTAAGAACCAGACATGTGCATTTTAATCTAGATTTTTAAAAGATTTCTCCTTTTCATATCTCATTTTTATGTGCCATTAAATCAATTTAATTATTGCTTCATTCTTTTTATCATTACTATATCCATAGCCATACCTGTATTAACGCTGCACTGTATTTGTTAGGCACCTGAGATGACAGAGAAACCAAATCAATACATTAGAGTCAGCATTAACAGCACTGACCGTTGAACAAATATTGCTCTCAAACGATACACTGTGAGTGTATCACGTTCTAAACTGAAAAATTTAGCCATAAAATCCTGTGCAACATTAATGAGCTTCTCTTCTTACCACCGTCTCCAAGGAAACATTATGATACCGGACTCAAAATGTCATATGCTGCACCTTAGCACAAAGGGTCACTATAAATAACAGTGTTGAAGTTGTGGGATCCATTCGTGTCACTACAACACACTGAACAAACCCACCAACAGCACATCTTTTGAGCTAACCTTCACTAAAAAGAAAAAAAAAAAAGATTTTTGCTGCTTGTTCAAATTCAAATGAGCTAAAGCAACACAATTGCTATACATTTTGTCCTAACTTAATTTGATTGTGTTCAATCCACTTACATATATATAAATATCTTAGTTGTGTGACATTAAAATATATGAAATTTAATTGGATGAATGAATATATGAAATTGAATGCTTGAATCATATATAATTCATTTTGAGTCTACTTAAAGGGTTAGTTCACCCAAAAATGAAATTTCTGTCATTAATTACTCACCCTCATGTCGTTCCACACCCGTAAGACCTTCGTTTATCTTCGGAACACAAATTAAGATATTTTTGATGAAATCCGTGGGTATCTGATCCACACATAGGCAGCAACGTCATTACACCTTTTGACGTCCAGAAAGGTAGTTGAAAACATGGTTAAAATAGTCAATGTGACTACAGTGGTTCAACCTTAATGTTATGAAGCGACAAGAATACTTTTTGTGCACAAAAACAAAACAAAAATAACGACTTTATTCAACAATTCGAACCGTTGTCATATGTAGTGAACTCAGTGCAGGCTTCCTTGTTTACGTCCGAATGCTGGCTCGTTATTGGCCGGATCCTGTGTCGGCATCACATGCATGCGTTGTGCTGCTCACGTGTTCACCTTCGGCTAATGAGTTGGCGTTCGGACATAAACAAGGAAGCCTGCACTGAGTTCACTACGTATGACAACGGTTTAAATTGTTGAATAAAGTTGTTATTTTTGTTTTGTTTTTGCACAGAAAAAGTATTCTCATAACATTAAGGTTAAACCACTGTAGTCTAAGTCACATTAGCCACGTTTCCACCGAAATTACCCGGAACAATTTGTCCCAGGAACTTTTTTCCCAGGAACTCTTTTTCCCCCAGACTTATTGCTAGCTGCGTTTCCATAGCGGTCTAAAGTACCGTGAAGATAGTCCGGTGACGTAGGACTGCGCGACTTTCCAGTTCCCGCTAGATTTTGTCCTCCGCATATAAAAAGTACTACCTAGCAAGCAGGTACTTTCAGAGGGGGAGTACCACCCCAAAGTTCCTAGTTCCTGGGGAAAGTTTCTGCAGTGGAAACACGGCTATTGGCTATTTTTAACTACCTTTCTGGACGTAAAAAGGTGCAATGGTGTTGCTGCCTATATGTGGATCAGATACCCTCTGATTTCATCAAAAATATCTTAATTTGTGTTCCGAAGATGAACGAAGGTCTTACGGGTTTGGAACTACAAGAGGGTGAGTAATTAATGACAGAAATTTCATTTTTGGGTGAACTAACCCTTTAAATGGGTCACTTAAAATGATTTCATTCCATGATGTTTAAGTTAAATGAACAAATGTTTGTTTAACTTAATTGATTCATGTGGGACTGATGTACATAATTAAATAATGTAAATCCAACAAACTTTTTTTTTCAGTGTTTATGACATACGATTCTCACAAAATAATCTTTGTACAAAATGTGTTAGTTGAGTGGAATAAATCAATTTATCCTTCGAAGTGCCATATCTTGTCAAAGTGGCAAGTGTGGTGGATGGATGGGTGTGGAGACACACACACACACACACACACACACACACACACACACACACACAGTAGCCTGACCTCTGATACAGAGGCCTTCTCAAGGGGCTCCAGAGCAAACAGTGTAAGATGAGCAAACACAGGTCTGAGAGGCGGCCAGGAAGGAGCAAGAGACAGTGTGGACGTGACTGAGATGGGATGAGCGAGTAAGAAAGAAAAAAGACGCCCATCTGTGTTTGCCAAACATACCTCACCCTGAATAAACAGCTTGACGTGAAGCTTTTTTGCAGAAATCATTTGATTACTACTGGAGTCAAAGGAAATAAGAGCATGTTAAAAGGATAGTTCAACCAAAAAATGAAAATTCTGTCATCATACTCACCCTCAAGTTGTTCCAAACCTGTATGAATTTCTTTCTTCTGCTGAACACAAAAGAAGATATTTTGAAGATTATGGTTAACCAAACAGTTGATGGACCCCACTGAATTCCATAGTATGAAAAAAAAAAAAAAAAAAAAAAAAAAAAATACTATGGAAGTCAATGGGGTCCATCAACTGTTTGGTCATGTCATCATTTACTCACCCTCATGTCGTTCCAAACCTGTATGACTTTCTTTCTTCTGTGGAGCATAAAAAGAGAGATGTTTTAAAAGAGATGTTTTTCCGACCTCATCGACAAAAACAGTACAAAACAGAAGAAAGTATTTGTTTAACGTTTTAGTGCCTACTTCAAATTTGAAAATTGTAAAATAATTGAAAGCATATTTGAATTTGTTTTTTTTAGATATCATTTTACAACTCTAGTTCAATAAATATCAAGTTATGACACATTTAAACTATACAAATGCTAATGGGGCATTATGTGTGGCAATATGAAATGAAGTTTGATGAGATTTGTCTAAATATGGTAAGTCTTGGTTCAGCCTCAATGGATTTTCTCATAATGAACTATCAGTGTTTAATTTATGATTGTATCTACCTCTTAAATGCTCATATAAAAGCTATATTTCACACTGCGTATGAATACAAATAATGAACACACATGGTGTTTTATGGATAACTGAACGTGGCTCCACAAACACAGATTAATGTGAAATGCTAATGAGTTTGAAGAACCGCTTTTGATGTGCTTGTGTCTGCTAGTCGATCACAGAAGCCTTCTGCAAAACCGAGTCACGTTTCCTCTAATCTATCATTACGGAGCTTTTAAAAAGGAGTTGTCATAACAACTGTGCCACTATCAACCACCGCAAATATGAAGCTGATTGACTTTCTCTTTTTGATCTTCTATAAAGCTTCATTTCAAAGCTCTTCTCCTGGCTGAGAGAACAGTGAATTTTACTAATGGAGTCTCTTATGTAAGAAGAGTTCATGTCTGAGGAGGAATACCATTTTAAGTGTTTGTACTCTCTCCTGTTGACATTTCCATTTATGAAATGCAATCTGCAAATGGCAATAGTTAAAATAGACAAAGGGGGAAAAACGTTCATTGATTGAACCATCACGAATGCCATCTGACAGCACTTGTTCTATTTTAAAGCTCAAGCTCTCAGGTAAAGTGTTGCTATGTGTTGTGTTGCTATTTGGATGCTACGTTGAACAGCTGGCCAGCTGAAGACATTACACCTTCAGGTTTAAGCGTTATCTGTCAAGAACTACCAATTAACAATTGGCCAAAAAAACTCTAGCAAGCAGCTTTATATATATAAAAAACTATATTTAACAACAACAAATTGTGTAAGCACTGAAGCACATCAGTGCTTGCTTGGCAAATAAAAAACAAACTTTTTAATTCTAAGGTTCAGAAAGAGGGTTAAAAAAATGCTTATGAAAACTAAAATATGACAGGTTTTATAGAGCTCAGGGGAAAATGTAAAATAAAGACCACTTTAACACTGTCAAATAATTAAAGCAAAACAAACAAAACAAAAAGGATGTCACACACTGCAGCTAGTGGAAATGCAGTAGGACAGACTGAATGATTTCAGTATCTCCATTATCTCAGAGACAGAGGCAGACAGGAGAAGAAATTTTAATAAGCACTTTCAATGTTGTCTCTGAGAAACCTGTCCAGTCAACAGATTTGGCCTCAGTATGCCACAAAAGGCAATGACTGAGGAGCGTGAAAGAGATAAAGGTGAGTGTAACATCAAAAACAGCTTTTTGAGGCGAGTTGCATCTCAAGGGGAAATATCAATCCACTGGACTGTTAACTATTTCTGTTCATCCAGCTTGAACCTGCATTGCATTTCTGACTATAGAATCAAAGTACTTGTTTATTTTTATCCTCATTTTTTAAATCTGATATTAAAAATTAATGAAAATCGTTGAATGAAAATAAATAGAAAT
The DNA here is from genome assembly GCA_039654765.1 of Mylopharyngodon piceus. Lineage (NCBI taxonomy): Eukaryota > Metazoa > Chordata > Actinopteri > Cypriniformes > Xenocyprididae > Mylopharyngodon > Mylopharyngodon piceus. The sequence continues at coordinate 21,787,581 of CM077461.1, forward strand.
TCAAAGAAATTTACGTCTGTCATTTTTAACTCTGAACTCATTGTTTGAAAGTTTTGAAAAAAGACAGACAAAAAGACAGACAGCTAGATAGATAGATAGATAGATAGACAGACAGACAGACAGATAGATAGATAGACTGACAGACAGACAGACAGACAGACAGATAGACTGACAGACAGACAGACAGATAGACTGACAGACAGACAGACAGACAGACTGACAGACAGACAGACAGATAGACTGACAGACAGACAGACAGACAGACAGATAGACAGACAGACAGACAGACAGACAGACAGACAGATAGATAGATAAATAGACAGACAGACAGATAGATAGATAGATACACATACAGACAGACAGACAGATAGATAGACAGACAGATAGACAGACAGACAGATAGACATACAGACAGACAGACAGACAGACAGACAGACAGACAGATAGATAGATAGATAGATAGATAGATAGATAGACAGACAGATAGATAGATAGACAGACAGATAGACAAATAGATAGATAGATAGATAGATAGACAGACAGATAGATAGATAGACAGACAGATAGACAAATAGATAGATAGACAGATAGATAGATAGATAGACAGGAAGACAGACTGACTGACTGACAGACAGACAGACAGACAGACAGACAGATGATAGATAGATAGACAGACAGACAGACAGACAGATAGATAGACATACAGACAGACAGACAGACAGACTGACTGACAGATAGATGATAGATAGAGACATACAGACAGACAGACAGACAGATAGACATACAGACAGATAGATAGATAGACAGACAGACAGACAGACAGATAGATGATAGATAGACATACAGACAGACAGACAGACAGACAGACATACAGACAGATAGATAGATAGATAGACATACAGACAGACAGATAGACATACAGACAGACAGATAGATAGATAGATAGATAGATAGATAGATAGATAGATAGATAGATAGACTTCCTGTGGGGTGTGGCCAATTCAAACATTTTTTAATTCAAATTCACATAATATAATTGAAAAAAAAAAAAGTTGTTAGTGAAGTGGACATTTCTACTTTTAATTGTGATGCTTTTTGCCCCAAATTGCTGTAGTTCCAGTGTCTACTAGCAGATAATTTGAGTTTCACACATGTCCATATGCTCCACTGATGCATCACAGAGGTTATAGTACTGATCACTTTTTGATAGTAAATATTCATTAACATTTATTCCAAAGTATATTTGGAAAAACATGACTATGGTTTCTTTTCCTTCCAAAAACAAGCACGTTCTTGGATTTCTCTGTCCTTATCAAGCCAAAAATAAACAAATTGCACTATAATTATGACAGCCAATCAATGGCACCTGGAAAAACAGTTTTCTTTCTGCATCTCCTATATGTCGTTTGTTCTGTTGCTTTGGAAACTGTGTTGTGGCTTTGTGTCGTAGCCCTGCGTGAACATATCTCGGCAGGATGCAAAAAACACAGCGATTAGCGACACACTGCGCTTTGCTCCCCATACCTCCGTACCCCATACTGACTCAAAATGCTCCAAGCACTTCACCACAGGAGCCGACCACCTCCTGAGCTCACAGCGTCTCCAAACGTATCGTCGTAAGACGTTTCTCCAAAAATATATTTTGGATAGGGACACCTGTAGAACAGCTTTGTCGAGACACTAGGTCTATACTGTTTAGCCGCCGGTGTTTTGTATCCCTCTGAGATAAAACCTTGCAATACACAACGTGCTTATAAAGGTGAATTGTTTGATTATCTTATAATAATGTTGATTTCCACTGACAGTTTAAATAAATTGGTTATACAAAAGGATAATTGTAAAGGATCATTATTATGTGCATAAGAGAAACCTACTTACACAATATATCCTGTTTTGAAAAATACTCTTTTTTTCTGAAGCAGGTATTATTTGGCATAATTAATAACTGTGTTAGCTCAGTGGAGTATTTGTGTGGCCTCTCTGATCTCTGGCCTCCATTTCCATTAGCTGTATTTTTCTGGAGGGGCGTCTTCGTCGCAGGACTAAATGAATGCAATATGTCATTATCAAGAGGGGCACGGACCATATTTCCAGCAGTGTTGTGGAGAAAAACATGTTTGTTTGTATCATACCACAGTCAGATATTCTAGGCAGAAATGTGTGATTACTTCCTCCACAAATCCAGCTTGACATCCGAGAGCAGAGGTTCATTCAATTGATTTTCATCAGTTATGTAGACACAAGGCAGACAGTTACATAACCAAAAGAAAGAGAATTTAAATCATTTATCCTGAGCTGATTTCTGTGGATGGGCTTGTCTCATGAATGCTAAGAGTTGGTTTTACAAAAAAAAACATGGAAAACATGTAAGCAGTGCCTGGATAAAAACAAAACAAAACAAAAAACACTACAATTATTTTTTGATAGTTATTTATGAACATGTTTCTGACTTATAAATGCATTAACTTTAACATTTAAAAGGATAGTTCACCCCAAAATTACAATTCGTTCATTTCTCACACATTTAAAAACAAACGTGTAAAACATCTTTTTAAATTAAAAATTATTATATAAAATAAAGTAAATATAAAGATAAATATAAGATTTCATGCTTTAGCCCCTTTTACACTGACAGTAATTAAATCACTGGAGATTGCTGATATCCAACTCTATCAGGCAAATGACCACTGTCTGCACTTCTATTGGTAGGTTTTGCATCGTATCACTGCTTATTTGTTGATCTAAAGCCCTGGGTATACTTTGTTTTTTACGCGTATGGTAGAGTATGTGCACAGTCGAATGCACAGCCTTGCAAAGTATACTTCATTTGACTCGTACGCATACACAGGCGTTCGACGCGTGCGCAGTTTTGAGCAATCTCTCTTGCTACGAGTTACAAATGTACAAATGAGGGTAGGGGGAGACCGGGGGCAATTGTAACAAATTTTGGTAATGTCGTCACTACTCAAAAACCTTTTGAAATATTTGCATACAATTTTTATGTCAGTAACTTGTATCTGTGTTCTACTTGTTAACAGTCACCAAATGTTTTTACAAGCAATGTTAGAGTCACAATATTGATTGAAACATTAGAAGTCAAATGTTACATCTGCCATCACATGCGGGGCAATCGTAACAACACATGTAATACCTTCATATAAATACCAATGACCACAATAAACTCCAGAGAATATAGATATAGTTAAAACTATTCAATATCCATTACATCCATATTATCCAGAACAATTAATTAAATCCCCTTGCTGTTTTCCTTGGTCTGAACCGAGGCATGCTGTGAACAGAGAGTGTACAGAGCCTACTCAGTAAAATGGATCCCCAGATTGAGAGGCAAAAACACTTTTCTTAAATTATTGGAATCTATCAATCTGTTTTGATGTCCTTACTAAGCTGGACACTATTTTGATGGTGTCGGGGGCAATTGTAATGCAGTGTTACAATTGCCCCCGACTGTACCACCCCGTGACAAGCTACCCTGCTAGCTAGAAACAACAAAGCTAATGTTTGACAAAGATATCAAATGATAGACAACAGAATGGTCATCAAAACAAGACAGATATAAATTCATAGACATTAATGGTTAAGACAGTATGAGGAAAATACTGTAGATGAAAAAAATTACTTTTATACCTCAAAAATGAATCTTTGTAGAAAAACTTTACCAAGAATGATTTAGAAGCTTGTCCTTTGGCATGCAGAGAGGGATCTCCACAGAGCACATGCAAAATGAGTTTCATAATTCTGTCTTGTTTCTGATTGGTTTCACAAGTTCGCCTGCCCATTCAGTCTGAATGGTTAATGGTAAAACAAACTTGGCTTGCTGTCCTCGAAGGAGGCTCGAACCCGAGGCTCGGCTCGAACTCAGAGTTAAACCCCCCTATAACAGTACTGCGTAGAGGGAGAATAAGAGAAATAGAGGAGGAGATGGGGAGGAGGAGGGATGCCGGAAGAATTGTCGCAGGGATGACGCGGTGACTGCTGCTTATATACGCTTGTAATAATGATTGACAGGACTGAATGTTTAGGCTCCTCCCGAACCTACGTTTGGAACTACATGTAATTTGAGATGTTACAATTGCCCCCTGTTACAATTGCCCCCGGTCTCCCCTACTTTCTAATCTCTTCACACAATCTCTCGTCTATGTAGGCCTCCATTGTCGCTGTAGCTTGCAAGTGAAGTATACTTTGGGCTTGAGTTATTGTCAGTGTGAATGGCACTTTACTAGTGGCCAAAGTTGGTACCACAATCTAATGTCAGTGTCAGTGTCACTGCCCCTTCACTACTGTTGTTCCTAGTGGCCAAAGTTGGTATTGCATGCTAATTTTATAGCCAGTCAATGGCTGTGTCTGAAATCATCTCCTATACCTAGCGGCATAGCGGAACTCCACGGTGTCCCCCTCGCAAACTGCAAGTCCATGGCCCTCCTTGACAGAGTTTGCATGGGGTGGGGTTATTGTGGGGCTCCCCAACACACAGGGCCTCCCCCCCTCCGCAGTGCGTGCCTGTCTGCTACGCCACTGCTTATAACCTTGTATAACGCACCATTTTAGGGAACGGCCATTTGTAGTGGTTTCCGAAACCATAGTGGACATTATCAAGTGCGCTCATTTAATCCTATAATGCACTGCAATAACAAGTGTACAACCGATACACTCAATGGCTGTTTTCTGTTAGTGCTCCTAGTGGCCAGATTTGAGACCACATGCTAATTGTTAACCAGCAAGTTGAAGTCTGAATAAAATGTAGCTGCGATAGTCTTTTTTCCCCTATAGGGGTTATGCACAATCTAACTTCCGTTTTCTGTAAAACAGATTAGATCGCTTCCGGTTTAAGTCCTTTGTATGTGCTTCGTGAAAAATTAGCTGTTTTATTCAAGGTAACTTAAAAGGAGTGAGCAAAGATGAGCATAACTGATGTTCCCCGCATATGCAGATTGATATTTAAAAGCTTTTTAAAATTTTTCTTCTTCACACTAACGTTTAGATATTTAATAGAATAAAACACCTATAACAATGTGAACTAGGTAGTTTCACTGATTACCTTAAAAGTCCATATATGCCGTCAGTTCATACTGCTGTTAACACTTTCTCTAACAAACGGATGCAATGAGCCCAGTTTTCCGGTTTGGTCATGTGACGTTCGACATATACCCTATTGCGATGTATATCCAAGTGAAACAACTTCTTGAACAAGAAAAAATTTAGGGCGAGACTTGATTTTGTCCATCGGTAATTGATTGGATCGTTGGATTGTTTGCTATGATCTCATGTGAGTGACATGAGAAAATCGACAAGAATTGTTAATTTTGATTTCATGGTGACTTTAAATACTTATTTTTTCATGCAAATAAACGAAAAAAACTAAACAAAACAAATATAAAAGTTAACAAACAAATAAATAAATAAATAAATAAACAAATAAATAAGGAAGGCACTTCGGGATTTTAATTTGTTTTCATCTTGCAGTTCCAGGCTTCTGAAGATTGAAGTACTAAAAATGTCTAAAATAATATACAATTTCGGTTAGCCTAAGATGATACACAAATTATCCCACCTTGGTACCTTTACTGAGCAACAACATCACTCGGAGCAACACTCGGTCTTGTTTAGGCAAACATCTCCTCAACCCTCCCTCTGATGATTACAGCTCCACGAATGACAACATTTACACATGTGCTTGTTCTACTACTAAACCATACGCTTCGTCCGAGACACCATGGACATCCACATCGAAATGGGTTGTTTGTTTTAGTTGTCTAGGTCCTCGACGGACGCCAGTACCCGGTTCGTTCTGCAGCGTAAGAAGAGACAGAATGAAATAAGTATCTGACTGGAACATAGAAACAGCGCGCTAACAAACACTCCAACGTGAGCGAGGACAAAAACTTCGCAAGAAGAGAGAGAAAAGATGTGGTTATAAGAAAATAACCCTTTTTAACAGGTAAATATTCTTTATATATTTCATTTTTCTAACTGTCAGTCTAAATTCCTTCACGTATCGTCATATCAGTACGGCTGTGCTCGCGTGTGTTTTATCTCATCCGCAGTAGCGGTGCTCGCATACTAACTAACATGCTGCAGTGAACGGACAGGACATAATAACTCATTTAAGGGCCTAAACAACAATAATTTTGACCTGTATTATTATTTGACAACTCCACCGCTGTCTATATTTCGCAGAGGTTCTAGAGTGCTGAAGGAGACTTAGGTAAAGCCGTGTTTTCCAGATTTGTAGGTGTTTTTCTCGTTGAGATGAACTTATGAAGTCTGGTAATCTCTTTCTCTCACATCTTGACAGTTTAGAGATCAGGTGTGTTCTCTTATGCATTATGTGACTAACTACAATTTTACATGAAGCCATTAGTCATGGTTGTAATGTGAAGATCTGAACAATATTTGCATACTTTGTTGACTGGGTGATAATAAGCATTTCTGTTTGGACTCAGGTAATGTACACGTTGCTCTTTTGATGGCATTCGCTGTGAGCTGCTTGTTTTTGTGTTTAAAGCTTTGGTGGTCAGTTGCCTCAGTAAAAGCTTCATTTATCACCTTTGACACATCCATCATGTTGGAGCCTCTATTGGGAAAGTGCTGTTTCTTAAAGGGATAGCTCACATAAAAATTCTGTCATTATTTACACACACCAATGTCGTTCCAAACCTATGACTTTCATTCTTTCATAAAACACAATTTTGAAGCCCAGGTGGGACATTTTTTACACATTGACAGCGCATAACGAACATTTTACAGTTATATCCCTATCTGTAAATGTTAGAAAGTGATGCTATTATTTGAATTAAGGCTTGTCTTGCAGCAAGCAAATCTCCGTTAAAGTCAGCATGAAACGGAAGTTGCGATAGTATTTTCTTCCCTATTGTGATGTATTTCTGAGTGAAATGGCTTCTTGACTTGATTTTGTCCACCGGAAATCAGTAGGATTGTTTTGGTCTGCTATTGCTGTGATCTCACGTAAGTGACAAGTTATCCTACCATCGCACCAAAAACACATAATCAGGGAAGATGATGTCATTGCAAGAGGGAGGAGAAGTTATTTTGATTAAACATTTCGAGGACACAAATTTAATTCCACAGATGAATCATTTACTATAAATACTGCAATATTCCATAAACAAAAGAATTGTAAATTTTTATTTCATGGTGAAATTTTATACATTATATAAAATGTTATACATTAAATGTAGGTTGTTAGACATTAAATACAGGTTTAAAATTCTGCATGTAACACATGCAGGTAATTATATTTTTATGAGAAACAGTGAAGGGAGTATTGTAATAAGTTATGTAATTGAGTCTGAGTCTGTGTTCCTCGTACCATTTGTGCTTTTGTTTTTCATTTTTAATGTAGTAATTTCTACTTCTGCGTTAAAATGGTAAAAGGTTTAAAATGTAATGTTTATATTTTAACACTTTCTGTAAACATGGTAAAGCATATAGTTTTCATAGCTTTCAAATTGCGCATCGTTTTGGAGCCAACATTGGGCAGATTGTGGAATAACATTTATTTTTAAATAATGGATTTAAATTTAAACATTTTTTAATTAGAAAACTCTATGCACCTATTCCATCACTCTCTCTGTTTTCTCTCATTATCTGTCTGGTTATGCTGTTGTTCAAGGTGCCTTCACTGATGCTGATTGCCTGTAACAAAACAAACAGGTTTGACGTATTTTTAGGCATTCTGCATGGAAGATTATAGCAATAGAACGTGCTTATCCACTGTGTATTCACAACAGAAAGTAGATTAGCGTCAGTCTTTCGACATTTTAAACAATCGCTAACCACCCATCAGATACGCATTTGAGAAAGTGGCTCCATTTTCCTGTCTTAGAGTTGTCACCTTAATTACACTTTTTTGAAAAGCCTTACAACTACAGCAAATGAAGGCTTGAAATGAGGCTGTATCTGATTGCAATGCAAAACAACACAGCAAAGCAGGTGGACAAGTGATTCACACTGTTGTTCTTGTTTGCACATTGATGTCCTGACTAATAGCAACTGTTCCTTGAGATGTATTGTGTTAGTGTTAAGTATTCAACTAGGGCTGCAGCTAATCATTATTTTTAGCTAATTATTCTGTTGATTATTCTTTGATGAATCAATTAATCCGATAAAAAGAATATTTTATATTCTTTGTTTTATTGAAAAATAAATATTCCACACCATGCTGTGAGTTCTCATCTAATACAGTATGCAAATTGAAATTTTTTTTTTTTGCAAAACGTCTTTTTGGCATAATAATAATAAGAATAATTTAATAGTCCTGCGTGCCCGTCCGCTATACGCCACTGTGAAGGGATAAATGGCGTTCAGGCACGGCATCAAAGCGATTACCTGTTTTATCCAAATCCACATGCATGGACCGTTAAATGTTCAGTCCTGAAATGTCCAAGTCTCTCCAGTCTCATGATGTTTCTCATGTGTTTTCAGTCAGCGCAAGCAAGAAACGTTTACTAGACTGTTGACTAGCTTACTCTCTGAACAGTGGCCGCGTGCTGCTGAATTTTTGTGACCACGGACGTGCGCATGCGCCGAACGTGTCTTTCAGTGCTCACGGGCAAAGGAGTATCTTTAAAAAGGTTCACGTGCTCAAATGTGCACAAGACGGAGCAGAACGAGGGACATGAAGTATACCCGGGCCTTAACCGCTCCAAATTGTAGTGGACAGGAGCTGACGGCTCACATCGGGAAAAATATGGGGGCATCTGCCCCCCTTGCCCCCCCAATGTCGCCCATGTATGTATGTGTCACGTGTGTGGCTGTAATGATGTGCACAACACAGGAGATTCAGAGAAATAAACTTTAATAATACATCCAGGGAGAAACTCAGGAGAACACAACCATGTTAAACCATAGACAATACCAGACAAAGATCTTAGGAAACGAAGAGCTTAAATACACAGGGAGAGTTAATTAAAACTATTAGAAACTATTGACCAAGGAACACAGGCAAAATGGGAGAAAGGAAAATGAAACCAAAACACGAGGAAACCAAACAGACATAGACATACGCAGACTTGGCTGGTTTAACCAGGAGAACAACAGATGGAGATGGAGCCGATGGAGATGGAGACCCAGGCGGAGCCGAAGAGACTGGGCGACACAGATGGATCTAGAGACCAACGCAGAGCCAAAACGATGAGCCAGGGTGCTAGAGAACTGAGGCAGAGCCGGTGGGACTGAGGACCAAGGCAGAGCCGGAAGGAAGGTGGAACCCTACAAAGCCGAAGGGGTGGAGGGATGAAGCACAGCTATAGGCCTGGAAGTCCATACTGCAGGCAGAGCGATGTCTGACCAAGGTGGAGCCGGAGAGACAAGGGAGTCCGGTGAAGCCGTAAGGACAATGGTCCCAGGTGGAGCCGAGGGAGGGAGGAGCCAAGGTGGAGCCGACTGGTTGACGAGCTGAGATGGAGTGATGGGCTCAGCTGCTGGAGGCAGAGCTAGGGGATCCTCTTAACAAGGCAGAGCTGGAGACCAGAACACCTGAGGCAGATCTACACAGCAGAGTGGATTCAGAGAAGGAACCAAGGGACTGAAGGAAAACAGCTGTTATAGGCAGAGGAGGTGGGCAGGACCAGCGGAGACACAGGAGACTAAGAGCTGGGTGGTTCAATTCCTTCCAATTCCTCATTATATAATTCAGAGGACAGCTGCAGCTCACCCTCAGTGATGAGAGTGTCGCAGTGGCTTCACCATGCCCTTGAACTCCACGAGGACACCCACAGTGACACATGGTGTAGCCGGCTCACGCACCTGGTCAGACAATTCGTAGGGCTCGGGCTTGGGCCGATGATTGGTTCAGTCTTTGTTTCATCTGGCGCTGACATCGTGGCAGGCTCAGCCTCCGTGTCTGCGGTGGGCTCTGGCATACACTCCGTGCAGGGTGTAGGAGGTGGCTGGCTGGGCTCTGGGTCTGAAATGTGGGGCTGACGATGTACTCCTCAGCGGGGCAGATGGTGAACACCGATCCGTTGTTCACTAGCACCCACTCCACAAACGCGGTGAAATCTCCCTGATGACCAACACCGGGCAGATCTAAAAAGTCCTTGGTTTGGTCCTCTAGTTTTCGCTCCTTCTGCTCTAGGCAGAGCAGTTGGATGGCCGGCAAGTCCATAACAAAAAAAAAAAAAGGAGAAAAAAATGGTGCAAACAAAAATCATATCTAGGTCCAATATTCTTTCACATGTGTGGCTGTAATGATGTGCACAACACAGGAGATTCAGAGAAATAAATAATATTTACTAATAAATCCAGGAAGAAACTCGGGAGACCACAACCACATTAAACCTTAGACAATGCCGGACAAAGAATTAGGAAGGGAAACTAAGGGCTTATGCTGCGTTCCAGACAGATCAAAATTTGGATTTTTCCCACCTCCTTATAGGAAATAACGTCTACAACACCACTGAAAGTCGGACATTCGGCATGTGAACTCAGGGTTCATCGATCAACCCTGACCTCAGCGAGAAGCGTCATTTGATGTAACTTCCAAGATGTCGGCAAGTCCGCTTTCAATGAGCATAAATGTAAAAACAAACTTTAACATTAGACATTAAGTTTATGTAATGATACCTTTGTTTTTGCTTGTCGCAACTTTTTTTGTTATTTTTATTCTGTTTTTGCCATAATTGACACTAAAAACACAATATGCTCTTGTTGTGTCATGGCAACATCATGTGGTCAGCATGTGAATGTGACGTGTGATGACTGGAACTCACTGAACTCAGGGAGAGTTAATTAACCATAACAGAAATAGGTGCGGGATTATTTAAGAAACTAATGACCAAGGAACACAGGCAAAACGGGAACAGGGAAAATGAAACCAAAACACAATGAAACTAAACAGACAGAGACATAATCCGGACAGTATGTATGTATGTATTTATTTGTTCATAATTTAGTTAAAAAGGTTACAAATATTTACATTATACAACAAAAATGTAAATTGTAAAAATGTAAAAATATAATTATTTGTGTTATATGTAGAATTTCAGTTAAATATGCCCTAAATTTAACATCCAACAACAAATATTTTATATTATTAATATTTTAGTCAATGTATTCAATCCATTTTTAGAATGCATTATCTGCTGTAGATTGACTTCACAAATAACAGTAATTTCATTACCACTTTTTAACTATTTAGTTGCTGCAGTATATTCAGTTGCTGAGGGAGTCAGGCACTTCGTCTCATGGTCATGCATGCCATCATCAGCAGCTTTGCACGGCCTGTCACCAGCAACTCACCTGGGAAACTCACACAGTCACGTCTCAGAACGCCACCCTATCAACTGAACAGCTTACATCAAATTACAATGCATGAGTGTGGGCGACTTGTGTAAACATATCTCTGCCGAGGGAAGTGAATATGACATTTTTATGTTAAGAGCATTGCCCCGGCATTCCAGGGTCTTACAGATGTAGCCAGCTATTCCCTGAGCTCTGCAGATTAGAGGATTAAGAGATATAGCCTAGAGTTTGTGCAATATCCATAATGCCTCAGCAGTACCACAGACACTAGTGGAAAGTGCGCTTCTCTCTAATGCGCCGAGAGACATTCACGACCAGCCGTTGGCCTGCAGTGACTGACCTCCGTGCCTGTGGCTTTGTATTTTTGGACTTTTGCTGACTGACCCACTTATTTGTCTGTGGTAACCCTGTTTTGTTATTTGAAAATACTACAGCTTAAAGCCACAGTCAAAACAAAAAACTATATTAGGGGAAACCGGGGCTAGTTGTCACTTTCCCCCCCCTTTTTTTTACTCCAATTTCAATAAAAGATTTAAAACCTTAAGGACTAATAAGTTTGGACATTTGCATAGAAATACTGTTCATGTCGTCATAATGGAATCTGCTATTTAAATAGCCCTTTTTTAAATTTAAAATGTAAAACAATTATGAAACAAAATAATTCAAGAAACATCAAAAAAGGTAAATCATATAAACCTTTTCTGTGCTCAAAAATTGAAGTTAATGAACTGAATACAAGTACAACATCTAAAATGCATGTGAAAGCTTATAAAAAATGCACAACAACTTTTGAACTAGTTTTTTTAAACCAACACACAAAACCTGTTAGACAAACATTTGTTTGCCAGACAAACAAACCTTTGTGACAACTTGCCCCGGTCTTCTCTATACATTAATTTCAGAGATTGGTTAGATTCTGTTGTGTTGGCTTGCAAATCAAGAAATCCATTCGGCTTAATTTGTTAAGCACTCATTAGAGCTGGGAACAGGTTTTTGAATTAAGACTGGCTTATTTCTAGCCTTGAATGCCAGACTGGAAGGCTGGGTTTATCATTTGATTTCATGCTTTTATTCAATCCTCTGTACTAAATTAACCTTTGAACTAAATGAAGTAGCCAGTGAGCTTAAATTTCTGAACCGATGCACTGATTGCTTTTCTCATTTGCATTGTTTCTAAGGAGTGAGACTGAGAACTCTTCAGACAAAGGACAAAATCAAATGCAGCATGAGACTCAAACAATAGAGAATTTGATGATGCATCACTCGCTTTTTTGTTTGGAAGGCGTTTGCTATGGAAACAGGGTTCTGCGTTCATGATGTTTTCCTAAGAGTAATTGAGATTAAGTCAACACAGTCCAAACTTCAGAGTTTGTTTGATAAAGTATTAGTTTAATTGTCTAATGAACATTTTTTGCCAAGTGACTACGAACAGCGTTGATCTGAAATGGGGGGATCTTAGTAATGTCCCAGAACCCTAAACCGGATCCCTGTTCCTCATGTAATGGATTTTAAACATCATTTTAGCTCATCTTAAACGCTCCGTCACCTGTGAGATAATGGCAGACTTGTTTTATCATTTGTGCAATTAGTGCTGCCATCTCAGAAGGCTTCATAACGATCCTTTTAAATCAACTTATCCCAAGAAACCGTCAAGGAGCCCTGCCTTGGAGGTAATGGAATATTGTCTAAGTTAATAAAAGCATGCAATCAATTATTCGTGCTGGCTCTAAGTTGAAATTAAAGAACAGTGATTTCCTCTTTTTCTTGCTCTTGGTCATAAAGTAATCATTGAAACTATATTTAAAGAAGTAGGGTTACTAAAAATTCTTTGAGTTTTGTAATATTTCACCAGTGAAAAAGAGAATTAGGAGACCGCTCATAGTAGATTCATTGCATTACGGCTCTGTGGATCATTTTTCCTTTTGGTCCAGTTGACCGACTTTTGTTCTCTTTTGGTCTTTTGGTCTTTTTTCTTCACCTTTCTCGCCCTTCTTGCCAAGGTTCTGTATTGTATTTAAACTGATAAGATATATTTCTTTAAAATAGTTTAAAAAGCTTGTGACACCAGAAGCTATAGCATCTGGCAGAAATACTGAACTATCAACACTCATTTCTGATATTTAGACTGATATCAGCAAATACATGCATGTTTGCATTGGCACCATGTAATGGTTATATCGCTGAAATATACTTTAAACAGTGTTCTTTGTTTCAACTGATGTTATTTGGTCAAATTTGACATCATTTTGCATAGAAAATAAAGAGGTTAATAAATAAAAGTTAAAGGGTTAGTTCACCCAAAAATAAAAATTCTGTCATTAATTTCACAACCTCATGTCGTCCAAACCCACTTTCAAGGCCCACTTTCAAAACCACTTTCAAGGCCCAGAAAGATAGTAAAAACATTATTAGCGTAATCCATGTGACTCAAGTAGTTTAACCTCAATTTTTAAATTTGCTACCTCAATTTAAAGTTTAACCTCAATTTTGGAAATTAAGTGACGCAAGAGCTTAGCTTGTGCAAAAAACAAACAAACAAACAAAAACAACAACAACAACAACAAAACCCATTAACCTCCAATGTAACGTCCGCTCTGGTGTCAACACAACATGTATGCATTGTGTTCACTCGTGTGAACGTGTTGGAGATTAATATTTTGTAAATAACCACTTTATCTTGACCTTCTCTCATCTTCATTGAACCCAAAGCATTACAGAATACCGGACCAAAGAAAGAAGATTATGCAGCTGAGTTTACTACTCTCGCCCGGGAAGGGCTTTCATTTGTGGATTACAGTATACACTTTGTTTTTGCCAGTTTGCCCATCAGACTTCGTTTAATGATGAAACGTTAAAATCATTATTCTGGATAGGAGCTAATTAATATGGACCACTGGATTTACCTGATTTGGTGGAAGGAACATGGAGAGAGGCCATTCTCCGGTGTTTGGAATATGCGTACCCAAGTGAGATCGTTCCACCTGCCACCCACTGCGGATGAGGAGCCTGAGCCCACCGCACACCGAGAGAGCTAGCTGATGCCCACCATAGACACTGTGCCTGAGCCTATGCCTGCTACGGAGCCAGAGCCAGCAGCCTCGTCCATCCCGAAAACGAAGCCTGAGGTCCCGTCTGACCAGCTGTATGAGCTGGCTGTCACATCCAAACCAGTGGGGGTCAAAGTGGAACTGGAAGAGGAGGAATGGCTAATCGACTGGAGTACACCCTGCCTTCTTCACCCCTAGTCTGTTCCTGTATAAATGGATATTTGTCACCACCATCCCTGCCCATCAACGAGTCAGTCTCTGCACCCAAACCTTTTTTCCTGCCTGCTCCACCGAAGACAGCCTTTCCTTTGGTCCCGCCTCCGCTGGATTTCTTCAGCCCTTCGGCTCCGCCATGCAACCTGGATCCACCTTGGGGCTTCCAGTCACCAGCTCCGCCGTGGCATGGGGACTCCCTGGCTCTGCCTCGTCCCTCTGAGCCCTCAGTTCCGCCTCGGACCGTTGACCAATTGGCTCCACCCCTGGCTCCTCGCCCCCTCGGCTCCACCTCGGACCGGCGTCCCTTCGACTCCACAGGGGTCCTTCGTCCCACCGGCTCCACCTGGGTGAGTCATTGCTGCACCTTCACCACAGACTTCTGTGCTGTCTGCAGCGCTCCATCCCTCCACCCCTATGGCTCCGTCGGGCTCCTTCATCCCCCAGGCTTCACTTCGGTCCTCATTCACACTGGCAACACCCCAGTTCTCCGGCTGCTCATTGCCGGGACTACGCCTTGGTCTCCTGGTCCATCGATGTCGCCGGGTCTCTCAGTCCATCGGACCTCGCCTGGGCCTCACCATCTCCCTGTGTCACCTCAGTTGGTCGGGCTCAAGTTTCCACCATGGCTCCTCCCTCCATCATTTCCGCCATGGGTCACCTTCCTCCTGGCTGCCTCCCGCACGGAATTCTCGTCCACCGTCCGCTCCTCCATTGAGGTTGTCGGTCCTGCTGTGGTGGTCTTCTGCTCCACCATGGAAATCCTCTGCTCCTCTATTTTCCTGAACTTTATTTTGGTCATTTTTTTTTTTTTTTGAGTCTTCTTCTGGTAGGGGGGAGTTCTGTCACCCTTTGTCTTTGTTTTGAATATGGTAGTTGCGTAGGCTGTCAATGGCGGGACAGAAAGCTCACAGAATTAATTAAAAAGATCTTAATTTGTGTTCCGAAGATGAACGAAAGTCTTACTGGTTTGGAACGACATGAGGGTGACAGAATTTTCATTTTTGGGTGAACTAACCCTTTAATAAAGTTATACGCAGCAGTATAAAGAAAAGGATTACAAAATGCTTAATTGTGGGCAGTTGTTGTTATAGAAATATGGCTACTTGAATTTGTCGACTTAATTACAGAGCATTAGTGTTGAATTAAGAAAAGTGTCATATGATAGACAATCCTTGTTATTAGGATGATGAGAGCAGAGTCTCTGTGCTTTGTTTTTTGGCCATTAGCAGCTTTATGATTATTAGATTTGTCAGGAGAGTGACATGCATTGTGCACTGTGGGCCAGGTGTTGGATCTTTCTGTAACAAAGTAATGAATAATGGCAAAATACTGTTGACAACAAAATAAACTATGAAATCACTTTGCTTAATATCCTTGTCATTTGTGTGATTCAGAATGGCTCATTTATTAGTTCTGAGTGACTACTGAATGAAAGGCGTTTTGTGAGGGTTGCAATTGGCTAAAGGTAAGTCCAATGTGGCAGGTTGTCAGTCATTGTCTGATGGTTTAACACTGTGAAGGATCGTAGTCTGTCACAGAAAAGGAAAAAGGCATAAAGCACCATGAGTAAATTCTCTAATCATCATGCATTCATCTTACTGAACACCTTAATATTCAAGACATTCTCAGTATTTTTCATTAAAGTCAAACTGTTTCATTTCAAATCAGTCTCAGCATATTACGATCTCGCTGGAAATATACATACAATCTGACAGCTTGACTTTGTGGCACTAATGGATTTGTTTTGCAGCTAGCTTGATAATGAACCCTTAAAGTTTTTGAGTGCTCACTATTTGCATTAATTTTTGTAGCTCCAGTTGCAGCTTGGAGTTGATGTCATTCTAACAAACTTGTTCTCTGGTGCGCACCAATTTGAGCAAACTCTGACGTCAAATGTATTCAGGTCCACCAAAAGCTAAATGTAGAAAAAGAGCATCAAGTTCTTACTTGTTCTCCTGTGGATAAACCAACATTTTAAAAAATTGAGTTTAGGAGATTGTTACAGAAACTAAACCGAGGTGACAACTAACAACACTGACAGCCAACATGCAGAGAAAGCATTTCTGTATTTTTCTTCCTGAACACCCTAAAATTATAATTGCCTGGAAAAACAGCTACATGGCAGCTTGAGAGATATAGCCCCATTACAGCTGTCATTTTCTGACCCATCACAAAGACCTGGCCAGAGGTGTTGTGGCCCAGCATTTCCTGTGCTGCATTCAGTCAATCCTATTAGAGCATTACTGCACACATCTGCATGGCCTGCAGACCTGATCCCTGAACAGAATGGAGCCTCTATTTTGTATAATGCTCTCTTATTTAATCCCTCACCCAGACAGTTGAGCTCCATGGATGTTGGCAGAGGTCTTGTTCTGCTGCCCAGTTGCTTTGCTCCAGTTCTCCCCCAAACAAGGTTAGGCCCTGGTTTACTGGTTTTGTGAATGAGGGTTCTCCTTCAATTGTTTGGCTCTCTCCAATGTTTTGTCTACATAACAGCTTTTTTTAAGCTTTGATACAACTTCATTATTCTTAATGTTATTGTTGGACACTTGGTTGTGTAATTGTAACGCGTTATGATCAATTATAATATAAATCGACCAAAAAGGGAATTCTAGCACTAAAGTATAAAGCAGTTAGCAAAATCGGAACGTAGAAGTGACTTGATTTTCTTAATGAGCAGCAGCAGAAACAATAAAGCATGAATATAATGGACTTAATTTGTGAAACTACGAATACATATACGACTAACTAACAGAGAATACATACATATACTGAAACGAAAGTAAAGTCAGGGAAAACAGAGATGATCACAGAATGGCAAATTACAGACAGTTAAAACCTTTGAAAGCCAGCATGGAATCAGTTCAGCAAATGTAAGCTTTAAAACGCAGCGGAAGAAATGTTTCTTATACTTGCATAGGCAATTTTGGATGCTGTAGTTCAAAAGATGCACGTCGGTCTGCAGAGGTTTAGTGCGTTCGAGCTAGAGCGATTGGTACTTTGTTCAAACGAGGTTTAACTCAAAAGTAAGATGGCCGGAAAATAAGAAAGAAGAAGTCCGTCTCGCAGGTCCAAGGAAGACAGTGAGGACGGACAAATGAAGACTGGTTAAAAGAAGACGAACTGGAAAACAAAGTTTTTGGTGAAGACGCGTTGGTTCGTTATATAGCAAAACATCTCCACTCCTCTCAAGTTTTGACTGGCCAATCGCCAGCGTGAATTCTGTAGCGGGAAATATCTTCTTTGTCTGGTTTTATGGTCTAATTTGCATAGCTGATGAGGTGTCAGATCTGGGTACGTTTTTCTTAAAAGTACTTTAAAAGTAGAATAAAACATTTTATAGTAACATAACATACACAGTTGATTAAAGCATTCGTAGAGGTTTAAAACAAAACTAAACATGATAGGATGACAAAGACATTAAGAAAGCACACATATGATTACAAGCATTTAAACTTATTCTTGAATAACTAATAATCACAACTAGGCTAATTACACATGGGGACATGCATACATAAAGGGATACACCATATACTTTCTAGAAAGAATGGTTAACTTATAAGTTGGATTATAAGAGTTTTTCTCTGTATAGGTATGTGTGTGTATATTGGGTTGTCTCCTGGCATCACCCAGTCTGTCTCTAGCCCAACAGGAGGTCAATCTAGCACCTTGGAAGCTCCCATAGGTGCCATAAGAAAGTTTAGTATTTTTGTGGTTAGTCTCTTTGGGGGGGTAATAAAATGTGACAAAAGGCTACGTGGTCCAGACCGGTTGGAGCCATGTGGTGAGTTACAGAAAGGGGGTCAAACGTCACAGCTTAAACAAAACTCAGAGTTGACTCGATCATTTGTGATTCGCATCCAGATGCTACAAATAAATTAATAATCAGTGACAAACACATCTTCGAATAGAGTATGTGTACAATGACATCGGTATTTAAATGGAAACTTGAACTTTTTGCTTCACGCTGCATCAACTCCAAAAAGTGTCACTGTATTGGCCAGCAAAAAACAAAAAAGGACCACTATTTCATTGATACCTGAGGTCTGTTTGGTTAGCGTTAGTACAGCATGCCGTCCAGACTGCCAAAATAAAGGGAAACTATGGATTTGAAAGCGCACAGTGATGCCTGGAATCACTTTGATCATGAAATACAGTGCAAGATGTGCAGTGCCAATCTGCCTACATAACATTATAATGAGAACACTATTGTAATAGAACGTTCTTTAGAAAGTTCTTTGTGCTTTAGTTGCCGTGTTTCAGCGGGAAGAGCACATCCACAAAGGGAGTTACACATTTAGACAAGCATAGTCAATGCTGCGGAAATTTCCTACCTCCCACTTTTGAAATCGTGATTACGATCTTGTCGCATTCAAGTGCTTTGTTGTCGGAAAGAACAGGAATCATGGAGGACACCAGGTATATTCTTGCTTATTTATTAGGAAAATTTTATTAAAGCCAGTATGTAATTAAGTGTCCCATTCATTGACAACCATGTAAACATTTACCACGCTATCTAAATAGTCAGCTTGCTGATGATTCTGGAATTTCGGTCAAATACAGGCTATTTTTGCTGTGTATAAAACATAATACGCTTTAAATGATTGTTCTTGTAAATGCTACTTTAACGACAAGACAAGGTGATGTAGCAATCATTCTTCCCTCTGCCATGTTTAAAGTTTATGGCCCACCCAACTTGGGAACTTGGGTATCAAAATTATCCTCGAGCTTCCCAGTGGTAAATACAACTTGAGAGTACGTTTAATTTTTAACTAGGAAATTTGCACCAAAAGTTCATGTGTGCATTTTCATCCTTTTTTGCAGATGTAAGTTGTAATAATACTTTTTATATCTGATTTATCTCACATAGGATGCGTTTGGTCGAGTTTAATAACCTGCTAGCAAAGCGCTTCAGTTCGGTTACTCACACTTGTGTTGCGGCATTACTGTCGGATCCAATATAGCCGGCACTGCATCATCTTTTATTTTCAATCTCTTTGAAAAGCCTGTGCCGGAAAGTGGCAGTAAAATGAAGCGAACAAACGAACAGTGTCTTGCTGATCTGGAACTTAGCGCTCATCCAGGATCACAATGAAGGCAAAGCAAAGACTGTTTTTCCACAACTTGGCACTACAAAACGTCTTGCAATCCTCAGAGGCATCTCTATCATTTTTGTTGCTCAGGAAATCCTGTTTGCATCTCTCTTGTATTTATTACAACAATGACATGCACTGTTTTTGGACTAACAAGGAAGTTTTGAGTTCTGAATCTTACATTTTTATAGTACAATGACCTCTTATATGATGAAGGAAAGAGGAAGAAAAATTTCATTTCTCAATTCATGACCCCTTTAATTAAGTAGACTGTAGATTGTTTGCTTTGTTCTGAAACAGAGACTTAAATTGTTACAATGTTGCATTTTTTTCTTGGTTCAGTCATTTTATTTTATTTTATTTTTTTTGTAGGACTGTTATTTCATAGGTAGTGCTTTCTCCAGGTGTTACAATCCTTTTTTTCCATCTCTTCATTATTCATTTCTCTTTTCATTTCTCATTATCTCCTTCCTTCCTTCACAACTCGAGATTTAGGCTACACTAAATGTGTTTGCCCTGCAACAGTCTGCCTTAACAGTGCCCGTGTCAAAAGAAAGCCATTGTTTGGCTTCCCAGAGCTGCCTCCCAGAGTCCCTAAACATTTTCCCTGTCTATTTATCCCTGCTGTCTGCAGCTTGTTGGATGTCACTAACATGTTGTGGTGGTTTAGCCATCAGCGGCCTAAGAGAACTGCTGTTTGCCCAGCTCTAATGGCCCTGTACATTTAGTGGACCTCATCTCCAGAGTCATTTCCTTGCTTCAGAGACAGTGGGCAGGGGTTGCTTACGTATGCGTGAGTGTATTTAAAAGTTTTGCTTGTTTATGTATTTATTCTGCACGCTTGTGGACAGATCTGTTGAGGCGAAGCTCCGGCATGTTTCAGCAGCTTTATGGATTCCTAAGCGGGCAAGTGTTCCGTCAACCGGCAAACTATCCAATGTTAAATGGTTGGGTTTGCAAAAATAGACTGAGCACACACACACACAAGTGCATACAAGACATTTAAGAGCAGAAAGCGAGTGTTCAACAAGCAGTAAATAAAAAATAAGAGCAAGTTTGTTTGTGTGTGTGTGTGTATAAATATCTGTTTGTGTGTTTGTTTGTATTAGCCTCGATTCGTTTCTTGTCTTGTTTCAGAGCTTGAGAGCAACCGAGCATGGTTCATTTCATCAGCCTCTAATGGTGCACCATTGCTTTTTTCACATTATCAAATTATTAATTTACTTATAATAAATCACCACATAAATAAAGAACAAGAAAACTTTCACACTTCACTTGATGTACCACATTTCAGTGAAGGGCTTTAATGAGTTCCACCATTTCAGGGGGTAAAAAAAAAAACTTGTTTGAATAGACTTTTTAATTGAAAACCCATTTCCACAGCATAAAACTGCAGGTCGGAGGACCAGCTGGTGGTGGGGCTGGGGCTGGCTCGCTTGGCAGCTCGCTGCCACTGAAATGGAGAAGTATTGTAAAACAGAAGGGATGAAGAAGCACATGCCAGAGGGTGATCAGATCATGACTCCCTTTTTTTACCGACTGCTTCAGAAGTCTCATTCAGCTCTGAAACTCTCAGAGCTGAAGCTCCATATGGCAAGCAGGACCTTTAGTGATCTGTCAGGCCACTTACCATCCACGGAGCAAGTTTCATATGTGCATTCTGCGGCCTTCAAGAGACTTCGGACCACTGAACTGAGACAAAGAGCTGTTTGTTTTTTAATAGTGGCGTAGACGTTGATGTCTAATGAGCCCTTGGGGCTTAACAATTACACTTGCACTAAAATTAAGTTTAAATGGAGTTTTTAGATTACCTCGGTCGTTAAATAGTGCAGTGTGAGTTTGATGCTGAGACTGAGAGATGACGGCAAATCTGATGACGAACCTGAAGTTTCACTCCCTTGCGCACTGGGCACAGTTTCACTCGTGATCTAATTATGATATTGATGTGGGTCAATGACACATAAGAGTATCCATGATAAAGAAAATTAAAAAAATCTAGTTTAAGTTCTTAGAAATGTACTTTGTATTCATGTTGGTTTCATATGATTTGCAACACTTTTATACCATTTTTAAGAAAATTAAATTAAATAAAAATATTATGATGGTCTGTGGAAGCTTATTTCTGCCACTAAATAAAAAAAAATTTTAAAAAGTAATTGCGCCTTTTTATCTCACAATTCTGACTTTATTTCTTGCAATTGCGAGTTTGCATCTCACAATTCTGACTTTTTCTCAGAATTGCGAGATTTAAACTCACAATTGCGAGTTTTAAGTCAGAATTGCGTGTTATAAAAGTCAGAATTGCGAGATATTCTGACTTTTTTTTCCTCGCAATTGCGAGTTTTTGTCGCGCAATTCTGACTTTTTTTCTCAGAATTGTGAGATTTAAACAATTGCGAGTTATAAAGTCAGAATTGCATGATATAAACTTGCAATTACGTCTTATAAAGTCAGAATTGCGTTTATCTCGCAATTCTGACTTTATAGCATGCAATTGCGAGTTATAAAGTCAGAATTGTGAGATATAAACTTTTTTCCCTCACAATTGGACATTATAACACACAGTAGCGAGTTTATATCTCACAATTCTGACTTTATAACTCGCAATTCTGACTTTATATCACATAATTCTGACTTTTTAACTCGCAATTGTGAGTTTATATCTCACAATTCTGAGAAACACAGTCAGAATTGTGAGATAAAAAGTCGCAATTACCTTTTTTTATTTTTTATTTCATGGCGGAAACAAGCTTCCATAATGGTCTGACAATCAAATAAAAAGTAATATATTTTCCTTACAACTTGAATCATCAGTAAGATTGGTAACACTTTTGTATAGGGAACTCATATTCACTATTAACTATGACTTTTCCCTCGATAAATTCCTAATTTACTGCTTATTAATAGTTATTAAGATAGTTGTTAAGTTTAGGTATTGGGTAGGACTAAGAATGTAGAATATGGTCATGCAGAATAAGACATTAATATGTGCTTAATATGTACTAATAAACAGCCAATATTCTAGTAATATGTATGCTAATAAGCAACTAGTTAAAAGACCCTAAAATAAAGTGTTACCGTAAGATTAAAAAAAAAAATCTTTTTCTCTTGTAAAGAAATTAATGCTTTTATTAAGCAAAGACATGTTAATTTGATCAAAAGTGACAGTAAATACATTTATAATGTTACAGAATAATTCTTTTTGAAATTAATGCTGTTCTTTAAACTTTCTGTTCACCAAAGAATCCTGCAAAAAATGTATCAGGGTTTCCACAACATTATTAATTGAATGGGTGTGTATGAGCCGCTGTATTACAGTAATCACTCATCATTATAGGTCATGGAAAACAAACTAATACAGAGGTTTTAATATCACTTTTGGTGTAACTAGAATACCCTATAACATTTTGGATATTTTTAAATGCCCAGCAAATGTTTCTGCAAATGTTTATGAGTGTGAAATATCTTTCATTTACCAGCATGAGGTTAATGCTCCGCAGTATAATAGGTTCATAACACAGATGTCTTTTTCTTAAATTAATCTACAGTAGATCTTTGCGTGCACTGTGGCGTGCTGTGTGCATTTGTGCTATGATGTGATTGTTATTTTACCATATATAGAGAAGACCATGAAAAAAGTCAGCTATATTTTAAAAAACTCCAGTTCCAGGCCTTCTGTATTCCCTTGTATTGGACCTAACAGATTAATATTTTGATAAAAGGCACTTTTATACCCCTTTTCTTCAGATACATTGGGAGAAAAGAGACTTTGGCTTTACTCAATATAGTAAATCTGAAAATGAGTGAATTGAGTGAAACAGTTGTAGACATTTTGCACTTTGTGAGTTCAAACCACATATTGTTCGGCTTGTTTTTTTTTTTTTCAGTCGTTCGATCTACAGGCAGTTTTAATATGGCATTTACCATGAATGTAGCTAAGGTGATAGATATGGACCCTGAGCCGGTAACTTTTGCTTAATGTGGGAGCCAGGCTGGGTAATGGAGAGAGTAAGTCATTTTTCAGCACGGTCAAGTACTGCATTTAAATAGCCATTTTCTCTTCTGTAATTTCCAAGGCATTAAAATGGCTGACTGCTTCATTACTTGAGCAGAATCTGATCACTTCAATAGGATGTATCTTACTGCTCTCCGGGGCAATCTTCCAAATAATGGTGCAGAGGCCTATCTTTCTTTTGTTCCTATCTATTTCTCACTCTCTCTCACTTTAGTAGTCTCATTCCTTTACCTCAGACAAATGTAATCATGACATTTAAATGAATGAAGTTGGCCAGTGTAAGTATTATAGTAATTGGTTGTAAGTGAATAAATCTGAGATGGATACCTGCACTAAGTTGGAGGAAGATACTGTGGATGGAAGGATACAATGTATGTTTGTCATACTGTGAGAGGCATTTCATAGTGAGGATAGCTTGGTGCATTAAAGGAGTAGTTAAAGGGATAGTT
The DNA here is from genome assembly GCA_039654765.1 of Mylopharyngodon piceus. Classification (NCBI taxonomy): domain Eukaryota; kingdom Metazoa; phylum Chordata; class Actinopteri; order Cypriniformes; family Xenocyprididae; genus Mylopharyngodon; species Mylopharyngodon piceus. The sequence goes on from CM077461.1 coordinate 21,811,687, forward strand.
CACCCAAAGGAACATATTTGGAAGAATGCTTGTAACCAAGCAGATCTTGCCCCCCATTGACTACTATAGTAGGAAAAAAATACTATGGTAGTCAATGGCGAGATCTGCTTGGTTACAAACATTCTCGCAAATATCTTCCTTTGTGTTCAGTTGAACAAAGAAATATATACAGGTTTGGAACAACTTGAGGGTGAGTAAATGATGACAGAATTTAAATTTTTGGGTGAACTATCCCTTTAAAACAATGAAGTCTTCTGAAGTCATAGAATAGCTTTGTGTGAGGAACAGAACAAAATTTAAGCCATTATTCACTGATGTTATGTTGCCCTCCATTTAGTCTGGGCAAATCTGCATAGTAAACTGGAGGTCTGATTGATTTCTGTCACAGCAAATGGCATCTCCTTCCCTCCCAAAACTATATTTACACTATCCACTCTTTCCTTCAGTCATTCCTTTTTTTTTGTGGCCTGTGGGGGTGACCGTTCCAATTACTGCCATGAGCTTGTTCCTTCCAGCTCTCTCAAACACAGCTGCTCTCACGCTGGCCATTAGCATGCTGAGAGGGTCTCAGGCCTGATAAAAATGCTGATTTATAGACCGGGATGAACATTAATCCCTGATTGCTCTGTAAATTGAGTCTTATGAAATGAATTATGTCCCAGCTCTGTAAGGGCGATAAAAGAGTCCCCTGACACTTCAAACGCAAATGCGTAATGTGCTCCTGACTACCTTTGCATGTTCTCTTCATATTTACACATGTAAAAATATCAGAAAGATGAAAAGAAAATTGATTACTAAAAGATTACCGGCTAGCAGAACACAGTCCAGATCTGGACCTGAGTTTGGTTCCACCTGGACCATAAATGATTTTTCATGAAATGATTTTTTTCATAATATATATACAGTGCTGCTTAAAAGTTTGTGAACAACTTGCAGAATCTGTGAAAATGTGAATAATTTTAACAGAATAAGAGGGATCATACAAAATGCATGTCATTTTTTATTTAGTACTGTCCTGAGTAAGATATTTTACATAAACGATGTTTATATAAAGTCCACAAGACAAAAAAATAGCTGAATTTATAAATATGACCCAATTCAAAAGTTTATGAACCCTTGATTCTTAATACTGTGTGTGGTTACCTTGATGATCCACGACTGTTTTTATGTTTTGTGATGGTTGTTCATGAGTCCCTTGTTTGTCCTGAGCAGTTAAACTGCCCAAGATTATTCAAAAAAATACTCCAGGTCCCAAAAATTCTTCAGTTTTCCAGCATCTTTTGCATATTTGAACCCTTTCCAGCAGTGACTGTATGATTTTGAGATCCATCTTTTCACACTGAGGACAGCTGAGGGACTCAAACACAACTATTAAAAAAGGTTCAAACATTCACTGATGCTCCAGAAGGAAACATGATGCATTAAGAGCCGGGGGGTGAAAACCTTTTGAATTTGAAGATCAAGGAATATTGTACTTAATTTGTCTTCTGTTGCTTCCGAAGGGCAGTACTAAATGAAAAAAATAAAAAATAAATAAAGATATTTAAACAAAATAAGAAAAATTTGGACATCTTTATCCTGTTCAAAAGTTTTCACCCCTGACTCTTAATGCATTGTGTTTCCTTCTGGAGCATCAGTGAATGTTTGAACCTTTTCTAATAGTTGTGTTCGAGTCCTTCAGTTGTCCTCTGTGTGAAAAGATGGATCTCAAAATCATACAGTCATTGTTGGAAAGGGTTCAAATATGCAAAAGATGGTGGAAAACTGAAGAATTTTCAGGACCTGGAGGATTTTTCCGAAGAACTGAGCTCAGTTTAACTGCTCAGGACAAACAAGGGACTCATGAACAACCATCACAAAACATAAAAAAAGTCGTAGATCATCCAGGTAACCACACAGAGTATTAAGAATCAAGGGTTCCCAAACTTTTGAGCGGGTCGTTTTTATAAAGCTATTTTTTTGTCTTGTGGACCATATGTAAACATTTTTTATGTAAAATATCTTACTCAGGACAGTACTAAATAAAAAATAACATGCATATTGTATGATCCCTCTTATTTTGTTAAAATTACTCACATTTTCTCAGATTCTGCAAGGGATTCACAAACTTTCAAGCAGCACTGTATATGCCGTTTAAGGGCAACATCATAATCACATACAATAAAAGTAAATTTATTCAGTGTATTTGCTGTTTGGTGATGCCAGAGTCAAATTCACACACACTTTTTAAACAACCAGTCAGAGCATATAATGCGACATAAGGCTTTTTTTTCCTGAAACAATTTGAATAACATGCACTAGCATTCAAATGTTTGGGGTCGGTAATATATCAGTGGCGTGCAGTGGTGTTCTGAAATGAGGAGGCAAATTTTTTATTTATGAATCAATGTAAATTCATGTGCATTACTCTTAACGTTGACACATCTTCCTTGTTAAATGAACATTACTTTACATTACATCAAAAAAGAAAAAAAGAAACCAAATACAATTCTATTTTGTAATTTTACATTAACAATGTATTGTAATAAATGTTCTATTTATCAAAACCAAGTCAATCTCATCAAGTTAGTGTTTTAAGCATTTCAACATTCATTCTAAAATAATAACTAAAGGCAATAATAATTTAAACAATATATTTTATTTGTGTATTAATGTTTTTCTTTTTATTAGTCAACTTAGGCTATTTTGGATCATCAGTCATGCTCCGTAAACACTGTCTGTCACAGACACGAATTGTATTTTTAATTTCACCAAGCTGATTGCACTAAAAACCCCCGCAGTCATCGTGTTTTCAGTCCATTTCAGGTTTGATTTTGACGTGACATAAAGCGGTGATATCTAACTGGGTGATCTGTTTACTTACTTTTCAATTAGTCTTCCCAGTGACGCCATCATGTGTTTATTCAAACTGACGCGCGGAACGCGCACGTAAACAAGAGGCGGGATTTATCACACAAACCAATCATATCCAATCATAACCAATTACATCCAATCATAGCGCGATGGAGACATTGCCTCCTCTCACGTGACTTTCCCCCATTCATTATCAATTACCCCCCACAAAACCCACCGCACGCTGGGGGTCTGATGGTTTTCTCTGGTTTTCTATGAGAGCAAAGGGAGGCATGACTCCTGCTGTAACTTTACCTGCGGGTGTCGCTGTTGGGCAGTGTTCCTTAAGAAATAAGAAATTTTAATGTTATAATTTGTAATATTTGTGTTGTTTTATATGTAATATGGATTATTTTCTCATCCTATTTTTTTTGAGGAGGCACTGCCTCCCTTGCCTCCTCGGAGGAAACGCCCCTGTAAAATATATATATATATATATATATATATATATATATATAATTAAATTTTTTTTGAAAAGGATGAATTGAATTGATCAAAAGTGACAGTAAAGACATTTGTAATGTTACAAAAGATTTCTATTTCAAATAGGTTGTATTTCTCACAGTTTCCACATTAATAAATAATAAGAAGATAATAATAAACATTGATAATAATAAGAAATGTTTCTTGAGCAACAAATCAGCATATTAGAATGATTTCTGAAGGATCATGTGACACTGAAGACAGGAGTAATGATGCTGAAAATTCAGTTTTGCCAATAAATTAAATTTTAAAATAGAAAACTGTTATTTTAAATTGTAATAACATTTCACAATATTACAGTATTTACTTTATTTTGTATCAAATAAATCCAACCTTGGTGAGTATGAGTACAGAATTACAATATTAAGTTTGTATCATTTTTTTCATATCAGTTTTTGACATTGTATCTTTGTATCTGGAGGAATAGTCTTCAAATTTAGTCAAACATTTTCCACATATTGTTGTATGTTTTAGGGGCAGTGATTTTAAACTCAGTTTGAGCTGAAGCCAAATGAGCTTGAAGTGCCTGCTGTTTTCCTCAAGCCGCTGGTGTCTTCCACTTAGAGCATGTCTATGGCTTCTTTTAGAGTTCAGCATTTTGAGAAGAAACTCGCTGCTCATGAGCACTTTAATGAGACATCATGAGCCTGCACACGTACTTTTGAATTTTAAGCTGTCAGAAGATAAAAAGTAGAATAAAGTTAGCTTTTGTGAAGTATTGCTAAAGTATTTTACTCCCGAGATCCTTCAATAATCTATTTGGAGAAGTGCAATTAAATGTATCAAGCCAAACGTCACAGAAGATTGTCAAATGTTACATTTATTGTCAGAAAAGAATAACTACTCATTAATACCATTCATCATTTTCACATTTTTAGAATACAACATAATTAAAAAAGTTAATTAGTTAAGTATAGATCTTTATTTCACAAGTATGAATCAAGTCTATTGCAAATGATCATGTCATTTCAATTAGCTCAACGGAGAGTGTGAAATGTGATGTTTTCTTCTAACTCTGTCAAGAGCAGGGCTCTGTTACTATTTTGAATTACAAGTCAGCGTGTTTCAATCTAAAATAACGGTCATATATAATTTTGTAATTAGCAGTCAATAAGTTTTAGGTCATTAAAACTAACAGAAAAGCCACAAACATACAGGAAGACATCTTTTGATCAACAAGTAATGTGACCAAACTTAAAAACAGAGGTTGCTTATTGTCAGCCAATCAGATTAGAGCTTGTCAGACCAAGAAAATACTTTTTGTTTTATGAGCAAAAACGATCTCAGTCAAAGACTATCTGTCATTTATTAGATCCTTTTTTGTAATTATATGAGTTTTGTTTTTCAACTGCTTTATCCTATTTGTATATCTGCTATTGATTTTAAATGGCCATATATTCCATATATTAACACTTTTTCTCTGTATGAAACAAGAAATGGCTAGAAATTTTTCTTATAAAAAATATTTTTCATAGGATTCATGTAGTCTTTGCCTGAAGTAGGTGGTATGACTCATTGTCGCTACACTGATTTTATAACAAAACTGTCAGTTTTATCTACATCACTACATGTCTAAGGTGCTTTTTTAGCTTTATCTTTTTGAACTGGATGAAGAGAATAGGTTGAATGTTGTGGCAGCGAGATCCTACATTGGTTCAATACTTGTTGCTATGGTAATGGGACATCTTGAAGGTTTCAACACTTCTTCCTACAAATAACCCCATGGAAATGGTAGAAGTGAGATGAAAATGCTGAAATTCTGTATCAAAACAGTTGTCAAACTCATCACATATTTCAAACGCACATTGTAGCTCAAGGACACGCTTTCCTTTGATTTCCTTTTCGGATTACTCAGTAGATTGATGAGCTGTTTGATGAGCCGGCTGTTTGTGTGTATTTGTGCTATGAGTCATTTTTGTCCTTTGGGTAAAAGCGAGGGATGCCACAGACAGTAATAAGTAGAGACAGATGAAATGTGCTAACAATACGTGTAACTAGCAACAGTTTAAAAAACTTGATCTAGTACTTATTTGATTTACTTGTTTGATTGTACTCACAGAATTGATTTCAAGATCCACTTATTCTGATCATATTTTCTTGAATCTGCTTCCATATGTGAATGATTATTGTCTGTGTTTGCATGTTTCAGGCAGATCATCAGCCTGTGCATGAGTGGTGGAGATTTTTTTATTGACTCTTTATGCAGGTTACATAGTTATGCCAGTAAATGATTCAGTGATTTGATGATTTGCTCATAAAAACATTCAACCGATTTGTTCAGCATCTCCAACAAGTGATCGTCTTGAGTCAATGAATCATTTACTCAGCGATTCATTCAAAAACATTGATTTATTCAGGAGTTAAACAAATGACCATCTTTATAATTGAGTCATTGAATCATTCACCCTGAAATTCATTCAAAAACACTGAATCATTCAGGAACGAAGCAAGTGACTGTCTTCATAAGTGAGAATGAAACATGTGACTGTCTTTACTGAATCATTCACTCAGTTGAATGATTCACTCAGTTGATTTGTTCAAAACACCAATTTATTCATGAAAAACAAGTGACTGTCTTTATAAGTGAGTCACTAAATCATTCACTCAATTAATTTGTTCAAAACAACAAGCTTTGGTCTAAGACATAGAATACTTTTTTTTTTTTTTTTCTCAAATTCCATTTTATTTTTTTTTACCAAATTCTGTTTTCTGTTTTAAGTTTTCTGGATTCAAAAGCATGTTTAATTAATAGAATTCATAAAAACTAAAATTTTTAAAAATTTATTAATTAAAAAAAATAATTTCTATGAAATTGTAATTATTCCTTAAAAATTAAAGTTTTAATAATAATTTATTATTATTCTTATTAGTGTTAGTATTATTATTACATTAAGAGGTAGCTAAATTCTACTGTACAACAGTAATATATTTCTGTCACAATTTCTTCAAGTTAAACCGAACTTTTATTTTGATGGGTTGCCGTCAAGACCTTTGAGTTTCTGTGTGTTTATGATATGACGATTGTTTTTCTCAAATGAAACGGTAAAATGCTCAATCAGAGCTGCTCTGGAGATGAAGTTCATGCATTTATGCCTCATATAGTGAGGCAGCCGAGGCTGAAAACACCACAAGCGTCAAGCGTGCTTCAGTGTGTGTTAAATGAAACTGCGCGTCTGCGCCATTCATTCATACCAGTGTTGCTACTTTAACACTGTTGCCGCGGGTTGTTTTTCATGTCCGCAGGGTGAAGAAACCCATAATAACATGATATTTAGCCCCATGGAATGCTAATTTTACCAGGGGAACCCTGCAAAAAAATTGATTTTACCCCCCGGAATGCGGTTTTTAACCCCCGCTGAAAAGCGATTGGGCTAGTTTTGGGCTAGTTTTGAGTAGCAATTGTGCGGGTTTTGTTGTGAAAACCTGGCAACCCTGATTCATACGCAGAACATGCAGGATTCATATTTAAATAGTCTTTTTGCGGTTTACTATTCACATACACTCGTCTATATCACGATTTGATTTAAGTGTACTGACCTACTTTTTATTTTTTTCATCAAAAATTTTACAAATTCCGTGACATTCCGCATTATACAGTAAATTCTGTTTTATGATTGGATTCAATCATAGGGCCCTAAAGACACAACTCTTTATTCTTTTTTGGATTCATTCTGAGCTATTTTCATTGAAATAGCTCAGAACAGACAGAAGTAGCTGGCAATACTTTGTCTAAAGTATTAAATTTTTACTTCTTACTGTTGTTATACTGAACTTCTTTTATACTGTTGTATAAAAGCAACAAATTACACAGCAGAATCACTTTGTAAACAGTTCCAAAATAAGCTGTATAAATAAAATATTATTTAATTACCAATCTTCTTTTGTGACCTAAATGTGTATCCCTGCTTTTCATAACAAATGATTAGTTGAATGAGGAAAGAGCAGGGAATGTGTGATTCTTCCCACCGCGAGATTTACACTAGCTCCACTCTCCGACAAAACCTCCTCTAACCCACGTTACATTCTTAATAGCGTACAATATTTCTGACATCCTTGTGAACAATCTATAGTGCTTATTCGATTGAAGACCTAATTGGAGTGAAAAGTGCCATGGCTTGGGCCGTGGATTAGCGGGGCTTTGTGTCAAGAGCCAAGTCTGGACCACATCCAGTCAATCATCTGTTACTGAACGTGAGGATAGTGCAGAGAGCTGGACTCACGCCAGTGGCTTTTTACTTAGGGACTCCATCAATATCAGGCCTGGCAGATAGCACTTTTCCTGCAGCTCTAATTCACTCTCTCCCTTCGTGGCAGAACAAGCCTGACCTGTTTAATCAGGGGAAGCCTGGCCAGCGTGTATATCTGCATCTGCTAATGCCTGTCTCCTGACAAAAGTGCTGTTTGTAGAGGGAGTATTGACCTTCTCTCTTTCTCTGCCTACTGCTTGTTGGAAGACAGTTTGTTCGGCTGGGGTCTGGCAAGTGTTTGGTCCGAGTGCAGTCCCATAAGAAAGACAAATCACAATACAATCTTTTTTGTTCCTCCTAGATGGTAATGAGATTAATTGGAGCACAGTTGGAGACCTTTAGGTTTGCCGCTTCTCATTTGTTTCTTCTGAATAAAATGTAGTCTTGCACTTGTCTCCTCTTGATCAGGGGGTTTCAAATGGAGTTTCAAGCTAGGAGGTTCTCAGAAAATCTGAGAGAAAAAAGATACAGGATGCACTTTTAGGGCTGTCAAAGTTAACATGTTATCCATTTAATATATTTCTGTCATGACAACTCTCGGGAGATTGGTATGGTAATAGAGACTGGCATGGTAATGGATATGGCAATGTTAATGTATTTGGTCTTGGCGGAATCTGCTACGCTGCTGCAGAACAAGTACTGAGACTTGCTACTGCCAATACATTCACAGACATTGTTGTGAGCATGTAAGACATGCTGCTGCTGCTGCACATGTAACATACATGAATTAACCCCCATAGCAGATCTATACAGGTGGAGCTGGGGAAGGTGGAGGGTTTCTGAAAGCACACTGCAGACTGCTAACTGCAACACTACTTGTATTTGTTTAAATGTTGAGCCGCAGCTCATTGATCGATGATGCAACAGCAACCAATCAGCTGTGATATGTAGATAATGACGTGATCGCTACCAAATGAGTTAGAGACCTATCAGCTTAATCTTTGCACGTTTGCTTTGTAGACACTGGATCGGTACTTCCGCCTATTTCACACATGACCTTTGTAACATGATTAGGTCATGTGTGCGGATCGCATCGCTAGTGCAAGACGAGCATTTGTGGTTAAAAAGTATATAAATTTTTTTTTTTTTTTTTTTAAATGACCAATCGTTTCGCTAGATAAAACCCTTATTCCTCGTCTGGGATCGCGTAGAGCGCTTTGAAGCTGCATTGAAACTGCAATTTGGACCTTCAACCCGGTGAACCCCAGTGAAGTCCACTATATGGAGAAAAATCCTGGAATGTTTTCCTCAAAAACCTTAATTTCTTTTCGACTGAAGAAAGAAAGACATGAACATCTTGGATGACATGGGGGTGAGTAAATTATCAGGAAATTTTGATTCAGAAGTGAACTAATCCTTTAATGTTTTGTTGTGAATCTCGCTTTATTTAGGCAGTATAAAAAATTAATTATTTAATGTGCTTGGCTTTAGTGTAACAGTATAAAATTGTAATAATTCATTTTTGCAAACAACATATTTTCTTTAAAATCACAATAATGAAAATGAAAATGAAATATATATATCTGCCTTTATATTATAATATAAGGAGGTTATCATATTCGGGGTCCTTGGGAATAAAAAGTTTGAAAACTCTTCTGCAAAAGTCATGGCAGTTATCAAGGAATTTTAGGAGAAACATCTGAGATGGAATTTCTATCAACTTCAAATGTAACCGATAACTGCTTTAAGTCTACTGAGCAAAGAAACATTCCTCTGAAGTAGAGGTTTGTTTTTAAACTCATCTTGGTTGAATCTACCAACCTAATGGATCAGAAAATGTGCTTGAATTAAGGAGCAGAGTCTTCACGTGGCATTACACATACATTCTATATGACCATCCTAGACTGCATTCGAGCAATGGTGTAGATGTAAGTGTGACTGAATCTCAGTTATCACATTGATTTTCAGGAGCTCGGTGAGCCGTGACTCGGACAGGATGCACTGTTGGAGTCACCGCTGATACGGTTTCTCATTCGGTAGTTTGCAGCACACTCTTCCTTCTCCCCCAAACTTAAACTTGCACACACCCCAAAAAATCTGCAGTGTGAAGCAAGTAGAAAAGTGTAAATGGAATGTTCGTACCCAATTGGATAGCAATCTGATTGATTGAGATGCATGACTTTGTAAGAGTTTGTCAATGTCTTCTAATGAACATTCAATTCAATGTGTAGGTGTTGCTGTAAATATGAGAAAATGTATGTGCTACAGCTAAGTAGCTCCATTTATAATTTATGGTCTTTATAGAAATTCTTGGATAAGTGCTGAAATGTTACTATTGTATATTACAAGATATTATGTTCTTAACTGAAGTATAAAATCATAAACTTTATGGCCATTCATTTCATGAATTTGAGGGTCATATTAAATAACTTTTTTTAGAAACTTCACACTTCACTGCTTTCACTTTCCAAGTAAATGTATATTACTATAATTAATCATTTGAGGATATTTCACCGTATGCTCAGATATAACTGGGTTCATATTAGCCAAGACGTCCTTGTAATGCCCTCACACGTTCCCTCCGCCTGAAAATATACAGTTGCCTTTGGCAGACGTTCTGCCAAACTAAATGTGTGGTTACTGCGCTTTCCTGAGCACAGCTGCTCCCCATTTCATTAGTGTACTGAGGCAAGTCTTTTTCCTCTCTGATTAAAACTAAGAGCATGTTGGCCGTGGTGTCTAGTGCACTCCGTGCTTCCCAAAACAAATCGCCGACTGCAGGAACCAACGGAGCACAGAATTGGCCTCCTCTCCTCCTCCTCTCGTTTCCGAGGCCCACAAAACCCCACCTTCCTTATCTGCCTCGTGTCTCCTTAGGCTGCCTCGGCCTGGGGATTTGTTCAGGGTTATTTTTACCATTAGAGGCTCCATTACAAACATGAAAAGGTCAAAAAGCACATGTGCACATGTAATTTGGGCCCTGACCATTGTTAGCACGGCGGAGAAGAAAGAGCCGCCAGCAGCTTCCCTCGTTTGTCCGGGGAGTGTGAGCTTTTAATTATTTAGCCTGAACCTATTTGATCGATGCCGAAGAACCGCACTTCTGTACCTCCTGTGGCACAATACCAGCGTCCCGGTTCCGTGCTTAAATATTTATGAGGAAAGAGTGTAAGGAGTTTGGAGGATGGTTGAAAGGGTGGAAATTGAAAGAGGATTCCTCAAGGATTTCTTTTTTTTTTCTCTTTGACTCTAATGAATTTTTGATTATCAGAAATATGTAGACATTTCTATGGAAATGAAGTAGATGAAAACGACCGATGATTGTTTTAAGATCAATGGATCGTCGGATATCAAATACTGAAATTCTAGAGACGGTTAGATAATTGTCGAGAATAGCTTTTATTGCACAATTTAATCCACATCTCTTCTTACTCTATAATCACTTATCATGCCCTTTTATACCACGCTCCATTTTGCCCTTTAGAAGCTCAGGATTCTCTGCCATTCTCGTATAAAGCTCTTTCTAAATAATTGATCCCGATTCCATCCATCAATGTCTTGTCTCTGGGTTGCGTCAATATTAAAGGTCTCTCTGCTAATCCTCCACTTCTTTCTGTGCTTCCAAATGGTTTTTGGACCTGTGTGAAGCTCTTGTTTACATTTCCACAGGAAAGTGGGTGATTTTTTTTACCGACTATTGAATTATAGGTGTACTGTACATATTAATTATACACTATATGGTCAAAAGTATATGGACTTCCAGACATCACACCTATATTTATTGTTGAGCATTTCATTTCTTTTCATTCCATCAGTGTTGTTATTGTTACCTAAAACTATTAAAAATAATATTCGTGAAATTTAATTGTTAAAGCTAAAACATAAAACACTTAAACGAACAATACAAATGTTGCAATTAACTGAAATAAAGTGTTTAAGTTGAAGTGTCCATATGAATTCAATGGGTTAATAAATACCTTCTGAAGCGAAGCGATGGGTTTTTGTAAGAAAAATATCCATATTTAAAACTTTATAAACTATAATCACTGGCTTCTGGCACCGGCCGTACGCACGTTCACGAGAGTGTCGAGTTCCGGTGGAAGGGTGACCTCTGACCTCTGAGCTTAGGTGAGAATTGACGAACGTGGAAGCGCAGAGGATAGAGCAAAACAAAACACCGGTCAGGAGGATTTCGATAAAACAGAAGAAGAGCTTGAGTTTTCAGATGTTGGGTCATAGGTCACCCATCAGCCGGAACTCGACTCTCTCGTGAACGCGTGTATGGCCATTGCCGGAAGCCAGTGATTTGATTATAGTTTAAAAACGTTTTAAATATGGATGTTTTTCTTACAAAAACCCATCGCTTCGCTTCAGAAGGCATTTGTGACCCTGGACCACAAAACCAGTCATAAGTCGCACAGGTATATTTGTAGCAATAGCCAACAATACATTGTATGGGTAAAAATTATCGATTTTTCTTTTATGCCAAAAAATCATTAGGATATTAAAGGGTTAGTTAACCCAAAAATTAAAATAATGTTATTTATTACTCACCCTCATGTCGTTCTACACCCGTAAGACCTTCGTTCATCTTCGGAACACAAATTAAGATATTTTTGGTTAAATCCGATTGCTCAGTGAGGCCTCCATAGAGAGCAATGCCACTGAAAATCTCAAGATCCAGAAAGGTACTAAAAACATATTTAAAACAGTTCATGTGAGTACAGTGGTTCTACCTTAATATTATAAAGCGATGAGAATACTTTTTGTGCTCCAAAAAAACCCCCAAAATAACGACTTTTTCAACAATATCTCGTTATGGCCGATTTCAAAACACTGCCTTGGAGCTTTACGAATCGAATCAGTGGTTCGGAGTGCCAAAATCACGTGATTTCAGCAGTTTAGCCGTTTGATAGGAGATCCGAATCACTGATTCGAAACAAAAGAATCATAAAGCTCCGAAGCAGTGTTTTTAAATCGGCCATAACGAGATATTGTTGAAAAAGTCGTTATTTTGGGGGTTTTTTTGGAGCACAAAAAGTATTCTCATCGCTTTATAATATTAAGGTAGAACCACTGTACTCACATGAACTGTTTTAAAATATGTTTTAGTACCTTTATGGATCTTGAGCTTTTCAGTGGCATTGCTCTCTATGGAGGCCTCACTGAGCAATCGGATTTAACCAAAAATATCTTAATTTGTGTTCCGAAAATGAACGAAGGTCTTACAGGTGTGGAACGACATGAGGGTGAGTTTGGGTGAACTAACCCTTTAAGTAAAGATCATGTTTTGCTAAGTATGCATTGCTAAGTACTTCATTTGGACAACTTTAAAGGCGATTTTCTCAATATTTTGATGTTTTTGCACCCTCAGATTCCAGATTTTCAAATAGTTGTATCTCAGCCAAATATTGTCCATACATCAACAGAAAGCTTATTTATTCAGCTTTCAAATGATATATAAATCTCAATTTCAAAAAAACGACCCTTATGACTGGTTTTGTGGTCCAGAGTCACATTTATTAACCCACTGGAATCATATAGATTACTTTTATGATGGATGGATGCACTTTTTGGAGCTTCAAAAACTATTAAAAATGCTATTCAGTGCCATTACAAAGAAAGAAGAAAGTCATATACATCTAGGATGGCTCGAGGGTGAGTAAATTAGAGGATTATTTTTATTTTTGGGTGAACTATTCCTTTAAAGCTACTGTATATGGAAATATTTAAAAAAGCAAAAACTAATAAAAATGACAAAAGTACATAAAATTACTAAAACTTTTTTTTTCTTTTGTTTGGTGATCTGACCTGGCTTGCTGTTCCAATTCATCCCAAAAGAGACTCAGATGTGGCCTTTGACTGATCTGAAATAAACAGGTTTTTAGTGTTAAAAAAACTTTTCATTTTCTTGCTGATTTGAAATATGTTCAATTCTATCTAATTGAAGATAAGAGACATGGATTACATAGGAGCTGTATTTGCATGACTGTAGCTGTGTTTCCAAGATGGTCGCAGAATGAACTGACCAGCCTTGAAAGTCAGTTGCGCATATCCGCCACGTTTTGTAGTTTTTTAACACTTTTTTACTTGTGTTTGTAGTTCTGAACTGAATCCTCCTCCAAAGCACAATGGGTTGTGGGCAATATTAGCCTTTATGTGCATGAATCCACACTTCGAAAATCTACCAGAAATAGTAGACCATCTGGGGACTTTGTTTTGACATACTCTTTTCAACATACTATGCTTTGGGACACACTTATTTTAATCTTACATACTATTTAGGATGGATAGCATGGACATTGGGACACAGGGATGGTGAGTAAATAATGACAATTTTCATTTTTAGCTGATCTGTTGCTTTCATCTTCTATTTAGATTTATCTTCTTTGGATTTAAGGGGACTAACCAATCTTGTTTATAACATTTGAGTGGCTGTATACTCTTTGCCAGTGTGTATTTTTAATATTTGTATGTGTCAACATAAGTGTAAAAATCGTTGCAAATTTCAATGGTTTGAACAATTGTAGTTGTTATTTGTTGACATTTCACTATGTAAATTAAATTGCTATGTGGAATTGACTTTAAATAATGTTGAAAAGGCAGTGATTAGCATAATATATTTTTAAGTGGTGAATTGGTTGTTGACTGTCTGAAACCCCTGTTTTCAATCAATCAAGCAAATTTGGAGTTGTTGTCGGTGGCAAAACAATGTTTCAGCGGAACGGTTATTAACATTTTAATGAAGTTTTTGCTCAGTGGGTTTTCATTAGATGACTCTGCTTGACTTCTTTTGTTGGGGTTGCTGACAGACGCTATTTAATGGAAGTGCTCTACCTGCTGAGTCCAACATCAAATGCACCTGCCTGACAGTACCAGCTTCTCAGATTCGCTTTATTTCCATGTTCATTTGGTCACTGTGCTGAGACCGACATTGCGATAATGATAAAGTGGACAGGTCATTCTCTCTCACTGTTTCTCTCTCTCCTGCTTTGTAATTGGTCAAAGTGTGGAAAGTCTCAGACGCTTTTATCTCTGAGCACTTTTATAGGACAGACAAATCTGATTACTGTCAGCCCTGCTCTTCAGATGCTGGGAGAGTCCATTAGAATGGACTGAGAGTAAGAGAGGGAGAAGGTAAAAACATATTAGGTGTTTTTGTCAGTGGCAGTCACGATGTAAAGGTCACAGTAACAATATTTCCCAGTATACGTTGCCTCTGTTTGTTCATTGTTAGCACATGTTATTCTTTTAGGGTGTATGTCAACTTCAAAACTTTAACATTTAACGTAACTTAGAGTCTCCTTTACCCAAACTGAAACTCAAGTTGACTTTCGCTGTAATTTTTTTCAGCATGATCTTCATTGTAAGAGCTGTTTCTTAGCAATTAGCACACATGCTCCAAACACACTGGTGCTTGTCAAATATGTGGATTTGACACTATTCAAATGCATTATTCCATTTTATAGTCATATTTTTTAATATTCAGTGCAGATTATGCAAAGAAATTTACTCCCACTTAAAGTTTTTCAATGAGACCAGTGTAATAATGTTTCCTGCACTGTTTGAATCGAAATCTTAACGTTACTATCACTTGGCAAAACTTACGTCAAAGCATCTGGCACACTTTCCACAGCCATTTTTGGAAACATGCTTTATGTATGTGTGTGTAAATTAGGGGTTTAACGGTACACAAAAGTCACGATTCGGTACGATCTCGGTACAGTAGGAAAAATGGTCACACTTTAGGGTCCAATTCTCACTATTAACCAACTATTAAGTATGACTTTTGCCTCAATAAACCCCTAATTACTGCTTATTAATAGTTAATAAGGTAGTTGTTAAGGTTAGGTATTGTAGAAAATGGTCATGCAGAATAAGGCAATAATATCTGCTTTATAAGTACTAATAAACAGCCAATATCCTAGTAATAGTCATGCTAATAAGCAACAAGTTAATAGTAAAAATTGGACCCTAAACTAAAGTGTTACCGGACAAAAGAACAAATCCACAATGCTAGGTTTCTTTTATTTTAGTTTGTACAGACAGCAGTGCATATCAGTTTGTTCCACCTAGCGGCATTTAGTCCCCTAGTTGGTAGAGTACAGCCTCCTTTATTAAGCACTAAGCAGTAAACAGAATGCACTCTCGCATAGGTTGATTTATATATATATATATATATATATATATATATATATATATATATATATTCTCCTTTGTCCATGAGCGCAGAAAGACGCATTCGATCTAGTGGATTTTGTTTTCAAGTGCTCAAGTCATTCACGTATGCGCTGTTCTTCTTCTGCTCTTTTTCCTGTTGTGACTGTTAACAAACAGCGTTGTATTACCGTGTGCGCCCCCATCTGGATTGGAGCATGAATCGCCTCTGACTGACTGTATTAGTCGTCTGATTGCATGCACCAAACTGTGACGTCCGTACCGTACGGTTCGGGAAGAATACATGTATCGTTACACCCCTATGTGTATATAAATCAGCACACACACACACACATGCAGGGCAAGAAAGTTGTCCATCGCTCAGACTCAATTGTCCATCAAACTTAAAGGATTAGTTCACTTCAGAATTAAAATTTCCTGATAATTTACTCACCCCCTTGTCATCCTAGATGTTTATGTCTTTCTTTCTTCGGTCGAAAAGAAATTAAGGTTTTTGGGGAAAACATTCCAGGATTTTTCTCCACATAGTATACTTCACCGGGGTACAACGAGTTGAAGGTCCAAATTGCAGTTTCACTGCAGCTTCAAATGGCTCTACACAATTCCAACCGAGAAATAAGGGTCTTGTCTAGCAAAACGATCAGTCATTTTCTAAAAAAAAAAAAAAATTATAGAATTTTTAACTGCAAATGCTCGTCTTGCACTGCTCTGCGATGCACCACGCATTACGCAATCACGTTGGAAAGGTCATGAGTGACGTAGGCGGCAGTACTGCGGTAGGGTGAAAAACTCGTTGTTTTACTTTTTCTTTTTTTTTTTTTAAAGGGTGTTTGACTTAGTCTTTGCACGTTTGCTTTGTAGACGTGGCTCGGTACTTCCGTCTACGTCACCCGTGACCTTTTTTAACGTGATTATGTAATGCGTGGCACATCGCAAAGCAGTGCAAGACAAGCATTTGTGGTTAAAAAGTATATAAATTTTAATTATTTTTAGAAAATGACTGATCGTTTCACTAAACAAGACCCTTACTCCTCAGCTGGGATCATATAGAGCCCTTTGAAGCTGCATTGAAACTGCAATTTGGACCTTCAACCCGGTGAACCCCACTGAAGTCCACTATATGGAGAAAAATCCTGGAATGTTTTCCTCAAAAACCTTAATTTCTTTTCGACTTTAGAAAGAAAGACATAAACATCTTGGATGAGACATGAAAGTACATGAAAGTGTAAATCTTAGGGGCATTAAAAGCGATCCACAGGAATATGAGTGAAGGTAATTGTGACATCTGCTTCACAGATCTTCACAATCCACACTGCTGAGCACATCAAGAACATTCCTTGAACAACATCTTTCATTTGAGCTTGTAAAGTGCTTCTTCCTGTACTGGACTAGCTGGTTAGTTGCTAAATTGTGCGCGGCAACAGAGCACCTCCTGTTCACTTATGTGGTTCATTACAGCCGCTCTGTTCAAGCATCTGCTTACCTGTAACCAGTTCAGTGGCTGAGTAATGCTGCACCCAGTGACTTGAGCTATGTTTGATATGCCCATATGTCTTCAGCATCTTAGCACAGGAATGCACATTGACTCTCTGGGAAAGATGACATGTTAGAGTTTTTCTATAGGATGTCTCATGGAGTGCTTACTGCTTACTGCATGGTGAAACAACCCCATTTCAATACAATAGAGTGATTCTCTGAAAAATCACCCACATGGTGGTACATATTTGCCAGTAAAACTCGCATTTACCACCTCCTCCAGCCATCTGCTGAAAGAGATCACGCATGAACTGTGACATCGACGATAAATCCATTGTAAAAATGTCACACAAATGTGGGCCAGAAACAGTAAAACCTCACAGGAAGTTTATCAGCCTGAATTGCAGGATCTTTGTGACTTTGACCCTACTGAAGTCTTCTGTAGCGGTTTGCCTTTTTTTTTGGTCTAACATCCCTGAAAACGTGAACAGTACTGAAATAGCTGTACTCTTCTGTAATTAGCTCTTTTGTCATTTCCTGACCTCAACTTCCCCTCTTAGCCATTCTGAATCTTTCACAAAACAGGAAGGAGAGCTTCCTTTTCATCCCTCAGTGGCGAGGCGGCAAATTGGCGCGAATTGTTTTGAGATAATTAGGACTCCTGGAAGAGGTATAGAAGGCCCTGACTAAAATGAGAGGTCAGGAAAAAAAAAAAAAAGTGTTTAAAACGAGGAGGGAGCAGCTCATGTGTTATATGCCGTTCATCTCATACATCAAAACTAAAGGCCCCTCTGATTTCTCCCTAAACAGAAAATTGGAGCAAACACCTCATACCACAGCATTGTCCTAAACACCTGTTTGAAGAAACCGAGGTTATTGTGTTATATTGTTATATTGTGTTATTGTGGGTTTAACAATGCACTCATGTCAGCTCATAATACGATACTATCGCAAAACTTTAAGCCAAAATGAAGAAGAGTGGGTTTTTTTTAATTATTATTATTAATTCTAAGACATATAGTATAAATTTAACAAAAATGTACTGTTGATTAAAATACTAATTTTAGTTTTACATCAGGGGTGGACTTGAATAAGCTTGAACTTGGTCCTTGTCCCCACTGCACAGGGCAGTGGTGACACCAGAAAAATATTCATTCCTGAAAATACAGAATTATGTTAGACATATATGCTTGCACTCTGTCACTGACTACATTTAAATGATGACTATATTTACTGACTACATTTAAAATGTATGCCCTTTTTACTGGTAAAATTAGACATTGCATTACATTCAACATTATATGTAGTAGTTTAATGTACTACTGTCACTGAGGGACTGTTTACACTTTCAACTAAAAACTGAACTTTTCAACTTTTTCAACTAAAAACGAAAAACTTTTTATGCGCTTTGGCCATTCATTTTCATGACAATGCCGTTTTAGGGGCCTGAAAACGCAAACTTTTGAAAACGAGTTTCAAATTGCAAGTTTTTGAAAACGATACCGTTATCTTCGTGTAAACTACAAAACGCGAATCTGTGAAAACGGTGATGGCGTGCACGTGTATTATGTGTTCACTGAAAAAAAAACTGTTACATTTATGGTAAAAAAAAAAAAAAAACGGCAGCTGTGGTTGCCAGAAATTTACCGTAAAAAAAAACGGTAGCTACATTTTAAGTTTTATTGATTTAACTTAAATTTAGATTAAAATACCATATTTCTTTAACTGATATAAAGATAATTTACCATCCTATTGAAGAAATAATATCTGTTTTTTTACCTTTATAATACACTGACAACCACCAAACACAGTGGTGTTGAGAGTCACATGATGAATCAAAGTTCATCACAAGCAGCTTTTCCAAAAGCTGAGAAGGACAATACTAATATATAGAATGTGGACAGTGTCATTCACACAAACACTAAACACCATCATGGCAACACACATGAAAAAAAACAAAAAACAAATGCAATAAACATTAATTTAACAACATTAGATATAACATAAAACCTTAATTTACATAACTGATTCGAAAAAACTACGAAAAACTATAAAGAAACAGTTATTTCAACGAAAATACATCAAATGTGAAGTGTCATGCAGGAAATTGTGGGAATATCAATTTATGTTTTTTTTACTGTAAATTATACAAGTACTTGTTCTTTTTCACTTCCAAAAACTGTAAATTTAACTGTATTTTACTGTAAAATTATATTAATTGTACGGTTATATCTATTACAGTTATTCCCTGTATATAGTATGGAAACTTTCTGTTAACCAATTAACAGTTTTTCACTGTTGCATTTTTACAGTCTATTGCGGTGAGTGCTCTGTGAAAGAATGAGTATGCGCAGGCACGCAGTTCTTCTCTACAAAGCGACATTGCCAACTACTGGCCTGGCATGCATAATACAGCGTTTTTAGTCGTTTTCGCGGATCTGTGTGAATGGGGATCATTTTGATAACGCTGTCATCTGTACAAAGAAAAAACCTTTCAGTTTTTAATACATCATTGTTGTGTAAACGTACCCTGAAACTCAGTAAACTTGCATTTTTTTATCTCATGCAGTACACTTGTGCTTTCAATGCGGGCCAATACTATATTCCTGCAGTACCGAAGGCTGCAGTTTCAGGACTGCAGAGGAGACCTGAATTAAATCTAAATCAAACAGATGCAGATACAGATACCCACAGAAATTATTACATTTTTAATTCTCTTTCTACCTTTATTTTTAACATAAGAGCAGGCACGGCCGTTTTAAATTTTAATGTTCAAGGCTGTCAAATCATGTCAAAGCATGTCAGTGACTGTTCCCAAACTTTAAAAGAGTTAGTTCATCCAAAAATTTAAATTCTGTTTTCATTCACCCATTTGAAGGTCCGTGTTTACCACATTACAGTATGTGCGTTGATCAGTAAATCTGTTCATCGTATAAAGCTATAAAGACTCTTTAGAAGAAACCGCACAATTGATTATTTTTATGTTTTTTTATGACCTTTTTTGGATTTTTTAAGTTTTAGGGGAATTGACTTTAAATGGAGGGACAGAAATCTCTGAGGTTTCATAAAAAATATCTTCATGTATTAGGAAGATGAATGAAAATCTTATAGGTTTGAAACAACATGCTGAGCTGAGTCTTGAATAAAACGAACTCTGTATCGTGATTCATTGTTCACATCACTGATACGTATTGCCGCATTTTTGTACATCGATATAACAATATTGTTAAACCTCTAGTTGAAGATGAAGATAAATCTACATTTTTTACATTAAATTTTAATTAAGGTTTGGGGGAGGTTGTGGGTTTGATTTGTAAATTTTATAATTTTGCAGAATATATTTTTAAATGATTTTTAATTAAAACAAACTGCTCATAAAATATATACTATGCTGCTTTATGAATATTTAAAGTTTTTTTTTATATTTATCCCATAATGATCAGTACTGTAATGTCTAATATTGTCTTTCTCCTTATTTTAATGATGATTCTTATTATAGCAATATAGGCATTTTTACTGTGTTAGAATAAAAATAGTTTTGTAATGATTAAAATCACTTATATTTTAATTAAAGGCAGGACAACAAATTATACCATTATGTATAAATACCTTAAATTGTATATAATAGTATATAATATTGTTACAGTAATGAGAACTGGGGGCTAAATGGACTTAATTTGCCTGAAAATAATGTCACAATGCAAAAATTACAATTACATTTTCTTCTAATTCCAACATATTATTTCTTACATTTTCAAATGAGATTCACCTGTTAAGACTCAAACATCTGATGTGTTCTACAATTTAAAATGCATTACTTAAATATAATTGCTTGATTCTGCATATTGAAACAGTTTGTTTTTAGTGATGGTGGTAGTCAAATGGTTAAGGATGGGAGTTGCTAACACGAGGTGATAGAATAATCTCAAGTACAGGTGAACTAACAACTGGACAGTTTAAGCAAATCACTTAAGCCAAGGATGCTCCAAAGGGACTGTCCTACAATTGGTGTATTTTAAGGCTGGTGTCCTGAAAGCCAATTGTCAGTTGGAAGCTTCATTTACATAGCCGTTCAAGAATCAGAGGAAGCGTCTCTCAGCGGGAAACGTTAACAACCCCAGTGACTCAATTCCCTGCTGAGTTAATGGCCTTGCGACTAAATCACAACATCTAGAATGCTTGATATCATCACAAGCAGTGGCTAGGACGGACTGTTGTGGCCTTGGAAGTGACCAATCAGCTTCTTCTCACATTGAAGAACTGACAAGCACATTGTGCCGCTCAGATCTGATCCAAACTTTTTCCTAAGCACAAATCACATATCTCTGATTGCATAACCAATCTTTTTTCCTGCCATTCTCCTACACTTAAATGACTAATAAAATAAGAAAGCGGAGGCAGAGCAGTCTGTGTTTATTGAATATACATCTTTTTCTTGCCGAAGCGGCACATGGACTTATAACGGCCCCAAAGGGACGAATATGCATTCATATCCTAATTCAGTCTATTACAATAGTTTATGTTTGCGTGGTGCTTCTGTTCTTATCTTCACATTGATTTGCTGCCAAAATGGTCTGTTGCAAAACGTGAGGGATTTGGAGAGACCTCCAAATGAAAAGGGTGAGATTTCAGTGAAAACAGTCACTAGGTGTGACATCTCTACAAAAATCTGTAGTTGTTTGAGACAGCTAGTGGGAACGCCGCCTTTAGTTGCTTGGATGAAAAGTATCTGATAAATGGTAATTAACCAAAACAGTTCCCGCAGATAAATCTGTTAATTTAGTGGCAAACAACCAGATTTTCTGTGTTTTGCAGAGGCAGTAATTGGGTCTAATTCTACACAAGCAAATCTCTGTGATCTGCTCTACCTTCTGTGGTGGTTGGGTGATAGTTGCTAAACAGAGCCAGAGAGACTTTACTTACACATGCACAACCAAACATTTTGATTACTTGCTCTTTATTATTGCTGTTTTTGACATTTTAGAAGAATTGTATCAAATCTACAAAATTATGGATTGACACAATTAAAGTATGGCAATTATATACTGACCAAAAATGTTAAACCAAGTACTTTATTATTTATTAAATACTATCTTGTATTTATTTATGGTGGACTATATGTAGTCATTTAAAAAAATAAATAAATAAATAAATAAATAAATTATTAATGTAAAAATAAAAATGTACATTTTAAATTGACAAATAAATAAACATACAGTAAAAATGCAGTTAAATGTAATAAAAAATAATAACAATAATATAAAAATGATATATAAAATATTTACTTGATTTATTTGTATTTATTTTTTAATTTTCTAAAGCATATACAAGGGTCATTGACAGATAAGGTTTTTAAAAGTGTAAAAAAAACATAATGGAGATATAATTAATTTTGAAGTTTTAAGTGTTATAATTAATTTTGAAGCTTTAAGTGTTAACGATGAGATTATGTGGCTTTTATAATCAATTAACACTACTTTTGTCATGTTTTACAAGATGGACAAAATTTGTCACCAAAAAGTCATTCGGTTTAACCAAAATTTCGGTTTTACCGAATGACACTTTTGGTTATACCGAATGATGATACTTTCAAACAATGCTAACAGGCTGATAGCAAAAGGACAATCAAACATTTTATATTTACTACAAGTTTTTAAAATATTACAACTTTTTCCATGTTTTATAGCGGTTGTACCGAATGACCTGATGTTTCGGGACATGCGTATGAGAAAGTGAAAACATGATTTTTTCAAATAGTTAAAAGAGAGTTAGTTACTTTGCTTCACGGCCATGTGGTCCTTTGCAGGTGTCTGAATGATGTCACATCCTGTCACATGATACTGACCGTATGACTTGATCCAAAATGGTCCCTTTATTTTGGTTACTCCGAATGACATCAATGAAATTCATTATATATTTTTAAAATGTAATTTATTCCTGTAATGGCAAAGCTGAATTTTCAGCAGCCATTATTCCAAAAACAAAACAAAAAACAAACAAAAAACATATACTTACCCCAAACTTCTGAACGATAGTGTAAATTCAGTCAAATATGTCCAAATGTTTAATTGTGCTGGCTTTCAGTGGGCTGTACCAGCACACGGTGTGCTCTGTCTCACTTTGTCCATGTTTTTATAATGGTTAAATAATTTCCCCCGAATACATCTGTGCTGACTGAAAAAGTGAGAGGAACATTAAGGGAAAAGGAGAGAGAGAAAGCTCTGTCCATACTCATTTTTGAAAAGCTGGAGTGAAAAATACACTTCCATGTTGTGAACAGGACAAATAATGAGATTGTGTGAGGGAAAGAGATGCTCACAGAGAGTGTGTTGAAGCACCGTGTCGTGTCTGCATTCTAATTTTATGGCACTTGGGAGTACAGACTACAGGCCTCTCTGGCCACTTGTGCTGCCCGCCTGCCATGGAATATAATGTGTTTTGAGAGCAGCCCTATTATCCAGGCCTGGGAAGAAGGAGGCTGAAGTGGCCAGTGGAGCAGCCCTTTGACAGTACTGCAGGTCTATTTGTGTGTGTGTGTGAGCCACTTCTCAGCGCTGCCTCAGTCTTTATTAGAGTCGCTCCTCATAACAGCCACTCATGCTGCGGTCGAGTGAGAGCCAACCAGTGAGCGAACACCTCCGAAGTGCATCTCGATTTTTCCTGATCTCTGTCTCTTCCTTTAATTCCGCATTTGTTGAAACATAGTGTTAAAACTATTACAACGTACAAGTGTATGTGAGTGTATTCTTGTAAAATCAGGTTTCGTCACGCTGCTCAGATGTTAGTATTGGCACTGCTGAAACGAGACTGAAGTGTCATTTGTTATTCACAGGAGAGCTAAATGCCGGGTTATGCTGGATGAGATAATAGAGGGCTGCGATGAGTGACAGAGAGAGGTAAACTGAGGTATTCAGCCCACTTTGGTGTAATTTTGTGAAAAATAGCTGTTATTCACTGAAATATTTCTCCCCAAGTTATTGTATTTTAAGCAGACAGATTTAGCCCGTTCAGGAGGTCTATAATACCTGGAGAAATACCATCTGCCTGCTTGCTGCCATCTTTGCTTTTTTGTTATCTTTTTTGAGCCAAAAATAAATGTGTTTTTATTATAGCTATTCTATAATATAATCAAATATTAACTAATTATATTTTTATTATCTATTCTGTATTATAATTTAATATCAGTGGTTCATTTTTCGATTATATTTATTCTATAATGTAATTAAATATTAGGAAATTATAGTTGTATTCTAAAATATACTTATATTAATGGATTATTTTTTATTATAGCTATTTTATATTATAATTAAATATTAGCTACTCATATTTTTATTATCTATCCCATATTATAATTTAATATTAGTAATTTATATTAATTTTAAACAATACGAATTTATTAATATAATTCAGTGTTTGCAAAATATATTAAATATTAATGAATTACATTTTTGTTATTTGTAATAACATTGTAATTATATTCTATAATATAATTAAATATTAGCTATTCATAATTTATCTATTCTATATTATAATTTAAAATTAGTGATTCATATTTTTATTAAACAAATTGAATCTATTAATATAATTCCGAATTTGCAAATATGTATGTATATATATATATATATATATATATATTTAAATATTTAAATATTAATGAATTACATTTTTGTTATTTGTATTAACATTGTTATTATATTCTATAATTTATCTATTCTATATTATAATTTAATATTAGTGATTCATATTTTTATTAAACAATATGAATCTATTAATATAATTCAGTATTTGCAAAATATATTTTTATTTTTAAAAAGTACTTAAATATTAATTAAGTACATCTTTGTTATTTGTAATAACATTGTTATTATATTCTATAATATAATTAAATATTAACTATTCATACTTTTATCTATTATATATTATGATTTAATATTAGTTATTCATGTTTTATTATATTTATTCTATAATGTAATAAAATATTAGCAAATGATATTTGCATTCTAAAATATACTTAAATATGAATTATATTATAGAATAGCTATAATAAAATATAATTAAATATTAGCTTTTCATAATTTATCTATTCTATATTATAATTTAATATTAGTGATTCATATTTTTATTAAACTATATGAATCTATTAATATAATTTAGTGTTTGCAAAATATATTTTTTATTCTAAAATATACTTAAATATCAATGAATTACATTTTTATCATAGCTATTCCCTATTATAATTAAATATTAGCTATTCATATTTTATTATCTATTGTATGAATATTAACAATTCATATTTTTAATTAACTATGTATATATATAAAATTAAATATTCGCAAGTTCTGTTTTTATTTCGTCAGAATATACAGCTACTTAAAATGTCCATCAATGGGCAAAGATTAACACAGTTACGCCAACAGGGGCTTATGGGTCTGAACTCCTTGGAAAAAATCTGTGGGAGTGTGTTTCTAATTAATAAATAATGAGCACAGAGCAAGAAGGAAAGAGAGTGTGGAGGAGATTGCTGAGAAACAAAGTATAAGTGGTGATTATTAGATCAGCTATTAAACACAAGCTAAACAGTTCTCCACCTGTTAAGCCCTTTTGCACATCTCTTAGAGCTGTTTGTTTTTTTTTTTCTAAAAAAAACATCCACTAGAGATGCTAGTAAAAATAAACTGGACAAAACCCCATCCCTCTCCTGATCTATCCCAGCCCAGGAGACAGAGTGCACAGCAGCCCCAGGGCCTTAGGTAAAGCAAAATGGTTCTGTGCTTGCTTTAGGGTGTACTGCGCTCTGGCTACATGCTCTGTACCGCGGTACTTTACCTTCAAAGACTTCAGAACCGCACAAAAGAACTCAACATCGCCTCCGGTGCCCGCAGAGTGGGAGGAGATTTTGACATCGAGTTTGCCTTGTTGAAAATAGACTCTGTTCTTCTCTTGGAAAGTTCTTCAGAGCATGGTGGTGTGATTCCAGCACAGGAAGAGCAGCACAATGTATTGCCTTCTTAGCTCTGGCTGATATCAGTTCCTACATTTTTGACATTTTTTGCTGAAATGAGTATTTTCATCAGATAATAATCTGCATCTCCTCCCCATCTCAGACCCGGTAACCCTGGAACAAATAGGTCTTTTTTAGCATTTCTGAAATGGCTTTGTGGCCATTCATTTTTTTTCCCAACAACTATTGTGTTTCCAACTGTTTTAAAACCCTTTTCTGCAATGCACCACATCTCTTTAAATACAATTTACAGCTTTTGGCTGCTTTTAAAGGATTAGTTCACTTTCAAATGAAAATTACCCCAAGCTTTACTCACCCTCAAGCCATCCTAGGTGTATATGACTTTCTTCTTTCAGATGAACACAACCGGAGATATATTAATAAATATCCTGACGCATCCAAGCTTTATAATGGCAGTGAGCGAGACCAACGAGTATGAGCTGAAGAAAGTGCCTCGATTCACATCCATCCATCATAAACATACTCCACATGGCTCCGAGGGGGTTAACTGATTTAATGTTAAATTTAAGGTGGATACACAATGCTGTTCCCTTCCATACAAGGAAAGTGAATGGTGACTATACAGTAGCTATCAAACAAGATTTTCAGTGAATTAGTCAAATTTCAGTCAGTTTCTCACACTAAGCTTCAGAAGACTTGGAATTAAGCACTTAAGCTGTATGGGCTACTTTTATGATCTTTTATCATGCTTTTTTTATGTCTCAAAGTCCTTGGTCCCCATCCACTTTCATTGTATAAAAAAGAGCAGCATGAACATTCTGCAAAACTTCAGTGTTTTGAAATCAGCCATCACTAGATATTGTTGAAAAGTCGTTATTTCGTTTTTTTGCCACGCAAAAAGTATTATCGTCGCTTTATAATATTAAGGTAAAACCACTGTACTCACATGAACTATTTAAATATGTCTTTAGTACCTTTCTGGGCATCTGAAAGTGTTAATTATCTTGCTGGCAATAGAGGCCTCACTGAGCCATCAGATTTCATCAAAAATATCTTAATTTGTGTTCTGAAGATGAACGAAGGTCTTACGGGTGTAGAACGACATGAGGGTGAGTAATAAATGACATAATTTTCATTTTTGGGTGAACTAACACTTTAATTTTAACAGTCCTTGGTCCCTATCCACTTTCAGTGTGTAAGAAAAGAGCAGCATGAACATTCTGCAAAACTTCTTCTTTTTGGTTCCACAAAAGAAAGAAAATTATATGGATTTGAAATGTAACTTAGAATGTGAAGGCTTTTGGTGTTATTTGCTTCCAGTTATTTTAGCAGTCTGTTATGCTGCTTTAACAATCCGTTAAAAAACAGTCCATTTTTTAATTTATTACCATAAACACACTGGTTTGTAGTGCAAATTGCTTTTCTATTTACTTCACATTTTTGTTCTTCTTGTTGTTTATCTATAACTGTTAATGCATTGGAAGTCTCGCATTAAATAGCGTATTTCTGTGTTGCAAAATAAGGTGGATATTTATTTAATAAATAAAAAGGTATCATGGAAGGACGAAAGAAAGACAGAAAGACATACAGGATTTAAAACACATGAAGGTGAGTAAATGATGAGAGAATTTCCATTTTTAGGTGAACTCTCCCTCTTTCTTTAAATTGAACCCATCAGGCACTTTTCTTCCTCATCACGCCACCAACCTCTAACACCATTATAAATCTCTTCACTCTCTCCACCAGCTTCTCCTGCTATAATTATCATTCCCCTCCCTGCCGCCTTGATCTAAGCATTTCTAATTGAACAGTCACAGTTAACAGTTGGTCACCCTGTTCCAGGCGCGAGCACCAGTCAGTCTCAGTGTGACGTTTACCGTGGCCTTTTGTTTCTAGACTGATTAAGAGGCTGCTCTGCCCAAGATGGTTTTTTGGCAGATTAACTTTAATGGAGTTGCCTGATACAGCCTGCCTTTCTGTGCCACTGTGATTCCCGAATAGATAGGGAGGTTGTATCAATTCTTGACATTCAGCAGTTTGCGTATGGATCGCTGTTGGAGCGGTGTCTGTATGCAACGTCTCCAATGCTGCAAACTTGACCTTTCCTTTAAAAATGTTATAAAGCACATGCAGTACAGTGGATGCAGTTGCACTCTGAATATGTTTAACTGAAAGCTGTAATGGTTGGCTTCTAGCCATCAAGTCATACTTTGACTATTGAGTGTTATATGATACAGTCATTATACTTGCTGCGTATGTGTGTATCTGTTTGTGCGTGTCAGTTTCAGTAGATTGCCGAATGCCTGCAGATTTCCTTTATTTTTACATTTAGATCACCTTTAACGTCATCTAACTTTCACTTAAGGTTAATCATTAAAGCCCTTATAATTTAATAACACTGTTAAATATGGTCTTTAGTCAAAATGAATATCCATTTTTCAGACTTTACATCTATAATGTTGGCCACGTACATGCTGTAAAGTTTCAGGAGTGACAACTGCATTTAAATATAGGAGTGAATCCTCTAAATTTTCGTTCTGTGTGTGTATGGAACACAACTAATTAATTAATATTACAGCAACCAAAGACTCGTTATGTTCCGCAATTTAACTTAACTACCATCTACAAGCATCGTGATTTTTTTTTTTTTTTCATGTTTGTAAGTCTGCTTCGCAGAGCGTGCACTTGAAGTGTTGCCATGTCCACTTATTAGAGGTTTTCGCACCGGAGGAACCTTTTCATAGTTCCTTGAACTATTGGCTGAAGTACCCGGTTTTTGCCGGGTGTTTGCACCGCAGGAACTAGGAATGATTTTAGTTCTAGGAACTCCTTTTGGGGGAAATAATTAGCTCCTACTTGAAAGTAGGGTCTAAACCAGCACTATAGGAACTACCAGTAATGTAAATGTATGCTGATTGGCCAAACGCATGTCAAACGCCAGCACCCGGCATTTTTAAAAAGCTGTGTAAACATATACTTACTCCATGAACATGGTAAAAACAGCGATAACAATATTTATCTGTTGCTGCAGGGTTGTGTTCTTTTCTCCGCCTGGATGATATGTAATACTGCAAGTTGTCATAGGAGATTTCGTCTTTTAGCCCCATTTTTTGCTCTTTCAGTCACGTAAATTATG
The DNA here is from genome assembly GCA_039654765.1 of Mylopharyngodon piceus. Lineage (NCBI taxonomy): Eukaryota > Metazoa > Chordata > Actinopteri > Cypriniformes > Xenocyprididae > Mylopharyngodon > Mylopharyngodon piceus. Next base: position 21,841,001 of record CM077461.1, read on the forward strand.
CATTTACATTCCATATTAGTTATCATGAAACCCACGACACACAACAAACGCAGCTCTGATCACGGTGTCCTCCATCCACCGGTTTTTGATGTCTGTAAATGCTGTGCTTAAAGACGTGCTTGTTGGCCGCTTCAGAATTCCTACTGCCGGTGCGAATGCAATTATGAAAATGGCACAGGGAGAAATTAGTTCTCGAGGAACTATCCTAGTGGCTAGTTCCTATAACTGAGTTCTTAGAACTACCTGGTGCGAAAGTCCCTATTATAAGTGTTTTTGGGCATTTTTAAAAATGTGACGCTTTGAGTGCTGTTGAGCGGATTTGTAAACACCTCTGATTGGCCATTGTGTTCCCGGCTCATCGAATATGTCTGTGATTGGCTTCAATTATCAGCGCTTCAAAAACATTGTAAAAAGTCATCAATGACGCTCTTCACTGAGTGCTTACACAGATACACACGGGAACGTTTGAAAGCAGGTGTCTATCACGGACCAGTCCGCTGATAGATGCCTGCTTTCAAACTCTCCCTCTCCCGCTTTCAAAACGCTTTAAAATTCAAACACTTCCGTGTGCTTTCAAACGATCCCGTACATTGATCATTGTAGCCAATCACAGACATATCCGATGAACGCGTGAACACAATGGCCAATCAGAGGTGTTTACGAATCCACTCAACAGTGCTCAAAGAGTCACATTTTTTAAAATTTCAGTACCAACTGGTACCAAAGTCTGTACTTTTGACAGCTAGCTTAACTCATAAAGCGATTTAGTTTATAGTTAATAAAGTAGGCAGGTGTGGGTCGTGATATTTCGTTCTTGTTTTCAATTTGTTTTCAATTCATTTTGATTTATCTCGGTTTTTTGCTTGGCAACACGAATGGCTTGTACCTCTTCCCCTGTGATTTCCATGCACCGCAAACATATGATGTGCGTTTAAATACATCATTAACAACTAGTTGTTCAGTGTGGTTCTGTACACACAGCATAGAATTTTTAAAATGTGGTTGTCACTACCTGCATATTTCGGGAGTTAATTCAGTTGTAGAATTCGGTTGTCACTCCTGTAAATTACTGAACTGTGTATGTACAGAACAGGATTAAAAACTAAAAGGTGAATTGACATCCGAATTTAACTATAGTGTGTACATAGTTGTGTATGTAAATTCACTTGTAGCATTTAAAACAATTGAATTTTTGAACAATTGACTGTAACCAACAGTGACCAGCAGTGGCAGTTGTAGGAATTAAGTTATTAAATGTCACAGTTCATTTGAGCACTTGAATTTGAGCTCTTCCCCAAATCACTGTTTGATTAGAACTTACTTTTTATGTTAAATAATAGAATCTCAATGTTTTCACTCAGCAAATCAATTGTGATTGTTGTCAAAGGATTTCTGGGCTTTTCTAATCATAATGTTATTTTTTAAATGTCAGTTTTGACTCTGTAATGTGTGATTACTAAACTACAGACCTTATCTCTGAATCAATAGATCTCATATCCTGTTGATTTATCTAAAAAACAAAAGATCATGTTAAATTATTTGTGCTTAACCTAATTCAAATTCATAAGCCAAGCCTACACCTTTTTGTGACATCACAACCAGCATGTCTGTAATGCACATGATTATCCCAATGCCTTTGCTTGGTAAACTCTCTATTTTCACGTTCCTTTATCAAAGGCCAGATCAATGGCAAGGCTGACCTCAAACACATATTTGAAAATTGTACATTATGAAACTGTAATGTATATGTGTCATTCTTATTCCACAAAACAAATGATTTGCATTGCCTGCATGTCCCTCCTGCCAATGAAACATTTATTAATGTAAATACCAATTGGCAATCAATAAACATAACTAGAGCGCCTCCCCATATGTAAACACGCTCCTCATTGAACATATTGACAGCGCAGTGTTGTGTCCAACCTGAACAATTACAGAGCCGTTTCCTGCTGCCTTGCTCTGAAATTGATTTCTCTTTGAAGGTCCCAATTTGTGTTTTAGCATTGTTGGTTTAATGCTAAACCAAACAACCTTTTTATCAAGCTTTCTTCTTCTTCTTCTTCTTCTTCTTCTTCTTCTTTATGGTCAAATTGTCAGTCATATGTACCTGAATTTAACTGACTGATGCCACCAATGCAAATTTTATATTTTGTGTATTATATATACTTCCATTCAAAGGTTTGGGGTCAGTGCGATAAAAAAAAAAAAAAAAAAAATTCAGTCTATTATTCAGCAAGTGTGCATTAAATTGATCAAAAAAAATTAAAAAAAAAATTAAAAATAATAATGTTATAAACAATTTCTATTTGAAATACATGCTTTTGAACTTTCGATTCATCAAAGAATCTTGAAAAAAAAAAAAAAAAAAAAAAAGTTTCCACAAGAATATTAAGCAGAACAACTGTTTTCAACATTGATAATAATAAGAAGTGTTTATTGAGAAGCAAATCAGCATATTAGAATAATTTTTGAAGGATCATGTGACATTGAAGACTGGAGTAATGGCTAAATTATATTTCATAATATCACTTTTTTTTTTTTACTGTAATATTACTGTTATTTGATTTTGGATCAAATAAATGCAACCTTACTGAGTATAAGAGACTTCTTTAAAAAACATGTTAAAAACATCTTACCGACCCCTTCATTTTGAATAGTAGTGTGTATGTATATATAATATTTATACAATTCGTCCCCTTGAAATGATAAAGTTCTATCTGACATTTTTGACATATTCTTATTCTGTGACAACTTATTTACATTATGTGATGTTTTTAAATGTTGTGTACATTTTGGGACTTTTTATTTAGAAAACAAAAAGGTTCTATCTATAAACTTAAATGGAATGCAAAAACTTTGAAGCTCAATATCTCAAAACTGCTCAGGCCCTGTTTACACTAGTGCGTTTTCGTTTTAAAATGCATACGTTTTGCTACTGTCGTTTACACTTCGAACCTCGAAAACGAAGACTTTCGAAAACGCTGCAGAGCCTGTTTTTGCGTTTCAGTGTAAACATACCAAAACGGAGACTTTTGAAAACGATGGCGTGGCTGCCCACATTCGCTCTGCGTATCCTTGACGAGCGTGTAATGGCTGCCCATGTTCGCTCTGTGTATCCTTGACAACCGTGTAAACAATAACATGGAGACTGAACTGCAATCTTTGCTGGTTTTGCTGTCATTTTTAGCAGCCACTGTGCAGTTAAGCTCAGCACTTTTTTAATACTGCAGCTACCTACATGCGCAAGAGGCAACTGTTTACACTTGTACGCGCATGCCCAGTGTGCATGAACAGTCATGGGACATTTCGGCCGTGTAGTGTAGATGGAGATCGTTTCTGAAACGCTGTGGAAACGCCAATGTAGACGAGGATCATTTTCATTTTAAAACACCGTTTTAAAACGAAAACGCACTAGTGTAAACGGGGCCTCAGAATGCAGATAGAACCTTATAATTCCAAGTGGACAAATTGTTATGGTTATAAATGTTTTTCTACTGTTATAATTTTATATTGTGTGATGTACTGTCTTGTAGATAAGGCTATTTCTTGATTCGGGATCTTCAAGGCCATAAGACAAAGTTAAGAACACTTACTAAATGTAATTCTGGACAGATGAAGTCAGACTTTCGCTTTGCAAAGTAGATTTAAATTGGATCTAACAATGCTTTACCAGCTTTAGATTTCCTTATTGTGGTGGTTACTTTACATTTAACACTTCAGTGTTTGTCAAACATAAAACTTTCTCAATTAAAATTGTCCAAAATAAGTTCACCTCTTCATTCACGTACTCAGAATGTAAAATAATTCATCCAAACTGTAGTAGTTCTCTGCCAGCTTCCACTTTAGCTATTGTAAGCGAAACCAAGCGTTAATTTCCAGTAAGTGGATGGTATAGCGTTAGACGGTACTTTATTAATCCCTAGGGTGAAATTGAAGGTAAAAGCAAGTCTCCCTTGGCTTACATTTTATAGAATGAAGTAAAAATATTGGCCTTGCTGTACAGTTTTTGTCATAGATTAATGTGTCCTAAAAGACCTGATGGTAATTTACAGAGGTGTAGTAGGGAAGCACGAGGCACAACCTAACACGGTGTTAGTTGTAACACATATGGTTTATACTTCCACATTTGCTAGCATGATGACACTTAGTGTATTTACTAGTTGCCATATATAGAGAAAAATACATAGACAATACATAGAGAAAAAATCCGCCAAAATTCAGAAATCTTTGGAAGATATCACTGAACATTTATTTAACAATAGCAAAACCAATGGGGCATGTTGTCACATTTCACTTCCCTTCTTTCCGGGTAAATAATTAAAAAAGTATACACTGTATTAATGAAACAAAGCCATATATTTGTACTAGACATGTGTGAAATTAATGTGGAACAAAAGAAATTCTCTGAACCCTAAGTAGATTTACATAAACTGAGAAAGTCAAAAAGCGTTAGGTTGAGCCCCGCTCTCCCCTATCTCTTTCATTGCCTCTACTGTTTTTCCCATATGTAACATTTGAAGAGGTATTTTTCATGACTAAATGATGTAAAAGTCCTAAACAACAGGCTTTCTGCCAGGGACTCAATGTTTTGATTGGATCCTCCGGTGGCTCCCATGCCTGGCTAACTCAGCACACCGACACAGATGTAGAGTGGGAGGGTGTGATAGAGTCTCTCTGTCTCTACCTGATAATAAGACATCATGAGGATACGTCTGTCTCGAGCTGAAGATAGAACATTCTGTTTGGGAGGCTTGATATATTGTTGTGATATTTAGGATATGTATTTCTTCTGCAATATGACATCCATGGTTGATCTGCTTACACTTTTTCACAGGTGGTTATCGGCTTGATCTACAGCTGATAGTGAGGCTTTCAGTAGATCTGTATAGCTCGGGAATTTGCAAATAGAGAAGCAACTGTTGGTTTTAACAGGTACAAATAGACATGTTTTCAATTTTACATTTGTGCATCACTCTATGGAAGCTTTTACAAAAGTGCAGTTTTAACAGAAAATCATGGAATCATCATGTTGGAACCATTATAACTAAAAACAAGCGAATCTAGTAGCTAGCTAGTTAACACTAAAACACTAAAAATACTGATATTAAATAGGTGGTGTTTGAAATCTTGGTATTTGTACTCTGTGATGCATATACTGTATTGCCAAGTTTTGGGTTCTGCTTTTTAAATTGCTGACAAAGTAGAAGTGTTTGTTTGTATACTTTATGAAATATGATCATCATAATCATAAAAGGGATAGAAAACACCATACAGATTGGATGTGCCATTCCTGAATATCGTTGAAAACAACAAGCATATTTGTTTTTCTTGCAAATTATAGTGAGTGTTTGTACGCAAAAAATCCCTCAGATGAACATGCAATGGGGCGTTCGGACAACTGAATGGAATCAAATACAAGAACTAGTTTTACACTTGACACAGTGTCTTAAAGGGTTAGTTCGCACAAAAATGAAATTTCTGTCATTAAATACTCACCCCCATGTCGTTCTACACCTGTAAGACCTTCGCTCATCTTCGGAACACAAATGAAGATATTTTTGATGAAATCCGAGAGGTATCTGACTCCTCTGTAGACAGCAATTTAACCACCACTTTCACGGTCCAGAAAGGTACTAAAGACATCGTTAAAATAGTCCACATGACTGCAGTGGTTCAACCTTAATTTTATGAAGTGACGAGAATACTTTTTGTGCGCAATAACAAAACAAAAATAACAATATTATTCAACAATATCCTCTCTTCCGTGTCATTATCGTACACTGTTCATGTTAAGTGCTTCCAGGTTCTATGTCCAATGGTTCCAAATTCAACATAATCCCTTGCGTCGATCACAAGATATTCCTCATGGAAGAACGATTTTAAAAATTCCCATTAGGGGGGTGTCAAGGGCTAAACAAAAAGGCTACATTGGTTCCAAATGCTGTAACTTTTGATTACTTTATGCTATCACCACAAAATTTGATCCAGATGCAGCTCACATGTAGGAGAATTTTCCTCTTATCCTTATTTCCTTCCTGAATTATTGCATGTCAAATAAGAAAGATATGTAGAATTATAATAAAAATTATATATATTTGTTTTTTATCAGCATTTTCTCAACATAAGAATGTCCAATTGTAATATAATTTTTATTTTCTAAAAAATCAAATGATACCTACCTTTTGACTCTCCTTGCTATAGTTTTGGAGTTATGAGTCTTTACTTTTGTGTATGTCACTCAGAAAAAAACAACTCTAAACAACTCTAAAAATGAGGGTTTTAAAGGTGATTTTCTCAATATTTGGATTTTTTTGCACCCTCAGATTCCAGATTTTCAAATAGTTGTCCATACATCAATGGAAAGCTCATTTATTCAGCTTTCGGATGATGTATAAATCTCAATTTCAAAAAACTGACCCTTATTCCTGGTTTTGTGGTCCAGGGTCACAAATGTGATGTCTATCTAAGGTCATTTTTGCTTATTAGTATGGTTGAATTGGATCATCGAAGGTCAGCAGCAAATCCATTGGTTAATAAAGTGAGATTAAATACATACTGTAAAGTATTAATTATAATTAAAAACATATTATTTAATTATTGCAGGTTTGCATAATATTCTGAATTTGCATTTCACTGTTTTTATTTTCAAGAATACTGAATCTGCTTCTGTAAATGCTCAAATTTAGTCTGGAACTACAATAACCATCATATTTACACAGCACAATGCCTCTGCACTTACTCCTGATTTCTCTCAACATGGGGAGGTGTCAGTCAATAAATGGGAAAACAAAGTAACTTAAAGCATTACTTATTTGATATTTTGTTGTAAATTAAAAGTAATGCGTTACTTTACTAATTACTTGGAAAAAGTAATCTGATTACTTGAGTTACTTGTAATGCGTTACCCCCAACACGGATCGTAAATACGAGTTTCCTAAATAAAAATTGGAAATTGAATGCATATTTACCACTGGGAAGCTTGGGGATAATTTTGATACCCAAGTTCCCAAGTTCGGGCCACAAAATTTAAACATGCGGAAGGGAGAACGATTGCTGCTGTGACTGGTATTCTTAATTAGTTTTTTCCACAACAGCTACATCGCCTTGTCTTCTCATTAAGTAGTGCATATTTATATATATATGAATAATCATTTGAAGCATATTGTATGTTGTATACACCACAGAAATAGACTAAAATTCCAGAATTGTCAGCAAGCTGACTACGTAGATAGCGCGGTGAATGCTTATATGGTTGTCAAAGAATGGGACGTTAAATATCATATTGGCTTTAATAATATTTTTCCCAATAAATAGGCAAGAATTAAACTGGCAAGAATAAGCCACGATTCCTGTTCTTTCCGACAACAAAACACTTGAATTCGACAAGCTTGTAATCACAACTTCAGAAGTGGGAAGTAGGAAATTTCCGATTGCAAGTTTAGGCAGCAAAAGTGCACATTGCAAAGCCAAATTTGATGATGTTGTTGTAGTTGTTGTTATTTTATTTTTTTTTACTTTTTTTGTCCTAAAATAAATCTAAACCCACAACACACATTTCCTCTGTGTCTCCCTCTGCAGGTAATTGACATAATTGTCCGTCAGCTCCAGCAGTGATGGATTTGAAGGACAGACAGCAGCGCTCTCTGACACGGGGTCAGTGCGGAAAGGATCTGCACTACGCTACATGCTCTCTAGACAATGAGAACTGCCATATAGTGTCACAGAAATCATACAGTTCCAGCAAGAGGCTGAAGGCCTACCAGCAGGATGGACGCCTGCGCTATGGAGGATGTGTTGCGGAGTTGGTCCACCAGGAGACAGAAGAGTATGTCAGACAAGGTATGATTGTTACTGTAATTAATATATAAATGGAAGAAATCATAATGATAAATATGGCAGCTATACTATAGGTACATCACATTAGTTACATTTTGGCAAAATTTTGCAAGCAAAAAATGTCTGTTGTCTCTTATCAATAGAGATGCCCTCATGCGAAATTACCAATCAAATGGATTCCTATTAAAATGAATGGATTTTGATTTGAATTTATTTTGTTTGTTTTATGTTTTTGTTTGTCTTTTCACTTTCATCTAATATAACATCATATATTCTTGTTTAAAGCAAATGGACTATCTCACGAATGTATGTGCAATTCTTAAGTGCATGTTGGATACAGCAGTCTTTAGGTCAGAGTTTTCTCATTAGTTGGGGCTTTAACACAAATGCCATCATGGATGAATGTTATCCATTTTAACCCACATAATCCCCCTGTAATAAAAACAGAGAAGATGATTTTCTGTGGTAAGTTTTAATTTGCAGCTATTGAAACTTTTGATCTGTGTGCACAGAACTGTGCTAATGCTTCAAGACAAATATTTGCGAAAAGCTATTGTTCCTTTCATGCAAGTGACACTGACCTGGTAAACACAAACCGGATTGGAGCAGAGCGACCCCCACCCCCCATTAAATCTATTAATTTAAGATAAATGAACTATCTTAATTAAAGGATTTATTTTATATTAATGAACAAACCTGAATACATTAGACCATGGTTCCCAACTTTTTTTTGGTCCTTGAATTTACACGGAAGCACCCTGCATTCATGTAATTTGATTGTTATTAGCATATTCAATTATATGCAATTTCAATTTTACAGCAAGGCCATTTATATCAGGAGTGATTTCAGTGATTGCCATGTGAATATCATTGAGCGCTTTCAATTTGTTTTGTCATTTTGATCACAACCGGGAATTTTTACAGAGAATTTTCTTTCTGAGAGAAGCTGTGTTCTGTCTGGTATTTAGCCATGACTTTATTTGCCTATCAGAGTCAGTTCATCAAGGACACATTCTTAAGTTGAAAAACTAGAAATTGAATTGGTTTTATCTTTGAAAAGTGTGCTGCTAGGTTTTGTTTTGCTCAAATTGATCTTGCTATGAAGTGTTAACCAGTTATAATTACAGTTCGACCAACTGACCTTATTCAGTTGCTGCACAGAAAATTGATTGTAAAAATGAAGTTTTAAAAACTTTGTGCCATGTTGAAAGCTGTTCTCACAAACACCTTAAGCCAGATTTGTCAATATCAGATAAAGAGATAATAGAGATGAGCTGCAGTATGCAGTCAGAAACCTTCATCCTTTCAGTATATGAACTAACTTTCCTATTTTCATCTAGTCGAAATATATATATATATATATATATATATATATATATATTTTGACGGTGAAATTAAAAACCCTCTTTTGTGTGGAACTACTGCCATGGATTCAAATCTCAGTTGACAGTTTAACAGTTGAGCCCAAGCCTCCGTTACTAATTTTAAAATGTCACTTTAGAATTAGCAACGAAGGAACCCTGAGTTGCCTCATTGAAGCCTATTGTATTATGTATGAGAAAGAGATTGACTAAGCGAGTGTATTACCTGCAACTGATACAGCATTTATTCTTAAGGTCAATCTTACATTCTTAACAAAAAATCAGTTTGAATGTCCGCTGAGGAAAGCAATATCTTTGCACATATCGACAGCACAAGTCACTGCATTTCTCGGATGCGTCTTATAAGGTGTTGTTTTAAGTAAAAATAATGCCCTTGTTTACAACCTTGTTTCAGTCCCTTTCAATATTAAAGTCTTTGCTACATATTATTTATATAAAATAAAATATTTATTGAACAATATTTAAATAATAGCCATTATAAAAGTATGAGAAGTTTGTACAGTAGGAAATAAACACAAGCAAACAATTCAGTCAAAAGTACAAAAACAGGGCTCTAGTTAGTACAGGATTCCAGTTAAATAAAAATGTAAACATAAACTTAACTTTGCCTTTAGCCAAATCTATTTGATCTGGTACTGGAACAAGTAATAGATTAATAAGACCAAAGATTGCCCTTTTGATATGCCCAAAACAAATTATATCTCATGTTTAACCACTGTCCACATAAGCGGCAGGTACATGAGTGCTGAACTGCCGCTGACGGCCTGGAGCTTACATCTCCAAAAACGTCTAAACAAATGTTTAAACAGATGTTTATATATAAATCGCATATTTGAGATCTAAACAACTACATTCTAGCCTAAAAAACTACATTTTGTAACACAATAAAAGTAGTATTTGTAAAATCCTCCGCTGAAGCTCACTGTGAGAAATGCTGCCAGCATAGATCCGCCAGAAACAAGCGGAGTGATACAAATAGTGAAACTGTTTCCGTGTGATATTAGTAGAATATCGCATGGCAAGAAAAGGCTCTCAGCCAATCAGATTCGAGAACCAGAACGAACAGCTGAGTATGGAAAATCTCATTGTTGAATTTTTCTCTGTTTGAGAGTTGCTGTTCAAAAGTTTGTGGTCAGTAAGATTTTTTTTAAAGAAATTTATACTTTTATTCAGCAAGGACACATTAGCTGTGCTATTATAGGAGTAAATACATTTTAAAATTTTAAATTCTAATAATATTTTACAATATTACTTTTTTATTGTGTTTTTGATCAAATAAATGTAGCCTTGGTGAGCATAAGAGGTGAGAGACATAAAAGGCATAAAAAAGAGACCTAGAGGAATAAGACACTTAAAAAAACCATATTGACCCCAAACTTTGAACGTGTATACACTATTTATGTGAAGGTATTTGAATTTGCTTTTTCTAATAAAAATAAATTGTAAAAATATAAAAATCAACTGGTCACACTTGCAAGATTTAGGTGAACTGCAACACAGTTAAAATGGTGATTTTTTTTTTTTTTTTTAAATTTAATTTTATTTATTTATTACATTTTCTAACCTCAAATCTTAATGTTGAATAAAACAAACTCATGTACATGTTATTATTCATCAACTACCCTTTATTAATACTCTTGATTTTATTTGGGGTTTTCCACTCTCAGTCCAGATTGCATCCAGAATCAACATACGGTTATTTTGTCTGAATTCCACCAGCACAATATTTCTGTGGAGATTCAGCCAAACTCACAATACAGCCTGAAGCGTTTTTTTGTCAGGTTTTGATTTTGGAATGTCCAGGAGAGGGATACTGCCTGTAATTCAGTGCTTTTTTTTTTTTCAGAGGCTTCTGTGTTTTCCATAGATGCTGGCTCAGGTGTAGATCAAAGACGGCATGAAACAGAGAATCTTTTAACAGTCAGAGATGAGTTGTGCCCCACTAGCAGTGCCCACATCTCATTATAGCAAAGTTTCATCTACCTAAAGCAAGAGGTGACCTTGTCGTCACTTTTCTCCTTCACTGTGTGCTGTAAAAATAGCCCAAACCAGTGAGACCGAGCTGCACACTGCTGCCTCATCTTCAGAGTGGATCAGACAGACTGAGACATACAGAGAGAAAATGATAGACACAGAACCAGGATTAGCAGTCTCTAGCTTTCAGTAGCCTGAGGTTTCTGGTCCACATGTTTTTTTTTTTGTTTTTTTGTTTTTACCTGCCAGCTGTAGTCTGTTCCACATTACATCTGAACAAACTTGCCATGGATATGCTCATATGGCTAAGGGAGGAGTTTTTGGTTGTAGGACGCTCCAAGCTGGTGGTCCATGGCCGTAGTAGATGTTCAGGGCTCCGCAGGCAGCTTTGCCTCAGTAAAGGCCATATGGCGAGGGAGCTTCAGAAGTACGGGAGCACTCGTTATGGACATTTGCGGGAAGGAGTGCTCTGCCTCTCAGGCAGCCTAAAACCCTCATATGGTCCCTTTAGTGCACTTTTTTCTAGCACAACATCTGGTAGCATGTGCTTATCATCCTCCATCCGAGCCCTTACTAAGCAGAGCTGCTCCAAACATAGCAGAACATTGAGATTACAGTATGGGTAATGTGGGTGAACGGGGAAGCGGGAGAGAGGATGGAGGAGAGTAAATCAGTAGGAAAGCAGCAACTATATCCATCTCTATGACACTGTTTACACCTGAGATTAACATCCAGCTCAGATTATGATCCAGTCAGAAGTGATCTGGTGATAGGGATTACTGTTTATACTTGGTATTGACATGTCATGTGGCAAATGCATCACTGGTGACCACTTCTGATCGAATTTTGTCAAGTGGATAGTCTCTGATTTCATGACTGCACACATCAGACCAGTCTGTCATTTAACAACATTTAGTCATTTAGTCCATTAACCATATGCATGAATAGGTCATTTTCATATTTATAACAATTATTATATTATATTATATTATATTATATTATATTAATGTAAGCTTTGTATTATTATATTATATTATATTAATCATGAATAAGTCACGGCTGAAGGGTGTTGTTAGCTTTTGTTGCTTTTATAAAACGGTTACCACACAATACAAATATTAAAGCCAAAAATATGTAACAATGCAACTTTCATGAAGTAATCTCTTACTAAAAGCCTTCCTTCCGCCGGAAAAAATAGTCCCTGACCGTGAACAGCAACAGAATTTACATTATTATGCCATTAGATGGCGGCAAAGACTCTTTATGAGTGTGTCAGTCAGTAGTGAAGACTTTTACATTGAAAAGACTGAATTGTTGTGAACATGGAACAAGACGCAACAGACAAATGCTTTGACTAGCTTTGTCAGCCACGGGAAAACCCCTTAACTGTTAAAACGACAAGATAATACATCGGACATTTAAACAGATTTTTTTTTATGAACATAGGACTGACCTGAAGGAAAATGCTAAATCTGAATGCAGGTAATAAACTCGCTCACTCGATCTCTTTCTCACAATACTCTTCTACATAATACAGTAAGCTTCAATGAACAATATCAATTGAGAACATACAGTTTACGTTGCTAAGAGTGGTTGCTAAGGGTGTTGTGTAGTGATACACACAACCGTTGGGTGAAGCGGTCATAGCCGTGTTTTATTGTGAATAAAACACAGCTATTGACCAATCAGAATCAAGGACAGGAACTAACCGTTTTATATTATATTATATTATATTATATTTTATTATATTATATTATATTATTATTAATAATTTTAACTGTTAGAAATACTTTTATAATAGTTATTAATTAATTTTATAATTACTATTATAACACAACCTTATCATATGTGTAACATGGGTGCACTCAAAAAAAAGGGAAAGCTGGATCCATACGCAGTAGCCAAGTTTCCATCCAGTTTTTGCCATGTTTTGTTATCAACAAAGCAAATATGAGCAAAAAAAAAATTTGCAAAATTTGCTGTCTCAAGGCTGTTTCCATCCAGTTGGCCTTTTACCTATAAAATGGTGTGTGATGATGTCATCCCTAAAAAAAATACATTGTCGCATAAGCTTTGTTATATCACTAATAAAATCTGCCCTTGAGCAGTTTCCATACATAATTTTGCATATATCGCAAATTCGTATATTTTGCATCCCTAATATCCTTAAAATGTCACGTTGTAATGAGTAATGAGACAATTGAAATTCGCCTGTACTGCTTATTTTCACATATAATGTTATTAAATAGGAAATATAAGAAGATGATGGCGAAGTGGAGCAGCTCATCTGACAGGAATTTACTGCCTTTATATGACGAAGCGCAGGTTTGGACACAGAGCAGCTCATTTGTCCTGTATGCAAAAAATTTTAAGGTCCATAAAAAGACTGGTACAGTGAAATATTCAGTCTTTGCATATTGCAATAATCTTTAAAGGTGCCCTAGAATTGAAAATTGAATTTACCTTGGCATAGTTGAATAATAAGAGTTCTGTACATGGAAATGACATACCATGAGCCTCAAACACCATTGTTTCCTCCTTCATATGTAAAGCTTGTGCGTGAAAAACACCACGGAAAAACAGGCGAATCTCAACATAACACCGACTGTGACGCAACAGTCGGGGTCATTAATATGTACGCCCCCAACTTTTGCATATACCAGCCCATGTTCAAGGCAGTATTAACATTGTGGAGCTGCACAGCTGAATCATCAGATGTTCTGCAGGTATTGTGACGCATGCAAGCAATGACAATAGCAAAAATGGCAGATGGATTGATAATAATTGATCCATGATATTCTGATATATTTAGTGATATTTGTAAACTGTCTTTCTAAATGTTTTGTTAGCATGTTGCTAATGTACTGTTAAATGTGGTTAAAGTTACCATTGTTTCTAACTGTATTCACGGAGATCACAGCCATGTCGTTATTTTCATTTTTAACCCGAAAACGCTTGTAGTCTGTATAATTCATAAACGCATCTGCATTCTTATCGAGTCTCTCCAACTGTATGTAGCTTTAGCCCCGTTAGCCGTGCAGCACTATCAAACTCATTCAGAATCAAATGTTAGCAAACATCCACAAAATACATGCCGTACTTACATGATCTTATATGTTGCATCACCAACAGTTTGTAATGATCCATTTTGAGAGTTATATTGTGAACTTCAGTATTGTTTATGCAATGTTTAATGGAGTCGCGAGTTTGGGGGCGGGTAGCACGAGCATTTAAAGGTGTACGCACCCCAAATCAGAGCATTTTTAATTCCACCCCAAAATAGACCGTTAAAACATGGTATAATAAAAAATCTATGGGGTATTTTGAGCTGAAACTTCACAGACACATTCTGGGGACACCTTAGACTTATATTACATCGTGTAAAATGTCAATTCTAGGACACCTTTAATGCCTTGAACATGCAGAACAAGCCTTGAACAAGGCTTCACTTTTCAGGACTTTTGCGGCACACTTGGAGCTACACCATGAACGTGGACGCTGCATGTATAGGCTAATTCTGTCATGTGACACCACATTTATTTGCATTAAAGCCCTTTTTCTCGACAAAAAGTGTTTTTTTGCGACATTTGAAGTATCACCATAGAATTTATGAGCTAAAGATAAACGGAAAAAGATTGTGTCAACATTTGAGAAATTTTATCGACAAATGTCATTTCCATCAGCTATATCGCTAAAAAATTTAAAGCGCTAAACCTTTTTTCGCAAAAAAAAAAAAATCTTCGGATGGTAACCTGGCTAGTGAGTTTAATGACAGAATAAACATAACAATCCAACACTGAGACAGAATGAGCACACCAAAGCATACAGCCATGTAGGACAAGACTCGACCAAGAACTCAAGAAACACTGTGGTATAACCTGCGTTCACGCCACCTCGTATTTACTGGAATCTTGAGATGACAACACGTGACGCTATATTCGGAGCTGTTCACGTCCTCGGACTGGGAGTTATGCGTTTCTATGGCACCACTATCAACGTCTAAATGAATCTACAGCGGTCAGGTGGTACAGCGGCCACGTGGTACACATGGGAGCTTTCAGAAAACTCCCATCCTACAAGTTGTAATTATGAGCTCTATGAGGACGTGAACACTTTTTACAAGCTAGAATCTCGTAATTACAGGAATTACGAGGTGGCGTGAATGCACCTTAAATACTAGAGGGGTAATAGGCAAACAAGACACCTGGGAATGATCACTCAACTAATCAACTAGAAAAAATACAAAGAACTACAAAACATGGGGAAGAACAGGAAGCAACATATAAGTACACACAAGACCAGGGGAACATAGGCCGAGATCATGACTATATGGCTTCAAAAGACTTGGAAATGTAGTACTTTTATAATACTTTTTTTTCTTGATTAGCTTCAACTGTGCTTGATTAGCTACATGGATCCAAGAGCTACATTAAGCTTCTTAAAAACATTTTATTTTTCAAGGGTTGGACTGATGTGAGGTCGAATAATTTTGACAATTTTTATTTTTGGCAAACTATTCCTTTAATTCTGGGTGTAAATGGGACCTTAAGTGTGTTGGCTGCAATGCCTAAAGCTCACTATACTAAAAGGAATAACTAGTCTGTACTTTTCCATTTTGAAATTTGCTCTCCCACATGAAGGCTAATTTTAGATCTGCATCATATGGACTTGTCGCTCAAGATCAATACCAATGTGACTGCATCGCTTTCAGGCTTTCGATTTGTTTGGAGTAAGAGTAGGTAGTTTAACAAGCTCTTGATAGGATTTTCATCCATATTACAGCCGGCGGCCATCAAAGCTGACAGAGGGAGCTTGCGATAGTATAGTAACGCTCATGGTCTTTAACTGACAATGAAAAGCAGATTATGTTTTAATGCAGTTCTAACGTATTCCTACACCCACCGCCTGTTACAGGAACTTTGAAATATTGTGGGGGTCCAGGTGAGTCTCCATCGCAATTAGAGATCATTTCCATGTTGAAGAGGGACATTAGGCCTCTGCTACAGAGTGGTGTGTAATGGGCAGTGCTTGAGATATAATATTGATGGGAGCGCTCTAGTGGAATAAGAATGAGAATGCACTGGGAATTAAAAGCTAAAATGAAGTGGTGGAAATGAGTTAGCTGATGTACAAACACCTAAACATTGGCATACAGTAGCTTTTGATGTCTGCGGTGGTTTTTCCATTCATGGAGATGTTGACCTTGAGTACAATGGATTGCATTTACTGTATGAGCATAATTCTTTCTCTGCCTTTCATTCTGTGATGCCCTTGACTGTCTCATTTCATCTTTCTCTCTCTGTTTCTCATTTATTCTCTCCCTCTTCACTCTCTCACTCTCTCTATGGTCAATGCAATAAAATCTTTGGTAGAATTATAAGTCAACATGAATTGTGAATGATTCAACCGTGCATGTTATTTCAAAGCAAAATAAATTAATATTATTAATTTTTTTTTTGTAATTGTTTATGGAAATGTAATAACTTGGTCTTTTATTTGAAGCAAATTTGCCTTTTCACTTATGTCAGTCAGGACGTGGGCTATTAAAGGGTTAGTTCACCAAAAAATGAAAATTTTTCATCATTTACTCACCCTCAAGTTGTTCCAAACATGTATAAATTTCTTTGTTCAGCTGAACACAAAGGAAGATATTTGGAAGAATGTTTGTAACCAAGCAGATCTCGCCCCCCATTGACTACCATAGTATTTTTTTTTTCCTACTATGGTAGTCAATGTGGGGCGAGATCTGCTTGGTTACAAAAATTCTTCCAAATATATACCTTTGTTTGTGTCTATCAGTTTAGTGAGCTTGGCCCAGAACATTTTACATATTTTTGTTCTTTTGTTTTTGAGTTTTGACAAAATTGTTTTTGCCTATAAAGTTTATACTATAAAGTGTAAGAACCAAAAAGATGACTGAACAGTGCACTTAAACATCATGTCAACATTTAATTTGCCAGAAGTAGAGTTTTAATTACTCATCTGTTCTTCTTTTCTGCTGGCGGTTTCTTTTGTAACAATTATATAACAGCATAATTTGTTGTTTGCATGTCACTGCATGTGTCTGTTGAATTATGTTCCATGGTGTTCTTGAGAAACGAGTCATGTTTGAAACTTAATGTGTAAACATTACAGCTATTTAGCATTTAAATACATTATGAAGGAGTAATACCATTCTGTAAGATCTTAAATATTATTTAGTCAGCAATATGCTCTCTAAATCTGAAAACGCAGAGATATTGTTAGCAGCTGTGGACTGAAGGTGCTAAATTCATGGCAAGGCAAACAATTAGCCACAAATGAACTGAAAACTAAATCAGTTCTGGGAAAGACATAAATTATGAAAAGATGAATTTTCTAATTCATCAAACCTGGCCACAACACAATATTAGAATGGAAATAATGTGGTGTGAATTAAAGCTGCAGTCCGTAAGTTTTGCCTTTTTGTCGCCATCTCTGTTTGAAACCTGCAATTGCAGTTATTTGCAGAATTATCTTCTTTTCGTGGGTTGTGCATCGGCATGGCTCCTCAGCGCGGATAATGTACAGTGGATACTGTACTTCGGAATCACAGATTGTAGTCTTGGAAGTATGACCAAAATAAGAATTTTCACCGGAAAATGTCATCTGAACAAATAAGTTCCACAGCATTGATCCCTGTGGAACTCCTTACTGTCTTCTATAGGGATAAGAAAAATACCTCTTTTTTTCTTGTTTCAAAGTCCTGCTGTTTATCTCGCCCCTCGCAGTGTGTGGCTTTGATATGGTTATCTAGTGAAGCACGGGCTCAAGGGCAGGTCTGCTATAAACTATTCCAGGGAGCATCTCACCTCTTCTCAGCCCATCTTTCAGAGATTTAGTATTTGGTCTTTAGTATCACCAAGGACAGTGATGTCCTTGGTTTAGAGTTAATAATAATAATAATAATAATAATAAAGGATTAGATTTTATACTTCATTCTGGCATGTTTCAGAAATTTAAGTCTAAAAGAAATAGTCCAAATCTCAAAAGTGAAAGTTTTTTTTTTTTTTTTAAATTCACTCTATAGCTTCTGAGAATTTAAAGTTTTAAATGTGCTGTTCGGTGAAAGAAAAGAAAAGTTTTTCTTCAAAGAAAAGGGCATTGGCGTTTTGCTGCTCTCCTTGCACTCAAGGTAGCCTATTAGACTCTTAGTCACACCCAGCACCTGGACTCTCAGAGTTTTTAAGTCGGCTCATTTGCACAAGGCAAATGGTAAGCCAGTGGAGTGAACCCTAATTTCCAGCCCCCCTCTAGACCCTAATGGGCTCTAATGCAAGTATCCAGGGGTTCATAAGCCTTGCAAATTAGCCTGGCAATCAAAATGGGCTCTTTTATGAGGAAAAAATGGTGCCTTATGACTTGTATAAAATAAGCCTCTTGAAAGTCTGATTATCTTCATGCATGTAAAAGAAAGGTTGTTTCTTTTTTTCTTTTTTGCCCCCTTTTTGTTTTTTAAAAGTAATGATGTGGTAGCTTTAATATTACCTTTGGAATAATTTCAAACTTGACGCAATGCAACTAAAGGTGCTATATTTTATTTAAGGGCAAGATTATCAGTGAGTAATTAATTTAATTTCAGTCTGTTTATGTTCCATAGAAGATATAAACTCAAAAAAGTGTAAATGATGACAAACTCTTATCCAAAACCCAATTGACTGCCTTACTACCTGCATAGGCAGCTGCCTTTTAAGGGAGCATCCTAACCGTCATGGAACCTCAGAAGGCAGTATGTCACTCTGCACAGCGGCCAGAAGGATTTTGAGCCATTCCTCTTCCAGAACAGTGGCCAGGTCACTATGTGATGCAAGTGGAGGAAAACGTTTTCTGATTTGCTCGTCCAAAAAACCCCAAAGTGGCTAAAAAATATTTATATCTGGTGACTGTGCAGGCCATGGGAGATGTTCAGCTTCACTGTCATGTTCATCAAACCATTCTGTCACAAGTCTTGCTGTGTGTATTGGTGCATTATCATGCTGATACACGCCACCCCCTTCAGGGTACAGTGTTTGAACCATTAGGTGCACGTGGTCCTCCAGAATGGTTCGGTAGTCTTTGGCAGTGATGCGCCCATCAAGCACAGTAGGGAATGCCATGATATTGCAACAGTCGAAACAGTCCGGGTGTTAAGCCTCTTAGGGGCTTTTCCACACCATAACTCCCATGAATGTGGGAAAGACAGTGAAGGTGGACTCATCAGAGAACAATACATGTTTCACATTGACCACAGCCCAAAATTTGCTATGTTGGCACCAGTGAAACTGACATTTGGCATTGGCATGACTGACCAAAGGTTTGGCTATAGCAGCCTGACCATGAATATTGTGGAGCTTCCGACAAACAGTTTTGGTGGAAACAGGAGAGTCGAGGTACATTTAATTCTGCAGTGAGCTGGGCAGCTGTGGTTTTATGTTTTTTTGGATACAATCCAAAATCCAAGTTATTACCTGAACATCCCTTTCAGACAGCTTCCTCTTGCACCTACAGTTAATCGTGTTGCATGTGGTTCATGCTACAGTACGTGCTGACATTACCCTGGACACCATAGCTCTCGGTACACCACAAAGACTTGCTGTCCTGGTCACAGATGAGTCAGCAAGACAAGCACCAACAGTTTGTCTTCTTTTGAACTCTGATATGTCTCCCATTAAGTTGTGTGGATTGCAATATTTATGTACAGCTGTGCTATTGCTCTGCTAATTCAACCTTCACACTCTGCTCTTACTGACAGAATGTAAAATCAGTGAAGATTGGCCAGCAGGCCGTACATATACAGTTGTGGTCAGAATTATTGGCACGCTTGATAAATACCAAAGGTGACTGTAAAAATAAATCTGCATTGTTTATCCTTTTGATCTTTAATTCATAAAATTAGCAAAAATCTAACCTTTCATTGAAGGAAAAGAATTGAAAGTGGGGGGGGGAATCACATTATGAAATAAATGTTTTTCTCCAAAACACGTTGGCCACAATTATTGGCACCCTTTTATTCAATACTTTTTGCAACCTCCTTTTGCCAAGATAACAGCTCTGAGTCTTCACCTATAATGCCTGATGAGTTTGGAGAACACCTGACAAGAGATCAGAGACCATTCCTTCATACAGAATCTCTCGAGACCCTTCAGATTCCCAGCTCCATGTTGGTTCTTCTTCTCTTCAGTTCACTCCTCTCATTTTCTTTAGGGTTCAGGTCAGGGAACTCGGACGACCATGGCAGAAGCTTCATGTTGTGCTCAGTGACACATTTTTGTGTTGGTTTTGATGTTTGTTTTGGATCATTGTCCTGATGGAAGATCCAACCACGGCCCATTATTGGATTTCTAGCAGAAGCGGTCAGGTTTTGATTTTTTATCTGTTGGTATTTGATAGAATCCATGATACCATGTATCTGAACAAGATGTCCAGGACCTCCAGCAGAAAAATAGGCCCACAACATTAAAGATCCAGCAGTATATTTAACTGTGGGCATGGGGTACTTTTTATCCATGTGTGCA
This sequence comes from Mylopharyngodon piceus, assembly GCA_039654765.1. Classification (NCBI taxonomy): domain Eukaryota; kingdom Metazoa; phylum Chordata; class Actinopteri; order Cypriniformes; family Xenocyprididae; genus Mylopharyngodon; species Mylopharyngodon piceus. Next base: position 21,861,705 of record CM077461.1, read on the forward strand.
CCAAACCCATCTGGTGGGTTTGCTGCCAAAAAGCTCTTTTTTAAGTTTCATCTGACCATAGAAGCCGGTCCCGTTTGAAGTTCCAGTCTTGTCTGACAACTGAATATGCTGGAGATTGTTTCTGGATGAGAGCAGAGGATTTTTCTTGAAACCCTCCCGAACAACTTGTGGGGATGTATGTGCTGTTTGATAATTTTTTTTAGGCTTTCTGAGACTCAAGACTCAACTAATCTCTGCAATTCTCCAGCTGTGATACTTGGAAAGTCTTGGCCACTTTCCTCCTCGCCATGCATTAGGACAATTTAGACACAGGTCCTCTTCCAGGCAGATTTGTAACATCTTTAGTTGATTGGAACTTCTTAATTATTGCCCTGATAGTGGAAATGAGGATTTTCAATGCTTTAGCTATTTTCTTACAGCCACTTTCTATTTTGTGAAGCTCAACAATCTTTTGCTGCACATCAGAACTATTTTCTGTGGTTTTACTCATTGTGATGAATGATTAAGGGAATTTGGCCTTTGTGTTTCCTCATGTTTATACTCCTGTGGAACAGGAAGTCATGGCTGGACAATTTCATGTTCATGATCACCCTGGTGTGCTAAAACAATTTAAATATGAATGGGAATATACTTCAGAGATATTTTACTCATAAAAAATTCTAGGGGTGCCAATAATTGTAGCCAACGTGTTTTGGAGAAAAACATTTATTTCATAATGTGATTTTCCCCCACTTTCAATTCTTTTCCTTCAATGAAAGGTTAGATTTTTGCTCATTTTATGAATTAAAGATCAAAAGGATACACAATGCAGATTTATTTTTATAGTCATCTTTGATCATATTTACCAAGGGTGCCAATAATTCTGACCACAAGTGTATAGGCGTGAAACCTCCAACACGATGGCTGCATCCGAAAACCTAGGCAGCTGACTTGTTGCCTCACTGCCTTCTCAGGCAATGACTTGTAAGGCAGCATTTGTGCATGAAGGCACCTCATGAAACTGATTTAAGACAGACTTCTGAGGCAGCGTAACAGTTTAATGATCTACCGCAAAATAGCACAAGCTTTGTTGAGAACTAAACAAATATTTATTAACTACACTAGTAATTTCTCGCTAGATATGACAGCAAAAGTGGAAAATGCTAGTCAAAAACATACATTTACACACAAACTGACCAACAAACGGAACTTTTGGATACCATCTTTATTTTTCTAGCTCAACTGTCACAGAATGGAAAGCATAGGATTGTGGGATATCAAAGTCAGCGAAGGATACATCTATGCTGCCTTCAAAAGTCGATCAGATGAAGGTATCTCAGGAAGTGAAGCTAAGATTGGATTCGGACGTGCCTTGATGCCTTCCTACCTTGAAATGTGTCCTCCGAACGCAGCATTTTCCAGTTTTCGGACGCAGCCGATATTGGCCAGTATTTCACTTTCATTGTCCAACACCTGTATAATACTGATACTAAAATAACTCTAGAACTAAGTACAAGTTACTGCCTGGCCTGTTCTGTCATAGCTTACACCATGCCAGTGCTGTTGAACATATACCTGTACAACATTTTTCCTGTTGTCAGTGATGAACATTCTGCATTCCACACACACAGCAGCTGCTGTCTTAACAGTTGCTGTGCAAATGAAAGGCAAACAAAAGAAAGCAGAGGGATAAATAATAAAGGTGGCATAACAAAGGGATGAGATGCTCTGATGTTACCACAGGCATTTAAAGAGGAGAGCGAACTGGATGAGCTCTCATGAATAAGAGACCCAGACAAGGAAACAGCCGTTAGACAGTCGGCTCAAGCACCGAGCAATACACAACAAAATGACCCAAATGTCCCACGCTGGGGCTAGAGGAATCAGAGGAAGCTCTCTTTTGCACAGCAGCTATTTTCTCCAACAGTGCAGTCAAGCGGGCCGACATTATTCAGGGTATGCTGACTGCATCCTCTGTACCCTGATAGTATTGATCTCTGGAGATGGAAAGCGTGACTGCTTGGCTTCACAAAAAAGAAAGAAGTGCAACATAGACAATAATGCTTGAAGACCATAGCATCAGGGATGGAATTTAGAAAGGTCGGAGGATATATTGAAATAGGCTGACATTTATGAAGTAATATAGGCTTCATTGAGCCTTTTTCTAGACATTTTAGAAAGCATCATTTACACCATGAATGTTTGACTTCTCTGTGAGAGAGGATTTGTTTCTCCAGCAGGAAATGAGAAAAAGGCCCATTCATGCCATACACACATATTCAGTACAGATTGCTTAATTATATTCAAATTTCTTTTTCTTTCTATCTATCTATCTATCTATCTACACTATATTGCCAAAAGTATTGGGACACCCCTCCAAATCATTGAATCTCAGTGAATTCAAGCGTGGTACCGTGATAGGTTGCCACCTGTGCATTCGTGAAATTTCCTCACTACTAAATATTCCACAGTCAACTGTTAGTGGTATCATAACAAAGTGGAAGCAATTGGGAACAACAGCAACTCAGCCACGAAGTGGTAGGCCACGTAAAATCACAGAGCGGGGTCAGCGCATGCTGAGGCGCACAGTGCGCAGAAGTCGCCAACTTTCTGCAGAGTCAATAGCTACAGACCTCCAAACTTCATGTGGCCTTCAGATTAGCTCAAGAACAGTGCGTAGAGAGCTTCATGGAATGGGTTTCCATGGCCGAGCAGCTGCATCCAAGCCTTACATCTCCAAGTGCAATGCAAAGCGTCGGATGCAGTGGTGTAAAGCACGCTGCCACTGGACTCTAGAGCAGTGGAGACATGTTCTCTGAAGTGACGAATCACGCTTCTCTGTCTGGCAATCCGATGGATGAGTCTGGGTTTGGCGGTTGCCAGGAGAACGGTACTTGCCTGACTGCATTGTGCCAAGTGTAAAGTTTGGTGGAGGGGGGATTATAGTGTGGGGTTGTTTTTCAGGGGTTGGGCTTGGCCCCTTAGTTCCTGTGAAAGGAACTCTTAATGCTACATTTTGAACAATTTCATACTCCCAACTTTGTGGGAACAGTTTGGGGATGGCCCCTTCCTGTTCCAACATGACTGCGCACCAGTGCACAAAGCAAGGTCCATAAAGACATGGATGAGCGAGTTTGGTGTGGAGGAACTTGACTGGCCTGCACAGAGTCCTGACCTCAACCCGATAGAACACCTTTGGGATGAATTAGAGTGGAGACTGCGAGCCAGGCCTTCTCATCCAACATCACTGCCTGACCTCACAAATGCGCTTCTAGAAGAATGGTCAAAAATTCCCATAAACACACTGCTAAACCTTGTGGAAAGCCTTCCCAGAAGAGTTGAGGCTGTTATAGCTGCAAAGGGTGGGCCAACTCCATATTAAACCCTACGGATTAAGAATGGGATGTCATTAAAAGTTCATGTGCATGTAAAGGCAGGCGTCCCAAAACTTTTGGCAGTATAGTGCATCCATCCATCCATCCATCCATCCATCCATCCATCCATCCATCCATCCATCCATCCATCCATCCATCCATCCATCCATCCATCCATCCATCCATCCATCCATCCATCCATCCATCCATCCATCCAACCAACCATCCAACCAACCAACCAACCAACCAACCAACCAACCAACACCTTTTTGAAGGGTTAGTTCACCCAAAAATGAAATTTCTGTCATTAATTACTCACCCTCATGTCGTTCCACACCTGTAAGACCTTTGTTTTGTTTTGTCTTCGGAACACAAATTAAGATATTTTTGATGAAATATCTGATCCACACATAGGCAGCAACGACATTGCACCTTTTGACCTCAAAAGGTGCAATGTCGTTGCTGCCTATGTGTGGATCAGATACCCTCGGATTTCATCAAAAATATCTTAATTTGTGTTCAGAAGATGAACGAAGGTCTTACGGGTTTGGGACGACATGAGGGTGAGTAATTAATGACAGAAATTTCATTTTTGGGTGAACTAACCCTTTAAACATAATTTATCACTAAAAAAAGTCTAAATAACCCATTAAACATTAAAGTATTATGAAATCATTTAAGACATTTCTTCTTATATAGAACCTTTTTGGTATAAAGTGTTCTTTAAAATTGAGTCAAGAGCCCTAGGGTTCTATAGAACCTCACTGAATAATTTTTTCCTAAATGTGTGCTGTTATGGCTAAAAACATAAATAGATTGTTCCGCCAAATCTATCTGCTTAATTACATATTGACCATCCATCCATCCATCCATCCATCCATCGCTTTGTTACCTGCAGATTATGTTCTACCTGTATTATCTGAATATTAACAGCAAACATTTGTTCACCCTGCAAGAACAATTGATATGTGCTGATAGTTCTCACCATACACTTAGGACTTGAGAAACCATCTTCTTTGCTCTGTGCTCTGAAGATGTGAACATTTCAAATCATTGGGGTTTTGAAAACAGCATGTATCTTGTTTTTCATATCCTGGAATGTTTTGATGGGACCTCACAGCTTTAGCAGGCTGTGTTAACATTTGCATCTCCATCACAGCAGGGCTCTTTGTCAATCAGGGCGTGTCTGAGGCCTGAAAAAAGATGACTGAAGTGAAAGGAGATGTTCATGCATTTTTCCGAAATGTTTCACTGTATCTGACGGCATGCGAAAAATGCTATGTTGCCATGGGAACCCCTCCCTCAACAAATGACCTTGCCACTCTCTCTGATTTTAGCACCTGGTGAAAAAGGATATTCACTTTAATGTCCAGGGTGTATGAGCAAAAGGGGGAAATTGTGTCTAAACAGACAAGGAGCTGGAGGAGGCTGAGTTTTTGGCCTTTTTTTTTATAAAGTGGGCCCTTCTGGGAGATTTTTTTTTTTCTAGAATGCCTTCTGGCTGTTCAGTTAGACACTATCTCAAATTTACACCTTGGAAGATTTTTCCCTTTGGAGTAGACACACAACAGCGGGGAGGCAGAGAGCTCCGCATGACTTTTCCACACATAAAAACAGCCAGGGAATTTCTGTTATATGGAGCAGGTTTGTTGTGCACAATGTAACTTTTGCATTGTGTTGCGAGTTATGTTATTAGATGATGGAGGGACATTTTGTTCTTACAGCTTACGTGGAGCTGGCCCCGGTTGCCATTGGTTACTACGTTTCAGGTATGCACTGCATAGGTATGTCTTGGTGCAGGATGAGACTCCACCCCCCAACACCTCCTGCTCCTATTTAAATCCTTGTGCGCCCTCTATTCTGTTAACTCGACCCTCATTAGCTATTGTGTCGTGCAGTTGTATTATGTGGATGTGCACTGTGCTTTTCCCCCATATTTGTGCAAAATGCAAATGTTCAATAGGTTGTTCTTGCAAACTGCCCCTCCAACCTGCTGAGTAGGATGCAACACACCTTCAGCATAATGTTTATGAAATTATTATTAAATATTAGTGGTTTCCTACTTTGCATCACTCTAATGTAATAGTGAGTCATTATTTTGAAGTCATTAATCGCTGTGGTTTTATGCAGTGCACAGATTTGTGGATCTTTCTAATTCACAAATATTCCTGTCCTTTTAATGTTTATCTCATTAATGCATAGTCGTTCCCTCATTAATTCATATGTAAATGAACTGACTTCATATACAGTATCTGTTGTATATCTATTTAATATATACTACACGTTTTGACACGGTGGACTGAATAAATCTTACTCATGATCTTAAAAACCTTTTTATCCAAAGGCGAAGATGAAATGCATGAAATAATGAGTTAAAATAAATACAATACATATGTAAATAAAACAATATAAATTCAAAACTAAAATATATATTTTTTTACACACACACACACACACACACATTATATATATTGTATATACTGTATATATATATATATATATATATATATATATATATATACATATTGTATACCATGTATACTCATTAACTTTAGTATTATCAAGTTTGACATAAAATATGGACAAATAATAAGTAATAATAAAGAATAAATGAGTGTATACTTTTCTCATAGTGTTTATCAGAGATGTTTTTCTTTTACTTTTTTTGTGATGAATCTGCAATTTGGTCCACTATTTTTGCCCAGACTTTGGTTACAAATTTCCTATATTTTAAGATTCTATTTCCGCAACATATTTTCTTTTCCAGAATTGAAAGGGTTAAGGCCCGTTCACACCAAGAACGATAACTATAAAGATAACGATAAAGATATAGTTCTAAAAATCGTTCTAAATATAAAAGAATAGCAATGTCCACACCACAGCTACAACGATAATGATATAAAGAAACAATATTGATGGGATCCCTTTCAGAACGATTTTTTCCAGCTGGAGAACGATAAAACACTGACAGCCAATCAGAATCCATTCTAATTTAAAGGCTCGCGCATTTAAAATGGTTAATCGAGGTCCAGAAAAAGCCACCACTGTTTGACAAGTCAAACATTTGTCCCTCTAGCTGTAAAAACAGCCAGTAGTCTTTATCCCACCATAACATAATTTAAATTCATTCCTTTCACTGCCTTACTGAATGAAGATGACTGGGACAATACAGAGCTTAAATTAATTTACACACTAAAATGAAGACTTGCTAGAATGAAGATTGTATTGTCATTATGTAATTTAGCAAAGCCAGTTCTTAGTCAGAGTCATCCAGCCCATTTAGGAGTCTAAGATGCCTTACAGCCACACACACTTTCTTGTTTTTGGCTTTAATACTTGTATTCTCATTACAGGGAGCTTCGCATTGGCTGATCTGGGCATGTGTGAGCCTCCGCCGTCATCCAATGTATATTGTTCCGATATGAGCCTGCTGCAGGACAGATATGCTCTGAGCGCCGGATCCGACGCCGACTCAGACCCCGAGGGGGTCATGACCCCTGAGCGCGCCGTCCAGCTGTGGAGCGGGCAGCCCCTGAAGTCCCGCCGCAGCTCTTGCCTGTCCAGCCCTGACCACTCAGTCCTCACTCTCACCGACTCTGAAAACGAGCACAAGACTGATGAAGAATCAGGTAGGAGAGCGAGAAAAACACTTAATGAAGAGACAAATGAAAAGACACTGATGATTAGAGATTTATCAGAAGGGTAGTGCGTCTAAATTAAGTGGAAAATCTGTAATTTGGTAAGACATTAGTTCCAACAATGAATGTCGGTGCATTGAGACATCTAAATGAAATGTTCTCATTGCTCATTCCCCAAAGGCCTTCAGTTTTTTTGGGGAGTGAAATTGAGCATATTGAATCATTGAATAAGGACTATTTATATGATTCCCTACACTGAGGCGTCAATATTTGTAAAGCCGTAGCATTTTCTGAAGACTGCATTCACTGCGTTGGCGAGATCAAAGCGATTTACAGACCAAAGTGGAATCATTTCAATGCCTGCGATCTCAAGTGGCATTTTCTCTTTGATATAACAAGACTTTATTGCAACAAACCAGCCCGTCTAACTTGCCAATGTCAAGTACCGCTTTATGCATTTATCTGGTAATCAGGTCATATTTATAAAATACTCTTCACTGAATGTTGATCTGACACGGGTGTAGTTTCTTCTTTTCATATTACAAGCACCAGACATTAGTGTGTGAATTCAGAGACATTTGTATGGATGTGCTATTGTTGAAGCTACAATTGTACGTCTGTTATCAGTCTCATCAGAAAGATAATTGAAAACTAGTCGCTAGACACTAATCTCATAAAAAAAAAAAACTTATCTTAAGATCATTGTTCATTTTACATTTCATTTCGCTTTAGGGCCTAGTCATAGTTTTTGTCTTTTGACGGAAATGTCCTTTAAATTACATCAGCGTTTTGTAATATTAAAGGGGACATAACACACACAGTTTCTGCCAGTCTGATGTTAATCTTTAGTATCTATAGTATTGCTTCATATCTCCAAAGATTCAGATTTATAAAAGACAGATACAGCTGTACTGCTTCTTTCCGAAAACAGTCGAGCTCCTGGAGGCGTGCTGTGGGTGTAGCTAAAGAGTCACGAGTATGCGCAGCTTTTGTGTAGCGATCGTATGTTTGGAGTGGTTTTAGAATAAACAAATGGACACTTATGGTGGTCAGCTAAACGAATGTATTTAAACACAATAATCATCATTGCATTATGCCTGGATAACTTTTGCCCTCTACAATGCGAGTAAATCACTCGCATATGCGATTAAATTTTCATGCTAGGTGACTAAATAATGTCTGTCATTAGCCATTGGCTAATAAATTGTTAGATTTTACTCACCAGTGTTTGAGTTAGAGGCTTAGTATGAGTTTAGCACATATATTTTCACTTGTCTTGAACTCTCTGTGTCCATACAAGGAATTCCGCCCTTTATGACATCATACAGGGCCATACTTGAAAAAAACTTTCCAAAACTTATACGAACCCTGAAGGAGTGTATTTGGCACAGAAATACTCCTTAATACGTCTAACTCATTTTTTGAAACTTTGGCCATGTTTAGCATGAGAATGCAACTCTTTAACAGTCAGAATGCATGAAATAGCATTAGACATCACCTTTAATTAATTTTCGTCCATTATACATGTACTGAACTTACGTAATTTTAGTTTTTAAAAATAATATATTTAGTTAAAGACCCCTTGTGGTGAAAATCAAGTTTTAATGTTGTTTATATGTCTATGTGGTGTTTTTAATATGCTTTAAGACAAACCATGTGCAAATTCATACGTCAACACCATTGCTGAGTATTTTCTCCTTAAAACTGCAGTAAACCAAAGACAGTCTCAAACCCGCGGTTTGAAATCACTGGTGTCTGTGACGTTACAAACTACCTTGTAACCAATCACGTCAACGTGCCAGTGGGCTTTAGCATATCATTTACAGCGAACTAGCAGGGGAGTCTTGAGAGAAGCCAGGTTATCCCGGTATATTTTACTGGTATAATAAAAAAAATTGTGTAGATTTAGCAATATAGCGGGTGTGTGATGTATATTATGATGTTATGATGAACTATATGCCTTCCTCCACTGACGTTCTGAGTTGTTCAAAGCATTTATACAGTAAGGATAATGATTTTCAGAAGGCAGCTGTCTGATTCTGACATGGCGAATGGGAACATGGTGTTTGTAACATTAGCAACACATTATTAGCTGTTTGATAACATAGTCAAGCAAAAGGCTATTCATATTAATTACCGTTATGTGTCCGACGTTGTAAAGAGTGATACCATTGTGCAGCGTTTACCTCAGTAAGTTGATTAAATGGATGTCTGAGCTGACGTGAGCGAGTGAAAGTGGGGCTAATTTGCATATTCATTGATCCACGTATACTAAATGAGGCAAGGGTGTAGAGAGAAGGCATGAAGAAATGTTTGTTTGTTTTTTCACAGGAAAAAAAAATGTTTAAATATGTCAGTTTGGTGATCAAAGATGAGTTTTAAGGGATAAAATTGTTGACTACAGGGGGACTTTAACAATAATGTGCAAAATGACAAACTTGCATATTTTAAAAAATGCATAAACATTTATTAACACACTACTGTTTACTGTTCAGTGAGTTTGGGGTCAAGAATAATTATAATGTTACAAAAGTTTGGAAATAAATGCTGTTCTTTTGAACTTTCTGTTCATCAAAGAATCCTGAAAAAAGATGTATCAAGGTTTCACCAAAAATATTAAGCAGCACAGCTGTTTTCAACATTGATAATAAGAAATGTTTCTTTGAGCATCAAAGTCAATTATTTTAAATTTTAATAATATTTTACAATATTACTGTTTTTAATGTGTTTTAATCAAATAAATGCAGTCTTGGTGAGCAGAAGAGAGAAAATATGTTTTAAAAAAAATATTTTTAGATTCTGTTTTTTTCTCCTTTTAAGTTAATTGAATTAGGTGTAGTTAATTGAATTAAGCGTTCACAGTGGTCTATTCACATTGAGTTACATGTTCTGGCACATAACTGAAGTCCTGTGCATTTTCTATGTAAATATAAATTGTATTATTACATTTTCTGTTGTGGATGCAGCTTATTGATAATATATAAACTGAATGGGTTTGTGTGATTTAATTAATAATAATGAGTCAGCGATATCAAAGATGGGGTGAAATGAAAAAAAACAAAAAAACACTTTTGGTTAGTGTTTGGAAACAGAACTGCAAGTTCTTCATGTTGAGATTAAAGGTTACAAGCTACAGAAAGGCTTTTATTGCACGCAGCAAAGAGAGAGAGAGAAAAACAGACCAAACAGAGAAAGCGAATAGAGCAAAGTGTTTAGGGAGGAGATGTGAAACTCCAGGGGGTACTAACAAAAAAAGGAGCGAGGTTTCCTTGTTGAGGTGAGCGTATGTGCAGAAAGGGGAAGTAGATCTAGAGGGGCTGAAAACAGGCAGTCATCGTTCAAAGCCGGCCCAGCTATTCTGCTCCATTCCTGGACATCAAGGCTGCCACATGCATTAATGGAAGCAGGTTGTGCAAAGGAAAGGCACAATGTGGGATTTATGATACCTGCGGCGAGACGCAATAAGCACCAGGTGCGTCTCATCACGCACTGCCAGCAGTGTTCCAGTTTTGTTCCCTGTCTTCCTATTGTGATTCTTCACAGGTGCCTGTGGGATGAGAGACAGGATGATGATGATGATGTTGATAAGAGGAACTCATGGGTATTGATTATCTCTCACACAGTCAGAGAATTTAACATAGAAAATGGACACTTTCCACTAATAGGGTTCAAATTGGTGTCCCGTGACTTAAAGCAATAAATCTTATGTTCTTAGAAGTAAAAACTAAAATTAACTGGAAAAATTAAAATGACATTGATATTTAGGTTCAACCAATCAACTCTATTAACAAAATTATATTATATTATATTATATTTTAAGATTCTCACGCTCACCAAAGATGAATCTATTTTTATCAAAAATAAAGTAAAAATTTGTAATATTGTGAAATATTATTGCAATTTAAAATAACTGTTTTCTGATCTGCTGATTTGGTGCACAAGAAACATTTCTATTATTATCAGTGTTGAAAAAAGTTGCTGCTTATTGAAGTGTTATTTATAGTGACATTATAAATGTATTTTAGTGTCATGTTTGATTAATTTAATGCATATTGTATTTGTTGAATAAAAGTATCAAGTTCTTCTTCAAAAAATAAATAAAATAAAAAATAAAATAAAATATAAAATAAAATAACAAAACAAAACAAAACAAAACAAAACGTCATAGTGACCCCAAACTTTAGAATGTTATGGCTCGTTTCCACCGAGCAGGACGGTTCAGTACAGTACAGTACGGTACGCAATTATTTCCGTTTCCATTGTCAGAAGTTGTGAATGGTACCAAAATAACAAACTGTACCATACCACTTTTTTGGAACGCTTCCATTGGGGTACCTAGCACAATAGTACCAATAGTACCGGTACCAAAAGGGTGGAGCTACACTCACTGCAAAATTTTGATTGGTTGACAGAGAATCGTCACTTGCGCGTGCCTCAAGGGGAATGACAACACAATACCGTTGCAACACAATGTGTATTTTTCGGCTGTTTTTCCTCAAACAAAGCTGCTGTATGTCCACCATTGTTGTTTACTGTCAGTTTCTTCGAGAATGACGTCGATCGCTACTTTCCGGCATACACCACAACTATCAAGTAAGGGTACTGTTGGCAGTGGAAACACAAGCCGGATTAGAGTTTACCATCCCGAATCATACTGTAATGAAAATTATGTCATTTATTACTCACCCTCATGTCGTTCCACACCCATAAGACCTTTATTCATCTTCGGAACACAAATTAAGATATTTTTGATGAAATCCGTTGGCTCAATGAGGCCTCTATTGCAAGCAAGATAATTTAACTTTCAATTCCCAGAAAGGTACTAAAAACATATTCATGTGAGTACAGTGGTTCAACCTTAATATTATAAAGCGTCGAGAATACTTTTTGTGTGCCAAAAAAACCGAAATAACGACTTTTCAACAATGTCTAGTAATGGGCGATTTCAAAACACTGCTTCGAATCTTTTGTTTCAAATCAGTGATTCGGATCGCGTGTCAAACTGCCAAACTGCTGAAATCACGTGACTTTGGCGCTCCGAAATCGGAGCAGTGTTTTGAAATCGGTCATCACTAAATATTGTTGAAAAGTCGTTTTTTCGTTTTTTGGCGCACAAAAAGTATTAAGGTAGAACCACTGTACTCACATGAACTGTTTTAAAAATGTCTTTAGTAGCTTTCTGGGCACTGAAAGGGTAAATTAACTTACTGGCAATAGAGGCCTCATTGAGCCATCGGATTTCATCAAAAAATATTTTAATTTGTGTTCCAAAGTTGAACGAAGGTCCTACGGGTGTAGAACGACATAAGGGTGAGTAATCAATGACATAATTTTCATTTTTGGGTGAACTAACCTTTTAAATTTGACTTATTTTTTTAGTTTCAAGCTCTGTACCATTTTTGTGGATATTGCCAATGGCTGCTACACCCCTAGAGACTTTTCATAGGATCTTTGGTGTGTCTTTGAAGGGAGGGACTTTGAGCCTTTTTGTTTTCCAGTGGTGGTTGATGTCACCACCACTGAAAACCTCTCGAGACTGCAGTGAAAGACTCAAGCCCTGAAGACATTAAAAACAGTAAAAAGCAATACTTCTGCAGCAGTGCTTCATTTGACAAGTTCAACTCCTCGATCGCTTTTGCCCTTTCTTTCAAATGAGTGTAAGCACATGAACAATGTGGACAGTTTCCAAAACAGAAACAGTTTTTGAGAGTGTGACAGTTATTATGAAGCAATGTAGACGCATTTACGTATGACCAACAGTGATTATCACATGTGCATTTGAAACATTACACTGCTGAATCACCATACACACGGTTTCCACTCAATCAAACTTATTGCCATAATTAAATCTTTTCTCAATGGTCCGAACCCTCTCAGATGGCTGCTTCTATGAATAATCTTCATCCATACATAAGCATCTTCAGCAAGGATGCGTTAAATTGATCAAAAGTGACAGTAACAAAAGTTTGCAAATAAATGCCGTTGTTTTAAACTTTCTTATCAAAGAGTACTGAAAATGTATTAAAGTAATGCCATAATTAAATCTTTTCTCAATGGTCCGAACCCTCTCAGATGGCTGCTTCTATGAATAATCTTCATCCATACATAAGCATCTGTTTTGTGTCCAGCTGTGTTTGTAATTAGCACACAAGCACCAAAATGGCGTGTTTTCATAGCCACCTGCCGTCTAATTTCAGCGTCTCACAATCTTGGTGACATGGGTTCTTTGCTCAAGCAATGGACACCTGAGTCACATTGTGTGTTTAAAAGAAAAAAAAAAGTAGAAGTTTAGCTTGATGCACGTTTGGCCTGTGGGCGGCGTCGGTGGCCGTGTTGCCACTGTGACAGACATTCACCAGAGCGTCGGCGTGTGCGCACACTGGGAACAGCGTGACATTCTCAGAAGAATCATTCACATTGTTTCCACCACTGCTCTGAGCCACGCAGTCTTCAAACACCCTTGTGGCGGCCCACTGATCTTTGTTTTTCTCTTTCTTCTCAGTTCTGAACTTCCCTTTCAGTGCCACAGGCAGAAATTGAATCCCTTTCCCTTCAATTCCACCCCTTCTTCTGCTTACTGAGACTGAAGACCACGTCAAGTCTGTGTGGGTTATTTTAATGCACCACGTTTAAGAAAAAAAAAGTTTCTCTATTTGTGTGTGTATTTGTGTTCATTGAAATAAACGTGAACACAGCAGGGCGCAGACCACTAATGAATTTCCACTGTGGGAGCTAATTAATAGGGACGACAAGAGCCGGATTTGATCAAGAGAATGCTGGGTGACTAGCTGCAGAAGTGAGTCCTGAGGCGTCGTGTTCAGCCACCGTGTGCGTGAAGAGTGTGGCATGATGATATGATAAAGACGGCACCTTCAGGCAACACTTACACTCATTACCACTCGCTTTTGTTGCCATTCACGGGTCAACTCTCTTGCTCGCCAGTGTCGAAGAAATGCCCTGCCGCCGTTCCCAGGCTCCCTATCCCAAGTGTCCTCGCTCAGATCTGCCTGTCTTCTGTTGTTTGCTGAGCCTTGGTTACTTTTACAGACATGGGGTTCATGTCCCTGGCAGATTACAGCTAAATGATTAGAGAAGGAGCGCTCATTAAAATGCCACAGTTTGCTCGTGGCGCTGTTCGCACTCTTTTAAGTTCTTGTGGTGTAATGTCACACAGCTTGTACTGAGGCCATTAACTAGTCTAAGGACACAAACTTCAGCTCTCGGGAGTTGTAGCATTATCAACTGCGAAATGTGAAAACAAAGTTTGGCCGAAGATGACTGCGTAATATGAGAGTGTGGATTAATCACTTGGATGCATGAATTATTAAATCACAAAGGGAAAAAGTGTTTCTGTTTACTTTTAAACAAGAATATAATCATTCACAATCTTTGTTTATATCATCTATCATATCATAATATTTCTATTGCTCTCTGTTGCATTATTTCTACATGATTTAAGCATTAATGTTTAAAATATTATGTAAATTATGCATTGTAATAATGTTATTTAAATTATGTATTAATTACTGCTGTCAAACAATTAATCAAGATTAATCACATCCAAAATAAAAGTTTGTGTTTACATAATATATTACACAAGTATATATTTAAGAGATATTTACATGTATACATGTGTGTATATGTGTGTGTATATGTGTGTGTGTGTGTATATATATATATATATATATTTATATATATATTTTTTTTTAAATATATACATGTATGTGTGTGTATTTATATATACATAATAAATATACACAGTACACATGAGTTTTTGTTATTCTCACATTCTCTATTAAAAAACCTTCAAAATGATGTATGATTTGGTATTGTAGGAATCCAATAAAAAATGAGTGAAAGTTTTCTGATGAAAAGTCACCTAGCAACTATACATTAAAATGCCTGGTAATACCACCGAATTTGGCACGAACCAAGTCGAAACCCATATCTATTCCATGATTCCACAATTGTTTGATTAACATTAATGAAACAGACAGATCTAATATATGTTACACATCAGATGTTTTTCCCCAACAGTTAACCAAATGTTCACTTAAGACATAGCAGATAATGTTTGCGTGAATACTCACCAAGACAGATTTTTTGAAATACTGTAATTCTGTGTATATGTGTATAGTATCGTGAGGCGTCTTTGTGCGCGCACTTCGGATCTGTCAGTCAGCGTGAGTAAGATCATTTTGTTTACACCAGCATGAGTTTGAAAGTCACATATCATTGGTTCAGACTCATGCCATCGAGGAATGTTGCGCTTTACAACAATACCAAACTTGTGCTGAGGGAAGCGCCAGTCGTTCAGAAGCGAGCAGAGAAAAACTGCATTTTTCATGGTCAAAGGAAAGATACTCCTCTCAGAAAATGAACAAATAAAGATACTTTTAGATGTTTAATTGCTATTTGGAACATTGGGATCGCTAGACAAGTGCTTCATGAACTAATTTTTGTGAAAACCTAAATTTCGACCAAAATTGACATTTTTCACTTGTTTTACCTGTTGCTCGAAATTAGCCTGTACGCATTCTGACTCAATTTGCCAGCACGGCTCATATATACTGAATTTATTAGGTAGAATCAATCAATTTTGAATGATTTACTGCCATTGTATGAATAATATGTAATTATATAATCAATAAAAAGGTAACTGTAGTCTGATTATGAGTATTTTAAAATGTAATATAATCTAATTACAAGTACTTAATTTTTGTAATCTGATTACATAATCCAGATTACTTGTAATCTTTTACTAGCCAGCACTGGTCGTAATTGCGTTCTGTCTAATAGTTAGGTGCATCCTGTCACCTTTTAAACTGCTCTGTTAAAATCCTCCACATTCGATTTCATTTAATTTCCTACCGTATCGGATGTTGTGGCACGTTGATCTGCCAGTCGTGGGTCTTTCATGCGGAGAACTCTCCTCATGTGTTTGTATAACGATAAATTTAAAAGTTAATGACCAAACCTATCTTTATAAATGTTCACCATGTTGTTGCATTTGAAATATAATGTGGACAACATTGAATAAATAATTTTTTATTAGGTTAGATACTGATTATTAATCACTCAAACCCCTTAACCATTGATCTCGCACAACTGCCATGTTTGTAGTTTTTTAACACTTTTTAGTTGTGTTTGTAGTTCTAATCAAATTCTCATCCAACACACAGTGGGTTGTGGGCAATATTAGCCATTAGAGCGTGCACAGATCTGCACTTTGAATTCTAAACCAGAAATAGTAGACCATCCGTGTATCTTTGGAGTACTTATTTCAACATACTACGATTTGGGACATGCTAATTCTAATTTCAAATACTATTTAGTAGGGATGCGGCGATACCGATACCAAGCTCGTGTACTTGTACTCGTACTCGTACTCGTAAAAATACCCCCGATACCAAAGACCGATACCTCACGTGACGTAACTGACAGAATTTTCCGTGCACAGAGACACTGGCGGCAGCAGCAGCAGAAACAATGTCAGCCTCAGGGGTGTGGAAATACTTCAAAATTAATGATGACAACCCACACATTGCGAACTGCATGCTTTCAATCACAATTCGTTATCGATTAGTGAAGGTGGGATAGCCGGAATCGCGCTGAATGACACAGATCAGAAGCGCTCTCTCTTTCTTGCGCGCAATCCCAGTTCTCTCAGACAGCGCGCGATCAGTTCTCCTCGCGCCTGAATGGTCAAATGCACACATAGTTGTCAAAATGTCCATCGTGTGGAGTATCTCACCTAAATACAATCAGTTATGGCTTAAGTGGACGTAAACATTTGGGTGAAAACAGTATATGTGTCAGTATCCGTGGATTCGGTCTTAAAGGGACCGTAGCCTATATTTGTCATTAATGTTAATAAAACAACAAAAGATGTTAAATAAATGTATACATGGTAAATAAACCTACTGTATCTAAAAAAAAAAAAAAAAATATTTAATTTGTATCTCTATAGTATTTGTTGTATTGTTTGTAATTTGTTTGTAAATTTCTTTTTATAACAACAATTATATATACTGGTAATTATGCCCTTTAAAAGGTTATTGGACACTGTGAAATTTTTGTTCTTTTAGTTTGTGACAAGCACATAAAATTATTATTTTTTTCATTAGAGTAATAATAAAGAAGCTGTCCTACATTCAATAGTCTCACTGTTGTGCTTGGAAAACTGCAACATCACCAAAAAGAGAGAGAGAGAGAGAGAGAGACAGAGAGAAATTAATAAATGTATAGGCATCGGTATCGGTATCGGCGAGTACCAGAAAAAGTATCGGTACTCGTACTCGGTCCTTAAAAAATGGTATCGGTGCATCCCTACGATTTAGAACAGATAGTATGCGAATTGGGAAGCAGCAAGTGGCATGTAAACCTCATGCTAGTTTGGTTGTAAACATCACACCATGAATGGTTAAAATTGCTTTAAAGGTCCGTCCACTGTAGTGAAGAACCGAAAATTAGTGTTGAATTCATTGGGCAAAGAGGAACATCTGCTAATTTCAAGTAGATTTCTGGCATGCACATAATTAAAGTGTCTGAATAAAGAGCATGAAGATTATACAATTATGAAAACTAGGTAAAATCTGGATTTTCTCATTTTCTGTTCATCTTCATGTTGGTGGCAAAAATAACATTTTTCTGTGAATGTCCAGCCTCATTTCTTGAATCGAAAAGGAAAGTGAGGACTAAAACTGAAGACAGCTAGTGTTTTAATGAACACCCCAATCCAAATATGTCTAGTAATGGGTATGTCGACAACTAAAGGTTTTAAAGACTTATTGAAGAGCTTTGGTTTCCATGACAACAGGTGAAACCCAATGGAAAGAGTGTTTCTTTGGGAAGGTCAGTGATGAGTGTGTGTGCTGTGTCTGATTTGTGTGCGAAAGTGCTTTTGTATGTTTTGGGCAAACATGTTTTTGTTTCTTTGCCGTAATTATTCTAACATTCTGACCCTCGGCTTCTAAAATTAATATTAAATTTTCAAAAGTACAAAGTGTTGCTGTGATGAGTATAATGCAACATGTTCTCCAACCAATACGCCTATATGTTGTTTGTCACTTCCCTGAAATACGACCCATAGGAGCGTTTACTAAAGTTGTGCCCCCATCGACAACAGGACACTTTAATTTTAATTCATGAAATACGACCCATAGGAGCAATTTGCTAAAGTTGCGCCCCTATCGACAACAGGACACTTTCATTTTAATGCATTGTTCCCTTTTATCTTTGTTATATTTCGAGTTTTGCGTAGCTCAATTGGCAGAGCATTGCAATATATAACAATATGCAATCATGGGATCATGCGATCATGGGTTCAATCCCAGGGAACGCATGTGCTAATAAAGTGTATATGCACTATAAATCACTAAGGGTAGGTTTAGGGGTGGGGTGGGTGTAATTGTTATTAAAAAAATGAGTTTTGCTAAATGGAAATAGGACAAATGGTGTAAAAAGTCCACACATTGCATTTAAATGAACACGCATTTTGATTGGTAACGACAGTCATACGTCATTTCGAACAGACGTAACACGAGACTGTCATTATTTTTACGCCAGCTAGAGGGTGCATGACTTTAAAACGTAAATATAGGTCGTAATAAGGTGCTTGAAAAACGACCTATAGGGTCGTTTTTTTTGGAGGACAGTCTGGTATAATGATCCAGATAAACACACAGTTTAAATAGGTCCAAAAAGGAATCTATATATGATTAATGAACCAGAGAATATTTACCAACCATATCAGGTGACATGATTCTTTCAGTCATCATCACTGTAATTCAATGTGAGGTGGATAGGATTGCTGAATTTGGTGGGGTTGAAGTCTCTTATTCTCCCCAAGGCTGAATTTATTTGGTTAAAAATAAAGTCACAGTAACACACCCCAGTAATATTGTGAAATATTATTACAATTTAAAATAACAGTTTTATATTTGAATATATTTTAAATGTAATTTAATCCTGTGATGGCAAAGCTGAATTTTCAGCAGCCATTACTCCAGTCTTCAGTGTCACATGATCCAGAAATCATTCTAATATGCTTATTTGCTGCTCAAGAAAAAAATATTGAAAACAGTTTTTCTGCTTAATATTTTGTGGAAAATTTCTTTCGGGATTCGTTAATGAATAAAAAGTTCAAAATTATTAAGGGGGTCATGAATAGAGAAAATAAAATTTTTCTTGACTTTTGACATGTAAGTGGTCATTGTACTATAAAAACATCCTGTAAGTTTCAAAACTCAAAACTTCCTTGTTAGTCCAAAAATAGCTTTTATTGAAACCAAGCTCCGAAAACAGCTCGTTTCAGATTTTGTCACATTATGGTGTAATAGTGCGACGAAACACCACCTCTGCAGAATCAGATCAACACCAACTTCTACATCATCGCATCTTTGGCCCCGCCCACTGGTGCATTAGTAAGTTGAGAAGGAGAAATGAGCGATACAGGATCACTGGACTAAAAATAACATTACCTTCCAAAGGATCCTAATGCTAGGAAAGTTATTTATTTTCAACTATGTGAATGTCTCAGTAGAGCATTAATTGTTTGTTCGGTACATTTCACTGTGGATTCTTTGGTAAATCAGTCGCAATTCTTACTTTTACTGTAAGATATGGACCCAACAGTAATGCCACAACATGTGGGTAACTGTGTTACTTCTAATGCCTGATCTGTGATCAGTGATTTCTGATAATGATTCATGTACAGTCAGATGTTCTTTATTGTCTCAAAATCATTTATTGCTGTTTATGTGTCAGTAAATCAAGCCAGTGTCTAAACGGTCAACTTATCGTTTCTTTTAGTAGCATGAATATAATCTGTTATTTAAATTGTGATTAAATTATATACAGAAAGCAATCAAAGAATACTCCCTTTATAATCGCTGGAGCTGTCAATCACACAGTGCGAGTTTATCAGAGAGTTCTGGACTCTGGACAATGACTCTGTCTAAACTGCACAGTGAATTTCTTATTTACATCATGTTTGCATTGTTAGTTATGATGAAATCGGGCTGCAATGACAAGATCACTGCATTCATGCGCTCAACAGACATGTCTGTCATCGGCTACAATGCTCATCACTGCAACCTTTTATATGATGGCAGTAGATCTAAATATAATGCTATAATCAACACTTTTGAAAGAGTTCCATATGTAATACTTATTTCATATGCAAAGATGTTAGCCAATCACAGCAGTGGGCATTTACATTGAAGTCTCACAGCAGACACGCCCCTTTCAACAGAGCGTTCAAATCAGAGACTAAAAGAGAAAATGGCCTTAATTTCTAAATTATGACAATTTTTGGTGTAAAAATCATACTAACATTAAAACTACACCTCAGGAAACATTATAAAATAATAATTAAAAAATACAGTTCATGACCCCTTTAATTAGTATTAATTTCTTTTAAAAAAATGTAGTTTTAAATTAAATCAGTTGCCTTTCTTTTCAGTGCAAACATTTCTCCTTTCTGTCCAAATTAGGATTACTATAGGCATAAAATATTGTAGAGATTTTATTGTAGAGAGTTTGTGTCTTTTTTTATTGATCATGGCAGCTGTAATTCATCAAACGATGGAATGGTGCTTTTAAATAGGCATATATCCAAATGCATATTGTAGTTTCAGCTCAGTTTCGGCATTTTAAAGAGCCGCTGCAGGTGTCTGGATCACAGTGTGGATGATGCTGTACAGTCCAAGTAAAGAATGCTAGATTGGTCATCTGCAACAAACTTCCCTAACCAAGCACTCAGAAGTGCATTAAACAAAATGCGTAACATTTGCGTAAATACTTAATACCCCAAAACAACACATTGATTCTTAGTGTCTGTCAACCTGACTCTAAACTGAAGCAAAATACACATGTACTTTTTTTAAAGGATGTTTCCAAATTAAAAATACAATTTCAGATACACAGGATGTCACATTCTGCCTGTTTACTTTAATTTTCATGGACTTTTAGTTTGTTTCTCTGAGTTACCTGTATTCCCTTGTTCCATTTTTCCGCTCTTCATTTGTTACCATGGTTTTTGATTAATTAGTTGTCACCTGTTCGTCATTGAGTTCATTCACTCTGTGTATTTAAATTCATTTCATTCAGTTCTTTGTCTGGTATAGTCATGTTGTCATATGTTACACGTTACCTGTGGATTACCTGAGTTTGTTTTATTTAATAAATATTTTGTTTTGGAACCTTTTTGCATCTTTATCATCTTCTTCGGACCTAATACATTACACAGGAAGGTGAAGTGAAAATAGCACTGGTACATTGCAGCACAAGGACATGTCTTTCTCAAATATTCAAAGCACAAATGTATAACTGATGTAGCTAATCAGTTATACAGTACATTTACATTACGCTAACACAAATGTATAGCTAATTTCTTAATTCCTTCATTCGTTTACATAACTTGAGTGTCCTGTTCTTTGCTAATACTGCTTGTGGCTAAAGGGATGTTGTCTTCTATATGTGTGTTAGCATCTCTGTATCATCGTATGTGTGTGTTTCTGTGTTTGTGCGCGGTACACCGTGACAAACGCCCAGCAAGCAGTTATTCGGGTCAGAGTGTGACCGTTTCTAATGAATCCTAATGCTGCTTGTTCCTTCTGATGCTTATCTGTCCCACTTTCACATCATTCTGTTATTTCATGATTGTTTACAATCCATTAGCATTCGCTTGGCTCTCAAATAACGCGTGCGCAGCTATTTCATCGTCGCCTCACAAGGAGAAATAGCTGTGACAGCGCAGAATGTTTATTTAACGTGTCGATGGTGGCGGCAAAGAGGTAATTGAGAATTGATTTGACCATAATGGCTTTTCATATGTTCCCTAAAGAATGCTGATGCCGCCTGATTAAGCCGTGAGACGGCAATTTGCCACTTAATGGGGTCTGCCCTTGTCCTTTGCACAAGACAAACCGACGATGTGAGAAGTGGTAATAGCGGGACAGTGTTCAGGGGTGTCGTCCGCATCTGAGTCATTGTACGGAGCACGTTACTGTGGTTTAATCTGTTCTCGCTTTTGTCACCTCAAAGCATCAGCTTTGTAGAGGGAAGTTTCTTAGTTCCAGCTTGCTGCACAGCCTCAACAACTGCCGCAGAAGCTGATGATGCTAAAGCCTGAGTAAATTTCCTGAGCCTGCAATGTTAGATGTGCACTGTTTGTTTCTTTCAACTGAAAATGTGGAAATAGATAATAATATACTATTCACAGATGTTATGTTACTCATAAAAATTAGAGAATCCAAGGCTCAAGACTCCTCATTTTATCTAGTTTCTATCTAGTTTCAAATAGTAGGTTGGGGGCTGTAATGTTGTTTGAGATTTTTTTGACACTTGAGATTGTTTATTTAGGGCTGTCAAAGTTAATTAAATATTAAATATTTTAAAGTAATGATTTTAGCATTCACATTAACCAAAGTTGGTAATATTGATATTTCACTGTTTTTTTTTTTTGTTTTTTTTGAAGAATTACATTAATTGCATATTGACAGCACTATAGTATGGAAGCTTGTTTCCATCATGGAAAAAAAAAATAAAAAAAGGTAATTGCGACTTTCAATTCTTACTTTTTTCTCGCAATTGTGAGTTTATATCTCACAATTCAGACTTTTTTTCTCAGAATTGTGAGATATAAACTCACAATTGTGAGTCATAAAGTTAGAATTGTGTGATATAAAGTCAGAATTGTGTGATATGCAATTGCGTGTTATAATGTCCAGTTGTGACAGAAAAAAGACTGCCGTTTTTTTGTTTACAGTTGCTGGTCTTATAATTAGAATATAATCAAAAAGTTGATTTATTTCACTAATTCCATTCAAAAAGTGAAACTTGTATATTATATTCATTCATTACACACAGACTGATATATTTCAAATGTTTATTTCTTTTAATTTTGATAATTATAACTGACAACTAAGGAAAATCCCAAATTCAGTATCTCAGAAAATTAGAATATTACTTAAGACCAATACAAAGAAAGGATTTTTAGAAATCTTGGCCAACTGAAAAGTATGAACATGAAAAGTATTAGCATGTACAGCACTCAATACTTAGTTAGGGCTCCTTTTGCCTGAATTACTGCAGCAATGCGGCGTGGCATGGAGTCGATCAGTCTGTGGCACTGCTCAGGTGTTATAAGAGCCCAGGTTGCTCTGATAGTGGCCTTCAGCTCTTCTGCATTGTTGGGTCTGACATATCGCATCTTCCTCTTCACAATACCCCATAGATTTTCTATGGGGTTAAGGTCAGGCGAGTTTGCTGGCCAATTAAGAACAGGGATACCATGGTCCTTAAACCAGGTACTGGTAGCTTTGGCACTGTATGCAGGTGCCAAGTCCTGTTGGAAAATGAAATCTGCATCTCCATAAAGTTGGTCAGCAGCAGGAAGCATGAAGTGCTCTAAAACTTCTTGGTATACGGCTGCGTTGACCTTGGACCTCAGAAAACACAGTGGACCAACACCAGCAGATGACATGGCACCCCAAACCATCACTGACTGTGGAAACTTTACACTGGACCTCAAGCAACGTGGATTGTGTGCCTCTCCTCTCTTCCTCCAGACTCTGGGACCCTGATTTCCAAAGGAAATGCAAAATTTACTTTCATCAGAGAACATAACTTTGGACCACTCAGCAGCAGTCCAGTCCTTTTTGTCTTTAGCCCAGGCGAGACGCTTCTGACGCTGTCTGTTGCTCAAGAGTGGCTTGACACAAGGAATGCGACAGCTGAAACCCATGTCTTGCATATGTCTGTGCGTAGTGGTTCTTGAAGCACTGACTTTAGCTGCAGTCCACTCTTTGTGAATCTCCCCCACATTTTTGAATGGGTTTTGTTTCACAATCCTCTCCAGGGTGCGGTTATCCCTATTGCTTGTACACTTTTTTTCTACCACATCTTTTCCTTCCCTTCGCCTCTCTATTAATGTGCTTGGACACAGAGCTCTGTGAACAGCCAGCCTCTTTTGCAATGACCTTTTGTGTCTTGCCCTCCTTGTGCAAGGTGTCAATGGTCGTCTTTTGGACAACTGTCAAGTCAGCAGTCTTCCCCATGATTGTGTAGCCTACAGAACTAGACTGAGAGACCATTTAAAGGCCTTTGCAGGTGTTTTGAGTTAATTAGCTGATTAGAGTGTGGCACCAGGTGTCTTCAATATTGAACCTTTTCACAATATTCTAATTTTCTGAGATACTGAATTTGGGATTTTCCTTAGTTGTCAGTTATAATCATCAAAACTAAAAGAAATAAACATTTGAAATATATCAGTCTGTGTGTAATGAATGAATATAATATACAAGTTTCACTTTTTGAATGGAATTAGTGAAATAAATCAACTTTTTGATGATATTCTAATTATATGACCAGCACCTGTATATCTCATAATTCTGACTTTATAACTCACAATTGTGAGTTTATACCTTGAAATTCTGAGAAAAAAAGTCAGAATTGTGTGATAAAGTCAGAATTACGTGATAAAACACAATTGCGAGAAAAAAGTCAGAACTGTGACTTTATAACAGGCAATTCTGACTTTATATCGCACAATTCTGACTTTATAACTAGCAATTGTTTAAATCTTGCAATTCTGAGAAAAAAATTCAGAATTTTGAGATGTAAACTCACTATTGCTAGACAAAAAGTCAGAATTGTGACATAAAAAGTTGCAATTACCTTTTTTATTTATTTATTTTTTTTATTTAGTGGTGGAAACAAGCTTCCATACTATAGGGGTTGGACAATGAAATGGAAACACCTTCTTTTAGACCACAATAATTTATTAGTATGGTGTAGGGCCTCCTTTTGCGGCCAATACAGAATCAATTCATCTTGGGAATGACAGCGGCCAGAGGGATTTTAAGTCATTCCTCTTCCAGAACAGTGGCCAGATCACTATGTGATGCTGGTGGAGGAAAACGTTTTGTGACTTGCTCCTCAAAAATAGTGGCTCAAAAAAATTTATATCTGGTGACTGTGCAGGCCATGGGAGATGTTCAGCTTTACTTTAATGTTCATCAAACCATTCTGTCACAAGTCTTGCTGTGTGTATTGGTGCATTATCATCCTGATACATGGCACCCCCTTCAGGGTACAGTGTTTGAACTAGGGCTGCACGATTAATCGAAAATAAACCAAATGCGATTTGGCAAAGGCTGCGATTTATTTATTAATTTTTTAATGTGCAGCTTGTCAGTGAAGCACAGCTCTGTGATCAGTAGTAAATGCTGCTCCATCTGAAAGCCAGAGGGCGCTCTCACGCAGAAACTCCAAATATGCCCTGCAGAAGAAATCCCAATGGGCATCATACTATCGCTGAATAAACAGAAGATTGAAACGCTTTGATCGTTTAAACATGACTAATAAATACATGACTATGACAATATATGGTTTATCTGAGTTCTTCAAGCCTTCTCGGGTATTTTTATGATAATAAAGTATATTTATAATGCAATGCTAATCGACATGGCCTTTACAATACGTTTCACATTGTCCACAACCCAAGATTTACACTGTTGGCACTATTGAAACCGACATTTGGCATTGGCACGAGTGACCAAAGGTTTGGCTATAGCAGCCTGACCATGAATATTGACTCTGTGGAGCTTCCGACAAACAGTTTTGGTGGAAACAGGAGAGTCGAGGTGCATTTAATTCTCCAGTGAGCTGGGCAGCTGTGGTTTTATGTTTTTTGGATACAATCCAGGTTAGTACCTGAACATCCCTTTCAGACAGCTTTAACTTGTGTCGTCAATTACTCCTGTTGGATGTGGTTCATCCTACGTGGTGGTATGCCGACATTACCCTGGATACCGCAGCTCTCTGCTTTGCTAATTCAACCTTCACGACACTATAGCGGCCAGTGTTTCAGTTTCATTGTCTAACTTAAAAAAATCGATGCTTTGTTTTGTAAAAAAAAAAAAAAAAAAAAAAGTTAAAATGTCAATATAAAATACATATTTTCAACATTAACTATTTGCTTTACAATGACAATATAAAAAGCATTTTTTGTAATAGCACACAATATTTTTTTTCTTACACTTTATAAATGGGTGTTATGTATTAAAATATATGAATGCCTTTATATATTGGGAAAGCGTCCCTTGTAAGAGGATCATCATATTTAAGAGTCATTGGCATCAAAATGTTAAACCCCCTGATCTATGTCTAACTCTTAACAGGTTACTGAATAAAGTAATATCTCATTAAATAAATATCGGTTTATAAAATGTCCAGTGTAAAACCGAAGACCACAGTCATCTCAGCCTGTAGTGAAAGAGAAGCTGTGTCTGGACATTCTACTCATCCTACACACTTCAAGTACATTAAAGTTATTAAAATCAATCCAATGTATTCAGGGATGTGCAGAGAGTTTCTCAGGGGCTCAAATGTAAAAAGGAGCATCTGTCACAACAGAGTGATTCCAATATAACTACTACTACTATACAGTAATTATATTTATAGGCACACACACACACACACACACACATATATGCACTGTATAACTGTATAAAGACATTGGTAGATGTAAACATGTTGACATTGTAAACAGATTGTGTGGTCAGCTGGTCTCAATTATGACTATGGGACTACTGATATAAAATTTTTGTATTTTATATGTACAATAAGCAGAATAATTGCAACATAAAGAGAAAAAAAGTGGAATTAAGGTTAGAAAGCATGAAGTTTGAGGTGTCAGAATGCCAATTTGTCAATCAAGTCTGAAGCAAGACGCAACCCACAGTAACACGTTATGGCACCAACGTTTCAGATAGTCTAACAGTAGTTAAAAATAAATGGTAAATAAATGACTTTCGAGTCATTCCTTACAAAAGTGTGCATCAAATGCTAAACATCGAAAGCTTGAACGTGTGTGTGACACTAGAACAAACCTCATTTGTTCTCGCACGTCACGATTGCACATCTGAGCTCCTTCTTTTCCTTCTAATGGCGGTTGCTGGTTGGCAAAACCACTTGAAGGTGCATACCGCCACCTACTGCACGACACCGGCATGACAGCTGATGTAAAATTAAGGATCGGGCTTAGGATAGCCGATACCCATCGTTTTAAAAAATGCTTAATGTGTCCCAATCCCGATCCTTGAGATCGGCTTGGGACATTATGAACCTTTATGATTTGTTATTTAAAGGGTTAGTTCACCCAAAAATGAAAATTCTGTCATTAATTACTCACCATCATGTCGTTCCACACCCATAAGACCTTCGTTCATCTTCGGAACACAAATTAAGATATTTTTGATAAAATCTGATGGCTCAGTGAGGCCACCATTCCTAGCAAATTAATTTAGACTTTCAAAGGCCCAGAAAGGTACTAAAGATATATTTAAAACAGTTCATGTGAATACAGTGGTTCAATCTTTTTGTTATGAAGCGACGAGAATACTTTTTGTGCGCAAAAAAACAAAATAACGACTTTATTCAACAATATCTAGTGATTGGCGATTTCAAAACACTGCTTCGTGAAGCTTCGAAGCTTTACGAATCTTTTGTTTCGAATCAGTGGTTCGGAGCGTGTATCAAGCGATCTCAAACTGCCAAAGTCACATGATTTCAGTAAACGAGGCTTCGTTACCTCATAAGTGTTTCGAAATTTCAATGATTCACATGACTTTGGCAGTTTGAAACGCGCTCCAAACCACTGATTCGAAACAAAAGATTCGTAAAGCTTCGAAGCTTCATGAAGTGGTTTTTTGAAATCGCCCTTCACTAGATATTGTTGAATAAAGTCGTTATTTTGTTTTTTGGCACACAAAAAGTATTCTCGTCACTTCATGACATTAAGGTTGAACCGCTGTACTCACATGAACTGTTTTAAATATATCATTAGTACCTTTCTGGGCGTTTGAAAGTCTAAACTAACTTGCTGGAAATAGAGGCCTCACTGAGCCATCGGATTTTATCAAAAATATCTTAATTTGTGTTCCGAAGATGAACGAAGGTCTTACGGGTGTGGAATGACATGAGGGTGAGTAATTAATGACAGAATTTTAATTTTTGGGTGAACTAACCCTTTAATTTGATATCTAGTTCAGTCATAAAACTCTAGATGGCACAGGCTGATGGTCATTTACATGCAATCTGTTAGCAATCACATCATTTACTAAATGGTACAAGCTCATTGGCCTGACTGGCCTCTGATAATTCTGCAGCCAATGAAATTTCAGTGTTCGCTGTAAGTTCCTCTGAAACCCTCCAGCTCCCCCAGCTCCACATGTCTAGATCAGCTATGGGATTTATGTGCATATTCATGCAGCAGCAGCATATCTTACATGCTCACAGCAGTGTGTCTGTGTATGTATTGGCAGTAGCAAGTCCATACTTGTTTTGCAGCAGCGTGTAGCAAATCTAGTCCACCAAGACCAAATACACTAACATTGCTGTATCCATTATCTAATAATTTCTGTTGATTATTAAGGTCAATATTTGTTGATTATTAAAGTGGAAACACTTAAACATTGAATCGGATCTGTCAGAAGCCAGTTACAGAAAGAAAAATGAATAGCAGATAACAGTATAACAGGTTGAGTAAATAATATGTGCCGGTGATGCAGTGCACTGTTGATCTGTTCTGTTTGCATGTTGCATTCGTCAGGTTGCCTCATGCATAGACACACTGTAATTACAATTTCTGTGCTTACATGCTTTAGTCTACACATAAATTACCGTTTTTTGTTGTTGTTGCATAAATTATGCTTCTGGCATAGTCAACATATGCTTTGTTTGCACAGAAGCACACTGAACTGAAATAAATCCAGTGCAGTATGCTTGGCATTTTACCTCAATATGGACATCCTTAACATTCCCCACAAATAACACACAGGACTTGAGGAGGGTTTTTATGAGCATTGATCTCACAGAGTCTGATTGTTCAGGAAAAAAAAAAGAACAACTGGGATTTCTGTTTCTTGTTAGTTCTTTGATTTCCAATGTCTTTTAATTTTAGTTTATTTTCATGTGTGTGTTTGTGTGCTCACTGCATTATTTGTTTTTATAATTTGCTATCCTTTTACTTTGATTTCATTTTTCATTACAAGCTTACTTTGATGACGAGGATGAAGATCTGTTTGGTGATTACTATTTCAGTAAGTTACCATATGTTCAATGTGTTCATGTGTTTGCTGTATATTTATTTTTACATAAACATATACTCACTGGCCACTTTTTGCCTTCAGAAAGGCATTAAGGCATTAAGGCAGTTAATTCTTCGTGGCATAGACATTCAACTAGGTGCACTGAATATGGGTACACTGTGGTCATAAAGGGATGGAGACGGTCAGCAACAATTCTCAGGTAGGCTGTGGTGTTTAAATGATGCTCAGTTGATACTAAGGGGCCCAAAGTGTGCCAAGAAAATATCCCCCACGCCATTACACCACCAGCAGCAGTCTGAACTGTTTATACAAGAGCAGGATGGATCCATGCTTTCATTTACACCAAATTCTGATCCTACCATCCGATTGTTGCAGCAGAAATTGAGACTCATCAGACCAGGTAATTTTTTTCCAATCTTCTATTGTCCAATTTTGGTGAACCCGTGTGAATTGTAGCCTCAGTTTCCTGTTCTTAGCTGACAGGAGCAACATCTGCTGTAGCCCATCTGCTTCAAGGTTCAATGTGTTGTGTGTTCAGAGATGTTCTTCTGCAGACCTCGGTTGTAACGAGTGGTTATTTGAGTTACTGTTGCCTTTCTATCAGCTCGAACCAGTCTGGCCATTCTCCTCTGATCTCTGGCATCAATAAGGCATTTTTGCCCACAGAACTGTCACTCATTGGATGTTTTCTCTTGTTTGACCATTCTCTGTAAACCCTAGAGTAGGTTGTGCGTGAAAATCCCAGTAGATCAGCAGTTTCTGAAATACTCAGACCAGCCCGTCTGGCACCATCAACCACGCCACATTCAAAATCACTTAATCACCTTGCTTCCCTATTCTGATGCCCAATTTAAACTTCAGCAGATCGTCTTGACCATGGGCGAATTCCACTTGGAAGTAAGCATCCCTGTGCCCTACTCCGAAGGGCAGAGCCCTTGAAATGGGGACTTTGGCGGGAGCAGGGCACTTGTGTGTCATAATGAAGTGGTTTGGAACGCACTTGGCGAAGGGAGCAATAAAATGTTACCATGACAACACAGCACGGTGTCTATCACCCCATTAGCAGTCCTTACAACACAAATTTCTTGTTATTGCTGTTAATATAATTGTTGCAAAAAATGTTTTTAAAATCTGCATATGCGTGTGTGAGTGTATTCCCTCTCTGCTCTTATCTTTAAAACTTGCAATGTCTTTTTTGGACCCTGGATGTAGTGACATTTACTTAACATATTTACTATTTAAAGGGTTAGTTCACCCAAAAATGAAAATTCTGTCATTAATTACTCACCCTCATGACGTTCCACACCCGTAAGACTTTTGTTCATCTTCGGAACACAAATGAAGATTTTTTTTTTTATTAAATCTGAGAGCTTTCTGTACCTCTGGTGACAGCTACAGTATGCAACTGACACTTTGACGCTTCAAAAAGTTCATAAAGAGATCATAAAACTAATGAATTGAGCGGAATTTTCTGAAGAGACTCGATCGCTTTATACAATGAACAGATTTAATTTAGGCTTTAATTCACATATAAACATTGATTAGCGAACATAAACAGAAGCTCAACCAAACCTGGGTGACACATATGGATTAGTTTTATGATCTCTTTTTGAACTTTTTGAATCGTCAAAGTGGTAGTTGCGTCGCTGTCTATGGAGGGACAGAAAGCTCGCAGATTTCATCAAAAATATCTTAATTTGTGTTCCGAAGATGAACGAAAGTCTTACGGGTTTGGAACGTCATGAGGGTGAGTAATTAATGACAGAATTTTCATTTTTGGGTGAACTAACCCTTTAACACATTTCATACCTATAAAATTAAGCTTCATATGAAATGTATTTCAAAAATGTTTGTAAACAAAACAACTTGAATTATTCTGGATTTGCAATCCTGAATTACTTCCTTGAAATGATCACAGCATGTACCGTTCGCTAACGGACTTCTAGAAGGGCTCATCAAATGGCATCCCCTTCACGAAATGCCCTTCAAGGGTGCAAAAACGGCGTTTGGAATTCGCCCCATGAATGAATGTGATTGGTTGATTAGATATTTGCGTTAATGAGCAGTTGAACAGGTGTACCTAATAAAGTGGCCGGTGAGTGTATATACATATTTTATACATACATATTTGTTTTAGTGCTTTTGTGTGTGATGGGAATCACGGTGCCATAAAAAACATCTTTTTTCAGCTTTCAAATCTGATAATAAGCCATTTTAAAATAAGTCACAGATTTCTTTTGATGATTTTTTTAGACTTTAAAGCTATTAGTGGAAGTGCTACAAATTGGATGGCGATGGGTTTTTAAAAAAGCTTTTGTTAAAAAAAAATGTGTTTTTGTGTCAGAAGAATTCCCTTTGTCAAATCACCTCTTAACTGTTCATTTCTATCCCTGTTGAGAGCTGCAGTCACCAGCTGACAGATTGCTGCCTTCATCATAAAGCTCTCATTAGAAACTTCATTAATCACAATGCCTTAAACAAACCCAAGGCCAATTAGCCTCACATGGCATAAAGCCAGCCTCTTCAGTCCATTTCTCTCAATAACATGAGTAACTGTCTTTGAAAAGTCATTTTATAGTGACTTTTTTTAGATGGCATTTAAAAACCTGAAAGGCCCATTTTACAAACAGAATAACCCTGTTAGATTTTGTGTGTGTGTGTGTATGTGTGTGTGTGTGTGTTTGTTTGTGTGTGTGTGTGTGTGTGTGTGTGTGTCCATTTTAAAATTACACAATTAACCTTTGAGTTACTTACTTGTATGAAAGTATTCAAATATTCAGTGTAATATAATGTAATAAAGCCCAAGCTCTCATCTGCCATTTTGTTGCTGTAGTTATTAGTGTTATTATTACAGTTTTTTTTTCATGGAGGTTGACATGGACCCACAACAAACCTTGAATATGATTTTCAAAACACTCATGCTCACCCATGACTCTTGTGTTAATAAAATTTTCCTTTCTCATATTGAATTCGTCCTTCGTTTTCTCACATTTGAACAAACTTCCCATTTGACCTCAATATCAACATAATGAGCTTCAAAATGAGTGTGAATGAGGTCAGGAATAATATCCGTTCATAATGGCGTCCATGGTTGGCACTCAATTATGAAGCGATAGTCTCATTTTCACCCCTTCTACAGTGAGATTGTATAGACACAGAAGTGAAGTGGCTTCTAAAGAAGATTTAAAGAAACATATCCTTCTCCAATGAACCATAAAAAGGAGAGCGTGGATGATATTATCATAGTAAACCGATCTACCTGCTGCTAGCGTTGTGAAACTAGCAATTTCCTTGAAACCGTGGCTATTAAGTTAACTTACAGAATGCCCTTGTCGGCTACTGACAGTCATCATTTACTAGAAGGAAAGATGCCGGCTGGAATGATGACACTTGCAGCATGCGAAGACGTGATAAATGTTTGTGCTGAGAAACATGGGAAATGAAGTGAGAGCTGCAAGGACCAAACAATCTGTATATGAGCACATAATACTTCAAGTCCTCAAGCAATTTTGAACAAATTTGACCTTGCTAAAATGCTGAAACTGTTAAAATATAAAAAAAGCTATGAATAAATGGAGCTGCAGCCCAACTTGTGTTGATTATGAATTGCAAGAGAGATTTATGAAAGATACTGATGGAAGACATACATAATAAAATACCCACCAGAACTGTGACTGGGTTTGTAAGGGCCAATGAAATAGAGTTTATTTTACCGTACACAGACTAATGCACCATGTGATTCACTCTTTGATTGTATCATCTTAATATTGTTCCGTATATGAAATATTTTCTCTGTCGCTCAGTCCCCCTCCTCCCTTTTTCTTGCTCTCAAGCTCACAGACGTTCAGTGTATTCAAGCCTGAAGGTCATATGAAATGATAAGAACCGGGTTTGTGCGGCACGTTTGGAGTTTATTCTGCCCCAGTGTTATTGCCCTGGCAGCACATTAAAGGGGCGTTCGGATCACTCTGGAGCTACACATGGGCCATGGCTTCATTCATCTGACTCAAAGCTAGAGAAAACATTCATTTGTGGATTTAAATCTGTCAGTTACGTAACGTCTAAATATTCTATTTTGATATTTGCGCATTTGCCTCCATTGCTTCCTCACTTAAAAGGAGGAAAAAACACTGCAACATCATGCGTGGATGATGACACCTCAATGTGTCATAAATGAAATGCAAAACATGTCGAGGCATTTCTTTTAGCCCACTCGCACTGTGCCAAATATGAAATCATCTGTCAGTGGTGCTGTTTGTAGTGAGAAGATTATTGGGTTTATTCTGAGAACTTTAGTAGCCTGTAGAGAAAGAACGACAGTGGCTCGAGTAATGCTGTTTAGGAGAAAGCGCCGTTTAAAGGACTTCACATTTACAGTCTGTATGAACCGGATGTTGCGAACGACTTTACTTCAGTATTGTAACTCATTTCTGAGTTAAATGGACTTGAATTTAGAGTATCTTCTCGCCATCTCTAGCTCGCTGCAGACTTTAGTAGAGTGGTTAAGGATGTTCTGTTCTGTCATCAGAGAAGCCACGCCATTCCAAAAGGGGAGTCAAGTTTTCAGAATTTTTACTAAAGATTATGAAGACAAACTATTTGTTATCTGTGTATTAACTTGCATTAATTTTCACCACAACACTAGTAATGTGCCCTAACAGAGTAAATAGGGTCAATTTTGATTACATGTGATTACATAACAATGACTGCAGTTATAAATGAGTCATTGAATCATTCATACAACCAATTCATTCAAAAAACGCAGAATTTTTTTCGGAGTTATATATTTTCTTAAATATTTACATATTTTGATTAGCATACTATACGTATTTCTTGTTTAATGCATTTTAAATAGACTAAAAAGCAAATAACTTTGTCAGAACCTTGTTGTGTTTGCTGGGAATTCATTTACGGTAATATTTTAAAACTTTAAATTTTTTTTTTTTAACTAACCACGCATACACTTTTCCCAAAAATGCAAACATGTACATACATGTTTCTCACATATTATTGTAGCACAGTGTAATCATATTTTAGTCATTAAAATGTTCTAAGTAACTGAAATAAGCACAAATGTCGGAGCATGTCAAAACATCTCCACAGCCCAAAAAAACACCTCAGACTCTAGTGGGTTAAATGTGGTGTGAATCTGAGGGTGGAATGATGAAATACTGACGAAAAATTATGTGAGAGTATTCAATGAAGGGCCACCTTTCATGTTCACAACCTGTCCAAATTTAATCAAAATTGGACTAAATAGGTCAATCTGGTGAAAATAGATAGGCCAGTTGCAAAATTGCACTCACCCGTTTGGAAAGCATCACTTTTAGTCACATCTGAATCCAAATGAACTTATTGTGAGGTGATGTTATGATGAAAATTATTCAATTAAATAAGTGAAATGATTGTTTGTGAGTGAGCTGGATTTTAGTGACTTCACATCTCTGTTAAATTAAACCTGCATCTTTGCGCCTGCGACTTTCACGACATCTGTTGTGTTTACAGAGGATCTGGTGACTATTAAAGGGTTAGTTCACCCAAAAATAAAAATTCTGTCATTAATTACTCACCCTCATGTCGTTCCATACCCGTAAGACCTTCGTTCATCTTCAACACAAATTAAGATATTTTTGATAAAATCCGATGGCTCAGTGAGGCCTGCATTGAAAGCAAGTTAATTTACACTTTCAAACGCCCAGAAAGGTACTAAAGTTATATTTAAAACAGTTCATGTGACTACAATGGTTCAACCTTAATGACAGAATTTTCATTTTTGGGTGAACTAACCCTTTAATGAAAGTTAGTAGCTACACAAATTTTGCTTTTGGTGTTCAGTAACACCTTCGATGCACATCTTTCATCTACCCCTCACCAACTGAATAATACCATCATAAACAACTGGATAAAAAGGTAAAGTTCTATTGTCCTCTCTTGTTATACTGTCTATCAGCTCACCAGACACCAGTAGAAGAAGAAGCAAAGTTATTCACCAGATTTGCTATCATATAGGTCCTTCTGCAGAACCATATCAATTTAGACATCCACCTGATCGATCCACAGCTCTACAGGTGTGTCCGGCCATTTATCAGCGTCAGCCACCAGACAGAGAACAATGCTGCCTTCTCGTTCTTAAAGAGCCTGTTTTCTAAGGGGAAATTTATCCATTAATTCAATTCCCAGAGCTCAGTGCCACAGAGAGCATGGAGTCTCACTCTTCACGCCTACTTCCTTGGCACACATTTCATTTGTTCTGTTCAATCAAAGAAACAGTTAGAAAGTAAAAAAGAAAAACAAAGGAAGTGTGTTGATGATTGTAGTGGAAAATAAATAGAAGACAATGGATTTGATGGAAGATAATGAGAATGACTGACAACCACTGCTGCCATTTGGTGAAATGCTTTCAAAGATCAATGCCACTTTGTCTCCAGTGATAGGCCGACATATTGACAGGATAATCAGAGTGCTATTGAGACACTGCCTTCCTCGTGTGATTTTTTTGCTTGTCGTTATGACCCTCTAACATGACTCACATCAACAACTCAAAGGAGTTTTTAATTTAATTTATTGTAAAATGTAATCTGTAGCAAATTAGCTCAAATGGGAAATATTAATAATTAATCATAACTTTTTATAAATAATTATGAATATTTGGATCAGTTCATTGGATTAACTTGATGTAGCCAAATTAATATTACAATCAATTAATCAGTTCATCCAGCGAACACTCAGGATTGATTATTTATTAATTCTAAAAAAGGGTATTTTTCATGGCTTCAGAAAAATAGTTCTTTCTTAGCATGTACAGTGCTTAGAGCATGTAGCAAGATCTGGAATGGTTTAAGTGACATCAATCTGCAGGTAGCATAATATACACAATCATTTAGTTAATCAAAATACAAAGTTGTAGATGGTATAGGTGAGGTTTAACTGTTGGTTCTATCTTAAAACATGCATAAAACAAATACAGGACAAGAGACACTATACAAGACAGTAATAATAATACACACAATGTCCTGGGATGCATGTTCATTTACAGAACATGTTGAAATTAAGGCAGAAGAGTCTGTTTTACAGGGTTTACATCTCTTTCCTATGGCCTGATTCAAAGTGAGTCTAGAGCTTTCTTTTAAGTCATAAACCAGTCTTCTCCTGCCTGTTAGTCGCAGTTTCGGGGGATGGTCTAACATATAGTACTCTAATACATAGTTGGTTGGGGAGAGTGGGCTTGCTGGATTGTTCATTAAATATAATGAATAATTTGTGTGTCTGATTGGTCCAGCCGTTACAAATCTTTCGCAAAAACTCAAAATGAATTTCCATTTTCACACTGTAAATCATAATGCAGTCACATTTACCATTGATTTGCAAGTTTTTGTGTTACATTTACAGCACTTTGCACTTTTTGCACGATGCAATTTATAAAATAAATAATGTTTTTCTAGACTTTTTCAGTCTTCATTGGAAACTTTTTGTTAATTCAGAGCCAAACAATCTTTTTTTGTCTACAAGTTTTTGTGGGTGAAATGCGCGAGAGTAAAAAAAATGTTTTGTTTTTTTGTAGGTTTTTTTTGTAGGAATATTTGTAGGAGTTCTGAATTTCTTCATCTGAAAACTTTCAAAAATATTCTCAAAATTAAAATGGCCAACTATGAAATATGCCACAAAAATCAATTTTGTTAAATGTAACATCTAAATTCTATTTTACAAAATTCAAATATTTTTTGTCATTTTTCTAGCTCCATAATAATCCATCCTGAACCAACATGAAAATTTATAAGCTGGTCTTGTCAGGGAGTGGGGTTGAAGGAGGAGCGAGGACTCAGGGGCCGTTTACATGACACCATTTTCAACTGATTTTAACACTGATTTACACCACAATGGCATTTTGGGGGCCTGAGAATACAAACTTTTTGAAAACGATACCGTTATCATCTCCACATAAACTACAAAAACAGGAATTTGAGAAAACAGTGGCGTCATGCGTATGCGTTTACAAAGTGACATCACCAACTAGTGGCCTAGAATGCATAATACAGCATTTTTAATCGTTTTCATGGATCTGTGTGAAAGGGGATCGTTTTGACAATGTTGTCGTCTGTACGCGAACTAAAGACTTTTTAAGTTTTTAGTACATTGTTGTCGTGTAAATGTACCCTCAATGATGCAGAGAACGTTGGGTTTTTATTTGTAATAAAAAAAATAAAAAATTAAAAATCAAGCATCGCGTTAGTTCAGGCAGGCCACGTCAGGCAAGCTCGCGTCGGCCGATAGTCAGCTGTTGCTGACGTGCACCAATCCAGTTTCGACACCTATCGTAGCGGGCCATTTAAATTCCCACGCCTTCAGCATCTCTTCTGTTGCTTTGCTGGTCACAATTCAAACTCCCTCCTCCAACCCCAACTCCACCTAATTGAACCTGTAATCTTATCTAACTTGTTTCTTTTCTGTACACAGTTCACTATTTTGAACATTTTCTAGAATGTATTTTGCATTTTCTACAACTCATGTAATTACGAATTGTAATTATGTATGATTAAATTGAATCTGTTCTGTACCCCAGGGGGGGTTTTACTTGCTGCTCTCCCCGCTCTGTCCAAGCATGGCTGCATGGACAGTAGGGCTGAAATGATTAGTCGACATTATCGACAACGTCGACAATAAAAAATTGTCGACAAATATTTTTGTTGTCGAATAGTCTTTTGATCTCATATGATCTATTTGAAGGGCCTGCAATAACACGGTTTGACCAGTGGGGCGCTGTAGCGCAATACTGTAATGCAGCCCTCCCGGATCGAATCCAATAGAAGAAGACGCGGTGCTTCGGAGTGCATAGTGCAAACGAAGTCGAACCTGTAAAATGTGGGAGTTTAACATAGCATAAAACAATGTTTAGCATAACTACAAAAAATGCTGTCATGCAGGGCCACCAACTCTCATTCAAACTCACTGTTCGCCACACGTCCATTTTCTCACGCAGTGAAAGATACATAGCAGAGCATAGAGGACACAGACAGCGCGCCGACAGATAAGACAGATCAGGTTACTTTTGATATAAAACAAAGTCTTAACTTTTAAATTCTGTCAATTTTACTACGGGATTCAAACAATACATGTGGTTTTGGCGCTCTTTAATGTGGAGTGACAGATCGCTGTAGTGCCTCAGGTCAAGCGGCATGTGAACCTATTATCTCTTCCTCTTTTCTGCTATTACAGCACGAAATAAACATGAATGTTGAAAGATACAGTACAATTTACCGAAATGAATCCAGCTCTATTGTAATCACTTAATCAGAGTTTCAACCGCAGAAAGACCACAGTAAAACAGCTTGCAAACAAATATGTCGTAAAATGTTACATTTACCTCAGGAAAGCCATTCAGTGACCATAAACTCGATAGTTAGTAAAAAGAAAAAAAAGAAGAAATCTAGAAAGGAGCATTTTTCAGAAATTTTTGCACAATATTACATATTCATATTTTTAATCTTATTAAAAAGTTATTACAATTCCCAGACATAATAAAAACACAGTACGTCATTTTAACAGTATTTTTAACAAATTCATTAAAAATACACTTTCAAAAGCTGAAGTGATTTCCTTGTTTTAATTATTAGTTAAAGTATAACTCAGTATTTTAACTAATTGCTAGTGGAATAATCGAACAAAGCATACTGATTAACCAGTATAATAATCGATGATTAGTCGATTAATCGTTCCAATAATCGGTAGATTAATCGATTATCAAAATAATTGTTTGTTGCAGCCCTAATGGACAGGCGTGGGGAGTTTTGCCCAGAACAGAACCATACCGCCAACACTAACTGTATGCTATAATGTAATAAATTATATACTTGACGAAGTGGTCCTGACTGAAATAAATAAAACTACCCCGTGAGGGAAAACAGGACTGGCAGCTCGACAAGGCAGGACACGAAAGGTAAATAATGACAACAAACTGTCACAGGACTGAAAACACAAGAAGAATATATAAGAGGGGAAGTGAGGAGGTTAACAAGTAAGGACAGGTGGGACAATTGAACCAACAATCAGATAACAAGAAGAGCGGGGTTAAGACAATAGACAGGAGAGCACATGGCACATAGAAACAAACATGACAAGCCCTGTGCTCACACCAAGCATGACAACAACAAGAGCACATGGCCAGTGAACACATATGCGCAAACAAAACATGACACGAACACGTAGCCAATGACAGCTTTCACCAAATGCATGTCCACACAAAACATGACAACATGAAATTGCCGACGTAAACACGAACCGCGTGCTACAGAAAACACAACACACACAGACAGAAGAGCGTACAGCCCAAGCGAACTCGAAACCACACACTCATACAACAGGACCAGTGAACAACAGAGGACAAACACATGCAGCATGAATGTCTGAACCCCGGCACAGAACCAAAACCAAACTTGACCGAAGTGTCGGGAACCAAACACCACACTCCACACACAAAACCCACGTGGACGGAAGAGCGTACGGCCCGAGTGAACTCGAAACTGCACACACAATGACAAGAAAGTAGGAGTGTCAGGGCTCTTTCACCAAACAAGAATAAACCAGACCGAAGTGACAGAACCTTGACAGGTCTTTTCAACAGTCTTTTTTTTCCATTCTGAACTCCAATACTCTTTTATTTGCTTTCAATATTTTCACTGTTTACTCCGTACACTTCCTGCTGTCTTGCTTCCTGGCAACCCCATAAAATCACCCTTCCGTGACGCTCTCTGCACTGCTGTTTGTGTGGAGGTCAAGCTGGCGCAGCACATTTACATTTAATCATTTAGCAGATGCTTTTATCCAAAGCGATTCACAAATGAGGGATACACATACCTGCCGCTTGTGTTCAGAAGTGCATTGAAGCCATGGTGCGAGTCATTGAAAATAACCTTTATATCTCACAATTGCAATTTTTTTTCCTCATTATTGCGATTTTATATCTCACAGTATTACTCTATATTTCACACTGCAATGTTTTTTTTCTGTTTTATGCAAATTGCTTCAGGTATCATATCCGCTATATATAAAAATCAACGTCTGGCATATTGTATCTGACTCACTTAGCTTCAGTGAACAGATGATGAGTTGACTCCAAGTGGTAGAGGAAGTCTCTGCAGTCGCTGCAGCAATGTCCTGTGGTCAGACGCGTCTCCTCTACCAGAGTCCAAATGGATGATGAAGCTCCTGTGAGCTCTTTGCTGACAGCTTCTGATAATGCGCCCTCTTTATGGAGGAGGCAGAAACTAATGAGAAGTTGAAGGCACTGAATAAATTGGAAAATTGTAGCATAATGATTTTGTCCGCTGGCCTGTTTATGGGGCTGAGAGGGCAGAAGAGAGAGAGACTTAACGGGCTTTCTCCGAGGAAGATATATACACACAGACAAACAGGAGCGCTCTCTCGTACCCCACAGAGAGGCCATCCTGAGCGGGTCAGTGGCTCCCTGCAAGTCTCCGGCATTGTGTGAGGCCAAATAAAGCCTGGCGCAATTTGACGGCAATTATTATGGAAATGGAGAAGCTTGTGAAAGATTTACTGACCAAATTTAGAAAATGGACTTGGGCGCAAAGTAAGTTCATGTTACAGAATGAAGTAGTATGCAGCTCTCATTGCTAAGCCATTTATGCTAATCTGTGCAAAAAATGTGTGTCTGCGGTATCAGCATGCATGTGAGGACTTATCATCTCTTCCTCCACCTGAGTGATGATTCCATGGGCTGCACTGGTGCTCTGATTTCCACCTTACACAAGCGGCCACCCAATTGCAGTGGCCTGATAAGAGCCGGAGGGGCAGTTCAGGACTCGCTCGTGCTCTTCTAGGCCTGGCATCTGCAGGGAGATAAGTGTTTCCTGGCGAGCAGAAGGAGATGAAGGCCGCCGTAGACACATTCCTTCAACAGCATTAGTGAAAGAGTGATAAGCGGTAGGATATTTTGTCGACCGCATAGTTTCTATTTCTGCAGCGTTTAGCGGGGTTGCCCCGCCCACTTTGAAATCTTATTGGTCCAAAAGCTCCCCTCATATAGCTGTACATAAAAATGTCATGAAACCCTCCATTTCACTACATTTCACATACAGGTATGAAATTCGGTAGACACATGTGACAGCCCAATACCTACAAAAAAGTCCCTGGGTGCAAAATCTGAAAACCCAACAGGAAGTGAGATATTTTGAATTTTCTCTGCAAAATTGTTGCAGTTTTTGCCATTTCCAGACATTGTACTTTAACGAACTCCTCCTAGAGCTTTAATCAGATCAACGTCATATTTGGTCAGTCTAATCTAAAGGCCCTTGCAACATTAAATTGCAAAGATCTTGAGTTTTTGCTGAAGGGTGTGTCCGTGGCAGCCTGACAAAGTTCGATGTTTCGCTATGAAACAGAAAGTTGTTGCAACTCGGGCATACAATGTCCGATCTGCCCCAGACTTCACATGTTTTATTAGAGTCCTAGCCTGAAGACATCTACATGCCAATATTCAGTTATAGTCATAGCGCCACCTGCGGGCAACAGGAAAAGTCATGTTTTACACTGTGATTAACTCCTCGTTGAGATTTAACCCGATCAACATCATATTTGGTCAGAATTTTCATTGAACGGCATGTCCGTGGCGGCCTGACAAATCTGATGTTTCGCCATGGAACAGGAAGTAGTTGTAAGTCAGGCATATAATGTCCGATCTGCCCCAAACTTCACATGTGTGATAAGAGTCCTGGCCTGAGCACATCTACATGCAAATATTCAGTTAGTCGTAGCGCCACCTGTTGGCAACAGGAAATGGCATGCTTTAGACTGTAATTCACTCCCTGAAACACATTTAAATTTGCCATGAAGTACCAAACATGCTAGAAACACGTTAAATCATGCAACACTTGGCTATGTGCTAATTTATGCGATTAACGCCACAAAACAGGAAGTTGTTGTAACTCAGGCACACAATGTCCAATCTGCCCCAAACTTCGCATGTTTGAGAAAAGTCCTGCCCTGAACACATCGACATGACAATATTCAGTTATAGTAATAGCGCCACCCACTGGCAACAGGAAGTGACGTGTTTAACACTGATACACTACTAGCAACATACTAAAATATGCAATTGAGTACTAAACATGCTAGAAATATTCTAAAACATGCTAGCAATACTTAGCTGAGTGCTAAAGCATGCTATTATCATCATGAAACAAGACGTTGTTGTAACTCGTGCATACAATGTCCAATCTGCCTCAAACTTCACGTTTGATAAGTGCCCTACACACCAAAATTTAGTTATAGTCATATCGCCACCCGCTGGTAGCAGGAAGTGTGGCAAATACAAATGACTGACGTTGTCCTTCTATATTTATATACTTAAATGCATATTGCCTACTGTGCTCTGTTTTCCTTAAGCCACCGGGTGGCGGTGGCACGGGTGCGAGGGCCCTTTTATCGCTGCTTGCAGCTTTAATTGGCTATTGGATTTAAAACAAATAAATTAAAACATTTTTATGTATTTATAACATTTAAGTATTTATAATATATCATATCATATATTTGTATGCGCATATAATTTAACATCACAAAATGTGATGTTTTTCATGTTGTACTCTTTATACAAAGAAAATTAATTTCAAAGGAAACATTCCAATTGGCTGTATTTGTTACA
The DNA here is from genome assembly GCA_039654765.1 of Mylopharyngodon piceus. Taxonomy (NCBI): domain Eukaryota; kingdom Metazoa; phylum Chordata; class Actinopteri; order Cypriniformes; family Xenocyprididae; genus Mylopharyngodon; species Mylopharyngodon piceus. Next base: position 21,904,471 of record CM077461.1, read on the forward strand.
TTACACAGCAGTTTGGAATGAGAAATAACTTGTTCCATTGTGATAAAGCACCATGAGTTAAAATCACTTATTAAAAATCACCAATTCAGCTGCTGACTGAGCCTTGTGTTGATCGCTTGATTGCGTTGTTTAGTTCCGCTCACTGTGAAATTTCATTGGTTCAAAATTGTGCTCCATATAAGTGTATATTTAAACATTGAATATATCTTCTGATTGGGCCATGTTTTGTGTTTATTGTTTGTCACTTAAAACGTCGCGCACAGTTAGTACACAGTGTAAGAAGACAGAAGGATTTGTGCAGTGTAATGTATAAATTTGCCCCTTGCTGCTATGATTGAGTTGATGGAGCGTTCCAGCAACATTTAGCTTGGCATCAGGGCCAAGACAGAAAAAATATACTCAGGATTACTCATGATGCAAAAGAGCTGTGGTTACATAATCAACCTTCTTTCCCCGCAAGCACAATTTGAGCGGAAGATGATATGAGGATCATTTAGACACTGTTTACTGTTTCCTTCTCTTAACATCTGTCATGAAGTCCTCACATCCACAAACCCTGAAAGACGATGGATTCCAAACAAGTTTAACTCGTATGTTTGCCTTTGAGTCCCGATCCACAGGGCCATATGGACTTTGCAGACTTTTTTTTTTTTTTTTTTGCATTTCCAATGCTGATTTTTGTGAAAAATAGGTGGAATTCTGTGGAATAGATTTAAATATGTTGAAGTTGTTTGCCCAAAATTAAATAAAAATGAACATTATTGTTTGGGGTCAGTAAGATTTTTTAAATGTTTTTGAAAGAAGTCACTTATGCTCGATAATGCTATATTTATTTGATCAAAAGTACAGTGAAAACAGTAATATTGTGAAATATTACTTCAATTTAAAATAACCGGTTTCTATTTTAATATATTTTAAAATATAATTTATTCCTGTGATGACAAAGCTGGATTTTCAGCAGTCATCACTCCAGTGTCACATGATCCTTCAGAAATCATGGTAATATGCTGATTTCTTATTATCAATGTTAAAAACAGTATATGTATGTATGTATGTGTGTATATATATATATATATATATATATATATATACACACACACACTATATTGCCAAAAGTTTTGGGACGCCTGCCTTTACGTGCACATGAACTTTAATGACATCCCATTCTTAATCCGTAGGGTTTAATTTGGAGTTGGCCCACCCTTTGCAGCTATAACAGCCTCAACTCTTCTGGGAAGGCTTTCCACAAGGTTTAGGAGTGTGTTTATGGGAATTTTTGACCATTCTTCTAGAAGCGCATTTGTGAGGTCAGGCAGTGATGTTGGCGAGAAGGCCTGGCTCGCAGTCTCCGCTCTAATTCATCCCAAAGGTGTTCTTTCGGGTTGAGGTCAGGACTCTGTGCAGGCCAGTCAAGTTCCTCCACACCAAACTCGCTCATCCATGTCTTTATGGACCTTGCTTTGTGCACTGGTGCGCAGTCATGTTGGAACAGGAAGGGGCCATCCCCAAACTGTTCCTACAAAGTTGGGAGCATGAAATTGTCCAAAATGTCTTGGTATGCTGAAGCATTAAGAGTTCCTTTCACTGGAACTAAGGGGCCAAGCCCAACCCCTGAAAAACAACCCCACACCATAATCCCCCCTCCACCAAACTTTACACTTGGCACAATGCAGTCAGGCAAGTACCGTTCTCCTGGCAACCGCCAAACCCAGACTCATTCATCGGATTGCCAGACAGAGAAGCGTGATTCGTCACTCCAGAGAACACGTCTCCACTGCTCTAGAGTCCAGTGGCGACGTGCTTTACACCACTACATCCGACGCTTTGCATTGCACTTGGTGATGTAAGGCTTGGATGCAGCTGCTCGGCCATGGAAACCCATTCAATGAAGCTCTCTACGCACTGTTCTTGAGCTAATCTGAAGGCCACACAAATTTTGGAGGTCTGTAGCTATTGACTCTGCAGAAAGTTGGTGACTTCTGCGCACTGTGTGCCTCAGCATGCGCTGACCCGCTCTGTGATTTCACGTGGCCTACCACTTCGTGGCTGAGTTGTTATATTATATAATTTAACTTTAGTTAAACTTCTCCTGTAATACAACCCGAATTCCGGAAAAGTTAGGATGTTTTTTAAATTTGAATAAAATGAAAACTAAAAAACTTTCATATCACATGAGCCAATATTTTATTCACAATAGAACATAGATAATATAACAAATGTTTAAACAGAGAAATTTTACAATTTTATGCTCAAAATGAGCTCTATTGTGAATAAAATATTGTCTCATGTGATTTGAAAGTCTTAGTTTTCATTTTATTCAAATTTAAAAAATGTCCCAACTTTTCTGGAATTCGGGTTGTACATTTCAATCTTCAAAATTAAATAATTTATTTACCCTCATGTCATTTTATACCTGTATGCATTCAAGATATGACAAAAATATGCTCCATAAAAGTAGTTCATATGACTCATTCCCTACATTCCGAACTCTTCTGTAGCCATAGATAGCTTTGTGTGAAGGACAGACACAAATTAAAGTTTTCTACAGTTTCCGTGTGGGCCTGCTGATCCGTAAGTGATGTGGTGTGTAACCCTACCTCACCCTCTCAGTGTGGGACACAGCGTGCTGCGACCCTGCAGTGGCCCAGATCTGCTGTTCAGTCAGCCCAGAGAGAAGACACAGAGATCCACAGGAACATTCAAAGCCGTATAAGAGAGTGCTCAACAAACTCGCTCTTGCCTGGGGAGCATCTGACAATTCACACCCCATTGCCAATGTGTACCACTGAAGATAGTGCTGGCACAGCTTCAGTGTTGAGTGCAGCCATATCAAAAGAGCTATGTGCTTGTATCCTTATCTTTGTCTCTTTTCTCTCTCTTTCCATCTCTCTTCCCTTTTTTCTGTACCTTTTTATGCCTGTATTTTTTCTCATGCCGTTTGATACGTCTGCCAAAATGCACAACCGCTTTCTCTCTGAAATCATAGGGATCACAGGTAAAGAGGCAGCGGGAGACATAAAGGTGTGCTGCATACAACTGCTTCAACATGCGTAATTAAGCCTCGCCATTCTCCTCAAAGTCTCGCCGAGCCCTAGAAAGGCTTTTTTTTTTTTACCCAGTTGATGTTTTTTTTTTGTCAGTCTTAATCTAATTTTAGTTGCTCTTTGAGCAAAAGGTTGTTTTTATTCTTCATCACTCATGCTGTTTTGCATTCAGATATAAAACTCAACAGCTGCGACTTGCCGCAGTAAATGATTGTGCTCTTTATAGTCTTGTGAGTGTACTGACAAGTTAAAACAGTAAGCTTCAGACAAAACTACACAGTGAGTCATTATTAGGTTTGAACATTTTACTGAGGAGCTTCATATTACTTGGATGTTTTCTTTGCTGAGAATATATTGGATCATTTGTTTGTTTTTTTCTTTCATTTTAATACAGATTATTACATTCTTTTTCTTCCTCTTTGTCTTGGCAATTTTCTGCTATTCAAACTTTGTTTTGTAGATTTGTTTTGTTTGTAATTTCGGCCAAAGGTGATTATAGGATTTCAATATTGGGGGGCTCAGCCCCCAATGAGGGTATGTTTAAATAATAATAATAATAATAATAATAATAATAATATATTGTTTGTAGGGTAGGCATGAACAAAAAAAAATAATAATAATATTTTTTTTCAACACATGTAATGTTTTAAACACTATTAGTTTTTAACTCTACATTTGTGCAGAAAAAAACTAACTTTAAAGAAGATCTACATTTATCATTTTCATTCATGAAGATAACATGGAAAATGTACCATGCTTTAGTGGAGGACTTCTGTCACCTGGTGGAAAACAAACACTTTTAAAATGAAAATGACATGAAATTACCAATATAACCAGTAGATGGCAGCAGAGAACCACTCATTAGCTCATTTGCCATTTCCACTCCCTTTTATAGTTCTTTTTGCTGGTTTTGCTTTTGGATTTATTATAAAATAAATATTATAACAATTTTTAACAATTTTATTGCACTAAAGCATATCAAGAGTAGGAAAATTCACATGCCATTTAGATGAAAGGAATTTCATAATAAATAAATAAATAAGCCCAGATTTTACATTGGATGGGAAACCATCTTGTATTGCCCCCGCATCATATTATGTAATTTGCATTTATGACAAAGAACTACACAGATGCAGATATCATAACAATATTATATAATATATAATAACACAGACTAAAATACGGGGATAAGCTGAAACCTGCTGCCAGTTTAATATGAGTTTTAAAGGGGACTGAGGCGATCACGAATTAGTGTACATATTATAGAGTTAATCACAATTTTGTAGGGGGGCTGGGTGGAGATTTAGAGGGGCTAAAACCCAAAATGGGCCTAGTGACACCCCTGATTTCGGCTTTCACCATGTCCTAACAAGTTATGATTACAAAGTGACAAATTATAATATCTTCCATGTTGGTTTGCATTCCTGCACATTCATGCTGAGAAGCCCCACCCACAGTAAAATTTCATTGGTTGTATATTAACGGCCTAAACCTCAAGAATATTAAACGTTTTTTTTTTTAACTTTATACTTTTTTTTTTTTTTGAAAATTGACTTTCATTGACTTACATCAATAGAATGTTTGCAATTTAATAATATTTGCATACTCGATATTTTTAATTGTAGTTGGGTTTTTTTTGTTTGTTTTTTTTTTTGCCTTTTTTTGCATATAAGAGATAGACTATGGCTATTAAATAATAATAATAATAAAAAAAAATGGCAAACCCAAAGATTAGCCAATAACAGATTTGGTACTGATATATCATGAAAAGCAACAAGTTATAATCTCTTCCATGGTTGGCAGTTATTTACTTGTTAACTTTAAATAATAGTTAGACTGCGACAATTGAATAAACATTAAATAAGCCAATGAATGATATGGTATTGATATGTCATGCATGCCTAGTGATATCTTTTATCCATGTGAATGAAAGCAACAGGAAATTTTGCATTTTGTCAATCGTCCAGGTTTTATTTATGCAGCGACGGACTACATAGCCCCGCCCACTGTGAATTCTCATTGGTCAGATTCCTTTATTAGCATCATTCTGAGATTCTCACATCTTGAAGCAGTTTTGCATTCAGTGTTGGCAAACAAATTACTTGTAAAACCTCTTTAACTTGAAGCAATGAAATTTCCTTTTGAGCATACAAATCTAGTCTTATTTTGCTTTCTCCATCATTCTCCGTAACATTCCCGCCACCTCCATATCAGAAGTTTGATTGTTGTCTGCGTTTGAGAGGGGGAGTTATATTAATGCTTTAGTAGATGGGTTGGATGTTAAGCACTAAATGAAGAGTGATGTGTAGTTGACTGCGAGTAGGTTTGCTGGTTGAACAGGGCCGCGGAGAAGTGTGTCATTATGATTGATTGAAAGCCCGTCTCTTTGTTGTTCTCTGTTTAAAGTTCACCGCACTGCAGAGGTGTAGCAGCCTCTGCTTTGAAGTGATTGATGACCGCTGCAAGATCTTATACCTGAGCTCCCTGTCACTCGTATGCCATAGGCCAAGAAAACCGCCGTTTCTATGGATACCGTTACAGAGTTCTGCTCGTTACACCCGATTGGTCGTGGCCTGCGCCGTGTGGGTTGTCCTTGCCGCTCTGCCATCTGGCTGTGGTCCGTTGCTCGCGCTTGAGGAACCGTGGACGCGAGAATAAGTCGAGTTCTCCTCGGGGTCTCTGAGGAGCTTCGTGGCTGCCTGTCACATCGCATCAAATCTCTGGATCTGATACTGAGCCAGTTGCGAGTCCGCCCGCTCTCTATCAATCACCGAGATGCAAAGTCAAACGGAAACGCTTTGACAGACAGAGCCAGAGGTCTCAGTAATGGCCTGGTGGTTTGAATCCTCCTGAAATATTTGTGCTGGCGAGAAGCTCAGCAGAACTGCGACTGGATTTTGGTGAGACTATGGTCTGAAAGTGTCTGGAACTTCAGCCCATGGTGCTCTTAGTGTCACAGCGAGAGAGATATCCTGTCAGTCAGCAATACCGAGAGGACGCAAACGCACGTTTGCACGAGTGCGCAGTGCCATGCACATCATTACGCAGGCAGGCGTTGATAGCACGCATTTCTTCCTGACAATCCTGCTGTCATTTTCCAGGCCGCTGCAGAAAGCTGGCTCAGCCTGGAGCCCGGCATGCTCTCACCTTGACGACGGGCAGAGAAGAAATCTGATCGTCACCTATGAATTATTGATTTTTCTGCAAGGCTACTTCTCTGCTTTATCTGAGATGTTTGCAACCGTCCACTACCAGGAGCCCAAAAGAAGTTACTTGCTCTCAGCAAGTGTCGTTGGAATTCATCGACTTTCTCTCTCCCCCTCTCTCTCTCTCTCTCTCTCTCTCTCTCTCTCTCATACACACACACACACACACAGTGGATTCTCTATGTGGACGCCTGCCTGCCTCAAACACTAATTGGCCGCTTGGATATGCAGAGTTAGTTTTGAGATTGACACCTACAGCACACACTTGAACAGCATAATATCGTAGCAGCCCATTTCAAAGTAGAATAAGCATAAATGAGGTATTTTACTGTAAATTACAGATTATAAAACATGCACTATTTATATCACTCTGTATGTTTGTTTAGGGTGGGCGTCTGTAGGAAGATTAGACAGTGTTCAATTAAACTAGATTTTTTCATTTTCTCAAGAAAATGTGAGCGGTGGAAACAATACCAAATATGTTCTTTTTTCTTAACACCAACAACAACATACATAAAAGCCAAATGTCAATTTTAGGGACAAAATGGGTGATTATTGACATTAAAAAAGTGGTTATTAACAGTAAATAGGTCTAATCTGCAAATTATCAAACTTTTCTGTTTTACATTCATTATCAATTGCAGAGCATGATCATATCAAACACCGCAAAAACTGCATATGATGAATGTCACGTTTAACTTACTATTTATGTAGTAGAGTGAAATAACTTCACAAAAAAGGCCAGAGTTGCCAAGTCCTCTTATTGTAAGCAACTCTGAATATCGTTGCTCATTATAGGGATTTTCACAGCTGAAATAGTTAACCCTGGGTCATTTTAAACCCTGGGTAAACGGAATCCTGGGTTATCTTGCTTCATGTTTCACAATGCTCATAATTTACCCAGGGTTAACAATTAATCCTGGGTATTCATAAGATGATCCCTGTTGAAAAAACCACCATATGCTAGTTATGTTTTGAAGCATGGCAGTTGGTTTGAGCTGGTTTAAGTTGGTCCTTAGTTGGTCCTTAGCTGGTCCTTAGCTGGTTTACGCTGGTCAAGTGCTGGTCCTAAGTTGGTACTAAGCAACTAGCTCCAGCTCAGGACTAGCTAATAACCAGCTAAGGACCAGCTTAAACCAGCTCATGACCAACAAAAGACCAGCATAAACCAGCTCAAACCATGCTTCAAAACATACCTAACCAGCATATGCTGTTTTTTTCAACAGGGATGTTTCACATTGTACATTCCTAAACTCTGGGTTAATGTTCTTATTTGCATATTTGTCAGTGTCACTGATTTTCGGACTATAAAGGTAAGAATGAAACGGTCTCTTCTTCACTCAGATTGTTACGTTTTCTGTCAGCATTTGACACTTTTCCTCTCAAACGCTGAATTTACTGTTTATATACAATGCGAGGTGTTTCCATGATTGTCCAAAGCATGTGAATATGAGTATGCCATTGGTTATCTGTTGCTAAGCGTCTGGCTGTAACATTCTAACACCACATCCTTTCACACTTTACAAGTTTGGCACCACAATGTGGGGTTAACATCGCAAAAGCTCCGGAGCAGGGTTTCATAACCCCAGGTAAAAATCGGTGCTAACCCCGCTTCTAAATTACAAGTGTGATATTTCCTTTAAGCAGGATTAAAAGCGTTGTTTAGAAGGACGATAACCCAGGGTTAAGAGCAGTGTGAAAAGCTCTTATAGTTGTGGTGTGGACTTCCCTGTTCTCATAGAATTACAACAATTATTAAAACTTTATAGTTATAGTTTATAGTTATCGTCGTTGGTGTGAATGGGTGCTGGTTGTGACCATTTTGTGTTGTTACGCATTGCTGCTTATGTTAAAATGGGCAGAGTAGTTCACACCCTTAATAATTCGCTATCAAAGTTCATTTTTAATATTGAAGCTTATGCTACACATTCATTATTATGTTAAATAAGTAATAAAATTGTTAATATTAAAAAAAAAAAACCAAAAAAAAAAAACCAAAAAAAAAACCCCCACCAAATATCAATATTAGTCTATGCCAGTATTTTATAATAAAATTTACAACTCTAGTAAGTGATGTTTGCCTATGCAAAACTCACAACCATGGATCTATAGGGTGTTTGAAATTGTTGATCTGATCAGTTTGTAACATTTAAAGACCACATTTGTATCGGCAATTCATAAATACAGCTCTCATTAATGCTCTCCCGATCTTTCATCATTTTGTTAAATAACACTTGTGGATTTGATCTCTTTTTAACACTGCTGTAATGACAGTGTCTTCAGCCACTTGACCTTGATGTGTTTCAGAGTGATTGTGAAGAGGGGGCAGAGAAAGCTGGCTGATTATGTTCACAGTTTGAGCTGTAAGCAAAAAAACAATGTGTCCTCTGAATAATCTTATTTGGTCAGCAGGAGCTCTTCCTGTTTACAAAACACACAGCAGTGGCACATTATGGTATAGCTGGAGTCTGCAAAAGCACGTGTGATAGATAGACAGGCAGACAGACGGATAGACTTTATTGATCCCTGATGGGAAATTTGGATGCAAATCATCCACAATATGAAGCTTAAAGTGCATGAATAAAACACACACACCAGATCATTACTGTGAGGCAAGTTTGGCAAAGTTGTACACCAGAGGCGGTGTTTCTTTTTGAAATGGTGTACAGTTGTTTGCTTCATGAAAAATATCTAATTTGGTCAATGGATTTGTTTTATATAAGATAAATGGTTTTTGTATACAACCTCAATTATTTAGTCTGTTAGATCCTGTGCCAGAAATGCTAATGAACATGACAAATCACAGTCAGAACTTTCTACAGTACAAACTTGTTCTTATCATTTTCTGTATTTGCTAATTTCCATAATGACGTAGAAAAGTGGGTGCAAATGACATGAAGTTAATGAGACATCTGTGAGCCGATTTCCCTGTGAAATCACATATTTCACCAACTCAAACACATCCAGCTAACCACCCCCTTGTGACAGTGCGCGTTCCCCCTAAAGTTGCCACTAGTTAAGGATTTAATTACACTGTGAAATCCTGCGACACATGAAAATCATTAGCAGCGCATCGAGAGGTTCTCGAAAGCTGAATTGCAGGCCCATGTTTGCCACGGTCAGCCAGAAGTCGTGTGACGGATAGCTTGTCAGAATCACCCTCATTTTATGGGCTCACAGATGGTGCATCAGTCATTTTATCTCGAAGACGATACTGTGATATTAGTATCAAGACATAAGGGATCTGGAATAAGTGTCATTTCCGTTCTGATGTGTTCAGCAGTGTGCAGCAAGGTGTGTTTATGTAACCCCTCCTGTTTGAACCACCCGCTCTAAGCGGGACTCGAACCCCGGTCCGCTGGCATGGGAGTTGGGCACTCTAACAAGGAGGCTAAAGACCACAGTCTCTAGCGTCAGTTGCTAGAGCACCTCTTGAGAGCAGGGGAGTAAGGTTTACATGCACAGCTCTTACTGGCCTACATCCGTTACACTCACCCCCCTAAACCTCACTCCCATCTGGGTCACAGCACCAATGTAACCCCTCCTGTTTGAACCGCGACAGCACGGAATAAATCCGCGCAAACCAGCCTCTTATGTTTCTGCCACTGCCTCAGAAGACGTAGGCTAGTCCAGCGCGGCGGCTACATATTGTCATGTTGTAAATAAGACAACATCTTTATTGCATATCCCTCCACATTGCAGTTGTTGTTGCTGTTGTTGTTGTTTTTGGTGTATGCCTTCCAATGCAACGTTATTGCTATAGAAACTAATGCAGATATTCCATGGGACACATAAATCGGATTTAAACAGTTGCGATACACAGTGTGGACAGTCAATTATTTAGGTCAGATTCCTATCGGATACAAAAATAATCGGATTTGGACTGACAGTGTGAACGTAGCCAAAGAGGAGTAATTACTCTTGACATAATTAAAAATTAAAAAATTACACTATTTTCAAAGTTTAAAATGTACAGTACTGTTCAAAATTTTGGTGGTTTTTTTTCACGTTTTTTGTTTTTTGAAAGAATTCTCTCATACTCACCAAGGTCACATTTATTTGATCAAAAATAGAATAAAAACAGTAATATTGTGAAATATTATTACAATTTAAAATAACTGTCTTCATCAGTGTGACATCATCCTTCATAAATCATTGTTGAAACCATTATAATTTTTTTCAGGATTTTTTGATGAATAGAAAGTTCAAAAGAACAGCATTTGTTTGAAATTGTATTTTGCAACATTGTAAAAGTCTTTACTGTAGCTTTTGATAAATTTAATACATTCTTGCTGAATTACAGTATTAATTTATTTTTAAAAAAAAAACTTACTGACCCCAAACTTTTGAACTGTAGTGTATTTATTATTGAAATTATCTTATTTTGCAATGGAACTGTCACGGTCTGTGCAGCAGTCTTTTATTTATAACTAAACTCAAATCTTCACAAAAACCGAATCTCAGGAATCAGGAACAGAACAACCAACATTAAATGACGTAGCAAAGATGACGTCAGACACTGAACAGGACTAAAAACAGGGTTTAAATAGACAGAACTGAGGAGCAAATTAACAAGACACACCCAACCTGATCTCACGGCAATTTGTACGTATTTTACGAGGTGGCTAATTTGTACAAATTCGTACGACCTCACTTGTACGATTTCATACATTTTTTGATAAATTGTACGTATTTTATGAGTTGCCAAATTCGTATGAATTTGTACGAATGACCTACCACTAACCCCGCCCCTAAACCTACCCGTCACTGGGGTTTAGATAAATCATATGAATTCGTACGAGTGAGGTCGTACAAGTGAAGTTGTACGAATTGGTACGAATTAGCCACCTTGTAAAATACGTACGAATTGGTCATGAGCGTTGGACACACCTGGACTGATCTAACAATACATTAGAAACCATAGAAACAAACAGGCAGGGGACGGAGAAAGACTGAACTGAACCAATTGACAGATTAGAAGATTAACTAAGCACAGACATGAACAGAAAAGCACATCAAATACAAACTCAAAACATGACAGGAACTGCACTTATTTCTTTTTAAATATCTATTTTTTTTTCTTGAAAAATCATTAATTGAACCATTAAGGTACACAACTGTTACAATTATTATTTATTATTCCCATCCCTTGGCAAGAATGACTCTTTTTCTTATAGGACAAGCGTACAGTAATATCATATACATTTAATGCCAGTTTAGTGTATAAAATCATCTGTTTCTCACTCAGTGAAGCGGGGTCAATCAGTCATTCATACCGCACTAATCTACAAGTCTGATTATAGCTCAGCTTTATCAATTTCACAGGTAGCATTTCTCCATCTGCTACCGATCTTTTAACCCTCACAATGAAATGATAATAAGCTGTCGTCATTAATTGATGAGGGCATATAAAATGAGCTGGATATGGACAGAAAGAGACTGTGTAGGCGAAGACAGAGGACCAAAATCCCGCTGATTTTCTCCCACCAGGCTTCTTACTAAATTGGCAATATCCAGATTAATGTCCTTTCAGCTCCAGGTTTCCACCACGATGGTCATTAAAATCTAGACGTGCTCATTTGAAACGTAGGGGGTGACTTCATTTGAAAATGAATAAAATAATGTCGGAGCCCCTGGACATTGACATTCTCTTATATGCAGGTAGATCACCCAGCAGGCATTCTGACACCAGAATATCCTGCTCCGCGAGGTGTGCCGTGTCTCTAACTCCATTGATGACACTTCGGTGAGGTTGAGGCCGGCATTTGCAGACTGCAGCCATCCGTGTCCGCATGCAAATGTTTCTCTTCCTCCCCTCATATGTCAGATGCTAATTAGCAAATATCTAATTAGTGTTAGAAGATTAATCACTCTTGGGAGAGATGGCTGGGGGGTTTCACTGATGAGACGATGTGATGTGACAAAGATAGTTGCAGAGCTGCTCCTTGCCAAAACACAAACAAATGGAATAAACGGAATTAGCCATAGTGTCTACTGATGTTCACGGATGTTCTTTAGTCAGTGAGGTTAAAGGTGAGGCTGACAGACACATTAGTCTGTGACGTCGTCTTTAGCTTTATTCGCTTTCCTTTAGCTCTCTGTATCATAAGCCTCAGTAATATTAAACTTCAATGACATTTATGCAATAGTAATGTTTTATAATCCCAAATAAATTAGGATCCCAAGGCGCTGATGCAATGGTTCTAAACTGGTTGTTCGTGACTTATAAATAAATGCTAAACAATGCTAATATTACATTTAGCCTTTACGCTTTTATCCCAAGTGACTTACAGTACATTGCATTCAGGGTACAGTATACATTTTATCAGTTCATGCATTCCCTGGGTATTGAACCCATGACCATGTCGTTGTCACCATGCTCTACTGTTTGAGCTACAGGACAACTAACCATATAATCATGCAAAATACAACATAAAGCATAACTTTTAAAAGGAGAAAAAGCTTAAAATATATTTCAACAATAGTTGATGTCAATTGTCATTAAAACTGGGACAATACATCAATGCATCACAAATCGAGAAATGATTCTGGATCGATTCTGATATTTTCCGTATGTATCGTGATTCTCTCTCGAATCGATTCTAAGCTTAGTTTTCAACAACAGGTGGCACTGCGTGGTTTAGAAACTGCCGTACTCTGCTTCCTTCCAATTCCTTATACACACCACTTGAACTTTCTATAAAATAATCATTCATAAAGTTCGAAAAGGTTGAAGCGTATTACAAGGGTGTTTGCAATGGGCTGTTTACATTAATCTCATGTCATAAAAGCATTCTGAAGTGCAAATACATTCTCAGACTCAGCCGAACGCACAAGCGCTCTTCTTCGTGAGCATTTGACTGTGTGGTTAAAAAATTGCCTAGAGCGCCATCTGCTGTTAAAGGTGCAATGTGTTAAATTTGGGAGGATCTATTGACAGAAATGCAATATAATATACATAACTATGTTTTCAGTGGTGTATAAAGACCTTACATTCTGAACCGTTATGTTTTTATTACCTTAGAATGAGCCATTTATATCTACATTCACCACAGGTCCCCCCTCCATGTCAAGTCATCATTTTGCGCCGGCATGTTTCTACAGCAGCCCTAAACGGACAAACACTCTACAGAGCGCGTTTCGTCACTATGTTGTTCTTCTTCTAAATCGTTCGTGTATTTAGAGGCAGCTTGCATCATCACTACGTTGAATATGCATGAAGAAGTAGTAGTAGTAGTAGTCGTCTGGTTTATTAGAAGCAGAAACCATTCTTTGTTAGAAGTAAGAAGAAACCTCTTTGCTTGACTGGCTAACGTACTCTCTGCTGTCTCAGATGACATCTTTGACTTGTGTTGGCCAGACGGCCACCGTAGCTTCTCTATTTTGCTTTGAAAGGGAGGGGTGAGCTGCCGTTGGTTGCAATTCGCAACCTCACTGCTATATGCCGCTAAAATTTACACACTGCACCTTTAAAAATTACGCTCAGAATCAATATGCGATGCATTTGGAAAATATCAGAAACGATCCATGAATCACGATGCATCAATATATTGCCCCAGCCCTAGTATTTCAATGTAAATTCATCTGTAACTTGGAAGAAGCTGGCAAATTAAGCCATTGCAAATATGGACAGGTTGCGAAACATGCCCTCATCTTTGAAAACTGTGAACAAAACTACCCAACTTAAAAGAAAATATGACACACACTACATTAGGAATGGGTTACTTGGGTCGCTGCTTGATGTCCAATCTAAAATCTTGGTCCCGGAGCAAAACCATCTCTAGCGTATTTTCCTTTCTTCAGCAGAACGTCACATGCATGCAGGTGAACGGCGGGTTATTCTAATCAAACCGCTCTTGCTTTTATCTACACATTGAAAGCTGCCTCTCACGTAAAAGAGAATGTGAGAACTGGACAAGAAACGAGGGAAAAGGGCATAAGTAATCCCTCCGCCATTGATAGCCTTTGTTCTTCCTCGGCTGAAAGGGAATATTTGATCAGGGCCACCTCTCTGAACCACATTCATTTCACCATCCGCCTCATGAAACTGAAATTTGTGCTGTAATTAGTTATCGTCTCCCAAATCTCAATGTGATCTTTAAGAGAGAGAGAGAGATGTCTGAGTTGAAAAATTGGACAGCAATTCATTAATGTTTCTCATTTAAAGTAAGTAGAAAACACGAGTTTCTTAGTAAAAGCCTGTAATATATTCTTGCTTTCCTGAAATATTTTGGATGACTGTTGTACTGTTGCTCAGTGATATGACACCAGCATTTTTGAGTCACTAATAAATTTAAACACGATCTGCCCACTCTGAATTTCACTAATATGACTTGGGCATGAATTGAACAATTTGACTAAGTATATAATTATGGCACTAGTTCACTCGAACTGTTGATATGTTGGAAGTAATTTGCAATACGCAAGGACTGTCAAGTGCATGGCTAGCGGCGTTTTAGTGCAACATAGCCAAAAGCAGCTTCTGTGTAAGCGGTTTTACTGATAGCCGTTGGCTGCACGGGATGGCAGGGAAGGTGGACGTCTACATTCTGTTTTGGCTTAATTGGAGACGTCGACAGTTAGGCACAGCCCTGGAGGAAATCTACAAAGACATTTGGTGTATATTAATGGTGGTTGATTGGCTCTCAGCTTGGGGAGGAGTGGGAGGTTATAACTGATGCAGTTGGCACAAACCCATCCATGCAAAATGACATTGGATTGGACGATTCATCCAGCAGAGGCAAAGGCATTTAAGATCATTTGCATATCGTAGTGAGCTAGATGAGTGACAGCCGCAGGCAGACACCTGTGCAGTGATTAGCCCAAACCCATGACAGCCTGCAAAGTAAGAACAGAGATGCACAAGGGAATGAGCTTCTGCGTCTCAAGAGACGTCAGTTTTCCCTTGGTACCTGAATTTTTTTTTTTTTTTTTTTTTTTTTTCTGTTGGAGAGTATTTTATATGTGCAATGTACATTTACATTATGTGCTTTTGCTTATTTCTGACCTCATCAATAAACATTATCTTTAGAATTCATATCACTAATATTACTATCTCTACTTTTTTCCTGATAAATATTCATTATCCTGAAAATCTCCCATCAATATACTGCTCTTGCATCTGTAACATGGAATAGCAAATCTAGAAATCATTGTTCATTTCTTAATTTATGTGGTATCTTCCATTGTCTCTCTTAGTCTCTTAGTCCTTTGTATATATTTCAACTCCTTCTCGTGAAATTTATCTGATAAAAAAAGAGATGAATTGCTGACCCGATTGTGTCTACCTGATCAAAGCCTTGCATACAGAAAAAAACATTCCAATGCTAGATACATACTATGTGTGGATGTTGTGAACAAAAAAGGCGCTGTTTACAACATATACAATGTCTAAAATCCTGAGTGGAGGAAAGATTGCTTATGTGGCAATAAAATCTAGTTTTTGGAAATATATTCTTTGTATTTGTTGGTTATGTGTTTTTGAAAAACTTTCAGACTATTTTTAAGAAAAGCTTAAAGGGTTAGTTCACCCAAAAATGAAATTTCTGTCGTTAATTACTCACCCTCATGTCGTTCCACACCCGTAAGACCTTCGTTCATCTTCGGAACACAAATTAAGATATTTTTGATAAAATCCAAGAGCATAGGCAGCAACATCATTGCACATTTCAGTGCCCAGAAAGATAGCAAAGACATTGTTAAAATAGTCCATGTGACTACAGCGGTTCAACCTTAATGTTATGAAGCAACGAGAATACTTTTTGTGCGCAAAAAAAAAAAAAAAGATTTTATTCAACAATATTTCTTCTCTTCCCTGTCATTAAAGGGTTAGTTCACCCAAAAATGAAATTTCTGTCGTTAATTACTCACCCTCATGTCGTTCCACACCCGTAAGACCTTCGTTCATCTTCGGAACACAAATTAAGATATTTTTGATAAAATCCGATGGCTCAGTGAGGCCTGCATTGCCAGCAACACTTCCTTTTTCAATGCTCATAAAGCTACTAAAAACATATTTAAAACAGTTCATGTGACTACAGTGGTTCAACCTTAATATTATAAAGCGACGAGAATACTTTTTGTGCACCAAAATAACAAAATAGCGACTCTATTCCACAATATCTAGTGATGGGCGATTTCAAAACACTGCTTCATGAAGCTTTGAAGCTTTACGAATCATTTGTTTCGAATCAGTGGTTCGGAGTGCCAAAGTCACGTGATTTCAGTAAGCGAGGCTTCGTTACGTCATAAGTGTTTTGAAACTTCAATAGTTCATGTGACTCTGGCAGTTTGATACGCGCTCCGAACCACTGATTCGAAACAAATGATTCGTTAAGCTTCAAAGCTTCATGAAGCAGTGTTTTGAAATTGCCCATCAGATATTGTTGAATAAAGTCGTTATTTTGTTTTTTTGGCGCACAAAAAGTATTCTAGTCGCTTTATAATATTAAGGTAGAACCACTGTAGTCACATGAACTGTTTTAAATATGTTTTTAATAGCTTTATGGGCATTGAAAAAGGGAGTGTTATTGCTGGCGATGCAGGCCTTACTGATCCATCGGATTTCATCAAAAATATCTTAATTTGTGTTCCGAAGATGAACAAAGGTCTTACGGGTGTGGAATGACATGAGGGTGAGTAATTAATGACAGAATTTTCATTCTGGGTGAACTAACCTTTTAAAAAAAACAATAATAAAAGATTAGGTTAAAGTAGTGGTCTCAAACTCAATTCCTGGAGGTCCACAGCACTGCGCAGTTTAGCTCCAACCAGCTCCAACCCACACCTGCTTGGAAGTTTCTAGTAATCCAGAAGACCTTGATTAGCTGGATCAGGTGTGTTTGATTAGGGCTGGAGCAAAACTGTGCAGAGCTGTGGCCCTCCAGAAATTGAATTTAAGACCACTGGGTTAAAGCTTAGTTAATAAGGATTTATTTTTAAGAAATTCATTATTTTAATGATGCTTTTTATCTACATTATGAGTATCAAAATTAATTTTAATTCAAAACTTAAAAATATGCTCATCATAGAATGTGTGTATTCATGTATTGTGCAGTATACCTTGGATTTTGAACATCATGAGCATCATGTCATTGATCCTTACCTCTATAGGTGATCTACGGTGGCCAAATATAGCTGTCCATCATCTACTCACATACATACTGTACAAAGGCACCAACCTCTGTAAGTACCACCACTTGGGTCCATTGAATAATTTCACCACCATAAGTGCTCTCTCTTGGTTTGGGAATTGGACTGCTCTCATATACCCCACGCGTATTCATGAACAGATCCTGCAGTCTAGTTATAGACCATGGTAGATGTAAAGTGCCGACATTAGAAGCTGTTAACTCATATCGTCCAAACTTAGACTGCAGGTGCAGTATAGGTAGAACTGCCTGTTCTTCTGGGTGTTCATGGGCACTGTCAGAGAGCAGCTTTATTGAAGTGGCTCAGAGTCAGGATGGGATTTAGGTGAGCAAAACTGCTCATAGGTCAGCGTGAAAGGATAGGTTCTGTAGTAGGGTTTTGCCCCGCAGGAACAGGAAGCTGATCCATATGGGTGAAGGATGGCGAGCAGCAGGCCAAGCTTGGCTATGTGAAGCCCAGCAGGCTCAGAGCAACAATGTGGCAGCTTGGAGCTTCACAGGAGCATTGGACATCTAATGGTCAGTGATACTCTTATGATTACCACCTGAACAAAACATGATCCTTTGGATCACATTTAGTGACTGGGCTTCAAAAGCTACTACAGCACTTGGTGTTGTCTCTAGACTTGTCTAAGCTAGGGAGTTTCAAACTTTTTGATGCCAGAGACACCCACATACACTGAAAAAAAAAAAAGAAATTGTAAAAAATGTACATGTAATTTCAAAGAAACTGCAAGTAACACATTGAATTAAATGTGACATTTTGAAGTAGGAAGATTGAAATAGTATTTTCTTGTAAAACATACCCCAGTAATCTTTTATTACAACTTCGAAAAATTAATTTTTTTAGTGCTATCACGATCCCCTTGTGAGGAACCCCAGCTCTTAAAATATAAATGCAGCTATATTGTATTACTGACCCATTTGTACATGAATAACAACTTTCACATTGTTACTGTATTGAAGGTAGCAAAGTCTTTTCTGGGAAATACTGAATTTGTATAAAGTATGTATTTTTTCTACCCACTATTAATGTTAGATGCGTAAACACAAAAGGAATTATCAATTCAATTATTTTTGTATAACACTTTTTCCCATACAAATATTACAAAGCAGTTTTAAAGTAAACCTTTCTCTAAAAAAAAATAAATAAATAAAGATTAGATTTGATAATAGATTTTCTAATAGATTTATTAAGCAGTTGAATCACTCTTTAGTGTCAGCTGACTCCACTCTTTTCAGTGAATTGGTCAAACTTGTCAGTAAAATTATTTAAACTGGTTCATGATTATTTCTGAATGATTAAGACAGCTTACTATACATTTTCTGGATTGATCAAGGAGAGCTTTTTTTTTGTAAAATTGTTTAGGTTTCAGATATGCAGATATGGAACATATCAGATAATTTATTCAAATGCTGTATGCAGATAAGAAACTAGTGAAATCATGTCCCTTAGTTTAAAATGGTGACAATATACATTAGTAACTCTCTCTCTCTCTCTCTCTCTCTTATCCAAATATCATAAATGTAGGAGTTAAATAATAATAATCGTGATATTTGACTAATCTGAGTCAAGCTATCCCTCACTCTCTCCATCATGAACATTCCCGGCCACATCCCACCCCTCCCTTACAATCTGCGCAGCAAGCATCTGCTGTATGTGGAGTAGAGAGCAGGCACAGCTCCGCTCTGCCTCTCCAGAACTACACTCTTTTGTTCCAGGAATTCTCTCCGCTCTGCTACCTTTTTACCTTGTTTACCTCCAAAACGAAGCAGAGTAAAAGAAACGGAGATGAACGCGTGTGGTGTGTAGAACTGTCAACAGAACGCTGTTGCTGTGGGGAGACTCGTTAGTGTCCCTGAGTGCAGATTCACTGTCAGAACTGCGAAGTTTTAGGGTCCGTTTCTCTACCTGTTTAAAGGATTTCTGACTGACTTCACACCCGGTAGCGGCGGCATTACGAAAAGCCGGGAGAGATGCACCACCCGGGGATCCACAGGGCGAAAGCGCTCCACCACGATCCAGGTAAGAAAAGTCGCTTCACTCTTTCACTGACATCATCGGGTGAACGTTCGGCAAAGAAAGGCGCGTGCGGTGCGCGCGAAAGTGCCACGGTCAAAGCGCGCGCGCCCAGATGATACAAACGCGGACTTTCTCTGTCATGGGTAAACTGATATCTCTTTGTAAATATATGGAATCTTCACGTGCATTTCTATTTTCGGATATTTCGCGACGAAATAACTGACTAAACACTAACAAATATGACGAAAGCTATAAAAAAAAAACCCTGCCCATAATCAAACAAACTCCGTTTAGAAGCTTTCGAGCGAAGTACAAAAACAGCCTTGTGCTTTATTGGAGAAAAATCAAGTAGTTAGCTTCAAGAATTTAGTTAGTTGTTTAGTAGGCCTATTTGTTGTTCTTTGTGAAGACAAAATCCAGAAATTATTATCTTCATTGTCATGCTGTAAAGTTACAAAACACTGACCAGGGATTTATGGCTCAAAAACCTTTTAGCCGATTTATTGGTGTATTGAGACTTGTTTTGTATTTGAAGTGTTTTATTCAGATAATAACAAGCAAATACAATTTATTTGCGTGTTGTCTCCAGCCCCTAAAATGAAAAACTGAAAATAGTGTTCACCCACCAAAAATTGTCATCATTAATTACCCTCATGTCTTTGACCCATTTTTATTCTGTTAAACACAGAATGTTTGTGCTACTTTGTACAGAGAAAGCGTATGATGATACTGTAAATTAAGCAGGGAACTACGACCTGTTGATCTTTTATGGTTTCATTTTTGGCGGAAAAGATAACCATCCACGCTGTTAGACATTTCAAAGGCTTTTTACATTGTCGCCAGTAAGTTAAAATTAAGATTTACAGTACTATAACTGTATTTCAATTTTACAGTAGCCTAACTACATGGTACTGCATTTATGTAATACAGTGCAATCACTATTAAAAAACAGGTTATTAGTACACTACTGTAACTCATTAATTTGTGCTAAATATAAATTATATTTTATTATTTTTATATAGAATTTTATCCTACATAAGTACTACTAACATTTAAGTCAAACAGACACAATTATAACAAAATATTAAATTCTTTATTTAAAACATTACATACATAACACCTAAAAATACACAATGCCAATGCTGGGACAGTGCATCTTCACCATTTCTCATGTCTTAGAACTTTTTGCAGTATCCTCTGGATTTATTCTCACAAAGAATCTTTAGGCAACTGAAAATTAATGGAAAATACATGTAAGCAGTCAAAGAATACATATAAGGCATCTGCAAAACCCAGGTGCTGCTCCAAAACGTAGGCCATGTTTACTCACCATCCACTTTGTTACAGAGATAAATGTGTTCCCTAAAGAAAAAAAAAGAAAAAAATCAATAAGCTAAGAAAGTCTTTTTTAAAATCAAACGTTACGCCTAGTTCCATCCCTGGGCAAAACCTGAGGTGCTGCCGAGCTGGTTCCATGTCTACCCTGGATGCGAGCAACATGACGCGACAAAAGACAATAGACCCCATTATAATCACTGATACTGTCTACACTGGATGCGGCTCTGTGTGTGACACGACAAATCCCAGACAGTAAACTGATTATATTTCTGATGTACAGTACTCCAACCGCTCACGCTATTTCTGACACTAAGGACAAACGGATTTGCATTTTACAACTGTCGCTTTGACATGTCCAATGTAGACAGACTCAAGCTGTTGTGGTGTTGTAGACACAGCGTAAGGCAAATCCTGTCAATCAAAATTTAAAAAATGAGGAAAATAAAAAAAAAAACATGATGGAATAGCTCCAAAGAGGCCGTTATGGCAAATACAGTAATATACAGCAATTTTTAAAAATCCAGTAAATCTCTGTATGTGGTGTTTGACATCACTGAAAATCCCCATTATAGAAAGGGAATCAGTTATTTCATTTGCAGTATTATACTGGGTGATATATAGAAAATAACTACAAATTACAGGAATGTCTAACAGTGCACTTTATGTTAATGGAAAACAGAAGCTCAAACATTTTGCATAAGAAATGTCATGTTTCACAGATGAAAAAAAGAAAAGAAAATAGGGCTGAAACAAGATGGGAGTTAATTAACAGTGAAAAAGTTACGTTTCTGGGTGAGCTATTCCTTTAAGACAGTGAAGTGAATGATTTGAGTAGGCTGTGCTTATGCCTAATTACCATGACTAAGCAATGAAGTTCCCAACTGTGTTTTATTTTCATTCTGTCTTTGTTTTATCAGCATTATTATGATTCATCCACATGCTGTGAACGGTGGCCAAGAAACAATATAGTTAATAATGTGTCACATTGAACCAAACTTTCATTTTGATTAATGCTGAAGAGGCGGGTAAATAAGTTTTTCACAATGTTATGCATCCCAAGCAACTTGCATTATGAATCACAGTTGTATTTTTATCTGAAATACAATCCACATTGATTATAAATGCTCGCAGAGTAAAACTCAGTGGCTGTGAGATGGATTCAGTCATATTAAGCTGTATGATGGAGAGGCCACACATGGAGAAGGCGGCTGGATAAATTGCCCAGAGGTCCTGAAATTAAATGCTTTCCACCAAGACAAGTCTAGCAGATGCTCTGGTCAGCGTATGTGTGCGTGCACACGTGTGTGGTAAAAGCGTGCTGTCTCCTGCAGAGAAAGAGATCCTTTTTCTTCATCTCTACACAAGAGCGTAGCTGTGCACTTCGGGGAGCCGGGGAGAGAACGTGAGCGAGAGCGGCATATCTCTGCTTTTACGAGCTTCTTAAAATTAGACTGGCATGAAGCAATTTACCTCAGCTCAGGCCTCTTAGCCCACAGATGCAGGAGATGGAGAGAGAAGAGGGGGTGATTGAAAAGCCTCCTGTCCAGAATGTGTGATCAATGGCAGGCAGTTCCACCCTCCCCTTCACCGCCTGTCTCTATCAATTCAGAGCTCAGTGGGCAGTCACCCCTCGACTTCACCTCCACCTCATCCAGAAAGACACTGTGGCGTTCAAAGTCCTGATCCTGCCTCATCCACACACCCCTGCTAGAGAAGGCCGTGGCTACAGCATCAGTGTGTTGCTGTTTTACAGCGTGTATTCACAAAAGCAACACGAGCAGCTGTGCTTTAAACACGCGGTGGGGTAAGATGTGTAAAGTTTAAGGGGGAAAAATACAAAACCTGAATTAGTAAATCTTTGGGGAAAAAAGCCCCAGAAGTGGATGTGGAGCGGCAAGATGCTTGCCTGTTTTCTACAGTCTCCTTAAGCTCTTTTGAGCCATCACTGTCTAATTAGCAGTACTTTTGCTTTGGTTCTTGAGCTTGAAGAACCCAAATTTTAAATTGAAAAATATGGAATCCATTAACCTTGCAGGCAAGGGCCACTTGCTGGCATCTCATTAGAGGCGAGGGAAATTGAGCAACACAGGAAAATCTATTATTGTTTTAATAAGCCAACAGTTTGTTAATTTAAAGGGTCTTAAGTGTAACTGCAATTTTTCATCAATAGCAACTTAATGGAATAGGCACATTGGGAGCAGCTTAGAGTGTTTTGGATAGCCTCAATAAACACTGCGCTGATGGAAACACATATACACAGCTCGTGCTGAAACGCTGCCGTTTTGAGAGAATTTCTACTGTGGACGCACAGGGCAAAGCTTCTTTTTGAGCGTTTATTTAGCTCTCGTTTTTGTGGGCTGGCGCAAACAGACGTGAAAAATAAAACACCTCAGACTGCTTAAACTTCGCTCATTAGCACCTAATGGCGTTACTGCAGTGATATGGGAATTGTGATTTATGCTGATTACAGATTACTTATAATTAGTAATTATTTTTATTTTGAAGCCACTAATATATTACTATACTAATATATTGGCTGATAAATCTACATTTTATGAGACTGATTACAAAAATATAACACTTAGAATACTTAAAGGTGCAGTAAGCAATTTCTGAGAAGCACTGTTGTTTATATATTTGAAATCAACCCAAACAAACACACCCCTACTTTCATTGCTCCGCCCCCAAAATGCACGAACACGCAATGCAAGAGTGGATTTCTCTTTATCTGAAGCAAAACAAAATAATGCTTCACAAAAAATAAGGCGAAGATGACGAACATAAGACAAGGAAGCATAAAAAATTAACATACAGTACACGACAGTATATACAAGCAAGAGTTTGTTGTTAGTCACCAGCAGCACACAAGCTGCAGACAAACAACGACACTCAATACTGTCCTGTTACTATAGCTAACATTACAACAACAGCATATCTTGATTCTGTGAAGCATAGCAAAACCAATGTTACTCACGTATGGAGCAGAAACAACACAACCTCTGCATTCATTTTTAAGCCTTTTCGCTTAAGTCTTTCCAGCGCTGGAAAGCTTGTCAAATATTTATGCGCGTCCTAAAGCCCTGGGTATTCTTCGTTTTTTTACACACAGTGGAATGCACAGCCTTGCAAAGTATACTTTATTTAACTTGTACGTGTACACAGGCGTTCGACGCATGTATAGTTTTGAGCAATCTTTCACCATGAGTTACAACCCATGTAAATATATTTGTATTCTTTCATGGTAGAGTTGTACAAATTAGGGTACTTTCTAATCTCTTCGCACAATCTGTCATCTATATAGGCCTCCATTGTCGCTGTAGCTTGCATGCGTTCCGGTCTGTTCTGTTTATGCAGGTTTTCTTCGACTACCTTGTGAATCGACGCCCCTAGGGCACAGTTGTCACCTTGTGGATAAAGTAATTACTGCAAAAAAAAAAAAAAAAAAATTAAATGCGCATGTGCGATCTGCGCATACAAAGTACAAAAATCTGGCGGTGCACGTACAGTACGCGTGTACCCTTCTGATGACAAAATTCACACCGCGCACTGTACACTGACCCTCGAGTATGTGTAAAAAAAAAGTATACTTTGGACTTAAAGCACTTGCCTGATCATAATCCTTCTTTTTCTGGTGGTATTGCTCTGACCTTTTTCTCTTTTGTAATGTCTCTCAGCCATCTCTCTTTCTACAATCTTTCTTAAAATCTCCCATCTCTCCTCTTCTACTGCTGATTGGCTACAAGTTTGTTGTTCAACAGCATCTCTCAGAAATTGCTTACTGCACCTTTAAATCTATATGTGCTCCAAATGACATCAAACATCATGTATGTTGTAAAAATGCTTTCCATTTTAAAACAGGTATCAATATTTCTTATCCCACTATCATTTAACAAATTTAGGTTTACATAATTATACATGTCTTTGGCAAACTTTCTATTTTATTTTTATAAATAAATTGAAAATATTTTTCTTTTTTTTTTCATAAATACAACAATGATCTTTTTTGTTCTTTTGAATAATTGTGCAGCTCTGATTCTTCTTACTATTTTTAATTAAAGCAGCAGACCACAGTGTGTATGCATGTGCATAGATGCTTTGCTGCTCTCAGTGGGAAATTAGTACCAAGTTCATCAGTCCCAAAGCCGACCTTAATTAACACTGGGATTAAGGGCTCACTGTGTCATCGCCATTGATTTATCTGATCTGTCATTTGGCAAACCCTCAAATTAATTTGGAACAATGGAGTATCTAATAGATTATTTAAGGTTTATTGATGGATTTGATGTCTTGACTCAGTGTTTTTTTTGTGCATTTTAAAACCTTTTTTGCACAGTTTTTACTTCATTATCAGATATCAATGCAATGGTTGTTGGATACTCGGAAGAAATGTTTTACATTGAGAAGTCATGAGGTGACAATAAGATAAGGGACAGTGATTAACTGAAGGGAGAAATGTTGGAGCTGTTGTGTGAGAGCAGGTTGAGCTATAAAGAGTGAGTGTGAGTGTGTGAATCCATGGTGCTCTGAGCTCTTTATGTGTTAAACTCGCACATTACAGCCACTGTTGCAGGGTCAGACTGGAGTTGGTCAAAGACAGTAAGACGAGAGGAAAAAAAGAATAAGAGCTGGAGAGCCGTTATGTTGTGATGAATTGATGTCGTGTTTGTGTGCATGTGTGTATGTGCTCTCACGTCCTTGTAGTGTTTTAGATGGAGATGTAGAAGAGCATTACACAACTGCTATTCCTCTGGGACCTTTACATGCTGAAGGGCACAGCTGCAGTGTCACAGGAAGCATGGTCCAGTCTGCCCTGTATGATCAGTCTTTGCCACCCCTTTCATCTTTCCATGTAGTGTGAAGGGCCAGGAGATTCACTGCGCTCACTTTTTTGTTTTTTTGGTCAGTTGGCAAGAGTGTTCCTGTTGAAACCTTCTCTTCTCTTCTCTTCTCTTCTCTTCTCTTCTCTTCTCTTCTCTTCTCTTCTCTTCTCTTCTCCATGTTAATCAGCTTTTTCTTCTTTCCTATTAGCACCTCTCAGTCACACGGGTAAGAGCAGAGGTGAAAATGTTATGTGATCATGTCTGTACTTGTTCTTTTTCTCAATGTTGATATAATCATGTTCTCACTTGTTGAAATTCTGCTCTGGATTTGCCAGAGAACACCATAATATGCGCATTAAAATAAAGCACAAGATAAAGTTTATGGATGAACAGACATTATCATATGTAGTTTAATATCTGAAGTAAATATCACTGTAAGGGCAGGTGGACGCCAGTGATAGTGAGATATTATGTACCATAAGGGCTCAGGGCAGCACAACAAACAACCTGGTTTAAGGAGAACATTAATTTGCAGATTTTACATCCAGCTTTCTCTGACACACCGCATTTGTGGCACTGAATGATCACTGCGAAGAATAGAGGATTCAGTGGCTGAATGATATTTTGTGTAGTTTTAGTGTTATCATCTTGTTTTGTAAGACAGAGATAAAGTGGGGCTTGATCCCGTGGTGAGAGCTCTGGCCCACTGATGGCAATGACAAATAAGCAGTGGTAAACTTTGTTGGGGGGGTGAGGGTTGGGGGAGAGACGAGTGCCCTCCTCATCCATCACTGGCCTACTCACACACAAACAAGCTCTCTCTCCCACACACACACACACACAGAGAGAGAGAGAGAGAAACACTCCGTTTCTTGAGCAAAACAGCATCGTCACCTCTGGGAGAAGAGTTGTTTATATCGCTTCTGTCTCTGTCTCGTTTGTTTGTCACAGTGATGGAGACTGACATTTGACCTTCATCAAGCTCCTATGTGCTCTTTTTTTATCACAAGAGCTGTGAGAACACCATACTGAGAGGTTGAGGTTTGTACACGCATATGCTTTAAATGGTGTTTATATACAGTGTGTGTGTCTTAAAAGTGTGTCGAAAATGAGAGTAGAGTCGTTTATAATGTTACAAAAGATTTTTATTTCAAATAAATGCCGTTCTTTTGACATTTGTATTCATCAAAAAATCAGTCAAGTGTTTCTTGAGCAGCAAATCAGCATATTAGAATGATTTCTGAAGGATCATGTGACACTAAAGACTGGAGTAATGATGCTGAAAGCTTAGCTTTGCCATCACAGGAATAAATTACATTTTAAAATATATTTTAAAATAACTTGATTTTAAAACACTGATTTTGTAGGCTTGGTGAGATTAAAGACCTTCTTTCAAAACATTAAAACATCTTACTGAGCCCAAACTTATACAGTCAAACCAAAATGTATTCAGACACCTTCAACATTTCACACATTAAAACAGTTTATTCCCTGTAGTTTAAAAAAATGGTAATAAAATATGACAAGATATCAAAGTTATCTTAATCTTAAT
Source organism: Mylopharyngodon piceus (assembly GCA_039654765.1). Lineage (NCBI taxonomy): Eukaryota > Metazoa > Chordata > Actinopteri > Cypriniformes > Xenocyprididae > Mylopharyngodon > Mylopharyngodon piceus. The sequence continues at coordinate 21,931,604 of CM077461.1, forward strand.
TATGTCAGATAACACTTAAGCAAAACATGGTCAGGTCAAAGTGTGAATAATTTTTTGTTTCCAAATTTTTTTACTGGTAGTCCACTTTATGAAGAATTTTTGGGTATATTACGCACAGTTTACTTTATTTTGCTATCCTCATTTACATAAATGAACTATAGTGTCCTGCACCCACTAGTAAAAATATATCAAAAATGTCTGAATAATTTTTGGTTTGACTGTATATAATATTTTTTATAATTTGGTTAGGATTATTGCTGATAAGAAACTTGATAAGAAGTGTTTTGTCTAAAACACTCTAGTGGAAATTACCTTTGGCATGTCTAAATTTGGTCAGTTCTAGTTATCATTTGCCATTTCTATTTGTCTTGAAGTAAAGCGGTTTGTTGATGAAAGGTGCATGTGGTTTGGATTTCAAACAGATCAATGAAGAGAAAACGAGAAGAGAGAGAGGGAGGGAGAAGAGAATCTTGCGATATCTGTCATTACGTCGGATGACAGCTCATGTCTGGGGTTTAGAGTCAAACCGTGTAGCATTTTCTCTTCTTCCCACGTAGGAGAAGAGCCCAGAGCGTCTGCTTTACTGCAGACTTCAGTGCCGGGGTGTCATTTTGCTGAAAAATCTGCCTGTGTCTGATAGTTAGAAGCGTAGACTCATGGGTCTGTGGGACTGCTGAAGCATTTCTTTTTGTGTCACACTACGTTCGGACTGCATTCATGACGCTGACTGGGCATCAAAAATAGAACATTACACAAGGTGATGTCTGTGGGTGTGTTCCAATAACTCTGCTCTGCGAAGAGGGTGTTCGGCCATCTTACATCAAATACATGATTTCAGGATGTGAGGAAGACAATTTGCCCACCAGTTTTTTTGTACATCACACTGGTACTGAGGTTTGACTAAAACACTCAATGTAGGCTTTTTGCATATGACAAATTACATTAGTTATTAAACAAGTTTTATTATTTAAATATGTTACAATTATTAGTTGTAATATATATTATTTAAATTTATATTCATGCAATAAATAATAATGTGTGTGTGTGTGATGGCAAAGCTGTATTTATTTAGCATCATTATTACTCTGATCTTCAGTGTCACACGATCCTTCAGAAATCATTCTAATATGCTGATTTGCTTCTAAAAGAAACATTTCTTCTTATTGTCAATTTTGAAAACAGTTATACTTAATACTTTTGAGGAAACTATGATTCTGGTACGAAGGTGTAAATGAGCAGGCCAGGAAGCCTGATCTAAACATCTAAACATGGGAATACTTTAATACAACACATGGAGAAACACTAGGAACAAGGACACGCAAGGAAACACCACATATAACTCCTACAACGACTAATAAAACACAAGTGAAACACAAGCACTATATAAAGTATACACAGGGAAGATTAGCTTAAAAAGATAACAAGTGGCCGTGGTAAATGGGAAACACCTGGAGAAACTAATCAACATGAAAAACTACAAAAACAAAGCATAGCACAAGACAGGAAATAACAAAAAAGTCGAACACACGGGATACATGACAGATTTTTTTTCAGGAATCTTCAGTGAATAGAAGGTAAAAAATTTATAATTTACTTGAAATATAAATATTTTGTAAAGTTTAAAAAAGTAAAAATCTTTACTGTCACTTGTGATCAATTCAATTTAATGCATCCTTGCTGCTTGGGTACAGTAAGTATTATATTATATTATATTATATTATATTATATTATATTATATTATATTATAATGTAACACTTTATTTTAAGATTACATAGTTACACATTACTACATGTACTTACTATAGTAATAACGGTAAATTATGCATAATTACAAGTAACTAACCATAAACAAAACCCTAACCTTAATAGTAATTCTACAGTAAATACATGTAATTAATTAATATTACTCAGTACTTATTTGAGTAGTTACAATTGTAACAACATCACATTAAAATAAAGTGTAACCTTATTATATTATATTATTAAAATCACCTTGTGGTGAAAATCAAGTTTTTAATGTTGTTCATATGTCTATGTGGTGTTTTTAACATGCTTTAAGACAAACCATGTACAAATTCATAAGTCAACACCATTGCTGAGTATATCAGTAAACCAAAGACAGTCTCAAACCCGTGGTTTAAAATCGCTGGTGTTTCTGACATCACAAACTACCTTGTAATCAATCACGTCAACGTGCTGGTGAGCTTTAGCATATCATTAACTCACCGCACAAGGAATCAAAAGAAGGTTATCCCAGTATATTTTTCTGTTGATATCAAAAATCGGGTAGATTTAGCAATATAGCGGGTGTATGATGCATATTACGATGTTATGATGAACTGTATGCCTTTGTCCACTGACGTTCTGAGTTGTTCAAAGCGTTTCTAAGGATACTGATTGTGAGAAGGCAGCTGTCTGACTCGTGAATGCGAACATTTTGTGTCACATTATTAGCTGTTTGAAAATGTAGTCAAGCAAAATGCTAATTATATTAATTACCATTATGTGTCCGACGTTGTAAAAAGCGATACCATTGTGCAGCGTTTACCTCAGTAAGTTGACCGAGTGGATCTCTTGAGCTCATGCGAGTGAGTGGAGGCGGGGCTAGTTATCATATTCATAGATCAGTGAGGCAAGGGTGTAGAGTTACTTTCGAGCTATTTTAAGGCATTAAGAATTTTTTTTTTTCACAGGAAAAAACATTTAAATATGTAATTTTGGTGATCAAAGATGAGTTTTAAGGGATAAAATTATTAACTACAGGGGGACTTTAACACATTACAAATGAATGGAAGTGAAGTGAAATGCACAAGTGTGTAGTGAGCAGTAAACACTATGTAGGAATCCTGTGAATTGGAACGCAGCTTAGTCATTTCTTATTTCTTATAAATGACGGCATTTAGCTATCCATCTTCCCACTCGCCTTGTGATGATATAATGGTGTTTAGCAGTAATATAAGGGTTATGAGAAGCAGCCTGAACACATGCCAGTCAAAACGACTGATGATGGATGAGTGGCACATAGGCTGTCATTCATATCACTGGATAATTGTTCCTGTCATTAACTTAATGATTACTGACACGCTCCCACGCCTCCAACAGGTGCGCTGTCACACACACACACACACACACACACACACACTCAAATACATCCATCTTTATGCATCTACAATATCTCAGTTTTAAATATTGTCCTTGCCTTTTCATTTTATAGGCTAGTCGTTGCTTAGAAGCGACGCCAGTTACTGCCAAAGGCTTGTGGTGATGGTTGAGGGGGGGCACGTGCTGTCATGTTTCCATGCCAACAGGGTACCGGATCTCATTAGTTGAAATGTAGGGAGTTTCTCTTAATTATGATTGAACCCTTTTTCTCTCTGTGGTCTTTGTGATGCGTCTCTGTGGTTATCATTGAGACACGACAGTTTGTTGATAAAGCAGATGGCTTTGTCCTGGTAAATACCTAAACATTTGAGTAGTCCCAAGAAACCTAGCGGCGAGCAGTATAGGCATGCGGTTCATGCCCCTTTGTCTGCGGGCACCCCGCAGCGGCAAACATGCTGCCCATGTCGCCCCCTGCCCAGGTCCAGGAACAGGCGCACACAGGGGGCCCTGCCACCGCTTTCTTCTCCCTCTGTCTCTGAAGTGCATTTGAACTGCTTAGCCCTGAGGGAAGCATGCAACACAATCGCTGTAATCTGCATTCGACATCCAGGGATGGGTGGATTGTGCCACACACATACGTTCATTTTCCCATGGGGCAAGATTTGGCATTTGTGGGATCCTCTCAGCCTGCTTTTAATGGTGAAGTTTGAAAAGATTTTGAAGACATCTTTTGAATATTCCAGCTCCTCTGGCATTAGTTGTGTGCAGCGTGTGCAGTTTAACTGGCAGTATTGATCCTCACTAACAGCATAAATGGAGTTTAATTACCTGAGCTGCTTTGTCTGCCCCATTTTTCCTAACTGCCCTCATGGGGATATGGCTGTATGTTCTCCAGCCCATTTGCCTTTGTTTATATGTCTTTATGGGTTTCAGCCAATGTAGGTAGGTCTCGCAATGTACTGCTAATTGATCCAGCTGTATAAACTGCACTCATTTGTGCATCCTCTGCTGGCTCTGGTATCAGAACATATGTATGAAACTGATGTAATGTTTATAGAGAGACATGTGAGACCTCTTTTGGGTTCTGAAACATAATATATGTAGCATATGATGCGAGGCTGAGTCACATGCTTATCCCTGACTCAGAGGCCCTGCTCTGATTAAAAATGCACACTTGTAATTGCAGCATGCATCCGGTTTACTGCCTCTCCACGGCAGGAGTTAGAAGGGCCCTGATGTTTGATAATATGGCCAGTTAACAGTGTTATTTCTGTTGCCTAAGAGTGATATCAAATTAGATGAGTAAACATCTCCATAAATATTTTACAATATTATGAGACTTTATTCATTTGGCATTCTGCCATAATGGCGTGCCGTACTGTGAACAAAGAATAATTAAAATTTGCTCAGTTTTTGTTTTGCAATTTTTCGCTTTTTGAATTAATTTTCACACATAAAGTTAAGTAAAGCTAAGTTAACTGAAAGTCATACAGGTTTGAAACATGTTCTGTTCTGTTCAAGGCCTTTTGCTCACAATGAAGTATCAAGTTGAAACTTGATGATTTTTGCTTAATGCTTCTTGCTGTTAATATAACTAATTATAAGAAAAATTTTATGACATGCATCAAAAGTATGCATCAAATTAAACATGAAAACAAATGATTATTATTTTTTGGGTCTCAGAGACTCCAGATATAAAGCATGTAATAGCATTTTTAAATGCAATTAATTTTTACATTCGATTTTATTATTATTATTATTTTATTGTGTCAGTTATTTACTTAATTTGTTTTATTGTATTTTTCTACAATTGTCTCCAAAAAGAATATACTGGATGAAAATGAATGTCTGGATAAAAGGAGCATGCCTACTGTGGTAAAACAGAGAAAAAAAACTTTAAATAATATCTCTCAAATTAGATAAACATGAATCTGAAAGCCAATAGTTCAATTTTCAATTTCAATCCATCCATCCATCCTATGTAGGTCCAGCATCCAGCATCTTGGGCCTTGGTAGAAAACACCCTGGATGGATGTCAGTCTTGTCAACCTTAATGTTATGAAGTGATGAAAATACTTTTTGTGTGCCAAAAAAACAAAACAAAATAATGACTTTATTCAACAATATCTAGTGACTGTGCGAAACAAAAGATCTGTAAAGCTTCGAACCTTCATGAAGCAGTGTTTTGAAATCGCCCGTCACTAGATATTGATGAATAAAGTCGTGATTTTGTTATTTTAGCACACAAAAAGTATTCTTCACTTCACAACATTAAAGTTGAACCACTATAGTCACATGAACTGTTTTAAATATGTCTTTAGTACCTTTCTGGGCATTGAAAGTGTAAATTAACTTGCTGTCAATAGAGGCCTCACTGAGCCATCGGATTTTATCAAAAATATCTTAATTTGTGTTCCGAAGATAAACGAAGGTCTTACGGGTGTGGAACGACATGAGGGTGAGTAATTAATGACAGAATTTTCATTTTTGGGTGAACTAACCCTTTAAAGTCACGTGAGACTGACTGTTCACGTTATAAATACTGCCTCTTGATTTCATACGTGTTCCATGTGCTGTGAATCAGTCTGAATGAATGTTGTTTATTTGACCTGGAAAGTGTGTCAACAGTAAGTGTAACTGGAACATTAATTTATATTGAATTAAAAAAAACATAAAAAGCTGTGAGGACTTTGCCTCCTCATTTCAGAACACCATTGCACACCAATGCATTAAAAGTATGATAAATGTAGTCGAAATTACGTCTATGATATTTTCTAAATCATTTGGTAGCTTTATTTATGAAAGACACTGAAATTTGTGTAATTAAGGCAATTCAAATGGCCTTTATTGGTCCTATTTTGACATTTTTGGAGCTTACCAGCCATGGTCACTGTGAATTAATGTTAAACTCTGTAAAGACTCTTCAAAATGTCTTCTACATCAAATAAAACAAACAAAAAAAAGTGACAGAAAAGTGAATGACAAAATTTCCTTTTCTACATGTGAAATTAATTTTTGATTAGCATTAAACGGTTCACCCAAAAATAAAATTCTGTCATCAATTAATCACTCTCATGTTGTTCCAAACCTTTAAGACTTTCATTCATTCCTTTAAAAGTCAATTCCACCAAAATGTTGACGCTTCAAAAATGTATAAAAACGTAAAAGTATGTTTGTGTCTCTTCAGAAGACTTGGATTAAACTGCTTGATCCATATGGACTTTCAGTGGGGGGATCATAAATCTCCAGGTTTCATTAAAAATATCTTTATTTGTCTTTGAAGTTAAACAAAAGTCTTATGGGTTTAGAACGACATGAGGGTGAGTAAATGATAACAGAATTTAAATTTTTGGGTGAACTGTCCCTTTAAGGCATTATGTCCGCATTCTATTTACAGGAGACAATAAATTATTGTATTGGACATAAAATGTTAATTGAATCCCAACAATATAACAACACTGATAGCACAAAAGATTGCTTGAGGCTGCTAAGATAAACATAGTACATCCTCCTTGTTGTCTCAGCTTGATATTTACTGTTTGTAGAAGAGGTGTAGGGCGAAGATTCAAGAGATTGTAAAGTGTGTTTTCCTTTGGCTGTAGTTTGTGTGTTGTGCACAAAGTTGGTGCAATATTGATTTCTCTAGCTGAGTCCATGGCAAATTTAGATAAGTTAGGTCTTGCTTCTGCACAGGATGCTGATAAGATCTGAGCTGGAGACTGAAGACCCAGACTGTGGTTTGTAGCTAGCTGCAAATGCTAGTACTTATTGGCTTTTACCGTATGGTGCCATTAAACTGCAACAAGTCGTCTTTGAGAGTGTGTGTGTGTGTGTGTGTGTGTGTATGTGTGTGTGTGTATGTGTGTATGTGTGTGTGTGTGTACTTGCTATTTCTTAATCCTTGCTGTGATTTACTAATTCTCATCATACAGAGCTCCACAAACTACAGAATGCAGTGTACAGAGCCGATTTTGAGTAAAACCACAATGGTAAAATAATGTAATGTAACATAAAAAGACCAATGCCAACTTTGAACAAAACAAACACCGGTTTAAAAGGACAGTTCACCAAAAATTCCAAATGTTGTTCCAAACCTGTATGACTTTCTTTCTTCTGTGGAACATTAAAAAAAAAAAAAAAAAAAAATATATATATATATATATATATATATTCAAAAAGTGTCTCAATGTTTTTTTGTACATAAAATGAAAGTCAGATACTCTGTTGGACCCCAGTTCACTTTCATATATGGACAAAAATATTTATCAAAATATCTCCTTTTGTGTTTTGGAAAAAAAAAGAAAGTCATACAGCTTTGGAACATGTTCCAACAGGCCCTTTTTGCTGTATCTCATTGTAGTATCAAGTTGAAACTGAAAATTATTTTTGCGCAATTCTTTTTGCTTTTGAAATAATTGATTATAAGAAAAAATTTATAACATGCATCAAATTACACCATGAAAACAAATCATTACTTATTTTTTGGGTCTCAGAGACTGCAGATAAAAAGCATGTGATAGCATTTAAATGCAATTAATTTTCACCTACTAGATTTTTTATTACTATTTTGTTGTGTCAGTTATTTACTTATTAATTTGTTTTATTGTATTTTTCTACAATTAGTTCAGTCACATGACTGGAATGGAGACCAGGCGGACAAAACATCAGTAGAACTGCATTACAGGCCTGTCATTTTTCTATCTCAAAAGAAGAAGAAAGAAAAAAAAAGTGAATAAAATACAAGTTTTGTGCACCCGTGATCCATATCCATCACCTGCTGCAGTATTTCAGTCATTAAAAACAGCAAGACATTCTAAAACGCTTAACGTGAAAAACACTTAAAGTGCCTTAATGTATTAAAACAATATTAAAAGACCAAATTCAGCACACACCTCACCAATAATAAACACCACACACAGACGAGATAAGCCCAGAATATGAATGCAATGTGTTAAATGGTAAGTGTTTTCTTTATAATGGTTTCCTATGGAAAAATGCTTAATGAGAAACTGTGTGTTCCATTTATATTCTGGGTTCATCTGCTTGCCTGTACATAGTATGCATAATCAATAAGGTGTATATTGAATCTGGTCTTGTAATATTACTGTCTTACTTCATTAGTACTGTGTACAAACCTGGTAAAAAATCACTGGCAGGCAATGGAGGAAAGCATTGTTTTGCCCTCCAGGTGGGCGTTCGTGTGTGTGACGTCATGTGAAAACTATAAATTGACTCCAAAAAGAATTTACTGGATGAAAATGAATGTCTGGATAAAAGGTGCATGCCTACTTTGTGGTAAAACAGAGAAAGAACTTTAAATATCTCTCAAATTACATTCTTTAGGTAAGATAAATATAAAATGAAGATTCATATAAAATGAATCTGAAAGCCAATATTTTCCAATAATTTTCCATTTCAAAATGACTGTTATTAATTTTTTTATGCCTAGCATTGGGCTTTCTGGGACCCCATCTGTCCGTTCATCCATCCATCCATCCATCCATCCATCCATCCATTTATTAATCCATGTAGGTCCATGCAGGTCAGCATCCAGCGTCTCGGGCCTAGGCAAGGAAACACCCTGGATGGATGTCAGTCCATAGACAGTGTACAGAGAATTTCAACAGAACAGAATATTAGGGTTCAAAAAACTATAGCTTCTATTCGTGTTTAAGCTTATTGCATGTGCACCAGAGTGATATGGGTGATTAATTCAAAGATAGTCCCTCGAATATTACATGGAGGACAAGAGAGGACAAATGCATGTGAGTGCGGTTGAATCTCAGCAGTTGCGTGTGCATCCTTGTGGGAGAATGTTCTCTCAGTCTGTCAGCTGTCTCTCTGTTTACCCTTTTTCATTGCTGAAAACAATTGCTGATAATGTATACGAATCACTCATGCCATTGTTAGATTAATTCCAGCATTACTACATAACATTAGGTTTTCTTCACTCAACCTGAAAAATCACTCAATTCAAACAGCAAAACCACAGTCATGATGACATCTTTCACTCATAGTGTGCAATGTGAGCCTCAAACGCAGAAATCCTAATCCTATTTCTATTTGACAGTTATTGTCATTTTGAGTAAAATCTCTCATTTCGGTGGCCTGTCAAGGCGAGATTTACAATGGATCCTCCCGATGTTTGTTGATTTTTCTAAGCTGATTGGATGCCCTGGAAGAGCAAAGTTTGCCATCTTCGGGAGTGGGGCCATTCGTCTCTGCTGAGCCGTGGGAAGCCATATTGTTTCAGCCACACCCAATTAGCTCTCAGTTTGAGTGAAGAAGGCTTGTTTCACAGTCTGCTGCCTCTGCCACACGCATAAGAGTCCTACACGCACACTCATGCATGACAATGAGACAGGAGGAGGAGCCGCTCCATCAAAGAGTACTTATCTGCCAGTTAGTACACCCAGATTCCCAAAGCACAACCCACAGATCCAAAAGATTAAAATAGATGGTAAATAGTCGGAGTGATTTCACTTCGCAACTGTAGTGTTGTGTAGGGCCAAATATGTGATGATTGATGTGGGTTTTATTGAGTCTGATGGTTGTGAACTGTGCCCACTGTAGGATGTTACTGAGCACATTAACTGAAGCTTGTCTTGAGGGAAGTAACTGGGATGTACTGTTCTCTGTCTAGTATATACACTACCATCAGTAAGATTAAACTGATCAAAAGTGACAGTAATTGTTTTCAACATTTTTTTTTCTTGAGCTGCAAATCAGAATATTATAATGATTTCTGAAGGATCATGTGACATGGAAGACTGGAGTCAAAGACTATAGATATAGAAAGACGGTTAACTCTTTTAAGTAATGAATGGGAGAAATGAAACCGCAACGCGCAATATGGCGGAATACATTCCGCCTTCTAAGTAAAACAGCCAATCACTGATTGATTAAGTCATTACGTCACTGCAGCTGCCATTAGAGGCTCCGGTTCCCATAGAAACCTGAGACTCGCGCTTAGGACTGCACATGCGCATTGGCTCGTCTAGCCTGAAAAATAAGCTTTTTTAACACTATTACAACATTTATGGGACAGTTCATGTCAGATTTTGTTGCTGATTTGAAATATGTTATTTAATTGTGAGTTCACCAAGCAGTTTATGAGATTTCAGGATTCCCCCATTCAAATAGATAGGACTTGGCCTGAAATAGCTGCCCGGAGGCGTTGCAAATATGGCCGCCGAGTGAACAGACTTTCCTTGAAAGGGACTTTGCTGGAGTAATGGGTGCTGAAAATTCACCTTTGCCATCACAAGAATAAATTACATTTTAAAATATATTAAAATAGGACACATTTACTTTAATTTGTAATAATAGTTCACAATATCACTGTTTAACTTTTTTTTTTTTTCTCAAATAAATGCAGAAAACAAAAAATATCCATGCCCAAAATGGGTATGAAATACCATTTAGGACAGATTGTGTTTATTAAATTCACAGTCCAATTCATGTGGACCCAGTGCGGTTCAAAACCATTTTCTCAGACCGAGAAACTGATCAGACCAAACTCTGACAACAAACAGACTTGAGTTTCAACCAGAAACAAGTGTGAAATTCAATAGAAAAATGGATTGCTGGAGACTGTAAGCCTGCTGAAATGGAATTATGTTGATAATGGAAGTAAACAAGCTAAACATTAACTTAAAAAGCCACCTTTTTAATGCTTTTGACAGTCACATAAAGGTATTGTCAGAAATTATATTTATTTTGTGACTTTTCTCAGCAAATATTAATATATATTGTTTTTTTTTATAATATATACTAAATTGTATATATTAATTACATAAATAATTGGCATACCAAGTATTTAAAATGACTGACAGACATACACATAACATCTATTTCCAAAGTATACCATGAGAGGATTCTCCACTCTTCCCTTTAGTCTCTATCGATTTCTGCAGCCTGACAACTAACTTCACCATTGATGAGCATGTCATTGATGAGTTCAGCAAACTTCCCTCCTGGCAATCACTTTTTGCATCCTCCTCTTGATTAAAACCCCCTTTTTCTATGATGCAAACACTTTTCCAGCACAAACAGCGAGCTTCACGGAGTGCTAAGGCTACCAAATAGACGGCAGGTGTAATTGGAATTCTCCTGTGAGGCAGAAGCAGGAAATGAATGTGACAGGATCAGAAGGCTGTGGTCTTCTGGAGCAATCTCAATTACAAACCAGTCCTATGGAGGGAGGGGGAAATTTCTAGATACTGATATGAAATGGTAAATAAAAGATTTACTGTATGAATACGTTGAAGAATAAGTTAAATAACACAAAAATTCTTTGGAACAATCTCTGTCATCTCATTCTGGGCCAAAGGTACAGCCACATTGCTCCTGAAAAAAATAGAGCAATTGTCCTCTTTTTGATTAAATGAAAAGAAAAGATTCAATCAGGCCCCATCTGTATTAGATGAACAATTGTATTTCATGCAAATTACAGACACAAAGTCACAGGTCGGTCTGAAATATGAAAATAAGAGAGGTCTCTTAGCACACATTAGAAAGCCTCTCATTTGGAAGTGTTTGGTTTACCCCATTTCGCCACCTGGCTGAACCCTGAAATGAAGCATGATGGGAATATTCAAATGAGCCATAGTGAAGGTGAGCTGAGCCTGTCAGGCCAGAGCATTCTTTTGTCGAGTGCTTTGTATTCCGTTTGGCGCAAGAGAAAAAGGGACGATTCATTCCTTTGTTAAATAGCATAATAAACCTTTCCATCAGGCTTATCGGTAAGAACACGGTTTTGTTCACAATTGTGACTCAAAGGAAAGATGAGTGAACTTAAAAGCCTTGTGGCCTAATTGTTTTCAGGGTTTTTTGGCTGGTGGAACGTGTCACGTTGAGAGCAGGGCAAGAAGATTTGTTTTGAGTGTCGGCGATGCTAATGTGCATGTTTGTCGCCCCATTGAACCGCTGAATTTGCATGCTAAACTTTGCATGCTAACCACGCTGAGCGACGGGCTCCTTCACATCTGTGAGTCTGAGTTGTAATGACCGCCTCTCCTAATACTCTTAAATCTTGTCACGTTAAGTTACAGTCGCTGCTTGGTATGGTGACAATAGCGACAACATCTTATAGCAATAGCGAGCTTACTTGCTACATCACAACGTGAATAGCCTCATGCTAATGAAACTTGAGGCACATTAAGAATAATGCACTGTTTGTAAGATACACTCAGGATGTCATGTGGATCCAAAGAGCATTTGAATCCCAATGGAGAACACTGTCTGTTAGTCTTCCAGTTCTAGACGTCCTTTTTGCCAGATGCCATGGTTGAAGGAAGCTGGCTGTCAAGTAGTTGGAGTAGCCGTCACCTTTGAGGCCCACTGGAATTTCCTCTTTGAAACACTCTGATGCATTGAGCTTCCAGGGGACACATCCCATTATGACAATGTGATGGTCCCTGTGGAGAACGGTCCCTGGTACTGGCCACATTCAGACAAGGATGAAGAGGGAGAGGATAAATAATAATAATAATAATTTGTTACATTTATATAGCGCTTTTCTGGGTACTCAAAGCACTTTACATATAGAAGGGGGTAATCTTCTCAACCACCACCAATGGAAGATGTGACGGCAACCATATTGCGCCAGAACGCCCACCACACAACAGCTTATTGATGGAGAGGAGACAGATGATGACGCCAATCAGTAAATGGGGATGATTAGGATGCCATGATGATGGACTGAGGCCAATAAGAAAATTTAGCCAGGATGATAGGGTTACATCCCTACTCTTTTTCGAAGGACATCCTGGGTTTTTTTATGACTATAGAGAGTCAGGACCTTGGTTTAACGTCTCATTTGACAATAAAGAAAGAAAATAAACAATAAAGGCAGGGCTCGATTTGAGGGGGGATGCAAAAAAATGTTGAAAATAATGACAAAAAGCATCCCCTCTGTAAAACCACCATCCCCCATACCATTCCCATTAGTTAACAGTGTTGTGTTTATGTAAAACTTATCATGCAAATGAAATATTAAAATTCTCTACAACAAACTGTAAATAACAGAGATTGACCAATCAAAACTTAAAGGGTTAGTTCACCCAAAAATTAAAATTCTGCCATTAATTACTCACCCTCATGTCGTTCCACACCCGTAAGACCTTCGTTCATCTTCGGAACACAAATTAAGATATTTTTCATAAAATCCGATGGCTCAGTGAGGCCTACATTGACAGCAAGATAATTAACACTTTCAATGCCCAGAAAGCTACTAAAGACATATTTAAAACAGTTCATGTAACTACAGTGGTTCAACCTTAATATTATGAAGTGACGAGAATATTTTTCAAAAAAACAAATAACGAGTTTATTCAACAATATCTAGTGATGGGCAATTTTAAAACACTGCTTCATGAAGCTTCGAAGCTTTACGGATCTTTTGTTTCAAATCAGTGGTTTGGAGCGTGTATCAAACTGCCAAAGTCACGTGATTTCAGTAAACGAGGCTTCGTTACATCATAAGTGTTTCGAAATTTCAATGATTCACTACTGGGGGAGGGGTGACTTTGGCAGTTTGATACACGCTCCAAACTACTGATTCGAAACAAAAGATTTGTTAAGCTTCGAAGCTTCATGAAGCAGTGTTTTGAAATCGCCCATCAGTAGATATTGTTGAATAAAGTCATTATTTGTTTTTTTGGTGCACAAAAAGTATTCTCGTCGCTTCATAACATTAAGGTTGAACCACTGTAGTCACATAAACTGTTTTAATTACGTCTTTAGTAGCTTTCTGGGCATTGAAAGTGTTAATTGTCTTGCTGGCACTGCAGGCCTCACTGAGCCATTGGATTTTATGAAAAATATCTTAATTTGTGTTCCGAAGATGAACGAAGGTCTTACGGGTTTGGAACGACATGAGGGGGAGTAATTAATAACAGAATTTTCATTTTTGGGTAAACTAACCCTTTAATATTGTAATGAGCTTCAAGCTTCACGGTCAAGCAAGTTTTCGTAATTTTTTGCGCTGTTCAAAATGACCAAAAAACGGTTAAAGTGCTTTGATTCAGTAATGGATCATTGTCAAAGTTGCATTGAATTACTGAGGTGATAATCCACACAGGTGATAAACCACAGATTTATTTATGACTGTATAATAGCTCGACATAAACACTCAAAAAAATCGCATAAAAAATGCCAACGTGTATAAATTCTAAAAATGAGCATAAAAAACTTTGCTCAATTGAGGCAGATTTTTTTATCTAATAAGAACTACGATCAAAACACATTTACAGAATAAATCCCTCAATGTGCAACAAAAAACTCACATGACTTTGCCTCAACAGAGGATGTAATTGGATAACTGGACTAACCAGTGAAAAATTTCATTGCACAGCATCTCAAATTTTGGTTTGATCATTCTAAAATGCCTGAGCCAAAGTCTGTCATCAGAGTGATTTGGTATCATTCCTCCCAGAACTGTATCACACGATTGCGTCCCCAAACACCAGACATTCGAACGCAAGATAACATGACAGTGTTTATTGCATTTTATCTGAGGTACAAGTAATTTATGATGTATGAAAAAAGTTCCCCGATTGCAGCAACTTCCATTTTTATTACAGATATTTTCCCCAAAAAGTACAGTGACCAGGAGGGGTCATGTTCTTTTCACTTAGTTTTGTCATTGCCACGACATATGAACATGTGGAAATGTGATAATATGTCGTGGACACAACGTGATAATATGTTGTGGCCACGAGATCATTTTGTCGAGGTAAGAATTTCTCTTTTTATGTTCTGCAGAAGAAAGAAAGTCTTATGGGTTTGGAACAGCATGAAGGCAAATAATGATGATTTTAAGTGAATTATCCTTTTAAATGTTCTATACCACTATGTCATTTTAGAGTCCACGTTTGATTTATTCATTTAGGCCTTGTTGAACCAGAGTCACCAATTCTCCTAAACATCTGGCCACTGTGTGATCAAATCTGACCCAGGAATTTCAAGTCTCATCCTAAAAGAACCTTTGGCAGCTTTTCTCAGTAGGCCTTGTTTTGAATTTGTCCGTAAGGGGGTTTCGTCTGCACTGACACAAACTGGCATTGAGCAGCTCTTCTTCACAGCCGGCCCCACAGCATCCCACACTCCCTGCGTGAAGAGCCTCTTCTAAACTGAAAAACATGGGTTTGAGCACTAGCCACTGAAGTTATTTATAGTGGATATTTTTCTGCTTTTGATGTGACTCACAACAGTAAATCTGGTGAGACTACCCCCAGCTGCTCTCTGTACTGTGAAGAATAGCCCTCAACTCCTTTTGGGAAGCTAGTAGTGTTTGTTTTCTTATTCCCTGCTACATATTTATGTTTACAGAGGATAATCCAATACTGTATATTTCCTTCTGTTTTGGCTTCAGAACGGATGAGACAGTTAGTGTCTGAGTGCTCTCAATTTTAAGTCAGCATATTTAGGTTGAAACACAGTATCAAGCATTACTCTTTTGAAATATAAGAGTTTCATGAGGTTTGGCACAGAGCTCCTTCTCCTTCTCCCACACCATTTATGAAAACTAAGCTGTACATAACCATAAAGATTTAGTCAAAAATCATTATGGTTATAACATCACAACCCTGAGAACATTTAGGGAGAACTATGCCAGAGAGTAGCCAATCAAAGCAAACTTCATTTACAGTACGGTAACAAAAACAGTCTCTCAGGGTGGAAAAAGTTTTGATTACTCAACATGTCCATGTCCAACTTTCTACCAAACATTAAAGATATTCGGGGTTTTTTTTGTTTTGTTTTGTTTCATTTAGTTTCATTTTTTTAAGTCGCGGTTCCATACTTCAAGTACGCCTGCACGGCTTCTTAAAACAAATAAATATGGTGACGCTCTTGCACAGGTGTTATTTATAGACTTGATCACACACAACATTGCGTCACCTGACTTCATCCTTGGCCAGTGGCTTGGCGTGTATACGTGACTCAGACACCGGCTCATGCTAAAGACATTCCCATACACTGTAAAAAATTATGTGAACAATAAGTTATGACAACATATGTTTTTACATTGCTTTAACTCATCAAAATAAGTTAAGCAATTTTCAACTTTTTTTTTATAAGTTATACAAGATTAAACTCGTTTTTTTAAAGTCAGTTTAATGTAATTTAATTTGAAATGACTTAAACATCCAAGTTGATTGTATTAAAAAAAAAATAATAAAGGATTAGTTCACTTTCAAATAAAAATTAGCCCAAGCTTTACTCACCCTCAAGCCGTCCTAGGTGTATATGACTTTCTTCTTTCTGATTAACACAATTGGATACATATTTTAATAAATATTGTGACGCATCCAAGCTTAATAATGGCAGTGAACAGGGGTCACGAGTATGAGCTGAAGAAAGTCCATCCATCCACATCCATCCATCATAAACGTGTACTGAAAGTGTACGTGAAAGTGAACTAATCCTTTAAGGCAGCAACTTTTTTTTAAAGTTTCTTTCTCAGGGAACCGGGTTATATACATAACGCTGAGATGTTTTGGTGCAAAATCCATTATAGACACTTTTTAATTAATTATAATGTAATGTAAAAATGCAAAGTTAAAGTTTTAACCGAAAATATAAAAAAACCTTAAACTTATTTTATTTGAGCTAGTTCTCATTTTTATTTAGTTTAATTTGATGTACTAAAAAAAAAAAAAAAACCTAATAAAAATAACAAAAACACAATAAAATAAAAACAGAAAATATAAACATAAAAACTGTTCAAAATATTAATAAAAACTATAATAGTATCGCAATGATGCTAAAAGAACAATGATCTACAGTTTCTAAAACCATATCCATTATTAATAAAATAGAGAACAGCATGCAGAAAGAGAAGAAGGGGGAGAGAGAGAGCGAGACAGAGCGAGGTGGAGGCCTCGCTGTAAGACACCGTTATTGTTCTGTGTCTGCCTGGTGAACAGCACTTGTCAGAGGTGAGGTGATTTTCCATTGCAGCTTTTCTCCTCAGTATGTAAGCCTGGCGTGAGCAGAAAGTGATGCTGTGACTGAAACACTAATGAGGCAGCTCGGTCTCTCGCTTTCGCTCTCTCATTCCCTTCCTCTTCCTCTTCCTTTGCCCCCATCTCTCTCTCTCTCTTTCCCTCCCAGAGCAAATGAATTTCAGGAGTTAACATTATCTTGGCTCTTTCTGTAGCTCTGCATCAGTAGAGAGCTTCTCTGCCGGGGTCCGCTGGGAGCGGCGTGTGGGGCGAGCTTGCTAGCCGATAACCTTGGCGAGGTGTTCGGGAGAGGGAGTGTGGCTCTGGAATCTCATTAGCCCCGGCGCCAGGCTGGCTTTAATTGCCGGGCACGTCCTCACAATGCCTGTCTGTGATGAGGGAGCGGGATAGAAGAGGGGAAAGAATAGGAGCGCGAGGAGGTCAATGAACTGTAAGGAATGATATGGCTTTTAGTGTGGGTGCACCCGTCAGGGCGAATAAATGGGTGTTTGGGTGTCAGATGTTACAAGATAGAACCCTACACCATCACATTAGGACACTCAGTCATTAACTTGGATGTGGGGTCACACATTTTACAATCCCGAAAGAGTCAAAAGGCATAGATCCACCATGTTTTCCTGTATTTCAACACTCTAAAAAAGATGGTTCTTTGAAGGTTCTTTACACGTAGTAACAGTTGTATTTAGACCCTGAAGAACCCTTTACATGCTGAAATAGTTGTTTGTGTTAGAGATTAGGGTTCTTTTTTCCCGCCTTTTTGTTTTTCAAATCTGTAACTGTCAAAGCCAAATCATTACTGGTTTTCTGGAGCTTAGCCATTCAATTACATAGACTGTCAACACACTCTCAACAGGTAAATGATTTCTTTCTTAAAATTTCTACCGAATTTAACTTTCAAATTGTAACTGGTTTCCTACCAATCACCTTTATCACACTATTGAGGTCCTATAAGCATTTTCAAAGCATGGTTCTTTATGGAACCTCATAAAAAGGGTTCTGTTTAGCACCAAAAAGGGTTCTGCTATTGTTACAAGCTGAAGAACTCTAATTTGGTTCTGTTTAGAACCATTTTTCTTTAGAGTGAAGGAGTATTGGTTACTGACGAATTAATGCCATGACTTCTTTCAAATATTGTATTTGGCCTTCATTCTTATTCATTTAAAGTTTTTTTTTTTTTCTCTCTCATTTTGCAAGCAAGATTTGTGAAAAATTCATTTCTCTACAAGGCTTTGCCAATTTGCATTACTGAAGAATGTGCTTGAAACACAAAAAGCTCACCAAAAAGGTTTATTCATGAAATAAATTAATATGATTATGTAAACAAAATAGATTTTATATATTTAATAGATTTGTTTTGCAAAAAGCAATTTCAATCACAAAGGAATTAGTATATATTAGCAAAAGACAATTTAGAACAAAACATTAAAAATTCATGATAATGGCATTTACAAAAAAAGATAATCATTAGAAAGGAATTAAATCAATATCAGAGTCATCAAAGGCTGTTTTGAAAATGTTCACTGCTGTGTTTCTTAGTGTGAGAGCTCAAACCCCCTAATCGGCATCCTCCGACATGCTAGTTTTTCTTGCGCAAAACTCTTCAAGGGCCAATTGACAATTCCCACACAGCTCTGTCAGCGACCATATTCCCTTCACATAGACCTAGAGTGGGCAGCACTGTCACAGTGGCAACACCATCAAATAATCTCACTCTCTTTGATCTTGAAGCTTTAAGCATCAAGTAGTTCATGGAAACTCATGAGGGAAGCATTTAGCTGCAGTGCTACGCAGTCAGCTAGCATACGGCTTAATCAAAGATGCTAAACACAGATATGAAGGTGAACTGAGGCTATTCACCACTTTAAAAATATAGGCACATTAAATAAAGCCTGTAGTTAAATTATATTTGGTTAAGTCTTGCCTCGTACACAAAAGTCTCTAGAGGCAATTTACTTTTTGACCTGCTTTAATATGTATAATTTGCTTAATTGTTTATGTATTAAATTGTTGTTTTGATATAACATTATCTTCTACCCTTCAATAAAGTCCAAATAAATCCATTCAGACATATGCATATGAGTCTTAATCACAAATTACCTCTAAACAGAAAAATGCTATTAAATTACAAAAAAAACATGTGTGTGTGTGTGTAAATAAGGCTAAGATCTTACTCATTTTTCGACTTTTTATCATTTTTCCTCTTTTGTATTGTATGTCTTTTTTTTTTAGATTTATGTCTTTCATCATATTTTTTCTCCCGTTTATGTAAATTTGCCTCATTGCATATTCATTAAATTTGTGAATATAACTTTTATCTTCACATCTCCAATATAGAATAAATAGTAAATACATGTATACAGTACAATATATAGATGCACATTTAGCCTTTACAAAAGCAATGTTCATTACATTGCAGTAAAATTGCTGGAATTTTGTCTAAGATGTTACTCATCAGAATAGAGCTGTTTCTTTTTTCACTCTTCTGAAAAGTAAAAACTTTAAATTCATATTTGATGAGTCCAAACACACAGACAATTAAATTTAGCAGACGGCACACGGTGCTGTCAGATCATTCAGCTTCACCCATGTCACACTTCTCCACTCAGGTGCCCAGGAACAAGAAACACAAGTGAGTGAGGGATCCCTGTGGTAAAGCCCCACTTAAACCTCGGCAAATGAATTATTTCACTCTTTGACGGCGGTGTGGTGGTGTTGTTGGCACATAAACTATTCTGCAGAAATAGCTGTGCTGCTTGTTATTTGGAATTGGTCCCATTGGCTTTTTATGTGTAGGCCATGTAGGGATGAGTTTTTGAAGTTTTGAAGCATCTCCAAAACTGCAGCTCTTGTGGGGTGTTCCCGGTCTGCAGTGGTCAGTATCTATCAAAAGTGGTCCAAGGAAGGAACAGTGGTGAACCGGCGACAGGGTCATGGGCGGCCAAGGCTCATTGATGCACGTGGGGAGCGAAGGCTGGCCGTGTGGTCCGATCCAACAGATGTAGCTCAAATTGCTCAAGAAGTTAATGCTGGTTCTGATAGAAAGGTGTCAGAATACACAGTGCATCACAGTTTGTTGCGTATGGGGCTGCATAGCCGCAGACCAGTCAGGGTGCCCATGCTGACCCCTGACTACCGCCGAAAGCGCCAACAGTGGGCACGTGAGCATCAGAACTGGACCACAGAGCAATGGAAGAAGGTGGTCTGGTCTGATGAATCACGTTTTCTTTTACATCGCGTGGATGGCCGGGTGCATGTGCGTCGCTTACCTGGGGAACACATGGTACCAGGATGCACTATGGGAAGAAGGCAAGCCGGCGGAGGCAGTGTGATGCTTTGGGCAATGTTCTGCTGGGAAACCTTGGGTCCTGCCATCCATGTGGATGTTACTTTGACACGTACCACATACCTAAGCATTGTTGCAGACCATGTACACCCTTTCATGGAAACGGTATTCCCTGGTGGTTGTGGCCTCTTTTACCAGGATAATGCGCCCTGCCACAAAGCAAAAATGGTTCAGTAATGGTTTGAGGAACACAACAACGAGTTTGAGGTGTTGACTTGGCCTCCAAATTCCCCAGATCTCAATCCAGTCGAGCATCTGTGGGATGTGCTGAACAAACAAGTCCGATCCATGGAGGCTCCACCTCACAACTTACAGGACTTAAAGGATCTGCTGCTAACATCTTGGTGCCAGATACCACAGCACACCTTCAGGGGTCTAGTGGAGTCCATGCCTCGACGGGTCAGGGCAGTTTTGGCAGCAAAAGGGGAACGGACACAATATTAGGAAAGTGGTCATAATGTTATGCCTGATGTACAGTGTATAGATACAAATGCCAATAACTGCAGTAACTTTCATTAAGAAAGCATTCTCGTTCCATACTGACTGAATTATCATTCTTTTTGTCTTTTTATCAGATTTTTTCATCTTTTCATAATTATAATTCCTTTTTTTGTTTTTCTATAGATTTTTTTTGTCTTTTTCATGTTTTTTTAATCATTTTTTTAAACCAGCATCGACAAACCTACTGTTAGTTTTTTTTACATACCACATAAATTTATAAAGTTAATGTGGTTGTCAGTACCTATGATTGTCGAAGGCTTTTTTCACTCCTGTAAATAACCAATGTGTACAGAAGGAGATTAAGCATTCACAAATGGAGTGACACCATAACTACCAACGTTGCCAATGTCTACTGTTTCACTGTCTGTCCTCTGCTCTCTCGCCTCAGTTTACCTCAGGTTACATGAAGCTGTATGATCTAGACAAGCGAAATAAAAGGAAAGGTCAGCAATTAGCTGTGGATATCTATGAAACAAGCCTGGTCAGTGTTAGCGAAAATGTTCACTCGGAATATAGTATTTAATCCTTTTCCTCCTCTTACCATTTACCCTGCTGTTGCAGGTAATTAATGAGCACTCTCTGTCTTTTTCCTCTCTGCAGTGTGTCTTTTTCTGTCTGGGTTGCCTGTAAATGGTGACTGGGGCACAGTGTTTGAGAGAGAAGCGTTGCAGGCGGATATTGTCAGATCATAAATCAGAGACTCTCTCTTTGGGATTATTTCTGACTGCTCTCATTTGGACAGGATCAGGTCTTTGTTATGGTTCCACAGTCTCTTTCCTCAATCTGTCTCACAGAAGCCTCTATCATCCTCTTCCCAGCTCTCTGTCAGCCCTCTCACCTCCCTTCCAGACAATCGATAGGTCACCTCTCTCATTAGAGTGGGTATTTATTTCTAGACATTTGCTTTAGCCTTTCTCAAGTAAGCAAGTGTGTACCCTCAACAACATCCAGTCTAGCTTGTTTTCTTGTCTGCTTCCTTTTTTGTACATTCTTTTCCTCCACCAGTTCTTCAGTGTTTGTCTCACAAGCTACTTTTGTCTCGTTCCTTCTTCTTTTTGAATGTCGTGTTTTTGTTTCCTGCTGTTTTTCCAAAAAGGCACCATTTGCCTTTTCCTCCTAAATAAAATCTCTGCCATTCTTCTCTCCCTCATCCATCCTGAAAGGAAGACAGAGTAGGAAGGTGTCACTGCATGAGAATGACAGTGACAACAACACAGGTAAATATGTTTTGTTTGTGCAAAAAGTCTCATCATATTCCCTAGTTTCCCCCCTGTCAAAATCTTTTTGTGTGTGACAACAACTGAGAATTATTTCCAGGTAGGGAAGGATTTTACTCATAAGTAGGTGTTAGAAAGTCACTGGAACTATTTATTTCCTGCTTAAAACCTTGTTCAAAGGTAAAGCTATGACTCTGGAGATAGTTTTTCTCTAGCTTTCTTTCTTAAAATCAATATTGAAGTCAGAGCCGTGTAGCAGCTTGCGCGCATGCTCCTGGTACATTGAGCTATGGTTCTCATGTGGGTAATATGGGTTCAAGTCAAAGCTATGACTCTGGAGATAGTTTTTCTCTAGCTTTATTTCTTAAAATCAATATTGAAGTCAGAGCCGTGGTGTAGCAGCTTGCGCACATGCTCCTGATACAGTGAGCTGTGGTTCTCATGTGGGTAATATGGGTTCAAGTCAATGTTACTATTATAGTTTTTATCAATATTTTGAACTACTTTTTAGTTTTTTCCATTTTCATTTTAATTTCAGTTAAAGTTTTAGTAATTTTGTTTTTAAGTTTTTTTTTAAATATACAAATATATACACAGTTTTTATATTTTATTTCAGTTTTAGTTTTTAGTTATTTTAGTACGTCAAGTTAAACTAAATGAAAATGTTGCCTTAAGCTAGTTGAAATAAAATAAAAAAAATTATAAAGTTTATACTTAAAGTAATTGTTTTTTTTTTGTTTGTTTTTTATATGGCTGCAGTTTTAAGTTTAGTTTTAGTTATCTGCTTCTTCTTTTTTTTTTGGACTAAAAAAGAGGCAAATGTCCCCCTCTTCCCCAACATATCAGGCTTTAGTTTAGAAACAAAACTAATTGGGACCGATTATCAACATACTAAATCCAAATCTTAGACTAAAAAGCATAAAACCAGTTACTCATCACACTTTGGAAAAAGTGTCTCTCTGATCTGAGCAGGTCACCTGTAGTTAGCTAGTTATTTGCTGAGCTTTAGTTAATGCAAATGGAACGAACCATTGAGTTTGACAGTCACTTCCAGCCGCCATATATCACGCTTGAATTCGAGACCCTCTACCTGTCTCCCCTCCAACTCTTATCTCATTCTGAGGAGTGACATCAGTGCCATGGCTTGTTACCCACTAACAAGACCCTTCACAACCTTCATTAGCATCCCCCACTCATCCACTAGCTAGAAGTGCTTTAAATCATCGTTCCTTCATGCCCCGTTTCCCGCAATATCCATGACGTCCCTCACCAAGCACAGGGCCCATTGAAGCCATCCTCATCTTTATCTGCTTGTTTTGGACAACAACCTCTCACACTCCAGCTTTGTCTCTCGTCGCACACTCGCGCTTCCCACGGTGGCGTGTCTGCAGGTTTTAATTAAACTTCCACAGCTGGCAAGGACACATCAGATCCTATCTCATCAGTTCAGCCTCTCGACCCCCATAGAGCCCCGTAGGATACATCGGCCCAGCTGATTTTGCTGCAGAGATGCCCAGAGCTTTGCGGCCGTGATTTCATACCAGCTCTGGAACGAATGGACATACCGATAAAGAGCCTCGACCGCTCTCTCCCTTGATATGAAGCTAAATGTTTGATGGATGGCATTTGCCGTAAAGAGATGGAGCTCTTATGTCTCTGAAGGTTTGTCTTAATTGCAGCAGAGAGAGGACACACTGCAGTAATGGGATAATGGTGGAGCTGGACTGGACTCTCGAGTGGGGCTAATCAGATTCTCTTCACTGTGCTTCTCCTGATTGTTTCACAGATCTGAGCTGGGCCTCTGTAGTTTTCAGGGTGTGTACCAACAGAATTAGGATCACTGTGACACTACGTAGCTTGTGACTACATTACCGTCCATTACTGAAGTAGGCCTGTGATTTTCCATTTACCTTGGATGCTCAATCTCACTCTTTGAGATCTAATTACCTGCAGAGTTTAGTTGCAACTCGATCAAACACACCTGATGTCAAGGTCGGGGGCTTATCAAGGTCCTTGAGTTCATTTGAAAATTACAGGCAGGTGTGTTACAGTACGAGTCCACAGTATCAATCTCTTATTTTCCCCCTTCTTTTGTAAAGTCATAGACACTACTGTGGATTTTTTTTTTCTTTTGCTTTTTGAAGCAAATGGGAAGTGAAAATTATATTCATCACTATAGAAGCTTTACTATGATGCCTTCAGCTTCTGAGAACCACTGAAAAGGGTCCATTTGAAGGTGTGTCGGCCTCGGATCACTTGCAAGGTCAATAACATCATCGTACACATGATAGATCCTGGGAAAATGCAAACTTGAATTAACTGTATTACTATGTATATAAATTTAGCAAAACTCCAGCACTGTTGACTGTTTTTTGTCAGTCACAACCTTGGCTTGACTGGCTTGGCTCACAGAGTTTGGCTGTTGTTCAGGGTTTTTGCCTCTTATTTGCATAAAGTTTAGCATTTCACAACTTTTTGCTGCTCTCACGTTGCCAATCCCACAGTTCTTGTGCATGGAGAATGAATTGTAAAGCCCTGGTCATGTTCTGCCACAGGGATGTAACTAAACTCTGCAGGCAGGTAGATCTTCACAACCACCTCTGATTTATGCCATTACATAACATTTTTCAATTTTGTTTGTACAGCACTTCTCAAAATGCATGTTACTCCAAGTTCGTCTCATAAAAAATATCACCACATGACATTTGACTTCATATTCACTAATGCATAACCTTAACGAGGGAGATGTGACTGCAGGTCTGCAATGTTGTTCTTGTGTTCCCCAGGTGCCACGGTAATTAATTAGGGTGAAGTCAAAGGAACGCTATCAGCGTTTTTTTGTTTGTTTGTTAGTTATTTTTCTTTTTAACTTGGAAAGGTGAGGTGACTCGCTGTCCAATTAATGGTCTAATTAAGTGCAGAGTCTCAATAGGAGGCATTAGATTACATCAGACTAATGACCTACAGCCTTTTTTTTTCATGTCACATAGGGACGGTTGGTACCCAGTTTTACCCTTGCCTCTCCTGATGGGTAAAGGGGTTGATGAGGAACGTTTTGGATTGTTAACTGTAATTTAGTACTCTTTTTAATTAAATGCTATGATTAAAAAATAATTGAATCTTTGCAAATATCTTTTTTTGGTAACACTTCTCACTAGTTGCTTATTAGCTTGCAAAATGGCTGTTTATTAGTACTTATAAAGCACATATTAATGCCTTGTTCTGCATGAACATATTCTACATCTCTAAATCCTACCCCATAACTAAGCTTAAACACTACAACAACTACCTTACTAACTATTCATAAGCTGTAAATTAAGAGTTTATTGAGGCAAAAGTCGTAGTTGATAGTGAATATGTGTTCCTCATACCAAAGTGTTACCCTTTTATTTATTTATTTATTTATTTATTTATTTAGTTTACAACAATGACACTCAAAATGCGATATAAGAGTTTTATATTCTGTACTATATAAATACAGTTACGATAAAATAATCAATTTTGCTATAACTGATATTGCTGAAAGGTATTCAGAAGCATGAAGAATAGATGATATAAATAAATGAAAGATATGCATGAAAATATATGTGAACAGATAAAAGGAATAAGCAATAAGGCAAAATATTCATGTTACTCTGGTTATTTTTTATTTTTTTATTTTTTTAATAAATTACAAAATATACACTATTGTTAAAAAGTTTGGGATTAGTAAGATTTCTGCATTTATTTGGTCCAAAATACAATAAAAACATATCATATTGTGAAATATTATTACAATTTAAAATAAGTGTTTTCTGTTTTAATATATTTTAAAATGTAATTTATTCCTGTGATGGCATAGCTGAATTTTCAGCATCATTACTCCAATCTTCAGTGTCACATGATCCTTCAGAAATCATTCTAATATGCTGATTTGCTGCTCAAGAAACATTTCTTATTATTACAGTTTTTGCTGCTGAATTAAAGTATTATTTCCTTAAATAATAATAATAGCAAGAGGAAAGTGAAATAAAATAATAATATCTTGACTCCAAACTTTTAAATGGTAGTGTATAAAGAATAATTTAAAACATGTCATAAAGATTTTTTTTTTTTTTTTTAATCATTTTCAAGGCATATTTTAAGTAGGCCTACTCTATGTGCAAAATATACAATAAAAGAGGCTCTACTTTCTGTCATGTGAGTGTTACATGTTTGTAGAGCTGAAGAGTATTTTTGAATCTTTGATGGGGTTTTAAAAATGTATTGTGTAGTCTAAATGGTAAAATGAAAAAGAATCTATAATTTAATATTCAACTCATATCGGCTTATACTATGCTGTTTCTGTCTTTCATTTAGTGTCAGTAATGAGATTGTGTGTCTTAATTGAGCTTTAGAAAGTTATGACTCATTTATCATATCTTGCTGCAACAATGTATTCAGAGAATTATTTTAAACAATAGATCATAGCGTCAGAGAGGACTAGTATCAACAACTATGCCTGAGAAATGCCACAAAGTAACTTTTAGAATCCTTATTTGGTGGTACGGTGGCTCAGTCGGTATGTCACCTCTCAGCATGAAGATCCAGGTTTGAGTCCCAGGAGGCCTTTCTGTCTGGAGTTTACATGTTCTCTCCGTGTTGGTTTGGGTTTCCTCTGCATCATAGATGAATTGGACACATATACTGTAGGACAAGTGGTTTGGAGAATAGATGGAAGTACTACGAAAAAGATAGAAGCTAAATGAGTACAAATCAACCTACTTTTTAATGTATATAAGTACACTTACTTTTGTCCCAAAGCAGCTTGTCAGTCCAAATGAATCAGGATAGTACACTTTTTTTTAGATTGTGTTTTGTCTCGGATCTTTTTTGGTCCTTTTCAAGTACTATGGATTATTCAGAATGTCTCTTTTCTATTCAAATACACTCCAAAACACTTTCGAATAATTGTGCCCTGGAAAAGAGAGGATGGAAATAAACCTACAATACATATTGACTACTGCAATTCTTAGTCCAAACTGATGCTGGTATCCAAAGAGCAGATCCAGGTGAGGTTCAGGATGCTTTTTCTGCTCCTCTCTTGCCATCGGCTAGCCTTCAGAGAACGGTCCTTTACAGTGTGTTTAACTTTACAGTAGCTGGCCTCCACTGTGGCTCTTTCTACAGAGTGCACCGCCTGCTCTATAATCTCCTCCACAGCCTAGCAGGCACTACGCACACCTACAGTAGTGAAATCTCAGTGGTTTGCTCTCTCCTGTACATGTTTCCATCTCTGGGGCTTTTTTTGTTGGCCTGTTTCTTTGTCCAGCATTCAGTCTCATTCAGTGTTTCTCTCTCTCTCCTTTAATAAGTCAGGAGATGTAGAGGCAGCCTGGCAGAGTGCTTGGGGAAGCACAGTCCCGCTGGTCCCTCTCCGTCCCCTCCTTTTTTAGAGGGGACGGCACGACTTGGTGCCGGCGTCCAGGCCTGTTTTCCACAGCTAAGTGAAATTTAATGAGCGGGGACATCCACTTTATGAGCAGAAATCTGGACTGGGAGTGAGGGCTCCAGGGGTGTACAACATAGAAGAAATAGAAAGTGGCTCTTTGACTCAATGTTCTCTGACACACTCCCTGAGGACAAGCAGAGTGGAATGTACAGCACCTTCAATTAGAGTTCCAAAATGTAACAGCACTGCTCTGGTAGACACGGCTCTGCCGTCTTTAATGACGTCTGAGTGTGCACGTAAGGTTTTGAAGATGTAGTTGAAGGATGTAGGTTATTACCCAAGCATAGTTTTTAAAAATACATTTTAACACAGTTAATTCCTTTGTAATTCTTTTTAAAAGCTAGGGATGGCAATTAAATTAGCTGATATCGCTCGAGTGGTCTATATTAAAAGCATCATGTTATTCTAAACCTGTACTTCCTTCTGCAGAACATTAAAGAATATATTTCAATCCAGGCTCATTGGAAAGACACGCTGTGACGACATTTCTGTAAAATGATATTAGGTTACGTCTTGCACATTTCACAGCATTTTGAAAGTGAAATGTACAGTGAGTGGTGCTAAAAGCAAGTTCAGTTTTATCCGAAACAGACAACGTGAAAAAACATTTTTTTCAGTTTTTTTTTACGTTGGTTGTTGAAATGAAATTTCAGATGAGTGGCACTAAAAGGTTAAAGGGATAGTTCACCCAAAAATGAAAATTATCCCATGATTTACTCACCCTCAAGCCATCTTAGATGTATATGACTTTCTTCTTTCAGACGAACACAATCGGAAATATATTTAAAAAATATTCAGGCTATTCCAAGCTTTATAATGTAGTGAATGGGGAGCATGTTTTGAAACCCCCCAAAAATGCATCCATCCATCATAAAAGTAATGCATACGACTCCAGGGGGTTAATAAAAGCCATCTGAAGCGAAGCAACAGGTTTTTGAAAGAAAAATATACATATTTAAAACCTTATAAACTAAAATAACTAGCTTCCACCAGACGACCATACGCATAGTGCGCAAGTCGACTTGCACCACAAGAGTAAACTCCTGACACGATGTATGACACAGGATGTAGGAGTATAGTAAGCTTAGACGCCTTTCGCGGTTTAAACAAAAAGGGCAGTGCAACAAACTGAAGCTCCTCTTCTCTTATATCGAAAACCATTTCTCTTTAAAATTTCTTGTTTTAGACTTCTAATTCATGACTGGTGTTTTGTTTTGCTCTGTCCTCTGAGTTTCCGAGTTCGTTATGCGTCAGGTCAGGGGTTACTCTTCCGCCGCAAATCGTCTGCAGGAAGCTAGTTATTATAGTTTATAAAGTTTTAAATATGGATATTTTTCTTACAAAAACCTATCCCTTCGCTTCAGAAGGACTTTCTGGAGCCGTATGGATTATATTTATGATAGATGGATGCATTTTTGGGGGGGCTACAAAACAGGCCTCCCATTCACTACCATTATAAAGCTTGGTAGAGCCAGGATATTTTTTAATATATCTCCGATTGTGTTCATCTGAAAGAAGATAGTCATATACACCTAGGATGGCTTGAGGGTGAGTAAATCATGGGATAATTTTCATTTTTGGGTGAACTATCCCTTTAATACTCTATTGCGTTTGAAAAAAACATACCACCTAAAGTAGAAACTACCACAAACCTAACCGATAGTGTTAACAAAAACAACCATTTTAGCTTGCTTCTACAAGTTTTTGAGCTCGTTTTTTTAATGAATCATGTTTCACAGAACTGGCACCCAAACGCTCCGCAATGCAAGTGTAAAGATGTACCAGGTGAGCTACCGAGCAAGTTTGCTATGTCAGAAAAGCCATATGGGGCTGGTTTTGTGATACAAACTTTGTGATACAAACATCAAAATGTATTAGTTTACAAATCATGCACTATGGTAAAAGTGTTTTGAGGTCTTAACACTTTATTGTGAAAGGAACCATGCAAAAATAAGTCTTCATTAACCGATAATCTGCCCCTGTAATTATAATTTGTCTGAAAATGAATAAATCTTGGTGGTGTTTTACTGACCCTAGTGTTTATTTTAGCTGAAATCTGCAGTGAATGATATGTATAGGTAAGTTTTTGATGTTTTGCAAAAATGTAGGTAGAAGCATGTTTTTCCAATGAGGCTTTGTTGAGATATTTTGAAGAATGTTTGAACTGTATCTGTCCATACAATGAAAGTCAGTGGGGTCCTATATTGTTTTTTTTTTTTTTTTTTTGGTATGTATGGGCAAAAACAAACAAACAAACAAACAAACAGACAAAACACACTTCTTTGTGTTCATACAGGTTTGGAACAAAATGAGGGTGAGTAAATGATGAAGCGATTTTAATTTTTGGTTGAACTTCCCCTTTATATTCAAGGTTTTCTGCATAATACTCTGCTTTGTTGCACATAATAAAATTCATAAGCCCTCGCAACCTCAAGCTTTCCCAAGTGTGTCAAATTTTGAAAATTATTGAGCTTTCATTGCTGCTCTGGACCCGTGCACAAAGCAGTTTAATTGTTTAAAAAAAAACAAGAATGAGAGATCTATTTGCATTCAGCAAAAAAATAAAATAAAAATGGGTGCACAGAGAATAATAACAGCATTTTATTAGCTTGGATGGCACAAAGGCTTGCAAAAGTCTACAGCACCTGGCAGTTTGCAAATTCGGTTCAGGCCATGGTTTACTCAAACAACGCTGGCGTAATTGCTTTCTGCTCACTGTCATCACAAAAGAACTGTTACACACTGCAAATCTTGCTGCTCTGAATGAAAAACTATATGATGTTGCTTGAAAATGTCTCCTGCGGAACACAAGCTATTGGTCTATTGTGTTCCCCTCTATTTGTTTATATCATCAGTTCTAGGCGTCTCAGTATTGAATCCCAGAGGATGTGTGTACATGTGTGTGTGTGTGTTTTGTATGTGCACGGCAACCCGTTCCTCTATATCTGCTCTTTTCTAAAACATTACTGATAATTGCATTTTGACTTCATTATGGGACGACCAGCAAGAGGCCAAATTGGATCTGTTTATCTGACGCCCAGCAGTGTGGAAAGATTCCATTTAGGAAAAAAATGAGGTTTTCTGGTACCATTTTTTTTGATAGGGGAGTGGTTCCCAGCATGGGAGCTTTGACATGGCAGAGGAGGGCAAAAAAGAGAAATTACTCCACATAAACGGGCCGAGCAGAAACAAACGAATCTTGCGAAAGAAGAAATGAGACGAAAAGAATACGCTTCATAGTCAAAGAAAAGACTCGAGGCAGATTTTAAACAGAGACCGGTGCACCTTTGGGGAAAGACACTTCAACAAACCAGTTGCTGACACCACAGTGACTTTCCCTCTCTCTCTTTTTTCTTTCCTCTGCCTCTTTCTCGTCTCTTTCGATTATGGGAGGTAATAGGGGCTGAGGTGCTTTCAAAGGCCGTTCTCTGCAGTATAGCCATTGATGCCATTTTGACAGAGACTGCTCCTGGAATGTGAATGTGTTTGAGACTCATACGAGATGAGAGGAGACGAGAGGATGCTGCCACACAATAGGCCCACTGCCAGGATCAGAAGCATGAGGAGAAAGCTCGCCGTCTCTGTGGAGAGACGCAGACAGAGAAGGGAAGGACAGCCAGGCTCAACCTTTATTAGTGTGATAATCCTCTCATCAAAGCCAAAAACGGCAAACGATAAGAACATCAGAGAAAACTTCTTTGTAGAAACGAATAACGAAATGAAAACTTTGTGTGCAGATTTGTTTTACACAGACTGCTGATGCTGTTTCAAGAGTTCACACTTACAAATGATTAGTATGTGTATTTGACGTACTGTCCGGGGAGGGCTGAACCCAGAGTACTCCACCGTATCTTTGGTTAGAATAGTATCCAGGCAAGTGTGAGGAGACGGGGTGGTGGAGGGATGCAGAAAACACTGTCAAGGAACATTGGTGAGTCAGCTATGTATTTATAGGCCTCCGCTTATGCTGATTGGGTAGATCATTTAAATGTGCTCCTCCCGAACTTTGTTAATAAAACATCATATAGTGTAGATGGTATCAAATTATTCCATTTAAATGGGTTATAGTCTGGTTCACTTTGCTTTAAAGGATAGTTCAGTCAAAAATGAAAATTTTATAATCATTTACCCGCCCTCAAGTCGTTCCAAACCTGAATGACTTACTTCCTTTTGGAATCACATGAGGGGAGTATATTATGACAGAATTTTCATTTTTGGGTGAATTACCCTTTTTATCTGGGAACGGTCGAATGAAAAATGAAAATTCTGTCATTAATTACTCATGTCCTTCCACACCCGTAAGACCTTTGTTCATCTTCAACACAAATTAAGATATTTTTGATAAAATCTGATGGCTCAGTGAGGCCTCTATTGTCAGGTGCCCAGAAAGGTACTAAAAAACATATTTAAAACAGTTCATGGAGTACAGTGGTTCAACCTTAATATTATAAAGCAACGAGAATACTTTTTGTGCGCCAAAAAAACAAAATAACGACTTTTCAACAATATGTAGTAATGGCCAATTTCAAAACACTGCTTCGAAGCTTTACGAATCTTTTGTTTCGAATCAGTGGTTCGGATCTTGTATCTAACTGCCAAAGTCACGTGAACTATTGAAATTGCGAAACACTTAGGACATAACGAAGCCTCGTATACTGAAATCACGTGATTTTGGCGCTCCGAACCACAGATTCGAAACAAAAGATTTGAAGAACTAACCCTTTAAGCATGATAGTCTCTCAGTTTATGTAAATTACACTTATACTAGTTGGTTTACCTGTCCAACAAAAAAGAAGCAACTTGTTTATCTCTACATAGGATTTTCTCCATCACCAAATTGTTCCACCTTGTGTATACTCTACTTATGCTTATGGTCATTTTTTTTTTTTTTTTTATGCTTTTTCGGCCTTACAGGTACTGATTCTCCCGTTGTCTCAGCTGGTAAAGCATGATAATAAGTGTCTTCCATTGTATCATTTTTGCTCTTTGCATCACCAAACTACACTACACTACTAGCGTACCGACAGAGGCGGCAACCAATGAGTGTGAGGAATAAGGATTCAGAGTTAGGAGTCAGAGTTACAGTATCCACTCCGTTTATAATCAGAACACTTTTTATAGAAAAAAATCGTTTCAGTCATGGCAACTCTTGAAATAGTTTTAGCATGTTATTGAATATGGAAATGTATTTGGTCTTGGATTAGATCTGCTATGCTGCTGCTGCTGCTATGCTGACTGCCAATAGATACACAGAGAGGCTGCTGTAAGCATGTAAGAGATGCTGCTGCTGCATACAGTAAATAGACATACATAAATCCCCCAACAAAGCAGGAACAAAAAGAATGGCACAATACAAGCCAACACAGATGCATGTATGTAAAACATACTGCTGCATTAATAGACATTCATAATCCTCACACAAAGATGATAGAAAGACTATAGGACACTATAGCCCCCCAAAACAAGCAGATCTATCGCCAAGACGTATGTATTGCTGCTGTTTCAAAGAGCCATGAGAACCACGTTTGATATTTATGTGAGCCTGGGCCTGCTTTGCCAAATTGCTTAACATCTAGTGGCTTGATTTATGTGTATCTGGGCTAGCAAAGCCCAGAGTTATTTAACTAGTAACTTTAGCAATGTCAACCTGCGGGTGCCATATGATTAACTATTGACCTAAACCAGCTATGCGCCTGAGCAAATACTACTCAAACTTATCTAATTAGAACACGCACTATGTGAGACAAATGATATCACACTGCAAGCTGATAGAGATGGAAAATAACCCCCAGCAACCACCTGAGCAAGCAAGCATTTTGCCATGTTCAAACAGCATCCAAGAGCATGGTCATGCGACAAAAAGCAAATCTGAACATTCTTCATTGAAAATACCTAATTTCGCTTAAAAAGAGTTCTCATGCAAGCTATGCTTGCCTATAACCTCACAGATGCTGTGGCTGCTGTTATTATTGACACAAAATGTGCCCTCTAGAGTTTCATGACTCAACTAGGTATATTCAAGATTTGATGTCACTAACCTTTCCCTCAAATTTCCCTCAAATATACTTATTACATCCTGTACCTACCATGCAGTAAACAGGACTTTGTTTACACTCTAACTTATAGGACTCCTGGATGTTGTGTACAGCCAGATTGGATTGGAGACACTGGAGCTGGTGATTTCATTTCATTTTGTATGGTAAATAGTGGACTGTCCATTGGAGTCTATTTGTGAATAGTCAATGCAGCATCAGAGCTAACTGATGACCATTATCACACTTCTCGTATGAGGTCAAAGATGGTTTGCCGTCCCCTCGGTTTCAAAGTTTTAGGCTTGGACAGACAGCATGTTATTAGAAAGAAAGTGTTGTGAGCAGAGCAAAGGCTGATCTTCCTCAGCATTCCGGTCAGCTCAGAACACCTGAGCGGCTCATTAGAGTGCTTAATGTTCTGGTTCCACTCTCTGAGTTTGAGCTCAGGGAGATTCTGCCCACGCCGCATTAGATCAGCCTGTGACTTTCCTGCACAACTTGAGGACATACTTGTTCTGCCGTTCATAAGTTGAGGACAGACTGAAGCAGGGTATAGAATTAAAACCCACCATCAGCCAAAAGCTGGTACTTTTTGTGCAGTGGGGGGTAATTTTGCTTATCTACCACCCTTGGTGGCGGTTGACATGTAAGACATTGTATGACATTTGACAAGAAATCCTGTTGCTTAAATGCAAAGACGCGCTTGAAAAAAACAAATTTGATTGTTTCTTGATGAACAGATAAAAACAAAGGCTGGCAATGTGCATGTCGGATTGGCTGTTTGTTTGAATGTTAAATGGCGCTCTGTTGCTCATTCATGCAGCACAAACATTTTCCATATAACAAATGTATGTGAGGAGTTCACGTTTTCTTTGTGTCTGCGGTCTCAACAGAGTTTGCAATATTTTTTGAATTCAGATCAGATTTATAAATGCATTTATTTGAATTATATATATATATATATATATGCCTTTACATGCACATGAACTTTAATGACATCCCATTCTTAATCTGTAGGGTTTAATATGGAGTTGGCCCACCCTTTGCAGCTATAACAGCCTCAACTCTTCTGGGAAGGCTTTCCACAAGGTTTAGGAGTGTGTTTATGGGAATTTTTGACCATTCTTCTAGAAGCGCATTTGTGAAGTCAGGCACTGATGTTGGACGAGAAGGCCTGGCTCACAGTCTCCGCTCTAATTCATCCCAAAGGTGTTCTATTGGGTTGAGGTCAGGACTCTGTGCAGGCCAGTCAAGTTCCTCCACACCAAACTCGCTCACCCATGTCTTTATGGACCTTGCTTTGTGCACTGGTGCGCAGTTATGTTGGAACAGGAAAGGGCCATCCCCAAACTGTTCCCACAAAGTTGGGAGCATGAAATTGTCCAAAATGTCTTGGTATGCTGAAGCATTAAGAGTTCCTTTCACTGGAACTAAGGGGCCAAGCCCAACCCCTGAAAAACAACCCCACACCATAATCCCCCCTCCACCAAACTTTACACTTGGCACAATGCAGTCAGGCAAGTACCGTTCTCCTGGCAACCGCCAAGCCCAGACTCGTCCATCGGATTGCCAGACAGAGAAGCATGATTCGTCACTCCAGGGAACACATCTCCACTGCTCTAGAGTCCAGTGGCAGCGTGCTTTATACCACTACATCCGACGCTTTGCATTGCACTTGGTGATGTAAGGCTTGGATGCAGCTGCTCGGCCATGGAAACCCATTCAATGAAGCTCTCTACGCACTGTTCTTGAGCTAATCTGAAGGCCACACGAAGTTTGGAGGTCTGTAGCTATTGACTCTGCAGAAAGTTGGCGACTCAGCATGCGCTGACCCCGCTCTGTGATTTTATGTGGCCTACCACTTCGTGGCTGAGTTGCTGTTGTTCCCAATTGCTTCCACTTTGTTATGATATCACTAACAGTTGACCGTGGAATATTTAGTAGTGAGGACATTTCACGAATGGACTTATTGCACAGGTGGCAACCTATCACGGTACCACACTTGAATTCACTGAGCTCCTGAGAGCGACCCATTCTTTCACAAATGTTTGTAGAAGCAGTCTGCATGCCTAGGTGCTTGATTTTATACACCTGTGGCCATGGAAGTGATTGGAACACCTGAATTCAATGATTTGGAGGGGTGTCCCAATACTTTTGGCAATATAGTGTGTATATATATATATATATATATATATATATATATATATATATATATATATATATAAAATGATTATTATATTGATATTAAAGGATTAGTTCACTTTAAAATGAAAATTACCCCATGATTTACTCACCCTCAAGCCATCCTAGGTGTATATGACTTTCTTCTTTCTGATGAACACAATCAGAGTTATATTAATAATCACCCTGATGCTCCCAAGCTTTATAATGGCAGTGCACGGAAACCACCTGTTTGAAGCTCAAAAAAGTGCATCCATCCATCATGAACGTACTCCACATGGCTCCGGGGGGTTAATAAAGGCCTTCTGTGACGTATAACGTAGGACATAGCATAGTACGTCATGGCGTAGCATAATACCAGTTGTACTTTGTGTAAGTTACACTTTAGACGTAAGTAGAATCTGTTTCATTTTTATTTTAAAGTGAACTAATCCTTTAATAATTAATATAATTATTAACATATTATTATTATTTGTATATAATATAATAATAATACAATCATTTGTATTATTATTAGTACTATATATGTATATATATATATATATATATAGTAATTAATAAATAATAATGATTATTATATCAATATTAATAATTAATATAATTATTAATATAGCCTAGTTATTATTTGTATTATTTGTATTAGTATATATACAGTGTATATATATATAATTATTATATCTGTATTATTAATAATATTTGTATTATTATTAGTAGTAGTAGTAGTAGTAGTAGTAAAGTAGCAAAGTTTCATTAGTGGGCTTGTTATGCATTTGGATAGGATAATGTCGAAAAGTGAGACTAGACTGAATGACACATATACAGTATGTTTGTAACTTTAGTACTAGTAACTTGTCTGTTGTGTACTGATCCCTATAACAGAGGTCAAAGATTTTGGTCTTGACTGCTGCATGATATAATGACAAGTCCAGCAGGAACACACTTGTGGCCTCCATCTGTCATTAAAAAGAAATGTGCAATGCATTTAGACATCAATAAAAGATGAGGGTGATGTCATTCATAGTCAGTGATGTCATTTTTAACAGATGTTGATATTTTCTACATGATTAGTTTGTGTGCGGGAGGGGGGGGGGGATTTTACATTTGTCTTGCTCTTGGGTCAAGGTCAGACATTTTATTTGTTTAGTCTGTGATGCTGTTATGACCAGTGTGAAAAGTATTGTAAGTTTGGTCTTTCTTTTTGAGCTAATTTAATTTAGATATCTATGTGTAGATTTTTGTGAGTGTATAAAGGTGTTTCTGTGCATAGCTATCAGTTGAGACTGACTTTCTTTCCAGCTATAATGGAGTTTGGAGAATCATATACTATCTCAGTGAAACAGAACCACCAAGGGCACTAAGTATTTTTGAGCTCTCTCTTTCTCCTTTTCTTTCTGTGTGTGTGTGTGTTTGTGTCATCAATACCTTTTCCTTTGTTACCAAGACAGAGGAAGTTTCATTTTGTCATAAACTGCACAAGGCCATTGAGTTGTTCTGTATACAGGATTAAAGACTGACAGGATGGACATACCTCCAAGACAATACATAACATGTATGTCTTCAACCATTCACGCCAAGTCTTCCTTAGTGTAGCTTCATGCCATAGCAGCGCCTACACATTTTCCACTAGTTTTAAGTAGGTTTATGGCGATTGCATACACAAAGGGTTGAGCTTGGCCTCCTCTCCTGCTCTTTTAAATATGGGCACATATACACTCTCTCTCTCCTCCATTGTTCTTCTATTCCTGCATCGCTCTCTCTCTTGTTTGTCAGTGTGCTGGAGCAGCAGTAGTTGCGTTGTCTCTGGGCGGTTGGCTTCTTTGTGAGTGCTGGCAGCAGGGCCCGTGCTGGGGTAATGAGGACGGATGCCCGCGCGTGGGAAGAGCCGGCTGCTTTGTAGTGTCTCACCGCACAATGCGAAGGTTCTTGGAAACGGTCGAGGAGCGGCACCGCAACACAGCAAATAGATCCCCACGCCAAAAGAACGTCAGTTTTAGGCGAGACAGTTTGTCTCTGAATTAAGCTCTAATGAGATCCCTTCTTGTGTTCGCAGCCGATATCTCTAAAAGAGAGGGTGTGCCTTCAAATTTGTCTTGGAGGAAAGTGACACCACCTGGCAGTGCTAGAGGTGCTGCATGGGTAATGTTTTGTGCCCCTTAATAATGTCTAACTCACACGTAATGTATTATCATAATATCCAGTGACATGACTGTATCCATACCATTAAGAGTGCAAAGCTGACAAGCTCAGGGCCAGGACACTGTGACATTCCGAGAATTCCCAGGGAACATGCCAGGGAAATTGATTCTGTTGTCATGATGTGACAGCAAACAGACCTTATGGTTCTTTATACTCCTCCTGAACCGATTCATTTCAGTGAGGATAAAACAGATGTTAAAGGGTTAGTTCACCCAAAAATTCTGTCATTAATTACTCACCCTCATGTCGTTCCACACCCGTAAGACCTTATCTTTGGAACACAAATTAAGATATTTTTCATAAAATCCGATGGCTCAGTGAGGCCTGCATTGCCAGCAAGACAATTAACACTTTCAATGCCCAGAAAGCTACTAAAGACATATTTAAAACAGTTCATGTGACTACAGTGGTTCAACCTTAATGTTATGAAGCGACGAGAATACTTTTTGTGTGCCAAAAAAACAAAATAATGACTTTATTCAACAATATCTAGTGATGGGCGATTTCAAAACACTGCTTCATGAAGCTTCGAAGCTTTACGAATCTTTTGTTTCAAATCAGTGGTTCGGAGCGTGTATCAAACTGCCAAAGTCACTCCCCCTAGTGGTGAACCATTGAAATTTCAAAACACTTATTGCGTAATGAAGCCTCGTTTACTGAAATCACGTGACTTTGGCGCTCCAAACCACTGATTCGAAACGAAAGATTCGTAAAGCTTAATGAAGCAATGTTTTGAAATCGCCCATCACCAGATATTGTTGAATAAAGTCGTTATTTGTTTTTTTTTGGCGCACAAAAAGTATTCTCGTCGCTTCATAACATTAAGGTTGAACCACTGTAGTCACATGAACTGTTTTAAATATGTCTTTAGTAGCTTTCTGGGCATTGAAAGTGTAAATTATCTTGCTGTCAAAAGAGGCCTCACTGAGCCATCAGATTTCATCAAAAATATCTTAATTTGTGTTCCGAAGATGAATGAAGGTCTTACGGGTGTGGAACGACATGAGGGTGAGTAATTAATGACAGAATTTTAATTTTTGGGTGAACTAACCCTTTAATACGTTTTAATGTTAATAATTAGAAATCTTTTAACTTTAGTTTATTACCTTAAATGATCTTTCAGACCCAATCATAACCTGCTCGTCCAGTCCTGTTCCAGCAGCCATCACTGTCCACTTCTAAAGTGTGTGAAAAAGATTTGGCTCATATCCAACACCTGTTTATTAAAAAAAAAAAAAAAATTCAAACATTATGTAGAACATAAAAGAAGATATTCTGAGAAATGTCTGGGTTTTTTATGCACCTTATTTACAACGTAAGAATGGGTGCAGCCATTTGTAAAGCCATTTGCTTCCAGTGACATCCGCTTCCAGTTATTTTATACAAAAAAGCTGTCATTTATGCTTGATATTGTAACTGTTTTTTATTATATTATTTTAAGTCATTATCATATTCTTAAACACACTGGTTTGTACAAATAGTTTTAACATTTACTGCACTTTGTCATTCTTTTAGTTATTTACCTAGAGTGGCTATAATCTGAAGTCTCGCACATTCACAGAAAACAGCTTACTTTCGCCTTGCAAAATAAGGTGGATATAGGCTAACTTAACGCCTATGGTCACCAAAAAATGCATGTATGAATGTATAATCCCTCATAATGTTGAGTAAATCGGATAAACCGGATTCTAGTATCTCTGCATGACATTTTGCCCGCTGAGGCTTGCCAATAATGACAGTTTCAGCAAGACATTTACATGCTCAAACCTTTTCTGGCTGCAAGGCAGCAGGAATGTCAAATATGAATCTTTCAGCACCTGATTAATTAATATCGATCTTTGGAAACGGTGTCAGTGATGAAATATCGATAAAACAACACTGTGTATCCGATGCGATCAGTTTTGGTTTCCTAAGGCACAGAGCCGCGATACCCGAGCGCAGAACATGAGCGCATATATTTTTGGGAGGAGAATTGCCGTGAGGGGCGCGCAGGAGGAGCCCTGATTCAAATCAGCTCAGTCACTATTACACACTATGAGCTCACCTCACCAACCTAACGCTCGCTCATTCGCCCGCGTCTCGGTGAACCGCATCTCTTTGTATAACCATCAGCGCTCTGTTTCAGCACCTGACACACCTAACAGCCCATCCGTCGCCTGACAGAAAAACACGACGACACGAATACAACACGGGGATTCAAAATTCGCGCCGTTGAGGAGCAAGCGCTCGTGCCCAGCACTCTAGTAACTGCAGAATGACTGAGTGAGAGTGAGAGAGAGGACGCTGTGCTCGCAGTATGGAGAAAAGGAAAGGTAAGAGACTGTCATTTGACAGAAGGCGCTCATTTTGTCTATATTAGATCCGTTTACGACTCGGTGACACGGAGAGTTTGACTTTTAGCTGCGTTTTCTTCTTTTACTGAGGAGAGGCATTTAAGTTCAGTGATAAATGGAAACGCGTCTGCCGACAAGGATGCCCGCGCGAGCTGCAAATCGATGCGTTGGGACACTATGCAGTATGCCATGATTTTTGGTTTCTTAATAATTATAGTGGGATAATTCATGTGGAGATAAACATGGGAAGAACAGTTTTAATTGGTTTATTCACGCAAGCGTCTGATAGTCATAACGGAAATCTGTACGACAGCCTAAACATCTTCGTAAATTATTTAGTAGTTATTTTGTATGCGCGCGTATGTACATGACTGAATTAGGCAACGAAATCCTTTTTTAGCTCACAAAGAAATGACTCAAATTAAATCTTACTCATTATAATCAAATTACCGTTCACCTTGAATAAGCATTAGTGTCGCGAGAATAAGCGCTGCCTCCACAGTGAGTTTATTTCAGGCTGACGTTGTTCATCTGTTAAATGTAATGATTGTTGTCAGATGAGTCTGGTATGTATGATAGTGCTAATTTATATTCGTCTGAGTTTTGATTATGTCAAGAGACACACCCATATGTAAAGTTTGACTTGTGGCATCCTGATTGCAATCAAAGTTTGCATCTGTGACACTGTAATTATCAGGATATCTCAGGCAGCTTAGTAATTGACATTTTTGGAGCTTTGCTTTACTTTGTCTTTTTTTTTTTTTTTTTTTTTTTTTTTTAATCAAGATGAAACTCACCATTATAGCATCACCAACTAAACATTTATGTTGTAAGACATAAAAAAAAAAAATTATCCTCCAAAAATTATGGAAGTTAAAACACACACTACATTAGGGGTCAGAATAGAACTTTAATAAGAAAAAAATAATACAAAATATTTAAAAAATCTAATTATTTACACTTGTAGCTCTACAGTATAAAATACAAAATAAAAATTATAGCCTGTATTACATAAAAACTAATGGTTATTTTGGTAATCGAGTAATCGGTTGATTATTTTGACGATTAATCGAGTAATCGGATAATATTTTTTGTGGTAATAAAAATAAACCTAAGTGCACAACAGCCTTTAAAATGACTTAAAATACATATATAATAACAATGAGGTAATAATAATTAGTTCAAAGAAAGTATCAAAAGCAAGTAATTTTATGGTTTTATTGAACAACACTTAAAATATATAGGGCCAGATTTACTAACAGCTTGCGGCAGCACAAACCCTCTTTTGGCATTAAAAAACTACTGTCGGGATTTACTAAAGACACGCAGTGCAGAATTAGCACTTGTTTTTGCAGCTGACCTTATTGCATATGCATTTGTAGGAGTTTCCCGTTCAGACGCAAAATTTATGGGAGGAGAGAATATAAATGAATCACGCAACGCGATTTACTAATGTTTGCGCTAGTCGATTTACTGGTATTTGTGCCATTATTTAACGCCCAAAAAAAGCATGTCTTAACCCATTTTGCGACATGGCGGCAATTGTTGCTGCTAGAGTTGGAAGAAAATATTTTCCATTCGTATTAATTTCTTTGGAATGCCAGAGGAAGATGTTATACGAACATATCATTGCCAAATATGTGTACGTGTTTGTCAGATTACATGTAACAAGTTGCGCCTGTGTCGACCCGCACCTGATGAGCATCAGCTCTGCTTATTTGTGACCCATTGCTAATTTGCACTGCTCTTGGTAGATTGCGTTGGTCATTATGTAAATGATTTGACTGCATCTGTGTTCTTTAATTTGCGCGTCAGCAGTAGATCACGTGCAAAACTTGCCACTCTCATCCGCGCATTTGTGGAATTGCGCTCTCATGCTAATTTGCACCGTTTAGCAAATCTGGCCCATAATGTAATATAATATAAAAAAACAACTTGCGTATTATAACAAATGCTGGCAGAGGGCGCCAACGGCCTGGTGACTGTTGTTCTTACACTTTACAACATGATCAAATCCTTAATATTGGCCAAACAACATTTAATTAAAATGTTCACTTAATCTTGAATATTTGGCCACTTCTTTGCAATAGGAATGCTACAGCCACTCTAGTTTTTTGAACCAGAACATGTGGACATCAAAACATGCAAACTCAGAGCGAGGGTTTAAACTTATTGATGTATTCTCCTGTGTTAGTGTAGCTTTATAAATGATAGCACTATGCTCTATTATGATTTTTAATTTGTTTTAATATATTGTGCAGCCTTAGAAAACGGTCTCGTTAATGCATAGCACATTAAAATAATTGAAATTACATGACATAAATTGCATTAGTATCAAATCAGGCTGATGGCGGATGCGGGAATGCCAACCCCACACCCCCCCGGGAGTTGGTGCCCTACGCAAACTGCGTAGTCTGCGTATAGGGAGCGGTGGTACGGTCTTAAGATGTGCTGCCATATTCCATGATTTATGGAGAGTCGTAAAGCCATTACCTCTGCGGCCCCTCATCTCCCTTCCTCTCTTCCCTGGCCTACATTTCAACATCCAGTCTTAGAGACAGGGGAACACTCCCTCTCCCATCACTGGTGTACAACAGCTTCAGTCTTCCAGGGACACACTCATCTCTCTCATCCA
Organism: Mylopharyngodon piceus; assembly: GCA_039654765.1. Taxonomy (NCBI): domain Eukaryota; kingdom Metazoa; phylum Chordata; class Actinopteri; order Cypriniformes; family Xenocyprididae; genus Mylopharyngodon; species Mylopharyngodon piceus. The sequence continues at coordinate 21,974,584 of CM077461.1, forward strand.
CCGCTCATCCCTGACTCCCTCACTCCTGCCCATGCTTTGAGTATCATCACTGGTGCTGTCAAAGAGGAAATACGTGAGGAATGGTGCCCATTTTCCGCACACACTCCTCCAGCCTAATGGCCTGCGTCTCAAAGGCCCACTCCATCATCACTAATGGACAGGAGTTTAGTCTGGACTAAGTTTAGTCCGTCTGCCGTGGTCTCTCGTTTCACGCTTTGTTGTATAAGTTTTAGTTTCGGTTCTTGTTGAGAAATATGCATAAAAGGATAGTATATTTGGCGTCAGTTGCGTTTGAACTTGCTGTTTTGATGTTTCAGTATAGCTATCCAGAGGCAGTCCGGAAATGCTTTTTGAATAAGTAGGTCATATGGAATTAGTGTTTGCTGTTAAATCCCCAGTCTTTTCTTCATGTTAATTACAGCTATGTGATTTTTCTCTTTCAGTCTCTGTTGAACGTATGGAGCTTTATATGCGGAATAAAAACGGCTTGTTTTGTAGTACTTATCATTGTCATGCTAATGTACAGCGTTTCAACAATCATTTAAATTAAGTCTTATAAAGCGAGATTTTCTCATCTGTAAAATAAAACATGACTCATTACTATTATATTAATATTTATAAACCCTTTTTCATTTAGACTTCAGTGCACAATGTTTCAAATCAGTGTTTTTTTATTCACACTTCAGTGTTCCCCAAACAGCAATAGAATGTTTTCTACTGTATTTAAAGACTTAATTATTTTGTGCGCTTGTTCATTTGTGTTGCTTATCCAACAATTGACGCATCACTACGCCTGCAAAATGTTACTGTTCATCCTACTTTAGCAACTGTTGCCATCCGCCATTTTCTTTTTAGTCTATGAAGTCTATGGAGCATCTGTGCATTTGGCTACTTTTAATGCAATTTTATGGACATGATCCAAAAACATGCTAAAACATTGTTGCCAGGCCACTTATAATAGTGACACATGGTGCCCAAAGACACAAGGTGCTCCTTTTTTTTTTTTTTTTTTTTTTTTGGAGAGGTTCATGCTGCGATTAAATGTATGTAATTAGAAAGCACACCTACATACGTTTAAAGGTAAATTAATGTTATTAATTTAACATCACTTCATAGTGTTGATTGTAACTAAAGAGTTCACAGTATGAAAGCATAGTATTAGAAGTATTTTCACTTTAAATTGCAGTTAAATTAAGCCTTTTTCTTTTTATTTGATTGTAAGAAGTGTTTGCCTTGATTCTGATCTGCATGTTTCTGTGCAGTTTAACAATTTCTTTCAAAGAATCATGGCTAAAAATACTTTGAAATGCTACTATTCATTCAAGCCCATACAAGAATAATAGCTCGTCCATTTTTTCTTTTTTTTTACCTCTTTATGAACACTGAACACTCATTTACTGAAAATCACACTCTCTTGTTCTTTCTTATGGGATGTTTTTTTAAAACTTGTAAGCAACAGTAACTAGGTGGCTAGAGCTTAAAATAAATGCATAATATGCTTCAGAAATATATGCTTCAGAATTGAAACCATTTTTGCTTTTATTTTCTGTATGTTTTGATTTTTTTCTTTTTAAGTGAATGTGCATGTGTGTGTTGTGATAGCTCCCTTGCTGTACAAGAGTTGCATCACTCCCAGCACTGATACTCTATAGGGGGAGCTGTGCTGAACAACAGCCGCTGCTCTTCTCCTCGGGGTCTGATGATGCAAAGCATTGCCGAGTTTGCCTCAGTGCAGTGTTCCTCATCCTTGCCGGACTTGAACGTTTGCCCAAACCATGTGTCAACGGTCACAGCCTCACATTGTCCAGCTTGATACAGGGCTGACCACCCTGCCCACTAGCCCTCTCCTCACTAATGACCTTAGACAGCTGTTCCCCTGGGCCCTTCTCATCGCCTCTGGACACTGACACACACAGCTGTCACATGTGTCAGCTCTGACTGACATCTGCCTCCCAGCACTAGAACAACCCCGATCTCCATTAGATTAGGCACAGCTTATTTCAATAATTCATCACTTAGACAGCACTGTTTCTCCAGTTATAGCAGTGGAGAAGTTAAGGAACTGTCCATTCAGTGTTTGAGTCTCTTGCTGATGCTTGTGTGTGTGATATTTATGCAATATGCTCGAAATGACAAGTGCAATATTCTGTTTTCGTAGAGACAAATATTAATGAAGACGTTGTGTCGTTGATAATCTCATCCTGCGAGGCCGCCGATTCATAAACTCATTACCGCTAAGACCTGCTGTGAAAAACTCTGGGCAATATGGTGTGTCTGTGACCAAATCTAGTGCACTAACTTCAAAGGCTTCAGTTAAATTTAGTAATCCCTACTTATGGATTAGAAATGCCTCACCGTTTGCGATGCTCGGAAAATAAACTGCTCAAGAGGAAAAAACAACACGTCCTTGTTAGACAGTGTGAGAACAGACTAATAAATCGTATTTTGTTATGCCAGTGATCCAGACAGACAGACAGAAAGAAGTAGGAGAAATGATGCGCGCTGATTGGAACGAGCCAAGTGTTGTCATGCGGAAAGGCGCGTTCTCATTGGATGAAACTCATCCTCTTTGATCCCTGGCAAGGCTGCGGAGTTCTTAAGATTCGAGACATGGGAAGGCGTATCGGTGGGAGGATGTTCTATGGAGGAGCGGGGAGGAAGCTTTAGAGAAAGAAGCAAAAATGGAGGAGAGGGTGAAAAAAGTAGGCCACTTTTGTTCTGTCGCAACACCAGTTAAGAATATCGTCTATTTGAGATAGCAGATGTCAAAGGCAGCTGCAGTCGGTGGGTTGGTGCAGTGAGTTATTCATGCCCTCGTAGGAAAGCCAAAAGCTGATGACAGAAGAGAAGTCCTAAGTGCTGCTTTGTGTTATATGAGAGCAGACTCAGCAGTTCACAAGCAGACTCTCTTTTATGATAAACCGGTCCAGATTCACTGATAAGTACTGATATTACCATGTATCTTAATACTGTAGCTTGCAGAATATAATCAGAGAAATATACTTGAAAGCTTTGCTTAAACTGCAAGCAAAAAGCTGTTTTTACCTTGGGATATCTATTCTGAGTTTCATAATATCTAATGATGGGAATTTCAAAACATTTTAGTAATTTAACTAGGAATGTGCAATATGTTGATACCTTTTTGGATATCTTTCAGTTATTTTGTGGCTGACATTTAGAGTTTTTTTTTTTTTTTTTTATTTATCAGTATTGGCTGATATTTTTATATTTAGATAACCTTTACGGTCATCTAACACTAACTTAAAGTTAAAGGGGGGGGCGGTATCACACACAGTTTCTGTCAATCTCATGTTAATCTTCAGTACCTATAGAGTAGTAGTGCATCCTTCATATCTCCAAAAAGTCTTTAGTTTAATCATATTTATAAAAGATACATACGCTGTACCGAGTATTTCCGAAAACAGCCGAGCGCCTGGAGGCGTATCCTGTAAGTGGAGCTAGAGTGACGAGCTATCATGAGAACGCGCAGCTTTTGTGTAGAGATCGTCTGCAAGCTATCAATGGTCAGCTAAACAACTGTATTTAAACACACAATACACCATCGCATTATCCATGGATAACTTTTGAATCATTATAATGAATATAGCATATGAATGATGAATAATGAATTTATGAATTCTCTACGTTCGTGTTGTTTACATTATATGCACTTAGGCGCCTATTGCCAACAAAACAGACATTTGAAGCAGTTTTACTCACCACCTGCGGTTCTGACTCATAACCGGGATCATTATCACTGTGACCACTCCATCTTTCAGTTTCAAACGATCTGTAAATCCAGCATAGAACTGGGCCTTGTTTATGAAACCATAAGCGTCGATCCTGAGGGCTCGAGCAGCCACGGAAAAACACGATATATGCTCCATTCATTTTAACCAATAAAAAAGTGATTGCAACTATCAGTTTCTATGGTTATTTTAATAACAAATATCGAGAGTGCATCAATGTAATGCGTGAGAACAAATCTCTCAGCTCCACTGAACACTGGGTTCTTTGGGAAGCAAGGTTATCTTTCCCTCACAACCAAAAACACACTTCTTTGGTGACATTGTTGATTTCGTGCAGTCCTGTGACCTGTGCAGCACTGCCGACGACTTCCGTAAACCCGAACGTGTGTTGATAGGCGTGCTCTTGCGCTCTCGCTCAGGTCGATGTGTGCGCGCGCGCCCTTCCGGGAGAAGTGCCCGTACAAGGAATTCCGCCCCCGTTGACGTCACTCAGGCTGATACTCGAAAAAAAATTCCAAAACCTGTGACGATTTGGAAGAGAATTTTTGGAACAGAAATACTCCGTCATACATCCAACTCATGTTTTGAAACTTTGGCCATGTTTAGCATGAGAATCCAACTCTTAAACAGTGTAAATAAGTCAGAATACATGAAATAGCATTATACCCTCCCTTTAATCTTAAAAATCGCTACTAATTTAATAACACTTAAACGTAATCTTTTACAAAGTTTAAAATGAGTATACCCTTTTTCATACTGTCCATTATAATGTCGGGATCCCAAAATTCATAGCATAAATGATTGATTTTAGTTTTAGTGTTTTATTTTTAATTTATTTTGACTCTATAATAAAGAATTTTAAAATCAGCCATAACACTAGGGACGCTTCACAGACCACTGCCTGAATCTCCTCCAGTCATTTTAGAATGGATTTCAAAGACTATAAATTATCATAGGGAGCGACATCTACGAACAACTACAGACACACCAGCCAGACAGTGAAGCATATTGGATTGGCTTAAAAGACTATAAATCAGTCAGTATACTTAGAATGTAAACATTGTCTTGCTAACATATTAAATAATTTATTAAAGACAAAAAGTATACATACCATACAGTTCGATAATGTTTTTCGTATGTACATTTATTGTTATTTGTGCTTTGCCAGAGGATGAGCTTCCCCAACTGAGCCTGTTTTTCCTTAAACAGCCACAATCTCCTTAGGCTTGCTCACTGTGCAGGAATGGTTTTCTGTAAAACGGCTTTGAGGCAGTAAATGTTTACTGAACTTAATATTAGTCTTGCCGCGGTAGTCAGTGTTACCGTTGTTACACAGTGTTCGGCCGTACACCGATTACATAACTTGGCCACTGCGGCACAGCCTCAAATGTCATTTTGCTTTTCTTTTTTTTTTTTTTTATAGAAATAAAAACCATTTAGCTCAGTTAGACAACGGAAGCTACAATTATACATAGAAAGAGTCTGCTCTGATCCATACAGACACAGCACAGTTTTGGAGTCAGATATCACTTATCATGTGACGAGAGTAAGGAGAGATGACTGACAAGACGATGGTGGGGGATTTGGTGTGCAACAGATCATGAGCATCATTGACATATATCTTGTAAAATGGAACTTTCCCAGGAACTAGGAACTTTGAGGTTACTCGAGGTTACTCGTGTTTCGACTGCAGGAACCAGGGTCTAAATGAAGTTCCGGGTAAAAAAATCCCCCTCAGAAAGTACCTGCTCGCTAGGTAGTACTTTTTTTTCAAAGTTGTAGAACTTTTGGGGGTGGGACTTGGGCGCTGAACATGCTGATTGGTTGAGTTTACACAACATTTTGATTGGTTGAATCCACGCAGCATTTTATTCAACCATCATTTTTATTAAGTCTGTTGCGGTGCGTGCAGTAAGAGTTCTTTGCTATTCGAATCAACAATGGAGTTTTAAAAATACGACCGATGGACTGACGATGAGGATCAGGCATTATTAAGCTTATATGCAGAGGATGAATTCCAGCGGGAACTGGAAAGTCGCGCGCAGTCCTACGTCACCGGACTGTCTTCACGGTACTTTAGACCGCTATGGAAACGCAGCTAGCAATAGGTCTGGGGGAAAAAAAGTTCCTGGGAAAAAGTTCCTTGGACAAATTGTTCCGGGTAATTTTGGTGGAAACGCGGCTATAGATAGCAGCTTTCTGATGCCTGCAAATTATAGGCCTATGCCAATACACAGTGTATGCGTGATCACGATTTCGAAAGTAAAAAAGCAGTGAGCATTCAAAAGGGATTCGTTATCGATAATACCGGTGTTGTTACAAGTTTATATAAAGTGCGAAAAATTCCTCACCCTGACATCCCTACTTGATATGCCTCATCGTTCTTTAATCTTTGTGACTAGTCTGACCAAAAGACGAAAATGTCATATAAATGCAAAGACCCAAATCTCAGCCAGTTTGACATGTTTGAAATCTGATTGATCTGGCTTCAGGTGTATACCTTCATTAAATCAGAGAGCAACGATGAACAACAGCAAATAAAAGTGTGGTGTGAGGACAGAGAAATGGCATAAGGGAGCTTATAATATTATATTATAATATTTCACAATATTACTGTTTTTGCTGTATTTTTGATCAAATCAATGCAACCTTGGTGAACATACTGTAAGAGACTTTATTCAAAAACAAAAAAAAAACAAAACAAAAAAAAAAACGACTGCAATCTTTTGAGCGCCAGTGTGTAGTCTGCAAGTAGTTGGGTAAAGTAAGAGCACCATAATTTCCTCAACATGGCAGAAAACAAGAACCGAGTCTTTAAATGTGTGCAGTGTCAGAAGTGCGCCTACAATGTCTTAAAATACTGCCTCTATAGGCAGCTCTCTAGGTTTTTTTGAACAGAGCTATAATGTCATATTCCATGTGCCCCCAAACTGTTGCGCTTTTCCCAAAAATAGAGAGCCCCTCCTGTCCAGCAAACTGTCCCCAGGGGCTTTAAAGAGAAAGGGTCAAATCTCAGTGACATCAGTGTCATATCACATTATTGCAAACTATCACATCCTGTTACAGTGCATTAGATCACGTAATAAGCAAAGAACCATTAGACACGCGGCCTGGTGGGCCATGCATTTGCAGTGACGTATTGCGTAGTGTCACATGTACATATACAGACGAGTTCAAATTTGGCTTCTGCCTATCATTTTCAGTCTGTTCTCTTACTTACTTTATAACTGAAATTACATTAAAAAAAAACAGTAATATATAGTTGGACCTGACTTGCGGTTGGCGGTCTTTAAAAGAGCATTTGTGTTGATAAACGCTGAAATTTTCAAAATCAATTTTTGTGGCTTTATTTTTATTTATTCAGTTCATGATGTTTGGCCATGAGAGTTTTTAAGGATTAAAGGATTTGATTGGAGTTTGACTGTTATTGATAAGGGCCTTATGAATGTGTGTTGGTCATTGAAATTTCCCAGGGTCTGACAATGCCAAGGTTACCACACAAACAAACCATTTCAGAACTTAATAATAATAATAAACTTCATTTTATATAGCGCTTTTAAAGGTAACATCTCAAAGCGCTTTACAAGCATAGAAATAAAAAATGAAATAAAGAATATATACATATCTGTACATATACACATATATACATACATATATATATACATACATACATACATACATACATACGTACATACACCTAAAACAATTAAATCACATAAATGCTATCCTAAAAAAGTGGGTTTTAAGAACAGACTTAAAAACACTAAAAGATTTGACCTGTCTAATCTCAATGGGAAGAGAATTCCAAAGTTTAGGTGCACAAACGAAAAAAAAGCCCGGTCACCCATAGAGCGTAAAAGAGTAGGAGGAACAACTAAAAGACCAGAATCGGAGGAACGGAGATCACGTCTCGGACTGTAAATAGTTAAAAGTTGTGACAAGTAATGCGGCGCCATACTATGTAAGGCCTTGTAGGTCAGCATAAGAATTTTAAAATCAATCCGGAACCTGACAGGGAGCCAGTGTAGTGACTCTAAAACTGGAGAGATATGGTCCCTAGTCCTGGGATCCTAGCGGCCGAATTTTGAACAGATTGCAATTTATTTAAGGTAGATTTCGAGACCCCAGCAAGAAGAGCGTTACAGTAATCGATGCGTGAGAAAACAAGAGTGTTGATCAGTTTTTCAGCAACAGAAAAGGATAACAGGGGGCGCAGTCTTGCAATATTTTTTAAATGAAAATATGAAACTCTGCTGTTGTTCAAGGCTAAGATTTATTACACAGAAAACAGACATTGGGCAGTCAAGAGCTCTACCGCATCCCACAACACTCAAATGGAGAATCACTGTAAGCAAACCGACTGAGAGAGAAACGAGGAAACACACAGATGGGTTGAGACAGACGGAGAGATGAAAAGGTAGCTCCCACACCTGTTTTCAACCAAGCTATAAAAGAAAAGAGAAATCCTCACATACACCTGCACAGCTCTTGATATTTTCTTGCATGTGTTTGGCATGAGCAGTTCATTTTTCCCTAGATATTTTTCAAGTTTAACGACTCCATAATTACCCCCACGCACAACTTCACAAAACGATCCAGAAGGCTGAAGCACCGTGCTGCTTTGAACTTATCGCTTACAGGTGTTATCAAGGGAACGTACTGCGGCCCACTCCATTTCTCTCAGATTTATCTACAAACCACAGGTGCCCAGTCACCATGGGAACTACTGCACTTCTGAAGAGGTTACCCAAAAATGATCCAGTCCAGCTGAAAAACCAGCTGACTGTGGTTCTCCAGCTGGCCAGTGTGTTTGCTACTACAGACATTCAGACAATCAAGAGATTTTATTTGGATTCACAGAAGTTTTCTTCTGCACTACCTATACCGTATTTTAACATTTATAGTTTAGACACGGTGCTCAATCACTTTATAAAGCCAAATTTGCTGTCCCTTGAATTGATTTTGAACTGAATTGATTTGCTTAGACAGCAATGAGAGCACATAAAAATTTTACTTCAGGTTTTTTGTTCATATTGTTTACCAAAAAAAATAAAAAAAAAAAAAAGAAAAAAGAAAAAAAGAAAAAAACATGTTAATGTGCAAAACTACATATTTGAAAATTTGCCTAGTTATTGAGTTGAGTTGAATGTTTAGGAAACAAGTTTGGATAGTTTACCCAAAAATGAATATACCCCACTCCCATGTTTGTTTGTTTGTTTATTTTTCATTGAACACCATTGCATTTTCCAAAATATCCACTTTTTTGTTTTACAAATGTAAGAAAGGTTTAGAACGACATGAGGGTAAGTTATGATAGAATTTTTGTTTTTGGTTGAGCAATCCCTTGAAAGGATTAGTTCACTTCAGAATTAAAATTTCCTGATAATTTACTCACCCCCATGTCATCCAAGATGTCTTTCTTTCTTCAGTCGAAAAGAAATTAAGATTTTTGAGAAAAACATTCCAGGATTTCCAGGATCCACCAAATGCTTGTCTTGCACTGCTCTGCATGCGATGCACCATGCATTACGTAATCACTTTGGAAAGGTCACGCATGATGTCTCAAACTCCATCTCATTTTCTCCTCCAACTTCAAAATCGCCCTGCATCATTGTTTAACCTTTTTTTGTAAAGGGCGTGGTGCATTGCAAATGCGTGGTGCATTGCAGAGCAGTGCAAGATGATTTGTGGTTAAAAAGTATATACATTTTTAGTTTTTTTTTTTTAGAAAATCACCGATTGTTTCGCTAGACAAGACTCTTAATCCTGTGTACAGCCCTTTGAAGCTGCATTGAAACTGCAATTTGGACCTTCAACCTGTTGGCAACTGTTGAAGTCCACTATATGGAGAAAAAAATCTGGAATGTTTTCATCAAAAACCTTAATTTCTTTTCAACTGAAGAAAGAAAGACATAAACATCTTGGTGGTGAGTAAATTATCAGGAAATTTTAATTCTTAAGTGAACTAATCCTTTAAAGGGTTAGTTCAACCCAAAATGAAAATTTTGTCATTAATTACTCACCATCATGTCGTTCCACACTTGTAAGACCTTCGTTCATCTTCGGAACACAAATTTAGATATTTTCGATGAAATCCGATGGTTCAGTGAGGCCTCCATTGCCAGCAAGATAATTAACACTTTCAATGCCAATAAAGCTACTAAAGACATATTTAAAACAATTCATGTGACTACAGTGGTTCAACCTTAATGTTATGAAGCGACGAGAATACTTTTTGTGTGCCAAAAAACAAAATAACGACTTTATTCAACAATATCTACTGATGGGCGATTTAAAAAAACTGCTTCATGAAGCTTCGAAGCTTTACGAATCTTTTGTTTCGAATCAGTGGTTTGGAGCGCATATCAAGCTGCCAAAGTCAGGTGATTTCAGTAAACTAGGCTTCGTTAAGTCATAATTGTTTCGAAATTTCAATGGTTCACCACTGGGGGGGCGCTCCGAACCACTGATCTGAAACAAAAGATTCATAAAGCTCCGAAGCTTCATGAAGCAGTGTTTTAAAATCGCCCATCACTAGATATTGTTGAATAAAGTCGTTATTTTGTTTTTTTGGTGCACAAAAAGTATTCTCGTCGCTTCATAACGTTAAGGTTGTCACATGAACTGTTTTAAATACGTCTTTAGTAGCTTTCTGGGCATTGAAAGTGTTAATTATCTTGCTGTCAATGGAGGCCTCACTGAGCCATCGGATTTCATTAAAAAGATCTTCATTTGTGTTCCGAAGATGAACGAAGGTCTTACGGGTGTGGAACGGCATGAGGGTGAGTAATTAATGACAGAAATTTAATTTTTGGGTGAACTAACCCTTTAAGAAGGCTGGTCCACAAAATCTGAGATAAAGTTGTTGCATATATGAAATATAAAGTAGAATTCAATTACGTCTTTTGAGCTATAAAACATCAACCTCCAACCAATAAGGGGTTCCTCTATAGGCTGTCTAACACAGATCCCATTCCATAACCCCATTATATTGTGAGTTATTTTGTGTCCCTTTCTGTGACTTTGGAGCTGCATTCAAAGTTTATAGGCAAAATGGCATTATTAAGTTTATTGAGATTAACCTGACCAATTAGAGTTAGAGAATTGTGTTTCATCTTGTTACAGTTGACATGAGTTGATTGTTGTAGTTATTTTGGAAGTTTGAAGGCTCTGACTGTGTTCTGCGAGATAATCTTGGCAATAAAATTTGTTTTGTTTGGCGGCCTCATGTGTTGCTTGGTTGATGCATGACTTATGATTCCTCCCATTTTGTGCGGGCGACACTCACTGTCTCCCCCCCTCTGTGCCCATTGACCTCCTTTGCCTTTGTTTGTTATGTTGGACACCGATATGATAAATCTTCGCAAATGTCACTGACCAACCCATTGTGAACGCAGATGCAGCAGATCAAGAGGGAATATGAGAGAGAGTGTAACAGAGGAAAGGGTTGGGAAGAAAGAGAGGGGAAAGCTAGAGAATGAGTAAGAGGGATTGAAGAAGGGATTGTGCAGGAGTTGCACTCTGTTTGCCTGAGAGGATCAGAACTGAAACAGAGCTAACCACTGCACTCCAGCTTGAAGACCTGCCAAATTACACTCACAGAGGACAGCGAAAGGCAACGTATGTGTGTGTGTGAGTGTGTGGTTTGCAGTTCTCGTTTGTGTGTGCAGTTGTCTTCTGGTCTGCCACAGGTGTCTGCTCTGTGTACCCGGTAGATAAAGGAGAAAGGGTGAGTGTGGTGAGTGATAAATTGCGCTTGTTACGGTGCGATTTGTCACTCTTTTTCCCACAGTCTGACTGCGTCCTCTCCCATCTTTCCACCTTTGATGGTAGACAATAAAGTGCCACTGCAGATTTTCTCTTTCTCGTCCACTCATCTGAAAAACGATGTGAAATCATAATCACAGTGGGGCATGGCACGTATACGCGGTGAACGTGATTTCACCAAGTACAGCATGTTCCTGGATCAACATCTTTGTTGATCCTGGAACAACGTTCCAATCAACCAATCAGATTTGAGGGACAAGTTCACAGTTTATGTCAAGTTTAGGCTTACAACCATGGTTAGGGGCCGTTCACACAGAACATGTTTTTCTATTCCAATGCGCTACTTTCCCATTGTTTTTCTATGTAAACGCGCTTGACAGACGTGCATGACCGTTATGCTCGCGTCTCGCGTCTTTTGCAGCGCCTCGCACATGAGCGCCGAGTTTTTAAGATGCCGTGTCAAGTTAAAAGAATTTCAACTTTTACACGCAGCGCCGCTCATCAATGTCAGTTCCAAAACAGTGGACCAATCAGAAGAACTCGGAGGCGGAGCAAGCGTTGCAAGCTTCTGTTTACAGTAGCAAGTTGGCGTGACAACTGTTTTATTTGACGGCAACATGGTGGAGGAGGCGCTCATTATTATCTTCTTTTCTTTTTTTCCATGTCAAAACTCGTATCTATCAATTCTGCTGTTTGCCTATTTCTATTATTTCCGTTATTGTCATTATTGCATCACGTCTCAAAAGCGCGTCTCGAGACCCTCACGTTTTACGCTGCGCTTTTATTTAAAAAACCATTCCTGATTGCTGCGTTTTTAGACGCAGAGACGCGTTCTGTGCGAATGGCCCCTTAGGTTGCTTCTTCATCAGTGTTATTCATAAATACATTGATACCGGAACATGTCTAATACTTGGCAAAATCACGGTGACCGTGTATATGCATATATTTGTGCATGAGCAAACCTTTTTGTGCAGAAATCGTGATTCATCGCTGAGTTATCACTTAACACTTGAGTTAACACTGAGTTAATTATATGACGCTCATTTTTGTCGGCATCTGTTCATATAAAAATGCATAAAACAATGCAAATCATACATTCAATCCTTTCAGTGTACCCATTCTATGATGAACATTATCTTTTTAATATATTATAATGTAATATCTTGAAATTTTGTTGGCATAATTGCAAAAATGTCAGGTTGATTTAACAGTCCTGATATAAAGGTTTAATTTAAAGAATGGAACGGAACCTTAGTGTGCAGTTTGACATAATCACGTATTATTATTTCTTTAAAAATTATTCTATTTAATAAGCCAGGGTTTCTACAAACTGGATAATAATTCATTACTCATAACAATGTGGAATGAAAATAAATAATTTAAAAATAAGAACAAATCAAAATAAAACAAAATGTTTTAAATTTTCAGGGAGTATTTCAAGAAAATATTTTAGGTTAAAGGGGTTCGTTAACAAAAAAGTGTAGGAATCCCTGTATTAAATAGTCCACATTCATAAATATTAGAAATAGGGTTTCTAATGTACCTGTTTTTCTGTGCTAGGACATTTACACAGCTGTAAGAAAGAGCACTTGTTCATAATTATTAGTGAATGAGAGCCATTACCTTTGGAGTGTGTGTGTGTGTGTGTGTGTGTGTGTGTGTGTGTGTGTGTGTATTATGTCCACAGCAGGGCTGGATGGTGTCATAGACACAGAGAGAGGAATTGATTAAATTAGTCACTGTAGACATGACATGGAGAGCCCCGATGACACAGTTCCACTCCGGCACAGCAGTTCTTTTGACTGTTGGCTGCACACGAGTGCAGATAGTACGGGGTGGTAAAATGTCCAGAATATATCAGCTGGCCTTGCTCCCAATCACAAACCCAGCATGTGCTTGATGGTTTGATCATGTATCTGAATCCCTTTCTCTGCTTGTTGTGTCATCCCCATGGCCAGCCAAATGAGAAAACCACTGCAGCATTTTACAGCGTGATGTCATATTGAAGATTCATAATATATTCGCAATGATTTTGTTAGCAATATAAAATTAACCATCATCCTCATTATTGTGATGATTTTATTGTTTATAGCTTTTTGGAAGGTGACATTTGACTATAGTTTTACAATACGTAAGATGAATATTAACAGCATCTCAGCTGTTAACACGTAAAAACAGTGTTAGAATTGTTTTAATCATTTACATGAATTAGTTGATCGATTCAGAGATCTTTGCATAAAAAAGTATGTAATATTTCTGTACGTATATATATATATATATATATATATTTGTATTAATTTGGTGATAAAAATCAGGAAAACATGGCAGGAAAACATGGCTTAATTATTTTTTTTTTAACTAGATTTTTTAACTCACTCCATTTTACTTCCTAAATAAACAGTACATTCTTAAATTATTTATATTTTAATTTATTTTAAATGCAAAATCTACTTGGCTACAGTGCTTGTTTGGTTTAAAATGCTTTCTCTTATTGAAAAAAAAAAATCCCTTGAGCCAATGAAAAGCAAATGCATAAATATTGTGATATATTTCAAGACATCGAATTTCGTATTTTCACTATATTGCGCATACAGACCGTCAGTATATTCTATCTGTATGTAGCCTGTTCATTAATTTAAAAGGCACATCAAAGCTGACCTCCTTTCAGACTACGGTTTTTAAAGTTAAAGATTTTTTGGAGCGTCTCAAAGCTTCACAATTCTCTCTTTTCAATGCGGTATTTATTCTACAGGCTGCTGGTTTTAAAGTATCTGTACCTTGTATTTCAATGCTCCATTTCTGAGTTTTCATTTATGTTTTCTTTTTGTCTGCCTGTCTCGTTTTTGTAGAACTCATGTCAGAGTTTACTATGTGCAGAGATTGAAAATCCAGAGCACAAACAGATGTGAAAGAAAGTGTCTTTGGTGACAGTTCAGAAGCAGAGTGTTGCCGTCTAAAATCGGTGCTGTTGGATTTATGCTGCACATACTGTAGTCCTGCTCATTAGTTCTCATACTCCCCTTTTTTAAATAAATAAATAAGAGGAATCATATAAATTGCATTTTGAATTTAAACTAATTATCTAATTTAAAAGTTTACATGCCCTTCTTTCTCAATATTCTCCTTGAGTACCAATGTCATAGACAACTATTTAAAAGGCTGAAAGCAGTCATTGGTATTGAAAGAGACACAAACCAAGGGTATCTAAACTTTTGAACAGGATAATTTACGTAAATTCTATAATTTTGTCTCGTGAAATATAACTGTGAAATGGGGAAAAAAAAAAAAAAAAGGTTGTGGTTCACTTTCATCAAACAGCACTGATTTCCCTCCATAAAGTAACACACTTTTCCCACTGTGTGTGTGTGTGTGTGTCCTTCAGGTCGCCCCCTCCCTCCCACGCCTTCATCCAGTCTGCTCCCCCCAGCCCCTCCTCCCCCCTCCGCCCCCCTACACCAGGCCGCCACCTCCATCAGGGAGTGTCAGATGCCCCTTTTGGACAACGGCTCATCCCATGCCATACTGGACCCCCCTCCCGACGACGAGTTCTCCCCCAACTCCTACCTGCTCCGTGCACAGCCCCCCACCATCGGTAAGAGCGTCTCACCGCGCTGCCGCATTCTCCATTATATCCAGCACCCTTCCATCGTCTCTCTCAGCCACATAAAATCAACACTGCTCTGACACTGAACCCTCCTGTACAAGGCTGTCCCCCTGCCATAAACCAGATTTTAGGAATAAGGTATAAATTAGATTAGGGTTATAGGGGTGTAACGATACCCTCATGTCACGATTTGATACATATCACCCACAATATGATAATTTTCAGTTTGGGTGAACTATACACAATATATATTGTCACTATCCACAATACGATATTGTTGCATTTTTGTATTGCGATATATTGTCACATGATATATTGTTTCACCCCTAGTTATTATAGCCTTTTCTTTGAAGGCAACATAAAACTGTTTATAATACATTTAACTTCTATTGTGGGATGTATTTCCAAGTAAAACAGAACGAGAAATAATGTAAAACTTGAGCAATGATATTATCATACAATATTAATTTTGGTAAAATGATAGCAGTCATTTCAGTCTGAGAAAATTTTTACATTTTGAAATATGGAAAACTTTTTTCTTTCAAAATAAAATGATTATTCATGCACAGCTGAACCAGAGACTGTTTTTAGCTATTATATTTTGGTTTTATGTTGTCTTTAAGAATCTGTTGTATTATCTAGATATTTGTAATTATAAATTGGATTTCATGTTTACAAAAGTAAACATAAATTTGCCTAAAATTACATGTTGAAATTTATTATTACTGTATAATACCAAGGCTTTATGGAAAAAATGATAATTTTAAAAATACATTTTGTAAATTATTTCTAAATGTCTCTTCCAATTCCAAAGGTTTCATGCTCCCTGCAGCTAATAATTAATTGTACAAACACATTGTGTTCAGCACAAACAGTGTTATCTCGTTACAAGTGCGGTCTCGGTCGTGTCTTTTATTACCTTGACAGTTTTTGCTTTTTTTTAAAGGGTGAGGGCACGCAACCTGTCTGTGTTTGTATTTGCATTCAGCATGGTTTTCCCCTGCTGTTAGAACACAACCATTTTTGGGTCAGAACCGTTCAGCTGAGAACCACAGGTCTAGTCAAATCTTTTGCTCACTTTGATCACAAATAAATGCTTGGTTCATATCATAATTTACACTTATCCAACAACTGTAAAATTTTAAATAACAAATATATCAATAATAAATTACAAATATATTTGACATTTTGTTGGAATATGCTCTATTATAAAAGCAATGGCCATTTGGCACAGGTGTCTGTTTGTGTAAATGGGCGTTGTGTTTGAGTGCAGTTAGCAGTCTGTCACGGGAAAGAGATCTGAGACGAGCCTGACACCCCCGGCCCGCCACAGCGCTTTTGTGCTCTCTCCCACTCTCTCTCTTTCTCTGTCTCTTTAGCGCTTTCTCACTTTCTCTCCATACACTTGTACTGACAGTCCTCCTGTTTTCCTTAACCTCTTGAACTAAACGTAATGCTACTTGTTAAACTTGGATGAAAGAGATCCTCCTGATTTCTCTGCTAACCTTTTTATCATTTTTGCCAAAAATATTTCAGTTCACAACAACAACAAAATGCGTCCTTGACTTTTGTGAAATCTGTTTTTTAAATTAAATGTGAAAGCTTTTGCTTTGCACTGCTTAAAATGATTTAAAAATGGCATTGGTATCCATTTACAGCACATCATTGTTATTATGTGAATATATCACACTTTGCTTATTTTATTTAGTATAAATTGGATTGGATGGTCAATTAATTATTTTGTTTGTGTTTGTGTGTTTGTATGTGTGTGTGTGTGTGTGTGTGTGTGTGTGTGTATAAATAGACCATTTCTCAATCTATCTGCTTTAAAGCTTTATTTAAAAACATATCTATTTTTCACAGTATTAATTACATTTTTCTTATTCACCTGTGCATTCAAAGTAATTTGTTTAGAACATAATACAGCATCATTCATGCAGACACCAAGAATAGATTTAGTATTGTAGTTTCTAATGCTATGTTTCTGGTGGGGTTTTTTTAACCCACAGTTTTTCTATGCATGTATGTGTGAGAAACAACACATCATTTCACACTAATGCGTTGTTTTGTTTTTGTTGTTGTTTTCCCTCCGATTTTTTTTTATATATATTCTCATACCACGTAAATGCATTTAATTAATTTGTGTGTGTGTGTTATATATATATATATATATATATATATATATATATATATAATTTTTTTTTTTTTTTTTTTTTTTTTTTTTTTTACCTAGTGGGTTTTAATTAGGGATTCTTTTTGCCTTTTTGCTCAGTAAAAGCAGTATATACACATTTTATCTAATCTGTTGTGATACATTAAGTATACTTCACTGACATGATCAGAGCAACTGGATTTTTAGAATTATGCTTTATAATTATATTCAGAAAATTGTTACAACTGGGCAGTTAATCAAATAGCGTGAGATTGTAATTATTTACCACATGAATATGTTAATATTAGTCAATTTTTTATTTATTTATATACAGAAAATCATTTATGAAATTAGTATAATTTATTGGATCAGATTGAAAAATATTTTTTCACTGCTTTCTCTTGTTCTTACATAATGAAACCTGATTCAGGGACAGATATATTGTGTTCAGCACAACCTAGCAGACAAACAAGTATCTGTTTAGTTGAGTTATGAAGGCAGTGGTGATCCAGTTAAAATATATTAACATCAAGCTCTGACACCTTTTTAAGTTAAGAGTGTTAATTAACTAGGAGTCTTTCAACACTCTTTGGAAACATGCACAATGAGAAAAACCTTTGATATTTACATCAGTCGTATTTTTATCAGTCAGCATAGCAGACGGATCATATCTCATCTGTAGCGGCTTCTGAAATGGGTCATCATTTTATAGAAGTGGAATTATAGGCCTATCTTTGTTTAAGAAAGGCGTGATTATATACAACAGATGTTTGCTTTTTATATTCAGTAATCCTTTCATAATGAAGGTTCATTGCATGACACCAGGCAGTTATATTACTCTGTGCATGTTAAACACTTGCAGACATTTAATATACAGGTGATCATGCAGAACTGTTATATTCCTCCTCTGAAAATTTAAATCACGGTCATCTCTAAGTATGCGTGTATTATCACAGTTCGCCATGAGTAGGAAACAGCATTATCTCTGTGCTGACTGTTCTTTTTTAATGCTCATTTGGCAGATATGACGGCTGATATTTTTTTAAATGTTTTAGATGATAACTAGTATATTGGTTGATTTGTAAAAAAAAAAAATAACACAAAAAAAAATAAACAGGTTTATAAATGACTAAACAATTATTAATCTCTCTTGTATGTTATGCAACAATATAGAAGTTTTGGCAAATACAGTAGCTGTTAATTATTATATAATTATTAATATTATTAACTAATATGATGGTTGCACATCAAAACAACTTTTTCTTGCCTATATGTAAGTTAAATCAAATATATGCCTGGTTGTTAAAAAAGAGTTTATTTTATCATGCATATATTCAAGCAAATATATCAAATATATGCATAATAATATTATATATTTTAATAATCATGCATATATTTTATTTAACTTGCATAAATGCATGAAAAAGTGGTTTTCATGTGCAACCATCATGCTAGTTGTTAATATGAATAATTATATAATAATGAATTGGCTGTAATAAAAATGCAAAAATTTTTTTTTTACTTTTTTATACCTAGCACTGAAAAGGAGTGGAAAATAAATAAATAAGTAAGCCATAAAATTCTCTGACTAATAAGGATAAAATAAAAAAATAAAAAAACTGATATGTCGGCGCCGATAGCCTTGTGGGCAGCGTGCCGACATATAGCGCTGTTGCGCTTCGGGTGACCCGAGTTCGAGTCCCGGCTCGTGGACCTTTCCTGATCCCGTCCCCCTCTCTCTCTCCCACCTTGCTTCCTGTCCACTCTATACTATCCTATCACAATAAAGGCAAAAATCTGGAAAAAAAAAAAAAAAAAAAAACTGATATTGGTCAATACTGATATGTTGTATCAGCACGGCTATGACAAGCTGTTCAACATACAGCACAGGTCTGAGGTGGCAGCGGTGCTCACTGCGGCCCCGTTCCTCCCACCCCTGAAGCAAGAGTAATTGGTATGCACTGATGTTCTTCTCCTCCGCATGCCTGTGTGTGTGATTATGTTGCAGTGAGACGGGTCGTGCTCGAGCCTCTCAGTCTCAAAGGTGTCATCCACACGGGCGCAGTGTGCTTGGGAACCAGAGCTTAACGTGCGTCTGGGAGAGCTGTCTTGTCAGTTCACTTGCTCTTTTTCCCGTCCCTCTCTCCCTCAGCCGTTCCCTCAATTGCCCTCCACCCTTCCCGCCAGAGTTTCTGTGCCGCTCTCATACTTTCCTCTCCGTCCTTCCTTTCTCTGTCATCCTCTCCCTGTCGAGTCATCTTGTTCACCCAGTTTTCAGCCGTCTGCGCTGCTCGACGCTCACTGCTCCTGGAAAGAGCTTCGCTCTTAGCGTGCTAATGCCGCAGATAAATTATTCATATGTATTTTCTGTGTTGCTCTTTTTCGCTATTTCTGGAGTGTCTTGACTGTGGGGAAAAAAATGATAATAAGGAAATTGGTGGAAGTTTGTGTTATGACTTGAATGTTTAAGTTCACTGTGAGACAAATAAAATGGTTTCATTTGTGTCAGTCAAGCATCTGAATAATTGTATATTAGGCGACCTAAACATTAGCGGTATAATGAATGTAATTGTGATGCATTCGTGAATGTGTTGAGGATGCGTTTGGGTGACATTTGTAATCAGAGTAGGATGTTATTACTCCCTAATTAATGGAGGCAAGTGTCTGAGACTGACCAAACAATGTGTTTAGAATAGCGATGAACTTACTTTCTCTCTTTCACTCACTTTTATGTTATTATATATTTTATAAAATGAATAAAAAAAGAAAGACTGTTTTTAAACAGTTCCTCCATCAGTCACTGGTCAGGCTGACAGATATCTCCACCCCAAACTCACACCATTGGCTAAGCTACAGTTTTATGCTTGATTGAATAGCGATAATGAATATAATGATATTGATAATAGTGTTTACACTTTTCGGGGACACCCAAAAATGAAAAAGATATTTTGAAGAATGCTGGTAACTAAACAGTTTTGGTGACCATTGACAAAAAAGAGACATTTTTCAAAATATCTTCTTGAAGAAAGAAAGAAAAATGACATGAGGGTGAGTAAATGATGATAAAATTACATTTTTAGGTGAACTATCCCTAAATGTATATTATATCTGTTTATTAAACTGGAGGAGAATGTATTTAAATATCTAAAAAATGACACACTTCAGCTTTAAAAGATGAAGAAGAAGGAAAAAGGCCAGCTGGTGTCCAGCACTGAGCTATTTTTGTCCATTCTGGATCCTCAGTTCTTCAATAGCACAGGAGGGAGATGTCAGCTGATCTCACTGTATCTCTCTGCATGCAGATATGACTTTTACTGAGAATAAAACCGCTTGATATGTCAAGACAGTGTATTGTAGGAAATAGGGATGGGTGATATTACTGTGGTGTACTGTTCAACAGTAGAAATGTGTCAAATGGTATTTTGAGATTGTGCTATACAGGTTGTACTGCAACATGGTTCTCACAGTCCTGGAAAAATCTGGAAACTTTAAAAGTGTGATTTCCAGGCCTGGAAAGATAATGGATAGTTCTATAGTCAGTATTATTTTCTAAATATGGTCAGTTTTACATTATTTATTTGGCTTGAAATACTCCTAGTGAGTGTGTTCTCTTAAAGAAAACTTTTGTAGTCATCATAACTGGAAAAAAAAAAAAAAAGAAAAAAAAAAGTAATTAATTGGCCAGAAAGTGTGGGAACACTGCCACAGTAGATGTTTTAGTGAAAGATGTTACACTTTACACGTGAGAGCTTGACAACTTGTTATTAAAGGCTATTGACAGGCACAAAGTCCGTTTAGTTGTTTACGCTTGCCAAATAACGAACGGTCACGTTCACACTCATCCTGTCACACTCATCCTGTCACAATTTAGCAGTTTTATAGTTTTATTTTTACTGTGTTGATTTTTTTAGATGTTGAATAATGTGAAGATTGTGTTATCCACTGATGCCTGACTGATAATTCAAAGAAATTGTATTTTTTGGTTTTTGGTTTGTGTCCATTGACTTTCAAATATAATGAAATGTAGTATTTGTCATTTTTAAAATACAAACAGAATCATTACCACAGTGTACTTTAATAAATACTACCGTTCAAAGATTGGGGTCAGTAAGATGTTTTCTATTTTAATACATTTTAAAATGTAATTTATTCCTGTGAGGTCAAAGCTGAATTTTCAGCATCATTACTCCAGTCTTCAGTGTCACATGATCCTTGAAACATTTCTGATTATAAGCAATGTTGAAAACAGTTGTGCTACTTAATATTTTTGTGAAAACATTATATATATATATATATATATATATATATATACACATTACTGGTATCATGAAATGACAGTAAGGCAGTGGTTCTCAAACATTTTTGGTCACGCCCCCCTTTAAAAACCTTTAAAAAATCTGCCACCCCAAAATCCACCCCACCTCTGACTACCAAATAATATCACAAAAAAACGTAAAGATTTTAAATTGAAAGACATGCAATAGTTTTACTTTGTCAACGGTCTGAAGAAGAATGATTCAGTGGAATTGGCGTTCGGTGGTGCTTTATAAAGGCAGAGCACCAACCGCTATTCACGCACTTGAATGCCGTTGCAACGGCTGTTTTCTCTATTTTTTTTCCTGCTGATCTGCCTCGCCCCCGCCCCTGCAGTACCTGTGCGCCCCAACCACCCCCCTCCCTGGAGGGCGCGCCCCACACTTTGAGAACCACTGCAGTAGGGCAATGTTTTTGGCTCAACTCCAAAAGCAGTGCTGTAACTATATAGTGTGCTAAGTTCCAAATGAATTGCAGTTGCACTTTTTGTAATCACTGTTTCAGATATTTTTGTATATTAGTTCTGTGTTCACATGTTCTGTGTTCATACCTTCAAATGACAGCGTGAACATGTTGTTGACAAGGTTCCCATACTCCTACTCAGTAAACCTCTGAAATATTGTTGGTTGTCATATACCGTCTAGCCAGATCTGTCGAGCGAGCGAAAGAAAAAAACGTCGGTTGGTGCGTGGAGAATTAGTCTGAGGATGGATGAAAGACAGAAGGTGGTTGGCCACCAATCATTACACCTCATAGCTCTCTCCTTCTCTTTCTCCTTCCCTCTCTTTTTGTAAACACTCAACTCTATAGCACGGAGCTCAATTACCCCCGCTCTGTCTCCAGGCTCCTCCTGCCACATTTAGATTGTGTCTTTTATCATTCCAAATTGACATTTATGCTTTTACTCCTATTGTTTTTCCACCGTTCCCACCGCTCATGTTGGGCAATTTATTTTAATCCCTGTCATGGCATGGCCTATAGCCTAGCAAAGCTCGGCTGCAGTAATTTTACCATTGCCATGCACTGGAAACAAGAAGCTGCCACGCAGAGCTGTTGTCCCATGTCTCTTCCTCCATTCCTCCGCCTGTCTCACCAGCACCAGCTCATTTCTTCGGACCCGTTCACTCTCTCTCGTTTTCTCTTATTGTGTCTTTTTTACACTCTTTTTACTAATGATGTAGCTTGTTAAAGATGGTGCATTTTTTTCAATGATAAAATTGTTCATATACCAACTTAATTTGCAAAGACAACTATAAAGAAATTATAACAAATAAATAGAAATGATTACAAAACAATCTATATAAATGTTAAAAAGTGGATCGAAATCAAGATTTACCACAATATATCAGACAATTATCAACTGTTAGTGAGTGTCAAGGTACTGTTGTCACAGGTACTGGTTTTAGGAGTCTGAAGATGTTATAAGTGTCTTTAAGACTCTTAAGAGCCTGAGAGTTTAAGAGTCTGAGAGTAGATGTTTTTGCATATCTTTTATTTATAGTTATTTGTGTTTGTTATATTTTAATGTCTTATGGTTTGTACAGCACTGTGGTCAACATTGTTGTATTATTATGTGCTTTATTAATACATTAGAATTGGAAATAATAATAATAATAAACATTGCAAACCACCCTGACAAAGCAGTTTCAACCAATGGCATGGGTTTGGGGTGATCAGCAGACCTAAAATCTGTTTGAAAATGGTCCAAATCTAATTGTTACATTTTAATTTGTATATAATATCGATACTTCTCTTGTTCCTGGTTTTGTAAAAGTAACTGAAACTAGGTAGATATCATCGTGTGTGTGTGTGTGTGTGTGTGTGTGTGTGTGTGTTTGGGGGCGGGGCAAGCTTGATTTCCGCACAGTCGCTTGTGTAGCCAGACAGAGGAAGCTGAATAAATGATATTTTCCAATATATCTTCATAGCAGTTTCTCATTGATATGCCTTGAATGTAAATGTGTCTTTTTTTCTTTTTCTTTTCTTTTTTTTTTTTTTTTTTTTTTAGAGAAGGGCAGGCTGGCAGGAAGAGCAGGAAGTTTCGAATCAGGCGAATATAGGCCTTTTCTGAGCCCACATAGTGTCGCTTTCCCTGTGTTTCTTGTCGACTATTTTGTCTGCCTCCGCCGTTCGCTCACTGAATCAAAACTCAATTATTCATAAACACTGCTAAATGGTGAAGAACGGAAAGCTGAGGGAGAAAGAAACACAGCCTTGTGAAAAGAGAGAGTGATGAAGGCTGGTGGGAAATAAATGAATGTCAGTAGTGGAGGACAGAATAGCTTCACAGCTGTTTCGTGTCCCAATAAATCGAGGTTTTATGAAGCTTGTGTTAAAGCGGAAGTTTTGACAGGGAACGAGCTGAAGCAAAGCAGAATCTGTGACCTTGTGTCATGAAAGGGTTTCTTTCTCTGCCTAAAATAATTTTTACTTCGTTTTTACAGAACTCAGTCATAAAATACACCAGGGTGAAAAAACGTATTTTCTTTATTGCGAGAAAAGAAGAACCGCCTTGGCTGCTTTTGTCCCAGTGCTTTAGGATTAGAATATGGGTTTTACCAATTAATTAGCGCTGATAGGAACTATCGTTATTGACAAAAAATTGTATTTTAATTTTAATGTTATTTTAATTTATTTTATTTTATTTAAAAAAACAAATGCGAATAAATACATATACAACTATAGAAACACAAGAGAATGGTAAATTATATAAATCTGAAACGTGTAATATACACAATACTGTTATGAAATAACATGAAAAAAGACTTTCATTCATTCATATTACTCATTTAAAAAAACAGATTATTAATGTTTTTTTTTGTTTTGTTTTTTGCCTTTGTTTTTTTTTGTTTTTGTCGTTTTTACCTTTATTGCGATTGGAGAGTATAGAGTAGACAGGAAGTGAAGTGAGAGAGAGAGGGGGACGGAATCAGGCAAGGTCCGAAAGCCGGGACTCCGACAGATTATTAAAAGTAACTCATTATTTTATTTTAAAAAACAAATACGAATAAATACATATACAACTAAAGAAACACAAGAGAATGGTAAATTATTTAAATCTGAAATGTGAAATAACATGAAAAAAACAAAGAGAGAGAGAGAGAGAGGGACGGAATCAGGCAAAAAAAACTAACGTGAGTTTTCATTCATATTATTTATTTAAAAAAACAGACTATTAATGTTTTTCTTGCCTTTTTTTGTCATTTTTGCCTTTATTGCGATTGGATAGTATAGAGTAGACAGGAAGTGAAGTGGGAGAGAGGGGGACGGAATCAGGCAAAGTCCGAAAGCCGGGACTCTGAAAGATTATTAAAAATAACTTATTTTATTTAAAAAACAAATACGAATAAATACATATACAACTAAAGAAACACAAAAGAATAGTAAATTATATAAATCTGAAATGTGTAATATACACAATACTGTTATAAAATAACATTAAAAAAAAAGACAGAGAGAGAGGGGGACGGAGTCAGGCAAAGTCCGAAAGCCGGGACTCCGACAGATTATTAAAAGTAACTCGTTATTTTATTTAAAAACAAATACAAAATGTGTAATATACACAATATATTATAAAATAACATGAAAAAACAAAGAGAGAGAGAGAGGTGGACAGAATCAGGCAAAAAAAAAAAAAATCTAACTTGAGTTTTCATTCATATTATTCATTTTAAAAAAACAGATTATTAATGGGTTTTTTTTCTTTGCCTTTTTTGCCTTTATTGCGATTGGATAGTATAGAGTAGACAGGAAGTGAAATGGGAGAGAGATGGGGACGGAATCAGACAAGGTCCGTGAGCCGGGACTCCGACAGATTATTAATCTGTTATTGATAAGGTTTTGCTCCTTAGTTATATGTATTAGACAGAATCCACTATTGTTCAGCCTCTAGTCCACTCGTTTATGTTCAATTAAGTTGCCATATCATCCGCTGGAGGAAAGTTCCAGACAGCAAATTCATAGCTACACACCCTGGCAATCAATATCTCTTTCCACAGGCGTCGTAAACGACCCCCTGTCTTCTGCCTCCTGCTTGGAAGCGACGTGCACATTACAGTGAGAGATTTTGTATTTAAGCTCTTTCACGTATCTCTGTGCTAATAACAGTAGTCGCCTGTAATCTCTGCATTACTGTACTGACTTTAGTGCCGTTCTCTGGCTGTGCGCCGTGAGCTCCACATTCTGTATAATGGAAGTGCAGCAGCGGCCCATTGTTCCTCTGTGATTGCAGCGCTTCACACTGAGACCCCTGGCGAGACGTTCTCACATGCGAACGAAAAGAGAATCCTTCATTTGGCCATTGAAGGCCACTGTCACAGGCTCCCATTCACAGGGCGCTTCTTCTGCGCCTGTCGCATCAATTTTGTCCGACTACGCCAGGTCCCCTTGAAAAAACAAAGAATGAGGCCTCGGTTGTGGCAGCGCTTTGAGCCCTTAAAAGCACAAGTTCCTCCATGCTTTTGTTCCAGTATGTGGAGAGTGGCCGGGCTGGTTTTGATGGGCATGTCATCGGGCGATAATCCAGTGTTTTGAGCACCATTGTTGGAGCCGGAGAGTTCCTCCAGAGTTCCTCTGGCGCTGTAAGCTGAGAGAGCAGGGCTTTATGCCCGGCCGGGTTTTGTCGCGCTCCGTTTTTAGAGCGCTCTGACACACTGCATGTAGAGAGATTACACAGCCCTGGCCCTCAGACCGTAGCCGATCTCCCGTTGGTCTAAAATCCTCTTTCATCTCGGAACCTCTTCTTAAGGGACACAAAGGCACTTTTGAATCCCTTGCTTTCCCCTCTTTTCACAGGCTCCTGGAAGAATTTGCTTCCGTTTGACCTCATGCGCTGATGTCGGGAGGTGCGGCGGAGGGTGTGAAATGCGCATTATCATATTCGCTGTGTTATTTGCAACCGTTACGTTGAAGAAAAACAAATAAAGGTGGAATATATGATAGAAATAAACCCAGGCCTTTGTGGCAGTTCATGTGGATAATTTTTTTTTTTTTTTTTTTTTTTTACATTAGACACTCAGGAATGGAGACTTATCTGTTAAACCTCTAGACACGCTTGATTGCACTATTTGTTCAGAGACCGTCAAGTGCGGCAAATATTTTCATTTATGTGCTGTGAAAAATCTTACCTTCCAATGTATCTCAGTTGTTAATCACACAACTACCTTCTTTCATAAGTTAATTAAATGAGCACCTATACATGCCTAAATCATAAAACACTGCAGGTTATTTATATTATATTATATTATTATATTATAATGATTGTTATATTTTGAGAACTCTGTAAAGCCTGACATGAAATAATAGTCAGAAAAAAACTATTTAAAAAAAAAAAAAAAAAAAAAAATAGAAGTTTATTGAACCTTTAGACAAAATATATATAAAAAACTAAAAAAAAAAAAAAAAGTTTATATGTAATATAAACTTAAATTTTATTCAAGAGGGCCAAAATTAGGAAAAAATAAATAATTTGATGCAGTTGCTGACATTTAAAGCAAAAAGTAAGATGACATTCTGCTAGCTTGTAATGTAAATCAATGAGATCTTTATAGCAGTATAGCAGACTACTTTCATAAAATGCATAAAAATATCAGTTGTCACTCTATATCTCCCAATAATATATCTTAGTAAGATGATATTTAAATGCTTAGTTTTATGATCAGAGATTCTAGATTTTATTTCAAAGCAAATAATACAATTGTTTTTTCAGTACTGTGCAAAAGTCTTAGGCCACCACCAGCTTTGTTGTTTTAGCAATGTTTTAATGACCATCCATATTTATTTTTTCATCTTTATTATGATACAAACAGAAAATGCAGGAAATATGTAGACAAAATATTTTTAAAAAATCAGAACAAAATGGCTTCTTTAAGCAAAACTCAGTATTTAGTGTGACCTCCTGGACTTCCATTTTCTCAAAGAAGAAAATCTGAGAAACGTCTCATCATATTTTGATTTTTCTTGGCCTTTCAGTCCTTTTCCATTCCTTTTATGTTCAAGAGAGCGTGGTTTCTGCCATCCCCCAAGTGTAAGAGGAGGTCACAAAATACTTGCCACTTTAGCCTATAGAAGTTGTTTTTTTCTGGGGGGTTTTTCTTCTTTTTTTCTGGTTTTTAATACTGCATACAAATTTACTGTATTTTCTGGTTAAATTCTAATAAAGAGACTGAGAAATAATTATATATATATATATATATATATAGTCATTATACCGTTACTAAAACAACATCTAATGGTATAATGAATATATATATATAATTGTAGCAAGCATGTCAAGAGCTAGAAAGGCAATACAAATGTATTTTTGTTTCTAGGTTTTCATACTTGCAGAGAATTCAATCTAATAAAAATCCAGACATGTTTTATTTTTCCTCCTAGCAATAGATTTTATCAGAGTCTTTTTGTGTCTGCTTATCTTATTATCCATAATTGATCCTTCTCTCTGTTGCAAAATGTGTAGCATTTCACCTCTCCTCCTTTCGGTTACAATCATTTCACGCATGGCTACCGAACAGTAAACAGATTACAACTGCATTGAATCAAAGTAACCTAAACAACTTGATGTTCTGAATCTGTGGTCTGAAAAACATTTTACAGACAGCATCCTATGAGGCAACATGAAGGAAGAGATGTTCTGTGATTAATCTCCCTTTTCTGTCTCTTTCAGGTGCGTCCAGTCATCACAGTCAGACCTCCCTTCGACCTCCTCTGCCTCCCCCGCACAACCACCACCAGTCATCGGCTAATTCCCTCAATCGCAATAACCAGGCCAGCCGGAGGAACCTGCAGAGCCACGCACCTACCGCCGCCCCGCCAGATGGACCCTCCACCCCTGAATCTGTCCAGCTCCAGGACAGTTGGGCTCTCAACAGCAGTGTCCCGCTGGAGACACGGTTAGTTTCACAAATACACCAAAAGACACCTGCTAGGGTTGCCTTTTTCAGAAAACTATAGAGCTATTATCCATTTTTATTGGCTGCGCATCATGTTGCGTGATATGGATACACATACTTTCTACTTTATAGCCTAGCCTTTATAGCCTATTCTATTCATTATAGCCATTAATGATCTTTTAACCAGGTGTTATCTTCTAATAAAGGAAATGGTATTGTCATATTTGTTTTTTTTTTTCTGCATATAATAGAAAAATCTATAATTAAAAATTGTATGCTTAAAATGATATAAAAATAATAAATAAAACCGAATAATTATTAAAATGCATTAATTATTTTAATTCATATTATTTTATTTTTATTTAACCATATATATTTAAAAATATATTTGTTATTTCAATTGATTTCATAAATTAACTTCTATAAAATAAGATAATCTATATTTGTTTTGTGATTAATGATACTATACTTATCAAATGTAAAAAAAAAAAAAAATTAAAAGAAAAAATAGAAAAAAACTTAAATCGAATGAACACTGTAATTTATTTATTTAATTTAATTTTATATATATATATATATATATATATATATATATATATATATACACACACACAGTCAAACCAAAATTTATTCAGACACCTTAAACATTTCATTCATTAATAGAGTTTATTCACTATAGTTTAAAAAAAGGGTAATAAAATATGACAAGATCTCAGAGTTAAACTGTGTCAGAAAATATTAATCTTATTTATGTCAAAACATGGTCAGGTCAAAGTGTCTGAATAATTTTTGGTTCCAAATTTTTATCAGTTTTACTGGTAGTCCACTGTATGAAGAATTTTTGGGTATAATATGTCATAGTTTACTTTATTATGCTATCCTTACTTACATAAATGAACTATAGTGTCCTGTACCCACTAGTAAAAAAATATGAAAAATTATATCTAGTGTCTGAATAATTTTTGGTTTGACTATATATATATATATATATATATATATATATAGACACAGACACAAAAGACACAAACCCATATCACCCACCCTCCCAGAGACCTTCACCGAACACTTAGTCACAGCCTGTCACGTTCACACACACTGGATTGTGTCTGCTGGGTCTCTGTGGGTTGTATTTTTGTGTTTGTTTATTGTGTAGTATAGGGTATATTTTTTTGCAGGACTGGAGGGTTGCTCCCCTTGACTCAACAATGCTCTCCTCTAATGCTGTATGCACTATTTATGAGACACATTTTTTGTGCCTATTTCTTGTTCTCTCTCTCTCTCTCTCTCTCTCTTTCTTTCTTCGGTTCCCATCCCCCTGTCTTTCAGATGTTTTATTCACCAGGTGCTCCGATACACACCACAAACCAGTTCCTTTAGTACCCCACCCAGCACCATGCTGTGTGTCCAATACCGTGTCGGCACACGCGTTCACTCCGCAGAATCCATGAAGTTCCAGGCCACATGCGCATAAACACACATTCGCACACACTCCACGTCCATCAGCGCCAGTCACGTCTATCTCCACAGATACCTTCCTCTCTCTCTGTCTCTCCGTCGCTCTCTCCCATAAAAAAAATTGACACTCACTTTCAGATGAAGCAAGCACCGCCTGAAAAATAGGTCATGCGATGGCACGCATGCAAAACAGGGCTGCAACGGCGAGCACGGGATACGAGAAGTTCTGCTTTGAATGCTAGAGTACTAGCAGGAGAGAGGAACACGGCCATATGGTGACAGATTGGTTGAGAGTCACAGAAAGTGAAGAATGTGCAGCTGTCACATGAGATGAAGTGTCTCAGTGGTCGAGAGTCTGGAGCCAAGGGGACCGCAGGTGGAGCAGGCAAAAGTTCGGAGGGAGTTTTTGCCACCGACACGCAGCTGCATCCAAGTTCATAACGGTTTTGAGCGGCTACAGGTTTGCTTTCTCAATATTCTCCATGCACACACAGGCAAATGCACTCTCAGATCCTTCAAACGTATCAAGCTGCCTCCAGACGTTGGATGGACTACCCACAATCCCCTGACACTTCAAAGCTCTACCCTTGGCTGGCAGATTAGAATGACTTCTTTCAGGGCATATGGACGTGACCTCACACAGCCTCTCCCTCATATTGCTTTGTCTGTTAGACAGCCCTGTCTGCCACAAAGTGCATACCCAGCACTTCTCACGACGGTTTAATGAGATAAATACCGTTGGGTATTTACAGAGGCAGTTTAGAGCTACTCTCAGCTCTGCCATGTTTTTGTAGTGGAGAGTCGTGGGGTGATTTGACCCACTATTTGATTCAGCCGTCCGACCTGCGGCTGCTAAGCTTGGTTTATACTTGCCGCGTCCACACAAGCGCGAAGGTGTGCGTGGCAAAAATTACGTCATCGCGGTGTGGGCGGTTGTGCGCGTTGAGTGCACGCCATTTTACGTGGAGGTGTGCACAGCATTTTTTGTAAGTTTGCGCGCGGCTCCGCTTCTGAAGATACACGACTTCGAGCCGATTCTGGCCGAGCATATATGTCTGAACCAGCATCTTACAGGCACCCAGTTTCTGCTTGTCTAATTGAATTGTTTACATTTACAAAATGACCCTACACTAGCAGAAGCAAGCCATTTTACTGAAAATAAAGGTCCATGTTTAATAAAAATGTTCATGAAATTAAATGAAAATGTTTAATTAAATTAGAAAATATTTAAGAGATTGTTGTTTAATATAGTTTTATACATTTGTTCTCATATCCATATATTTTATTCTAATGCAATAATCTCAAAGTTTTACATGATTTTTTTTGTAGTGTGGTTTTGGTGAAGTGTACTAAAACAAACATCGTCGCGTGTCTACTTTACTTCTTCTCACCGCTGATTACTGATGGTTTAGAGGACAATTACTCTGAGTCACCCTCTGTCGTTTTAAAGAATAGTACAATGGCAAGCGTGTCAAGTATAAATGCCTCATCCGTTTGGGGAGGAGCTTGTGCAGACAGCGGAGGCTCACGCTGCGCAGTCAGACGAAAGTATAATCAAGGCTTTAGGACGTGTTAAGCTAAGCTTTAAAAAAAAACAGTTAGCAAATGAACTAAAATGTTTAAAAAGATATAAAAGACATAAAATAATATAAAAATATAAAAAAGAAACAAGCTAACAAAAAGTTGCTGACTGACTTAATGTGCAAAAATAATGTATAAATAGTAAACTATAGGTGGGATGTTAAGTTCATTTAAAGAAAACTAGTTGTGTACTCAAAGTTTACTACTGTTACACAAAGTATGCTTAAAAGTATACTTTTATACACTAAAAAGTGGGCTAATTTAGTCCCAAGTAGTACTGAAATAGTACACTTACAGTTATAGATACTAGTACATTGATATTAGAATACTTAATACATACAGTAAAGCAGAGGTCTCCAAACTCGGTCCTGGAGGGCTGCTGTCCTGCAAAGTTTATGCTCCAACCCTAATTAAACACACATGAACCAGATAATCAAGGACTCGCTAGGCATACAAGCAGGTGTGTTGGAGATGGTTGGAGCTAAACTCTGCAGGACAGCCGCCCTCCAGGACCGAGTTTGGAGACCACTGACATAAAGTATTCCTAAAAATATACTTGAACTTCACATAAGTATACTTAACAAAATGAACTTGAAGTATACGTATTTTTTGTAAGGGACATAAAGTTCAACAAAAAGTCTGACCAACATAGCCCTTGACATACGGGAAGGAATTCAGAAGTTTAAACATTTTGCACGTGTGCACTTGCAGGTATAACGGAGGCTGCCGGCGTATGTGCTTAGTGGCCGTTTAAGCCCTTTTATCAGTTCTTCTGCATCTCCTCGCAGCATTTAATAAAGCGATGCCCAACAACACATATAACTCTTTCCGAAGCAACAGGCTCCATCACGACAAATTCTCTCAAGATGTAATGTATAATACATAATAATCCACCTCTGCACACAAATACTTAAAGAGGACTCAAATGTTAAAATATTCATAGCGACGTAACAGAAGTGCATCGAAAAAAAAAAAAAAAAAAAATATATATATATATATATATATATACACACTGCTGGTTTTTCTTTGTGCTGGTCAATTTCACAATTGGACCTTAATATGCACATTTTCCAAAGTGTATTGGTCCAAATTAACTCTGTGACGAGCATTCAGCGCTCCTACATGGTTCTGCTGGGTTTCGGCAGCACAGAGGGGAAACTCCAGATGCTCGAAGGTTTGAAAAAATGCAGGCTCACTGTGACTAGCTATGCAAGACTAATTATCTTATGAAATATGATCTCCATCGTTATCTCCCGTCAGCGCATAAGAAATGGCCCAGTTCTGAGGAACAGCAGAGGGAAGAAACTTTTTTTATTCAAACTGTTTTCCGCCGGGACGTCACACCACCATCAAAATCTCAGCCGAGTGTTAGCGTGAGTGTGTGTTAATAGCGCTGTATCAGAGTGCACTGAACACTTGAGCTCTGGGACCTCTCCTCCATAGTCTTGAGTTTTAATCCTCTTGTTCAGGAAGCTCAGTATTTATCCAGAAAAAAACTGGGCCTGCCACAGAGATGGAGCCCAATTAGAGGTGGTTTACTTGGGCTAAAACTCCTGCAGTGCCCCCCTGAGCTGGAGCTAATGACGGTGTGCTCCATCTTAGTGGACGGAAATGGGAGAAGATTCTCTATTAGGCGTCAGGGAAGAGGTTGTGTGTCTGCCTGCTGTCTCTTTCTTTTCTTTTTCCCTTCTATCGCTCTCCCCGTGGGCTTGTTTGAAACACCGGTGTCATTTCTCTCACTTGTTCCGCACATGACTTGTCATCCGCTAACAGGCCTCGAACTTCTCCACAGAAAAATGCAGAGAAGAAATACTTGCCTTTCCTGCTATGAATCTCAGCTATTGCTAACTGCTTTTGTTCGTCGCCAGATATAATCGACCCAGACTTTTTGCACAGATTTTGGGCTGAAAACTATGGAAAGAATTAAACATGGTAAAATGTGTTAAGCTGAGAGTACTACACTTTCAGAGGTTGTGGAAAATATATACACTACTGTTTAAAAGTTTGGTTTTGGGTGAGATTTTTTTTATGTTTTTGAAAGAAGTCTCTTATGCTTACCAATATAATATTGTGAAATATTAAAATTTAAAATAACAGTTTTTTCTAGTTGAATATATTTTAAAATGTAATTTATTCCTGTGATGGCAAAGCTGAAATTTCAGCATGTATATATTACTGACCTCACATTTGTGAACGGTGGTGTGTTTATATATTTATTAATATTTATTATATTATTATTATTATTATTATTATTATTTTGTTAATGCATTTAAATTCTTCCTGACACATAAAAACATCACTAATAAAAATATATATTCAATAATAAATATATTGTATAATTTAAAAATCTTTTAATATCACAGTGCATGTATTAATTCTGTCTTTTATGGGAGTTCTGTCTTTTCATTTGAGCTGATGAACTGTGTGATCTTGTGTATTCGAAATGCATTTCAGACTCACTTGAACTGCTGTTTTTTCCTCACTCTCAATGACTAAAGTGTGGACGCTTCAATTCTCAGATGGTACAAAATGGAGACATGTTGTGTGACATTATTTTCTTAAGTGGATGGGAATAGCTCTTATCTAGACACTTCACTAGCTGGAGACGGATGAGAATAAAGTGGACAGGATGTAACAGCCTCAGCTTGAGGTTTCTGAATGCTGCCACTGCATCTTCTATTGGGGACAGCGGTAGATCGATGTGCTGTATGAGAGAAAGAGAGTCTCCAGTGAGTCCTTTCAATGTACCTCAACATAAAACCCATAAAACCATTTCTGGTTGGCTGGGCTTCCTGGAGACATTTATCATTTTTTGAGTTTGTGGAAATAAACAGCAGACTTGCCTCTATGAAGAGACAATATATTTTGGTCATTACATGCATACAGTTAAGGACCTTGGCCCTGTAAAAAAAAAATGTTGAAGACCAAACCAGAGGCTTTGTCACTGAATCGGAAATCCCAATTAAGCGGAATATTTTGGACAGTTCGGACTGTTTATATATCTGTGTGGAATACTAATTCACCTTGAGAAATGTTTTTGTTTGCGTTCTCTGTTAAATCTCATGTTTGCTTGTTAATTGCTCTGGACCTTTTCTCCTCTCCCACAGGAGGAGAGAAAAGGTGTTTACTGGGAAAGTGAGATTTTTTGCGGCTTTGCCTTGTTTTGCTTATTGCCACGTTTCTCGGTCGTGCTCTGTTTGCGCTAGTTGGTGTGCATGGTTTGCTGGTGAGATGTCCCAGTAGGGCGAGCATTCTCTGATTGGCTTGCTGTTGTTTGTTCGTTAACACAAGTTAGCACATTTTTTTTCTTACAAATTAAAATGTGTAAAAACTTGACATTGATAAAGTTTCAGAAGTGATTATAAGCATCACATGTCCAACAGGGACCTTTCAAGATTTAAATTCACTGTGATGAAGAAGCTCTATAAATTCATACTGGCATAAACTGTGATAAACATAAAATTATGGACATAATCTTGAGGAACTAATGTGATGTTATGTTGGAAGTTCTATAGATCTATCTATCTATCTATCTATCTATCTATCTATCTATCTATCTATCTATCTATCTATCTATTTGTTGTCCTTTTTTTATTCTTTCTACATTTATCCATCTCCGTCTAGCTTTCACACATCTCTCCGCTTCTCTTCTTCCATGTCAGTGTAATGTAATTTGCCCTAGAGGGTCGATTATTCACATGGCCCCTGATGTCTGGCTTTAACGTTTCTTTTACGTTGATTTATCACATGTCTGTCAAACCATATGTTTGGACTTCAAAGGATTCTAGAATATTATCCGCTCTTTTAAATATAGACTTTGAATTGTATTTCTTATTTTTAGGTTTTTTCCTAGTATACTACTGTGATGACACACCCTGCTATGGAAAGACAAAGTTTCATTATGCTTCATATTCTGTGCTGCGTGTTATTAAGCTAGAGTGGAAAAAAGATTGTCTGCCTGCTTTCAGATGAATCGTAAAGGCTTGAATGAGTAACCTTGAGCCGGAGCTTGTCCACAGATGACCGTGACTGCACAGTGAGATTGCACTGTTTAGTGTGAGGCCACACGCATAAAGTAAAGGCAGCGGAGTAGGGAATGACAGATTTTCTCTATTCCCACTTCACTGATTTCAGCCAGCTCGTATGAAAAACAGTTCAAACTCAGCCACTTATTCTGCTGTGAATTCGAACCACAGCTGCCCAGGAACCTGACGGTGCCATTTCACAACCTGTTACTTCTTTCCAGCACCGAAATAAGCCGCAGCAACCGAATGCAGAAAAGATTTTAAAGAACAGTTCGTACTAAAATGAAAATTCTCTCATTTTTTTCTCACCCTTGTCTTTCCAAATCATACGTCTTTCTTTATTCTGTGGAATAGAAAAGAAGTTCAGAAGAATGTTCACGCTGTTCTTTTCCATACAATTAAAGAATACAGTGACCAATACACTCATTTGAATAAAACTCCTTGGTTCCATTGAAAAATGAAAGTCATACGGCATACACTATACTGTTCAAAAGTTTGGGGTCAGTAAGATTTTTTTTTTAAAGAAATTCATACTGTTATTCTGCAAGGACACATTAAATTGATCAAAAATGACAGGGAAGGCATTTATAATATAATTTCTATTTCAAATAAATGCTGTACTGTTGAACTTTCTATTCATCAAAGAATCTTCAAAAAATGTATCATGTTTTCCACAAAAATATTAAGCAGCACAACTGTTTTCAACATTGATAATAATAAGAAATGTTTCTTGAGCAGCAAATCAGCATATTAGAATGATTTCTGAAGGATCATGTGACACTGAAGACTGGAGTAATGATCAAAGTCCCTTTAAGACAAGTCATTTTACTTGGCGACCATCTTTGAAGTGCCTCTCGGGCATGCAAGTGCAGCTTCTAATTCTTTGAATGGGGAAACATCAAATTCTCCAAAGCTGTTTGCCAAGCTTTCGATTAAATTTCATATTTGAAATCACCAATGAAATCTGACAACAACTGACTCATAAATATTGTTTCTGAATGCTAGAATCATGACAAAAAAGGCATTTTTTCAGGCTAGATCAAGCGAATGCGCATGTCCTAACTGCGCATCTCTATAGGAAGCGTGCGTCTGACTGTTTCTATAGGAACCGGAGCTTCTAACGGCCGCTGCAGTGACGCAATGACTTTACCAATCGGCGATTGGCTCTTATTTAGAAGGCGGGACTTATTCCGCCATATTGCGCGTTGCACTTTCAAAACAATATGAGTGACATGTCTTGTGTTATTCTATAGTCTTTGGTAATGATGCTGAAAATTCAGCTTTGACCTCACAGGAATAAATTACATTTTAAAATATGTTAAAATAGAAAACAGTCTTTTTAAATTGTAGTAATATTTCTCAGTATTATACTGTTATTTTTGATCAAATAAATACAGCCTTGTTCAGCATAAGAGACTTATTTCAAAAATATTGAAAAAACATACCAACCACAAACTTTTTGTGCCACAAACAGTAGTGTATAGTAACATGAAGGTCTCACATTATTCTAGACTGTTAAGCAGGTTCAGCTCAGATCTGAAAGCTAGCAATAGATTTGTTGCTGAGTTTTGCCGAACTGAGATGCTGGCCATGTTTGTTCTGGCTGTGGGCAGCAGGGAGCAGTTGGATGCCTAGCAGGGGGGCAACAGAGAGGCCTGGTGGAGTCTGAGTGGACCTCCTGTCCCGAACAAGACACATGGACAAAGATCTAAGGCTGGTTTAGCATAGGACCTCAGCCTGAGCCAAACCTAGTGTTCATCAAAGCTTCCTGGTCAAACTGTCATCTGCTTTCATCCCCTTCCCATCTGCCCCCATCCCCAAACACGCACACACACGTTCCCCCTTTCAGCTCACCTTTGATTTGCAATAACATTGCCATCCACCTCATCATTTGACCTCTCATTTTGTGTCTGATGGTCATAATCTTGAATGAATTCTAAAGGTTTTATGCAGTCCAGGGTTATTCAGCATCATACTGAATCTTAGCAAGCACAGGGATTTAACAACAACAAAAATCAATTCTCTCTGCTGAGCAGTCGATTGGAGTTGTCTTTATGATGCATTCAGTCTACACTGCTAGTACACAAAGTAGTAGTCTAATGCCTAATACTTCTTAAATGACCAGAGCTGTGTTAAATGAGCCTCATTTAAAGCTATTATGTACAAATTGAACTCCTGGTTGTTAGAAAAACCACAGCATTAGAACGAAATGAACAACATGAGCTTCTGGAATATGTGAATGAAACAAATAGCCTTCTCTCCAGAGTTATCCATTAAACAAGCTTAAACAGGCTTTTTTTTAGTCATTCAGCTCATTAAAGAAGATTTTTTTTTATTTTTTTTATGAGATTTATCAAAGCCCAGTAAAGCCGTTGGCATATTGGCATATTTCAGAACGTTTAGACTAGTGATACTGTAAGATAAGAAAGAGATATGCCTTCTGCTGGCATTAGTTCAGATAAACAGCTGAGTCATGTTAAAAATTGTTCTTTTTTTTTTCTTTCTTCTTGTAGGCACTTTCTTTTTAAGACACCATCTGGGAGCACTCCTCTGTTCAGCAGCTCTTCACCAGGTTATCCCTTGACCGGTGGTACAGTCTACTCCCCACCACCCCGACTCTTACCCAGAAACACATTCTCCAGGAGTTCCTTTAAGCTGAAGAAGCCCTCCAAGTACTGCAGCTGGAAATGCGCCGCTGTGTCTGCGATCGCAGCCGCTGTGCTGCTGGCCGTCCTGCTCTCTTATGTCATAGGTATGTTCTTCAAAACACTGTTCTTTATAAAATCACTATGCCGTACCATACAATAAGTCTGTTACTTCACTAAGGCATTGTTCAAAAATGTGTTATTGCAAATTCATAGTTCATAAAATTACTTGGTCAGCATAGGCTTCATTTTGCAGACTGTGCATGTCATGCGACTTGCCATCATTGTTTGCCATGGACAAATATGCAACTGGGATGTACTACAGAGGAAGCATCTCCAGTTGTTCAGAAAGACAGAGTTTTCATGTCATTAGTAGATACTGATGGCAATACCTAAATGAATGGCAATCTGGCTCTTGAATTTGTTTTGGAGAGTGATTTTTGCAGTTGTCATTTCTGTCAGAAAACGTCATATATATTTGAATTATTTGTACATAATATAAATAATATTAGTGAGCTAAGCTTTTGCTACCCTAGTGAAAAAAAAATACTAAAATGTATTTGAAATACATTTATTTTGTGCTAAGTATACTACAAAACATTTACATATTTATGTGCTAAATAAAAATACCTTGCAATTGTACTTTTGGTATATTAAACTAGTATACTTAAAGTCTGCTAAATTGGAACAACTAATTTTGTACTTAATGCTATTTAATTGTGTGGATATAGTGCTGAGGTCCAACTAAAGATATACATAAATATATTTGATTGTGCTAAAGTGGAACTATTGTAAGTATACTTTAAATAAACTTTAAATATCTTGCATTTAAAGACTAATTTTATACTAAGATCATACAATCCTTATTATTAGTGATATTAAAACAATTTTTAGGCATAATATTAAGAAATGTGCATTATGCAATAAAGAAATGCTCCAAATAAACTTTAATTATAATTTTATATCAGTAAGTCTTAAGTGATATATCAACAAATATGTTAAAGGGATAGTTCACCCAAAAATGAAAATTATTCCATGATTTACTCACCCTCAAACCATTCTAGGATCCATATCTTCTTTCAGACGAACACAATCGGAGAGATATTTTAAAACATCCTTAGTCCTCCAAGGTTTATAATGGTTGTGAATGGTAATCCAAATTCTGGAGACCCCCCCCCAAAAAAAATGCATTCATCCATAAAATAATTAATCCATACGACTCCAGAGGGTTAATAAAGGCCTTCTGAAGCGAATCGCTGCATTTGTGTAAGTATAAAGTACTTTATAAAATAAAATAACGAGCTTTTGGAGCGACAGCCATATGCATTCGATGTACGTCCAAAAAGCGTTAACTTCCATGATGTAGTACACAATGACATGACGTTCTACACAATGTATGTTATGTTATAGTGTAGAACGTCATGTCATTGTGTACGTCGTCACGGAACTTAACGCTTTTTTGTCTTCAGAATTTGGATTAACATTCACAACCATTATAAACCTTGGAGGACTAAGGATTTTTAAATATATCTCCGATTGTGTTCGTCTGAAAGAAGATAGTCATATACATCTAGGATGGCTTGAGGGTGAGTAAATCATGGGATAATTTTCATTTTTGGGTGAACTATCCCTTTAATAGCTTTGAAGTATACTTGGTATGAAATAAATATATTTTAAATAGATTTTGATATAGTTTTTTGTTACTAGGGTATTTTGTGGCATCAACCACAGTCTTAAATGTGATTATTCATTTTCTTTGCGCTGTCACGGATTTACACTTGAGGCATGTAGAAAAACTCACTTGTTACTTTGTAAGCAATTTATAATTTATCACGATGCAAACAGTGATATTTAATTCACATTTTATAATTCAGTCATGCATAATTAGGTCCTGAACTGAATTCATGGATCCTTGATGGATCATTTATTGCTGTCTAAACAATAAGTCAGCAACCACGGCATGATAAATCAATTAATTTAATTAGACACTTCTTAAATGTCATGAGCACAAGTTAGTGTAGTTAGCAGAGGGTTTGCTGGGCAGTGCTCAGTGTCCTCTAGCACACCATGGCCTTTCAAAGCTCAAAGAATGACCCTGAGATGACACGCTCAGAAGAATGACATTTATCACGAAGAACGAAGCGCTTCAAAGCGTCTTTGATAAACCATTGATGTGTGTTATTGTTGTGGTACAATTGCGGCAAAGCAAATACCCACGCAGAGGGGCGGAAGGAGCCTCAGCGTGTGGACGTTTACTTCAGACGGCAATGTGTGATTCATCTGCCGTTTGATATGAGCTGTGATTCGGATGTATTTGGGGAAGGAGGTTTTGGTCTTATCAAGGCAACTCTCTCCAGGGAGTGCTGCTTAGTTTCAAGTCTAAAGTTCCTCTCTTTTTCTTAAAAAAGAGTTACTGTAGGTTAAGTTCTTAGTAACTGAGCAGTGAAAAGTTGTAGGGTTTTCTGATGCAAAAACAAACAGACAGAGAACACGTTTTGGTGTATTTTCGCTGCTGAGAGTTGCACTTGAACGGTAAGAAAAGGTGGCACTGACGGTGAGGCAGAGACTGCGTGCCGAGTCCGATAAGAGTCGGACCCTTTCCAGCAACACAGTCAACTGTAAATGTCACCAAGCACCTTGAGTGTGCGCCAGCCTGTGAGAGAGTTGCACCTTTACAAAGCAGTGAAAAAACAGCCGTCTGTCTTTTCTGCTCGAATAATTCGCACATTTACATGCTTAACATCTCATTTGTTTTTCTTTGTTTATTTTGCAGGAGCTTTGGCTTTGGCCTTGTTTTTAGTTTTTGTTCACATTGCAGAGCCAGTTTTTGCATCAGTACCTTCAGACTTTTATAAACCCACACACACACAATATTTATGCTCAGGGTACTTTTGATGTGTGTGTTTTTAAATGAAAGTGTATTTGTGTGTGTATCTTGTGTGCAGTGGCCTGTAAAGTGTTCTGTAAACTATTCCAAAACCTCATGAATTTTTGCCCGTACAATGGGACTCTTAATGCATATGTGTGGCTGGTCCACTGAGCTGTAACCACCCAGTGAGCAACACTGTTCATTGCCTGAATCGCACAGGTTCTTGAAAGTTTCCACCACACTTCACAAAACACCCTGCATTTAAACACACACTCAGACTGAAAGCCACAGCTTGAACCCCAAACTTTTGAACAGTAGTGTATTTAAAAAAAAATTCTTTATTTGTCTTTCTTTTTTCTTTTTTTTTTTAAATTGGTTACGCCGCAATTTTTTTTTTCAATTTGAGTTGTTAGATTAACATTTTCTTGAAAATGGTGTTAAAGTGCCCCTATTATGGATTTTTGAAAATTATCTTTCATGCAGTGTGTAATGTAGCTGTATGTGAATGTAAACAGTCTGCAAAGTTGTAAAGCTGAAAGTGCATCATAAGTAAAGTTATTGTCTCTCAAAAGAAAGAGTTAACTCTGAACCGCTTAAGAGTCGTTTGTAATTCGAATCGCATTTCTGCAAAGTTCACACGTCACAAGTTAACACATTTACATAATGCCCGCCTACGTTCTGCGTAGACATCCCGCGAGAACTTGAACACTTCTCAAATGCTGTAGCTCGCTAGTGCGGATAACATGTCAACAAGACACTGTGCTCTGTGCTGTGAAAGGAAATTCGGTTTATTTTCGCTTCCAAAGGATGAGACTGTGAGGAATCAGTGGTTAAAGATGGGACAGTACCTGCTTTATTTGGACCAACTTGCTCCTCAGAATCACAAGTGTGTAAGTGTAAGTGTGATTATTTATTGATGTATTTTATACCGAGTGTTCAAAATACATAGTTTTGTGTTTTAGATATATTGTGTATGTCTCCGGCTAACTCACGTTATTACTTTCTTACTGAAATACTTCAGCTAATCAGCTGTGGGCCACTATTACCTAAAATTGTGTCCATTAATGCAGATTGTCTGTCATTCTTACTACTCTGAGTAATGATGAAGGATGGAGCAAGATTTGTTTTACAAACTTTAATATTACGTCTGTCAATCACGTTAGTGCTCGGCTAAAGTTAGCACTATTATTGATACTGTTAATAATACAGTTCCCACATGTGCACCGCAATAAATTGGAAATACACACATCGGTTTGTAGATGGACATACACTTGCTAATGCTGATGGTGAGGAATTACAGTTGCAACATCTCATGATGAAAGTCAAACTGAGTAGCGTATAACAGAGAAACGTCCTGCTCAAGTCGTCCTTGAGATGGAGGTCTGGGTTGAATAACTTCTTCCAAAGTTTCATCATCTGACTCGCGCTCGGATTAATATGATAAAATCAACACCATCGTTACAGTGTCTTTACAGTGTGTACAATCGTTGAGCTTTAGGAAGCTCTGGAGCTGTAAGCGGTAGACCAATCACAACAGACTGGGCCAATCAGAGCAGAGTAGGCTCACGGAAAGGAGGGATTTAGAGAGACTGATTCATCCGACGAGTCGTTTGAGAATCATTGAAAACTGTGGTGATGTGCAATGTATATTATGAGAAAATGAAATTGTTTTTTGGTCTTTGATGCATGTAAACCTGTTGTAGGAGACCTCCTAAACAGAATTAGGAACCTTTCAAATAGCATAATAGGGGCACTTTAAAGATCTTCCAAACCTAATGAAACCAATGAATACATTTCTAAGAATCTGGCACATGTGTTTTAAACTAAAACTAAAATATTTTATTTATTTAAATTTATTTTTAAATTAATTTATTTAAATATTTTACTTTATTTTGAACTCACTTGCTGCCAGCCGAGAGTTGTTTCTTTCATGATTTTCTGTGTCAGTGATATAAACCAGCTTCAAAACACATTTTTTTGAGCGTAACATCCAGTCCCAGAATTCTAAGTGTGCTCCCATTCAAATCCAACATCCCGGTGCTTTGTCCACTGCTCACCCGTGGCCTAATTACAGTGTCAATCTCTTGGATGGCTGTTCCTGAGAATGTTTGTCTTGTCATTCTTATGTCAGAGGCAGCATCCCTTGCCTGAGATCTGGATGTAGGTTGCTAGGAGACAGGTGTTGCGGTCCTGTTGTGGGGTTCTGCACAGGGCACAGCGGCTGCATCTGACTGTCATAAGGCCACTGTGACTAATCTGGACTAATTGGTGTAAGATGATGAAAGAAGCAGATGAAAGAAGGAGAGATAAATGATTGATGTCTAAAGGCTAAGTGAAGTATTCTGCCCCCCACCTTCCTCCTCGCACACATGGATGCAGTGGATAGCTGAGTGTTTTGTGTTCTGAGCATATGAATATTATCCGTAATGAAGAGTCAGGATGACCTGAACCCCTCAGGAAACAGAGAGGGATTTGATCACTACATTAAAAATTTTGCTTAAGGACAGCATGAAATGACGTTGACAATGCACTTCCATATTGAGACAGGTTTTATTGGATATTATTTGTTAATGCAAAAAATAAATATTTCATAGGTGAGTAAAGTTAGTACATTTTCATAAAAGGTTATGGAAAAACTATGGACCAACCTGTCATTTCGGTCTGGTTTGTTCTTGTTTGGTGAGCCCTGACACTCCTATTGTCTTGTCATTGTGAGCGTGTGGTTTTGAGGGCTGTACGCTCTTCCATCCACGCAAGTTGTTTGTTTGTAGTAGTTTTGGTTTGGTTTTGGTTTCTAATGTGGTTTTGGTTCTGTGACATTCATGCTCCATGTGTTGTGAGCTCACGGCTTTTGCTCACAGCTTTTGCTCATTCTCCGTGCTCTCTGGTCTCATTGTGTGAGCGTGCAGTTTCGAGTTCGCTCAGGCCGTACGCTCTTCTCTCTGCGTGTGTTGTTTTGTTCTGTGTAGCACGCGGCTCGTGTTTACATTGGCCGCGTGCTTTCATGTTGTCATGTTTTGTGCAGTAGCGGCCCTTGAACGTAAATTTAGGTATGGCAGATTCTGGGTCTTTGCGCTAGTTAATGATAAACAATTTGTAAGCTTTGTATTCTAATCGCTGAACACATGCAGAACACTTTTAGCAGAAATTGCGTTATTCAGCCTGAGGGTGGCGCTCTAATGTTGATTGACAGGCTTAAAGTACACACGAGTAATGACACGCATAGAATGCCATCTTAGAATTGCCTTAGAATTGCAATTTGTGGAGGAATTCCAGTGAGGAAAAGAAAGTAATTTCTATTTTCAGAACAAACATAAAACAAACACAACAGAACTACATTTAAGGCTATTCACATGAGCATGTTTAAACTAAAGGATTTATACTTTCGTTAATTTGATATGCTACTCCACATAGGAAGAACAGACATGCCAACTAGCTACTGACCTGATGCAGACTTATGGCTCGTTTCCACCGAGTGGTACGGTTCAGTACAGTAAAGTACGGAACACAATTTTTGCCATTTCCATTGTCAGAAGTTGTGAATGGTACCCTAATTCCAAACCGTACCGTACCGTACAACTTTTTTGGGACCCTTCCGTTGGGGTACCTAGCACAATAGTACCAATAGTACCAGTACCAAAAGGGTGGAGCTACACTCACTGCAGAATGTTGATTGGTTGACAGAGAATCGTCATTTGCACGATACTGTTGCAACACAATGTGTATTTTTCGGCTGTTTTACCTTGTAGCCTTCAGCCTTTGCTCAAACAAAGCCACTGTATGTCCTCCATTGTTGTTTACTGTCACTTTCTTCTTCACGCGAGAATGACGTCGATCGCTACTTTCCGG
Organism: Mylopharyngodon piceus; assembly: GCA_039654765.1. Taxonomy (NCBI): domain Eukaryota; kingdom Metazoa; phylum Chordata; class Actinopteri; order Cypriniformes; family Xenocyprididae; genus Mylopharyngodon; species Mylopharyngodon piceus. Next base: position 22,019,484 of record CM077461.1, read on the forward strand.
CATACATCATGCCTATCAAGTAAGGGTACTGTTGACGGTGGAAATGAGGTTTACGTATGGTATCATGAAAAGAAACGAGGCAGTCTGAAATCTGCCCCAATGGCTCTTAATTAGAGCTCGCTGCAGTTCCATTTTTCACCACAGATTTACATTGGAAAATAGTGGGGCGCTATGGAGCAGGGGAGGGCTCCGTCACCTGCTGCCCTGCTTATTATCATAATACATGCCTGCTGAAGCCATGTGTTAAATTTTTAATATATCCTGCTCACTTTACGACTTAAAATAGTCTAGAAACCCCAAAAATGTTTGTTGCAGAATGCTGAACACATTTACAATTTATTATTGTTTCAGTTTATATAGAGGTCTATGTTTTGGATGAATATTTTGGTGGGCTCTGCCCCACTTGCCCTTACAGATGAGCCACATCTGGTTTTGTGTGGACACGCAGTCGGTGAGATCTCTCATTGGCTGCGTGTTCGTGTCATGTTTTGTTTGAGCACATGGCTTGTGATTGTGTTCACTGGCCATGTGCTCTTGTTGTTGTCATGTTTGGTGTGAGCACAGGGCTTGTCATGTTTGTTTCTATGTGCCATGTGCTCTCCTGTCTATTGTCTTAACCCCGCTCTTCTTGTTATCTGATTATTGGTTCATTTGCTCCACCTGTCCTTCCTCATTACATGCTTTATTTGCTCTTCTATTTATTCTCCCTGTGTTCTCTGTCCTGTGCCAGTTCGTTGTCATACACTCCTTGTGTCCAGCTGACCAGCTGTTTCCCTCGACGGGGTAGTTTTTTTTTTTTTAATTACAAATAAAAAGCCCATCAACTTTGCACCATTGAGTCCTCACCTCATCTCTTTACCTGCAGCACAACACAACATTTAATGGAAATATGAGACTCACTGAGTGTCTTTAACTACTATGTACTAACATTTAATTAATCATTTGATAAAAAAAACAAAAAAAAAAAACAAACACTTATTGTGTGCATACTTTTTTTTACGTTGTACTTATATTAAAAGAAAAAATACCGGCATGTTAATTAAATTCTGTAATTCCATCTATAATCACACTGTCGACCCTTCCCTTATACATTAACCCACCCTTAAACCATAAAAAACCCATACTACCAAACCTGTCCCTATAACCCATATCCCACTTTCATGTGTTTCAAGTCTGTAAAGATTTGTTGAATAACTGAGATGCATATAGAATCAATTCGTAATAGTGATTCTTTGAATCGATTCTCGAATTGTGAAGAGCCTAATGATTCCCATCCCTACTGTTGAATCATGTACATTAAGATCAGGATTGTGAATTAATATAGTAGTTAGTCAGTTTTGATTTCTTGTTGATTGTAAATCATCTATTCAGTTGCAGAGCGATGTGAGCAGGAAGTGTAATGACTCACCATTCCAGCTCCTGCCAATGAAACAGTGACTTGTTTATGAAAACAGGTCAAGTCTCCGTCAGGTCTACGGTAACACGCTGTATGTCAGTCAGAATGAGTCATTATGTGTCCATTTACCACTGCTCTCTGTCAGCAGGGACTGTCACCTGCCCATTTTATATTTGTCCTCACACACACACACACACCCTGGGAGCCTGGTGGCATTCTCCTCTGCCCATACGGGCACGCAAACAAACACAACAATCAGTCACACACCTACACACCCCGAGATGTTGGAGATTCTGTCTCGTGGAGATAATATGTTCACCAGCCAATCTCTAACTCGCAGCCCTGCGCTGTCTGCCTGACTCAAATTGACACACTCCAGCGTGCATGCCCAAAGCTGATTAAAATGACACTTTTCATTTTTTACTTTCACTTTTATATTTACTTTCCCCTATATTCTGTGTTTTTCTGACATCTGCTTAATATTAAAGCCACTGAGTGACAGGGGAGCGAAATAGAGCTTCGCGTGCATACGCTCGGATCGCAGGACAGAAATCGTGGGATCCCCATCGTCACTCTATACCTGCGATAAAAAATGCTGTCAGTCAAAGCATCAGGCTTTCTGCTCGTGCATAGGACTGAGAGAGGGAGAAGAGGTGAATTTGCTTGCACGTGTGTGTGTGTGTGTGTGTGTAATACCGTGGGGAGTGATTGTTGTGCTCTGAGTATTTGACAAGCTGAGTGGAATAGATTGGATCCATCTCGTCATGCCCACGCAGGAGGTTCAGGGAGGTGTGTGTGTGTGTGTGTGTGTGTGTGTGTGTTAAACTCATAGACCTTGCATGCCTGAAGCAACATCCTTGATTTTTTATTTATTTTTATTTTTTGAGCGCATATGTGTGTGTGTGGCATTATGGGACAAGCTGTATCTAGGGATTGGAAGTTTTCCCAGGGTATTTTGAGAGTTTTTTGGTCAACAGTCAAGACTGAGTGAGCTGATGTAATCAGAAGGAGCTGGTCCTCGGGGTGCGGTGGTTCACTGTAGCCTTTCATTTATATTCATAGCAGCAGGACTTGTGCACCTCGAATCAAAACACACATCAAAGCTACACACACACACGAAGGAGATCAGCAGCATTGAAAACAAAGTTTCACCTTCAGGGAGAGGCTGATTGTGTGTGTGTGTCTGCTTTTGAAGGTGATATGCAAGGCCGGGTGTTTTTTGCTTTTGCAATCCTCTTTCTTGGTCAGTCAGAGAGTTTTTAGGAAGTTAGGTGGAAACTAGAACTACATGATCTGGTCAGAAATCATATTGTAATTATTTTGCAGTAATAGAATTACAGGATTTTAGTGCAAAAACTACACAGAAAATGTATATAACAAAAGCAAAAAAACAAACCACTTGTGTGGAGCTTTTACAAACTGAGAGCTGCTCTAAAGACATTGTATCTTGAGCCCCATGAATGCTTGTAGTGTGTAGTATACAACAGGCAGGACAGAGTGCTGCTCCTTTACTTTGAAGCGTGCAGATTATAGATTTTTTTAATTAAATCACTGCCTTTTGCAGTATAATAATTGCAGTAGCCTGCAGTGTAATTTTATTGTATTTTGATTCATTGTGCAGCCCTTTAGTAGACATTAAACAAGTCTTCTGTAACATCAGGTGAAGATTGCTGTGAAGTGAGGATGAGTTGCGTCAGGTTGATTGAGGTACAACAGTGTGTGTGTGTGTGTGTGTGTGCGTGTGCGTGCACGTGAGTTCCACGGGGACACACTTGCATGACTGTTTTCATTCACACAGCTCATTCAGGTAGCAACTCTTCCCGGACGAAGAGGGAACGATGAAGTTTTGGAGCTCCAGGAATAGGGCTCCTACCTTCTGGTGAGCTTCCCTCTCACTGGGATCACTGGCCATCTAGCTGTTTAATGGTCCTCCCACCCTTTATATCTGGACTTCAAAGTGGCTTGAGATTGTGCGATTTATTTGCTTTTTGCTGGAATGGTGCCCATAGGGAGCAGCCTGTTTCATCTGTACATATCGTGGGTATAAATGCTACACAAGGCCTAATAAATAATGAAACGGCGGGCAAATATCAGTAGTTTCTGATTTGAAGCGTTTGGCTGTGAGCCATTTTCCAATAGGGTGGCAATATAATAGTTAGTGGAACTGGGTTTGCTGGCTATGTAAAGTATGATTTTGATTTTCTGAAACATTGGTGTACCACAAATGCACAGTTATGGTCTTCTGGGCCAATATACCGCTTCATATTTTGTTTAATACATTTTTTTTTTTTTACGGTCACAGCAAAGAAAAAACGAAGGAAATAGACTCAGGAAGGCTGAGTCTATTTCCTTCGTTTTTTCTTTGCTGTGTGTGACAGTTACTTTTCAAATGTCCTGCACATTCATCCTCCTCTGATACTCTGGTGCTCAAGGTGAAAGCATATACTGTCAACTTTGATCATTTGAGGATGCATCGATTTTTTTTTCTTGTGGCTGTAACACTGAAGAGCAAGATGAAAAGATTTGAAAAATTACATTTTTTAAAGCCTCTCCCTAAGTCTATTTACATTTTTTTACATTTTCTGCTATGTGTAACAACAAAAAATAGGTTTTGTTATTATACACAGCAAGAAAAAAATAGTAAAAATGGTAAATGATATACTCAGGAAATACTCAGTTATTTGCATTGTTTTGACAGCAGAAAAATGTATTATAATAATAATAATAATATTATTATTATTATTATTATTATTATTATTACTATAATTATTATTATACTGCTTGAGATGTAAATTTGAATGTATTCAGTAAACATTTTACTATAACTTAGTCCTAAATGAGAGGAAGGCTATTCTAGAATGGAGCTCTGATCTAAAAACGTCTCAGGTTGTGCATGTAAACTGAGCCGGTGTCTGAAGCATGTGTGAAAAAACAAGCCAGTAACACTGGCCAGAGAAAAGTCAGGTGACGTAACATCAGTGCGCCACAAAGACCATAAATAGATGCCTGAAAAATGCTTCATCAGATTCTAATTGTCTAAAGGAAGGCGTTTCAGGCATTGCTGAAGTATGTCAAGGCAACGCAGCCTTCCTTTTGAGTGGAACTCAACGCTGCTTTATGACGTTAATGCTATGGGAATGTTAATACCCACGTCACCATACTGAGGCAATGCCTGACCAAGGTTCACGAGTTCACATATCCATATAATTAAATAGAGTAAAGTTATGCGTATTTGGCGTGCTGTCCGGGGGGGAAGGCTCCGAGCTCGGAATTTTGGCCTGAACCCAGAGTACTCCCCCCAGTGTGGTAATAATAGATAGAAGATGATAATAGAGAAGATGGAGTGGTGGAGGGATGCTGATAAACCGTCAACGAACAGAGGCAAGTCTACAGAATATATACTTCTTGTTGTTGGTTGAATTGATTAGCTGAATGCTTTCCACTTGTGCTAATTAGGTTAATTATCTGAACCTGCTCCTCCCGAACTTTGTTAATAAAACATCATTATGTGAGGTATGCACGATCACAAACTCCTGGCCTAAGAAACGGATTAACTCAGAGGTCAATTCTGGGGTCAATCCTAAATTACAGCAATATACATGAAGTGTGTAAAGGACTAGCCCGCCACAAACACAACAATACAAAGGCGCAAATGATAAGCAATCTAAAAGAAATTCACACAATTTAATATCAGTGACCTTAATACTCAGAGGCGAAGCATACCACGTGCCTCATAACTGGCCAGAAAGATTACTAGGCCTAGCGGCCGGAAGGTTGAACTAACTCAAAAGGACCTGAGACCCTGGGGTTGAGTCCAAATCCAGACTATAAAACTTTATGAATGTGTGCAAGGACCAGCCTGCCACAGCACAATCATCCCGCAAGGAAGCACCTTTGGCTAAAGCTTTTGAGGAGGCCACACCCCAGCTAAAGTGAGCTCTAACACCTAGAGGCAAAGCTAATCCGCGTGCCTCATAGGCAAAGGTAAAAGCGTCCACAATCCAGTGGGATAGTCACTGCTTGGAGATGGAGGAACCCGTGCCCCAACCTTCAAAGCAGATAAAAAGCTGGTCAGATTTACAACACACCTCTGTGCAGTCATAAATCCTAAGAGCCCTGACTGGACTTTCTTGCTCCGGTGAATCGAAAGGTGAAGGAGAAAAGGCTTGAAGGATGACCGGATGGATGGCCGTGTAGGGCACCTTTGGAATGTAACATGGCCTCGGTTGCAGATTCACTTTAACCAAGCCAGGGGCAAAATGTAGACAGGAGGAGGCAACTGATGAGGCTTGCAAATCTCCTACTCTCTTAAGTAATATTAAATTGAATTCTGGATCCTTCCTCGATTGTTCAAGAACCCATTGAGAGATATTTCGCAGAAGCCTCCACACTGGTAAATACTGAAGTAGAGGAATAATTTTCTCAACTTTGACCTGAAATGAGGGGGTTAAATGTTTGAGAACCTGAAACAGCGTACCAGCGAAATGCTGCCAGGGAGAGATAGCCAGCTAGCGTCTCTTCAACCCATGGCATCATTGCATACCCATACACTCCAAACCCCACGATAGTTGAGTAATTTGAAGTAGAGGTAGTATGGGTACGAGTCGTGTATGGGTTGTTCCAAGACCTTAACACCTCAGTGTGCATCAGTAGCGCTACCACTCAGCTCCTCAGAACCGGAGGTAGCAGACAGTGTGTCCTTGTCTGGATCGGAAGAAATTGCCAGGCGAGCTCCTAACACACACAATGGACTTTACACACACACGTGCAAACAAACGGCTTCCTGAAGACAAAGAAGCTGATGACACATTTTTCGGGCATCTATTTATGGTCTTCGTGACATACTGTCATTATGTCACCTGACTTTTCTCCAGCCAATGTAACTGGCTTGTTTTCCACACGTGCTTTAGAGTAAAAGGACAGCTGCTCCTTGATCATGTTAATTAGTGTGTCTTCTGTACTTTGTGCACCCGATCAATAATCAGCATTTAAGCACATGATATATTGTCTCTCTTGATTTGGAGAGTAATACTTTTAGCCTCTGTGCAGCCTCTTAGCGTTTTATTCTATGCAGAGCAAAATCATAATACAGTAATGCACGCAAACAGACATTCACGCATACCGTCAAGCCCCTAGAGACTTTCCGCAGAACACCTCAGCAGCACATCGTCCACGCATAGTTGTTTCATAAAGCTGACACCACTATCTGTTTAGTGTCATCCTCAATTTCCAAGCATCTCTCATGCTGTCAAAGGTAAGTCAGCTCTTTTCTCCAGTCATTCTGCAAGCGTGAGCTCACGAAGGAGATCAGCTGACTTACTCGTGGCTTGGTTTTCAGGGCCATGCCTGAGGTCAGTGTTTCTCATGCATTAGCTCGCAGCTATCACATCAGTAGCACCTTCATATACTGTACACATCTATCAGAGGCCCCTTATGGACCACCAGTGGTTTTGAACAACACACATCTTGTCAAAATGCAGTTCATTCTGGGTAGGAATGTCAAAATACATTTTTGACACTTTATATGTATGTACTGAGTAAAATAATGCGAGAATATCACTGGTACTGATACTGTCTCTCTGCAATTATTAGTGCAGAGTACTTAGTTTGTCTGACCAACAGATCTCAAAATCAATATCCAGCAAGATTTTTTAATGTTTTTGAAAGATGTCTCTTCTGCTCACTATAAGGCTGCATTTATTTAATCAAAAATACAGTAAAAACAGTAATATTGATTACAGTAAAATTGTGATTATTATTACACATTGAAAATTTAGTATTTCAGTATATTTTAAAATGTAATTTATTCCTGTGATGGCAAAGCTGAATTTCCAGCATCATTACTCCAGTCTTCAGTGTCACGTGATCCTTCAGAAATCATTCTAATATGTCATAATTTTATTAAATCATAATTTTAATATTTGTGAACCTAATGTACCCAGATGGTTATGTCAGTAAAATGATTTTAATAAGGCAAGATAAAAAATGATTTATGTCAAATATCGGATCTGTGAATTAGACATTCTAGTGTAAATAGGATCAGATAAAAGCCCTAATTTTGACCCTAAACTGAATATGCGACGCATATAAGCATTAGTTCAAAAATGCATTACGGTTCTATTATCGAAATGGATTGCTGAAGAAAGAGTTCCACTTTTCCAGTGCTGCTGTCAGCACCAACTCAGCTGGTACAGCTCAGTGAAATAAGCTTTGCAGCTCAGATTTCATTTTCTCAGTGTGCTTTTAAATCCGAGAAGAACTCCAGACTGAAGATGCAGACTTACTCAGGCAAGACAGGGGAATACTTTTGTCATCTGTATCCCCGTCTGTTCTCTCACTCCTTCACTTTCTTCCTGTTTCTTTCTCTAACTGCTTTAGGTAAGTAATATTATTCATCACTTTGAAGAGGTGAATTATACATAGAGATTACATAAAGTGAGATGCAGCATCTCATGAATTTCACATCTAACACATTTCCTCTTAATAATTAATGCTTATTGCGCATGCTGAAAATTAGTTTTTTTTGTTTGTTTGTTTTTTTTTGAAGATCTCCTCCAGATTAGATTAGCAATAAAATAAATAAATAAATAAACAAATAACAAATAATTGTAATGCTGCCAGATGTGAGACCAGTGTGCGTCCTTACCTGACCCTTCGCCATGCCCACATTCTTCCACAGAGGACATGAAATATCAAGGTACTTGTGCTGTCAGAGTTTTATTCTCTAGATGGATGCTGAATGAACCTGTAGTATGTAAATTAATGTTATAATTATTTTAATTGTATTTATTTATTCCACTGTTACTGTGGTTACTGTTAATTGAATATCCTCTGTTGACAAATAGTTGCCTTGTTAACACATTTGCACCAAATAAAAACTTGTAAACATGCTGTTGAAATGGCTGAACATTTAAATTCATGAGGCAGTGACATACTTCATATGAATTCACATGGATTGTTAAATACCTTTGAAGCTAAAGGATCAGATGTTTTGAGAGATTGGTCTGTACAACTGATCTCCCCCCCCCCCCATTCAAAATTGCCATTCAAAATTGCCATTCATCCTCCACTTTGTAATAAAACATGCTTTAATCTCATTGTGTTGACCACACTTGCTACATTAGAAGATAAACTGATACTAAATTTCTGTTCAGTGATATTTAAAGGTTGAGTGATTTTTTTTTTCTTTTGTGATTGAATTCAATAAGCTTTAATATATGTGGAGAGCAATCCATTAGCCTTTCAATTCACTTCAATGGCTCAATGGTGCTGTTGCTCTGTAAGTATACTGTATGCAACTTGGACATTGGCATCTTGCTTAAAGAGAACTCCAGAAGCATATGACTGATCACTCTCTATTATAAGGGGGAAACATACATAAAATGAATTCTGTATATTTAATTTCATTACATTTCATTAAATATATAATATATATTAAATAGTTGCTTTTGTGTGGCAGCTTTGAATTCAACCGATAGCTTGCAGAGGAATAAATCATTATGTTAAGAATTTCTCCACAGTACTGCTTAGTGCGGCAAGATGTTTTAGATCAATGTAACAGACCATCTCTGTCAGCGAGCACTGCGATGAAATAGACGAAGAGAAAGCAGGAGGGATGGAGGACACAAGAAAGGTGAAAAGAACAATGAATGAGTAAGAGATAAGGCTGATTAGAGGATACAGAGATAAGATGAGGAATAGTGCATGTGGGACAATGGCTAGATGGCATCAGAGCATCTGACAGCCTGAAGGAGTCAGCTTTTTCTTTTGACCCCTCTACATGAGAGCGATAACGCGCCCTCAGATGTACAGTCTGGAGGTACCAAAAGACTGAGTTGGCATTGATTTTGCGTGGATGAGATTGAGGGAGGGATAGAAGAACTAGGGGGCGGAGGTGAGGTGTTATGGTTTATACTGCGAGCGTCAGCATTTTCCCGCAAGATTTTATGTGTATGACTGCACTTGTTTTCCCTTGGGGCATCTCATCTGTAATTTCCACCAGCACATCACAAAACTAACTTTCTCTGATCATTATCATATTTCTTAAACACGACTTGACATATTTGAATATTGCATATCGAGTGATCTCCATTGGAGCTAATCAGTCTTTGCAAAGTCTTGGAAGCGCTGAAGCACTGAAGCACTGATTATAGTACATATGGGGTGCGGAGAGAAGCAGGCAGCTAGCCAAAATCTTCTCTAGCACACACACACATAAAAACAAGAAAGTGTTGAGAATATTTGGCATCTGTCACCAACTTTAAACTGGCTTCAGTTTATTTTTTGTCCAAGACAATTTTCTTGTCCTCTCACACCCTGTTTTGCAGTATCAAGATAAGTGTCATTTCCTTTCTGAAATCTTATTGTGTTGCATTTGACATTTTGTTTTGCTCATTTGCCACCCGCTTCTGTGTGACATATATCTACGGTGTGTTTAGTATTCCTGGAGTGGTTTGGATTAAACCTGGTCCAACTAAACCTGTCTGGGCACAGAGCCCAAACAAAGCACAGACTGCAGTCAATGTGTCATTTTCTATAATAAGTGTATTTGTATGCTAAAGTCACCTCTGTCAGCAAGAGTTATAGTTGTTGGGTGTCGCAGGCTCTCAGCTGTCAAGACGTGTCATCCATGTATACATAAAGTAGTTGGAAGGTGTAATGTAGTGTCATGTTCTATTTTTTAATTCTCTCTTTCTCTCCCTCATAGCTCTTAATCTGCTTGGCTTGAATTGGCGGCTGAAGCCCACAGAAGGGCATCTCGTGAACACTGGCCTCAGCATGAGTATTCCTGGCATTGGCGATGTGGCAACAGTGCCCTCCGGAGGCAGAGGTAAAAGCAAAACACGTGCCAGAACCCTGAAACAAGACAATGTGAAATCCAAATCACCTGATGACATGAAATGCAAACCCACTGATAACATGAAATCCAAATTGCCCTCTGTTTACACTTCCATCATTTTATCATGCACAATTCATGAGTATTAATGTTGTTCTAGTGGGGTAAAAAGTTATATTATAGTTTATTTTATAGTTATCATAATTCTGTCATTGTAATAACTATGTAATAACACAATAATTACAATGTAATAATAGTTAAAATGTTTTCCAGCATAATTTTCTTGCTGATTTTTTTTTTCATTAATTGAAAATGTAATGAAAGTAAGCCTGTTTCACAAATCAAGTCCAATCCTACATTTTTTTTTTTTACCAATCGAAAATTAATTATGTAATGACTTAATAATAATTAGTCACCATTGGCTTGTTATAACACCTGTTAGTCTTTTTCAGGCTGAGGCTTTGTAAGAATCTTCTGAGCCCAACCAGTGATTGTTTTTACTGTATATTGAGAGAGTACATTAGTGTAAAATCACAGTCTCGTGTGCCTTGTTCTCACAGTGACCTTTGATAAACAGGGTTATTTAGATTAGACATTTTGGATCTCAATAGAATTAGTTAATGGTTCAAAGCTCTGGCTACTCACAGTGGCTTAGACACAAAGAATCTCTCTGTCTGTTGTGCATTCACCTCAAATGATTTATCATTATCAGTGTCAACACGTTTAGATGATAACGACTGTCGCTGACCTTTAGAGAGTGCCGGTATATTGACGTTCTTCACACACAGTACAGCTTCTTCTCTCTTTAGATAGCTCTAAAAGAGTGCTTCTTTATGGAGGACACATAGGTGCTAATATGGTTTTAACTAGGGAGTGTCTGTGTGCACAATCCTATTTGTTTTGGACTGTATAAATTGGAAAAACATGCTTCTACCTACATTTTTGCAAAACTCCAAAAATGTATGTATACATACAATTCACTGCAGTGTCCAGCTGAAATGAACACTATAGTGGAAGTAAAACACCAAAAACTTTTTTCTTTTCACACAAATTATGATTAACGGGACAGATTATCAATTAATACTCAATTAATACGTAATACTTTTTTACATGGTTTCTTGTGCAATACTATGTTAAGACCACGTTTATGATTTCTAAACTAATAGATTCTATTAAGCATTATTGCAGCACATAACCAGCTCTATATGCATAGCTTTACTGACATTGTAAACTTGCTTGTTAGCTCACCTGGTACAGCATTGCAGTTGAAATGTGGAGCGTTCGGGTACAAGTCTTCTGAAACACGAGTCACAACACTCAATAAAAGAGCTCAAACACTTGTATAAGCAAGCTAAAATGGCATGGTTGCTTCAGCAAATGTATTTTTTACTCACATTTGCTTTTGTTAACACACTATCAGTTATGTTTAGTGTAGGATTTAATGTAGATGGTGCATTACTTTCAAATGTGATTAACCTTTTTGCAGAAAATTGAACATGTGCCACTAACTGGACATGTCACTTGCATGAAAATGAAAATGGACATGAAAATGCAGCAGAACATGCAAGAAGCAACACAATATAATTTCGGTGAAATGCCACAGGTACGTTTTTCCAATGAAGCCCTGGTTGGTAATGGAAGGACTCTTGTCTGATACTAGATGAACATAATGTAGGAGGAAGGACATCATGTGCAGAGGCTTTAGAGTGCATTTGCTTTCTCTCCTGCTTTGTTTTTCTGAAGTGTTTTTTTCCCCTTCACTTTGATGGAGAGCTTTCTGGAGAAGTGCAGACACACATGCACACAGACACATGTGTTATGGTGAGCTGTCAGTGGGGTAGAAAAACATGATGCTGGACTCACACTGATCTCCAGTTTGAATGTTGTTGTTATGCGCATATACAAGACCCTTTCACATGACTCATGTCAGGACTTCCACATGAAAGTGCTTCTGATAGCGTTACGGAAGAGCAATTTTATGTATGTATATACCATAAAGACCAGACACAGAAAATACAGAAAGCAAACAAAAGAGGTCAAGACTGAAAAGAAATCACTGAAACCTTGAGGAATCTTTGATCCTTCTAAGCTCACGCCCTTGCTTTGAGGTGATTGATCCTTCACCTGCATTTTCTGCTTGAAACAACATTCGTAGGTCATTTGACTGTAATGTGAAATACTTTTGAGTGAAACAGAATATGCAAAAATTTTAAAAAGAGGTGCTCTACCAACAAAAGAGGAGGTGCAACCAAAAAATCAAAATTGCATGTGAATTGGGAAAATTGCAACACTCACTCTTAAAGAACTCCAACTTTATTGGTTAAAAAACACAACGTTTCGACAGTTCAAGGCCTTCATCAGCAGAATATTATATATCATCAGGAAAATATAGGGCATTACTTGATTTCATTCACTGGGAATTGTAGGCTTGAAAATGAACAAAGTCAGTTCCTTTCCCATTCCAATTTTTTTTTTTTTTTTTTTTGAAATTCCTAAAGGCAAAGAGGTGCTGATAGTGATCAAGGCATGTAGGCCAAGATGTGTACATCGAGGGTCTGCTGATTGGTCAGTTTTAATGTCTCAAATTTGGGTTTCAGTCACATGGTCAAGAAATGGATAGAAGAAGATTGTAACTGTTTCTCACAGGCTTCTTTTCTCTGGGCCATCTTCTTTGGCTCTTCTCTTTTTTGGGGCTTTTCTTGGGGGCTTTGTTCCTAAGCTCTGCCTTCCATCTCTTTCTCTCTACACTTTCTCTCTCTTGCTTACTCTATTTCTCTTTCTATTTCTCAGGTAACATTCTACATACATGATGGGTACAATTAACTGTGTTTTATTCAATGTTATACAGGTACATCTAATTTATAACCAATTCAAGTGTAACCATAACCATATACTGTTATTAAACCTTCTCAAGGATAGTTAATAGTTTATCATAGTATGTTATTTAATAAATTCATAAGAGTTATTTTAGGTATATATAAGGCAGGATGAGGTGGCTGATCTAGTCATATCCAGACTAAAGTCCATCCATACCAAGACATGGGTGTACGGGTACGCTTGTAAGGGGAAAGGAAAGAGCCTTTTTCACTGGCTCTGATGTAGGCAGTTCTGGCTGATTGAGAGCATGAGGAGTGTGAACCTCAGCTCCAGAAGACTCATCTCAGCAGAAGACTCTTCTCATGCACCCTCTCCAGGGAACTTTCTCTTCCCCTTTTTTCTGCTTCCCCATCTCACTTTCTCCATCTCTCTTTTGCTCTCTGAGTGTGTTGCTCTCTTTCAGCACAGAGCCGTCCATCCATGCTCCGTGTTAATGAGGGAGGTTGGTGCGAGCTCCCACTGGTTACCAGAATGGGCCGCTTTAACCGACCTGTCACTCAGACCTGACACTGCGTGTACGTGCGCATGTTCTCCTGCAAAAAGAAGGCTTGATCCGTTTAGGGAAAGAGCCTGCTTGCGCTCTCTCAATTCAATTCCTCTCTTCCTAACTCGTTTAAATGCAGCCAGAGGTTTTTGCAGGCAGGGAAACAGATTGTCTCTGCTTATCAGGGCCCATCAAACATCGAGAACGCCGACTAGACTGACAGCTAACACCAAGCCCACTCATGTTGGCACTGGCCTCTCAGACACAAAAGAGTGTGTTTGTGTGCGTGTACATTGCTTCTGATACCATCAAGGCCCATTTGCTGGGTTATTTTCTGATTGGAGTTGCTGCGATCTATCTGCGCTGTCAACATGGCAGCAGCTTTCTCTCTAGAGGACAGACTTAGCAGGTGTAGTGGGAAGGGAAGTGTGCGTGTGTGGCCAGTGCTGTCATGCAGAGGTATTATGATCTCAAGGGAAAAGACAGGGTTTGATTTAGGGTTGATGACTTTGGCAGCCCACACGGCACACTCATTAGCGCATAGCTGCGTCTCTGTGGAATAATATATGTTGACTTTACTTTGTACACACTGCAAATATTTTCACACAGAGCTGAGGATATTTCCCATTCTCCCTGTCTTTGAAAGACTTTCTTTGTGGGTTTTTTTTTTTCATCAAACAAATCTTGTTTATTCTCTTGGCGTCCGTCTCAGGGCCGTGGGTGTTGAAGAACAGCAGTATAAACAGCGGGGAGTTGGAGCTGGGTCAGCGTGTCAGTCAGGATGTTCCTCCAGGCGTCTTCTGGAGGTCTCTGCTTCACCTGCGCCAGCCACACTTCCTCAAGTTCAACATCTCCCTGGGCAAGGACGCACTGTTTGGGGTCTACATGCGGAAAGGCCTGCCTCCTTCACATGCTCAGGTGAGCAAATCGCCTCATGTCTTGTTTCTTCTCTTAAAGGAGCCATATCCACTTATAATTAAGGTTGAGTATCCTGTTTTTAAACACTTTCAGTTCAGTTTTTGTTAAAGGGTTAGTTGACCTAAAACTGAAAATTCTGTCATGATTTACTTACCCTCATGTCGTTCCAAACCCAGACTTTCGTTCACCTTCGAAACACAAATGAGATATTTTTAATGAAACCTGAGAGATTTCTGTCTGTCCATTAAAAGTCCCTTACACCAAAATAATTAAAACACACCTCATAATCCATATAAATCGGTTCTGTTTACCATATTTGATTTGCTTAATGTATGTGTGTTGTTTTAAAGTAAATAAAAGCCTAAATTAAATTTGTGCATTACATAAAGCAATCTTGTCTCTTCAGAAAACAGAAGACAGCTCAATTCATATAGATTACGTTTTTTTGCTAGGACAACTGTGTTGCAAATGAATGTCTCTTATGAGCCAGTTCTTTTTAATGAGTCAAAACTCAATGAGTCACAGATTAACTCATTGGTCTGAAAAAGCTTACTCATGGAATGAGTCAGTCGGTTACTGAACTGAACTGGAATCAGAATCTAAATCAGAATAATTATAATCCTGATGATTTCCATCCTAACTAATCTAAGTCAATGTTTTTTGCACCATTAATAGACCTAATTTGTTTTTATGAACACTCTCTGTTGCACTGTATTTTACGGTGCCGTAGTTACATTGTAATTACTCAAATAAGTACTGAGTACTATTAATTAACTACATGTACTTAGTATAGAGTTACAGTTAGGGTGAGGGTTTGGTTTAGAGTTAGTTACTTGTAATTATGCAAAATTTACTGTTATTACTATAGTAAGCACATGTAGTAACGTGTAACTACGGCACTGTAAAATAAAGTGTTACCACATTCTCTAATTTAAAATTAAACAGGCTGCTTTTGAGACTACTCAAGTGTTGATCTCTAAATCTATTGGTTGGCACTGTTATGTTCACACTGCCCCAGCAAACACCAAAAGGGTTAACATACTGATCCGAAAAAACCCAACCTTTGAAAATTGAGGTTTGTCACCATTTGGTGGGACAGTGTGTGAGCTAGAGCCAGGAAATCTGGTTCTCTATGATGTTCCTCCTTAAAAAGACAGGTTTTTGTTAATTACCATGAAGAGACCATCTGTGTAGACAGGCCTTTTTTCTTTGCAACTTTTTATAATGAATTGTAAATGATTTCCAAATTATCGCTGCATATTTGTCTGCAGCATTTTTACACGTGTCTTGTCACATTTCAGAGTTGTTATCTCCTCTACATTTTGATTTAATTTGACTTTTTTGATTGTCATTATAGTGTTTAGTGAAGATGACGTCCTGTAGTTCCTTGCCTTGCTGATTGTTTTCTCTCTCTGTGTGTCTTCAGTATGACTATATGGAAAGGCTGGATGGAAAGGAGAAGTGGAGCGTTATCGAGTCTCCTCGTGAGCGGCGCAGTATTCAGACCGTTGTCCAGAATGAGGCGATCTTTGTGCAGTATCTGGACCCCGGCACCTGGCACTTGGCCTTCTACAATGACGGCAAAGAGAAAGAGCCAGTTTCATTCAGCACTGTGGCTTTAGGTACACACCTCCAGCTTTTATTTACACACTAAGGTTAGCATATTTAAAAAGAAGATGGCAAAATAGAAACTATTTACTATTTAGAGGATGCATTTCACTCCGAGCAGCTTACACAGGACACCTGATCCACCCTTAACCTCATATTATATTTCAGTTTGAATGTGTGCAGTTGAAGGAGAGCTGCTTTTATTGCTTTCACTTACATTTCTCTTTAGACCACACAAGGAATAGTTGTATTTGTAAAATAAAAGTAAGCACTGAAATATGTTTGTTCAGGGAGTTTAGTCAATATCCACTATATCTACAAAGGTTGCCATAGTGATGACTTCGCATAAGCGCAATGCCAACTTCGAGGCTTTCTACAACAGCTGAGAGGAGCTGTCAGTGAGGGATGGAAAAGTGGAAATTTGACCTCATGTCTGTCATGATATCAGGCAGTGATGCAGAACTCATGAAGCGTATAGGAGGCATTGCTGTATTTTACATATTCATGTACTGTATATATTGTGTGTTTAAATATTCATAAACCGCTCACTTGTTCATTTATTCACTTATTCAAAATTCAGCACATATCAACTGTTGTATGCTTCAATATATGAGCAAAGATTGGGTGAAAATGCATAGGAATTGTGTCCCAATTTATATAAATGTATATAAAAAAAATAAAAGTAATTATTTAATCAGATTTAAAACCAAATATGAATGTGTTTCGAATTGGGTTTGTAAATGTATTTTTATATATTTCATACACTACTGATCAAAAGTTTTTTCTTTTAAGAAATCAACTTTTTTATTAAGTAAGGATGCATTAAATTGATCAAAATTGGCAGTCAAGACTTTTACATTGTTACACTGTTTTACAAAAAAATTATTTCAATAGAATAGAAATACTGTTGTTTTGAGCTTTCTATTCATTAAATAATCCTGAAAAAAAAATTAAGTTTCCACAAAAATTTTAAGCAGAACAACTGCTTTAAACACTGATAATAATAAAATTGTCAGATGCAATAATAAAAAAAGAGAGAAATAAATCATTGCCATAAAAGGAATTACGTTTAATACACTGCCCAGCCAAAAAAAAAAAGTCGCTGTTTGGATTTTAATAGGCAAATACTTAAGAATCTATGGATGGATCATTATTACAGTGATTATTATTTTTCTAGCATGTTATATGTTTGGAAACGGTTCTTTTAACCCTTAAAGATGGAGTGTGTAGCTTTTCATTTCTTAAACAACCATGTATTAAGATGTATCATGGCCATATTTCAGGATGACAATGTCAAGATTCACCAGGGTTAAAATTGTGAAAGAATGGTTCAGAGAGCATATGAAGAATCATTTTAAAATCCAAACAGCGACTTTTTTTTTTTCATTTTAAAATCCAAACAGCGATTTTTTTTTTTTTTTTTGCTGATGAGACTATAAACAATGAATCTATTAAGTCGTATATGTAAAAAAAAAAAAAAAAAAATAAGTAAATAAATAAATAAATGTATTTGTGCTGCCTGTCCGCTGTCTGAATAAGTCCATAAAGACCAAGTGCTAAAAGTGCTTGGGCACTTAAGCCACTTAAAATGAATGTGAATGTCATTGCATTAGATAAGAGTATCAAACCAAGTATAGCATTTATTTTAAAGAAAGACAGCACATTCACACTTTTCAAAGCATTACACAAAATAAGTATGTTTGGTTTAAAAATAATTTTAAAAAAGACTTCTTAAAAAGAATTATTTGCACAATTTCTGGTTGTCAAACATTAGCATTTTAAGATCTGCACCTGTCTCTTAGGACACTTGTGTGAACTTGAGGAGAACCAAATTCATTCAGCCACTCAAAATAACCTTGAGACTAGTTGTTTACAAGTCACTGCAAAAATGATTCAGAAAAGGGAAATTAGTTTGGAGAAAAGCTACCATCATTTGTATGCAGATGCCACTTTGATATTTATCTAATAGAATGACATTCATACATTTTTAAGTGTGGCTTAAGTGTCCAAATATTTTCTGGGTCCACTATATTCATAACGATATGTATGCTTAACTATTCAGTTTGAGGAGAAACATACACACACACACACACACACACACACACACACACACTGTGCTCTTGAGGCCTCTTAGATCTGGAGATCAAATGATCGCATACTGTATTAATGTGATTATCTAACATTCGGTTGATGGCTACCGATGATCTGAAAAGCATAATTTATTTTAGCTTTTACCACAGTCATAGTGTTATATTTCCCATAAGGCTTTGGTGAAATGTGTCACAGTAATTCACACATTGCCACCGAACTGTCAATAACGCTGACTGAAAGTTCTCATTGCACCATGCTGTGTAAAAGATTATCTCACAAAACGCAAGACAGTTCATAGTGTTATGACTTGCTTTTTTCTGTCAGACAACAGCGTTTAAAAGGTCTTCTAGATTTGTGAATGTTACATTCCACTGTCCTTCATTAATAACTGAGGGTTGTAAAATGCGTGCGTCTCTTATGTGTCGTCTCAGACTCAGTGGAAGAGTGCCCCCAGAATTGCCATGGCAACGGAGAGTGCATGTCAGGAGCGTGTCATTGCTTCCCGGGGTTTCACGGCACGGACTGCTCCAAAGGTACCGTTTACTGTCACACTGCAGGGATGTTTACATTAAAAAATTATGTTTCACATTGCAGCATTTGTCAAAACATTTTTTGTAGTCTTACAGGAAAGCTGTGTTGTATAAAAACATTTTGTGCATTAAACAACACCTCACTTTTTACATTAATACATGCAAATAAATAATATAGTTTATATTTATTAGGATTTATTAGGACTAATTAAGATTTTTCACATTGTGGCATTATTTTTAAAGGGGTCATGAACTGCTTTTATTTTTATGATGTTCCTTGAGGTCCAATTATAATGTTATCGAGATTTCAACATCATAATTTAGAAGAAATAAGCTATTTTCTATCCTGTTTTTGACCTAAAAACTTCAGATGTTAAAAAAAATATCTTGTTACATAGTTGAAACATTTGCCAACACTGTGAAACATTTATTCTTATTAAATATGCTTTATAAGTCTTGGTTGTGGCAAATAAAGTTGAAGTACTTGGAGTTACCACAGTTAAAATTGACAAAGGATGACTTACAGTGTTTCGTGTAAACAGAATTATGAATGAACGTACATTGTTTGTCATACTGTCATTCTTATATGCTATTCATAGTTCATTCTATAAAGTAAAAAACAACACTGTCATTTGCAGTGTTGTGTTTTAAATAAAATGAAACTTGTTGTAATGTCTTACTGATTACAAAACAGAACATGCCACTTATTGAAGCTTTTATTCAGGATTACAGCAAATGGCTTTGATCACAACAATAACAAAAGCAGCGTTCTCTACATGCTTTCTTCCGTATCCAATAATCCAACGCATTAACCCCATAAATGCCGAAGCAAAGGAAAGAACAGCAAATCACAACTATTCACAGTTTGACTGCGGCGCTACAGTGTAAATACTCGTATAAAACGATCTGCATCAGACAAAGCAATAGTGACACAAGGAAAAAACTTTGTTACTCACACTTGTGTGTTGCGATCTAATATAGTCCTCATTGCATCATCTTTTATTTTCAGTCTCTCTGAAAAGCCTGCACTGAATGGTGTCTTGTTTAAAAGCGAATCCGAAATAAAATGAAGCAAACAAACGAACAGTGTCTTACTGATGCGATTTGACTGGAACTTTATTAAAAATAAAGTTCATCCACGCTTTCTTAATGTTAGAATCACAAGGATGGCAAAGGAAAGACTGTTTTTCCACAACATATCACTGCAAAATGTCTTGTAATCCTCAGAGGCATCTCTATCATTTTGTTGCTGGAGTAATCCTGTTTTTGCGTCTGTCTCATATTTACTACTACATGAACATGACATGCGTGAATCGGTGGGTGGGGCTAAAGTTGCCTCTTTAGCCCCGCCCACCAATTCACAAATGTCATGTTGTCAAGTAGGCATTGATTTTCCTTTGAAGAGGCGGTCTTTTGTCGCACTATTACGTCATAATGTGATAAATCATAATAAATCAAAACGAGTCATTTTGGCAGAATGTTTTCAATAAAGACTTTTGTTAGTTTTTGGATTAGCAAGGAAGTTCTGAAACTTACAGGATATTTTTATAGTACAATGACCTCTTATATGGCAAAAGATCAAGGAAAATTTGATTTCTCAATTCATGATCTCTTTAAAAAAAAGTAAGCTCATCCACCCAGTAAAATGACTGTACAGTAACATCATATTTAGTTTGAGGTGAATGTGACATGAACATGAGATGAGTAATACCAAACTTCACCATTATTGTGTAATTTAATGCTTGGTTGCTAGTTAACTTTTTGTTTTATATTAAATCTTATTCACCGTAACTTTCAAATAACCTTTGTGATGCACTGGATTTATTTTAAATGAATTTTTATGTGTAATTGGCCATAAGTTTTATAGGTGACTTGGTACATGTTTAATTCTGAAGCTGTTATTGATGTGTGAAACATATGTCAGAATTTTCCCTCGAGCTCAAAATTTGTCATCAGATTATCAGTGTACATAAGCTCTGGCCATTTGACATAACGGCTCTATGACACTGTCACATCACTCGGAGATCCAGACGGATGAATTGCAACATCACTGATTAATCCCGTCTCAGTTATGCCAAGATGTCTGATGGGATTGTTGGCTTTACTGTGCTAGACCAATCTTTTTGAGTGATGAAGTGCTCTCAGTGGAGGCTTCGTAAAGAGAAATATGTGTGTGAGCTTACCTGAGGCTATAGACAGCTAGTTTATTACTGTCGAATGCTGTCTCCTCTGAGTAGCAGGGAGTACTGTTGATATTGCCTCTGAATCTCTCTAACTTAATTACACATGGCATAGTCTTTCTTATCACTATATACAGAGAGATCGTGCAGCGTTTTATGCTGCCTTTGAGGCTGAATAGCGAGCATTGTGAAGGAAAAGAGCAAGGCATGATTCTTTTCTTATTTTTCTACATTCATTCATTCTAGGTAATTTTTCATTGAAAACTGTAAGATTTATAATAAGAAATAAGTAAGAAATGTTTCTGCTTAGCTTGAGTATATGCAGGCTAATGTTGAAGAAAATATCAAACAAAGTGTAGCTTATGATGCAAGCTACTTATTTTGTTAAAGTCGGCTACTTTTTTTTTTTTTTTTTGAAAAAGGAAACAAAATTAGATAACTACATTGTAACTTTTTAGGGGGCAATACATAGTATGTTTCAGATTATATAATTACATAATATCAGATATATTTCTAATTTAATCACAGCAGTATATTCTGGCTCAAAAACAATGAGGGTTTTTAAATAAATGACTCTTGATTAGGATGACATTAAACTTGAAGAAAGAAATAAAAGTACATTTCTTTCTTCAAGTTTAATGTCATCCTAATCAAGAGTCATTTATTCTGATCTAAAAGATATGAAATTCCACCAGAGGTTTGATTCTACAAAGGAATTTTATTAATCTTTGATAATCTGGTTCATCTGAGCAAACAGGTTTACTTTTTTTTAAAAAAAGAAATGAATACTTTTATTCAACAAGGACACATTAAATTGATCAAAAGTGACAGTAAAGGCATTTGTTACAAAAGATATCTATTTCAAATATATGCTGTTCTTTTGAACTTTCATCAAAGATTCCTGAAAAAAAAAAAAATGCTTCAAGGTTTCCACAAACAATATAAAGCAGTACAACTGTTTTCAACATTGATAATAATAAGAAATGTTTCTTGAGCACTAAATTAATGATTTCTGAAGGATTGGAGTAATGACTGCTGTACGGTGTACATTTTAGGACATCCTCAGACCTCATTCATATGATGAAAAGGCATCATGCCTCAGACTGAAAGGCTTCAGGTCTAAGGAAAAACAACGTCAGGTGTCAGATCTCGTACAATTAGGCGTTGGGCAAAACGGACTCGCACTAAAAGGCCTCAGACATAAAAGGCATCAGGCGAAATGGACTTAATAAGGCCCCAATATATTCACTGAAAAATTGATTTAAGTTCTTCACTTTTACATAAGAGAACATGCCGATTTTCACATTGGTCTGCAGAATAAAAATATACATCGACTCTCTGACAGTAGGTGGTGCTTATGGAATGGCAGAAATAAAGCTGTTTTCTCGGAAACCTCTGTACACAAAGCAGCGTTGTGCTTATAGTGACACAGTCTAATAGCTCCAAAGATCTCTTTAACGTCACTATAGTTTGCCAACATAGAAGCTAGCTAGTTTCAATGTGTTATTTGACTAACTTTTTAAACATGCAAATAAAACTCACGAATAATACAACATTTACAAAATAATCATTGTGGGACATGTTTTATACAACCTAACCAGTGTAACATTCAGTGAACACAGTAAAAATAAAATATACTCAGGCTAAACCCTCACAATCTTCATCTGAGTCCGCGCTTTCGTGACGTAATGCCGCTTTGAGCACCAGGTAGACGTCCTCTGCGTAGCTCGCAGACTAGCGGCCACAAAGGGGGCGCTCGCAAGCACATTTCTGACAGCTAAAATGACGAATGGGACACTATACGGTCTCGTGGACTTAACGGACACACGCACACAGCGGCCATTGTATGTCTACAAGATCGAAAGCGCACATGAAGGCCCGGTTTCACAGACAGGGCTTAGCCTAAGCCAGGATTAGGTCTTAGTTTAATTAGGATATTTAAGTAGCTTTTATAAACATACACTAGAAAAAAACATTACTGGTGTGCATCTTGAGACAAAACATTGGCAGTGACATATTTTAAGATATGTCAGTACAAGTTTCTTTCAGTTAAAACAGCTCAAACATGCACTTTAGTCTAGGACTAGCTTAAGCCTTGTCTGTGAAACCAGGGGGAAGAGTGCCATTTGGGGCCTTAGTCTGAGGCATGATGCCTTTTCATCATTTGACTGAGGTCTTGGGATGTCCTAAAATGTCCACTGCGTACTGCTGATCCATCAAAGTAACAAATTACATTTTAAAATATATTAAAATAGAAAACAGTTATTTTAAATTGTAATAATATTTCACAATATAATTTTTCATTACTGTTTTTACTGTATTTTTGATCAAATAAATAAGTACGGCGCCCCGCACATGACATGCAGGAAAAAATTGTAGGCTAAATCGTGCGCACGCTTTACTAATTCGTTCCCTTGATTTATAAATTGTGCGCACACTTTACTAATTTATTCCCTCGATTTATAAATCGTGCGTACGCTTTACTTAGTCGTTCCCTCGATATATAAATCGTGCGTACGCTTTACTAAGTCGTTCCCTCGATATATAAATCGTGTGCACGCTTTACTAAGTCATTCCCTCGATATATAAATCGTGTGCACGCTTTACTAAGTCGTTCCCTCGATATATAAATCGTGTACACGCTTTACTAAGTCGTTCCCTCGATTTATAAATCGTGCGCACGTTTTACTAAGTTGTTCCCTTGATTTGCTAAATGTAAATCGAGGGAACGAATTAGTTATTCACGCGTGCAATTTACTAATTTATTCCCTCGATTTATAAATCGTGTGCACGCTTTACTAATACGTTCCCTCGATATATAAATCGTGTGTACGCTTTACTAAGTCGTTCCCTCGATATATAAATCGTGTGTACGCTTTACTAAGTCGTTCCCTCGATATATAAATCGTGTGTACGCTTTACTAAGTCGTTCCCTCGATATATAAATCGTGTGCACGCTTTACTAATTCGTCCCCTCGATATATAAATCGTGTGCACGCTTTACTAAGTTGTTCCCTCGATATATAAATCGTGTGCACGCTTTACTAATTCGTTCCCTCGATTTATAAATCGTGCGCACGCTTTACTAAGTCGTTCCCTTGATTTGCTAAATGTAAATCGAGGGAACGAATTAGTTAATCGCGCGTGCAATTTACTAATTTATTCCCTCGATTTATAAATCGTGTGCATGCTTTACTAATACGTTCCCTCGATATATAAATCGTGCGTACGCTTTACTAAGTCGTTCCCTCGATATATAAATTGTGTGCACGCTTTACTAAGTCGTTCCCTCAATATATAAATCGTGCGCACGCTTTACTAATTCGTTCCCTCGATTTATAAATCGTGCGCACGCTTTACTAAGTCGTTCCCTTGATTTGCTAAATGTAAATTGAGGGAACGAATTAGTTAATCGTGCGCGCAATTTACTTTTTTTTCTTGCATGTCATGTGCGGGGCTCCGTAAATAAGAGCATAAGAGAATGAAGAAACTCTTACTAACACCAAACTTTTAAATGGTAGTGTATGGTATGTATCAGATTACAGTATTTATAATTAAATCTCAGCAATAAAAACAATGAGGGTTTTTAATTAATTACGTTTGATTAGGGACATTGATTAGGGACAACAATGACATAAAATACTAGTAATCTGGCTAAACTGTCTGAAAACAGCTAAAAAGCTTTAGTTAGTTATTCTGATTTGGGGATTCACAGCCCTTGACGCATAGTTTGAGGTGTTTTCAAACAGTTCAGTGGATTTGTTTGTGTTAACTCTATGCTTCATTTTTCTCTTATCTTATCTAACATTTCATACCTGAACTTCTCTCAATGAAGCTGGTTTTCACTAATTCCTCTCAAACATCCTCGTCTTCTGTCCTTCCCTCACTCCCTCATTTGTTTCCCCTCCTGCATGCTTTCGTTCTGTCTCCGTTGCAGTGGCTTGTCCCGTGCTGTGCAGTGGTAACGGGCAGTACAGCAAGGGTGTGTGCATGTGCTACAGCGGCTGGAAGGGGCTGGAGTGCGACGTGCCTCAGGGCCAGTGCGTCGACCCCAGCTGTGGCGGTCACGGGACCTGCGCCCAGGGCAGCTGCACCTGTGAAGCGGGTTACCGTGGGGAGTCCTGCGAGGACGGTAATGAGCATGTCGACAGCTTCTCATTTTCAAAACTTTTTCCGGCACTCTCAGAAAAATCTCTTCCTCTGAGAATCTCAGATTTCAAATGTCTGCTAGAAAAGCATGCTGATACAAGCATAATAAACTTTATTAAAGTGATGAAATTCAGTCTATTGATCGGGCTTTTAAGAAATTGGGCAGAAACTGAGTCTCTGAGCACATGTTCATATGAGCAGCTGGTTTCTGAAAGTGTAGAGATCCCAGAGGTGAGTTTAGGAGAGAGAAGTGAAAGATGAGGAGGAAAGTGAAAAGAAAAAAAGAGAATGAGAGAAAAATCTTTTTCAAATGCTCTGTCTTTCTCTCCAGTGGATTGTCTTGACCCCACATGCTCTGGACATGGCAGCTGCGTGTCCGGTCAGTGCCACTGTAAACCGGGTTGGTCTGGACCTCTATGTGATGTGTCAAGAGCCCAGTGCCCGGATCAGTGCAACGGCCACGGATCCTACAGCCCTGACACGGGCCTCTGCAGCTGTGACCCCAACTGGATGGGCCCTGACTGCTCCACGGGTGTGTTCCCATCAGCGATTTCCACCTTCTCACTTCCTCTCTTCTCAAGCTGTGCTGCGATGTATTCCAATCTTTCATTTTCATCCATCTACACTCTCGGGGGGATTCGCTAAGCATGAATTGCACTCGCTGATAGCGGTGTTAATTTGCACTCGCTGCATGTGCTGTTTTAGCACCTGATTCATATGAAAATAATACACACTTCAAAAATTAGTGGACGCAATTCAAACTTTTGTGGATGAGGTGCAATCTAAAATAAGCTTCATAAATAAAATATTATTATTATATATATATATAAAAAAATTTAAAAATATTTTAATTCTAATTTACATAAAAGAGATCCATTTAATAATGACATTAACTTGGTTGAAATATGCATAATATAGATGTACACTACTGTTCAAAAGTTTGGGGGTGGTACAATTTTTAAAACCACCAAGGATTTTTCAGGATTATTTGATGAATAAGTTCCAAAGAATAGCATTTATTTAAAATAGATTACCATTATAATTGTCTTTACTGTCACTTTTGGTCAATTTAATGCATCCTTTCTGAGTAAAAGTCTTAATCTTACTTACAAAATCTTACTGACTCCAAACTTTTGAACAGTAATGTCAATAATACAGCTATTTTAGTGTGCTATTGACATAAATGGCATTCAGTACAATAATTTGTTATTTTTTGGCAATGTAATTGTTTACATTGCCAAAGCATTTGCAGATTTGCTGCAGATCATTAAAACAGTGCAAAGCCAAATAGCAATTAAGTAAAATAACAGAATAAAACTGCAAATTGCTTACATTTGACAGAATCAATAATAATTCAAGTAATTAAGAAGGATAAAATAAAGATAAATATGAAATAAAAACAAGCATAAAAACAACTCTCTCTCTCTCTCTCTCTCTCTCTCCAGAGGTTTGTTCAGCAGATTGTGGGAGCCATGGCGTGTGTGTCGGGGGCGTTTGCCACTGTGAGGAGGGCTGGACAGGCACAAGCTGTGACCAGAGACTGTGTAACCCACAGTGTGTGAAACATGGGACCTGCAGGGACGGCAAGTGCCAGTGTGAACAGGGCTGGAACGGAGAACACTGCACCATTGGTAAACACACACACACATGCTCATCTCTTGCTTTGAAGCTTTGAGCTAGTCAAAGGCATTTCCCTTGCTTCTGTGACTCTTTTTCAAAGACTTTTCAGCTGCTGTTTTGTCGTTTGTTCTTGATTGATTTGCTCATGTTTGCATCAGCGCATGTACATAAACATATTTGTGCGTATGCTTGTGTTTGTGTGTGTTGTCATTGTTTTATAATCACATTCAGAGCAAAGGACACAGTCTTCACTCTGTGATCCGCATCTATAAGAATATTAAATGACTTGTTGAGCTCTGGAGTCCAGCTGGAAGAAGAATACTAATGGATGCCGCTTTGGTTGCATGTGTTAGTATGCTTGTTTTCATGCTAATGAGTACAGTTCTCCCTCTCTGCCACTGTTTTCACATCATTGTTTTCAGACAATTATAGCTGATGGATTCTGTGCACACAACACATCTTGACGCTGAATTCACCATCCAAAATGTTGCTTTCAAACCAAAGTCATCCATAATGGTTTCGCTTGGGTTCATTGATAATAGATGTCCATCAAGAGTTTGTCTGACAAGTTTGCATGCCGTCGGTATGGTAGTGAGTTTTAAGTGGCGAGTAACATTTCCCCTGATGTTTCTTATGGGGATCAAACTAAATCATCTCCAATATAATCACACAATTTTATCAATCTCTCCCTCTTCTCTTTCAGATGGTTGTCCAGGGCTGTGCAATGGGAATGGGCAATGCATCATGGGTCAGAACAGCTGGCACTGTGAGTGTCACACTGGCTGGAGAGGGCCAGGCTGCAGTGTTGCCATGGAGACCTCCTGCAATGACAATAAGGACAATGAAGGAGGTAAGAAATGCATGATGAATGTATAAATTGTTTCATCCCCTCATTTGGCCTCATCTGCATCATATCTGTCAAGACTTGAAGGGAAAAAACTAAACTGATGAGATGAGAACTTTGGATAGGACATTATCTCACTATTCTAAAGGCCTGTTCACACAACGATAAAGACATTTTAATTTGAATGAACGGTTGTTAATATGTCTCTTTAGATCGACACTAACTTTCATATGCCATCGATGAGGCAGATTTTTTTTTACAGAGAGGTGTTCTGATTTAATTTCCTTGCATTGTGAATAAATCTGCCCAACCAATAAGATTCGCCCTTTTGGTCATATGCTCTTGTATTTGGTGTTGTTTGATGAACATCATAGTGAATACAAAAATCTGAACAACTGTTTGAAGATGTGTAAATAAATACTGTTGACTTTTCTCTGTGACAAGCAGGCGTCAGAAATGGAAAGGTAAAAGAAATGGTAACTGGGGTATTTCTGCTTTTCTGTAAGTGCCACCTGTTGTCAGAGAGAGAGTTTGCATGTTGAATCAACCTGACTGTCGTTTTTATGCTTTGGTTTGAACAGACAAATTGTATGTGAAAATTAAACAGTTTGTTTGTTTATTTATTTATTTATTTATTTACAAAAACTGGAGGTAGTGATACAGTATATCAAATTAATTAGCCACAATTCATTATGTGATTCTGGAAGCTTCTAAAAATGCATGTTCTTCAGTAAAAACTAAAATAGTTATCTTGATTTTTTTTTCTTTTTTTCTAAATTTTAATTTAGATTAGAATTAGATTTTTACATATGAATTATAATTTATTAATTTAAATACTTTTAAGTCATCCTGCAGCCCATATTCCCAAACCTTTTCCCCTGACATTTTAGGTTACAATTTCAACTATTTAACGTCACATTCATGTTCATGGTTCTCTGATGTTGGTTAATGGTCAGCAGGGTCAAAATGGCAAATTAATATATATGGAATTAATATAACTGGGAGTTTATGAAAAGCTAATAATGAATATATAAGGTATATATAAGGTATATAAGGTTTTTAATAGTGTAAAAAAAAAAAAAAAACAGAGATTTGACGGAGAATTAATAACGGAGAATTAATTTTGAAGATTTATTAAGTGTTACAATAATATTATGTGGTTTTTATAATCAATTATGGACAAAATTTGTTAACAAAAAATCATTCCATAACCAAAATTTCAGTTTTACCAAATGATATTTTTGGTTATACTGAATGATGATGTTTTCAAACAGTGCTAACAGGCTGATATCTAGCTAGCTAGCTAGTTAGCTTGCTAGCTAGATAGCAAATCACCTTTCACCTTTATTTATATAGCGCTTTTTACAATGTAGATTGTGTCAAAGCAGCTTTACACTGATAACTGGTACATTATTTGGCTGCACAGCAGCTCTTAAAGAATAGTGTCAATGCAGGTAGATCAAAGCACTGTTGAATATCAAATGTCAAGTCAAATGTCAAGTGTCCCCAACTAAGCAAGCCAAAGGCGACAGCGGCAAGGAACCCAAACTCCATCAGGTGACATCAGGTGGCAGACAAGTGGCAAATAGGTGTTTAAGTGGAGAAAAAAACCTTGGGAGAAACCAGGCTTAGTCGGGGGGCCAGTTCTCCTCTGGCCAACAGTGCTTTGTTACGATTCAGGTTGCCATCGTAAGTCCAATAGGATCGCAACATTCAAAGTATTTATTCCAGTTCCATCCAATTGAGGATCGTATTCATCACGCCGGTATGGACGGTTGTTGAGGAACTGTGTCGTGGCTGTCGTGTCAATGAGGCCCTCACAGTGGATGATCTAGTTGACTCAATCTCTGCTGATACTTCAGGGCTGCGTTGTGGTCGTGTCAAGGCGCAGGTCCTTGGTCTCACCTGGATACGGCCCGGATCCGGTTGACTACGGTGAACCTCGGGATAACCAGAAAGACTAATATTAGCGTAGATGCCATTCTTCTTCTGATGTAACGAGTACATCATGTGTTATAGGAAGTGTTCCCGGTTCCGGCTGACCTAATTTATGCAGCCTAATAATCCTTTAACGGATTTGAAAATATAAATTGGTAATGTGTTATGTGTATGCCAGGTTAAAGAAATGCGTTTTTAGTCTAGATTTAAACTGACAGAGTGTGTCTGCTTCCCGAACAATGCTAGGAAGATTGTTCCAGAGTTTAGGTGCCAAATAGGAGAAGGATCTACCGCCTGCGGTTGATTTTGATATTCTAGGTATTATCAGCTGGCCTGAATTCTGAGATCACAATAGACGTGAAGGACTATAATGAATTAGGAGCTCGCTCAGGTACTGGGGAGCTAAACCATTTAGTGCTTTGTAAGCAATTAGCAAGATTTTAAAATCTATACGATGTTTAACAGGAAGCCAATGCAGTGTTGACAGAACTGGGCTAATATGGTCATACTTCCTAGTTCTAGTAAGAACTCTAGCTGCTGCATTTTGTACGAGCTGTAGTTTATTTATCAGGCGAGCAGAACAACCACCCAGTAAAGCGTTACAGTAATCTAGCCTTGAGGTCATGAACGCATGAACTAACTGTTCTGCATTTTTCATTGAGAGCATATGCCGTAGTTTAGATATATTTTTAAGATGGAAGAATGCGGTTTTACAGATGCTAGTAACATGGCCTTCAAATGAAAGATTGGTATCAAAGAGCACACCCAGGTTCCTAACTGACGACGAAGACTTAACAGAGCAGCCATCAAGTGTTAGACAGTATTCTAGGTTATTACGTGAAGAAGTTTTTGGTCCAAAAATTAGAATCTCTGTTTTTTCTGAATTTAGTAGTAGGAAATTACTGGTCATCCAATTTTTATATCAGCTATGCATTCCGTTAATTTTGTGAATTGGTAAGTTTCGTCAGGGCGCGAAGAAATATAGAGCTGAGTATCATCAGCGTAACAGTGAAAACTAACGCCATGCTTCCTAATGATATCTCCCAAGGGTAGCATGTACAGAGTGAACAGCAACAGTCCTAGTACTGAGCCTTGTGGTACTCCATATTGAACTTGTGATCGATATGACATCTCTTCGTTTACTACTACAAACTGATAACGGTCAGATAAGTATGATTTGAACCATGACAATGCAATTCCACTAATGCCAACATAATTTTCGAGTCTATTTAAAAGAATATTGTGATCAATAGTGTCAAATGCAGCACTAAGATCCAGTAACACTAATAGAGAGATACAACCACGATCTGATGATAAGAGCAAATCATTAGTAACTCTAATGAGAGCAGTCTCAGTACTATGGTACGGTCTAAATCCTGACTGGAAATCCTCACAGATACTATTTCTTTCTAAAAAGGAACATAGTTGTGATGATACTGCCTTTTCTAGTATTTTTGACAGAAAAGTGAGATTTGAGATCGGCCTGTAATTGACTAATTCTCTAGGATCAAGTTGTGGTTTTTTAATAAGAGGTTTAATAATAGCCAGCTTAAAAGTTTTTGGTACGTGTCCTAGTGATAAAGATGAATTGACGATATTAAGAAGAGGATCTATAACCTCTGGAAGCATTTCTTTCAATAGCTTAGTCGGTATAGGGTCTAACATACATGTTGTTGATTTTGATGATTTAACAAGTTTAGACAATTCTTCCTCTCCTAAAGCAGTAAATGAATTGAATTTTTCCTCAGGGACACTACAATGCACTATCTGACGCGATACTGTAGTAGACGGTTGCATGGTTATAATTTTTTCTCTAATATTATCAATCTTGTAAGTAAAGAAGTTCATGAAGTCATTACTGCTGTGCTCTTTGGAAACATCAGAAGTTGAAGCTTTATTTCTTGTTAATTTAGCCACTGTATCAAATAAATACCTAGGGTTGTGTTTATTTTCTTCTAAAAGTTTTGAAAAATAGGCAGATCTAGCAGATTTTAGGGCCTTTCTGTACTCAATCATTTTCTCTCTCCACGAAATGCGAAATACTTCTAGTTTTGTTTTCTTCCAGCTGCGCTCCATTTTCCTGGCTGCTAACTTTAGGGCCCGAGTGTGCTCATTGTACCATGGCATTGGATTAATTTCCTTAATCTTTTTTAAGCGCAAAGGAGCAACTGAGTCTAATGTGCTGGAAAAGACAGAGGCAATAGTTTCTGTTGCAACATCGAGGTCTTCTAAGCTTTCTGGTATGCTAAGGCGATGAAACTGATCAGGAAGATTATTTATAAAGCGATCTTTAGTGGTAGAAGTGATGGTTCTACCATATTTATGGCATGGAGGCAGTTTAGCCGCCTTGACTAAATGTAGTATGCACGAGACTAGATAATGATCAGAGATGTCATCGCTCTGCTGCAGAATTTCAACAGCATCAATATCGATTCCATGTGACAATATTAGATCTAAAGTATGATTACGACAATGAGTGGGTCCTGACACATGTTGTCTAACACCAATAGAGTTTAGAATATCTGCAAATGCCAATCCTAATGCGTCTTTTTTATTATCTACATGGATATTAAAATCACCGACAACAAGGACTTTATCTGCAGCTAGTACTAACTCCGATAGAAAGTCAGCAAATTCTTTGATAAAGTCTGTATGGTGTCCTGGTGGCCTGTATACAGTAGCCAGCACAAATGTCAACTTACATAATGTTACGTAAAGTACCATCACTTCGAAGGAATTATATTTGAAAGACTTCTGACTAATACTGTAAGTATTACTATAGATTACAGCAACACCACCCCCTTTGCCTTTCTCACGGGCATTGTGTCGATAATCATAACCTTGAGGACTAGACTCATTTAAAGTAATGTAATCATCCGGTTTTAGCCAAGTTTCTGTCAAACACAGCACATCTAGATTATTATCTTTGATAATATCATTAACAATAAGTGATTTTGAAGAAAGGGATCTAATATTTAGCAACCCGAGTTTTATCATTTGTTTAGCATTATTATCTCTATTTTTTATTTGTTGAACATCAATTAAATTTTTACCATTAAATGGGTTTGGAAGTTTTTTGTTTTTACTAATTCGGGGTACAGACACAGTCTCTATTTGAAAATATCTAGGTGTAAGAGTTTCTATGTGTTGGGAGTTATCTGAATTATCTGACTTCTGTAACGTGAGGCAGCTAGCAGACGGTCGGTTTAGCCAGTCTGTCTGCTTCCTGACTTGGGCCCCAGTTTGTCATGTGGAAATGGACAATCAAACATTTTATATTTAGTACAAGTTTTTAAAATATTTCCATGTTTTATAGAGGTTGTACTGAATGACCTGATGTTTCAGGACATGCGTATGAGCAAGTGAAAACATGAATTTTTCTAATAGTTACAAGAGAGTTAGTTACTTTGCTTCATGACCATGTGGTCCTTTGCAGGTGTCTGAATGATGTCACATCCTGTCACATGATATTGATCGCATGACTTGATCTAAAATGGTCCCTTTATATTGGTTACTCTGAATGACATCAATGAAATTCATTTTTCCGGACATTCTTTCTCATAACAAAGCAATGATTTCTACACATAATTTTAATACCATTTTGCACTATGTTAATATATGATGTTATAAAATCATGCCCGAATAAAAAATATATACATTTATTACATTTTTAGATATTTTAATCACAAATGAAATGGCTGTATTGGCCTTTGGACGGTTAAACCGAATGACCTTTTGACACTTCAAAATCTTTAAAATACCTTTATATGTTGTAAAATATAATTAAAACCTTTGGGATTCAATAAAAGAGATCTAGTTGTAATACCTTACATACTTTGGATGTCATATCTTTGTAGACTTTGTAGTATTATTATTAATGCCTTTGGACAAAGAAATGACCCATCACGTCATTGACCCATATATATATATATATATATATATATATATATACATACATACATACATATATACACATATATACATATATATGTATATATCAACTGCTGCTTTGTGTGGCAATTTATTAGGCGACATGAAGATGCTCTGAACGACTGGATAGAGCAGCTCCAATCAACCGTATAAAAGGTGATGCGTCTGTTTGGCTGGCGGAGTGAGGGATTTGAAACTACCTCAAGGCAGAATGATTATATAACAGGTGGATGTTCAGAGTCAGCCCTAAGCACTAAGCGTCTCCTCTAGACCAATAAAGAGAACAGAGGGGCTTTTAGAAAGAACTGTTTGTTGTGTCTTGTTTTAAAATGTTTTCTTTTTCCCTGCTTTGTCTTCTCTTTTGTGTTCTCTCACTCTCTTATATACATGCCCCGGCAAACATGCAGGTGTTTGAACAAACCTCTAACCATTGGTATTAAGTTGTTGTGGTCACATTAGTCTTAGAGCATGAGAAAATACGTTGAGCCCTCTAACCTGAATGTTCTTTCATAATATATATTATTAGAATAGGGAGAGGACAGGGAATTATATATAGAAGGGGGAAGAGGATTGGGAAGTGATCTCAGTCTCTGCTAGACCATCAAACCATCAGCTGTAATGCAATTTATTTCATCTTAATTGTACTTTTTGTGGATTAAATTAAAGGATGATCACAAAATACTTCTTAAAGCAGATGTTTGAATGCACTGTTTAGTCTAACCCAGACACAAAACAGCACAAAGAAAAGCGTCCTCCAGACATACACAACTTCCTGCTTTTTTCTTCTCTCTCTTTTGTTTGCCCTTCGTTTGGGGGTTACTTCACTGAAGCTTCAGAGATCAGAGAGCACCAGGCAAAACAACATGGAGCAAACGTCTCTGGCAACAGGCGCTTGTTGTGAGTTTGTTCCGGATCAAGAAAGACCCATTTAGGGAGAAGGGTTGAAAGGGTGTGCATGTACAGTGCATTGCGATATGCAGCCAGTAAGAGACTGGAAGAGACAGAGAGAAAGATCAAACAGGAAGGGAAGCTCTCAGGGGTGTGAACGATGCCCTCTGTGACTTTGATGTAAGTTCTCTAAAAGTGAAACCGGGGTAGAGAGAGCGAAACTAGAGCATCATTGGATTCAATGATCACTTCCATCAGCTTGGCTCATTACCACAATGGGGATAAATAAATATATTTGTTCAATTTAATAGAATTTCCATAATGATAAGAAATTCCGCATTTGAGCTCATTATGGGTTTTTTAATCACATTATTTGTCTCCCTCTCTTGACATCAAAGCAGTGCAGGGTTTTGAACTGAGAAGGGTTCATCAAAAGTACACACTCTGAGAATAAGATGGCAGCCGAACAGAGAGACTTCAGAAGTCGCTTTAAACCATCTGCCACTCTGAAACCATGAAACTGTGTGCTCGGGATGTCAAATGTGCTGGTACTTCTGAAACCAAGTCAATAATAGAATTAAAAAAAAATACAGGTCTTTCTATAGTATTGATAATATTGGGTATACAAACTAAATTCAGTACTTTGGTAAAATGCAGCTGCACACATAAAAAATTCACTTACAAATTATAATCATGAAGGGATATTAATGTAAACTCAGAAGGTTATTTTAATGAAAACTGGTGGGACAAAAAAAAAAAAAATCAGACATGTCAAAATATCGATCTGTACATTATACTATCGTTCAATGGTTTGGTGTCGGTATGATTTTTTAAAATGTTTTTATGCTCACCTAGGCTGCATTTATTTGAATATAGTAAAACAGTAAGGTTGTGAAACATTATTACAATTTAAAATAACTATTTTCTGTTTTAATACATTTTAAAATGTAATTTATTCCTGTGATGGCAAAGCTGAATTTTCAGCATCATTACTTCAGTCTTCAGTGTCACATGATCCTTCAGAAATCATTTTAATATGCTGATTTGCTGCTCAAGAAACATTTATTATTATTATCAATGTTGAAAACAGTTGTGCTGCTTAATATTTTTGTGGAAACATGATTTGTTTTTCAAGATTCTTGGATGAATAGAATGTTCAGAAAAACAGTATTTATTTGGAATAGAGATATTTTGTAACATTATAAATGTATTTACTGTAACTAATCAATTTAATGCATCCTTGCTGAATAAAATAATTTCTTTAAAAAAAAAATCTTACTGAGCACAAACTTTTGAATGGTAATGTACATTAGAAAATGTATCTGAAGGCTTTATTGTTAATATTATATATTCAGTAGATGTTGAGAAATTGACACCGGCATTTCTATCAATAACTGAATTTTTGGTATTGTGACAACCCTAGTGTGGGTTCATTTTCATGCAAAATTCATGTGTCGCACTGGTAATGCATGTTACAGATCTAAAGTTTTTATGACATGTGGTGACATCTTTTCCACTCAGATGGTCTTGTTGACTGCATGGATCCGGACTGCTGCACGCAGAGCTCTTGTGTGACCAATCCTCTGTGCCGTGGATCACGTGACCCACTCCAGGTCATTCAGCAGAGCCAATCAGAAGTCCAGAAAGTCCCTTCCTTTTATGACAGAATCAAGATGCTTGTGGGTAAAGACAGCACTCACATCATCCCAGGAATCAACCCCTTCAATGCCAGGTACCTCATCTGCCCTGTGCTGTGATGGACTAAATGACATGGTTTTTAATGCTCTAATATTACTTTTTGTATTTGTGTGTGTGTGTGCAGCCTGGCATCTCTAATTCGAGGTCAGGTTTTGACCTCAGATGGCACACCTTTGGTGGGCGTCAACGTGACCTTTGTGAAGTACCCTCACTATGGTCACACCATGACCCGCCAGGATGGCACGTGAGTAAATTAAAATTATTTGAACCCCTTTGGCTGTTGAATATGTGCTGAAGTATGTTTCCTGTGTCGGTTCTCTCTAGTTTTGATCTGGTGGCCAACGGCGGAGGCTCTCTTACTTTGCGGTTCGAGCGGGCTCCGTTTCTGAGTCAGGAGCGGACGGTGTGGCTGCCCTGGAATCGCTTCTATGCCATGGACACTCTGGTGCTACAAACAGAGGAGAAAACCACGGCCAGATGTGACCTGAGTGGTTTTGTCAGGCCCGATCCTGTGGTGCTTCCCTCCCCACTGTCCTCCTTCTTCAGCTCCAACCCTTCAGAAAGACACATCCTCCCTGAGAGCCAGGTGCCACATTCAACACTGCTCCCATCACGTCTTATTTCTTTCATGTTTGCGTAGGTCATTACACTCTTCTGTTGGCTTTTTATTTGCATTTCATATTCTCCATTACTTTTCCTCTTCACTCTCTGCTGGTCTTTTGTTGTTAATCTTCATTTTCACTCCTTTTGACTCATGTAATTCCTCATACCTTCTCGCAATCACAGTTTCTCACAGCTCTCATCTCTTTTATATCCTTTCTGAGGCCGTTTTTCAAGACTGACTGCATCTGCAAGAATTATTAGCATTACTTTTCCTTCCTTTCTCTGTCCAGGTCCTTCACGAGCAGGTGGAAATTCCCGGCACTAGTCTTAAACTTTGCTATCTGAGCTCCAGGACCTCAGGCTACCTCTCGCTGCTCAAAGTGATCATGACTCCAGCTCTAGTGCCTCTCAGCCTGGCCAAAGTGCACCTGATGGTGGCTGTGGAGGGCCATCTCCTCCAGAAATGGTTTCATGCCTCCCCTAACCTGGCGTACACTTATATCTGGGACAAGACTGATGCCTACAGGCAGAGGGTCCACGGCCTGACCGAGGCTTTGGGTAAGTGATATATGGAGTCATGGAAACAGGTGTATTTCAACTGTTATCTTGTTTCTTGTCTACGCCTTTGTCTGTTCCCCAGTGTCTTCTCTTAATTTGAGCTCCAAAACACAGATAGTTTCAGAGTTTAATGAGACTGTCTGTCTCTCATCCATTATTGTGTATGCCAGCGGCAAGTTCCTCCTGTGAGCTAATGAATTGTTATGTCCCCGCTCGGTGATGGAGTGTTTAATTAAGATAGCACAGCTTTGCTCTTCCTCTAAGTGTCTTCTCTCTCTGTCATTTTCTCCTTCATTCTTCACATTTCTTTCCTATCCCTCTTTCAATCTGTCAATCTTTCTCTTTAGTGTCTGTGGGGTACGAGTATGAGACGTGTCCCAGTCAGATCTTGTGGGAGAAGAGGACAGCTGTTCTGCAGGGATATGAGCTCAACCCCTCCAACTTGGGCGGATGGTCTCTAGACAAACACCACATGCTGAACGTCCGCAGTGGTACGATACTGAAACACCCATTCAAACAAAAGTTAAAGGGTTAATTCACCAAAAAATGAAATTTCTGTCATTAATTACTCATCCTCATGTCGTTCCACACTCGTAAGACCTTCGTTCATCTTCGGAACACAAATTAAGATATTTTTGATGAAATCCAAGAGGTTTTTTATCCCCAATAGAAAGCAACGAAATTACCACATTCAAGGTCCAGAGAAGTAGTAAAGACATCATTAAAACAGTCAACGTGACTACAGTGGTTCAACCTTAATGTTATGAAGCGACAAGAATACTTATTGTGTGCAAAAACAAAACAAAAATAATGACTTTATTTAACAATTTTTCCTCTTCCCATGTCAGTCTCCTACGCAGTTGGCGCAGTGAACGCAGTGCAGTGCTTCTGTGTTTACGTCCGAACGCCGACTCAGTATTGGTCGACACTGTTAACGTGAGCAGCAAGACGCATGCGTGTGATGCTGACGCAGGAGCCGGCCAATACAGAGTCGTGTTCGGACGTAGAACACTGAAGCGTTGAACTGCATTCACTGTGTCAACTGCATAGGAGACTGACAGGGAAGAGGAAAAATTGTTGAATAAAGTCGTTATTTTGTTGTTTTTGCTTTGTTGTTTTGTTGAATAAAGTCGTTATTTTTGTTTTGCTTTTGGGCACAAAAAATATTTGCGTCGCTTCATAACATTAAGGTTGAACCACCGTAGTCACGTTGACTATTTTTAGTACTTCTTTAGTACTTCTCTGGACCTTAAATGTGGTAATTTCAATCCTTTCTATGGGAGATAAAAATACTTCTCGGATTTCATCAAAAATATCTTAATTTGTGTTCCGAAGATGAACGAAGGTCTTGCGGGTTTGGAACGACATGAGGGTGAGTAATTAATGGCAAATTTCATTTTTGGGTGAACTAACCCTTTAATGCACTCGACAGGGAAGGGCAGGAGAACTCACAAGTGACATCAATGATCAGCCAAGGAAA
Source organism: Mylopharyngodon piceus (assembly GCA_039654765.1). Classification (NCBI taxonomy): domain Eukaryota; kingdom Metazoa; phylum Chordata; class Actinopteri; order Cypriniformes; family Xenocyprididae; genus Mylopharyngodon; species Mylopharyngodon piceus. The sequence goes on from CM077461.1 coordinate 22,058,112, forward strand.
TACATTGTGAGACTTCTTATTAAACTGTTACTGGAAGTTTTGAAATCAACTATACACAAATGTCCAAAACTGGGGTTCATTTTTAATTTGTTTTAAGTTATTACTCTGGCATTTTGGGTGGTATATTGGGGTTCACTTGGTTGCAGTGTGTCTGCAGAAGAATATAAAATTAATATAATAATAAAATAAAATTTATTTAGATAAAATTCCCTAATTGTACATTAATACTGTTTCATTTTCTATTTTAAAGACTGATCAGAAATCATGAAAATAATGACAGTTATTTTTATTGAACTGAACTGACAGTCATAGTTGTTGTTTTTTTTTTTGGGGGGGGGGGGTGTAACACCCTATTTTAGCTAGTTGCTTATTAGTTGCTTATTAGCATGCATATTGGCTGTTTATTTGTACTCATAAAGCACATATTAATGCCTTATTCTACATGACCTTATTCTACATTCTACTTATTCTTAATCCTACCCAACACCTAAACTTAACAACTACCTTACTAACTATTAATAAGTAGTAAATTAGGAGTAAATTAATAGTGAATTTGTGTTCCTCATACTAAAGTGTTACTTTTTTGTTTGGTTTATACATTTAAAGGAATACTCCACTTTTTTTGAAAATAGGCTCATTTTCCTACTCCCCTAGAGTTAAACAGTTGAGTTTTGAATCTGATTAGACCATTAGCCAAAAATGGCCAAAGAGTTTCGATATTTTTCCTATTTAAAACTTGACTCTTCTCAACTTTTCATTTTCCATCGGTCTTAGTACATGATGTTACTACAAAAGAGACAAGTTTTAAATAGGAAAAATACCGAAACTCTTTGGTCATTTTTGAGCGAGATGCTAACGGTCTAATCAGATTCAATGAACTATGCTAAGCTATGCTAAAAGTGGTACCGCCAGACCCGGAGATCGGCTGAATGGATTCGAAAACGGTAAAACTCAACTGTTTAACTCTAGGGGAGTTGGAAAATGAGCCTATTTTCAAAAAAAGTGGAGTGTTCCTTTAATAGTACTTTAATGGTGGGTAGACAAAGCATACTGTCTGCTTAAAGGGATAGTTCACCCAAAAATGAAAATTTGATGTTTATCTGCTTACCCCCAGGGCATCCAAGATGTAGGTGACTTTGTTTCTTCAGTAGAACACAAATGATGATTTTTAACTCCAACCGTTGCGGTCTGTCAGTCGTATAATGCTTGTCAATGGTAACTCCATCTATAAGAGTCAAAAAAACACGCACAGACAAATCCAAATTAAACCCTGCGGCTCGTGACGACACACTGATGTCCTAAGACATGAAACGATCGGTTTGTGCAAGAAACCGAACAGTATTTATATCATTTTTCACCTCTAAAACACCACTATGTCCAACTGCCTTGCACATCCGGTTGGTGAGGTCTGAAAATGCGTTCTGATGACGGAAGTGATGTTTCGCGCTTATACTTCAATGAGTGCGAGACATCACTTCCGTTGTCAGAGCGCGTTCAGACCTCACCAACCGGATGCGCAAGGCAGTTGGACATAGTGGTGTATTAGAGGTAAAAAATTATATAAATACTGTTCGGTTTCTCGCACAAACCGATCGTTTCGTTCATTTTATGCATATTTATGGGGGAAAATAAATAAATAAATAAAAATGGTTCCTTTCATGGGCATATGTGTACATAAATCTCCTTAACAAGTACCCAAGTAGTCAAAATGATCAAGATAGGCATCCCGAACACAGAAACAGTATTTCCATCTCACACATTAATGCATATTAATAAAATAAATCAAAATCTTGCATATTATGTCGCAGAATAACAACAATACATACTTGTTAAGTGTCAAGAGAACACAATGGTGTTGAAATGGCTGATATATTTACAGGTTAAGAGGGCCCTTGATAACATGGATGGACCTTTCCGGTCCTTGAATGCCTCTGTCCTGCAGAGTTTAGCTCAATCCCTACTCAAACACCTGTCTTGTGTAGTTTTAAAGTAATCCTGAAGACTTAAGTTGGATGGAGCTAAACTCTGATTCCTGATTCCTAGATTACTGAATTATAAGGTGGAAACACAAAACAACAAATAAACCCTCCTCAATCAGACTCTGACTACACTGAGCTGAGTTGTATTTCCTATGAGGCACTTATTTTTGTGAAATACGTTTGACAGTAAAGAAGAAACAGGTTGTTCCTGCAGCTGACAGCCTAACAAGCTTCTCCAAGAAAAAAGTCTTTTTTCTCAGTCATTACTGGTTCACACTGTGTGAAAGTGTTGGTATTAAGCACCATTATAGAACAGAAGTTATGCATGCTGTTTCACACCTGTTTATCTTCAGGCTTTTGCAGAAAAAATAATAATAATAATAATAATTTATTGTGATTGGAGCTTGGATAGTGGGAAGTCAAATGAGGACACAAGGATGGAGGGCATGCCAGTGGACTATAAAATAACATGCGCACGCTCCCTAATGTTGCTCTTTTTATGCACATTTGTCATTGCTCATAATTTCATCACTGTATTAGGGTGAAATTCTGTGTTTGAGGGACCAGCAAATTTTTTTGGTCATTACTGATGATTATGAGGTCTTTAATGACTGCTGGTTTCACGCTATTGATCATGAAATGCAATAAATATGTCACAGTGTTGAAATTGATGCTTTCATTTAAGCATCACATTTGTGCGTGTAAAGACCATTAGAAATATGTCATGTTTGAAATCTCACTCAATTGCATTTAGTGACAGTGTTTGATTTATTTCACACAGGCATTCTTCATAAGGGCAGCGGCGAGAACATCTTCCTCTCCCAGCAGCAGCCGCCCATCATTAACAGCATTATGGGTAACGGCCGAAGACGCAGCATCTCTTGCCCAAGCTGCAGTGGGATGGCAGAGGGCAACAAGCTGCTGGCGCCGATGGCTGTAGCCTGTGATGGAGAGGGCAACCTGTACGTGGGTGACCTTAACTTTGTGCGGAGGGTCTATCCGTCCCTCAATACCACAGCTGTACTGGAGCTCAGGTAAAGCTGATGGGAAGACAACATGATACAGCATTTGTAATGCATTTCACCCCTATAATGTGAAACATTACAGAGTACAACTCAATTTCCAGCTGAAGTAATAAGTGTCTGGAGTTGGTTTTTAAAAAAATGAAATAGAATCAGCAAATCAAATTTAAATAAAAAATGCATGATCCACTGACAGGAAAAGCTTTACTGAAGAAGAACAAGAAGAAAAATAATAATTCAGATTTTAGAATCTTGGACTTGGGTTTGGAGTGTGGAATTACACAATATATAATATATTGTAATATATTGTGAAATATTCTTATATACAATTTAAAATTTAAAATAACATAAATAATGTGTTTTACATTTATTCCTGTGATGGCAAAGTTGAATTTTCAGCATCATTACTCCAGTCTTCAGTGTCACATGATAGGGCTGGGTATTGATACAAATTTCAAGATTCGATTCACAAGTTTGCAATTTGATTCATTTCCGATTCGATTCAATATCGATTATTTTGGATATATATCAGGAACAGTACGTAGCAAATTTTCTCAAGGAAAAAAAAAATCTCTCAACTAATGCAGTAAACTATACATGGGAGTCAGTTGGTACTACATTACCTAATATTGAAGGTTAAAATGAACTGATTTGTATACAAACACTTAAATTACCCTCAAGGAAGTTTTTATAATAATAAAGTTAAAATACTAACTTTACAATTACGTAATTATATTTCTACTCCAATGTATTTTTTGAAATATAAACATTTAAATGGTGGGCCTGTCATAAAAATGCATTACATATTAAAGAACGTTAAAAATTATAATGAATATGTAATATGGTGCATATATTTAGCAAAATGCTCCTCTCTAGAGTTCATTTTTCTAGCTGACTAACGAGTTATGGTCACTAAATATGTTTTTTCTGAGGTAAATGTGACGTTACGTGACATTGTTTACAAGATGTTTTATTGACGTCTTTCCGTGGTTGTTGTCCGTCGTAAGTTGCACTTTATCTTTTAACATATCTTTGGGTTTCATTCATGTTTATTTCGCGCTGTAACTGGTATTAAAGCGGAGGAGATGATCAGTACATGTGCGCTTCGTGCTGCCACCTCTCTTGAACTGAGGCGCTACAGCGATCTATCATGCCACATTAAACAGAGCCAAATTTTTTGAATTTCGTAATAAAATGGACAGAATTTGAAATCTGAGACTTTGTTTCATATCAAAAGTAACAAAGCACAAAGTTTATTTCCATTTATTGGATGGGAGGTGCGCTACAATGTTCCGTTCAGACTAATCGATTGGTTTGTAAAAATGAGAATCGATTAAAATCGAGAAATCAATATTTTTACCCAGCCCTATCACATGATGATTTGGTTCTTAAGAAACGTTTCTTATTATTATCAATGTTGAAAACAGTTGTGCTGCTTAATATTTCTTTAAAGTATATTAATGTTGTTAGTATATTAATATTGAATCAATGCAGCTGATAATTATTAGTGATATATAAATTGTCCTGAAACTTTTGTTACTTTTTGAAGTTGATTTTATCCATTCGGATTTGATTGAACCATGAAAAGTGGGATATTATTATTGGTCATTTCAGGGGTGTGGAGACTGTTATTGTGTTTATTTGCTACATTATATTGGTAGACACCGAAGTAGAGGGAGACAGGAAATCAAGGGAGAGAGAGAAACCCGGGTCTCCTATCAGCACCATGGCTGGACCACAAAGCCAATAGTTATTGCAGTTTGATGAAAGTTAATAATACATTTTTTGAGATGAACATGCCTTGATGAATCATGCACTACTATACCAAGGACATTTATTAAGTAAATAGGTTCAGTTTTTATTTTTTGTTGTTTTTTAACAACTAGAATAGCGCTTACAATAATATATTTTAAGGATCTTTGTTTAATTGATGCATTCTTTTTTGTCTCTTTTCTTTCCCTGCTCCATGAAGAAATAAAGATTTGAGACACAGGTAATTAAAATAAATGCTTAATGTAAAAATATTCATCATATGTGCATGTCTAAATAGCATGCTAATTAAAAAACAAAAAAAACTGTGCAGATATTCTATGCTTGTGTTCTACTCTGTAGCTGTATTCTACAGTTCATTTAATGTAGCAGAATTTCACTCTTTTTTCTTTGTATCAAAGTGGTTTCTTTTTTGAGCTCCAATTACTTTACCAGCAATGAACTATTCACATTTCATCATGTTCACCAAGGTAACCATGCTGTTTGTCAGAGGATTTTATTAAAAGACATTCTCCCAATTTGCCCTATTTCCATAGCAACAGTCCAAGCCATAAGTACTACTTGGCAGTGGATCCGGTGTCGGGTTCTTTGTTCCTGTCAGACACCAACTCCCGGCAGATCTACCGTGTCCGCTCTCTGAATGGTGCTCGACCACTGCTGGATAACGCTGAGGTGGTGGCAGGGACGGGTGAGCAGTGTGTCCCATTCGATGAGGCTCGCTGTGGCGACGGAGGCAAGGCAGTGGAGGCCACACTAATGAGCCCAAGAGGTGATGCTTTTTAAGAAACATACCTGTTTTCTTCTCATTTTGTGAGTTGAGTGGGACAGAAATGACACCTTAAAAAATCTGGAAGTTCTTCAGAGTTAGCTTTTACATGAGACATCATTTCAATGCTGTGACGCTACACAATTATGCCTAAGACACATTTTTTATTTTCCATAAACCTAGAAGCCGTTACCATTTAATCCCTTAGACAGTTACCAGGTGCTGTCATTTTCTACGATATCACAAACCTCAGTAACCTGTAATTCTCTAGACTCCAGACATCATTCTTAAAGCCCAGCATGGTCCACTGATGTGAGGAAAATAAATGACACAGAAGGTAAAGAGAGAGCGTAAGGTTAGCAGACTGCACTCAGAGACCGGCTCTGCCTTCTTATCTCGGAATAAAACACACTCTGACATGATCACCATGACAGCGTGAATCAAACTGTAGCAGTCATGGCGCACTCTTTTCCAGGTCATTGCTCCTACACACATAGACTACTAATTATTTTGCCTTTAAAAAACACCTTTCCTCCCAGGATTATCAGAGTAGGAGGTAAATAAATCAGATACTTGGAGAGCAGTTAAAGTCAGGAGTGATTTCTGTGACATTGACGAGAAGTTTAAGAAAAAGAAAATGATCGTAATTGTTAGGTAGTTATTATAATAGATAATTATTCTGTCTGAACTATCCTATCCTATCCTACTTCGTTGTAATCATACATATTTCATTTCACAAGTTCGCCTGCCCATTCAGTCTGAATGGTTAATGGTAAAACAAACTTGGCTTGCTGTCCTCGAAGGAGGCTCGAACCCGAGGCTCGGCTCGAGCTCCGAGTTAAACCCCCCTATAACAGTACTGCGTAGAGGGAGAATAAGAGAAATAGAGGAGGAGATGGGGAGGAGGAGGGATGCTGGAAGAATTGTCGCTGGGATGACGCAGTGACTGCTGCTTATATATGCTCGTAATGATGATTGACAGGACTGAATGTTTAGGCTCCTCCTGAACCTACGTTTGGAACTACATATATTATATGTGTCTTAATATGAATTTTGAGTTTCTTCACTGTTGGTTCTTTCATGCAGGTGTTGCATTGGATAAGAATGGCCTGATGTACTTTGTGGATGCTACAATGATACGAAAAGTGGATCAGAATGGCATTATCTCCACTCTGATAAAGACCAATGACCTGACTGCAGTCAGGCCCCTCAGCTGTGACTCCAGCATGGACGTCAGCCAGGTTGTGATGACTTTCCTCAACTATCTTGCTCTTGCACTCAGTTGACAGTCCATCAAGCAATACTCAGCCTCCTGAAATCTCGCAATCTATCAAAACTAGCATTGTTCATTATAAGGGATGCACCAAAATTTTGGCCGCCGAAAATTATCGTCCGAAAATATATGCCTCAGTGTTCAGCACTCAGGTTTCACTTTCGCGCAGCATTTTTTGTAACTTTGCGAGCGGCACCGCTTCTGAAGATGCACAACTTCAAAGCAACTCTGGCTGATCAGGTAAGTCTGTACCGGCACCAAGTTTGCTCGGCTCAATGTTCCGCTCCGTGTGTGCGCTCTCTGCTCTGTCGCTCACGGCCCATGCAAACGCTCCACTCATCTACCGCTCACACTCACCAGAAAAGCAAAGTCTGTAACATGGTGTGGTACAGCCGTGCTGTGCAGCGTTGGTAAAATGAAACTACCCTCTTGTTCACTGATCCACTCCACGTTCTGTTCACATGCTCTGATAATAATAGCTTTGTAGGACTATACTTTATTTTGATAATTGGTCAAAAAATAAATATGTTAAATCTGATTCTGTTGGTCGGCACCAATAGCCTCATGGGCAGCGCACCGACATATAGCGGCATTGCGCTTCGGGTCACCTGAGTTCGAGTCCGGGCTCGCTGACCTTTCCCGATCCCGTCCCTCTCTCTCCACTTCGCTTCCTGTCTGCTTACTGTCCTATCATAATAAAGGCAAAAACGCCAAAAATCTAAAAAAAAAAATCTGATTCTGTTGCATAGAACTGAATGAAGAATAATATATTGATATTTAATATTATTTTAATATATTTTCTGGTCAATTTTGGTGTTACTTTAAATAAAAGTGGTTATTTTATTTTATTGGCTTTTATTTTTTAAATTCAGATTCAATAAAATTGAATTAAAAAGTCTAATATCAACTCAATTATACAAAAAAAAAAAAAAAACTAATCTAAAATAAGAAATTAATAATTATTTTTTAAAAAAGTCATTTTTGGTTTCAGTTTCGGTTTTCGGCCAAGTGCATCCAGAATTTTTGGTTTCAGCCCAAAATTTTCTTTTTGATGCATCTCTATTTATTATCATTTTATGGTATTGAAGAGAGATCATTTTTATATGAGAGCATATTATAAATTCTAAATGTTTGAGCAAGTTTGATTATTATTAATTTGTACAATAGCCGCTTTTCCACCGTCGTGCTGAACGGTTCTTAGAATAGTAAGTATGTTTTTCCACTGGAGCCTGGTATGGCACGGCATGATTACAAACCATTCTTGGCCCGGAATTCTCGGCACAGTTGTCTAACCGTGCTGAATCATGCTGGTAGAATCCGCGAAGTGACGTCGCCACTCAGGATTGGTCACTTGTCTGTTGCCTGGCTACCAGTTTCTCCGTAGCTGGCTAAGCGTTCTATTTGAGCAACGTAAACACAAATTAATAACAAAATTAAAAGAAATATCTAATCATCCTCCATAACGCAGTCGTTATTTACAACTCTTATCATAAGTAAACCGTTGCGTTACCAAAGCAACGACTGATGCTTTTATATTACATTCCAAAAAGCGGCCGTTATCAGCCCCACAGTGGAAAATGAAACCGTAACCGTACCAGCTGGCCCGGATCGGCACGGAATGGAACAGTTACACAATGAGAACCGTTCGGCCCGACAGTGGAAAAGTGGCTAAAGTGTGATTTGTCAAAAAAAAAAAAAACATTTGAACAAGAATGTCATCATTGAAGTTATAATGTAGAAGTTGAGAAAATGTAAAAATACAGTGTAATTAATATGAAATGAAAAGTAAAAATATAGAATATAATAAACTAAATATATTTTAACAATTAACTTATTGACTATAAATTTATTGAAACAATTTACAGGCCCCATGAAGCATTCAGATAAGCTTTCAAACACAGTTGTGTGAACACATTTCAGCCTGTTCATTTCAGTCTGTGCTGTTTTCTTTACGCCAATATTTGCTTGTCAGAGTGTCTCCTTGGGTATTAACGTTTGACAATGACAGTGACAAACAATGGAACGGGATTATCAATCAAGCCGCTGTCATCATTTGTCTATCACTGTAATAAATTCATAGGCCCACTGATTCGTTCCACTCAGAAGAATCTGTATCACATTTTTTTTTTTTTTTTTTTTAAATGCCAGTAGGAAATCTACTGTCGAAAATTGGGAAATGCATCCCGTCTGACCAGAAGCAGGGATAAAATGAACAGAAGGGGGATATCAAAAGCAGAGGCAGTAAAATCTCCCTCTGCAAAGCTGAATTTATACTCACAGACCACAACGGCTCGACATCCTCAATTATTGTCCTTTTTTGTGTCCAGGTACGTCTGGAGTGGCCTACAGACCTGGCCATTAACCCAATGGACAACTCTCTGTACGTGCTGGAGAACAACGTTATCCTGCGTATCTCTGAGAACCACCAGGTCAGCATTATTGCAGGGCGGCCCATGCACTGCCAGGTCCCTGGCATTGATTACTCGCTCAGCAAACTAGCCATCCATTCTGCCTTGGAGAGCGCCACAGCCATCGCCATCTCCCACACAGGTGTGCTCTACATTGCTGAAACCGACGAGAAGCGTATCAACCGCATCCGACAAGTTAGCACCAGCGGCGAGATCTCCCTGCTAGCCGGTGCCGCCTCCGAATGCGACTGCAAGAACGACGTCAACTGCAACTGTTTCTCAGGAGATGAGGGCTACGCTGCGGACGCCGGCCTAAATTGTCCCGCTTCGCTGGCGGTGTCACCAGATGGTACCCTGTACATCGCTGACTTGAACAACATCCGTGTACGTTCGGTCCGCAGTAATCGCCCCAACGCCACAGCAAGCGGACAATATGAAGTGGGTTCATCTCTAGAACAGGAGCTTTATGTGTTTGGCTCCGACGGCCTTCATAGGCAAACGATTAGTCTCATTACAGGCTTGGCCCTGTATAACTTTACCTACGGATTGGATGGAGAGTTAGCAGCAGTTACCGATGCCTCTAACAATACACTTCGGGTGAGGAGGGAGGCGTCTGGCTCTATCAGGCTTGTGCTGTTGCCGGAGAACCAGGTGGTAACACTGGGAATGGACCCAGCCGGCAGCCTACGTTCAGTGTCCGCCCTCAGCCAGGAGGTGGCACAGCTCAGTTATGATGCTAACACTGAACTTTTAGCCTCTAAGTCAGATGAGACCGGATGGACGAACTTTTACGAGTAAGTATAAAATGCGTGGTGTGACAACAGAAATCTTGAGACACGTGCAAATCTGAAGATCTTAAAGAGACAGTTCAGCCAAAAATGACAGTTCTGTCATTAATTACTCACCCTCATGTCGTTCCAAACCCGTAAGACTTTTGTTCATCTTCGGATCACAAATGAAGATCTTTTTGATGAAATCAGAGCTTTCTGTGATGAACGGATTTAATTTAGGCTTTTATTCACATATAAACATTGATCAGCAAACATAAACAGAAGCTCAACCGAACCTGCTTGGCGCCTGAGAACAAACCTCTTGCGGAAGCTCAAACGTAGCACAAGAGAATGAACCTCATTGGTTCTCGCACGCGCCAAGCAAACACACTTGAGCTTCCGTTTACCACAATGTGTTGATGAATGTTTATATGTGAACATAAGCCTAAATTCAGTCTGTTCATCATATAAAGCGATTGTGTCTCTTCAGAAAATTTGGACTAAACCACTCAATTTATATGGATTAGTTTTACGATACCTTTATGAACTTTTTGAAGCGTCAAAGTGTCAGTTGCAAAGGCAGTCTACGGAGGGACAGAAAGCTCTCAAATTTCATCAAAAAGTTCCTTAATTTGTGTTCCGAAGATGAACAAAAGTCTTACGGGTTTGGAACGACATGAGGGTGAGTAATTAATGACAGAATTTTCATTTTTGGGTGAACTAACCCTTTAATTAAATTAATTTGCAAACCAAATTGCTTGTGATTGTAAGTCAAAACGTTTTAGGGGGGAATTCAGTGAGAATGATTTACTTTTTAAAATGCCCGAAAATGCATGTTGAAATATGTCTGGTTATCATTTGATAAATTACTGCTGCAATGTGCATTAAAATCTCTTTTCACAGGCAGTAATAGCACAATGTTTATTGGCCTATGTTAATAAGGTTATCTATAATGAGACCAATTTACATAAAAGGAGGCCTGTTTATACTGAAAAGACTGACATTTACTTAATCTAAAAAGTGATATTAAGATGGATGTTAAGCTGGATAGTGATTATAATGCAGGTTTTTGTGCTGAAATATTGAGTGCAAAAGTGGCGCAACTGTTTCTCATGGTGTTTTTCATCATGGTTGTTCTTGTGAATCATCTTATTATCATCTGCCTGGTATCTTCATCTACTGTCAGAGCAGAGGATGTTTTTGCAGCAAAGCTTTGGTCCTGCTGCCACCTAGTGTCTGTATGCTAGAACTGCTCCAGACTCTTAAATAGATGAAGTACAGTTGCAGTTGTTGTTTCAAACAGTGTTGTTATTGTTAACTAAAACAATAATTATTCGAGTCGTTTTTGGTAAAGCTAAAATAAGAATATTAATATTAGAATAAAAACTTCCTAAAAAAAAATTAGAATAAAAACTGAGGTTTAAGTTGAAGTGCTACAATTACTAAAATTAAAATTAATTACTAAAACTATATATATATATATATATATATGTATAAATTACAAAAGTATTTTTACATAATAAACAAATCACAAAAGTGCCTAACAAAATTACTAAAATGAAAATGGAAACTGAAAATATAAAAATAAAAGTTATATTAGTGAGTTTTGTCTTGATTCTCTTCTTCACAGCTATGACAGTGAGGGTCGTCTAACCAACGTGACATATCCCACTGGTGTGGTGACCAGTCTGCACCGTGAGATGGAGGAGTCCATCAATATTGACATGGAGAGCTCAAACAGAGATGATGATGTCACGGTCATCACTAATCTCTCGTCTGTAGAGGCGTCCTACACTGTGGTTCAAGGTACACACACAGCACACAAAGAACAAATCTCAGTCCAGATCTCATGCTGATGCCCCCCGTTTCCCCTGTAAATCACATCCATTAAGACCAAAACACGCAGCAGGCAGGTAGACTGATGTTTCTCTTTACTACCCACAGGGAGGCCACATTGTTTGAATGCGCGGAATCCAGCAGAGCAGAGAAATCACCATTTTACAATTTACCATAGGCTGCCTTTAGGGGTTCTTTCAGGAGGCAAAAGCTTGAAGGCTTAAACTCTTCTCTTTATTTCCAGTGGATTATGTGTTGATGATGGATTTTCTCACGCAACTTACTTGTTACTTCCTGTAAAGAGTATGCTTTTGCTGTCTACTCAAGACAAATTACATGAAAACCAACCCTTTGGGTGCCCTCTGCTTGTTAGCAGTGTACCAAAATGCACTTGGATTTTCTTATGACTTTGAAATTGTACATGATTGTGTTTCCCAGGTACATTTCTGTGGAAAGCTGCGTCTGATCCAATTATAGCTTGTAAATGGAACTGAAGATGTTTGTGCTGCTTTTAGCCAAAGCTAAATCTTCTTTATAACCAAAAGCCGCATTACACACATCCGCCCCACAGTGCTGCGTTTCCCCTAATGCACAATAGACTGTCAGATCAGACCTAATGCTTCATACTAAATTAAATGAGCCTGGTTGTAGGGAGCACTTCAAAATAACTCACCTTAATACAAACATGAAATTATAAAATACTTTACAGATAAGCAGTAATTCATGTATATAAATGCCATGAAACAGTAATTATATATTTTCATATGCATTTCACTACCGTTTTAAAGTTTGTTGTCAATTAATTTTTTTTTTAAAGAAATTAACACTTTTATTTAGCAAGGATGCATTAAATTGATCAAAATTGACAGTAAAGACATAATTTTACAAAAGATTTCTATTTCAAATTAATGATTTTATTTTTAACTTTCTATTCATCAAAGAATCCTAATATATATATATATATATCAGGGATTCCACAAAAAATATTAAGCAGCACAACTGTTTTCAACATTGATAATAATAAGAAATGTTTCTTGAGCAGCAAATCAGCATATTAGAATGATTTCTGAAGGATCATGTGACACTAAAGACTGGAGTAATGATGCTGAAAAATCAGCTTTGCCATCATAAAACAAATTACATTTTAAAAAGTATTCAAATAGAAAACAGTTATTTTACATTACAGTTTTTACTGTATTTTCAATCAAATAAATGCAGCCTTGGTGACCATAAGAGACTTTTTTTTAAAACATTAAAAAATCTCGGACTTTTGAACAGTAGTGTTTATGTGAACATTCATAATGTTATGTGAAATATTATATAATATTTGTTTAAAATGTATTATTTAAAGAGTATAATCTGGTTTTATAATCCTTGCTAACCTCTTTTGAAACTTATTATGTTTTCACAGACCAAGTACGGAATAGCTATCAGTTGTACCACAACGGCACACTGCGAGTGTCCTATGCTAATGGGATGGGCATCAGCTTTCATACTGAGCCCCACATCATTGCAGGATCTGTGAGCCCGACCATCGGGAGGCGCAACATCACCCTACCCACTGACAGCGGCCTCAACTCAATTGAATGGCGCATGAGAAAAGAGCTGACTAAGGGCAAGGTCACAGTGTTTGGCAGGAAGTTGCGTGTAAGTTTTTCATTTTACCCTTGGAGTTAATTGACATGTAAAGTCAATTTTATGTATAGTGCTTTTCACAATAAACATTGTTTCAAAGCAGCTTTACAGAAATTCATAATATTAATGTTTATAATACTTTAATGGCTAATAGTCTACATTGAGCAGTTAAGAGCTGGACGATGGGAGAGTTTACATTTGGCGACAATATATAGAATGAGCCAGTTGAGATTTGCCATGTAAATTGCAACCGGGTGAAGCTGCGGGCTCTTTGATCGCCCCCTGGTGGCTGGATGCAGTACAGGTCATAAACCGCACCCTCTCCATGTAAAGGAAAGGCACTTGAGTCAAAATAAAAAAAATAAACTACACTTTCAATAACATTTTCCAAAAGATGGTTTTGGTCATTTAAGGTAGTTGTTATCACGCTGATATATATTCAATTGTTCGTTTTTGTGATAAGTTTGATTTTAGCTAGCAATTTGATGCTATAGAAACGGGGCGTGTTGTTATGATTGACAGTTGTGATTGACAGCTTCTCTGAGGACTGTCGGAGCTTCGAGGGGAGATTCGAACATATAGAACTATTAATTTTTGATTTCTGTGTTATTTCACACCGAAAAATGAGTTGTTCAGCAGTAAACTGTACTAACCGACCTACAGGATCTGACGGATCACTGAACTTTTTTTGGTAACGTAAAATGTGGGCTTTATAAGCTAATTAATAAATGTTATTAGCTAAGATAACACGCCTAACGTTAGTCATCTTGGGAAAAAGCAGGTGATTGTTATCTGGCAGTTACTAATTATTTTTATGGGTATAAAATAATAATTAGCAGGACAATAACTAATGATAGCCTACTCTAATTAATTATAGAGCACTGTCTACAGCAATCGATCTCCTGTAACGTTAGTTTAACTTTATTTAAAATGACAGGACCGTTTCTGACATTTTAGAGTTGTTTCTAGTGGCATATTATATTGAGTTTATCTACTGAATTTGCTGTTTCAAAAATATTATTGCTCTAGAAACAGAATAGCCTATTATTTTATAGATAGAATTTTAAATTGTGTATAATTTTTATAGCCTATTTAAAATACATCAGTGATGACGCAGACGTCTGGGCAGAGGTTTGATACCGCGACTCCGCCTCCGGGCTCCACCGACGATTCCTTCTGCGCATGCCCAGGCTCCAAACTGACGTTTTTGCATAACATGTCAACGCCCATCGTCGTACGTTTTACGTTCAATTCATTACAATGGAAGGAAGCAGCGTCGCGTCGTCCATCTTTTTTTACAGTCTATGATTGCAACATTTGAATTTGGAATTTAGAACTTGGAAAAACTTTAAATGTTTTCCCGCAGGTCCACAGCAGAAACCTTCTGTCCATTGACTATGACCGCAACACCAGAACTGAGAAGATCTACGATGACCACCGCAAGTTCACACTGCGTATCATCTATGACGCCCAGGGTCGACCAGCCACCTGGCTCCCCAGCAGCAGCTTAGCCTTGGTCAATGTGTCTTATTCACCCACCGGCCGGTTGGTGGGCTTGCAGAGGGGCAGCATGAGTGAGAAAAGCGAGTTTGACACATTTGGACGGATCCTGTCTCGATCCTTTGTTGATGGGAAAGTTTGGAGCTTCAGCTACATGGACAAAGTGAGTTGACTCTTCTCAACTGCAATTAAGATTTGTTTTTCCTACAGTACTCATGTATGAACTCATTTTGTTCACCTATTCATTTTCTCTTTCTGTTTCACTCTGCAGTCCATGGTGTTACTGCTCCAGCAGAGTCAGAAACAGTATGTCTTTGATTTCGACACAGCGGGCCGGCTCACGGCGGTCACTATGCCGAGTATGGCCAGACACACTATGGCCACCCATGTGTCTGTTGGTTACATTCGCAACACCTACAACCCCCCAGAGAGTAATGCCACCATTATCCACGACTTCAGTGAGGATGGGCGTCCACGCGCCATGTTCTACCTCGGAACTGGCCGGCGTGTGCTCTACAAGTACGGGAAGCTGGGAAAGCTCTCAGAGGTGCTGTATGATGCCACTGCTGTCACCTTTGGCTATGATGAGACGACTGGAGTGCTCAAAATGGTCAACTTGCAGAGCGGTGGCTTCTCTTGCACCATTCGCTATCGCAAACTGGGCCCCCTAGTGGACAAACAGATGTACCGCTTCTCAGAGGAAGGAATGGTCAACGCTCGCTTTGACTACACCTATCATGACAACAGCTTTAGGGTGGCCAGCATAAAGCCGGTAATAGGGGAAACCCCACTTCCTGTGGACCTGTACCGCTACGATGAGATATCTGGTAAGGTCGAACACTTTGGCAAGTTTGGCATCATATACTACGACATCAACCAAATCATCACTACGGCTGTGATGACACTCAGTAAGCATTTTGACGCACACGGCCGCATCAAGGAAGTGCAGTACGAGATCTTCCGCTCATTGATGTATTGGATGACGGTGCAGTATGACAGCATGGGCCGTGTTATCAAACGTGAACTGAAGATCGGTCCCTATGCTAATACCACACAGTACCGCTACGAATACGACGGTGACGGGCAGCTTGTGGGCGTCAAAGTTGACGACTGGTCTACGTGGCGCTACAGCTATGACCTGAATGGCAATCTTCATTTGCTAAACCCTGGTAACAGTGCCCGTCTGCTGCCGCTACGCTACGATCTTCGAGACCGAATCACGCGGCTCGGTGATATGCAGTATCAGCTCGATGAGGACGGCATGCTTGCACAGAGGGGCTCGGATATCTTTGAGTACAACTCCAAAGGTCTTCTCGAGCGAGCCTACAGCCGCACGGCAGGGGGTTGGAGCGTCCGCTACCGCTATGATGGCTTGGGCCGTCGTGTCTCCCGCAGAACTAGTGAAGACGAGCATCAGCAATACTTCTACGCCGACTTGAACTACCCCACTCGGGTCACCCATGTTTACAACCACTCGAGAGCTGAAATCACCTCCTTCTACTATGACCTGCAGGGTCATCTGTTCGCTATGGAGGTCAGCGGTGGGGAGGAATACTACATCGCCTCTGACAATGTAGGCACTCCGCTGGCCATTTTCAGCAGCAATGGGCAGATGGTTAAGCAGATGCAGTACACGGCATACGGCGAGATCTACCATGATTCCAACACGGATTTCCAGCTCATATTGGGCTTTCATGGAGGGCTTTATGATCCTCTCACAAAGCTGGTTCATTTCGCCCAGAGAGACTATGACGTGCTGGCAGGAAGATGGATTGCACCTGACCATACTTTGTGGCCGAAGATAGGCAAAGAGCCAGCTCCGTTCAACCTGTATATGTTCAAGAACAATAATCCACTCAGCGATATGATTGATGTGAAAAACTATGTGACAGGTGAGAGGGTGATGAAAATGTTCTGCTTATGGGCTGAACTTAGAAGTTACGTATAAATGATTCACATTGGTTCCTATGACAGCTTGTAAAACATTTTTGTCTCTGTTTTGTCTTGCAGATGTCAAGAGTTGGCTGGTTATGTTTGGCTTCCAACTCAGCAACATCATACCAGGGTTTCCTAGACACTCACTTTATTTTGTTGACCCTCCTTATGAGATACTTGCCAGTCAGGACTCTGATAACACTCAGGTGAGTTTGAGTAGGCGCTCCTTTTTCAATTAAAATCATTTGTCAACATTTGCTTTACAAATGGCTTTACCAGTAAACACTTTTAAGTTTACTTTGAATATTTTGAACCACAAAAAGGTCAGAATTATCAGTTTTTATTTTTTCAATGTATTTTTATATTTGCCATAAGTATTTGTATTATTCATTTATTGTAAATTTTCTTAACATTTTTTTTCACAATTTTTTTTTTTTTTGCTAAAAGTTTTTGTTAGAAATATTGAAATATTTGTTAGAAATACTGTTCAAAATTTTGTGATCAATAAGGTTTTTTTTTTTTTTTTTTAGAAATTAATACTTTTATTCAGCAAAGATGCATTACATTGACACAAAAGTGACAGAAACAACATTTATAATGTTACAAAATATTTCTATTTCAAATAAATTCTGTTCAAGCATTGAACTTTCTATTAATCAAACAAAAAAATCCAGAAAAAAATATGTATCATGGTTTCCACAAAAAAAAGAAAAGAAAAAAAAGAATAATTTTGTTGTTGTTTTTTTTTTTTTTTTTTAGATTTATGTTTTGGCATTTTTGCCTTTATTATGACAGGACAGTAAGTTGACAGGAAGCCAAGTTGGAGAGAGAGGGGGGGACAGGATCGGGAAAGGTCCACGAGCCAGGACTCGAACTCGGGACACCCGAAGGGCAACTGTGCTATCCCATGAGGCCATGAGGCTATTGGCGCTGACAGCACAACTGTTTTTAACATTGATAATAATAAGAGCACCAAAGCAGCAATCAGCATTTCTTGAGCACCAAATCCAAATATTTAAGTTTGTAAGCCAATAAAATGGACAAACCGAATTAACAAATGAATATTTTTAGTGTCAAGTACTAGTCTAAAGCAGGGGTTCTCAATTCTGCCCTCAAGGTCCAGGCCTAGTCCAGACGTACACGGGTATTTTTATAAACAGAGTTTTTCCTTCTTCATTAAAAAAAAAAAAAAAACACTTCCACATGAAAATGCAAAATCGCGCTATGAAGCGTTGTCAAGAGCATGCCAAACCAGCAGGTGGCGATATAACCCTAACTGTAAAGCCATGTTGGCCAATCAGAAACCTGGAAAAAGGGTTATTACCGGTTCCAGTTCTGACTTCACAAGCCAAAATCTCCGGTTTCATCGTCCACACGACAACACTGCAACCGGAGTTTCTAAAAATCTTCAACCTGGCAAGAGTTTTCAAAAAAGTTTGGTTTCAGTGACCGGATTCTGCGTTTGTATGTGGACGAGTGGTCAAACCGCATAGAAAAAGCTGCGGTTTTGAAAATACCCGTGTTTCCTGCAGAGTTTAGCTCCAACCCTAATCAAACACACCTGAACAAGTTAATCAAGGTCTTCAGGATTAGAAAGTTGCAGGTAGGTGAGTTTAATCAAAGTTGGAGGTAAATACTGCAGGACATTGTATCTTGAGAGCCAGAGTTGAGAACCCCTGCCTTAGACACATCTGATAACCTAGAACTGAAGGTGACCCTACATAACATGAATCATTACTGCTGAACCATTTTTATCAGGTGTCACTAACTATTCATCCCATTTTACAGCTCTTCACTGGAGTTCAGCATTCGGTGGACAGACACAACCAGGCCTTCATGGTTCTTGAGGGGAGGCGGCTCAATAAACTGCGGCGCGCCAAGCGTGACAAGCCCGGTTACTGGTTTGGCACCAGCACCCCCATCGTGGGCAAAGGCATGATGCTCGCTATCAGGGATGGCCACGTATTAACAGACCTGTCCAGCTCAGCTAGCGAAGACAGTCGCAAAATATCACAGATCCTCAGCAATGCCATCTACCTGGACGGCACTCATTACACCATTGATGGCCGGGATTGCCACTTCTTTGTGAAGCTTGGACTAGCTGACAGCGACTTGCTAGCGCTGGGTCTCAGCAGTGGCCACAAGACGCTGGAGAGTGGGATAAACGTGACGATCAGCGGACGCTCCCGCCGTGGTGTCACTCTAGAAATCCAGTCCTCCAAACTCACATACAGCATCCGATACGGGTTGTCAGCAGAGGTTCTGGAAAAGGAGCGCAGCCGTGTACTGGAGCAGGCCCACCAGAGGGCGCTGTCCGGAGCCTGGGCCAGGGAGCAGCAGCAATCACGTGAGGGCAGGGAAGGAGGACGCGTGTGGGCTGAAAACGAGAAGCAACAACTGTTAGCAATGGGGAAGGTCGCAGGCTACGAGGGCTACTACGTGCTGCCGGTGGAGCAGTACCCTGAACTGGCGGACAGCAGCACTAACATCCAGTTCCTCAAACAGAACGAGATGGGCAGGAGGTAACAGAGTTCAGCTGTTGCTGATGCCACACCATCTCCTACGGAGAGAAACAACAGAGCGCTGCAGAGCCGTTTCCCAAAAATGGATAACCGACAGCCAGCAGCAAGAACACTATGACCCAATATTGAAAAAAAAAGCACTTGTGAACAATGATTTTGTAGTGACATTTTGACTTTATAGAAAGTGGTAAATATTTTTTAGTCATTTCAGACTGGCTGTGAGTGGCGGACGTTCATGTGATGATAGTGTGATGGCTCACTGCTTTGGTTTTTCATGACTGCACATCAAACCATTACAGAAAATCACACTCAATCATTTCACCGCACTCCCGGGCCACATTACCCAATAAAACAGCGTCACCTGATCTCGTACGTGTTTGTGAAACTACATTGGAACGCATTGAAAAGGAATGCCAGCATCTCAACATTTTCAGTCTTGTTCCTCATGAATTTTTCCAGTAGATGTCACTGCAGTGTTCTGTATCAAGACTTCAATCGCGCCGTGCGAGGCTTAGCTTTCTTATTGGCCTTCGTTGGATGTGTTGATCATCAGCTCACACCATCTGTCCTCTTCTGTTCGCAATATATGACAATCACAACGGGCTGATACATTGATCAATGAACTGTACATGAGACAACTGTTTTGTATAATATGTAAGAGAGATTATTGATTGTCTGGGTTTTTTTTATTGTTATTTTATTAATTTAAATTCAACTTGACAAGTGATAACAGATGAAAGCATAATATATATTGTTTTTTTAAGTCTTTTAAAACTGTGAAACATATTACACATGTAAAATATTCTCATTGACTCAACAGTGTGGGTGTATTAAATCAAGAACATTTCGAGGAAGTGGCTTCATTGTTGCGTTGTATGTGAAAATCCATTGCAAGACTCATCGCAGGGGTTGTTTTCTTTGAATATTACGAAAGCTCAAGCAGCCATTGGCCTTTCTTTATTGATGTAGAATCTCTTCTGACTGTGGTCAAGTCAGTGTGGATATGAGCTTCATCTAGAAAAGTTACACTCAGACATCGGTGGAAGGAGGTTCTTTGGAAATTCTATGAAAATAAAACATTTGCATTTGTACTTTTTGACTTTGAATTCTTTCCTTTACAGCTGAGCAGAACACTTGTGTTCCATAAGAGATGCTGCGAAAGTTCTTAATTGCAGAATTCACTTAAATGGATGGTTCACCCAAAAAAATTAAATCTTTGTCATGATTTACTCACCCTCAAGTTGTTCCAAACCTGTAAGAGTTTCTTTCTTCTATGGAACATAAAAGAAGATACTTTGAAGAATGTGGGTAACTAGCAGTTGCTGATTCCCATTGACTTCCATAGTATGGAAAAATAATACAATGGAAGTTAATGAGGACCAGAATCTGTTTGGTTACCCACATTCTTCAAAATATCTTCAGAAAAAAGAAATTCATACAGGTTTGGAACAACTTGAGGGTGAGTAAATGATGACAGAATTTTTGGGTGAACTATCCCTTTACTGAAATTATGAGGTGACTGTCTGTTTTTTTTTTTGTTTGTTTTTTGTTTTGTTTTTTTAATCTAAAGAGCTAATTGACCCTTCGCCAGGAGTTTGATTGACAGGCGATCTAACCAGTCATAACGCCGAATCCGCCATTTTGTCCGACAAAGCAGTCAGGGGAGTTAGCAGATTAACATAGGTGGACTTGAACTTGAAAAATGGTTGAAACAGCGTTCCTTATGATGTTCATTCATGTTTATTTGATGCTATAAACGAACTAGTAGGAAGAGATGATCGGATCACGAGCCGCTTGAACTAAGGCGCTATAGCGATCTGTCACGACACATTAAAGAGCCACAAAATGGTATTTATTGTTTAAATTTCTTTAAAAAATACAAAATTTGAAATTTGAGACTGTTTCATATCAAAAGTAACCTGCTCTGTCTTGTCTGTTGACGCGTTGTCAGTGTCCTCATTTTTTTCGCGATGTATTTTTCACTGTGTGAGAACATGATGTGTGGCGAGAGATCGGCATGGCTTGTCGGACGTAGCAACAGTAAACTAAAGGGGGCGGGTCTTTGCGAACGGTCAACTTATAAGTACACCAACCACAATCCCAACAATTCCTTCTGTCTAAAAGAAAGATTTTTTTCTTTCTAAAATGTAACTTGATCTAGCTCTGAAGAATTACGTGTTTGTTAAATATGTCTTAAGTCATGACTTAAAGATCAGTCAACACAAATCTAAATTTCCAAGGTTTCATCAAAGCTGCATTATATTCTGTCTAGTAGATTTTTTTCTTCAACCTAAAATACTAGCATATGTCTCTGCAGTTGAGCCTATGCTGTACTGACTCAGCAGTTCCATGACACTGTTACATTGTGAACGCACAGAGAACAATGATTTGTCCTGTTATTCCCTTATCCAGAATTGAAGTTAAAATGCCAGAAGTCAAACAGTGATTGTCTGGGGCCAGTGAGGTGGAAAGACAGTCAGCTGAGAACATCAGGAAGAGTTTTGTTAAGAATTCTGTGGAATACAAGGACTGACAAACGGCTGCAGAGATTCAAAATACTGAATTTTGTAAAAAATAATTCTACCATTCAATAGAAAGAATATAGTAATTAATCTGTAATTATTTCACTGTCATTGCCATTTAGGGGCCAGAACGAATGGTCAATGATTAGACCGGCTGTAGCTGTCATTGCTGAGAGTGAAAAAAAAATGGTGAACACAGCTCGGCTTTAAATAGCCTGTTGCAATGCAGGTGTTAAGTTTACACCCATGGGAACCACTTCCAGTGAACTGATGAACACTGGTGCTGGGGGAAGGAATCACTCAAGAGTGTTGCACTTTTCTCTCGAGATTCTGGTAAATACATGTTGAAAAGACGCAAAACAAACACGTTATGTCACCTATTCATAAACGCAGCGTACCAGGAACTTGATGCATCTTGACATTTGGTCATCTTGTGTATTTCAACACACCTACATATGTAAAACATTAGGCTCTGGCAAAGACATATGCTCATTGTATCTAAAGCCCCAAATTAGCAGATATCTTTTATGAACGTGCATACGACAGCGTAGACGAGATTCCTGTCCGTGATCAGTTTTGTATTGCTTAAATGAGAGTAGACAAAAGGCATAGCCTGTAGTACCTGAGTGCTGGAACAATTCAAAACACAATGAAGAGCCAGTGAGGTGTGACGACTAATAAAACGATTCCTCATTAAAAATGCATTTGCAGCCCAGTCTATTGTAAAGTCTAGTATATCTAATTTAGTTAGAAATTTACATAAAGCTGATAAAAAATTAGCCAATAATCAGTGGAATATTATACTTTGTGACAAAGGTTAAGGTCTGTCGTCTCATATTGTGTTAAAATGTTCACAAGATGTGCAATTAAATGTTCAGAATGGAAACTTTGCCAAATGCTTCAGAAGACAAGATGCATATATAAAACAAAATGTTAAAATACTTCTCAGTTCAATACACTGTAAGTTGGTTTCCTCAAAATATGTAAACACTGTGGCTCTGTGGTGCTTTCAAAACATTGCTCTGTTTTTTTGAGCACCCACACCATCCCGTCAGAGCAACACTGACGCAACACAACACTGAAGGAGTGTCTGGAAAATTTGTTTGAAAAGTCATTATTTTTGCAGTCCCATTTGGTGATGCTAGTAGTGCAGAAACTACACTGAAAACACATTTTGAGTACACAAAAGCAATGACATGACTTATTTCCATCATTTTAATTAATAGAAACAAACGTTTTTCTTTGATTGACTCATATTAAGACAGATCAAACATTCACAGACTGTGCAAGGCCACATTTGATTATCAAATCTGGCCTATATTCAAGCAAATTGTAAATTTTTGCATTCATTAAAGATGACATTTGTATAAGATAAATAATAAAAACATTCTGTTTAATAGGCCTCTACAAATAAGATCAATGCGTGTAATCAGTCTCTCAGTGCGTATCGTGCGTCATTGAAGGAATAAAAAGAGGTACTTCAAGCTGGACTACTGGAAATGGACGCTACAACAAAAACATTGCTCTATTTGTTTCTCAGTTATTTTTCAGTAGTCATACATTAAATAAGGATTGAAATATGGAGTGAAAGATCATTACAAATGAAGGAGGGGCTCACAGTGGTTTTTTTCATTATTCTAAGTCAACATGTCCCAGAGACAGCAGCAACACAGAGCCGTCCAACATGCAGTTAAACATGCCTGGTCCCCAGAATCGTCCCGTCTGCCCTGCTCCACAACATACACTGGAGGAAAAACACAGACATAGAGCTCAGATTCTGAAATACTGAATATTACATATATACGTTATTTATATATATTATACACACAAAAACAATTTCACTTTTTTTTTTTTTTTTTAACAAATGTTTTACACATTATATATATTTCAATACAGTGGAAAAAAAAAACAATGAATTGAAACATGAATTTCAGAATGTCTTAGTATTTGGTATGGATTTTCCATGTTTTCGAAGTGTTCTCAGAGGGTCCCCACTGTATATGAGAGTCCATTAGACTTTAATTATTTAATATATTTAATTAAAACATAATTTAAAAACCTAGTAGGTCGCAGAAGCTAAACATACTGTAATCCTCTGACCTGCGTTAACTTCCTATTAAACTTAGTTTAACAACAAAGAACACCAAGAAAAATAATACAGCTAAAATGATTACACAACTGTTGCAGACAGTATGAGCAACAAACATTTCCAGTAACTGTGCTAGCTGTGTTTTGTGTAAATCTGTTGACCTCACTGTTATAAATGAGGATGTTTATGAGGAAATTAGAGTGAAACTAACCCAATGATTGTGTAAATGAGAATGTTCAACATAACAGGAAATCAAGAATCTTACCAGTGTTTTTAGGAGGTTCCCCATACATTGGGCCTCCATACGGTGGTTGTGGATATCCCTGGTATCCTGGCTGGACCGGATATGACCCAGGGGGTCCTGGAGGGTAGTTCGGGTAACCAGGGTTGGGCTGGTCTGTATTTACTGGATATCCTTGGTACGGCTGTGCAGGGTATCCCTGAGGGTATCCAGGAGCGGTGGGAGGGGGGTATCCTGGAGCGGTGGGGCCAGGCCCTGTGTAGGGGGGAGGCTGCTCATAATTCATCTACACGGAACTGAGCTGGCTACCTGGGAGAAAACAATGAAAAAATAATAATTAATTCCTGTTGCAGTTTCAGTTGTTACATTAAGATAATACAAAAGACAACATGTTTAAGACACATAACATCAAGTGCACCAATGGCTCTCTCATTTTCTTAATCTTACGAAATGTATTATTCAGCAGTTAATTATTGCAATTTTTTTAAAAATTTAAAATGTGCATTTATCCTTTTTTGTTTGCTTGTTTTTAAGTCTATGCACCCATCTAGGTGTACAACTATACTACTGTTTTAAGGGTTTGTAAGATTTTTTTTATTTAATTTCAACATCTGTGAAACAATATTACAATTTAAAATAACTTATAATTTTAACTTAACTTAATATATTTTAAAATGTAATTTCTTCCTGTGATCAAAGATGTATTTTCAGCATCATTACTCCAGTCTTCAGTGTCACATGATCCTTCAGAAATCATTCTAATATGCTGATTTGATGCTCAAGAAACATTTCTTATTATTATCAATGATGAAAACAATTGTGCTGCTTAATATTATTGTGGAAACTGTAATACATTTTTTTCAGGATTCTCTGATTAATAGAAAGTTCAAAAGAACAGCATTTATTTGAAACAGAAATATTTTGTAACACTATAAATATCTTTACTGTCACTTTGATCAATTTCAATGTCCTTGCTTAATAATTAATTTATTTAAAAAAAAAAAAAAAAAAAAAAAAAAACTAACAGCCCCTAATCTTTTAAACAATAGTGTATGTCACATAAATATACATAACAATGTTCAAGAGATTAAAAAAAAAAAAAAAACTGGTAGATTAACCAATAGACCTTATTGAGAATCAACAGCATATTTAATTTGACATAAAAGACAATGAGAGACAGAAGTACAGTCATATAGATCTTTCAATCAAATTAAATATGACATTAAGCTGTCTACTTTGACTGCAGTCTCTGTTATTTATTCAAAATTACTGTTTTGGGAAAAAACGTTGTAAATTGGAGGCAATCATTGGATGCATCATATGATGAGTCATATTTTTAAATATCACCCAGTACATGGGCCAAAAACACCTCTTTATATTACCAGTGAATATTAAGCCTCATTAACAGGAATATTCTGTCCATGGAAATAGCATCAGCACTGACAAATACACTTACAATGGCGGTGAGAGTATTTGATCTAGCTGAAGTCAAACAGTGCTCTCTTCACTCAGTGATGGTAAATTATTAACTTAATGGCTCTTAATGGAACAAACAACACATAGACAATGCTGAATGAAACCACTGATACACAGAGCAAATCTACACACACACACACACACACACACTTTTATTGTTATGGATCAGGACAATATTGTCACATAATCATAATTCATACCTGTATGTTTAATCTTTGCTCTGCAAACCCTTAAAATCTATAATTTAACAGGCATATCCATTTACATATGTTACACATGTACAAATACTAATGTGTTTTAGGGGCCTGCATGCAGATTTATACTTCAATGTTCCAATGTATTTTTCACACAGTCAAAGTTACCAGAAACATTTCACAAACTTGCTCTGATAATAAGAGGTAAATGACTAATCAAAATATCTTAAGAATCACAGTACAAGCTGATAACTAGCTAAAATAGACACACCATCTGAAATGACCTGAGCTGAGTCTGAACTGAACTGATGATGATAATAAGTTACAAGTACATCTATTGTTTTTGGCCTATACATTAACAAGCCTCTCTCTCTCTGACGGTGAATGCAGTAGTGTTACAAAAACTGCAGTGATAATACGAATCAGGCGACTCCTCTGGATCTGATTCATTCACAACAAGATGATTGTTCACCTGCTGCCAAGCAAAGGTCAGGATCTTATTCACCCACGCAAATAAATGTGCGACACACACATTATGAAAACACAGTAGTTTACAATACAAACACAAAAACTCGAATAATACGTTATATCTTCCATATCTTACAATACCTAATAATAGAATAGCTTTATGTCATCATGGTCAAGAGATATTTCTTGTGCGCCATAGTGCGTGTAGAGGAAATGGAGGGGCGGTAAGACCCTGAAGACTACCAACCCTACCATTCAGTAGTCAGTTTGACAGAACCAAAAAACAAACATATTCACTAGCAAATGACACTAAATATTTCTAGGACGAAAGACATTTTATTTGGTTAACGTGTATTGTATAGAAAATGCAAAGAATGTGTTTTCCTTTGTTACCTTTGGAGGAAAAACTTGTTTCTTTTCAGAGAATTGCGCTGATACTTCCTCTGCTGTCTTTCAGTGTTTTATTTCGATATTATTTCGTCGCTGAAGTCGGGCGTAAACCGTTGAAGCTGCAATCTCGGACAAAATAACGCTTCTCGATTAGGTCACAACGGTGATGTCACGTAGACAGCGGTGCGCGGACTCCCATTGGAAAGTTACCCCTGGTAATATCAGCTGACCGCTATACAGCAGCGCGTGCACTGCAACCCAATGACTCCGCCCATTTGAGGAAACGTCACCACGACACAAGAAATAACATGGGAATCATGTTTGATAACGCAAGTTTATCACTAACGTTTTATAGTAATATATTATTAATAATAATATAAGATAGTTGGATCTGTCGTGTCATTTTGAGTTCTGTAACTTATAGAAAATTATGCTTGTTTTGGCATATCCTATTTTCAGAAATAAGCTCTGGTCAATCTCAGGTACTTATTCTTTATATTATACCTTGATTACACAATGACAAGACAATTAACATGATCTAAATAAAAATAAATAAATAAATAACAGGATGCCAAACAAGAAAGAAATAAGATCAGTGATTCACTGCCCAGTGAAGGATTGAGAGCGAACTGAAATATCTTTTGAACATTTTAATGATCTATTACTGTAATTTTATCCAACAGGATGGAATGTTTTTAAAGTGATACAAACTAACTAATAAAACAAAACCTTACAGAATTCATAAAATTCATTAGTAATATGGTATGTGTCACTTCTTGGAGTAATTGAGGAACTGGCTTTTGTTGGTTAAAGGGATCCAACAGAAATTGAGGATATAGGAAACTTAGTCATTTATGATGGTTAAGACCGAGTTTACTTGAAACTGGAAACATTTACAGTATTTGGATGTTAATACAATAATAATGAGGCAGGGTTACTAGCAAACTTTTTAAGCCACAATATCTTGATGCTGTGCTTCTGGAACAAACTAGTATAATGGTTGTAACTTTTGTGGTCATCCAAGTGTTTGTAGCCTTATCTATTCTTAAATAACACTCCTGTTACATAAAGTATATGGGGGGGGGGGGGGGGGGATCTTTACTCATCAA
The DNA here is from genome assembly GCA_039654765.1 of Mylopharyngodon piceus. NCBI lineage: Eukaryota > Metazoa > Chordata > Actinopteri > Cypriniformes > Xenocyprididae > Mylopharyngodon > Mylopharyngodon piceus. The sequence goes on from CM077461.1 coordinate 22,086,017, forward strand.
GAAAGGCTCAATTTTAACTTCCTGACACTTAATTTATGCATTCTCTTTCCCTCAAATAAATGTCTGGTGTTTATTGTAATTTTATTTATTTATTTTTATTTAAAGAAAGAAAGAAAGAAAGAACAGCAATAACTGAGGATATCATCTGTTCCTTTATCAAACATTCTTGTCTTCAACCTGTCATTTACATAAACTAATACAATTTAGGAAAAAAACACAAAATATAGTTGAGGACTCAATAATCCATAGTGCAATCCACACAAAAACACAAAGGTGAAATACCTGTTGGCTATAATAAATGTATACTTCAACATCAAACAAAGCTGCTGGAGTTAAAGAGCAATGACCTGTTATAAAATAGGATTGATGCTTCAGTGAAATATTTAAATGCTAAACATTTAAAGAGTGTGGCCCTTGTTTTCTTCTGGAGTTTGGGATATAGTTGTTGCCTTAATGAAAGACGGTCTGCCTCCATCGTTTGTCATGCTGGAAGGGCCATAGGCTGTCCCTTATGGCAGTCTTGAAAGGGGTGGACTCCACACTCAGGCCGAGGAGCTCCAAACGTGAGCACTCTAACTGGGCGTTTTGTGGCCTCTGAGCTCCTGCTCCAGCAGGCTGCTCTGTCATCTACACACACAAACAGTTTATCACATTAAATAACTTAATAGATCGTACTAAACACAAAGACTGGAGTCAAGAAGTAGGGCAGTGAAATATTTTTCACTATAAAAGGAGCATGTTTACATGAACATTCCACATATAGCTATAATATGCATTTGGTTACATGCAAGAGTAAGGAATGTATATACAGACTGTACCAGGGTCAGAAATTAACCCCTTCTATTAAGGGGCAATATTTGCCCCCTGGTAAATACAATTTTATCAACAAAAGTTATCTAACAGAAGCTGCATCTGACATGCCATGTTAGTTAGACTGTTTAATGCTGCTCAAAGGTGGAATACACATATTCAGACAACATTTCCATAATGTAAATAGACTACATAAAGTATATAAATCAAAATTAAAAAAATAAAAATGAATTCATTACAGGGTAGGGCTGCAATATTATTAAAATAATCATTATAGTTGATTATTGCTCTTGACTTTGTAATAAGTATTAGTAATGTTGATTAATAGAACATAAATAATGTTTTTATGTGTTTGGAAACAGCAAGTCATATAGAGGGTATTCATGTGACGTCATCGTGACTGAGTGGCAAAAAGACTGAGTTGCAGCATTGGTTTTCAGCGTGAATGCCGCGAAAAACACACAAAACATCTAAAACAGGAACGAGCTGTGCGATTGACTGTACAGATAGTTTTGACAAGAAATTTGAGGTATATTTTTACAGACTGCCGAAAGCTACAGAAAAGATAAGCAAATGGATCGCTGCAATTGACAAAAACAACTGAACTCCAGGCAGCGAAACATGGATTTGCAGTTATCATTTTGTGTCAATATGTTGAATTTCGAGGTAAAATAATACCCTGTATATTGTATTGTTATACATTGTATTGACAACTTATCAATTAAATATTTAGCATCTTATATTCTGCATAACTGGATGTCTAAAAAAAAAAAACAATATATACAACTACACAAGTTTTAGGGCTAGACGACATGACGATATATATATCCCCCTTTTGCTGCCAAAACCGCCCTGACCCGTCGAGGCATGGACTCCACTAAACCCCTGAAGGTGTGCTGTGGCACCAAGATGTTAGCAGCAGATCCTTTAAGTCCTGTAAGTTGTGAGGTGGAGCCTCCATGGATCGGACTTGTTTGTTCAGTACATCCCACAGATGCTTGATTGGATTGAGATCTGGGGAATTTGGAGGCCAAGTCAACACCTCAAACTCATTGTTGTGCTCCTCAAACCATTCCTGAACCATTTTTGCTTTGTGGCAGGGCGCATTATCCTGCTGAAAGAGGCCACAGCCACCAGGGAATACCGTTTCCATGAAAGGGTGTACATGGTCTGTAACAATGCTTAGGTAGGTGGTACGTGTCAAAGTAACATCCACATGGATGGCAGGACCCAAGGTTTCCCAGCAGAACATTGCCCAAAGCATCACACTGCCTCCGCCGGTTTGCCTTCTTCCCATAATGCATCCTGGTGCCATGTGTTCCCCAGGTAAGCGACGCACCCGGCCATCCACGTGAAGAAAACGTGATTCATCAGACCAGGCCACCTTCTTCCATTGCTCCGTGGTCCAGTTCTGATGCTCACGTGCCCACTGTTGGCGCTTTCGGCAGTGGACAGGGGTCAGCATGGGCACCCTGACTGGTTTGCGGCTATGCAGCCCCATACGCAACAAACTGTGATGCACTGTGTATTCTGACACCTTTCTATCAGAACCAGCTTTAACTTCTTAAGCAATTTGAGCTACAGTAGCTCGTCTGTTGGATTGGACCACATGAGCCAGCCTTCGCTCCCCACGTGAATCAATGATCCTTGGCCGCTCATGACCCTGTCGCCGGTTCACCACTGTTCCATCCTTAGAATACTTTTGATAGATACTGACCACTGCAGACCGGGAACACCCCACAAGAGCTACAGTTTTGGAGATGCTCTGACCCAGTCGTCTAGTCATCACAATTTGGCCCTTGTCAAACTCACTCAAATCCTTACGCTTGCCCATTTTTCCTGCTTCTAACACATCAGCTTTGAGGACAAAATGATCCCTTGCTGCCTAATATACCCCACCCACTAACAGGTGCCGTGATGAAGATATAATCAGTGTTATTCACTTCACCTGTCAGTGGTCATAATGTTATGCCTGATCGGTGTATAAAGCGTTCACAGGCAAATGTGCTTTATGTATTTCCCCGGCGTCAGGAAACATGATTCCTGGCTGCATGTCAATATCCATGGATTACTGGATCTTTGGTAAGTTGTAAGGAACACTATATCGAGTCCAACCTTTAGTTTAAACTGATAATCATTTGTTTTACTTGCGTTTTCGCAGTTTCCCCAGTTAAATCCAGTCATGCAGCAGACTCTTTTGCCATTCAGTCCGGCTGAGGGGGCGTGTTCTGCCGGAAAAGTGACGTCAATGCATACCCTCTATTCTTGTAGGCTACACAGACAAAACAAGCTAAGAACCATTTATGAATTAGTTTATTCCTTTTTACATATTAGAAAATAAAGACTTGGTTATTTTAATAGCACAAAAAACAATACGGTTATTCAAATTGGGATTAAATTATATACAGAAACGAGCAAAGAACTCACTTTAATCGCAACACTCGTAATAAATTTAGTTTAATTATACAGGGGCATTTTGGGCCTCTTTATCATGAATTTGGGGGGCATTTTGTTCATTCTGGTTGCATTTTTGCCCCAAGCCCCCGTTAATTTCCGACTGTAGGAAGGACAGAGGATATGATGATGGTCTCTTTTCAGCCCACAGTTTATTCTTTTTTTACTCACTGGTATTAGATGACTGCTAGGCAAGTTGAAAGCATCTGCAATTGCACAGGCTATCTCATATTTGGTCATCTGCTCTTTGGCAGAGTAATGGAAGATTCCACGCAATGATGGATCCTGAGGGCAACAGAAACACACTGTATTGAATTAAGTGGTTAAGTTGATTCTGGACTTTATAAGCTCCAGTAGAATATGTATTGTGCATGCATTGTCTACATGGGGACACCAAAGTGATTTTGGTGACTTTTCAATCCAGCCCTTGACCTAAATTGAGCTTGACACCCCTGCTATAAAGTATACATCAAAGGGGCTCACCTGAAGGGCTCTCTCAGCCATGTTCCGACAGACACGTGCCACATCATTAGTGTAGGTGGGGAAGCGTTGCTGACAATGGTCTATGGTGCAACTCTCGGCTCCCTCCTGAACACGGTCCCACAAAACGGTCACCGCGCTCTCTTCAGCCTTCTCCACCTCTCCAAACAGAATGGGCACTCGCAGTATTGCTGCACCTGCTCAGAGCAAACACAGACAGAGAACAGAGATTGTTTTTAAAGGGAACATACATGTTATGCTCTCCTAATATTATTGTCTCATGTCTCAATCCAACAAGACAGAACTAGCAGATCCTTTCAGATGTGGTTGAAAAACAGAACATACCTGGGCAGTGTCTGAGAATCTCCCTTTCACCCTCTAGCTTGGACTTTCCATACAAATTCAAAGGATTGGGGGCATCGTTTTCTCCATAGGGAGGATTACGTCCATCAAATACATAATCTGTGCTGATGTAGATGAGGAAGATGCCACCTGTGAAAAGGGATTACAGAGAACTTTAACAAGAAATTTTGCATTTTTAACCATATCTAACAGATGTGTCACTTAACTGACCTGCTTCTTTGGCCAGAGTAGTGCATGCATGCACATTCAGGTTCATGGCTGCTTCAGTATGACGCTCCACCACGTCTGGCCTCCTCTCAGCAGCACAGTGCACAATAACATGAGGCTGACATTCACAAAATGGAGAAAAACACTTTTGACACATCAAGCATGTACTGTATGAAAAAATGTGTTGGTGGTAGGAGAGAAGCAGTGGGTGATCTTACTGGTTAGGGTAATAATGTGATGGAGCGTAAGTTACCTGAAAGCCCTGAATGACCCCACGCACTGCGTCTTCATCTAAGAGATTACACTTCAGGAAGCAAGGCCGGGCACGGTTGTAGCCACACCCCAAAGCATCCCAGTCATTGTTCTTGAACTCTTTATAAACAGCACGGCCCAGTAGCCCTGTTGCACCAGTTACAAGCACACGCCGGTATGGCGTGTAGACTTCATCCTAAATGACAGAATAGCATACATACCTAGCAGAGGTGTCTATTCGATGTGCTTGTTTTTATCTGCAAGATGCTAGTATTTTTCAGAGCTTTTGCTCATCTTGAGCGTTACACCTTTAAAATGTTTCCTGTTAGATGTTAAAATGTCTTAAAGATATTTATGGTTTAGAATGTATATAAAACTGTTTAAAGATGTTTATCTGATGTTTGTAGACAACAAATGCTTTATAAATGAAGCGTTCTTTAGATATATATGTGAATGTTTTCTTAATTATTCATAATTGTTGGAAATCAATCCTTGGGAAACATTTTATAAAACAACAATACATCGTTGTGTCCATGAAGTTTTTTTTTTTTAATAGTTATACTGGGTAGAACGATGTCAGGTCCGAGATGTGATTGACACAGCTGAAAACCAATGAGAGCCGGCCGTCACAGACTCTGAACACGCCCAAACAACATCATTGGCAGATGATGTCAATTCGTCGTGTCTAATGACAACTGATGGACAAAGGCCTTGTCGACAAGTTAATTAGGTTTTTTGTCACCACTCTCCAAACAGCAAAACAAACGAAGAAAGGTAAGATATTATAACGTTCTTGAGAAGTTTATATGAATCATCTATCGTCGTGTTGATGAACTGTGTTACTTAAGTTAAAGTTAAGTGGAGTACGTGACGGGGGACGATACAATTTACCTCAGACGTCGCTTGTTTTATTATGAGGTAAATTGTACTTTATATTTTGTTATTTGAAAGATGTTATGTTGTTAATTGAAATTAGTATTGTTTGTTGTGTTTAAATGACAATTTAGTCAACTTTTTAGTCCAAGAAGTGGATGTTTGCAACTGAAAGGAGTAGGCCTGTCTTATTTTTTTCTATTGGCTATAGTACACATATTCTGCACTAAGCTCATGGTAATATAGATGATAGTGACATTTGGAAATTGCCTTTAAAAATACATTTGTGTTAAACTAGCATCGCTTTCAGTCTCGCACGTGTGCACACACCCCTAACCTTCCTTAAACAGCTAGCCCTCTAAAATAAAAGGACGGGAAAAATAAAATAAAATGATTTATTTTGCTTTTTTTTTTTTTTTTAATTTTAATTATATGATTTGCAAACGTTTGAAACCTAGAGCCTCACTGACTCTCGAATGTTCTCGATGCTGTTGTGCAGTTGATGCTGAAACTGCAGTGCTCAGGTGTCTATTAGTTTAGCGCCACACTCAGGATATTTAGTGGAACTACAGCTGGGTTGGATTTTGGTTGTAGAAAGTTCTCTCATTAGATGTTCACAGTCCATTTCTGTAGGTGTGTAAACGTTATATATTATATTATATAAAACCATATTGTTAAAACCATATATATATATATATATATATATATATATATATATATATATATATATATATATATATATATATAGCTCCAGTAAGAATTTAAAATTACATTTTACTGACTTTGTTTAATTTGTTAAGATTACATTTGGGTTTTCCATTATTTTGTATCTGCTCTCAAGCACACTGTACTTAAACTTTAAGTCTGACTTGCATTTAGAAGCTTAAAAAGAGGTTTAATGGGATTAACAGAGGGTTTAAATGCAGTAACGATACACATAGCGTCTCACAGAGGTTTAATATACCAACATTTAAACATAAGCACTGTCTAATTTCCCAGGAAGGCACTCATATCCCTTCTACTTTAAAGTGATGGCAAATTATACACAATTCAAAACATGATTTGCGTTCTGAAACTGAAACTAAACTACGCGATAACAATAACATGATTTGTATTTCTTTTTGTATTAAACAAATTACCACAGAACGGGTCTCCCTGGATTATAATAAATTCATTTGAAATAAAGTTGCGTTGGCTTGTACATCGTGAAGGAGCTTTTTGAAATGGTCCAGTAGTCTTACCTGAACAAGCTCAACGTGCCCGGGTTTGAAATGTATCTTAAGCTCTTTATCTCTGATACTCATTTCAGTGTGGCTACAGTTATCATATCCTGGAGGAGAGACCTCTATTTCTAATGCGCCACTCAATCCTTAAAACCGCTTGGAACGGCTGGCTCGTGCTGTCAAATTAGGCCCGCGTCCGATATGATCTATAGAACATACGCACGTAACGCTGACGTGTGTTTGTGTTCTGCAGATCAGTGAATTTCTATTCCATCCGTGCAATGTAAACAGCGGCTTTTGACCCAAACAAAGACAAGTGTTCTAGCGCATCATAGCTGCGCACTTTTGCGCAGTTCTTATGCGGCTGAGTTTCGCTTTAGTTCTCGTCAGCTGTTTCGTCTGACAGTATCTAAGACTATCATCAATATAATATATCAGAATATTCGCAAGTGAATGTAGAATATGAATGACAAAATACTGAAACACTCTATAGGCGTAAAACTTTAAAGTAGATTAAAGGCAGAATGACTACCTCACAATAGACCAAAAGCCGCCGATACAAAGCTTATGGCCATGAAACGTTTCCAAACAGCCTGAACTTGCTCAAATTTCGTTTTCTCTATGGAACGCAGATTTCTAAAAAATGAACGTCAGATAAATAAACATTTTACCAAAGAATAGGTTTAATAGGACCGTTTTATTAGCTTCGTACAGAGATGCAGCTGAAATCTCTAAAGAACATATATGCTGAGGCTAATTTAAATAACACACATGCCATTTAAGTGCATCTGAAATTTACCTGATCATCCCCGTAGTTAAAACCAGGCATATTTGGATTATATGCAGGTGTAGTGTGAAGCCTTCAGCATGAATATGAAAATGTAATTTCAAGTCCTTGTTCTGCAGATGCAGTGTTGATTTCAGAATAAAAGTCTCTCCGTGTTTGTATAGAAGTCCCAACTATGAATGTATTTGCGTGCGTTTTTTATTTGTTTATTGTTTTTAAAGAGAAAACGACAGTTAATTACAAAACTTGATGTTTAGGATTTATTTATTTTATTATTATTATTTTGCTTTTTAGGAATAGAGTGGTAGGGGCTTCAAGGTATTTCTGTAATTACTTGTAGTGTATGTTTAACTGTTTATTTATTTATTTATTTATTTATTTATTTTTTCTCATGTATTTAACTGCACTTTGAGTGTAAGTGTTTTTATGCAAGTAATAATAATAATAAAAGTTGTTTCCGCCCGGTTTCGAACCGGGGACCTTTCGCGTGTTAGGCGAACGTGATAACCACTACACTACGGAAACGCTATGCAAGGGTTTTTGGGTAATATTGGTTTTCTGAATAGATTTTCAGTATTTACTGTGCAACACTACTGTGTTTACTACGTAAAACAAGCCTATATAACAGTGTACATTAATCAAAACGTAACACGAAAGTAACTCATCAACTATGATTTGTCGGTCTAATACAATATTTTATTGATGAATGATGTTTACATCTTGGTAAGTGATGTTGCATATCTGCTGTGATCTGCACATTTTCTTTATTCTTGTTCCTTCTTTTATAGTTCATGTGCATTTTTGACTCCATTCAAAATTAGACTGTTGTTGTTCTTCCTTTTATACCCTTAATCCACCATCTGATTTCAGTTGCTGATAATTGTGTTGGGTGCTCATTTTATAATATTTTCATAGCATGTTTCATTGGAATCAATTGGTATAGTAATATTAAATATATCATTAAAGATAGGCAGTACAACTAAATGTTGGGTTGAACACTTTTTTTTTAAAAACAATGAAAAGGTAAATATTTGTTTCCGCCCGGTTTCGAACCGGGGACCTTTCGCGTGTGAGGCGAACGTGATAACCACTACACTACGGAAACCACATGTGTGTTGAGGGTTGCATATGGTCTGATGTTTATAACTGATAATGACTAAAACTATAATATTTCAGGTACAAATTAATTCGCTTGTGTGTTTTTGATTTGTAACTACATATAATATTAGTATTATAGTAAGCCACTGATTTAACTGCATTAGCAATTTCTGCATTAATGAAACGTCCATTCTACTGGAAATTTGTCTCACCAAGGCTATACAGATACTTAACACAAGTATGCAAACCATAATATATGAGATGGTCCTCACTGCAGAACATGAGATCCAGGGGGCGAGGTTGGATCCAGATCCAACTCCTCCCACTTTACATATCCCTAAACCTACCCGTCTCCACCCCATGGATCTGGATCCTGGATCTCGTGTTCTGCAGTGAGGAGCTACTGGAATATTTGTCCATATCTTCATTGGAAAGTGTGCGGTCTCATTAAGAAGACTTAATGTGCTTTACTGTGGCAGTAGCAAACCTCAGTACTCAAGGGCACATTAAAACTGAGCTTGTGTAGCATTGATGTACTTGTGTAAAGTATGCTTTGGGTGAAAGATTGTTAAAGTGCTCCTATTAAGCTATTGCTTAAAGCAGGGGTCTCCAAACTCGATCCTGGAGGGCCACTGTCCTGCAGAGTTTAGCTCCAACTTGCCTCAACACACCTGACTGGAAGTTTCTAGTATGCCTAATTAGACCTTGATTAGCTGGTTTAGGTGTGTTTAATTGGGGTTGGAGCTAAACTCTGCAGGACTGTGACCCTCCAGGACCGAGTTTGGAGACCCCTGGCTTAAAGGGTTAGTTCACCCAAAAATGAACTTTCTGTCATTAAGTACTTACCCTCTTGTCATCCCAAACCCATAAGACCTTCATTTGTCTTCAGAACACAAATTAAGATATTTTTGAAAAAAACTGAGGGTATCTGATCCACACATAGGCAGCAACGTCATTGCACCTTTTTGAGGTCCAGAAAGGTATTAAAGACATCGTTAAAATAGTCAACATGACTAGTGGTTCAACCTTAATGTTATGAAGCGACAAGAATACTTTTTGTGCGCAAAACCAAAACCAAAATAAAGACTTTATTCAACAAATTCGTCTGTCCCGTCATACTGCTATGCTATTTTCGTTGCAGAGCTTCCGTGTTTACGTCTGAACGCAGGCTCAGTGTTGGCCGGCTCCTGCGTCAGCATCGCACGCATGCCGGCCAATACTGAGCTGCCGTTCGGACGTAAACACGGAAGCTCTGCAACAAAAATAGCGACTATTTTATCTGTCTTTAATACCTTTCTGGACCTCAAAAAGGTGCAATAACGTTGCTGCCTATGTGTGGATCACATACCCTCGGATTTAATCAAAAATATCTTAATTTGTGTTCCGAAGACAAACAAAGGTCTTGGGTTTGGGATGACATGAGGGTGAGTACTTAATGACAGAAATTTCATTTTTGAGGTGAACTAACCCTTTAAGCTTATAAGCTTGATTTCAAACTTTTAAAAGTTTTTCCAGGTATCACCTCATGCTACCAGTAGTGATACTGACCCTAGCCAAATGCAAAACTATTGAAAAACAGTCAGAAAAGATGAGTAGGGAAAAAATGTCAGCGGCCTCCACCTGTAAAACCATTCCTGTTTTGGGGGTCATCTCATTGTTGCCCATCTAGTGCACCTGTTGTTAATTTCATTAACACCAAAGCAGCTGTAACTGATTAACAACCCCCTCTGCTACTTAACTGACCTGGGGTGTGTTTCTCTAAAGCATCGTTAGCCAACTATGGTCGTGAGTCCCACTGAAGTCTATTGTAAACGACGGAACATGCGACCATAGTTCGCTTTGGGAAACGCACCCCAGATCAATATCCCAGGAGTTTAACTGACTTGATGCTATTCTCTGATTAAGAAGTGTTCCTTTAATTTTTTTTTGAGCAGTATTCAGTTAAAAGTGGGGCTGGGTATCATTCAAAAATTTTCGATATTGATACCGATACCTTGACTTCGATACCAATTCCTGAACAGGGCTCCAGACTAACTTTTCCACTGGTTGCACTGGTGCTACCAACTTTCTCAGTTGGTCGCACCAGCACATGATTTGGTCGCACCTTCTTTTTTTTTTTTTTTCTTTTCTTTTTTTTTGCTACAACATAGGATTAATCAATGCATGCTAATGAATAGTTGTCTTAATCTGCATACCCTAGTTTTGCACTGATGTAAAAAGACTGACAGTGACATGAGACCTCATGTTGGCAAAATGTTTTAATTTTAACTATCAAATCAAAAAACTATCGGTCAAAAACAGAACGGTCTGACTTTATCTTTGTGAAATTATATGCTACACACAAAAAAAGCATGGAAAAAAAAGCAGTAGACAAGCGGAATGCGACGCAAATTCACTCTCTGACAGCAGGTGGCTCTTATGGAAGAGCAGTGATACAGCATTTCCTTGGTTACCGCTGTAAACAAAGCACTGCGTTTATAAATAGCTACTTTATTCGGAGGTAAGACGAAAATAAAATGCCACTGCCATCGAAACTTTTCTGAAGACAGTAAGTTCCCTTCAGAGATACATTCATATAACCCTCACCCCCAATTCAATATCTATATTTTCTTCCTATATTTCGAGCATCATGAACAGTGAGCTGCTCTGCCTGCTACAGGATTTTCTCCTCTTCGCGTCCGTCTTCAGCGTCTCTGGCCTCTTGTTAACGGCCGTTTACAGACTGATGTGTTGAATGATGTGGGCTAATTACCTTTATCACTGTCCCAGTAGCTCCTGAAAATAACAGAAAAATAAATACAAAAAAATACAGTACAGACACTGGAGAAATGTAATATATTTTTGTACTCCTATTTCTATTATTTTCGGGAGCTATTGGAACAGTGATAAAGATCTACCAGTCGATCGCTATCGACAGGTTTGCGACCACTGGTCTAAGCCATTGCTGCTGGAAGTTGTGCCTTTTCTTTTTCCTTTGCTCACATGGTTCCTCCATGTCCGCACCTGTGCTCTCTCATCAGTTGTGTCTGTATGCTGGCTCGTTGGCTCGTCCTTCCACCAGCATCCTTGACCTCCAAACTTTGCTTTTTATTATTCAAGTATTTAAGTATTCAGCTATTGGCCTTTTCATCTGAATATGGCTTAATTCCTAAATTTCCTGAATTCCTAATTGGCGCGTTTCATCATCAGTGTGCAATGCGCGTGTACGTTTGCTCTCTAGCGGTTAATAAATAGAACTGCGTGTGTCTTGCGGAAGAACATTGTAGCCGGAGCTACTCTCTGTTTATGTATATGATGAGTCACGCAGGTACTGTGCTACTCCGCAGCGGAGCCGAGCCGACCGGTCTAAAATAATCCGAATATAAACACTTATTATAGGCGTACCGTAGTGATTCAGGATAAGACAAAAACACGGTTTGGAAAATGGATTCATGATGTACTCGTTCATTATATAAATTTTGTTCATTTTGAACACAAAAAAGTTACGGACTGCAGCAGCTGCTGATACAACGCCGCCCTGTTGCACACGCGTGAATTTAACTGAATGCATGACCATGCACTCGCACAAATGCTACCAAATCAAATTTTAACTCGCACATTCTCAAAAAATGGTCGCATATGCATTTTAGTCGCAGTCTGGAACCCCGCTGAACGATACCTTTTTCGATACCAATTTTATAAAATCTGTTTTAACAATATTACATTACTTCAAAAAATCTTTGGTTTTATATTTTAAGTTTGTTGACTCTTTTTTTTTTTTTCACAGACTCAAAGACTCATCTCCTGAGCCGCTGTACAAAGGAATAAAAAGGCTGCTTATAAATTAACATTTATTTAAAATTAAAGTTCTTATTTGGCTAAATTACATTTCCTTAACAGCCTTTAAGCACAGGCTTTACTCCCTTCAAACTTATATTTTGCCACTGTTTCCTTACATCATTGTTGGATATATAATTATATATAATATATAATTATATAATTTCTGTTAGTTCAGCTTGTGTATATTATTAGTTAAAGCTGTTAAGTTATAAAACAATATCTCATGTAGGGTTTTCCTCTGTGTTTTATATAATGACCACTAGGAGGTGCTCTAGGCACATGCTTTCCTTAATTGGTTTTCTCTAAAGAGAAATGCGTTCAGTTGAAAACGAAAGTAAGAGTGATGCATGTTTGTTGCGTCTTGCCGTGAAATGAGAGTTCCATGTCTTTGTTAAAATCAACACGTTAATGATTTATCACTTATCCACTTATCCTCTCAGCCTTGACGGCAAACATACTGCTGTTCTTTCTAATGCAGCACCTAGTCAACAAACTGATTATTTTATAATTATATGGCAACGTTCTGTAGTTTTCTGTATTCATACCGTTTCGCTGTCGGTATTTTAAACGCGCATCTGATGTGTCAGCGCTCTCTGCGCAGCGTGTTCCCCCCCCGTGCAGCGCGCAGCATCATGTGTCAACACGAGGCGCCAGTGATAGTTTTTATTTCGCCTCTAGAGGCCGCTCTCGTTCTGTATAATGCCAGCAGGCCTTCTTCAGCACTCTCATACTGTGTAACGATAACGCATCCTTCTCAACCGCTCCAGCAATGGACGCAACCCGGAAAAACTATCGGTATGGATTTTTGCCGATAACCGATTGTTCCACCAATCAACTATCGGTGCCAATTAATCGGCAAAACCGATAAATCGGTCAACCTCTACTTCCGAGTGTAGGCTACCACAGTGAGAAGGTCATCACCGATGAACAAGAGCAAATTTACAGAATATCTGATGAGGGCAGCTGATGCATTTTATGGACTGTGTCCACGTGAGGTAAAGAGGATAAAGAGTATTAGGGATAAGATAGGATAAAGTTAAAATAGATATTTTCGAATAAAGGATAAAATTATCAATTTATAGTGGTGCCAATGTAAAACAAAGATGGATAGATGGGAGAAATATTGAAAACGCACGCACACACGCACGCATGTTATTCAGTTTTATTATGATGATACTAATGTAACGCACATAGTGTTCAATTGTTAAAGCTGGTGCACATTTGCTCCTTTTATTCAGTTTTGTTACACACACACCAATTATGTTGAAACGTCAGTTGAATAAAAAGCTTTAAAAATCCATTTTTTGTCATGATCCTTATTTCATAATGTTACATATCACCCCGATTGGTATCATAATGTCACCTCTCACCTCAGGGATGTTACAACTTACCCAGACTATGGGGTGAATTGTAACAGAAATGTCAAAAATGTTACAACCATCCTCGGTCTCCCCCTAATGTCTTTTCTTTTTTTTTAATTTACAAAATTTGAACAAAACAATGAGGGGAAAAACAGTTGATCATGAAACAATGCACAGTACAAAGTTATTCACACAATAAGTCATACTAGCCTTCAAATGTAAAAATTATCCATTTTATTTACATAAACTTCATATAATGCTCATTGAGAAATGGATGAATGATCATTGAATAAAAGACCAAAAGTAGTTTTATTCAGTGAGGATTCTTATAAACAGACAAAGACATAAAGCAACTTTTACATATCAGTTATTATACTTTTTTTCCCACCACTCCACTGGTGTATTTTAGTGAGCAATAGAACAAAAGATAGTATGTTGTTTCCTATTGACCAAGTGAAAAGAGTTTCCTGAGTACAGATTTGTCCATATGTACACCAGTACACTTCCAGTGCAATGTCCACATCACATTCCTCCCTTTCATTTGAAACATCCAGTTGAACTTTGGCAAAGCATTCTCACTCCATGTAGCCCATTCAGTGTCCTTTAGGGCTGAGACGGGTGCTTGGCCTTGCCGCCCTGCCCTGAAGCCTCGTCCTTTCAAAGCAAATATTTAATGAAGAATGGATGGGGTTGGTTCAAATGGCACCCAGAAAAGTAAGACAGCCAGTGAAGAACATCATTTGAAGTCATATATGCAGACGCATTGGTCAGTCTGTTAGAAAGTTCAGGGTTATATTGGTTTAAGACCCATTCTCTCCTTAAGGACATCAGCAGCATTCTCTGTGCATCCACAAGCATTGAGTTTATGTCTCTTCTTAATATCAGTACAGTCTCAGCACCTATGATACTCTCTTCGTTGCTTTTCTACACTTGTTATTGTGGCAGTGGAGACCCCCTCTTTTGTTAATGCAGCAATACAAACATTATTTTTGCAGGGGGTCCTGTATGAAAATCCAATTTATTAAATAAGAGATTACAAAAAAATTGGAAGAAAAAAGCAAATGTTACTTGCAAAATATATATCAATATGTACAAATTTCCATGCTCCAGGTTAGTCATTACTGCAAGAGAGCAATAGGAGAAAACTGTTAGGAGACACACACAAGAAGCAGTCATAATGCAATGTCCTCATTATTATGGCAAGGATGTTGGGAAAACTAGCAGGACTCATAGTTTCCACACATGACATATAATTATACCTTATGCCAGCATCCTGGTATGGGCAGTCCATCTCGCCCCTGTCAATAAAGAAGAGAAGAAAATCAATGATTTGTTTAAAAGTTCTTACTGGAAGGAATGGGGAATCACATATGAAGCCTGCCACCAATGATTATGTGAGACTAAAGGAAGCACGCTAACCCACAGAGGAACAACTTTGGCAGTAAATCTGAATGTGAAACTCAGCACACATCATGCTCACATCATCACCACAGCTCAGATGGACAAAATCATAAACCCAGGTGGGTGCAGTTATTTCTCTCATGTGATCTATATTCTTACAGGGCAAGGCATAGATTTGATATGAACACTTACACTGGGGTTAGAATTAGGGATCAGATAGGATGGTCAACTAGTTGTCCATGAACCAACTAGCCAGTAATTATTGAGGTTGATAAATCCAATTTATCTTGATTTTATTTTAGCTTTAATATTTAGGACAAAGTGTTAACGGTGGTGAAATTGGTGAGAATATCCTCTTACACAATCGGTGTCTAGTTGAAAACATGCTTCTTTGGCACTGACTAGATGTTCAAATACTCCACACAGTAGTTGATTTTGAAAATGTGCAGTTTTGCATGTCCCTGGTTAGAATTCAACTGTGTATGTAACTTTTCTTTGCAAATTTATAGATTATAAGAACTTGTGATAAAGTAGCTCAGAACCTCTAGTCTATGCCAAGCCATCTGAATCAGATCTCATGGTTGTGAACGGGGGAACCCACAGCACCAGGATGGAAACATCAAATGATGTGAGCACAAACACAAGATAAAAATACTGTACCAAAGGGCAGGGGGCATCTGATGGAGCCCTTGCCTCCCCACCATGTTCTCTAACCCCATTGGTGTCCTGTCAGTGAAACCCATTCATGTCAAATCCTAGCTGTAGTAAACTCATGCACACAGAGCTGAATTTGCCATTCACTTGCATAAAAGGGACAGAAAAGAACATTGCATTTATTTTTCCAAACAACATACACATGGTTTTATGACATACCACAGGACAAGGCTGATCAAGCCCTGGAGGTCCTTGCTCTCCCTTCTGTCCTTTCAGACCTTTCTTTCCTATTGAGCCTCTCTCACCCTGCATGGAGAGGTATGGTTAAAAAAAAAAAAAAAAGGAAATTATTTTGAATAAAGCATGCGATTGCTGCTTGTCATATAGTACTTGAACAGCATACACCAGACTTCAGATTTGATTTTATAACAATATGCCATATATACAGTATTATCCACAATCAAACAGTAATTATTGAACTTTAACCTTCTCCCCCCTGTCTCCTCTGTCCCCCTTTTCTCCTTGAAGCCCTGGGAAACCCTGTCACAGGAAAGCCATGTTCAGTAAAGTTACTTCATATAGTCAAGTGTTTAACAAATAGCACAATAATCACTTACATCTAATCCTGGTTCACCTTGTTTTCCCTTGAAAACAAACCACAATGAGTGAAGAAACATTTTCATGGCTTGAAAGTGTTATTTGTCTTGTCTTTTTAAGGTGTACAAAACACTGACCTTTTCACCTTTTGCACCTGGCAGGCCTACCAAGCCATTAGACCCTGGAAAGCCTTGAAGGCCCTAAGCACAACAAGCAGAATTGTATCTGTCCAGTCTTTTCACATCTATACAAGTCTTGGAGTGGTTTCTGCATATTGGTTTTGTAACAAAACGTACCCGTTGCCCAGCTGGACCTCTCTCTCCAGCATCCCCCTTTTCTCCTTTAACTGCCTCACCAGGCTCTCCCTGTGTTACATTATAAATTGATGTTAAACATTTCATTTCCCATGACAACAAAATGCACCAGAAGGGGTCATTCCTTTTCAACAGTACTTCACAGTCTCACCTTGAGTCCAGGCAATCCATGATAGCCCTGGAAGAAAAGAAAAAAAAAAAAGTTAGTCTTCTTAGCTTTCCTTAACAAAAAGCTTCTGAACTAGTAGTAAACTATATTCCTTACAGCAGGCCCAGGGGGTCCAGGAGGCCCTGGTGGGCCAGGCAAAGAGATAATCTGGGCCTACAAGAGAGTTATCGAGATCAGTCCAGTTAAGATAGATCTGGATTAGGTTCTTCATATTGTAATATGTAGAGTGTGTATTAAACTCACCAAATTGTCCTCAAGCCTAGAGTCTCCTTTATCTCCTTTTTGCCCTGGTGCCCCCTAAAACACCATGATACAATGACAAAATCCTTGCATAATCCTTGCAAACATCAGTGAACATCATGCTATATGTTGTAAATACTCACTGAAGGCCCTGTGAGCCCAATATCCCCCTTTTCTCCTTTTGCTCCTGCTGCTCCAGGCTCTCCTGCATCACCTCTCTCTCCCTTATGGCCCTGGAGGAGATGTCACACTATGCAGTATACTTGTTTGACTAAAGCCGATTGTAAATCACACTGTACGATTTTAGCCATGATTTGGCTGTCTGAGACAAACTTTGTGAATCCTAAAAGATTCCTCGGATCCTAAGCTTAAATCTGAAGTCTTTGGGCCTCATTTATAAAATGTTGCGTAGAAATGGCTCTACATTCGATCTTACGATCATTTCTCAACTGTGCGTACGTGCGATTAATAGAATGAATGTACGCACAGAAAACGCACGTACACCTCTGTGAAAAATATAAATCGCAAATGATCTCAAACCTGAATGGTTTCAGTTCTCTGCCTTGTAAACCACACCTAATTAATGTCATTTACATTTAAAAAATCCCCAGTCATCATCCAAATCCTTTAATTTATAATGGCGAGCTGCAAGAATAGTTTACGACGTGGCGCTAAGCACTTTTCCATGTCAAAGACCGTTTTTATAAATATGAGCATTGGCGTAAATTTATGCGTATGCACGGTTTATAAATGAGGCCCTTTTGTCGTTAGTTTGACAGCTGATTAATGACCATTGCGATCGAATTTGACCTCAGACGAAATTCTGGCACTGTCAGAAGATTTGACGCACAGTCCTGTAGTGTGACTTCTACCACAACCGTCAAATCAAAAACCAATAGGAGCACCGAACCTGATGAACCAATGCAACAACAAACCACCACTTTCTCCACACACACACAAATCTTCGTTTTTTTTCCGAGTTTTCTTTTCAGGAGAAGTCATGATCAACATATTGTTTTTGTTTGCTGGCCACCATGTCTATCCCACATGTAAAGCAGCTTACAGTCACCAAACATGTCACGGATTGATGTGAAACTCCGGACGATCTGTTTCTGCATCTGTTTTTAACACGTCTTGATTGCCGTACAGTCTGACATTATTGACAACTGAGATCCCAAAGTGTGACATGGCTTACAGCGAGGATCATGTTCGTACAGTCTGACAAGCAACAGTTGTGAAGGACTATTATAAATCGTACAGTGTGCACCCGGCTTAAGTATAATCAGACTGTGTATGAACCAACCTGCTTTCCTTCAGGTCCTGGCGGGCCATGTAAGCCCATTTCTCCCTGTTAAAAAACAAAACAAAACATATTTCAGATGAATGTCATTATGTTCCAGCAATGGAAACCACTGTATGACAATGCAATTCAATGAAAATGTATCACTTACTTTTGGCCCTTGCTCTCCAGGAGGTCCTGGAGGCCCCTATTGGTAAGAAGAAAATATCAATACAAAAACTGGAGGTAACAGAGGGCTCTTCACACAGGATTTGATTTTTTTTCTGACTAAAAAGGTACCTGTAGTGCTTTGAAACTAGCAGCCAGATCAACATTTTCTGTGAAGCCAGTAGCTCCTTTCTCTCCAGGCAAACCCTGAAGGAGAGACAGATGGAAATGACTGTCAAGCATCTGAGATATTCAAAGAGAACAGAAATATGTAATAGTGGAAAGATTTCGATAAACTCTCACCTGGGGTCCTGGATCCCCAACATCTCCTTTTTCACCCTAAGGAAGAGGATCATGATTACTGGATTATTTTAGTATCTGCATTTACAACTGCATCTACTTTTACAATTGCCATCTTCTCAACAGACAGCTCACCTTCATGCCAGGGGATCCATCAATCCCTTTTTTCCCCTCAGTACCTGGAGCACCCTGATCACCCTATTTGCAAAAACAGTGCCTGCATGAAATTATGGTTGTCTTTGTGTGTATGAGAAAAGAAAAAAAAAAAAGTTGGAGGGGGTGAAAATCTAACCTTTGGCCCTAAAGGTCCCTGTGGTCCAGGCATTCCGTTAACACCATCTGTACCCTTAATGAGAAAGCAATAGATATTGATTTTGTAATCAAATATTGTGTCAAATATTAATGGAAGTCAGTTCCCCTTATGTTCCACTAATGTTTGACAGGGTCCAAATACATTTTTTCTTATTTTTGAATAGTACATCAATCAATTTACATGTTGAAATGTAAGAAACTTTTTTGCGCATGTTCTGCTTTAAGCGCGTAATTGTGCTATCTTTCTTGAAAATAAATACCACTTGGTTTGATATTTTGTTGGTTTAATTATTTTGATATTAAAGCAACATTTGTGACAATTGTGGCTGAAGCGTCCAAATACTTTAGGGGACCACTGTGTGTGATTCACATATGTTTGTAGACACACACAGGCAAATTACCTGCATGCCAGGTGGCCCTCTTGGTCCCTGTAGGGGAAAAAAGTATATTACATAAGCCAGTATATAATTAAGATACTACAAATCATTCTCATTTATGCATCACTAGTTTCAATTCCATGAAGTTGTAGATTCAAGATTAAATATGAGTTTATATAAATAGTAAGCATAAAAAATATGTTCTACCTCATTTCCATCTTTTCCTGGAGGACCCTGTTATTTAGAAAGGAAACACAAGGAATGAGTCATATTTCAAGGAAAAGGCATAAGTCTGCTCTGTTGACTGTCCACTAGATGTCAGGCCTCTTAAGATCTATGATGTACAGCAGGGGTGTCCAAACTCGGTCCTGGAGGGCCACTGTCCTGCCGAGTTTAGCTCCAACTTGCCTCAACACACCTGCCTAGAAGTTTCTAGTATGCCTAGTAAGACCTTGATTAGCTGTTTTAGGTGTGTTTAATTGGGGTTAGAGTTAAACTTCGCAGGACAGTGGCCCTCCAGGAGCAGGAGCAGGATTGGACACCCCTGATATACTGTATAACATAGTATAACTACTTTAATCTTTTATTTTCAGGATTATTATCATATCCTGTGAACAAAAAAAGTGAAGATGATCCAAATGTGTGTAATTTTTTCGATACAGACAGTGCGGCAGTTTCTTTCTCTAAACAGAGACAGAGTCATTCAGCCAATAAGCGTAATTTTGGAACACACCAAAACAACAGTCACAGTGTCCATTTAAACATCTATTTTAGACATTTCTGGCAGGAATCCTATAAGCTTCCAAGGACATATTCAAGCCAGCTAGGGATTCAAAATTGAAGATATATTGCACAACACCTGCCTAAAATCAGATTAATCTGTAAGACATGTATTCCTACAGACACTCAATATGTGCCGCAGCGTAATGTCTGTCATGTTTCATGTCACTTCTGAGAAGGACAAAGCCATAGCATCAGGCCTAATGAGGTGGTTTCACTTAAGCATATATAAATACAATTTGAGATACAATAACAGGAAATGCCCTTTGAGCTTCTTGACCCATGAACATCTGCTCCCAATATGAGGCAGAGAGCAGGGTGAGAATTTTTGCCCTTCATCACTGCACTATTCTTTGTTTGGTTTAGATGGTAGTCTGAAAAGGAAACAAAGTGCATAACATATGTTGGGATAAACTGGCTGAGGAAAACAGGGCATTTACTACAAATGCAGAAACCATCAGAGTTATATACTCTGGAGCTGCACATCAATCGCCAAGTATCCTAACTCACAGACTGTTATATAATGCATAATGGCATGTTGAGGCTTCATATGATTTACAGGGGGGCATGATTTACAGGATTTTCACAGGATTGTAAATCCAACACAAATTTTTGTTCATTTACATTCATTAATTTTTAGCATTTAGTAACTTATTTGTAATAAACACTTTAAGTGGGCTATTTAAAAAATGTTATTTATATGTTGAATTAAGTTTTTTAAAACATATTGTGACCGTTGCAGTGTGCGTAGAAAGAATTCGTCAATAACCCTTTTATTTAAAGGTATATGTTCCATAGCAGTCCTTTTGCATTACGATTGCAAGCAGTATCAATAATGTCAAAAATGTGATGTGCAATCGGAGTATGCTGTTTAAATGAGTGTTCTCACCGATATGCTTGTTGTGCTTCATGGAGTTTTGACATGTTTTTTAGGCTCTATATTGTTTCTTATCCCCCCACCCCCCAATTTAAAACATCTTCTCACGCCCCTGATGATTTATGAAGATGAAAGGTGAAACAATTACTATTATGTATTCTAAAAACAAGCACCACTATTAATATTGCTTAAACTTATTGTAAAACATTTGAATAAACCCCTAACCCTAAGTTAAACTTGCCAGAACAGCCATAAATGATACCGAAAACTGTGCATAAAGTAAAAATAGTTGAAAATAATAATAATACCTTATATTTATACAGCACTTATATTGAAAAGTACATAGTGTGCCAAAGATGAGGCCTATTCAAAGATGAGGATTTGTGCCAATGGTGTGAAACCCACCACAAACACTGGGCCAATTGCCGCTCATGGATGGCCCAATGCTGGCTGACGGCCAACAATTGGCTTGGTGTGTCACAGCATTTACACCATAGAAACCACATAGCAATGCACTAAAACCTAGTCAGAACACTTTAGCGACTCTTGCACTTGAATTGTATGCTACAGCTACCTGTCCTACACAATATGTGCATATTTTACACCAAGTCACTTTGATTTGGGAGCATCTGCCAAGAACGCAAGTGTAGAAGGAAATGCAGTATGTCTGAACCCAACATTGAGCACAGGGTTCAGCTCAGTGAGAAGCTGCACCTGGTCTTCTGAGCAGGGGTCGTTAGCACAGTGTGACTCATATATGAGTCACAACAGCTGTAGAATGAGTGAGCTCAGTAAAGACACAGGCACAAAAGACCACGTGAGATAGAAAGCGAGTGTCTCACCGGCTCTCCTGGGTGGCCCTGTGGCCCATCTCTGCCTGTGTTTCCTGGAGGCCCTCTGGGACCAGGTGTTCCTGGGGGACCTGGGGGCCCAGCCTGACCTTGATCACCCTACAGACAAAGAGAGAACAAGTATTTTTGAAAAGAGTTTAATTGTTGCTTCTGATCTCCGTAGTCTTAAGGTTACTCAAATAGGTACTTTACTTTGCCTGCATACTAATCATGTTTCATATTCACTTCATGTCCTATAAGCACTGATGTACTGAAACCGAAAGTTTGGTTTCTGTATTCAGATGCAGCATGTAAAATGCTTCTGGGGCCAATGTTTCAAAGAGCTATCTATAGCCGCGTTTCCACCGAAATTACCCGGAAAAATTTTTCCCAGGAACTTTTTTTCCCCCAGACCTGTTGCTGTCTGCGTTACCATCGTGGTCTAAAGTACAGTGAAGAGTAGTCCAGTGACGTAGAACTGCGCGCGATATATAAGCTTAATAAAGCCTGAATCTCGGTCCATTGGTCGTATTTGTTAAAATCCATTGTTGATTTGAAAAACAAACACTCTTACTTCACGTACCGCAACAGACTTTTAAAAATGGTGGTTGAAATAAAATGCTGCGTGGAGTCAACCAATCAAAATGCTGCGTAAACTCAACCAATCAGCATGTTCAGCACCCAAGTCCCACCCTCGAAAGTTCCGGAACTTTGAAAAAGTACCACCTCCTGAGCAGGAACTTTCTGAAGGGGAAATTTTTACCTGGAACTTCATTTAGACAGGCAGTTGAAACACACCAAGTACCATCCCAAAGTCCCTAGTTCCTGGGGAAAGTTCCTGCGGTGGAAACGCGGCTTATGAAGAAATGTCTTTAGTTCCGCCAAAAACAAAAAAAAGTCTTGTTTAACATATTAAGATAATGCAAGTCAGTTCTACTGCTAAAAAGGCAAATAGCTTTTTGCCTTGATTATTTGCTGTGGTCTAGCAAACATGTTTTCGTCACTATTGTCAATAAACACAACAATTACCCTCTCTTTGAAATTCAAAACAGGAATGCAACACAACATTGTTAAACTGCCAGATGAGCTAATTGAGGACAAGGACACACAGAAGAAATGGAGAAAATGAGAAAAGCAGCAAGGCATGCACAAGTCTGGCTCTACCTTTAGAAGGCGCTTGTGAAATGTATGATGGTCAGCTGTAGCCGAGAGAAAGCCATGCTCATAGCGAGGGAAGACCATCTGATGGCAGAGGACAGATAATGAGAAAGATGGACAGACTGCATAAGAAACAAAGCAGGGATGCCAGTAATCACAGCTGGAGAAACAGATATTTAGCCTGCACAGTCTTCCCTCAGCATAAGGGGTTAGGGGGAACAAAGGAGAAGTGGAAAAAATAGCAAAACAGAGTAAGGTATGAAGGCACAGATGTTTGTGAACATGGACGGCCACATGTGTCAGGAGATGCAGGGATGATAGGCTGAGAGGGACAAACCTTAACCGTGAGAATCTGATTACTGAGCAGGCCTGCAGAGGCAGCGTAGGCCGGTGGTCCCTGGGAGGTCAGAGGTCATATAGAAGAAAACGGAGGCAGGAAATGACGTAAGGGGGAAAGAGGAGATGATTCGGAGAATGACACTGTTAGGATACATATAATGGAGGGTGATGACATCTCACATTGTATTTCTGAGCTTTGACTTGAAATTGAATCCTGTGAGAGTTATTCTGGCTATTCTTCTGTTTTAAGAAACCAAGCCCATACACCTTCTGGATATGATTAACTTTCAATGGGTGCACATGGTGATGAGGTTTATGTTTAGAGTTGCGGTTAGATAGGTCTGCAATGGATTCGTGAAGAAAGGCTACTTTTTCCCTGGAGAAACTTCTTCATGATTTTCCTTTCTCACAGACTGTCAAGGGTTTTTTTGTGTATTAAAACATACTCTGCAGGAACTGTACTGTTTTTACCAGTGTGAAAGAGACTAAAAATACTCTGTCAATTTTGGACATATCAGTTAAGAGTTATATACCATTCTAATCTGTGAAATGTCTTCTTTTATTTGTGTACACTCAGAGTAAAAACAAAATGTTGTGCTTTTTGCAAAATAAAGAAAACTAACATGATGCGTGATCTGTTGTCTCTCTCTGAATGAAGTCCAATCTGATACTCCCTCAGAAAATGAACTGTAACTTAGTGAATACTAATGACACAAAAATGAGACATATGTCTAAAGAAACGTTAAAATGTCAGATTTTAAATCATGTAAGTCAAATCGAAAACAAATATTCTCTGTTTATGTAATCTGTATGAAAAGACAGACATGTCAGTAGTTCGTGGCTCAGCTCATTATCCACTAATTTGGCCACGGAGCGGGCGTGCTATTCAGACGCAAATTCTGAGGCGATACATGCAACAGAGTGAACGCCCGCGTCAGCTTGGAAAAACGCATCAAGTTTAGTCAGTTTCATGTACTTTTCATCGTTTTGAGATGCGGTGAGGAATAATTTCAAAAGGATTTGCCTCAGAGGATGAGTATGACTGGTTTCACTTTCATTTCGAGGATCAACTAGATTGAGCCGATGATTGTGAAAGGTAAGTTGTTTTTTATTCTTAAGTTCTTTATTCTAATCGCGATATAGTGTCTGTGAATATTAAACTGCAAAAAAACTTTTTAAATATGAATCCTGCAAGTTTTGTGTGTCTCAGTGTGAATTAATGGGGCAGATCGACGTGCAGTTTCGTTTACTACACACAACTTACATTAGTAAATTGCCATATTGGCTATTCCCAAACTATATTGCTATACTGAGATGAGTGAAATCGACTGAAATACGTAATAAATACTGAAGTTTAGTCAGTTTCATGTACTTTTCATCGTTTTGAGATGCAGTGAGGAATAATTTTAAAAGGATTTGCCTCAGAGGATGAGCATGACTGGTTTCACTTTCATTTCGAGGATCAACTAGATCGAGCCGATGATTGTGAAAGGTAAGTGTGAAATTGACTGAAATACGTAATAAATACTGAAATAAAATGTTTTAGCAATGTATTAAACTGCACATTAACATTTAGGCTCTATATATAATATATAAAATACCATAGAGGTAATATGAATGTTTAGACGCTTTGCATCACAGAAATACATTATTTTTTAAAGTATATTAAAATAGAAAAACATTATTTTAAATTGTAATAATACTTCACAGTATTGCTGTTTTTTTTCTGTATTTTTGATCAAATAAATGCAGGCTTGATGATCATGAGACTTCTTTCAAAAACATTATAAATAGTAATGTGTCCAATCTTTTGACTGGTACTGTAATTTTAAATTTATGCCTATACAAAATTTTCTTCACATGATGTGCAAAAATACATGCATGCATAACATCACAAAAATCATGTTTTCTGTTAAGAGTGGACATTATATTAACATTAATACAATAGCTGATATGATCCTGTTATCAGCATGCTCACAGAGGGTTTTTTCTTTTATCTCACAGATTTGAGAATCATAGTGACCAGATATTGGCCCACACTGGACATTCTGAATGAATATAATGGTGAGATCACTGACTGGATGCAGGAAAGTTTTTTTTTTTCTTCTCCAGTGCAGAAACACCAAACACCTTGGAATGCCAGGTAAGTGATGTTCACTTGTATCTTTGAACAGGATTTATTTCCAGGTAAAACTCTATACTCAAAATGTGCCCTCATTTATTCAAAATGTGTCTCATTTATATTGTTAACTATATTCTGAATAAACTACCAAAAAAACTACTTTCTACTTTGATTTTTTTAGTTTAGTTTCTCTCACATAGCCTACCTGACTGAAAGGGCTCATTATGCGGGTCATTATGCAGGTCATTATGCGGGTCTTTGTCTTCTCAGGTGTGAATCACAGCATTATTCATGAAGATTCACGCCTCCCGCATACTGTCTTTCTTGACAAAAAGTGTCTTACAAAATTTAAATCAATATTTTTTTTTATATGAACGAGTAGGCAGGATAATTTTTACATCATTTTGAAGCAAAAATTCTAGTCTACAACCTCCAATACCCAGAAGTCTTGTGAACACATATTTAGTATTTGTTTTGTGGCCGTATTTCAGTGACTTAAGTTTTTTGTTTTTTCAATTACCAGGCATAAAGGTTATTCTCTCAAAAATACAAACATGTACATACATGTTGCTCACATATTATGGTAGCCTAGTTCATGCTGAATACAGTTTAATGACACTTTTGCCATTAATATGTTTATAAGCAACTGAAAAAAGCACAAATGTCGGGGCATGTCAAAACTTCTCCAGGGCCCCAAAAATCCTCAGACTCCAGAGGGTTAAAGCATCACATTTTTAAAATTCCAGTACCGACGTGGTACCGAAGTCGGTACTTTTGACAACTCTAGTTGCTTGGGTGTTCTGGGTGGTTGCTAGGTTGTTTTTAGGGAATGTTTTCAATTCTATGCTATGGATGATCTCGATAATCTATATATCAGTAAGGCCTTGCCTATAATAACCCTTCAAACTTCAAGACTGTTCAGACTTTTTCCCAGAACTTTCAAATAAGTCTTTGTCAAGTCAACTTTCAAAGTTTATCAGACTAACTCTGTAATTTGCTTTGTAAAGCTTTTCTAATTAAAATTTATGTGAATTTCTTTAAATTTCAGTTCATTGCAATTCTGCATCCTGTTTGCTACCTCAATTCAAATTCAGGAACTGAACTGGAATTTAAACAGTATTCTCAGTTCAGTTCTGAATGGTGCACAACCCTACATACGACTTTGCAGAACATTCTTCTCAGCTACCTCCGATGACACAAAGACTACTTTGTGAGTCTGATCTGCTTCTTCTGTGTCTGGGCAAAGGGCAAAAGTCACAAGTGAAGAGTAAGCATAAGGTCAACTATCCACCTGCACTACAAACCCAAGTCCTGCCATCTGGAAGGAAACACGGCTTTAATCGACTTCCAGGTCAAGGGGCCCTCGTCCCATGAGAGCTTTAATGGATTCCAAGGGGTCATACTCCTGCTTAACTGGAGTTGAAAAAGCGCTAATTTGACTCTTACATCCACACAAAAAAAGGGAACACGGCCCATGGGAGATGCTGTTTTCCTTTTCCTGACTTCTCATGTCACCACTCCAAATGATTTGGTTCATTTTTCTACTGTTAGACTGTGATGCCGTAAAGCAAGAACAATTTAGTGCACACAACACATGTTCTTAACATAAAGAAAGAGAGCAGCCACAGCACATGTTTCTAATTGTGCTGAATGGTCATGAGGTATGATGGAAAAGAAGCACGGGGTGCCAAATGATTTAAATGATAGCTTGAGTAGATATAGATAGAAAAGTGGTACGATCTTCACTGACGGATTCCTGATTTGTCAAGGCTCATGTTTTTTCCCTGTGGATGAAGCGAAAACAGGCTTGGTGGAGGCAGATGAACAGCGATTGATACCATATTGAGGTTATAATTTGAATTAGTTTAACAGATAAAGATCTAACTTCTATCAAGAATGTAAAACTGTTAGCAACCAAGCCCTGCCATCTGAAAGGAAACGGCTTAAATTGATTTCCAGGTCAAGAGGCATCCTCAGATCAGTGAAAACTCAGACTTCTGAAAAAACTGAGCAAAAAAATTAGATGTGACACTCACCCTGGGCCCAATGTCTCCCTGGTCACCCTGTGGAGAGAGCAACTCTTAGCACTTACTTATTACTGAGTTTCTTTGAATTTCATTGGGTAACAGGCTCAAAATGCTTCAGTTAGAGCAAAACTATCATTGTTATGCTTTGATGGCTCCATAAATTGTAAATTTATCATGCTGGAATGTGTTGTGGGGTGAATATACCTTATCTCCTTTTGGTCCTGGCATTCCCTGGCAAAAGAAGAGAAAGATTCAAAGTGACAGATTAGAAATCGTTCTCAACAACGCAGGCTATTTCCATTGCAAACCACAAGTCACACCACTTACACCTTCAAAAACGACTGGCAGATGTTTTAGTGGTTGAATCTGAGTGTTTGAATGAACTACTGGCTAAATGAAAAGCAATCATTTATCACAAAATATGAAGAGAGGGATTTATAAAAGTGAAGATAAAACAATGTTATGACATTCCATTCCTGATGACAGCAAAGATTCCTGCATTTAATTTCACATAAGAGCTTTTATTTCATGAGTGGAGGGCTGGTTTGAGGGAATGGATGATATTATTCTGGTTTTATTCTGCTCAGTGGTCTGTGCAGGAAACTTTGCTTAAGACCACAAAAACAACGACACATTCTGATTATCACAGTTTCATCGTTCTCTGTGGTGTTGTGTTCACTATGGCTCTTCAAACGCTGTAATTTTGTGTGCTGTTTAATAAGTATGAGCTTCATCTCAGAAAGCAGTGCAGTGGTGTCGTGGTATTGTTCAAAGTATGTTAAAAATGAAACTCTTGTCCCAAGTGCACTTAATGTTAACTTGAGCTCAAAACATGAAGTTACAAAATGGTACAGCAGGAATCGTGGGTTTTGTCACCTTTGATATTTTTAAAGCGGACTGGAGTTTTTATCATTCTATGCCAGCATATGCTGTAAAATATGGACTGGATTGGAGGTTGTTATTGTTGGACCCAACAATGACAGCACTTGATAATTCACTTGATTTCATCCTCTGATGCTATGATTGTGATGGAGAAGCTACATTAGATGATACTGACTTCGGTAACACTTTATTTTAGGTTCTTTTAACTAGTTGCTTATTAGCTTGCATATTACTAGAATATTGGCTATTTATTAGTACTTATTAAGCACATATTAATGCCTTATTCTACATTACTAATTCTACCCAATACCTAAACTTAACAACTACCTTACTAACTAGTAATAAGCAGTAAATTAAGAGTTTATTGAGAAAAAAGTCGTAGTTAATAGTTTATGTGTGTTCCCTATACTAAAGTGTTACCCTGACTTCAACACACACAAGGAGAACATTTACATAAGGTTGAGATGTTGGAATCTCTCCTGTTACGTAAAGTCGTTTATGCAGACCTTCGTGTTCATGTGTGCCCAGTCAAAAACACGCCCTTCTTTTCTTTAATCTTCAATGGTCCTTCAAGTAAACACTTGACTAAAGTGCCCTTCTGCTTTTAGCAAGAAAACATCCATCCTCTTGAGTGTGACTCTAAACTCGGACGTAAAAGGCAAAAGCTGTTGGTGTTTCGCTGATGTGCTGCACCCAACTTGTGTGCAATTCTGAGCAATTAATTGCACCAATGTTTACCCTTCAAATGGGTTTTAAAAGAGGCATTTGGCCACTTCATTTCTCCCACAACAGTGACATTGAGGCCCTGCCTGGCCTCCCCCATGTAAACACATATATGAGTATAAGAGGAGGACCAGAGACCTGGGTATGTTTGTATCTGCCATTCTTAAGTCTTATGAAGTAAAGTCCACAATTGGGTTCTTAGTAACTACTAGTTAGTTTGTAACTAACGCTGTACTTAATTTGGTTGTGCCAAGCCAGAAAGCTAGTAGTAAGTCCTCTAAACGTGTAGTCACAAAATGTGACATTTACTATACCTTTACTGATCCAACAAGCAGCCTTCAAATTTGTAAAGAGTAGTGTTGTAAAGCCATGCATTTCAGTTTATCTCATTCTGGCTGATGTTTTTTTTAGTTATGATAATAAATTACATCTTTGATATACAATATGAAATACAATAATTATTGTATTTAAATATGTAATCAATTTTGGTTAGACTTTTGGAATCCATTTTGATGGTCCCCTTCAGACATTCTGTTGACTATAAGAAACGCTGCACCTACATGTCAACTGACTCTCAACTTTTAGGGGTAGGGTTACGGTTAGTAGAATAAGGGGTTAGGGTAATTGACATGTACTTGCAAAGTTACTACAGTCTTACAACAGTTACTACAGTACTTACAAAGTTCTACAGTCAGTAGAATGTCTGTTGGAGGACCATCACAATAAAGTGTTAGCAGATATTAAGCAGAAAGCCTGCTAACACAGTATAATACTCTAATGAGAGTTAGCTGACATGTAGGCGCATGTCATTACTTGTAGTTCACAGAATGACTAAAGGGGACCATCAAAATAAAGCCTTAACTTAATTTTTAGGAACTGTATCCAAAATTATTGAGTAATAAATACTAATACAACAAACTTGATAATGAAAAATTAAATCTTTCATTAAATTATATTATTAGTGGGGTTACATTTCTAAGTTTAATATTCAGTAGTGCATAAATTGTATTTGTACCACAAATAGGGTAAGTTTCAACTTGCGCACAGCTGGTGCAACTGGCCCCTGGAGTAACCTGAGGAACGAGATCTGAATGATGCTTTCCAACATCACACTCTTATGAATGAGGTGATGGGCTGAAGTTTACCTGTGCTGTACAAACCAAGAGGTGCGACTGGTTTATACCAGATGTTGCTGCGTTAGGAATCTAAGATGTATTGCACACTGGAAACACACAATTATACAATCACTTTCAGACTGAAATGATGAAAAAACCTACCTGACTGCCTTTTGATCCTGGAGGTCCCTATAAGGAAAGAGAAATTAATTTTCTACAGTATAATCAGCCGTGTATGCAATACAGCAATAAATATACATCCCTACAGATAAGTGGAGTTAAACCAATTATGTTAAAAACTGATCTGATGCAAGATGATCTGGTTTTAAAAACTCTACCCTGAGAGAAGTACTTACAGGCTTACCATCCATACCCAATGGACCCTGAGAAAGACAGAGACAGAATTTATTATTATTTCAGAGCAAGCATAAACTTGTGCATTAAATTGTAATTTTCTAATTCTTCTGTATTGTGATGTACATCCGAGTGAAATTAATTATTCAAAAGGGAGAAAAAAAAGGGCGGGGATTTCTATGAAATCGGTTGTTGATTGGATGGAGGCAGATCTTAATGTGATCCTGCAGTCGACTGCAAAAAAGGGGCGGAGTTTAAGCCATCACTGGAAGATTGAGTTATGACATTTTGATTAAAAAGTACGAGGTCAAATTTATATATATATATATATATATATATATATATATACATATATATATAATGAAAAAAAATGGCTTCTTTAGCTTTGCTGAAGTCTTAACTAAATATTATATTTTTGTAATAATAATTAGTTGACCTCTGTTATAAATGATTAGAGGAAAGAAAGTCCATCATCACTGGCTTCAGTAAGCTCAGACTAGAGGACGGGAGGTCGCTGTCCACGGCACTGAAGGTGCTGAAAGGGTCTGTGCACAGAGCTCTTTGACTTGAGTCTCTGACCTGTAAAACATACTTAACTAAATGAAATGTGAACAATTTCTGATTGAAGACCTTTAAAGCAAAAGGTCATGATAAATGTAAAACAAACTTGGTAGATCTACAGTAAATGCAGTGGCTATTAAAACAATGTGTCATACATTGTGTATACATAACGTTGTATACACAATGTAAAATTAGACAAAAAACAACAAAAAAAAAACAAATATAACAATAAACAGATTTCTGATCATTCTCTGCCTGTGAGTCTTCATTCAGAGCAACACAGCCAGGAACCACAGACAATAGAGCTGTCTGTCTTGGTCTAGTAGTGTGTGCTTGTGCTTTCAGAACGGACAAGTGACAAGAGAGCATGCAGGGGTTGCACATGTCGGTCTATTCAACGTGAGCTAGAAGAAACGGATGACTTGTGTGCTGATGGTTCTGAGTGCAGTTGGAAATCCGGTAAGGGCCACATGTGGTGCAGTCCTGCACACGGTTCAGTTTGGAGCAGCTCTCTTCTTGTTATGCTTGGAGAGACTTCACAAAGGGCTATATTTCCCAGTTGATCTTTATGCGGAGTGGAGGCTGCCAACGCATGCAACTGATCGCATCTGGATTGCGATGGCCTGTCAGGGAGGCTTCATACAACTAATGCCTCTTTTAAAAGCAAAACTATTGGAAAGAACAATAGTTCTCTGTTCTGTAAGATTTGTGTAGGCGTAGAGGTAAGGCAATAAAATTAAGAATCTCTGATTTGTTCATTCTCTTGAGCCTTTATTTAACTGACAAAAGTACATAGAAAAGATTTTCAATGTTTTCACTAGCCAAATTAATTGTATTTTGTAAATATATTAACAAATTTTGATTTTGATTGCTGCAACACACTCTTACTCAAAAG
The DNA here is from genome assembly GCA_039654765.1 of Mylopharyngodon piceus. NCBI lineage: Eukaryota > Metazoa > Chordata > Actinopteri > Cypriniformes > Xenocyprididae > Mylopharyngodon > Mylopharyngodon piceus. Next base: position 22,118,218 of record CM077461.1, read on the forward strand.
TTGGGACAGAGGCAAAATATTAGTGAAAAGTTTACAGAATATCCTATATTAAATGGTTTTGAAACAGTCCACAATTAGCAGGTGAACTGGTAGGTCAGGGTATCGTGATTGGGCATAAAAGGAACATCCACCAAAGGCTCGGTTTTGCAAGCAAAGATGGGTCATGGCTCACCACTTCGTGCCAAATTTCATGAGAGAATTGTCAAAAATTTGGACAAAAATTAAAAAAATCACATTTCTCAATGCAAAACTGCAAAGTATTTAGGTCTTTCGCCATCTACCATACATAATATTGTGAAAAGATTTCAGTCTGTGTAGGGCAAGGCAGGAAACCTCTGTTGAATGTGCGTGACCTTTGAGCCCTCGGATGGCACTGCATGAGAAACCATCATGCTGCTGTGTTAAAAATAGTCACATGGGCTAGGGAGTACTTTGGAAAACCATTGTCACTTAAAGGGTTAGTTCACCCAAAAATGAAAACTATGTCATTTATTACTCACCCTCATGTCGTTCCACACCTGTAAGACCTTCGTTCATCTTCGGAACACAAATTAAGATTTTTTTGATGAAATCCGATGGCTCAGTGAGACCTCTATTGCCAGCAATGTCACTGAACCTCTCAAGATCCATTAAGGTACTAAAGACATATTTAAAACAGTTCAGGTGAGTACAGTGGTTCTACAGCCATTAGCCATCACTAGATATTGTTGAAAAGTCGCTATTTTGTTTATTTGGCACACAAAAAAGTATTCTCGTCGCTTTATAATATTAAGGTTGAACCACTGTAGTCACATGAACTGTTTTAAATATGTTTTTAGTACCTTTCTGGATCTTAAGAAATTCAGTGACATTGCTGGCAATAGAGGCCTCACTGAGCCATCGGATTTCATCAAAAATATTTTAATTTGTGTTTTGAAGATGAACAAAGGTCTTACGGGTGTGGAACGACATGAGGGTGAGTAATAAATTACATTATTTTCATTTTTGGGTGAACTAACCTTTTAACACAGTCTGCCACTGCATCAAGAAATGCAACAAAAGGAGAAAGCTATACATCGATTCTATGCAGAGATGGCACCAAGTTCTCTAGGCCTGAGCTCATCTCAGATGGTCTAAAAGACAGTGAAAATGTGTGCTGTGGTCAGATGTGTCCATGAGATGAAAGGGACCATCCAGACTTTCATCAGCGACAGGTGCAAAAGCAATCTGTCATAGTATGAGGGTGCATCAGTGCAAACGGCATGGGTGACTTGCATACAGTATGTGTGAAGGTACCATTGACGTGAAGACGTATATTGGGATTGTACAGAGACATATACTGCCATCAAGATGACATCTTTTCTGGGAAGCAAGACATCCAGGCCTCATTCTGCACGTGCTACAACAGAGTGGTTGCAGTCCAGCAGTCCTGATCTGTCTCTTATTGAAAATATATGGCTCCTGATGAAAAGGAGAATCAGACAACGATAACCATAGACTGTTGAGCAGCTGTCTTGTATCAGGTGAGATTGGGCAAAAATTCCACTTGCAAAACTGCAACAATTATTATCTTCAATTCCCAAATGATTAAAAAGTATAATTAAAAGGAAAGGTGATGTGACACAGTGGTAAACATGCCTCTGCCCCAACTTTTTTTTCAGTGTGTTGCAGCCATCAAAATCAAAATTGGTTTATATTTACAAAATACAATCAAGTTGGTCAGTGAAAACACTGAAAATCTTTTCTTTGCACTTTTGTCAGTTAAATAAAGATTCGAGAGAATCAACAAATCATAGAGTCTTGATTTTATTGCATTTTACAAAATGTCCCAACTTTTCTTGATTTGGTGTTGTATAATAACAACTATTCAAATAAGATTTGATGTGATTAAAGGGTTAGTTCACCCAAAAATGAAAATTCTGTCATTAATTACTCACCTTCATGTCATTCCACACCCATAAGACCTTCGTTCATCTTCGGAACACAAATTAAGATATTTTTGATAAAATCTGATGGCTCAGTGAGGCATTTTCAGATGCCCAGAAAGCTACTAAAGACATATTTAAAACAGTTCATGAATTTCGAACAGTTCAAAATTTCGAAACACTTATGATGTAACAAAGCCTCGTTTACTGAAATCACGTGACTTTGGCAGTTTGATACGCGCTCCGAACCACTGATTCAAAACAAAAGATTCGTAAGGCTTCGAAGCTTCATGAAACTTTTTGAAATCGCCCATCACTAGATATTGTTGAATAAAGTCGTTATTTTGTTTTTTTGGCGCACAAAAGTATTCTTCATAACATTAAGGTTGAACCACTGTAGTCACATGAACTGTTTTAAATATGTCTTTAGTAGCTTTCTGGGCGTTTGAAAGTGTTAATTATCTTGCTTTCAATGGAGGCCTCACTGAGACATCCGATTTTATAAAAAATATCTTAATTTGTGTTCCGAAGATGAACGAAGGTCTTACGGGTGTGGAACGACATGAAGGTGAGTAATTAATGACAGAATTTTCATTTTTGGGTGAACTAACCCTTTAAATTAGCTTATTTGATAGTAATGAGTAAAACTAATTTGAACTAATCTTTCTGAGGTTCATGTTTAATAGGTAGGTTATGCATATAGATGGATTGTAATACATTATATATGCATACAATTATATAGGTCCCATTACATATACCATATATAAACCTTAAAATAAAATGATCTTGATGTATTTTGCCCCATCTAACCCCAACAGAACATGTTTTAAAGTGATGTGACGTGACGTAGCCAAGTATGGTGTCCCATACTCAGAATTTGTGCTCTGCATCTATCACATCCAAGTGCACACACACAGCAGTGAGCAGTGAACAGACACACACACACCATGAACACACACCCAGAGCAGTGGGCAGCCAATTTTCGCTGCAGCACCCAGGGAGCAGTTGGGGGTTCAGTGCCTTGCTCAAGGGTTTCACCTCAGTCATGGCTGAGGGTGGAAGAGAGCGCTATACATTCACTCCCCCCACTGACAATTCCTGCCAGTACTGAGACTTGAACCCATGCCCCCATGTTTTACACAAAATGTAAGCACAAAGCAATTGACAAGCTTCTTGGCGATCAAAGAAATAAGAGATCAGGTCTTATCGGAAAGTTTAAATCCAACCCAAATGGCATCAACAGGTTTATGCATGCGATAAATCAGATTTTTAATGTCATTTAAAGAATGTTATTGATGTTTAAACCCAAAAGCCTTGTTTGGATATATATATATATATATATATATATTTTTTTTTTTTTTTTTTTTGTTTGTTTGTTTTTTTTAAGCAATAATTTCTAATATGTCCAGCAGGTGGTGCACTACGACACTTAACACTGCCTATCAGCTGAGGTCTACAAGAGCCATCAAGTACTGCGTGTGCCTGTGGTTAGAGCAGATGTGATCAGTGTATAACCAGAGTGACAATTACCGGGTAGCCATCTCGTCCTGGAGTGCCCTGTTAGGATTTATTGAAGAAAAAAACATTACAATTAAAACATTAAAAAAAAAAACAGATCTCTGAATTAATAAAAAAAACTAAAATGTTTGTTCACATCCCAAACCCTCAAATATGTAGGCTATAAGTACAAGAACTGACATTATTAAAGTGCTCCAGACTGCATTGTTGTCTTTAACAGTGTGTGTGCAATACAATACAACACTACTTATGTGACAAATAGCTCATAGAAAATGGAACGTGTTTGGGGCAACCATGCATGTTTACAGTCTCTTATCCTTTATTACTGTGGCTTTCTGCTCATGTTCGTCAAATATGACGAAACCACAGCAATAAAAGTTAGTTGCTGCATTGTTAGTATGATAGGGAGGATTGCACACATGCATACTTGAACATGTACTAGTGTTTACTATGCATTCTGTGCAAAGGCACAAAGAGATTTGTATCAGCTGTTGGATTCTTTAAAGGCACGTCTGGTTATTAGGATACAGGCGGTCAGGATGGATTCCAGACAGTGAAAAATGGAGTGTGATCGATTCAGAAACTGTCTCATGGAGCATATATCGTGCCTTCCCTCTTATCTCACCTCATTTTGCAGTCTATATCAAGGTTGCAAAGCCAACACGGATCATGCCATGCTGTATCTGCCCACCTCCAGACCAACTCACATTTGTTCTGAATTAAAGCCTCAGTGATAACGGGGTACTTACTGGAATTCCTGAAACACAGAAAAACAAACAGTTGTATGTAACAGTCACAACTATTTGTTGCACTGAAGAGGAAGTGTCATGCAATACTGTGTGCAGCACATTAATGCTATGATAATAAATGATACAATGATTAAAATGTTGTCTCATTTCTGTTAACATGAAGAAGTAAAACTATGTCAGTGTGAGTGTTGCACATCTCTTTAGATGCCAGAATCAATGAGGTCAGACACAAACACAAACACAACACACATTCATATATTTACACACGCAGAAACCTGGTTCCGGCTCATAGCATTGATCAATCAAAGAATGGCGGCACAGATATAAATAGACCCTTGTTTCTTTTCCACTTTTGAGCAACTCCAGATTTGGCAAAAGTCTGTGTGTGATTAAAGGAAGTGAATAGGTGGAACAGCTCTGAGCACTGCCAACTTCAATGGGCCAGCAATTCAGATTTTTACTTGTCCTGCCTTAATTATATATATATATATATATATATATACACAGTCAAACCAAAAATTATTCAGACATTTTTGATATTTTTGATATATTTTTACTAGTGGGTGCAGGACACTATAGTTCATTTATGTAAGTGAGGATAGCAAAATAAAGTAAACTGTGACAAATTATATATATATATATATTTTTTTTTTTTTTTTAACTGAATATATTTAATGTGCATTTTTATTTAATTATATTGTGTACTGAAAAAAAATAACTTGTAGCATTTACTTGATAAAATCCTCGTAACAATCTGCACAAACACATTTTAAGTAAATTTTACTGGTACCGCTCTGTACATCTTACCTGTTATTATCAAGCAAAATCTACTTACTATTGAACTTAACATTCATAAAGAAATTAAGTAAATATTACTTAACTATATTTAATTAAATTAATTTCATATATAGAATGAAGTAAAATCTACTCAAGTAAATTTAACAAAGAAAATAAGCAATTTACTTTACTTGGCAATGCTTTTTACTCAAATAATATAACACTGAATTAACCCATGTTTTTAAAGTGTATGTTTTACTTAGAAACATTTAAGTAAATAATACAACAGATATCATGCAGACATCTTATCTACATAATATTAAAAATGCAGCAATCACCCAAACACAGAGACTTCAATACTTGGTACACAATACACAATGACGGTAACATTTGAAAAATCGTTTTTGAGTATGAATGTGTCATTTTGAGTAGAAAATGACCTCCAGATGTCACAAAATCGCAAGTAACTAAGTCTAACAACAAAAGCAATGATAGAACAGTGTAAATACAGCTGGAAAACAGCAAAAAATAAACCTGATTAATTATTCATGGCCCAGTGCATGATGGGAACACCAGTATCAGAAAAGTTGAGTAGGTTTACTTAATTTTATTTTGTTGATATTTATGCTTTAATTTCTACAAGCTTGAATTGTGTACTAATATGGAATTTACGGTGTTTTTTTTTTATTCTTGCCTGAACTAACTTTTCATGTAGAAATTACATTTGTTTTTTCTGTAGTATTTACTTCAATGCAGAATCATTTTTATCAATGTATATATAACTATCAAACAAACAGTATAAAAACATATGGCACATAGTAAAAAAACATACTGTTAATGCTTCCAAGTCATGCTCAAAAGTTCACAAACTTTAACAAAGTTAACAAAACCTCATCTATGTTAGCTTGGTAGATAACTTTCCCTTAGTGGCATATTTAAATCAGCCAAATTCAAAACAATAATGCTCAGTACTTCATCTCACATGTGTCTCGTCTTTAGTTCCAGAAGAGGTATAAACAACATCTCAAATCATGCCCAGGTTGCCAAAATACCAAAGTCTGCAATATAAAGACTTGGTTTTCAATATTAACTCAAGCTTAATTCAATAAATTCTTCTAAGATCAAATTTTCAGAGCAGCTCATTTTATAGCTCTGTACTCTTGCCGTATGTGAACAGTTGTCTCATTTGTGTCGAGTTTTATTTTTGCAAAGGAATTTTATGAGAAACATCTTAGACAAAGTTGATACTAAAATGAAACATAGCCGAGAACTCCATTAAGTCTTCTGAGCTGTAAAAGAATTACTGCACATAGTGGGAGGCTCTGCGTTAACATAGATATTTTGCACTTAGAAGGCCAAAATGTCTACAGAAATACATGTTTAACAGCGTTCATTCAGTGCAGGCTTAACAGATTTCAACAGTCTGTGAATCTGGAGAATCCTTAAAGATTTCAGGCAAGAAAAAGATCCAAAACATTCCAGTTGTGTGGGAATGATCCTGGTGTCCAAAAACACATTCTTGTGAAATAAGAAGTTCACATTTATGCGGTGGTCTGCAGTCTACTATGATCCGTTTTGATTTAATGGCGCATCATTTCAGCTGTACAAAATCATGCGATATATACCAGTGAAAGCTGAATCATGCTCTCAATGGAAAATGTGCAGGGGTTCTTGAACAGGTCAAGCTCCTGCAGTAACCCTTTATGCAGTGTCAAAAGCATCATAAGTAGACATCTGTGTTGGTATTTCCCTCGCTTTTGGTCAGCACAATGAACATAATGTACAAGACAGTCATTGGCATGTCTCTCTGCTCTGATGCCTGAGGGATGTGATAGTAGGCGTGGAATGTGACACCGAATGGATCCGGAGACACAAACGGTGGTGGGAGGATCCTGATTTGCCCCGGACAGGATCAGAAAGCCAAGTAAACAAGCGATAACTCCTACAAATGGCTGCGGTGATAAGAGTGCTTTCAGTCACGCGGCCGCGCGGGAGATTTGATCCGTCTCTGTCATGGTGAATAGAGGAGAGGAGATTCCCACTGTGTCAAGTTTAGGTCACCCAGAGCCTTGCGGCAAGAGAGGAGCTTTATATGGACACCATGGCTGTGTGTTTTGGAGGTTGTTAGTCCTCCCATCGACCGCCAAAGTCATCACACTCAGAACAAAGACACAGTTAGTGCATCATATCTGCTTTGAGATCACTTCCAGGCTCTGCATGCCAAGCATGATGTGATGAATTTGGCCCATCAGCAGTCGTCTTGCATGATAATTTACATGAACACGACAATAAAACTGAAGATGAAAATAGTGAGTCTGCCACCGAATGCACTGGACCACCAGAGCAGCAGCCCCACGGCAGAGAAAAACATCTGCCTTATTTACTGCCACCACCCACCCAAGAATTAATCAGAAATGGGCCGTTGCGTTACGCATAAGGTTTCCAGATACAGAAAAATCCACTTTATATCGCATACAAGGGACTATAAAAGTGGTTTAATTGACCAGAGCTATCAGTAAACAGAGCTGCACAATACATTTTGCAAGTGTAAAGGAGTGTGTTCAAGCCAGGTTTGCAAGACAATTACATGTCCTGAATTCGATTATATTTTCATAACTCCAGGTAGGAGTAGAGAAGGACCTCCCAGAAGGAAACAACTTCAGGAAACCGTTTTTCTTGGATGGCTATTTATACTTGTACTTCATAAAACAAGGCTGATTATTTATCTATCATGTAGCCCAGCATAAATTCACCAAGCTAGTTGTTTAGCTTACCGAGCAGCATGATATAATAATAATAATAATAATAATAATAATGAAAATAATATATACGGGCTGGTCTGAGTATTTCAGAAACTGCTGATCTACTTTTCACGCACAACCATCTCTAGGGTTTACAGAGAATGGTCCAAAAAGGAGAAAATATCCAGTGAGCGGCAGTTCTGTGAGCGAAAATGCCTTGTTGATGGCAGAGGTCAGAGGAGAATGGCCAGACTGGTTCAAGCTGATAGAAAGGCAACAGTAACTCAAATAACCACTCGTTACAACTGAGGTTTGTAGAAGAACATCTCTGAACACACAACACATTGAACCTTGAAGCAGATGGGCTACAGCAGTAGAAAATCACACCGGTGCCACTCCTATCAGCTAAGAACAGGAAACTGAGGCTACAATTCACACGGGTTCACCAAATTTGGACAATAGAAGATTGGAAAAACATTGCCTGGTCTTATGAGTCTCGATTTCTGCTGCAACATTCAGATGGAAAGGTCAGAATTTGGAGTAAACAACATAAAAGCATGGATCCATCCTGCCTTGTATCAATGGTTCAGGCTGCTGCTGGCAGTGTAAAGCCCTGGGTATACTGTTTTTTTTTTTTTTTACACGTATGCTAGTGTACGTGCACAGTCGAACGCACAGCCTTGGAAAGTATACTTCATTTGACTTGTACGCATACACAGGTGTTCAACGCATGCGCAGTTTTGAGCAATCTCTCGCCACGAGTTACAACCCATGCTAGAGTTGTTCAAATGAGGGTACTTTCTAACCTCTTCGCACAATCTCTCGTCTTTATAGGCCTCCATTGTCACTGTAGCTTGCGTGCATTCCGGTCTGTTCTGTTTATGCAGTTTTTCTTTGACCACCTTGTGGATAAACTAATTACTACAAAAAAAAAAAATTAAATGCACATGTGTGACCTGGGCATACGAGTACGCGCGGTTACAAAAATCCGGCGGTGCCCGTACTCTTCTGATGATGAAATTCGCTTCACGCAAACTGTACGCTGACCCTCGCACATGTGTAACAAGTGAACTATACTTTGGGCTTAATGGTGTGGGGAATATTTTCTTGGCACACTTTGAGCACCTTAGTACCAACTGAGCATTGTTTAAACACCACAGCCTACCAGAGTATTGTTGCTGACTATGTCCATCCCTTTATGGCCACAATGTGTCCATCTTCTGGTGGCTACTTTCAGCAGGATAACGTGGCATGTCACAAAGCTCAAATCATCTCAAACTGGTTTTCTGAACATGACAATGAGTTCACTTTACTCAAATGGCCTCCACAGTCACCAGATCTCAATCTTAGGCAGGGTTGCCAGATTTTCACAACAAAACCCGCACAATTGCTACTCAAAACTAGCCCAAAACTAGTGTTCCATGGGGAAAAAATATGTGTTTTTGGCGGGGTTCCCCTGGTAAAAACTGTGGAATAGGGATGTGGTAGAATGGATCATGAATGTGCAGCCGACAAATCTTCAGCAGATGCTATCAATAAGTCAATATGGACCAAAATCTCTAAGGAATGTTTCCAGCACCTTGCTGAATCTATGCCACAAAGCAAGATGCAAGGTGTACCTAATAAAGTGGCCGGTGAGTATATATTATATAAATTGTAACTCTGTCACTAGATGTATATTGAGTGCAGGGCTGCTCTTAAGTTGATTTACTTGATATGTATTTTATGGCTGTATTATCATGGGAAGGACATTTATACTTCCACAGTATAGAAAGCTGCACAAAAAGCTGCTGTGAAAAATTTACTAGACCACAATTCAATTCATTTTCTATGACGGGTCGAAAACTGCTTCAGATGAGCAATAGAGAAATACTTCTGGGAAAACACTGCTTATTGGCTTGTTTCAAGGCCTAAAACTTTATATATATATATATATTTAAAATATCTATTAACAAAATATATCAGGGCTGATGGCCACTGCAAATGTGGGTAATCTCTGTACAAGTACAGGGATTATTTAAAATACTTTGTTGAAATATAATTTTTTGTCTGGGGAGTCTGGCAGAGCGTACACAGCCTTGCCTACTAATACAAAATTGGGCTATAAAATGTACAGTAAGATGAAATTCATTGTACTGTACCTGTAGAATAACTGAAAGGCATTGATATCTGTTAGGGTTAAGCACTACATATGCAGCTATATCATAATACTTATGAGCATTTTTGCCTGCTGGATCACGGTGTTGTCAACTTCAAAGCACTCTCAGGTTTCTTAGGTTAAAAGATCAGCAGTAAAACAAACAGCATGCTGGGAAAATGACTGACGACAAGGAGAATGTCTCTCTTGGACCCCCACTGATCAATATGATAGAAATGTCACCATGACTACCAAAGAGAAAAGGTCTTTTCAAAACTGCATAATATGAACAGACATTTCCATCTGTTCAATGGTTCCTCAAAGAAATACAAATCAAACATGACACGAAGAATGAAAGGTCTGGAACGCATGAGAGGATCTTGAAAGTCTTTCTCCTGGAGAACAGCTGAAAATCGCTCAACATTTGTTTTGCTGTAATTTTAGGTTAGGTTCAGGTCATTTTTAAACTATGAGATGTGGACAAATGTGTGTGTAATGTACAGGTACTCACCAGGGTTTCCTTTTCTTCCCCGTTTTCCTGGAGGACCTGTGAACAGAGGGTAACAGAGGGTGAAATGTATATATTTACTGTACATATCAGTGGCCCGGCTACTCAGAGTGGCACTGGGCCACTCAGATTGACAGCTGGTCCACCCAATCAAATGAGACACAAAGTTGTTTTTTGTGGGAAAGAAGAAAAATCCTGCATGCATGACAATAATAGCTCAAATACATGAACATAAGAACTACTTGCATGTGTAAACATGTAAAGAATAAGTAAGAAGTAATATGATCCTAGTGGATGAGTGCTGATCTCCCAGTTGTGTGCTTCTATTCTATGGCAAATGGTAAATGCAAGAACTGTCAATTCGAGTGATCAGTCCAATCCAAGCGCGCTCCCGCTGTAAAACAGTCCCCATTCATTGACCTTTCCAACGACAAAAGACGTTAGAAAATACTGCATCATCGTCATCATCGGATCTTGGATGTCGTATAGCTTTAGGAAAGCAGCATGTATGCTATCCTCTATGAGGATGTTTGGGCTCGTTCGAATCGAGAGCACCCTATAAATAAATATATGTGATCTTCTATGGTTTACTAATATTTGGTGAAGCTACAAACCAAAATGCAGCCCAAAATATACTATTAAAATATACTAATACAATTGAGTATGTGTGAAGCACAGCTCACACAGAAGTCTGGATTTTGCCCAGTAAACGATAACTGTGACTGCATCTTAATCTATATATATATGATGTAAACTCTTGTCCTTAGCAACAGGCTGTGCAGATATCACTGATTCCTTCCCCAATGTTAGAGGAACACATCCTTTTCCACAAGCTGGGCTGATAATTTTGGTGGAAACTTCCCCGGGAGTGTCTACCCCCCAGATAAGAGAGGTGGGAAAAAAAGCCTTGCGACAGACAAGGAAAGAAAATCTTTGCAGACCCCTTCTGCAGCACAATAGCAGCCAAAAATGACTTCACATGGGTCCAGTCAAACTAACACAATGACTTCTCACAAAGTAGACTATCAGAAATATACAAGAGAAGAGGAGGAAGGTTGAAGTTGGCAAAATAAGCTTTGAGAAGTTTATAAAGTTCAGCTAGACAACTAGACAAGCTCTAGACAATATAAATTCATAAATTAAGATGCCACCACTAGAACACAATGATTAGCTAGATAATTTGCTTTGATTAATGAGATCATTTAATAAAAAACATTTTTAATAATCAGAAGCTGGAGCCCTCCAAATGCTCCTTTTAAGGAAGCAACAGCATGAAAGGTATAGTGTATTATATTTGTAGTTGTTCTAATTAATATTGTGTAGGTTAGTTTCATTATAAATTCTTAAGTGAATATTCCGTGGGGATCAACTGTAGGGAATACACTTGAGATAAATAAATAAATAAAATTATTTGACAAGTGAAATTTTCTGTCCTATGTTGTTGTATTTCCTATCGAAACAGTAAGCTTGGGCAGGACACAGCTGTGAACCATGATTTCGTAAGTTAAAAAAAATCAGCGTTGAGTCCATATTTTTGGTTAAATTTGAGTTAAATTGCAAAACAACAACAACAACAACAACAACAAAACATCAACGTTTAGCCTAGGTGTAAACTAGCTTTAAAGCTAACACATTTATACTAATGTAAGTAGTAAAAAAACTTTAAAAAATTTAGTCATGCTGAAAATTAAAGAATGAGTACACCTCAAGCAGTACACCTCAAGATGAACCATAGTGGACCAAAAGTCACCTGTGTCAATTATCCAGCTGTGTGTGTGTCTTAGTTATGGCCTTCTCATAGATGTGCTGTGTCTCATTTACATGGGCTGGGCTCTTCTGAGTCCTTCTGGTTTCATTTTCTCCACTGGCATGTTGTACATCAAATTGATCAAGTTTATGTTAAGTGAAGTTCGGCATTTATCGATTTGCCAAACAACTGGGTGCAATAAACATGTTGTCCCCTAGACGATACTGTACACATTGTTCCTTTACTAAAATTAAATTATTCTAATGCACTCAAGCTTTTATGTGTCAGAAAAAGATGTACTTCCACCCCAAACTCCAAGGAAACGTTTGCAACAGGCCATGTGTTAAAAGTTGAGGCATATGAGATTAATTTATAACATTTATTACTTGCATAAAACATGATTATATCACTCTATTAAAGTCTGAAGGTTTGCAATCATGTTGAGTAAGATATTTGTCATCATATCATGCAAACTGGTGCTAGTTGTTATTTGAGGGGCTCACACAAAAATGGAAATGATGGTTCGTGTGAAAATTTTCATGAGCTGAATGATTGACAGACAGCCATAATGTCTGGTTTAGAATAAGTGGATATCATATGGAAGACATTTTGCACATTCTGCTCTACGATCTGTAGTAATCTATACCAACACCCTTATGTCTCGCATAAACATCGGCTCCCCTCCACAGGGCATGAGCTGGGCGTGGGAGATTTATCACAGGGAAAAGCTGTGTCAGGCACTTTTTAGCTTATGCATCTTTAACTGTTGAAATTACCCTTGCCAAATATTCTTGGAGGTAGAGTTCACTTCCTGTTCTCCTAACTGAAACCGCCATAATGCCTATCAACAAGTTTACATTAAAACTCACAAACTGCATGTACCAAAACATGCTGGTTTGCAAAACAAAGTAAGAATTTAAAGGGGTCCTTGATTATGATTCACTTTTTTAACTTTAGTTAGTGTGTAATGTTGCTGCTTGAGCATAAACAACATTTGCAAAGTTACGACACTCAAAGTTCAATGCAAAGGAAGATATTTTCTTTTACAGAAATCGCTTTTTAAGGACTACAACAAACGGCTGGTAGGGACTACAACAAGGTTCTTTTCCCGGGTTGGTGACATCAGAAACCCCAAAATTTACATAAACCCTGCCCGCGAGAACACGCAACAAAGGGTGTGAGGCCATGTTGGGCTGCTTTAGAGAAGAGGAAGAGTTGTTGTAGTACAGTGTTGTTGCCATGCCATCAATTTACGCCGGACTGCTTCAGAAAAAAGGGTCAATTCAACGCTGGATTTGTACAAAAGATTAACATGACGGCACATGCTAGTCGATGAGTTGAATCAACTCCACAGCAACTAAATGTATCCACTAACCATTCAGAAACGTCCAGATGCATTCTAAAAGTTGTAACTTCTTCCTGAGTCTCTCCATCAGTGTCCGACTCCGGTTTCAACAATGTAAGGCTGAACACCGTTACTGACAATCGTCATTTTGGCTGCGTGAGATTCTCCAGCTTTGTTGTTGTTGAGCAACCGAAGCGCAAGCTGTTAAAGCTCCCCCTTTTGGAAAGGGGGCTGGGAGCAGCAGCTCATTTGCATTTAAAGGGACACAAAAACGGCATGTTTTTGCTCACACCCAAATAGGGGCAAATTTGACAAGCTATAATAAATGAACTGTGGGGTATTTTGAGCTGAAACTTCACAGACACATTCTGGGACACCAGAGACTTATATTACATCTTGTAAAAGGGGCATTATAGGTCCCCTTTAAACATCTCAAAATAAACAATTAAGCCTGATCAGTAAACATATGGTCATGGGCAATTATAGCTTACATATTCCAATTCAATGCTGTTGAGCTAAATCATTTTCAGTACACTCTTATCTAAAGAAGTGTGTTCATAAATGTAAGATACATGAGAGTCAGTAAAAATCCCCATTTGGTGAAAATGGAAGAGAGTTTTGACCCAAAAGCCTGTCTTTTAATCCCTTCTGATACTATGAATGGCTCTTCAGAGACTCACTACAAACACTTATGTTCATCCTCGAGCCTCCAGTGCACACCTGAAAGGCCTCCATGTGCTTCAGTCACATAGGCAAGCTTGTGACAGGCCCCTATATTAGCAACCAAATGCTGCTTTATCTAAACCCAGACTACATCAAGCTGTATGGTGCTGTTCTGAATTGAAACCAACAGCACAATTAAGTGTGACTGCTTTTACAAAACATTTCAATAAACAAACGAATAATCAAGAAACTTGCATTTTATATGCAATATTGCCAGGCACTTTGTCAGTTTTGCTCTGCCAGTGATAGAAGTCCAAACACAGCCAAAGCAGAATCAACTATTGTATATTCAAGGAACATGCAGTAGTTGTGTTTCATTACTGAATGAATCAGTGTTGTGGAGCAAATCAGTTGAGTGAATAACTCAAAGGCTGTGTCCGAAATCACTCTGTATACCCTTAGTGCACTATTTGAGGGGACAGCCATTTGTATTGGTCTCCAAAACCATAGTGGACATTATCGAGTAAACTCATTCAATTTGAGAAACAAAGCTGAGTGTTTCAGTTGAAATCGATTGAGTGAATGATTCAAAGATTCTTCCATGAAGATGAAGGCTGCATCCCAAAGCTTAGGTAGCTGACTTGTTGCCTTGCTGCCCTAACAGGCAATGACTTTGCAGGCAGCAACTGCACACAAAGATTATCATAGGCACCAAAGGATACAAAGGATGCCTTCAAGGATGCCTACAAAAATCGATCAGATGAAGGTATCTCACTAGACAGGATGTGGCACAATCATTGGATTCAGATGTGCCTTGTTGCCTTCCTACCTCCGTATGCTGCTACCGAAGCCAGCATTTTTCAGCTTTCGGATGCAGCCAATTTGTTTAATTTCTAAATGAATAAGTGTTTGACTCAAGGACAGAAACTTTTCACCAAAAAACTACACTAAAATGACCACCTAACACACATAATCAGAATTTGTTTCATTAAATGAAATAACAATGAACCTGAATTGGATCTTCAATGTTAATATTTGACTGTGGATCTCATCACACGCACACAGAGCACCTGGGTCATTCACATATCCTTCAGCGACAAGTAGAAATTTTAAAAGCAGCAAGTTAATGAAATCCGGCACGTTCATGGAAGACATTTCCTTTGCGAATGCTTTTAGACCAACATGAATGTACTTAAAAAAGGAACCAGCCCTCGATAACATTTACACCTAGCTTTCAAAAAGACTTAACGTTAATTAATTCCTTAACACTTTGATTGAAAAGTATTGTCAGGTGCTTGGATAAGGGCTCCGGCCCTCCATCGGTGTTGTATTAGGAGCGGCCTAAGAGTGTGTAATTAATGGGGTCTTTTATTCTGAATTCCTTGGGCATTAATTGAACAGGTGTTATATGTTAAGACCTTAATTTTTAACACCAGAGAACAGGCTCATTTGGCAGAAAGGGTGTGAAAAGAGGGAAGAGAAGCCGTTAATTGCCCCCTCGTTACTCACCCACCCACCCAAGATCAAATTCAGACCAGACTGAGATGAAGACGGCTGATCCACATCTTAGGATATCAAGGCTCCGCTGCAGACCCTGCCGCCAACACCAACCAACAGTCTCAATCGCCACAACATAATGTATTTGTTCTCTCCTTGAACCATAGATGTGCTTTTAACACTTAAATATTAAACTATTTTCTGTAGTTTCACTAGTAAAACAAACAAACAAACAAAAATCTGTTATGGAAAATTACATACTTTGAACAGTATACAAGTCCTACTATATATCGAAGCAGAATAATATAGTGCACTTTTCCAAACTATTCTTGGCCTACTATGAATAAAGATCACAGCAACTGATTCAAAAGCATATTTCTAAAAAAATAAAGTTAAACAAAGATCAAAGACTGGGATGAAAACCATGACTAAATTACCCGTTAGGCCTATCTGCAAAGAACAGAAGACTTAAGATTTATACAACAGCAATGGCAGATGTTCAAAGCATCTACCTACCAGAAATAATATATATCCCTTTCATAAGATCTGCCTATGGACTATCTAGGGTGTATCTCTCCACCTATGAGTATTATGATGTCTTTAAAAGCTTATGAAATAGTTAGCATGATTTGGCTGTGAATTAGAAATATTCAAGATGCGATTTAACTATGTCGTTTTAATTGGACAACCAACATAGAAATCAGGAATCATTGTTATTTGTTGCTAACTGTGTCCCCATGATTTATTACTGATATAATTTACAGGATACTGAATGTATTCACATTATTTCACAAGCAAAAGCATTTAATTTTAAAACAAATATTTCACTGTTTTATTAAACTTTTTTATTTGTAATGTTTTTCATTGGATTATCAACCAATGTGCATGCCCCGTTCATCACCACTACTTCATAGAATTAAAAAACTTTTTACTTTTAATTCATCTTAAAATATCCTGCATTCAATGTCTAATTTTTTATTAAGAGAAAATGCTGCATTTGTCTTTGAGTTCAAACCCAACATTTTCCCCTTTAAAAATAGTGTTCTATAAAAATAATAATTTGTTTAATCAGATTATTCAATCATACAGTCTTTATCTTTAATCTCATTATGTTTACACTTATAATGGCCTTATTATCTCAGTATGTTATGGGAAAAAATACTGACTGTGGTGTGGTGCATTGGTATTTGTTTGAGTTTTTATGATGCATTTCTGAACTGAACTTCAAGCCTTTAACCCCATGTTAAACCCCAGTAACCCAGTGATCTGCTGTATCTCTCTTGTTGGAAGAACTTTGGTGCAGATATCTGTCTCCACAGCCCTCTCTTCCTGCTACTGTCTACAGGGCAGGCATCTCTCAAGATAGATAAAAGATAATAAATCAAGTCTCTGCCTAGACTGTTATTTATGGACGTTATAAATGGATATCAAATGCTCATACGTTTTGCATGGAACACGTCCTTGGGAAAAACCAGTATAACAAAACAGCCATGGTCCTGATTTGTATTTAATATGATCCATATAAGCTATTCAGCTGCAGTTACACGTGGTTAAAGAGCTGAAACAATGAATCAGTCAAGTGATTATAGTGTGCAGTCTTTCCTAAACTCCTCTAAAAACATATGAAAAACAAACCACAGAACAGATGAAATGATGCTTCTAAACAACTCTGAGCAAATCTAATCAAGCACAATTACGTTCAAACTAGATTTTTGCATGTTATGATAAAAAATGTCAGTTGTTCTTGCCTGTGAAAAAATCACAGCCGTTGATTCAGGATGTTGTTATGCGGTTGTTAAGGTCTTCCCTAGTAAAAAAGTAATACATTTAAAATACATTTATTTCATACTAGGTACAGTACATATTTACTGTTATATCGCTTGACACTTACTGATATAAAAATTATAATTAAACTATTTTGAGTACACAATGCACATTTCTTAATATTAAGCCTAAAATGTGTTTTAATGTCACTATTGATAAGGACAGTATGATCTTTGAATAAAATCAGTCTTTGAATGCAAGATATTTAAAGTGTACCTACAGTATACTTGCAATAGTTCCACTTTAGCACAATCAAATATATTTATGTATATCTTTAGTTGGACCTCAACACTACTTCTGCACAATTAAAGTGCATTAAGTACAAAATTAGTTGTTCCACTTTAGCAGACTTTAAGTATACCAGTTTAGTATACCAAAAGTACAATTGCAAGGTATTTTTATTACATATTACGTACATAATATGTAAATGTATTTGTAGTATACTTAGCATGAAATAAATATATTTCAAATACATTTTAGTTTATTTATTTTTCACTAGGGTTCTGAGTGTTTTTAACACTATTGTGATTGGTGTTTTAGTCAAAAGAGACCAAAAATACCATAGACTGTCAGTGTAAATCTATGGTATTTATTTATTTATTTATTTATTTTTGCCCATTTTATAGCTTGCCTTGTGAAAATTGCATGATAGTACACACAGTCTACAGTCTTCCAACTCATGTAAGGCACATGAAAACAAAACTTCAAATAAATTCGCCTTCCAAAAACCGCATTATTCCTACTGAAGCAGTTTATCATAGAAAAACTGGACGCATGTCAACTGAAATGGCAGCCTCATCCTTCGCAGCTGTCTCTAACAATAGCTGTCTTATTTAAACTCAAAAACAAGACAGATTGATGGGGAGAATATCCAAATACAGAAAAACACACTGCTGTTCTCTCCCTTGAATGGCTCTGAATAACAGCACGCTGTATTTTCTGCACGTTGTTTCAAATAACCGATGAGGCTGGAAGGAGTCCGGGCCGCTATAATCTTATCGTAATCGTTAGCGTATGGCCCCGAGAGGTGAGCGGCAAACAGCTTTACAACCTGATCTTTTGAGTCACGCTTGGCTAGTAAATTCTAATGACAGACTGGAACACACAACCCAACTTATTCTGTATGAGAAGATGTTTGCTTTGCTAAACGCGCACACAGAATATGAAGTTTAATATAAAATAATGACCCACAGACATGATCATACCACAAAATCTGCTTCATTATTTACAAGTATGGTCTTACTTTACTAATAATAATGTAACCTGAGTGTCAAAATACATAGTAATGCATAAGGCATGCACTGTAATGTGTCAGTTCCTGGCACAAAGTCTATTTATAATATGTTGCCAAAATACCACAGTGGTATCTTTATTACAGAATACATTATGTTTGGCTTTAATAAATGATTTGGACCGAGTTTGGATTCAAATTAAGCTTTATGGCATTGGATTGGAATAAACAGCTCATTTGAGCTGATGAGCAACAGGATTTGATTTTGACACCCCAGTGTTTCACTTCAAAGAGCTCCTGCAATGGTTGAGCAGGAAGTTATGAGCGTCTCTGGGTTTACAGTAAATGCTCTTGATTAAGTGACCATAAAGCTCTGATGGGGTGAAAACTCCATTATGAAACTCACACATAATAATTCATGAGAGAAAACAAGGCTGAGATCAACAGGTGAACTGATGTACATATGTAATCAAATACATTGCATTGGAAACAGATTTAATTTGGTTATTTAGATTCAAACCAAAGGAGGTAATAATTAGACTTCTGAGAAAAGCATGACCTGGTTCTTTCGGAAAATTATATTTAATATCCCAGCGTTATTATCCTTTGATATTGTTTAAATCAAAGGCATATTTATTAGGGCATGTGCATGTTAGCAGACGTGTAGGTCTATAAATACAGCTGTAGGGTATACAATTAGGGAATAAGCTAATTTTCTGTTTATTATGGTCACATTTACTGGAAGGTCTAATAAGTTTGATAAGTCATTATGCATCAAATTAAGTTCATTAATGAAGCTCCAAATCTTTTTTGGCTGAAGCTGAAGGCAGCTGAAGGCATCAAAACAAGTTGTCTAATAAAATGAGAGAGATGGAGGTGGAGGTGAATAGACTGATCATTTTCTCCGCTTTTCCTTTTGTGAGACAGAGGATCATAGTCTTAAATAAATTACGAGCGACACCTCTTTGGCAAAGGAGAACACAAACTTTTGTTGAGCTTGATATCATGAAAAGCACACCTATGATGAATGACCTGAGCTTGGCCAAATGTTCTCATAAATTTATACAGACACACATACGGGAGGAAAATCCATTGAGTTTATATATGGAGTGAAAATATTTATCTCTGGCCTCTCCCGTCACTAATGAGTTCATTAATGAGGGAATAGATGAATGTTAACACACCTTTAACATTTATGCATTTGCCAGAATCTTTTATCTTTTTATCAAAGGATACATTTTATCAGTTTATCATGCATTCCCTGAGAATCGAACCCATGACTTTAACATTGCCATGCAGTGCAATTCGTAACAATGCAGCATTATCTCAAATAGTAGAGCATGAAGATAGCAACACCACGGTCATGGGTTTGAGTCCTAGGGAACGTATGAACTGATAAAGTGTACACTTTAAATGCAATTGAAGTCATTTTGGATAAAAGAGTCTGCTAAATGCATGTATGTAACTGTTTGTGCTACAGGAATACAACAAAAATACAGATGTCTTACACTAAAGAAAAGAAGAATGAAACTTTAAAGTTGCATAATGAGAGCAGATTTCTACTTAGGACAAGAGTAAATGATGACAGAATTTTTATTTTTGCGTGAACTATCCCTTTAAGAATGAGATGCAATTCTTCAAGAGGCCAAAAGCAGTCAGCACATAAAGATGGTTAGTCTCTGATACCAGTGGCAACTGTATGCTGGTACCCCAGACTCCCACCTGATTTATCTATTCATTATCATAAGGACCCCTTTTTCTTTGACTGCCCTCTAAATCTTCCATAGTTCTCTGCTTTTTCTTAACAATTCAGACCCCTGCAGCATGACACAGTAAAGACATTGAACATGATATCATATAGCTTTTATCTTACCGATCTTTTCCGGTACTCTGTAAATGCTGCATTCTTTCTGAAAACCAACTTTAATGGCGGAGCCGAGGAAATGCATGGACAGCGTTTGTATTTATTAATGTGGTTCGTGAGTTCCTTAGAGGCAGCTTGTTATTCTGAAAATAATGCTGTTGTATATAAGAAAGCCTCTAGTGAGCGTAAATGCACACCAGTTGTGAAAACATTCCCTCTGTTCATTATGCTGGCCACCGTCCGAAAGACTTTCCTGCAACTCTGAGCTCGAGGCATAAAGAGAAAGAGAGAGGGGATGACAGCAGGCCTCACCTCATCTAAACTAGTGAGTGCCAACCAGGGGTTCTAGCAGGTACTTGCTGATAATTTGAATTTGCTTTGTTAACCAATATAATGGTTATCAGCCAATAAGTTAATCTTTCAAACTATTATCATCATTACCAGCAGAATTTTTATTGTCGCATCATTTATTATGACTTAATTGTATTTCTGTCATGACAACTCTCTGAGCGTTTGGCATGGTAATGCATATGACAATATTGATATGTTTGGTCTTGACGGAATAGATCTTCTACGCTGCTGTTGCCAATACATACAAGACACGCTGCTGTGAGCAAGTAAGAAATGCTGCTGCTGTACAATATAGCATACATGAATTACCTGTAGCAGATCTATACAGGTGGAGCTGGGGAAGGTGGAGAGTTATTTAAAAACCAGGTATTTAATGGTTAAGCAGCGAGCTCATTGGCTACTGATATAGCAGGAACCAATCAGCTGTGCCCTACAAAGAATGATGTGATTGCAAGCAGATTGAGTTAAGGACCTATCAGCCTTCGCCATCTAGAGTTTCATGACAGAACTTTGTATTTCATTAATACATAGATTTGTCACATCCGTTTCTGTGTCTTGTGTTCTGTGGGACTTTTATGTTGAAGTTTTTCCCAGTTCCTATTGTTTCAGTGTTTGTTGCCTGTTTTGCCTAGTACCTTGTTTGTCACCATAGTTACCCTCATTAGTTTCCATTACATCAAATGACCTACACCTGTCCCTCGTCAGTCCCTTGTTAACCTGTCTATTTAAACCTCTGTGCCTCAGTTGTTGTTGGTCGGTCGTTCTGTCACGGGCGCGTAAAGATGAGTCAGAGCGAGAATTCAAATGCAAGTACAACCATTTATTAAAGAAAACATAAACAAAATAATCCCAGAACACGAGTAATCCAAAGAGAGCACGTAGGAGCGCAACTTCAAGAACACATACAGGAGTAACGACCGACAAACAACAACTGAAGCACAGAGGTTTAAATAGACAGGTTAACAAACTTAAACTTCAACATAAAAGTCCCACAGAACACAAGACACAGAAACGGATGTGACAAGATTAGCTGTTAAACCTTTCTTGAGAAATTGTCTTCATGACTGCCCTTAAAACTGTCAAAACTTACAAAAAAATAATTATTTGTCCTATAGACAAACAAGCTCATGTGTCACAATATAAACTGTTTGTTGCTTAAATGGTCATGAAACCCACTGTTTCAGCACCAGTCAGTTCTCACCATAGTTTTGAAAAATGCTACAAAAGTAGGGATGGTAAGCCGCGGAGTGGAGGGGGAAGAGGTGAGACCGACAACACAGCAACAGCTTCGATTCATACAGTTTTATTTAGCAAAGACAAATTTACTAGTTTAAAATTAACTAGTTTTCTCCTACAATTAAAGCTAACAGATGGTAACACTGTTTTCTATCATATTCAACAAACATAACAATGTTAAAATCTCAGGAAATTTAGTTTAGGGTTTCATGACCCTTTAAAATAATTACTATACTCTTGTAATGATGGTCACTTTAATAAACAATAATAATCCTGAATGATATCCATTATAGGAAATCTGGTTTAGCATTGATTAAGGAGTAAATTATTTCCAAAAATTAAAATTTTGTCATCATTTACTCGCCTTCATACACCCAACGGTTTTTGTTCGTACAATGAGTCACTGGGGTCCAAAACAACATTGGACACTATTAGTTTTCATTGTATGGACAAAAAAACAACAACACTGAATATCTTCTTTTGTGAAACACATGAGGGTGAGTAAATGGTGACAGAATTTTAATTTGAGGATGAACTACTCCTTTAAAGGCTGATTTATACTTCTGCATCGAACCTATGCCGTAGCTACTTTGTAGGCTGCGTGTAGCACGCGTAGCCTGACGTGCACCTCTCCAAAAATGTAACAATGCATCAATTTTACGTGGACTGCAAGCCCTGTGATTGGTCTGCTGGAACCCCTCCCTCAGGTAAAAAAAAAAAAAAAAAAATCTGATATAGCGTAGCATTTCCTCATACAAATTTCCGCTTGCGACATGACTACACTTTGATATAACAAGCTGCAACAAAAGCCGCTGTCTATTTGCCGCCATCACTGATGCTGCTTCTCTGACAATGTACTGTAAACAAATGCTTCTTCTTCAGCTTTTGCCTTGATACTGTGGTTTACACCATCAACATACCCATGGACACTGCCTACTAGCGGTCTGCATGTGTAATTGCACATCGCCGCGGACAACAACGCAGAAGTATAAACGAAAACTGAAGCATAGTTTATGGCGTAGAGGCTACAGCGTAGGTCCGACGCAGAAGTATAAATCAGCCTTAAGGCTAGCTGATAGGGCTGTGGGGGTACATAAGACAAAAAAGGTTGGCGAACAACTGTAAGGTCTGCGTGTATCCTCCTGACCTCTAGAGAAGACAGACGCTGTGCATATGTAGACAGACTGGGGGAGATCTCTAGTTTGGGAGGTTCCAGATGGCTCCAGATGTGGCAACCTGGTGTTTTCACAGGCTGTAAACAGCACTCCCATTGGACGGCCCCAGAGTCTGAGACATTTCTGTCACCCAGCTGAACAGACACAGCTAACGCTGATATGAAAGCTGCCCACAGGAGATCTCAGCAGGGAGGGTGTCATTGTTTAGAAGAGCAGAGACGGTGGAGAATGAGCCGGTGAAGACAGATCTTTGGCCCACAGAGGAAAATGAAAGCTGCATATCCTGTTTCTGTGGTCTTCTGCTTTAGCACCCCTAGAGTTCTAGACAATATCGAGACTCCAGACAATACATGTAATGTAAATACTCCTTCTTTTGCGGACTGTTTCAAGTGGACACATGTAAATATCCAGCACAGAAGAAGGTTATAGTATACGGCTTGTTGTGTATTTGATG
The DNA here is from genome assembly GCA_039654765.1 of Mylopharyngodon piceus. Lineage (NCBI taxonomy): Eukaryota > Metazoa > Chordata > Actinopteri > Cypriniformes > Xenocyprididae > Mylopharyngodon > Mylopharyngodon piceus. The sequence continues at coordinate 22,141,939 of CM077461.1, forward strand.
CATGCAGGGAAGTGAACATGCACACATAAATATCTTATATTATGTGTGCATATGTTTTGTGTTCTCGAACACTGTCCTTAAGAGGTCAAAAGAACCCAAGTGCTCATAACTTTGAGAATAATACCCGCTGACAGCTCAATAATTCTTCCCCTTCCATTAGGAATGAAAGATTGTTATTGTTATGCCACTATAAAGAGCGTTTATATATGACAACATCATAAATCTTATAATGAAGATGATATTAAGTGACATGAGGACGAAAGGCTATAAAGGAAACATAAACAGCCAAAGTAGAAGTAATGTCAGCAGAAGTAGATCATTACTAACCCTCATTTTGTTTCAAACCTGTATGAATATTTTTCTTCTGTAGAATTATATTTACATTAAGCTAAATTATAACATAATTACTAAAAAATATAATAAAAAAAAAATTGAATGTATTTTTGCAATTAGTTTAGCTTTGAAGTCATCTAGCACTCACCTAAAGTTAATATTTAAAAACTAATTAATAATTTGTATAAGTTAATCATAATCTTAAGGAAAACTCAAAATAAATATCCATTTTAGAAACTGTACATTTTATTGTTGTTATGTCTAAATTCACTAGTAGCATTTAAAATGACTGAATTAAGTGGTTATTTTTAATTTATTCAGATTAATTTTTTTTTTTAGAATTGTAATATCCATGTATTAGTTATCAGCCATAACATGAAAAGTATTTATTGACTTATCATTATCAGCCTGAGTTGTAATATCGTAGCATACCTAATTATGACTTAACTGTATTTAATTTTATTGTAGATAACTCTATTATATAACACAAATATATTATCTGAAAACAAGTTTTAATAAATTATGCATTTTTCATTCTCAATATTTTTTTAAGGATACTGACATTTTTACTTTAAAAAAAAGATAAAAGAAAATGCTGTCTTAAATCTAAAACAAAGGCACATCATTTGCTGCTCTGTTTTTAATAAGACACTGTTTGTGATTCGTCTCTGTGAGTGGCTGGTTTAAGAACATTTTGTTCAGTCACTTCAGCCATGAGAGAGCACCCTTCTATTAGTCAACAGCAAAATAGCCACTTTCAATGGAAGTGCTCTGATTCTCTTCTCCTGTGCTTGGTCATATACCGCAACATGTTTCCTTTGGCACCATAGAGCACAGTTAAGTTTGGAAGTGCATCATTATAGTATTAGTGAAAAATTTGATCTGTATGAGCTACTCGGTTAAGAAAGGCATGGGGTGTTGGCATCTTTCCTGGCATTTTTATATCTGTATACTTAAAAATGATTCTAGGATTGATATTGAACTCCACATTCAATCTGGACTGAAAAAGAAGATTTTTCAAAGAGAAGTTCAGGCCAGATAAATAATAAAAAAAAAAGTTTGGGGTTGGTAAGATATATTTTTTTTTTTTCAAAGAAGTCTCTGCACCAAGCTGCATACAGTATATTTGATCAAAAATACAGTAAAAACAGTAATATTGTGAAATAGTATTACAATTTAAATTAAAGCTGCAAGCAGCGATAAAAGGGCCCTCGCAACCGGGGCCACTGCCACCCGGTGGCCTTATGAACACAGTGAACAGTGGGTGACACATTTGAGTGGGTAAATATAGGAGAAATATGGCAAAGTCATTTTGATATGTAACACTTCCTGCTGCCAGCAGATGGCGCTTTGACTATAACCGAATATTGGCATATAGATGTCTTCAGGCCAGGACTCTATTAAAACATGTGAAGTCTGGGGCAGATCGGACACTGTATGCCCGAGTTACAACAACTTCCTGTTTCATGGTGAAACATCGATTTCGTCAGGCCGCCACGGACACACCCTTCAGCGAAAACTCGAGATCTTCGCAATTTAATGTCGCAAAGGCCTTTAGATTAGACTGTCCAAATATGACGTTGATCTGATTAAAGCTCTAGGAGGAGTTCGTTAAAGTACAATGTCTGGAAATGGCAAAAACTGCAAAAATTTTGCAGAGAAAATTCAAAATATCTCACTTCCTCTTGGGTTTTCAGATTTTGCACCCAGGGACTTTTTTGTAGGTATTGGGCTGCTACATGTGTCTACCGAATTTCAGCGCAAAGGGCGCTTAATTGAAATTTTGTAGGTGGCGCTATCGAGTCATTTTGCCACACCTTCTGAAACCCATATCAGACGTAAATTTTTACCACTTCTGACGCGTGTGCAAAGTTTCATGAGTTTTCGAGCATGTTTAGGCCCTAAAAAATGCGATTCGTTTCGGAGAAGAAGAAGAATTGACAGAGCAATTACAATAGGGTCCTCACGCCATCAGTGCTCGGGCCCTAAATAATGCTGCCTGTCTGTGATACAAAACACTGAACAGTCCCAGTGCTGATACTGGTGGTGAGACATCAGCACTCCAGATTTGAGGACCTGAAGTAACTGGTGTATATAATAATATAATATTTTTATGCTATAACCCTTTCCCAATGACCATCTCTATTTCACATAACCTATTAGATAAATCTAAAAGAGTATGTTTTGCTATTTATATGGAAGGGGGCAAATTGATGTGGGCAGTTATGTCTTGATATCTTCATCTGTCTGATGTCAGAATGTTGCAGATGTGCAGAACGAGAAGACTGTTTAAATAAATGTTTACATTTTTCACTCAGGAGTTCTGAAAAGTATGGCTTTCGTTGTACACTGAACTCTTTTATCTTGATTCCTCATGTATGACCCCTTTACCTGAAGTCATTAATAGGATGTAAAATTTACAAATCTACTGACATAACGTACAAAACTGTGAAGAGGCCTTTGTCTTTTTGAGGCAGAGAGTTGAACCATATCAGGATTCACACAAGCTGCCAAGACACATCAAAATGCACCATCACGTCTTGTGGAGAATATGACGACATACAGTAAATAGTGTGATGTTTTCTGTAAAGCCGTAGTACTACACAGGAAATTTGCTCTATACCACAACAATGTTTGCTTTGGAATTGCTAGTACCTCTTTTCTTCTCTTTCTCACTCTCTTTCTTGTGTGCGTGCACACAAACACAAATTCAGCAGTGGAAAAATATGTCTGACCATATGCAAACTAGATCTGGGATGAGTTGTCCACAGATTCCAAGACGGCCATCTGATCTTCCTGTCTCCTTCAGACACCCCGCTAAGAAATGACAGGCTTTATAATTCAACAACAAATATTGAACGCCCCATAAAAGACCGGAGCGTTTTCTCCATCCTCTGATTTATTTGGATCTCTGACATCCAGCAAAGCATGAATGAAGCCACATAATGAAGTTTTAGAGGTATGTTTATCTTTCTGAACAATGCCATCCATTGTGTCCTCAAAGACATACTTGAGAATACTGCCTGTAATTGTGAAGTATGTTTTTGTCTGTGTGCACATAATTGATTTCATTCCTCCATGGCTCCAGATGGGGGACAATGGGGTTTGCACCTATCATGTGATCGCATCAAACTGTTGGTCTCTTGAGAAATGATGGGCTGTAAAGTCGACTCCTTCATCTGACTGAGAGGGTGGGGGTGGGGGGGGAATAATCACACGCATATCAAAACAAGACGCTCCATGTGTATCGATGACATCAGAGTGAGGCGGATGAATCCAGTCTGAATTTGTAAGATTTTCACATAACAGGCTTTGAACTGACTGTCGATGGCTGTGGCATCAACATATTTTAGCAAACAGTGTTGCTATGAAGAGGCCTCTGTTAAAGGGAAGTTATTCTGGACTCCAGATGGACCAACAAAATGTGTAATTCACACGCTGAAACAGAAAGTACACACATTCGAGTTATGTGAACAGGATCTTATTGCTCCAGTTAGTGCTATCAATCTTACCATGTGGTTTATTTTTAATTGTATAATTGCAGAACCTAAAATATACACCCTGAGAGCTCAGTGTGGTAGCCGTGCGAGTGTGAAATGATTCATCCACCTGTTTGGTATATGAGTGTCTGTGGTAGGTATGATAGAAACGTGCAAAGAGAACAAACATCGGAGGACCACGGTGCTTGGTATTGTGTATATGCAATATGTGTCTCAAGCAGTGCTAGCAACAAATGTTACCATTATTTCACATTTTGTATTTGCATTGCATGGGAAAAAGGAAAGGATGGCTGTGATTTTTGTCATTTAGTCACCCTCATGTTACTCTATTCTTGCCATTAGGGCTGCATATCGTTAAAAATTTTTCGATATTGATACCGATACCTTGACTTCAATACCGATTCCTGAACGATACCTTTTTCGATACCAATTTTATAAATTCTGTTTTAACAAGATTATATTACACATTACCTCAAAAAATCTTTGGTTTTATATTTTAAGTTTGTTGACTTTTTTTTTTATAGACTCAAAGACTCCTGAGCCACTGCACAAAGGAATACAAAAAAGCACAAATGTACAAAATGTAACCAACACAACAAATCAGTGCAAATAGTTTTAATAAAGTTCAAATAGTTTTCAATGCAAAATAAACAGTTTCAAGTCAGTATGCTGATATCCCTTTTCCACCAGAATTGCTCGCGTTCTGGAGCCTGTCCTCGTACAGGTGAACTAGAGCCCATCACGAACCGGTCGCGTGTTTCCATAGACTTGAGGAACAAACGCTGATGTAATGCTGCAGTGTGTTGTACCTGCCCATAACTAGTCTAAAAAACATTGCGCGTCCCGCTGTTTGTGCAGGCAGTGCAGCACTGTTTTGCTGTTCACGGTATCTGGAGTGACTGTAGTGAACCGGCTGCTCGCATAAACAGCCGGTACTCTCACCCGTCCTTTTTGGAGATAAACTGAAAGTGAAACCGTTGATTCACTCGCTCTCTCGCACTCAGGGTCTCTCTCGCGCGCATAGTTTTATATATTTAGATATAAATAACAATGTAGTGCAACGTTATTACATTGCTCAATGAGACAGCGACAGCATTTTTCCGCCCCCTCTCCCCGGCTCCGTTCGGAGGTATCGAAATTTGGTACCGAATGACAAAAGTATCGAACTCGATACCCAGCCCTACTTGCCATACAACAATAGTTCATAGTGACCAGAGGCTGTCAAGCTCCAAAACAGATGAAAAAGCAGCATAAAAGTATGATAAAAGTAGTCCATATATCTTTATATTTCAAGTATAATATTGTCAGAGACAAACTGAAATTTTTTGCCCTCTCCTGTAGCTCACAAAAAAAACAAAAAAAAAAACAATTATTTTTGGCGTCATTAAAGTCAGTGCATCATTTTTTTAAACAGACAGAATTGAATTTTCGGTCTATTCCTAACAGAGGAAGATGAGAGAGATGAGGAAGGGTTGGATCAAAATGCAGAAGGTTAAAGTAATAAGAGAAGTGCATCAAGATACAGCTATAGAAAGACAAGACCTGAAAAACAACATGGTAAACACAAGGGCTATATATACAGACAAGCTAACAAGATAACAAGGGGTGCGTCTCAATCAGCTCCTTAGCTTCCTAGGTTGTGAATCAGTATATCGTGTACTGTACACAAATTTGGGCACTGGTAAGGACAGTAAGGAGCCTGGCTCTCTACACATTGGGAAACTGATGACTCTATTTCCAGCGACATTATAACGTCTTCATTGTACAACATCACAACTGGTATTTATGAAGAACAGCAGAAATCTTTATTATATTTTTAATGTTATTTAAAGTACATTATGATACATACTTTGCTTTTTACATTTACGTGCAACATTTCAGCCATAATAAATTATAAACGTTAGCTAGATTATGTTCATTACCTGTCTAGCGATGCATGTTTATGCTGACATATAATTAAATAATAAATTGTATTTTTAAAAAAATCTATCACGTGTCATTATGTGTAGTGACTTGGCTCACGAGATTTATGTTTTGCGCTTTAGAACTTCCGTTAAGGGAACATAGTTAGCATCGATGCTCCCTGGTTTTCACAGTGCACTGTGGGAATTTTTAATGTTTCAGTGCACTGGAAGAGACAGCCCTTAAAATGGCCGATTCCCTGATCAGTGCCCTGACTACTGAACTAGGGAGCTGATTGAGACGTACCCCAAGTAACAAAACACACCTGTGGATACAATCAAGGGGAACCAATTAAACAAAAGGACTACAAAGGGACTACAAAAGGAAACAGGAAACTAGAAATACAACATAAAAGTCCAAACAAACAGGGAACATGTAACATAGGGTCATGAATGTGCATGCAAAGTTTCAACAAAGTTTAAATGTGTTATGGAAAGGATGTACAAATGTTGTGCCTACAATGATGTTAGAAGTCCAAATGACCTCCATTGGTTTCCATGCAATTCGCCAAACATCAGCACACTGAAAAACTCCAAAGTATCAGGTAAAAAATAAAAAATAACAAAAAAATAATATTAATAATAAAAGTAGTAATAATAATAGTAATGTGTATGTTCAGGTTTGGTTTCATTTTCCTGTGTCTTCTGAAGAGTATTATTAAAGACTGTTTGTTAGTTAATTATCTCCTTTGTCAAGCGCATCATGACAGCCACTGATCATGACAATAATAAACAGAAAACCTTTATTGTAGCATGTCAAAGACTAAAATTGGACATATATTATATCATTCTGGGTCCATTTGACAGAGGAGGCCCTATTTTACCCTCACAGCATGAGGGTTAAGACAAAATTCTCATGAAGTGAAGATGTTTGACTGATAGCGACTCAACTCAAGGTTTTTTTTTTACTTTTGAGTCTGAGATATTTATGTCAGTGCTCTAAGTGTAGTTTTCACACCCAAGAAGACATTCTTTCAGAAATCCAGAGATGTAAGTGCTGAGATAAGGGCTGAAACTAAGATAGTCTGCCTAATGATTTAGTATATTACATAACTGATCAATATCTGTGATTCAACTACAGATATTCTGACAATCAAAACATTTGAAGCATTTGAAGTTAGCTTTCAGGAAAAACAACATACTTCACCAGAATAGAGCACTGCTTTCTGGCAAAACTTAAGAGATCCGAGACCAAAACAACAGAGGCAGCGTGAGGACAAACAACAACCAGAATAAAAGTGAAACAAGCATCTTCTTTTTCATAGAATACAAACATTGATTAGTCACAGTTATGAAGTAAATTGTGTTTGTTGAAAGTGTAAAGTGCTCATTGTTGGAAGGTGCCCCATATTGTGCCTGCCAAGCTGACATTTAATCCTAACCACAAAACTACTCCTAACTTTAACCATATTGAGCCTGTAAGGCTGATCAGAGGAGCAACTTGCGTATATTGTGGCACAATGAATTGCTTCCAACATTACTATTTCAACATGATATATTCAGGAAGTTATTACAAATGAAACATATAGCCATTGTAAATGATTAATACAACTCATTACTCCTTGTTACTCTAAAATTGACCTGACAAAGAAACCCTTTTGTGAGGAAGAAGAGGTTATGTGATTTTCATGTGCATTAATTTAAGTACAAGTCAAAAAATCAGTTCAGAAGTTCTACCCTCATCAGTGCGCAAAGGGAAGTGGCCCCTAAAGAAAGAAAATGTGTAAACAGAATAACACAAGAGTACCAATTAGATTTCCCAGAAGTCAAATTATAATCAGATATGCTGTAGCACAAAAATTAAACTTAATACAGTCCAGACATACACTAAAATTCGGGTGCTGGGTGACTGGTAAGTGTAGACGTGTTTATTATAAAATATAATGCAGTCTATTACTGTTTAAAGCAATATTAATACAAGTTAAACTCAACAGATTCTGTGGCATGGCACTGATTACCACAGAAAATAATTTTCAACTCAGATTGCAAAGGCAAAAAAAGTGTTTACAGAATGGTTGTACGTTTTCCACATAGACTTCCACTGTAAGTGCACAATTGCCAACACATTTTGCTTCTTTGTACAAACTAACATCTAGTCTGGATGGAATGACGGCAGAATTACTTACAAGTTGATGATTCCTGCGACAGAGGATAAGTGGATTATTATTACTCAGTACTTAAATGTATAATTACACTGTCACACGGACAACTTGAAATACTAGCTGGACGTTCATCTAACATTTTCAAATGAATGTGATACTTGAAATACTTGCATTAAAAAAGCGCTGAAAAGCAAAAATAAGGTATTGTTATATAACATTATAAACTTGCGTCAAAAACTTGTGAACATTACGTGATCTAGGACCTTTATACAGCAAATGCCATTGTAAAGATTGTAAAGTCTATACATCACAGTCTCGTTTTCATCCTAGTTAAATTCAATATGGTGTCTAACCTACCTAAGGTCTTTGCTTGTTAATCGCCACCATCTTTAAATTAACAGTATGTCACAATAGTGTAAGTCCTGCTCTGATCATCGAGTCTTCTGATTTTGACAATCCTCACGAGGGTGGCCCAGGTTGACTCCCTCTGTGAGAGAGCACACAGGTTTATAATAAGTGCCTATCTTCACCTGGCCATTGGCTAACAGAGCCGTCATCACTTCGGTCCACTGGGCCCCAAAGCATGGAGGAACTCTGTAAGGAGTTTGAGCCACACCGTTGGTGTAACGAGGAACAGCATTTTGTGCTTACTGTGTTGACAATGATACGGTCAGTTAAGTAGTTTACCAACTCACATGGGGATTTGTGTGGATTAAGACAATGGAACTATTCAAATCCAGTTGAAATGACTGATTAAAAGATGAAAAACATGTGTTTGATGATCCATTTGATGGGCTACACCAGAGAGAGTCTTTAATATGGAAATATCAAAATGAAAACAACATGCATCCATTTCTCCACTTACAAAATAGCTGTGAAATGCTGAGCCAGTTCAACCACGCACGTCATGTGGGAATTTTCTCTCTGTGATAAAGCTCTTCAGAGCTGTGGCTGTATCCCTACAAGCAAAGCTATGTGAATGCCGCTATGATCCATGTGAAATTGCTCATATCTGTGGCTGATTATGGAAAGATACTCCAGAGGATGCTTTAAAGGCATAATGCTGGGAGATACTTTCATACAGAACAAGAGGAAGGTCAAGAGGCGCAATACTTCAATAAATCTTTAGGGAAACAAATGACAAAAATGAGAATAATTCATCCTATGGACATGAATGAATCCTCAAATCCTGTGGCTTCTTGAGGAGATGTGCTATTACTTTCTACATGATAAGTAATGATGTTTGCCTGGGAAAAGGGCAACCACTGACTTACATTAGCAGAAACGGTAAAAAAAAAAAAAAAAAAAATCACAGAAAAAGTTTGTAAAAAAGCTACAGTAAAAACTGTAAATTTGTTAACTTTAAGTTACCTTACCATATACAGTGAAAAAAATTATAAACAGTTTAACATTAGATTATACTAATTGCATAAAAAAACTGTAAAATTCCTTAACAATTGTTTTTAAAATTTGTAAAAAAAAAAAAAAAAAAAGTATTAATTACCATATAATTTACAGTTTAAATCTATAAAATACTCAACAAGAGATAAGTCATGGCTGCCACACCGGAGTCTCCAGCCATCATGGCCGCCACACCAGAGAATCCAGCCATCATGGCCACTACACCAGAGTCTCCAGCTGTCATGGCCACCACACCAGAGTCTCCAGCTGTCATGGCCGCCACACCGGAGTCTCCAGCCTTCATGGCCGCCACACCAGAGTCTCTAGCTGTCATGGCCACAACACCAGAGTCTTGTCACATCATGGCCGTTCAAGTCTCTCAAGTCTCCTCCCATCATAACCAGTGAGGCCATTCCTAACACTCTTGTATCAGGCCAATGCCTCATTCCATGCCCTGCCTGCTCCACCTTGGGGGTCTCCTGCTCTGCCGTGAATGTCTTCAGTCCCATCTGCTTTGCTGTGGTGGTCTTCTGCTCCGCCGTGGTGGTCTTCAGCTCTACCTGCTTCACCTTGGGGGTCTTATGCTCAGCAATGGCCACTTGCTCTGCCAGCTCCACTCTGGCTACTTGCTCTGCCAGCTCCACCCTGGCCACTTGCTCTGCCGGCTCCATCCTGGCCACTTGCTCTGCCAGCTCCACCCTGGCCACCTGCCCTACCGACTCTGCCCTGGCTCCCTGCCCTTCGGCTCCACTTGGGCTCTCTGAACTACTGGCTCCGCCTTGGTCTCTAGGCCCACTTCCACCACATGGGCCTGGCCCTACATCCCTCCCCTGTGTTCCACCTCTACTCCACCACCCTCCTGGACTCTTGTGCCAGTTTGTGAAGACTCTGGAATCCGCTCCTTAAGGTGTGTGTGTGGGGGGAAGGGGGTTCTGTCATGATTCCCCTGTGTTTAGTGTTCTTGGACTTATTTTGATATTCTTGTGTCTTGCTCTGTCTGGTTTCTATTCCTGTGTTTAGTTCCTGTTTCTGTAGTTACCCTTGTTAGTCTCCATGGTTATTAATGTCCCACACCTGTTCCTCATTATCCTTCTAGTTACTCAGTGTTTTTATACCCTTGTGTTTCAGTCTGTAGTTGTTGGTCATTGTCTTTTCATCTGTTGTAATGCTGTTGCATCTCCTGTGTTCCCTTTGTCATCATGTTTGGATTATTATCATTGGCTTTTGGTTTGGATTATCTTTGTGTTTATATGTTCATGGAATAAAGACTGTTTGCTAAAGATCCTCACCTCTCCTCGTCCCTGCTATACTTGTGATGCATACTTTCACAGTAAATTATTGTAAAATTATGTTGTTGTTTTTTAAGTAAAAATATGAGCCACCTTAAATGTGAAAACCCATAAAATTGACTAAAGGAAAAAACCATCATGAAATACATGCAACACTTTCACCATATTTTTTACAGTGAATTTCTGGCAACCACAGCTGCCAGTTTTTACTATAAATTTAACAGGACATTTTTCACAGTGTAGGAAACAGAATATCATCAAGGTTTTGGGATGGGCTCTTTTCACTTGGGCCAGTAAGCATTACCTTAGCAAGTAAGCATTTGCGCGAAAGCCTCTGTTTATCTATCTGCTCTGCTCGCAGTGGTAAGACTTTAAGACTCCATGGGACTTCTGCGCAGATGTGCCGTAGTACCAATGAACTGTATACATTCCAGCCTACACTGATATAACACTGCTAACAGTATCACAACTGAGTAACCAGCACCAGCTTGTGCAAATATATCACCCGAAAACGGCTCTTATATCCCTTTTATCCAGCTTTAATCCATGAAGACTTTACAAGTAGGTCAACCGTATGAACACTTAGCCTGCGGCCCTACCATCCGACTGTATGTCAGCAGAGTATGCATTCGGCCTACTGCAGTCTTACCATGTAAGTCATGATAGCTGTCTGCATCACGCTTGCTTTAGCAGACAGGTCAGGTTTAGAAACCTGAAAATGTTTAAAAACATGTTACACATTCCACAGTCTGAACTTCAGGGGTCTCTAAACTTAACATCTTTCATCTGTGCACACCTGGAGAGACAAGACACACTTCACCTTGACCCCAGAGAGAGGAAGAAAGAGGGAGAAGTAAAACATGATAAACACACACACACACACACACACACACACACAAAGAGAAACAGAAATGTTTCAGTGTATTATAACCTCTCAAATCTTATTATAAAAAAGTATAGACACTGTCATAACTGTAGGACTTCCAGAACTAGTAAAAAAAATCAATAATTTAAGCATAATTGAAGTTGAAGTTTTCAAATGCATTGAAAGATGCAGAATCTTTTTTTGGTATTTGGGACACAACTTTAATATCTACCCTTGTGAAAAAGAAGTATACTTAATTGTATTGATGTGCACTTGTAGTGTATTTTTTAAAAACTGTACTTGCAAAAAAAAATAATACTAATGAAATAATAGGCCACTTAAGTGTATACTTATAGAGAATAATTAAGTACACTTTTAAAAAGTGCATTTTGTCAAATTAAATTTTTACATTTTAAATCATTGTTTAAATTATCATTTGTCATGCGTGTTGATTAAAATACTGAAGCACAAGTAAAGCACTTTATAATTTGAACTGTAGTGAGTTATTCATTATTATATAAAGTGAATATATTTTAAATGTACTCTTTTTACAAGTATGCTAAAGTATAACCAAGCACGACGCAAAAAAAAACAAAAAAAAACGGAGTGTCTATTTACACTAAGTGCAAATAGCATCCCTTGTTGGCAAACGCTATTTACACTAGCCCTGTCCACCACTGTCCGGTTGGGCCACTCAAGTTTTAAAAAAGACACCTGTAGATCAACATCTTCAGTGGCGCAGCAGTAGTGAGTAAGGCTTGCAGACATGGTTTTTAACGCCATCGATGCGGTTTTGAATCCGCCTTTTGCCGAGCTCACATTTATTTTTAATAAAAATTAAAATAATGTTTGGAAATAAACTGCAAACAAGTGTTTAATAAAATGAAAAGTGTTTATTGGGTAGGGTTAGGGGAAGGTGTAGGGAGGGTTTTTATTCTCCCAATAAGGCAGCATCCATTTAATCATTTTAATAAATATAATCATTTACACTCTATGATATTATTGCATCCTGTTAATGTACAAAAATACTGAGGTGCAAATAGTATCTGCCAATATAAAGTATAGACAGCATCTAATTACTATTTACTCTTATTACAAAGAATGTATAAACTAGAATCGATCGCTATTTTCACCTAGTGTAAATAGCATATCGCTAAGAAAATGCTGCTGTTGTCACTTAGTGTAAATAGAATATATTGCTGTTTTCACTTAGTGTAAATAACATCTATCGTTATTTGCACACAAAAAAAATTGTCTTCACTGAATGCAAAAAAAAAAAAAAAAAAACCTAACAAAACGTCAAGTAGTTCATTAAAGAAGCTTTGGACAAAAATGTTTATTTACATAGAAGAGATTTTATCACATTTGGTTTGGACACAGTGTCAGACAGTAGACTGAAAAAAAAAAACAGATTAATGCAAAAAGAGATGCAATAAAATAATAATAATAATAATCTGACATTGTGTAATAAAAGTCATAAAATGAACTTCACTTTAATCCAAATAAAATGTCCTCATTGGTTTGCCCCTTTTTTGTGAACCAAAGATGTTGTGGTAGATGTTAACAAGCTGAGAGGGGAGAGTTTTTGAAGTGTCTATTAAACTCTGGGCAGAGTAATAGAGAGCAGATTGTGTCAAAAACAGGACTCAATGTAGCTGAAATCAAAAGATTCCTCTGAGAATTAAAAACAATTATGCACAAGTATCTGATTTTCAAACCTCTTTAAATCACTCTAAGGGTGCATACAATGTGTTTGTGCCTGAATGACACAAACATATTAAATATTCTAAATTATTTGTAATGTACACTTTTGGCATCTGAACAATTAAAGAATCAACAAAGCCTCTGAATAAAAATAAACTGGCAGATCATCACAGTATAATTTTGTGGACACTGTGTAAAGGTGTTCCTTATAGATTCATTACTTCATTTGGACTCTTGGTGATGTTTAGGTATATCATCTGTTGTTTCTAGGCCCTTTTGCATAGGTCATATCTCATATGTGTTGAACTACTAGTCCTCCTCTAATGAGTCACAACTCATTTCAGTTAATACACATCAAGCTCTTCCTGTTTGTGTTTGTATGTGTCAGAGCTGTAAGGCCCTGGATAAGTCTGTCAGTCATCGGCTCTGATATCCTCTCACCTCTGCTGACACAAAGACCTTCTCCCAGCACCCATTCCTGGCAGGGTCATGACCTCTGTACCTCCTGACCAGAGATCTGAGAGGTTGAATGACAGAGATGCTCCTTGGGAGAGCAAAAAGATCACTGGTGCTCCACTAACAAGCCATAGCGAATCACTCAAAGTAGTGCCCACATCTGTTGGGTGTAATATATGTGCATATGTACTCTATGTACTATATTGGTTAACATATTGGTTATTTAATTGTTCATGCTCATTTCCCCTGTTTTTACATTAAATGACCTTTGCTGTCATCTAACACTCACTTAAAGGTAATCTACAAAAAAAAAAAAAACCTAATCATTAAATAACACTACTAATTGCAATTATTTGGGAATCTCAAAATGAATATCAATTTTCGTATTGATCAAAAGTTTGGGGTCTGTAATTTTTTTTTTTTTTTTTACTGTTTTTGAAAAAAAGTCTCTTATGCTCACCAAGTCTCATTTATTTGATCAAAAATACAGTAAAAACAGAAATATTATTACAATTTGTAATAATAAAAAGTGATATTAAAGGCATAATATTAAGAAATGTGCATTGTGCAATAAAGAAGTCCAAATAAAGTTGAATTATAATATTTATATCATTAAGTCTCAAGCGATATGTCAGTAAATACAGTATGTTGATGGATTTGTAGTATACTTAGTATGAAATAAATGTATTTTTCACTGGGGTAGTTTTGCACATATAATGCAGAAATTTGTGCTATAACAAGTCAAATATCAACCTTCACTAAATCTCTGAATCAGTCGGTAAGTCAGTTTCCTTCCTCATAACTTTCCCAACCAGCTTGTAAACACTCAGGTCAGAGGTGAGACCCAGGACTGCCATCTTCATGTTAAGTGTCCAGCAAGTGCAGGTGATTTATACGGCCAGAATTTAGTAGCAAAACGTTCAGCTGCACTGGTCTTCGTCAGGGTCATTCATGGCTGACCTATGCTCTCTAGTTGTACCTCCACACAAAAAACCCCACCGCTGGCTTCACTCACCACCCCGCCGTCCGGCCGGCCACACATGAGACACTGCAGGCTCAACAATGAGCATTAGCAGAAAGTGTAGCTTCACACACATTCCCCAGTCAGCCCGTCTCTGCTGGGCTCCAGCGGGGTCTCAAACACAGGGAGGAAAATCTGCACATTCTGAATTGGGGAATTCAAGATTAAAAATAGATGTGTTTGGTTTCTCAGAGCCCTTTGAATTGGAGATCACTAAACTAAAATGGTCTGTTCCCCAGATTGCTTATCATAACAGAAAGCAGGGCCCGTTTTTCTTTACAGCATATCATTATTACATAAGCCCATGGTCAGACTATTAGAAGAGATGACTCTTGTGGTGCCTGTGGTCCGTGATGAATCCTGACAAAGCGAGTCACTGGTAGAAAAACGTTGAAAATAATAAGTCTTTGTGACTAACAGTATATATTTATCTTCGAGTGTTCATCATTTGGGGTTGACTGCAGTGAGGGAGAGAAGCTATGAAGAGTTTGGCCAGGCAATAATAATGCATTCTTCACTGCTATTTTTCATGTTGCATTCTGAAAAGGTCAATGTTTCTAAAAAGCCTAAAAAGTCACTCTAAGTAAAAGAAAGAGACCATACAATGAGTCTGATATCAAACAGACAGTGTGGTGTAGTGGTTTAAACTGGAGATGGCAATGGATGCAAAGAAGTGAGTCATAAACAGACCCCACATGGAGTCCGCGACTGCAGAAAGCTCAGAAAATTTCTCTAGAACTGAAACTCCTGTCAGCCATATAAATCCTTTACCCTTGTTTATTAAATATTTGACCTAATTTGGTTATGCCTTCAGCGACCAATAAGAAGTTAACAGTAACAGTTTTCGCTGTAAGCAAAAACATACATAAAACACAAACATACGATCATTTCAATAAGAATCAACACGATCTGGAATTTCGCGTTAGGGTGAAAGAGTTCAGATTCACAGATTTGGCAACGGGTTCAAGTTGATCACTCAGATTTGTCACGTTGACCAAAAGAAAGCTGCTTGGTTTGAAAGTGACTTCTGTGTGAGCTGTGCTAGACTTTTTTGACAATAGACCTTTTTTGCCAGTGTAACTGTCCTTGGCCAGTAAGAGCTGTGCGTGTAAACCTCACTCCCCTGATCTCAAGAGGCACTCTAGCAACTGGCGCTAGAGGCTGCAGTCTTTAGCCTCCTTGTTAGAGCGCCCGATTCCCACGCCGAAGACCGCTGTCCGAGTCCCGCTCGGAGCAGGTCAGTAGAACCGGTTGCATTTGGTGCCGTGACCCGGATGGGACTGAGGTTTAGGGGGGTGAGTGTAATGGAGGCCAGCTAGTAAGAGCTGTGTGAGTAAACCTCACTCCCCTGATCTCAAGAGGCGCTCTAGCGACTGACGCTAAGACTGTGGTCTCTTGTTAGAGCGCCCGACTCCCATGCCGGCAGACCCGGGTTCGAGTCCCGCTTAGAGTGGGTGGTTCGAACAGGAGGGGTTACACCTGCAATATTTATAATAAAGCGTCACCAAATGGGCATTATATCTGAATAAATAATGTGAATAAATTGAATCAAATCTTACTTACTGAAGAGTCGAATTGGAAAATCTGCCAATTCAAAACCATCACTATTTTTTTTCTGTATTATTTCTCAGTGAATGAAAGTCTCCTAAATACTCCTCACTTATTTAAATGATCAAGGCTTTTTTAAATAGGTGTGCCGGAATTCATGCTCGTGTTATGACCCATGTTTTGCAGTTCCAGTTCGGTTGAGAGACCATAGGGACTCTGTGTTTGCTCTCAACTGCATTGCACTGAGTCACAAAAGGGGAAGAGGAGTCAGAAGTCAGAAAAACAAAGTTCCCCCCTCTTGAAGAATGGCTGTGGACCAATAACTGTAAGCATCCCCTCCTCATTCAACGACTGCACCTCAGGGGATCCATTCTTCTTAAAAAACAGCTTGTGTATTTTCCTACAGCAATAACACATGAGCTGTTTTAAGTAATGGCCATGTATAACCCATCTTCACTGGAATGAGATCTAATGGGAAAAAGTAACCCTTATCACTCATTCGGTCAGGAGGCATGCCAGATATCATCTCTCATCCACAACATGCCGGGGAGAAGGAAGAGCCTCGCTCAATGGGTTGGACATGTAATAAAGGATTGTCTTTTTTATTTTGGATTTCTTGATTTCCCACTGGACCGAGTCAATGTTGACAGAGAAAGCAGCCAGGACTGATGCCACGGGGTCCATGGAGGAAATTGCAGTGAATCCCTGGGAGATTAACTCACGCTCAGTCCCCGGGAGTCCTGGAGAGGAGCTGTGTCACAGCCTTCCAGATGGAAAAACATGCTATATGAAAAATGGGCATGACAGTGTATAAATGAAGCTTTCCACATCACTCAGCTGGGCTGACACAGACTCCACAGGTCACCTGTTTTCTCGTGTAATGTGTCTTATCACGTAAACCGTGAGGATTGTCAAAGTTGATGTCTGATCATGTTTGTGCTGCCTTCTTTCCCATAAAAACAGACTTTTACACCAAATACAACACGACATAGCTATAAATCTAAAGGATTACATAGTGCTTGGCCCTAGTTTGTGACCTCTGATGTGTTTTTGCATTGTTCTTATCTGTCTCTCTTTCTCTCTCATTTCTCTGTTTACATCACAGCGGAGAGCATTGGGAAACTGTGAAGAGATGGAGTGCAGGACGTTATCAGTTTCACAAGACCGAAGTTTAATGTCTTTATATAGGGTACAATGGGGCTAAATGCACACCCTATAAAAAATGTGCTTTTCACTACTCCCATAGTGTATAAGTTAATGCTTGTTCAAAACAATCACTTTAGCAAAGTTTGTACTATTTCCTGTTTATTTTGGTAAATAAAAGTATTCATTTTTGTTCAATAAATATACTGTCATTAAAATGTTAATATAAAAATATATTTTAAAAATAAAGAAACACAATTATTTTAAAAAGTAAAGATTCTGAAAGCATTGAAGAAGATTCCAAAATAATTTAATATATACAGTAATAACAATAAATTATATTTTATTATATGATATGATCAATATCATATTTTTGAATATGATGGTTTCATTATAAATATGGTGATTATTATCTCAAAGCTGGACACCCAACTTAATATATGATATTTACCATCTGAATCTAACCATGTCCTGTCAACAAATGGAAAAGTCATCTAGCTATTTATTATCATGTTAATTATTGTGTCTTTCGCCCCAACAACATGGGTGCTTTTTTACCCCAAATACCATAATTTTACATATTCTTCCGTTATTGAAAAACTGTTGCTTTAATTGCCTTGAACAAAGCTGAAAATCATTAACAAGACCTTTGTCTCAAAATAGATTCAATAATTTTAGCGATTCTCATTTGCTACTTAAAACTACATTTTAAAAAACATCAAATATTAGCTCAAATTAGCATAGAATCAACAGATCAGCCAAATTTCCACATGCATCTTGAAAAACAGATGTTTTGAAAAGTTCTGCAGCAAGTTTTTGTGCTATCTAGTGGTTTAGAGGAAAATAAAATCAAATGCGCCTTTTACCCTGGTGCACCTTTAGCCCCCTTGTATCCTACAACATAAAGTCCAAAACATGCTACCAGCATTTCCCATTAAAGTAATTCGCCACAGACAGCACAACCTAATATTGTAGTTCAGGGGTGCAAAACATGCAGCCTGCAGGGGTAGGTTACAGCCCGCCTGATCATTCTATGCGGCCTACAAGCCAAGTAAATGATATCTAATGCAGTTGCAGAATTACCCACACACAGATGAAGTTGCATATCCACTAAATACTTTGACTGTTGCGATCCCAATCGGACTTAAGAAAGCTGCCTGAATCATAATCACGCACTGTTCGCCATTGGCCAGAGGAGAACTGGCCCCCCGACTAAGCCTGGTTTCTCCCAAGGTTTTTTTCTCCATTTTAACATCTGTTTGCCACCTGATGTCACCTGTTGGAGTTTGGGTTCCTTGCCGCCGTCACCTTTGGCTTGCTTAGATGGGGACACTTGACATTTGATATTCAACAATGTTTTGATCTGCCTGCATCGACACCCTTGTATGTGAACTAAACTGAGCTGGATGATGACATCACTGTTTACTCCAGTGCTGATATAGATAAATTAACTAAATTAATAACTATTGATTACAACGGAATGAATCAATAGTGAATTTACTTAAGCTGGACAATGACACCATTTTCTTTAAGAGCTGCTGTGCAGCCAAAATTATATACCAGTTATAACTGTAAAGCTGCTTTGACACAATCTGCATTGTAAAACGCGCTATATAAATGCTATATAAATAAAGGTGACTTGACTTGAGAGGTCCTCTTGTTGGCGTTGTTAAGTGGTTAACACACTAGAGGTAGTACACCGCGCCATGTCACGTCTTCAAAAGTCTAAAACTCATTATATGTCTTCTCACACCAGCATGCCCAGCTACAACTCCGAAGGCTGCACAGAATCCTGCCGTGAGACTCATGTTAATGTTTATGTACATGCTGACAATATTCAGAATGTCTGCAATCTGTTATAATAATTTGTTTGTTTGTTACTACATTTTTGACAAAATGACTTAATGTCTTGTATACTCATTCAATAACATTTGTCTGATAATCTCAGCTGTCTGTTTATCATTGTTTTTCCATTGTGCATCTGCTGCTGTCTCACCGTTTTCCTTGAAATTAAAATGAAAATTTCCTTAAAATTGAGAATAAAGAACTTTTTTCTCTTGTGTCAATTCTATATTCCATGTTGTGAGTTAGCTGTGGTAGCCTACAACTGACTATTATCATATGTAAATCTACCTCAGAATTTAATTTTGGGTGAAAAATAAAGTGTTGAAATCAATTTTAACTGTTTTGATTGTTCTCAGCCCACATAATGCAATATTCTGGCCAATGTGGCCTCCTACACCAAATGAATTCTCCACCCCTGCTATAGTCTATTCCACCGGTGGATTTCAACCCAAAATGTCTTGCAGGTATGTTCTGAAAAAAACATATTTCATATCTTTAGCTGTTGTTCTCATGTGTTAGGCTGGTAAATTACAATTCTATATTCATAATATATTTTGGATATTTTTAGATTACTTTTGTTGTCATTTAACACTCACTTCAAGTTAATCTTTAAAAACGTGAATAATTAAAAAAAAAAAAAAAAAGACTAATTGTGGTTTTACAAAGTTACGAGCCACTCAGCATTTTCACTGGCCACAATTTTGACATCGATACCATGGGGAAAAACTGCCATATAGATATTTTTTAATATTATCTCATAATTTTACAGCAGGTATATTATGCTTCTGTCACTTTAAGACCTGACGCATGGATCCATCAGTGTTTTCTTTACTGTTTGTGTTCACTTAAAAAATAACTGACTGTGTTTACGTGAATACTCACAAAGACCGGCATTTTGACATTATTTTGTGTGTATCTGACTTTTTAAAGTGAAAATTACCCCAAGTTTTACTCACCCTCAAGCCATCCTAGGTGTATATGACTTTCTTCTTTCTGATGAACACAATCGGAGAAATATTAATAAATATCTGAGCTTTATAATGGCAGTATATGATCAATGAGTAGAAGCAGAAGAAAGTGTCTCCATCCACATCCATCCATCTTAAACATACTCCACACAGCTCCGGGGGGTTAATAAAGGCCTTCTGAAGCGAAGCGATGCGTTTGTGTAAAAAAAAAAAAAAAAAATCATATTTAACAAGTTATGAAGTAAAATATCTAGCTTCTGCCAGACTGTAAAACTCTTGCAGTTCAAAATGCTTACGCTACGTCCAATGCCTTCCATATTCAACTTACGGAAAAGCTTAACTGAGCTTAACAGCTTAACAGTTCCTTGTTTTTCGTAATTTGAATACGGAAGGAGGTCTGGCGGAAGCTAGATATTTTACTTCATAACTTGGTAAATATAGATTTTTTTTTTTTTAACGCAAACGCATCTTTTCACTTCAGAAGGACTTTATTAACCCCCTGGAGCCGTGTGGAGTATGTTTATGATGGATGGATGTGGATGGAGACGCTTTCTTCAGCTCATACTTGTTGATCCTCGCCTACTGCCATTATAAAGCTTGTATGCGTCAGGATATTTATTAATATTTCTCCGATTGTGTACATCAGAAAGAAGAAAGTCATATACAGTTCGGAACTGCACGGCAGTGCACTCAACCCAGGAGACACACAATAATAAACTAAAACAAAAAAACAACGCAAAGCGTTGCTACAGCCTAACTGGGGAGTATACAATCACACAGTTTTAAACCCTAAGAACTTACCTTTTCCAGAGCTGACTAAAAATACGAACCGATGCTCCAAACAAATTTTCTGCTCTGTCTCTCCACATAATTAATTAAAGAATAACGTCAAACAAATCAACCAAAATTAAATTGGACGAGCCCTCATATGTTATACCTGGCTCAAAGATGTAACATTAAGGGAGACGACCCGGCGGAATAAATTCAAACATAATATTTAATAACCAAAATAACAATCAAAAAGTCAGTATCAGTAGAGTCAATCAGTATGAATTGCACGTGAATGGATGCACCAAATGAAATGTTGTCAGTGCAAGTGAATGGATGCAAAACAAAACACAAATAGCACAACATTAGAGCACGGTCCTGGCAAACTGCCCCCAAGCAAGAGCTGAGCAGCGCCTCGACAAACTCTTATACCATGTTTAAATAAGACCCATGACGAGCAACAGGTGCACTCAATTCATGCCCCAACCACAAGACCTGCAACAAAGGAAAGAAACAAAAACACCCAAACCAACACAACTCAACCCTAAGGCCGGTTTCACACCACACGCGTCAGCAGAGCGTAAGCAGCGCATATATTTTTCGGCGCCCATGTTAACAGATGAGAGCATTCACACCGCACGCAGAGGCTGCGTAGCAGCGCGTAGCAGGAGCAGAGCAGAAGCAGCAGTGCCGCAGTCGTTTCGGCGCTGGGTCTATTTTTGCTGCGCTGCTAACGCTCAATTAAAGTGAAAGTACACCTTTGATGGACAAAATAAATATGATTTCACACAAAAAGTGCTCAAAATGCACAGAATAAGCATATCTAGTGTGTTTTAACAAGAACTGGAGTATGTCAGGAAAGAAAATTAATATTAAAAAATATTTACAGAAGATTTACTCATTTAAACTCGTTTTTAATTTCAGTTTGGGTTAAAGTATGGTGTATTATAAAAAACTAAAGTAAAGTGGCCAGAAAATATGATACATAAACATTATTTTAGTTATTACACAGACAGCTATAGGATCTAGCATACCCAAATCAAACCCGAGTTTGCTGACTTTTTTCGCCGTTTGCTGTCTTGTAAACATGTACACCCGGCAGATGATGTAAAACACAAAGCTTACCTCATTCATGTGCAGCAGTGGATAACACAAGGCATTTATTTATTTAATTTTATTTATTTAGTTTATATGCGAGTGTTGTACACCTCCCCATGTTAACAAACTTTCAAGACTATCAAGTTTATAAATGACCAACTTATAAAAACAAATTTATAGTTGTCTTTGTAAAGAAATGCTCACTTTATATGCAGCTTGGAGCCGCTGCTGTGACGCTGTACACTTGCTTCCAGTGTGAATACTCGCACGTCTCTGCAGCTGCAGTTCACGCTCACGCACTGCTAACGTGATGCTCACGCGCTGCTGACGCTTGCGGTGTGAAACCGGCCTAACACCTAGGATGGCTTGAGGGTTAGTAAAGCTTGGGGTGATTTTCATTTGAAAGTAAACTAATCCTTTAAGTGCAATAAGCAGCTAAAAATAACTCAATATAGTACTGAGAGGCAGCTTTGTATTGAAAAATCTATATTTTTAACAACACTAGATTGCATAGTTTATTATTTCAGATGCCTTTTTAAAAGACTACAATTGAAAAATGTATATATTATATATAAAATTCAACCAGCCAAAGTGGCTAGTAGGAGTGACTGCGTTACACGCCACTGCTGAAATCCATCCACATTTGGCGGGTTGGTGGGTGTTAATGTCAAGTCCTGGTAGCATCCCTAACATTTTTGTTACTGATTCTGGTACTGGCTTTGATCACTTAATATCCAATGTAAAATCTGGCTAAAGCAAAGCTAGTCTAATCTAAACCAAACATTACCAAAATTGTGGTGCAGCATTTGTAAACTTTAGGGTCAAACTACTAAGCTTCTTCAGAGCTATCAAACACACCACGGTCGATGTAGTACATACATAATCAGTCTAGCTGTTTAGTGTGAGATTCCTTTTCAGTGTGTCTTAGCCACACACAACCCACTCTTCTGCACTCTGGTGTATCATTTGTCATCTCTTATGAGCCGTTAGATAACCTAAGCACTGTTTAGACGTAGATTGTCAACAATGGTCAAGTGTCAAATGCTGTGTTAATGTGTATGTATTAGTCAAAATGTGTGCGTCTGTTTTGTGTGTGAGCGAAAACTGTAATATGTACACTACCGTTCAAAAATTAGGGGTCAGTAAGATTTTTAATGTTTAAATTTAAACAATTTAAAATATCTGTTTTTTACATTTTAATATACACTATATTGCCAAAAGTTTTGGGACGCCTGCCTTTACGTGCACATGAACTTTAATGACATCCCTTTCTTAATCCGTAGGGTTTAATATGGAGTTGGCCCACCCTTTGCAGCTATAACAGCCTCAACTCTTCTGGGAAGGCTTTCCACAAGGTTTAGGAGTGTGTTTATGGGAATTTTTGACCATTCTTCTAAAAGCGCATTTGTGAGGTCAGGCACTGATGTTGGCGAGAAGGCCTGGCTCGCAGTCTCCGCTCTAATTCATCCCAAAGTTGTTCTTTCGGGTTGAGGTCAGGACTCTGTGCAGGCCAGTCAAGTTCCTCCACACCAAACTCGCTCATCCATGTCTTTATGGACCTTGCTTTGTGCACTGGTGCGCAGTCATGTTGGAACAGGAAGGGGCCATCCCCAAACTGTTCCCACAAAGTTGGGAGCATGAAATTGTCCAAAATGTCTTGGTATGCTGAAGCATTAAGAGTTCCTTTCACTGGAACTAAGGGGCCAAGCCCAACCCCTGAAAAACAACCCCACACCATAATCCCCCCTCCACCAAACTTTACACTTGGCACAATGCAGTCAGGCAAGTACCGTTCTCCTGGCAACCGCCAAACTCGTACAGACCTCGTTGGAGGTCTGTAGCTATTGACTCTGCAGAAAGTTGGTGACTTCTGCGCACTGTGCACCTCAGCATGCGCTGACCCCGCTCTGTGATTTTACGTGGCCTACCACTTCGTGGCTGAGTTGCTGTTGTTCCCAATTGCTTCCACTTTGTTATGATACCACTAACAGCTGACCGTGGAATATTTAGTAGTGAGGAAATTTCACGAATGGACTTATTGCACAGGTGGCAACCTATCACGGTACCACGCTTGAATTCACTGAGCTCCTGAGAGCGACCCATTCTTTCACAAATGTTTGTAGAAGCAGTCTGCATGCCTAGGTGCTTGATTTTATACACCTGTGGCATGGAAGTGATTGGAACACCTGAATTCAATGATTTGGAGGGGTGTCCTAATACTTTTGGCAATATAGTGTATGTTAAAATGTATTTGGTTTTATGATGGCACAGCTGAATTTTCAGCATCATTACTCCAATCTTCAGTGTCACATGATCCTTCAGAAATCATTCTAATATACTGATTTGCTGCTCAAGAAACATTTCTTCTTATTATCAGTGTTGGAGACAATTGTGCTGCTTGGTATTTTTGAGTAAACGACACATTTTTTAAGATTCAAAAGTTCAGCATTTATTTGAAATAGACTTTTTTTGTAACATTTTACAAGTCTTTACTATCATGTATATATTTACTACTGCATGGGAAATATTTACTACTGCATTTACTACTGGGAAAAGAATCAGCTGTGGATGTGAGTGCATCATAGCCTGTGTCACTAGCCTCTCTGCAGCGTTTTAAATGGTCCGAAACGCCTCAGCTAAAATCCACAGTGACGGATTTCTGATTAATAAAACAAAACACTGAACAGCAAAAACATATGTTCATCCTTGAAAAACATGAAAAAAATGAATATACATTCTGCTAAAATGTGTTATGGAGGAAGTAACATATTTAGGCCATCCCACAACAATATCCAATGTCAAATACTGATTAATGCCTAATAAAAAGGATTTTATCATCTGCTGTCAGTCAGCAGCACAAGCTGAAGCTTGTGGGAGATAGCAAAAGCCTCTGGTGTGTCGCGATGTTGGAATAGACCTCTTCTCAGCAGATACTTTCCCACAGTGTGCAGTGGCATCATTTCAAGAGGAACTTTAACAGCTGGAGCACTGCTCTTATTTAGGTATGCCCTTGTTTAGCAGCTTGAGCCAAGAAGCCATCTCCTAAATAAAAGTGTTGACTGACTCACTGACGCTGTGTGACAGGATGTGTGATTAATTACAATGAGATCAAGGCCATGTTGTAACATCCCTGCCAAATTGTTTTCCTAACAGCAAATGAAATATGATCAGAACGACATGTTTGCTCTGACTATGACAACATTCTCCATGGGTCGTTTAGTGTGTTGTGAATGTAGAGACAAAAACATGTACCGACTGACTTTCTGATTATTAACGTTCTGTTAAAGGTACATTTTTAACTAGGGAAGCTGTCCATGTTTCTGCCTATGAAAACAATTGAAGGTTCTGTGCCACAAATGCCACTAAACAGTTTTGTTTCAACCACAGTCAATAGAGAGATTTTTTAAAGAAATTATTTTTTTTTATTATACAAGGATGCATTAAATTGATCAAAAGTGACAGTTTTCACAAAAATATTAAGCAGCACACCTTTTTTCAACATTGATAATAATAAAAATATTTCTTGAGCAGCAAATCAGTATATTAGAATGATTTCTGAAGGATCTTGTGACACTGAAGACTGGAATAATGATGCTGGAAATTCAGCTTTGCCATCATAAAACAAATTACATTTTAAAAATATTCAAATAGAAAACAGATATTTTAAAATGTAATACTTTTTTTTTCAAAATATACAGTTTTAACTGTATTTTTGATAAAATAAATGCAGCCTTTGTGAGCATAATATACTCTGAAGAAAAGTATAAACTGTTCACGAGTATTAAAAAAGGCACCAAAACGATAGACACTGATGCTGAATTTTTGTCGAAACAGGTTTGAATCTACTTTTTTGATCTGTGAAATGTTTAAATTGTTCAAAAATTGACCAATACACTCTAAAAAATAGGGTTAAAGGGTTAGTTCACCCAAAAATGAAAATTCTGTCATTAATTACTCACCCTCATGTCGTTCCACACCCGTAAGACCTTCATTCATCTTCAGAACACAAATTAAGATATTTTTGATAAAATCCGATGGCTCAGTGAGGCCTCCATTGACAGCAAGTTAATTTCCTTTTTCAATGCCCAGAAAGGTACTAAAAACATTTAAAACAGTTCATGTGAGTACAGTGGTTCAACCTTAATATTATGAAGCGACTTTTTGTGCGGCAAAAAAAAAAAAAAAAAAAGACTGCCAAAGTCACGTGAACCTTTGAAATTTCGAAACACCTATGACGTAACGAAGCCTTGTTTACTGAAATAACATGACTTTGGCAGTTTGATATACGCTCCGAACCACTGATTCGAAACAAAAGATTCGTAAAGCTTTTTTAGTGCACAAAAAGTATTCTCGTCGCTTTATAATATTATTAAGGTTGAGCCACTGTAGTCACATGAACTAAATATGTTTTTAGTACCTTTCTGGACATTGAAAAAGGAAATAAATTAACTTGCTGTCAATGGAGGCCTCACTGAGCCATCAGATTTTTTCAAAAATATATTTTAATTTGTGTTCCGAAGATGAACGAAGGTGTGTGGAACAACATGAAGGTGAGTAATAAATGACAGAATTTTCAATTTTTGGGTGAACTAACCCTTTAAAACAACCCAGATTGGGTTAAATATGGACAAACCCAGCGGTTGGGTTAAATGTTTGACCAACCTGCTGGGTAGTTTTATTTATATCAACTATTGTTTAAAAATTACTATATGGCTGGCATAAAATGAACCAAAAATGGGTTGCAAATTAAAAATCAGACATAGTTAATAGAGGCAACATTAATAATCAAAGGGTGAACATTTATTAATAAGCTATTTAATAAATGTTTATTATTTAATTATTATTTATTAAACTTATTAATAAATGTTCATTTATTAAACATTTTAATTTCTAACCTATTTTGGGTTCATTTTAGGTGAGCAATATAGTCATTTTTAAAAAAAATAGTTGAGTTAAATAAAACTACCAAGCAGGTTGGGTCAAACATTTAACTCAACCACTAGGTCAAAACAACCCAGTCGCTGGGTTTGTCCATATTTAACCCAACTTGGGTTATTTTTTAACCCTGCATTTTTTAGATTGCATGAATTGTTTAGCATCTGAAAGATGTAAAAAAAAAAAAAAAAATCAAACCAAACTATAAATAAACTATAAAAAAAAAATAAAAAATAAATAAATAAAAAAAAAGAGAACAGTTTTATCGGCACGATGGAATTTATTGAGATGCATGGTTTTATTTTATTGTTTAGAAATGTTAAAAATTTAGGCTGTACCTTGATGTCCGACCTGACTGGTTAAATCCTTATTTGAAAGCCCCTTTGATGCCTTAACCCTCTCTGCTGACAAATCTCTGCTCATCTGGTGGTAAATATTTTTACAGTTAAAGATGCGGTCAAAAATGACATTTGTTTTTGAAGGGTAGAAAGCAATCCTCTTTATGCTTTGATATTTACCCTCAAGTCTAAAACTAAAAACAATTTGCTGAGCTTCAAAGAAGATCCAAGCCATGCTAATGGTCCCTTCTCCAGCCTTTCCCAAGCAATCAATGCCTTGCCCATGATCTTTTATAAGTTTTGAATTATTACAGACAAGGACCCCTAGTGCATCATACCGCTTTGTTTCCTCTCGCACTGATTCGTACCACATGTCTTTCAGGGAAAAGACAGAGGTGGAGGATAAGAGTTAGCATCCACGGGACCTCCTGCCCTCCAACTTTTCAGTCTCGGACATCTCTATTTGCCACGTCAAACACAGATAAAAGTCTGGTCTCCTGCCGGGTTTATACCTGTAACTGGCACTTCAAAAAGATGAATTATGTAGCTTCAGAAAAGTAGTTTGCAAACGAAACCTCTTCAGTGCAGCTTTGAATGCAGAGTTAATTAAAAAATACCAAGAGTGTAGAATTTAAAAAATGGGCTAGAATTAAAAGCACATTACAAAAGGTGCCATCATTTTTCAAATTCCTCCTCTGATGACAACACCTCATTTCACCCTTTCCCCCTTCTGTGACCTGTCAAGAAAAGTGAAAGGTCAGAAGTTTTACAGACGTCTAACCACATCCATCTGGACTGATGCTGCCATATCCAGTGATATATGAATGGACACCATAGACTTCACCTGAAGAGTATGGACAATTCAGCATCGCTGACACAGCGAGGGGCATTCCTGCCTGTCTGTCTGCATTTCTCTCTTTAGATTGTCTTGTCATCCTTCACACTCTTCCTAACTCTTTCTTCATGCTTGTGGATGAGTGATGCACCACAATGATTCTGAGATGCAACGTGCAAAATGTTCTTGAATCCAATTCACACAGTAGAACTCCGATCACACTCACAAAAAAAACACTCAAATCATACCTAAAAAGCCCTGAGGACAGATACACTGCTGACCTGTAAGAGAATAAATTAAAAACACATGCTCCACTGAGCATCCATGCTGGAATCAGGAGGCAGGTCAAATCTAATTCATAACACGCTTGTTATAGGGTCAATGATGTGATGCTCATTTTTGTGCTATTAATTTATTCAAAAATACATTAAAAATGCAATACATACAATATGATGACTTGAAAACACATTTTTAATGATGAGCATATTTTTAATTTCTGTGTTAAAATTATTTTTTAATCTTTCTTTGAGGGGCATAAAGTAAAACAGAGTGATGCTATTCTGATATCAAACTGAAGAAAAAGCCTCATTAACAGAAAAAAAAAAAAAGTAGTTTGGCATGATATTTGTTATTATTATTTCTTTACGTTTTTTAACAAAACTGCTTCACTCTTTATTATTTTTTTAAAACCTTTTTTTACTTTTTACTTATATTACATACTATATAATATGGAAGCTGGTTTCCGCCACTGAATAAAAAATAAAAAAGGTAATTGCGACTTTTTATCTCACAATTTTCTCGCAATTGCGAGTTTACGTCTAATAAATTCAGAATTGTGAGATAAACTTGCAAATGGGAGTTATAAAGTCGCAATTGAGTGACATAAAGTCACAATTGCGAGATATAAAGTTGCAATTGCGTTATAAAGTCATAATTGCAAGATATAAAGTCGCAATTGCGTTATAAAGTCATAATTGCGAGATATAGTCACAATTGCGTTATAAAGTCATAATTGCGAGATATAGTCACAATTGCGTTATAAAGTCATAATTGCGAGATATAAAGTCGCAATTGAGTTTTATAAAGTCATAATTGCATGATATAAAGTCACAAATGCGTTTTAAAGTCATAATTGTGAGATATAAAGTCGCAATTGCGTGTTATAAAGTCATAATTGCGAGATATAAAGTCACAATTGCGTGCCGCACGCAATTGCATTATAGTCATAATTGCGTGATATAAAGTCACAATTGCGTGTTATAAAGTTTATATCTCTTAATTCGGAATTTTTTTTTTTTTTTTTTTTTGCAATTCTTACTTTTTTCTCACAATTGCGAGATATAAACGTAATTGTGAGATAAAATGTCACAATTACCCTTTAAATTGTTTTATTCCGTGGTGGAAACAAGCATCCATAATATTACTGTATTACATTTTAAGTCATTAAATTAAAACTGGTATAAAAGTTTCTCAAAACCATATGAAACCAACAAAATTTCAAAGTGGTTTAAACATTTTTTTTTACTTTATCATGGACACTACCCAACCACTCCAGTTTAGTCAGAAAGAAATTTCCTGCTTTTTCATAAAGTATGTATTTTGGTTGTTTATTTAAGGTTTGTGCCTTGTTTACACTCACCATCATTATCTTAGGGGTATGTTGGCTTCCATTGCTCAGTTAAACGTTTAACCTTCTCAGTGAGGGTTTATGGTGGATATGTGCGGGAATGGCGCATATGGCGATAGTTATTTGTTTTCTTTCTTTCTCTCAGTCCTCTGATGGGCAGAAAGCCACTGTGTTAATGTTTATTCTGCCTGAGTTCTCTTAACTAAGAAAACATTTGGGCTGTGGCTGCTGTGGGTGTGGATGTCTATAATGAGGGACAGACGCATGCAGGATAGCAAACACTCCAAAAAATCCAACTTAGTCACTCCGACAGGATTTGTTGTGTCTGTTGTTTTCTAATGCGTCCTAAACACAGAGTAAAAATCCATTACAGTGAAGGTCAGCGCATATACCATGCACCATAAATC
Organism: Mylopharyngodon piceus; assembly: GCA_039654765.1. Classification (NCBI taxonomy): domain Eukaryota; kingdom Metazoa; phylum Chordata; class Actinopteri; order Cypriniformes; family Xenocyprididae; genus Mylopharyngodon; species Mylopharyngodon piceus. Next base: position 22,172,083 of record CM077461.1, read on the forward strand.
CTGAGCCACTGCTTTCCAAATCCTAAGCCCATCCCGCCCTCTCAAGAATGACCAATCGTCTGCAGCAGATCTTGAGGTATCCTCACGACCGCCTCTTTGGTTCAGGCCGAGCCCTAAGTGCCCAGTCAGACGTCCCTTTGGGGGCTGTGTTAGAAAACCACTGCCGTTTTACCAGTTCCAAACCTACGGTAATCCACAGCTATTAGAGTCCCATTAGACACGGAGGAAATGCTTCCCATAATTGTGCTGTACTTCCCAGCCCGACTCCACCAGCCTCATTCCCCTCTGTAATCACAATGAATGAGCGCTAATTAATGAGCGCTAGCAAGAGCGCGCAGCTGCTGAAATTGTGTTTATTCCCCACCACAACTGTCTTATTTAGATCTTTTGCAACCAAAGACGGAAACTGGACACGTGTTGTGTATAAACAAAAGTAAACTCAGTGGACATGGACCTTAAAGTCTATGTGGAGTAATCAGCAGTGGTAATGATTCAAAGAGAGTGCTGCTAAATGCTTTGATTCAATTGGGCATGCTGGACTTCTCTCTGTTCCCCAGGCTGTAGGAAGGCTGGGGTCAGAGGGTTCAGTGCCCTGATCTGAGGCAGGAAAGGGGCCAAAGCCTAACCCACAAAGTGCCCCTGATGCCTCTAAAAACAATTCAGCTCAACCTAACTCAGGCACTTTAGATATAGAAATGCCATAGAAAAATAATATTTTACCTTTTTTTTTGTAATAAATAAGATTTTTGAAGTTCATAACTTTAAATCTTTAATATGTTAATCATGCTGTTACATATATATATATATATAATTACTAGCTACTAATTACATTTTCAACAGAGTATTATATTACTATACTACTATCTCTAAAAAGTATTGCATTACTTATCAATAATTACTTAAATACCCTATCAACCTCTGCAGTTGAACAATACAAGGATAGTCATGAAACTACTATTTTAATTCTTTCAAATAAATAACAAAATTGCATATTGTTCTTGAACTGACCAAAGTATTTAAAAGATTACAATAAAAACATACATTTTAACATTAGACGTTAAATTTTGAAGTTAAATTTAATTAACTAATTTAATTAACTATATATTCTATATACTATATACTATGTGTGTATATATATATATATATATATATATATATATATATTCCTTTCATGACATCTCTCGGAAGAGTTACGCATGGTAATGGATATGGCAATGTTAATGTATTTGGTTTTGGCGGAATAAATCTGCTAGGCTGCTGCTGCTTCTGTTGATTATTGTAAGTACAGAGACTTGCTACTGCCAATACATACACAGACATGTTGACTATTTTAACAATGTTTTTACTACTTTTCTGGACATTGAATGTGGTAATTTCGTTGCTTTCAATGGAGGATAAAAAAAACTCTCGGTTTCATCAAAAAGATCTTCATTTGTGTTCCGAAGATGAACGAAGGTCTTACAGCTGTAGAACGACATGAGGGTGAGTAATTAATGACAGAAATTTCATTTCTGGGTGAACTAACCCTTTAATGCATTAACTATATATGCCTACATACAGACAGAATATTTGTATATAATAATGAATGAAATATAAGTACAATATATATCTTTGAGTTTTAGCTAAAAACATGAGAATGAAAAGCATTGTATGTCTTATGTAATTTTTAACCAGATGAGAACAAAAGCATCAGTCTATGTCCCAGCTGTACAGCATCACTATTTGTGTGTCAGTATAATCCAGGAAGCACTGTGCTTAATACAAAAAAGACTCAGAAGCTTGAAGACCAAAGTCCAACAAAGCCTCAAAGAGAGAATTACGCAAGATGTGAATTAAATGTGGCCCTAAGAACATTATGCAAACTGACATTCTCAGTAGGTTACATCTTCCAAGGCCAGTGGAGGAGCTATGTACAACAGATGGGCAATAAATCTGGTCAGATTCATAAAACGATTATCAGATTATCACTCTAAAAAAAAAAGCAAAAAAAAAACAAGCAAAATTTGCATTCAAAAAACAGTTCACTGATGCTGCCTAATGGATAACAGGTGTTTCTCATCTAAAACATGTGCACTTTGGGGGGGGGGGGGGGGGTGAACATGAATTACATTTACTATCGGGAAATGAGAAACAAATAGCTTCTTAAAATGACTTAATGACATCATCATGTTTGAAGGTATTTTGGGACATTTAGAGTGATTAAAACTCTCCAATTATTTTTATTTGTGCAGTTAAGCTCATTTGTTTTGCTTGGAGATTCAAAGTGAGAAAGTGAGAGAGAGATACTTTAATGGTACGCCCCTAGCAATGCAGTGATGGTGCAGCAGGTGCTGTGCTGCTATCCTGCGGAGAATAAACATCACGCTGGGCAGGGTGTTGATCTATTGGCCATGCCAGGACTTAATACCAGAGCTGCCCAGTTGCAGCTGTCCAAAGCAGCAAACGGCCCACATTCCACACATACTGCGGTTGGTAGGTTTGGCTTTTGTCATGCAGGTGGAGGGCTACATTCCTCCTCAGTATTTACTTCTTCAGGAAAGGTCAGGGCCATTTACCTTACAACAATCACTTCAAAACTGACTCTTTTTAAATTAATCACATAGGAACATCTTCTACGCCAACTCACTCTCATGGCAATGCATAACTATTTTACATTTTGGTGAACTGGTGGCTATTTCATATGATATTGTGATATCTAATGCATACATTTTTCATTCAATCGGCTTACATTTACACCTGGTCACTTCATGCGTTTTCTCTGATCAAATAGCTATCCAATCATGAAAAGACCAAGTGTAAATGCTCTCCGAAATGCATTCGAGATGGATTTAATTCCGATCAGTCAAACCACTTCAGGAGGTGGTTTGAGACACATTCCAGATGAAACTGTGTAATGTGCAAAAACTGTGTAAATGCATCTGTTCGTTGAAGCCACATATGTAAATTTTACTCCTCACAAAATGGTAAAAAAATAAATAAACATGTGACAGTTATAGGCTACCGGCTCCGACACACATACTACACGCATGCTACAACACGCATCTCTCTTCAGCAAACTGATGCGCGAACTGCTGCAAATTAAACTGAATGTTCGGCGTCACATCCTGAAGGTTCAACACACAATCAACTTCATTAAAAGTAATGAGACTAAGAGCCCGTCCACACAGAGACGCGTCTAGCTGTATACGTAAACATTTTGTATCGTATCAGCAGAGTGGATAAATCTGAAAACAACACCCTGGCATTTTCGTGTGTACAGACAATCCGTATATTTTATGAAACGATGATGTCATCACCCCACGTCTCGACCCCTCGACTCACATGCTCCAAGTCTTCTTCTCCGTTTTTAGTGTATCTCTATGGCAGAATTACAGCACCACATACTGGTCCGGCATGTATACTACATCGTTTTGAGTCAGTTTCAGTGGTTTCATGTGTGTGCAGATATTTCTTGAGCCGACGTCGAGTTTATGGAATTTTTAACAAGAAAAAAAAAAAGATTGGATAGGGAAAGCTCTGGCTTCGTGTGGATGTGGCCTAAATGATCTTACCAGTGCTGATGCTGCTTTCTCTCCTATTGCTGTGTTTGATCTTGAAATTAGCTGACGATAAATAAATTTCAGCTCATATCTGTTGCTTTCATTGATGTGAACTACATTAAATTTGCATATAGCGCAGGAATTGAAGATCGGATTTATATTCATTTTATGGAGAAACATTTATGTGGTAGAGTGTAAATGGAAAAGATTTAAAGGGGTGGTTCATTGCGATTTCACTTTTTTAACTTTAGTTAGTGTGTAATGTTGCTGCTTGAGCATAAACAGTATCTGCAAAATTACAGCGCTGAAAGTTCAATGCAAACGGAGATATTGTCTTTTAAAATTATGGCAGTTTAATGCCTACAATTACGACCGGTTTGGACTACAACGAGCTTCTTCCTGGGTTGGTGACATCATAAACCCTGCAATTAACATAAACACTGCCCCCGGGAACATGCAACAAAGTGGGCGAGGCCATGTCACATGCATACAAGTCTTCTGTGTTTGGGCTTCCAAGGGACGCTGGACTTCGGGAACATTGTTTAAAATTTATGTTTAATTCTGTTCCTGACAATTATAATGCTAATTTAGCTGTCTGTGCTGCACATTTTACGGAAGACAGTTTCCAGAATCTACACGAGTTCAATACTGGATTTGCACAAAGGCTATTACTGAAAGATGAAGCAGTTCCCACTTTAAAAGCAGAAGCTGCTGTTTATGTGCCCCAACCTCTAAGTTTTATTGTTTATAAAGTTATATAGTTTCTGGGACGTAAACAAAGACCAACGCGGTTTGGCTTCGCTAGCCACTTAGCTAAATTCTATTTCATACTTCTCCAACAAACGCCTACAAACACCAACAAACTTCTATGTAATCACACCAGCGAACTTCTGTTAGTGTTTGTTGGCGTTTCTATTATCAGTGTACAGCATTGTTTCATTACAGCTTTTATGTTGTGTTTACCCACATGCTCGTTCATGTTATAAATTAAACAATACCTTTACAAAAATGCTACTACTCAGTCATGTATTCAGCTACAGTAAAGCTTTAATCAGGATAACATCGTATATCGAAAGCTAACATAAACAGCAGTAACATTTACAAGTGACAGCATATCTAAAAACTTTGACACAAATACAAACAAAAATACTTACCATTCATAAACGTCCTTTAAAAGCTGTGCTTGCAGAGGTCCTGCTTGACCCTCTTCATTACTGCTATCTGGGTCTGATTCGGGCTCAAATTGATATGGCAATATTGAAGCCATTATTTACATTTTCACTAAAGCACATGTGACTTTTGCCCGTAATGGTAAGGGGCGTGGCGTTTCTGGACAACGTGAATTGTGACAACGTGTTCCGGACAGCGAATCACAATACACTGAGCCAGCTAACCAATCTGAGCCCATTGCGTATTTCTGAGGGAGGGGCTTCATAGAACCAGGAACTTAACAGAGCGTTTTTAGGAGAAGGGAAACAGTGGTGTAGAATAAAGGTAAAATATATGAAAAATACAGTGTTTTTTTTAAAACGAAGCGTTAAGACATGTTAAACTGCGCCCCATAAACACAATCAAGCCTAGAAAAAAAACAGTGAACCACCCCTTTAACAATACAGATAGCTATCCAATCAGAAAAACGCATGAAGTGACCAGGCCCATAGACAGTAAGTGCAGCTCCAGGATATCTGACATATATTCACCAAAAAAAAAAAAAAAAGTGCTGTTGATTGCACTGAACTGGCATAGTCCTTACATATAAAATGGTGACCTATGGATTACGCATAATAACAGGAACATTTGAAGGACGATTTGAAGTCTGACAGTAATTGTCTTGAAATTGATTGTTGAAGGCAGTGGATTTGTTACCAAAGTGGTGCTTTGATGACTGTAGCGGCGGTGCTTTAAAGGGGCTGAAATTAGAGACGCAACTTTCTGTAGAGGGTTTTAGTGTGCTGACAGTCTCACTTAGGGGTTTTCAAACTTTATTATGCCAAGAACCCTTAAATAGGATGATCCTCTTGCAAAGGACCCCCTTCTTTTGCAAAGGACCCCTGGATTTTTTTACAACGTATAAATACTTATTGTTTTCTACACAAAACTACATGCAGATGTTTTTATTTCTTAACAAAGCTGTAACAGAATAATCAAGATTATTATTTTCCCCCTCACGAAATGTTTCACCTTGCAGGCACAAGTTTGAATCTAACAGCAGTTGGATTGTCTGCATTGACTGTCCCTCTATGAAAACTTGTGTTCGCTTTAAAACAGTCATTAAAGATATTAATGTTAAAAAAAATAATCAACAGTCAACCTCACTAACTGAAGAGTCAACGACTCAACCCTAAATCCTATCAAAAAAAATAGCCCTAACCTTTAACATACTGTGGGAAATGATGGTCGATAAGAAAGTTGCTCAAGCCCCTAACTCTAATGCTAAAATATGATTAGTTGATAAAGATGTTGATCTAGGAACATGTGAATAAATCATGCTAGGCATGTGACATGTGTGAGGAGGCCATCCCAAGATCACTAGTATCTATAAAAACCACCAAACCCTCTCATTGTCACGTTGGGGCTGTTGCGCATGACGAAAGGAGTAGATAACAAAAACAGTCTTTATTAAACCCACAAGGAATACTCGGGAGATTACAGGGGAAAAAACATAAACACAACCATGTAAAACTAAGACGATATCAGACCAATGAACTGAGGAAACTCAGGGCTTAAATACATGGGAAGAGTAATCCAGATAAAACAGAACAGGTGTGTAGAACTGATTAACAACGAAGGAGACTAACAAACCAGAACAGGGAAAACAGAACCAAAACACAATGAAACTAAACCAAAACAGAACATACGATACACTCATAGGCTACGTTCACACTGTCAGTCCAAATCTGATTATATGTGTATATAATTGAAATCTGATATAAATTATTGACTGTCCACACTGTGTATCTCAACTGTTCAGATCCGATTTGTGTGTCTTGTGGCTCTTTCGTTTTCCGGAATAACTGCATTGGTTTCTATGGCAATGAAGGAGGGGATTGCAATACAGATTTTGTCTTATTTACAACATGATAATATGTAGTCGCCACGCTGGACTACTTCATCTTCTGAGACAGCGGCAGAAACATAGGAGGCTGGTTTGCGCGGCTTTTTTCAGTGCTGTCGTCTCTGCCGGTCTCAAAACATGTCTCCAATGCACTGTAATTTTCTGCTCGACCAGTTCAACAACACAACCTTGTTTCTGCAGTGACTTTTAGCATGTTTCCTATAGCAATGTCTGACGTGGCATTTTATACATTTTATGTGGCGTGAGAAAGTGACATAAACCATGCAAAATCAGATCAGAGCGGTCAGATTGAAACGGATTTCCAGAAATGTGATTTAAATACGATATCAAACCACATTTAAATGTAGCTAAAAAAGGATTTGTAAAAACTGCATTTCATGCGATTTTTTTGCTGTTCACAATTGCTAAATAAGATCGGATTCCAATCGGATATGCACAAAAATCGGATTTAGACTGACAGCCTAACCGAGGCTATAGTGACCTTCCATTCACCCCTACAGCACACTGTCTTGACAGAGGATCAGCTGCAGAGAAGTTAATCAAACTCCAACCAAACCAGCAATCCCTGTCTCGAACTGGCAGCATTATGATGTGAAAGTCTGCTAAACCTCAAAAACTGAGACTGAAACATGAGTGCTTTCGCACAGCTGTCACTGCTTTTGAATGTGATGCACGGGAGGAGTTAGTCACATTCACCCAAATAACAGATTGTGTAGGTGTTACCAGCATGTTGTTGAGTTTTGTGCGGCCGTGTTTGACTACTATGTATTCAAAGCTAATGTCCTGTCTGCAGCCATGTTCCATAAGCCTGGGCTGTTCCTGCATCTATCCCAAATACAAGGTCCTTTTCCACATCAGTTTGACGTACTCCTCACATCAGGGGTGCTGACACCGGACCGGCCTCTATCAGCGGGGTGGTGTAACCAGACCACTCATCTAAGCCATCACTCACAGAGTGACAATTCTTCTCTTCTACACTGCGTCTTCAAGCCATAGTGAATTTCTGGACTCAGCTTACAGCCGCTTTAAGCTTTTTCACTGGAATCAAATTCTTTACCATGAAACCTAAAGCGGACATATGCAAAAACTCTAGCAGACCACTTTCCATTGATGTTTTTTTTTTTTTTTTTAAATCTGTTGCAATGACTTACAAAACACACAGTGCATTCCTGTTAAGGAGTGTAATGCAGAAGACTACTAAAAAATGTCTTTCTATTGAATTGTCTTTGTTTTCTGCATGCAACAACAAAGTTCACCAGTGTAGTCTGATTCATGAACAAATGACTGGCCTAGGAAAATTGACCTGCTTACCCTTTATTCAAATGTTAAAAATTATTTAAAGATTTTGTAAGCATATTGTGTAGTTGTGCTTGGAGTCAATTGTTTTATTTGTGATAATGCAATGAAACATGCCAAATTGTGCAGACATCATTTTTGGCAAGGCTGTTATAAGAAATTATGAACACATGCAAAAACAAGAGATAACCAATAAAATGTATGCTTTAAAACCTGTAGCTGTAGTTTGCCCCCATTTTGCCAAATAATTTTGTCAGATAAATACCTTAAAGGGAACCTATTATGTCGCCAGAATGTGTCTGTGAAGTTTCAGCTCAAAATACCCCACAGATCATTTATTTTAGCTTGTCAAATTTGCCCCTATTTGGGTATGAGCAAAAACACGCCGTTTTTGTGTTTCCCTTTAAATGCAAATGAGCTGCTGCTCCCGGCCCCCTTTCCAGAAGAGGGTGGAGCTTTAACAGCTTGCACTTTGGTTGCTCAACAACAACAAAGCTGGAGAATCTCACGCAGCCAAAATGACAATTGTCTTTTTGTCAGACTTACATTGTTTAAACCGGAGTCGGACACTGATGGAGAGACTCAGGGAGAAGTTACAACTCACAGAATGCAAATGGACGTTTCTGAATGGTTAGTGGATAAATTTATGTAGCTGCTGTGGAGTTGATTCAACTCATCGACTAGCATGTGACTAGCATTCTGTGACCGAAATCACACCCGTAAATTTTCAGGACTCACAACCGAATTCTGAGAAAACCCGTGCTGTGTGAACAGAACCAGACACTGTCAACATGGTTACTGGTAAGAGAATATGGGCTTGACTCCCATTACACATTCATACAGACAGTATTCGAGATGCTACTGTAAGTTGCTGTTTGAACAGGACATTTTGACACTTACACCTGTGTAAGTAAACAGGGTTGTCAATCCCAAAAACTGACAGTGTGAACGTAGCCAAACTGAATAAAAAATGTAACCAAATCAAATCAAGAGGTTGTGAGTAATTGAATCAAATTGGGAAATCTGTGCCAATACCCAGAGTCCTGCTGTACTTTCTTAAAGTCAAAGTTTACCCTATTTCCTTTCTTAATACATGTTCCTGGTTGTTTTGTGAATTATATATCTGCATTATTCTTAAGAAAAAAATGAACAATCTTTCATAAACATATAGCCTATTAACTTGTTCTGCCTCTGAAATCAATGTCCTTTTCAGCTTATGTCAACTACCTGCAACATGGAGACCTCACCGTTCTAGAATCTGGTATGAAGTATGAACTCATTCCTGGACTGGTTCTGGTGTGCAATGCCCACTTTTTTGTGTACTTTAAAATTTTCCTGGTCAAAATTCTCAACCTTTAAATATGGCATTTACTCTGAAGTCTATAAATATGTCAAATAACTTAAACAATGTGAAGCAGATTCAAAAAGTTAAAAAGCTTAGATA